>CP126896.1:100567500-102967500 GCA_030440675.1 Furcifer pardalis | reverse complement strand
AAACCAAATTAGAAGATAAAGAAAGGAGATCACGGGACAAGGAACAACATTAAAGGAGGATTTGACTGATTAACACAAACTCCCCTACATCACTTGGAGGTCCTTGAATAGACTGAGGGTTGGAGTCCCTAAATGTAAGACCAGCATTCTCAAGTGGGGGCTGCTGGCGGACAACAACACAATTTGCAAACGTGGAGAAATAGAATCCATTTACTGGTCTGCCAATTACTGGCAGAAACATGCACTGATGAGAACTTAAGTTTGTACAATGACAAAGCCAATAAAGTGGCTTCATTTTGGCAGGCCCGGGTTTGATCGGGACATGAAAGAAGAATGCCTAAATATATATACAATTTAAATATATCATTAAAAATATATCATTAACTAGAACACATTACACTTTACACCAAAATATTTCATTCTGTTCTTACTGTAGAAATTTTTTTCTTGGCATATCAGAAAACAAAACAAAATAAAAATAAAATAAAAAGCACTGTAGCACTTTAAAGACTAACTGCTATATTTTTATTGTTAGCTTTCGTGGATCAAAGTCCACTTCTTCAGACAAAGAGTGAAACTTACAGGCATGGTTTTTATACCCCAAATTCAGGGGATCAAAGGGAGAAGGGTGTGGTCAAGCAAGATGACAGACAAGAAGCAAGCACAACAATACAGCTTCACACGGCCATTAGCAACAATAGATTATTCAGATTAGCTCTAAATGACTCCCTTTCAATCTCAAAGTTGCTGAGAAAGCCCATTCTGGTCTCTGAGCAACTTTTGACCTACATGTCAGAAAACAAACAAAAACACTGTACCTGGTTACTTTCTGCTTTGCTAAAGAGAATTGGCTACTATTCAAAAAAATGTTTTTTCTTGTGTCCTGTAACTACATTGTTTTAACTTGTTACTTGCAGCATTTACACCTCATACAATCTAATCTGCAATTGACTCACAAAACACACAAAAGGGAGCTGCAATACCCATATAGTTCGATACCGTCCAAACCTTGAGCAATTGTCAAGGAGTTTTATACTCATGCAGTTTTAGGTAAGCATGGGCTTACCCAAAGCTCCATGCATGGGCTTCATGATGTAATTGTTGTATGCCACCCAGAGTCGCTTGCCGAGTGGGCGGCAATACAAATGTGGTTAATAAATAAATCAATAATAAATAAATAAATAAGCAACTGGTTGATGAGGAAAGGGATTTTTATTCAGTGCTATTTTTATTACTATTAATGTGCTCTGAGTCTGCTTTTAAATCAGTTGCTTTTTAATATCTTAATTTGATTAATCATGTTCTTAAATTACATACATAACTTTGGAGGGGATATGTTGAGTGAACTTTTAAATTTCCTCTTATTGTGAGCTGTCTTGAATAGTACTTTGGGGGGAAAGGTTGCATATAAGGGGTTGCATATAAGGGGGTCAAGACCTGGCTGGCAGGGCATGTGCGGGTTATGGGCCAGACGGTTGCCTCAGTTTGTTGGCTCATCTAACCCCTCCCTCTCTGTGTGTGACTTGTTTAATCTCTTTTAATTTTTGTAACTTTTAACTGTTTAATAATGTTTTTATACCATGTTTCTACTGTGTTTTTAAAGTTTGTTAGCCGCCCTGGGTCTTTGTGAGGAGGGTGGCATAAAAGTTTGATTAAATAAATAAATATAAATAAATAAAATAAAATATTGTTCCATTTTGAGAACTAAGGCCAACTTAAATACATTTAATTAGTGCTTAGCCTAATGTGCTTTCTTCAAGACATGGTGCACAGAATTAACAAAGTAAATGATTATAAATTTAATAATTTACACACACCAAGGAAAACAGGCCAATCGGATGCTTATTAGACAGAAGCAGCAGAAAAGCAATCTACATAAAATCTGAAAAGCACAACCTGAAACTTAAGGAGAAAAGCTCCATGCATGGGCTTCTAAAATTATCCCCTCTTCTAATGCAAAAATGGAAACCCCCCATAATTGCAGCCTGGAAATGCAACTAGGTAAAGGTCGCCCTTGCTTGAAAGCCAGTCGTATCCAACTCTAGGGTTAAGCACCCATCTAGGCAGCAATGTCTGCATCTGCACAGATGTTTCTGTGGACATATGGCAGGCATGCCTAGACACCGGACTGCTCAGAATGCTGTTTACCTTCCCACTGAAGTGATACCTATTTAGCTACTTGTAATTTCTTGCTTTCAAACACCTAGGTTGGCAGGAGCTGGGACAGAGACGGGAACTCACTCTGCCATGCACTGCTCCAGTCTTGAACTCTGACCTTCCAGTCTTCAAATTCAGCGTCTTAACTACTGAGCCACTGCCGTCCCATGGAAATGCAACTCCGTCTACTGAAGGCCATCACCCTCTGCCCCACCTCTACCTCTAGTATCAGCACAGCCAAGACAAGCAGCACAGCCAGGACAGGCAGTAAGATCAATGATACTAGGTAAAGGCATGTAGGAGAAGAGGAGGAGGAGGAGGAAAAGGGCAGAAGTGGCAGGAAGATGAATTATATCACTAAACGTAAAGAGAACATCTGGTACAGCAATGCTAGGACTGTATTTCTTTCCCAGCGAGAAATAACAAGGATTCCCTTTCAGATGTTTGCATGCCTCCTGTATTCCTTAAGTGCACTTTATTAGTTTATATCGGTGATTCCCAAACCTTTTTCTGGCCATGCCCCACCTAAGCATCTCTAAAATCCTGATCCTGCCCCGTGTGACATATAATTCTTATTATTCAAAAAGTGAACTCCTATTCACATGGAGGAAGCCTAAAAGGCCATTAAATCAGTCTAAACTCATTCTCAAATTGCCTCCTTAAAAATCAAATTGCCCCTCTGTGGGGCATATGCCCCACATTGGGAACCATGGGTATATATGGACTCCACATGTCATGTCATGCCCCCCATCACAGGTATGACTTTACAATCCTGCACTAGTCAAAATCTTAGATTCAGGTTTCAGCCACCAAACAAGACAGCTGTTGTTTGGTCTCCTTGTGGAAGGAAGTCTTCCTTTTCAAAACACCATCCAGTCCTTACCCTGAAAGGTGGGTGTGATTGCCTTGGGAGAAAGAAAGCTAAGAGAAACCCCACAAATCTAGAGCCAAGGTAAAGGAGGTTGTACAAAATTTACTGAATGTTCTCTCTTCTTTTTGCTGCTACCCAACAAAAGAGCCAACTTACCCAACAATCATATCCAACAATAGTATCAAACCACCAGATCTTCCAGACAAAATAGCATCTTTCTATGGACAGGAACAGGGACTCTAGATAGTTGGCTATCAGGAAAGGCAGGTCTTTAAGAGTGATGCATGAAAGATGAAATTTCACTTTCTGGAGTCTGCAAATTAGGGTGTTTTTTTTTGTTTTTTTTTTTTTGTTTTTTTTGGGGGGGGGGTTTAGGTTTCTGTTTTGTTTCATGACCGGTCTCCAGGTTTCCAGCATGGGATTCCTTGGCAGTCTGACTTCTCCAACGTTAAATATGGCCTTGGTCACACCTCTACACTAACACACGATCAGTTCTATTGATGGCCTATTTATAATGTGTTTCTGTAGAAGACTGGTTGTTATAATTCAGTAGAAGACTAGCTGTTAGCATTAACACATGGAAGGCAGTTGGAAATCAGCTGTGCACCAGCATTTTTAATCTCAGCTCCTCTGTCTGCAGTGTGTGCGAAACTAGGCAGCCTTCCCAATTGAACATCTTCCAAATAAACCAGACTGTTAAGTACCATCGTCCTCAGCCAGCAGAAGTGATGAGGATAATGGGGTTTGTAGTACAATCCCTCTGTAAGGTATCAACTTTGGAAAAGTTAAAACAGACAATACTGTAGTTGCACCCTAATGGCAGAAAGTGAGGAGGACCTAAAGAAGCTCCTGATTAGGTTGAAAGAAGAAAGTGAAAAAGCTGGCTTGAGACTCAATATAAAGAAAACCAAGATCAGGGCAACAGGCCCTATCAGTCCCTGGAAAATAGATAGGGAAGAAGTAGAAGCAGTGAGAGATTTCACTTTCTTAGGATCAAAGCTCACTGCAGATGGAGATTGCAGCCATGAAATAAAAAGGTGACTGATTCTTGGGAGGCAAGCGATGAGAAACCTGGGGAGCATAGTGAAAAGCAGAGACATCAAATTGCAAATAAATAAATAAATAAATAAAATCCTATAGTCAAAGCAATGGTATTGCCGGTGGCAATGTATGGTTGTGAGAGCTGGACCATTAGGAAAGCTGAGCGCAGAAGAATAGATGCCTTTGAGATGTGGTGTTGGAGGAGAGTTTTGAGAGTCTCCTGGACAGCGAGGAGAACAAATAGGTCAATCTTAGAAGAAATCAACCCTGACTGCTCCTTAGACGGTCAAATGGTAAAGATGAAGCTAAAGTACTTTGGACATCAAATGGGAAGCGAAGACTCACTTGAGAAAGTCTTGTTGCTTGGAAAGGTTGAGGGCAAAAGAAGAAGGGGGCGGCCAAAAATGAGATGGCTAGATGGTATTGTGGACACAATGGGCACAGAGCTGAGTGAGTTGAGGGGGATGGTTGAAGACAGGAGTGCCTGGCGGACAGTGGTCCATGGGGTCGCAAAGGGTTGGAATTGACTGTGCAACTGAACAACAATAATGTAGGGTTACCAATAATCCAATAGCCATGTTATTTGGGGATGACAGAGACTGTAATGCAACCTATTTGAAGTACCCCAGGTCAAGAAATGCTGAAATATGGAACATATGTGGGTATATGTGGAGCTTTCCTGCACAGTTCCACAAAATATGGTTTTTCACAGGTTTGCTGTCTGTATGTATACACTTCTCTCATTTATTCAAATGAAAAGGAATAATCTGTGTTCCCCTTTTCAACATGTTCCCCTTTTCAAGATCATTGCGATCTTTTGCATCTGGTCGCAGTGGCTGCCTGCCCATACTAAACTCAAGACTTGAGCAATGTGGGGCTGCTTAATGACCCAAGTGGCATCTTGGTGAGGGATTCATTCAGGACACTTGGTGTATACCTAGGGCAGCGATGGAGAACCTTTTAAAGACCGAGTGGCCAAACAGAGGCCATACTCTGTGCTGGGGGAGGGAGGAAGCACTCCCATTGGGCTGCTGGGATGACAGTGTGCATGCCAACATAAAGGCCTAAGAGTGCCACATCTGGTACACATGCCATAGGTTTTCCACCACTGACCTAGGGTTTGGCATGGGGAGAGAGACATTAATGCATTCATTCCATTTCTATCCCACATTTTCCCCAGTGAGCTGAAGACAGCGTACATAACTTCCTTCTGCTCATACCAGCCCTTTGGTGCAGTGCCAGGCTGAGAGAGTATGGCAGATTCAAGGTCGGGCACTGAATTTCACAAATGAATGGGAACGTTGACCCTAGCCCTTCTGAGTGTTGTACTCTAAAATGTTAACCACACTGCTAACTATAGAATGCCCACTCAGTGGGAAGCCTAGCTGTGCTGCCCTACAATGTGTGTGATGGCCCTGGCCCCATTTTCCTTCAGAGGCGAGCCAGGTCTCACCACCCCCTCTTCCTGCCTCTTACCAGGGCAGCCAAAGAAGACAGCAAAGGAAATACAGTCTATAAGTCTAGGGACAATACTTTTTTATCCCTGAAGCCTGAAATCCCAGCTGTGCTCTCTCTCCGTCTGCCAAATGAGGAAAGGCCAGGCTCTCTGCCATGCTATAGAAAGAGCCACAGCAGGATCACAGGAAGTTAACAGCCGGGAAGGTAGAAGCTGGCAGATGGCTTCCCACACACAGAGTCCTGTCTATAAAGGCTGGAATTGGTGTTGTAGACATGTTTCCAGGTGAAATGAAAAAAGAGGCAAGTGGGAGGAAACTGCCACTGGAATGCAAGAAAGACAAGGCTTTAGAAGATGAGACCGGAGAAGGGCACATACACAAAATCTCTAGGTGTAAACTAGAAGACTGGTGTTTAAGGGAGAGGAGAGACAAGAAAAATTTGCATTCTAGTTTGTCATTTATAGGTTCAAAGTTTAGGATTCTCAGACCAAAGACAACGGTATCCATGTCCACTGCCACCAAAGGATGGGGACTCAGGTCAGTCATTACAACAGGGTAGCTGTTTTAAAGGGACCATTGTCAATCTTCAACTCAACAAATGCCACTAATCTCTTCTCCACCAACCAGCATTTGGGGCAAAACCCTTGAGTGCCAGCTGGGATGGAAGCCTTCGAAGGCCTTGATGCAGTCTGTAAACAAATACTATGCAGGTGAGAATCAGGGACCTATCTACAATAAAACAAGAAGTTAAGCCAAATCCAATGGGGAATATCTGTTCCTTTCTATTATACCATTTCTCCTCTCACAATGGGATGTTTGAAGAGACACATGCCTTGGCAATCAGATTTGCAAATTAAGCCCAAATTCACCTTCTAGTTACCAATTGCACAAAATATATACCACACTGGAACACACGATACAGAGGAGTACACACTAAGACAAACAGGTATCTTTCTCCATTTGAGGGAGCACAAATGCTGAAATGGTGCAAAGTATAGCACAAGGTGTGACTCAAGGACACCTGAATTGTCTGAAGAAGGCTTATAAAATGTGGAAAGTAGTTAACATTAAATGATATTGCTATATGTGGGATTTGGGATCTAGTGACCTTCTCTTGACTTTAGCAATCAGGTAAGAATTTACCAACAGGTACTGTATAGGTAAAGGTTGCCCTTGCTCGAATCTAATTCTTAGTTCCAGCTCAAATAGATCCATTATTGTATGGTGGTAATGACATATAAAGCGCTATATGGTTTGGGACCTCAGTACTTGGAGGTCTTTCCCAGAGAGATGCTACCCGAGCCACCTAGTTTTCATAGGCCTTAGAGCAGGGGTTCTCAACCTGTGGCCCATGGGCCGGATCTGCCCTGTGGTGCCAAATAATTCAGCCCCCACCCTCATTCCAGCTGCCGCCAGTGCTGCTTGTGTTGGAATTGGGCTGGAGGACAACCAGTTCGACCTCCTCAACTTGAAAAGGTTGCGAACCCCTGCCTAATAATTGTTTAGAATTTGATTTAAGATGTGGCCCTCTTTAGGCACTCCAATGTGACCCTATGTCCCAGAAGGTTGGCAATTACTGGCCTAGAGCAGTATTTAACACTAGATAGGCAGTATAGAAATGACAGACAGAAACTCTGAAGAACACATTGGACATCCCTATCATTCTGAAACCAATATAAGTGTTAGCCATGCAATTTTTTCTTTTTTCTTGTGTGTGTGTGTGTGTGTGTGTGTGATCATGTCTATACCATTGCTGTTAATCTGAAGGGGACCTGGGGGGGGGGAGAACAATGATGAAAACTGTTGTTGTTCAGTCGCAGTGGAGTTTGACATCAGCACATCAGGCTCTTCTGTTATCTGCCATCCTCCGTAGTCTGCCCAGATCTACACCCACTGCGTTTAACGATGCCATCTAACCATTGCATCCTCTGCCACCCCCTTCTCCTTTGCATTTGCTCTTTCTTGGCATCAGGGTCTTCTCCAGTGAGTCCTCTCTTTTCATTTGGTGGCCAAATACTTGAGCTTCAGCTTCAATATTTGTCCTTCCAAGAAGCAGTCAGGGTTGACTAAGACTACGATGATTTAAACATCTGATTTGACAGCAGACTCTATGGGTGGGTTTCCTTCCTGACATGAAAACACTACAGAATATAGGCCTGAATTAACCACAGAAAACTGGTTTGGCTCATGCCTGCCCAGACTGGACCAGAACCAGAAGGATGTGGGCCGCTGTCCTCTTTGGAAAATCCGTCAAGATCTGTTAAGAACCCTCTAAAACAAGCTGCTTGCCTTCACGGAAAAACAGAGGGAGTGGGTAGGAGGAAAAGGTGGTGGAGAAGGAGGAGGAGAGCAGGGAAGGGCGTGTTGCTGTATTTTCAAAAGCAAATGTACACAATGGCTACACGGAAGACCTCAGGGAGGAAAGGAAGGGGAAGCTGAGGCTGGAGCGTTGGCATGTTAAATCAAAAACAGATGTGCCCTCATGGCCGCTACTCCCAGTTGGGCAGGCTGAGTCACCGAGAGGAGGGTGGGTGTCTAGGGGAAGCTATCTTTATATCAGCCTTGGGTGTGGGGAGCAGGAAATAATGCAAGCCCAGGAAAAACCCACCCCTGTAGAGTGTCTGAGTAGGTTTAAGGCTGGATTAAAAGCAGGTATGGGCAGATCCAGGATAGAGAGTCTTGAGGCGAGAGTGTGAAAGAGGGCTCTGTAATTACAGTTATTTAATGACACACACACATGCACAAATAAAAGAAAGAAAAGGCCTATTGGCACATCCAGTCCATCCCCTCCCAAGACACGATTGTTCCCTGAAGATTTCTTTCTCCCCAGTGTTTTCCTAAGGATGGGTCTCAACTGCTCTGGCTGTGGCAAGAACACACCACTTCCCTTGGAAGGAAAGTTTTATTGACATCACAGTGCAAGAACATTTTCCAGAGGTCCAGCACATATTTTCCCTTCTTCCCTGCTCTATGCCTTTCTCTGTTTCTTCCATATAACTCCTCAGCTCTGCTTGCTTTGCTGTACAGACAAGGGATCATCCTGGTCACAGGGTTCACTCTTGACCTCTAATCCGTTCCTCATCTTTGTTGTGATTCTTGGCCAACACTGTGAGTGTTTGACCTCTAGCTGGGTCTCACACACAGCATCCTCAATTAACTCATTAGCAGATGTGTAATGTCAGAATGTTTATTTTGCACCCATTAAACATTTACAACTTTACAGAACCAAACTTCAGATAATCAAACTAACTCCAATCAGGGATCTTCTGCTATTACTGTTGTAAATAGCACACTGATTTGCAAACCTATCTGTTACCCAAACCAGCCATTGTGTGCCTCTGTACCTGATGAGTATCAACTAATGC
This sequence comes from Furcifer pardalis, assembly GCA_030440675.1. Classification (NCBI taxonomy): domain Eukaryota; kingdom Metazoa; phylum Chordata; class Lepidosauria; order Squamata; family Chamaeleonidae; genus Furcifer; species Furcifer pardalis. The sequence continues at coordinate 102,958,609 of CP126896.1, read as the reverse complement.
CATGAAGTATCACTCCTATGTCTGATGAAGTGGACTTGATCCACAGAAGCTAACATTAAAATACAGGAGTTAGTATTTAAGGTGCTACAACTTTTTTTGTCTTTTTGTTTAATCTCATCTGGCCCATGAAGCCCTTGTCGCTCCTGAAAGAGGAAGTAAAATGTGCCTGTATAGGCACGTTTTACTTCCGCTTCCAGGAGTGATGAGGGCTTTGTGGGCCTGGTGAATTGACGTTGGGGGCTGTAACCGGGGTCCAGGCCATAGTTTGGGCACCCCTGATCTCGAACCATAGGAAGAAGATGAAGCCAGGACATCACTACTATAGCTTTCCTGAGCTTGGCCAATCAGGTGGCACCAGATAGTCAATCTTGTTCTACCACCTGCTATAAAATTTCTCCATCTTCTTCCCTCTCTCCCATGCCACTTTGGAGTCACCCAGAAAAGAAAGGCTGGGTAGAGGTGCAATAAAGGAATCCTTGCCAGCCACTGGGAACACAGGAATGGCTGTGTTGGCAAAGACAGGTGACGCTGTGTACTTCCATTATGTTATACAGTACAGTATACCAATTTAAACCTCACATCTTAAAACACCCTCTTGCCTGACATGTTACCAAACAATTTAACAGGTTGGACTTTGCTTTTAGGTTTTATTTTCTGAAGGAGTCCAGGAACTAGGTCACAGTTAAGGATACAGGTAGACCAAAGATTTTCAGATCCTAACACAGGGGTTCCCAACCTATGGCCTGTGGGCCGAACCCGGCCTGCAATGCCATTCCAACTGGCCCATCGCCATTTCCCCTGCACTCAGAAGTAGAAGCGGGCACATTTACGTCAGCCATAAAACGTGCCTACGCATGTGCAAACGTACCCGCAACTGACATAAATATGGAAGTGGGTGCATTTATGTCAGCCATAAATGTCCCGACTTCTGCTTCCGGGGGCGTGGTCAGGTCCATGGTGCAAAAAAAGTTTGGCCACTCATGTCTTATCATTGAGTGATTTGGTAATGAAAATTAAAACAATTTTACTCTTCTGTAAATAGAAGTCTGCATTGTCTTGCACAACATATTCCCTTTGCCTGCAGCCTAACAGGGCTCGTAATGGATTTTGACTTTGTTTGCTACCTTCATTGCAGGGAAGAAAATTCAAGAGAACAGCATCAGGTCAACCTCACGCAACAGCAGGTAAATGCAATGCAATGTGCTGAATTTGTTATGGCACTGTCAAGAGAACTGAGTTGACAGTGCAGTGCTGGGTAACACCCAATGTGCTGAAGAATGCATGCAAAAATCAATAAGTTTATTCCATCAAAGCATCTGCAAGGAAGAACATTGAAGTGATGTAACAGGAGGAATGATGAATTAGAAATTATTGATTCTAAATGTGGCCCTTGCTTTGAAATAGATATACAGTATATGGATTTATGACTTTAGGCACCAAGTACAAAAATTCCCTGGGCAGCTGGAGAATTCTAGGAGGTGTAGTTCAAAATCACAAACCTGCACATTTCTGCTTTGAAAACATCAGCTGGCTATAAGCCTCTCTTCTCTCTCTATTTCTGTTTTGCTCTCTCCCCCTCTCCTCACCATTTTTTCCTTCAGTGCTCCATCTGTAACATGGGGCCAATAATGCTAAATTATCTCCCAAGGTTGTTCGAAGATTGCAAGATAACAAAGCATTTTAAATAACCGGAAACTTGATACCAAATCCACTAGATCAAAGAAAAAGATAAACATAGGCAAAGCAAGAGAGAGGTCTGAAAGTAGCAATACAACCTCAGAGTTATGGTGATAGTATAGGTCTGCCATATTTTTATCCCAGCCTCTACTCCTTTAATAAAATTGGCAGACATTACTAAGTAATGCTACTTTTTATTTCCATTCCATGAAATCCTCCCACCTTGATTTCTGTGCATGCATCTGTTTTAAACAGAAGAACAATTTAAGGTACCAGTAGTTGTTTAATGAATTGCTTGCTTGAGAGATTAACTGATTGTTATTTTTCTTTATTTGTTTAATTTATTTCATTTCAATACCACCCATTTGGAAGTCTTGCCCTTCTGGGCATTTCACAATTGTCAGATATTTGGCAACTCTGTCGGAGGAACAGTGTTGGGATCTCATGCATCCATAAGTCAATCTATGGCTTTTAGCAGATCACAAAGTCTCTCGCCCCTAACTGCTGTCTTCTGAATTGAAAGTGAATAATAGAGTGGAAGGGCATCCAAATCAATGCCTGCTGACCAAGAAGCAGAGTTTGGGGAAGTTACTTTCTAGGACTGCAGGTCCCAGAATACCCCAGCTAGCTGAAGTAAATGAGCGCAGCATGTAGCCCTTATGGTTGCAAAGCATTTTGTGCAATAATAAATCCTGGGTAGCTCAAACTTTTATGTAAGGAGAAATGGAATAAGAAATCAAGCATCTTAACAATGACTGATATTCTGTTACTCAATAGGCAAAACTGTGCTAGGGTAAGTCCACTGAATCAGTGGGGTTTCAGTGAGACATCTCCTCTATAAGCCCCATTGATTCATATGGGCCCATTCTAGGTTTGACTTACTATGCTAAAGTAAGAGGTTGTCCATGCAGGCCTGTAGATCACTTTTGGTGCTGTTGGGTTTGAACTAAATTATGCCATCCACACATTTTGATGCAGAGTGCTCCATCCCTGCCCCCTTTCAAAGTTGGCCTACTACTTTCTGGCACAATGCTAGGGCTATAGGGGCTCGCTATAGGGTTTTTTTGTGTGATTTGGACACTCCTAATGATTCTGTTCTGTAGTCTGTGTGGATGGTTACTTCACACCAAAATAGAGCTGTGATTGGGGAATTCCACCCTCATGGAAATTCAACATTTTCCCTCTTTTTAAGATAATAAAACAACCTGAACCCCAATAATTCAGTGGGAAAGGCAACAGTATCTGTGGTAGGATGCAGTCCCAAACAACACGCTAATGCATGTTGGTCCAACCCTGAGTTGGTTGGACCGAGTAGGGCGGTATATAAATTGAATAAATGAATGAATGAATGAATGAATGAATGAATGAATGAATGAATGAATGAAGATTCCTACTTGACCATTGAGCAGGATATATTCGCTCTATCTACTAACCAACCCCCAAATTGCACTGACATTTCCATGTTGGGATTCAAACATCTCACTTCTAACATTGTGTTTTCTTGTGAGGATCTGAAAAATATAGTAACTGACAAATAGAAAACCCATTCCAGGCAATATAACCCATTAAGGCTGAAACTTAACATTAATGCTTAAGATCCATGCTGTTAACAAAACTTCTTGATACAAAAATAACATGGAGAGTCACTTCACACCCTAAGGGTAGTAGGGTTCAGAAAACTGAAAAGCTATTATGCAGAATACATTAAGATTCACAGTTTTTAATTGGAGTCTCTGCCATCCTGGGTTGGACAAGAGAGACAACGGAGAACTCCCACTTCTCTGTTCTAATCTATTCTACCATTTTAAAATTTTAAAATATATTATCCCCTTTAAGTCTTTCATGGCAGCTAAAACTCTGCTCACAACCCAAGTTTGATCCCGACACACATGGTTGACAGCCTTCCATCCTTCTGAGGTTGGTAAAATGAGTACCCAGCTTGTTGGGAGCAAAGTGCTAATTACCTTGTGAATCACCAAAGAAGGCTCTAAGTCAGGGGTACCCGTACGTTTTGTGCCATGGGCCTGGACCCCACGCCCCAAAACAGCTGAGCTTGACCATGCCCCCAGAAGCAGACATGTTTGTGCATGAGCATCCGCATTCACTTCTGGGCGCATCGTGGACACATATGCACATGTGTGAGTGTACCATGTCTGGAAATGAATGCAGATGTGTTTGTGCATGTGCGAGCACATCTATGCTGCACCTGGAAGTTGAATGTGGATGCATTTGCACATGTGCGAGCACATCCATGCTGAACCCGGTAGTGAATGCGGACGCACTCACACATGCGCAAATGCATCTGTGAGTAGTGAGGGTGGTGCAGGCTGGATGGAATGGTGTTGGGAGACAGATCCAGGCTGCAGGCTGTAGTTTGGGCACCCCTGCTCTAAGTGCTACAGAGCAGTACATAAGAGCAATTGCTATTGTTACTGCTATCCTACCAATCCAGTGCCTTTCTCGATAAATGAGATACATCGGTGGTATTATATGCACCACGCTAGGCAGATGCATTGCCTTTTTGCTATGTCATTTATTATTTACCTGATGGCCATTGGTGAAGGTGGGGTCAGGAGCCAGAATAATCAAATACAGAACAAACTGAAGCCACTCAATGACCAGTGAGGACCCTTCTCACACGTGGACTGCTCAAGTGAAATATAAAGGTGGTTGCACAAAAGATAAGAACCTTTGAAGTGAGAATCAGACCACTCCAAATTGGGCAGGCCCTAAATCACAACTGAAGCCCATTTAAATAAACTGAACTTACGGAGGAGTTGACTTACCAGATCCCCACTGATTCAATGGGCCTACTCTAGTGTGACTTACTACTCTAAGCACCAGGATTCCAGCCACTGGCTGGTTGCATTTGCTTTTTAAACTGTCAAAAAAAAATTAAGGAGTCATTAAAAAATGAACAGGACAAGGCTAAACTGAAACTGCAAATCAACTGAAGGAAAATTCTAAACATGTTAGGGAAACAGAAAATAGCAATAGTAATTACACTGATATATCGCCCAATAGTGCTCATTGCACTCTGGGCGGTTCACAAGGTAATTAGCATTTTGCCCCCAACATGCTGGGTACTCATTTTACCAACTTCAGAAGGCTGAGCCAACCTTGGGTCCCATCAGAATTGAACTCACACAGTTAGCAGTTAGGGCTGCAGTGCAGCTGTTTAAGCACTGTGCCACCAGGACTCTTAACAGAATATGATGTTTGACACATCCAGCCCTATGCTTCTAAAGAGGGAGGGGGGAATGGATTGGACCCCCAAGAGGAGCTGGGTTGGTTTTCCACTACAATGCCCTAAAATGGCCTCCTTGAAGCCATAGGCCATAAGGGTAGGGTAGACCCTGACCAGCTAGATATGAAGAGGCTGGTAATTTCCAAGAAGTGACTCCCTCCAATATATTATTTGGCAAACTGGAAAAAATGTCTAAACAGGAAAAGATCGGCATTTGCTGCTCTTTATTGTTAGGACATTTTTCATTTGGGGGTATTGTACAAAGATCGCTGCCCAGTGGAATAATACAACTTTAAGGCCCTCCATGTGTTCTGAACACAGGTGTTCATAATAGAGCCTCAAACTGATGGCCAGGCTGTGCATGCCGTGTCCATGTGCTCCTGTAACAGCCCAGCTGTGGCTGATTAGAGAATCTGCCCAGCAACAGTAGGGTATAACTGTGGCCCTCTGGGAAGGGTCTATTGAGGAGGCTATCATATTGGAGGAGGCTAACATTCTGGAGGAGATTATCTGTGAGGAGGTTGCTATTCTGAAGGAGTCTACATACTGAGAAGGACTGAGACACTGAAGGAGGTGATGCTGTTGAGAGCTTTTCTTCAACTGAGAAGAAAGAACTGCTAAAGGATCACCAGGACTCTTTTGAGTGCTCCTGGAGTTGGAGCCAACAGAGGACTCCAAGCTGTCCTACCTACTGTGGGGCTTGGAGTGAGAGAGACTGTTGTATATAGTCCTGTGTATGTCTGTCTTCCCCTCACTGTAAGTAAAGCGCACCTTTCCACTGAAGGCATATGTGTGTGTGTGTTATTGCACTAAGGCTTTCGCTGCATAAGAGCTTAAAAGTGCTACTCTGCCATCCAGCCACACATATCACTAGGGGAATCCCTGATATTTATTTTAGCATGAGTTTCACCCTTCTTTACTTCAAGCAGCTCTTAATTCACGATACCTTGCCTGGTCTTTTCCAGGGGTTCCTTGTGTGGTCCTATATCAGATGGTTTGAAGTAATACAAAATTAGCTCAATCCAGCTGTATTTCCAGTTTTGGAGACACCCATCAATTTATTTCTTAAATTTTTTTTATCAGTGATGCAGTGTACTTTTGTTGAACCCCTTCCCGCTCTACACTGCGGATGTTATTCTGTGCTTATTTAGCCATTGTTTTAATTCCACAGTAAGACTAACCCACCCAATCGGATCGTCTTTCAGATGAACGTCAGAGTAGTGCCAGTTTCACTCTGAAAAAACCAAAAGCAAGTCTGCTCAAATAGCAGCTCTCAGGTTATTATTGGATGGTACATTTCTGCTCTACAGAAGGGAGAAAAATAACTTTTCTCTTGGGTACAACTCTCAGAATCCACAACCTCCTGAATCCCCTCAAACTCCATGGCCACAGCTGGAGAATACTGTAACAGGTACACCAGAGAAGTAACATTTCCAAAATTTGGGCAAACCTCTGTTCAAAATACAGTCAAACCTTGCATAAAGAGCGACTCGCTTCAAGAGGAGAATTTTCTCTGAATGTTTGCTTTGCTTAACAAATAAAACCAACCAAAAACTCGCTTAACAAATAAATCGGGGTTCACACACACACACCCCCGCCAGAAGTCACAATTGGTCACTTACAATGGTGTTTCGCTTAAAGAGCAAACTCGCTTAAAGAGCAATCCCATGGAACACATTATGCTCTTTAAGCGAGGTACCACTGTACAAGAATCCTTCATCACATCCTGGCCTTTTTGAAGAGTGGGGTTATGACTCCACCTCCTTTAGAACAAATAAACCCAGAAGATATGCAGGTTCAGACGCACCAGGGAAGCACACGTGGGAATTGCTGTGAAACGCACTTTCTGTAGAAATTGTCCCCATGTTTTTGCGTGATGCACACAAATACCATCATAAAAGAAACCACTAAGTGCTATTTCACCATACTTTGTGGCATGCCCAAAGTATGAAACAGCCATAAAATGGCGTCAAAAAAGGAAACCTAAAGGGAAAAGGGCTTTAAGATCCCTATCAATAAAATTAATGTGAGACATGGGCCTTTGATGTGTTTCATTCAGGAGCTGAGGAACACAGCCATTTGTCAACTTACCGTACTTTATAGGCTATTAGATAATTTTATGAGCTCTGCACCCACCTCAAGGCCTATAAAAGCTATTTGTTTATGAGAACCTACAGCCTAGTTAAATACAGATAGATTCTATTACCCTGTGCCCTCTACATGTTTTTTTCATAGGCACCACCCATGAAGACTAGACTATCTTATTTATTTCAACGCAAAGACCGTGGCTGTATCTCCTTCCTCCTTTTTACATTGTTAATACTTGAAATTTGTATATACATTATTATTTGAAAGATTATTTCTCTCTCTCTCTCTCTCTCTCTCACACACACACACACACACACGCACAACTGGAGTACATATAGTGGGAGGTCTTTATTGACATGACAAAAGAACACACAATGAAGCTAGTTTTGGTTTCTATATACTGCACACTACTAGGTAAAAATGAAGGCTGCCCTTGCTTGAAAGCCAGTTGTATCTGACTCTAAAGTTCAGTGTTCATCTCTGTTTATAGCCAAAGAGCCGGCTCTGTCTGAACCTCAAGACGTTTCCATGGACATGTGGCAGGCATGTCTCAACACCAGAGTGCATGGAATACTGTTTACCTTCCCACCAAAGTGGTCCCTATTTATCTACTTGCAATTTCTTGCTTCCGAACTGCTGGGTTGGCAGGAGCTGGGATAGAGATGGGAGCTCACTCCGTCATGCAGTACCCAGGAATCGAACTCCAACCTTCCAGTCTGTGAGTTCAGCATCAGCCACCGCTGTCTACAGAGATGCTTTAGCTGAGACCCTGCCATCCATCTCCAGGGCGATGCCTGTATAGAAGAGCCTAGAGTGGCACAGTGGTTAAACTGCTGTACTGCAGCCAGAATGTTGTGAATTGGATCCTGATGGGTAAACAAGGTTGACTCAGCCTTTTGAGGTCAGTAAAATGAGTACCCAGCATGTTTGGAGCAAAATGCTAATTACTCTGTGAACTGCCCAAAATCTCAGAATTTAGAGGATTATATAAAGCAAAGCAATTACATTATATACCACCCCATACCGCTTAGTGCACTATCTGGGTGGTTCAAAAGTTAATTAGCATTTTGCCCCCAACATGCTGGGTAATCATTTTACCAACTCCAGAAGGATGGAAGGCTGAGTCAACCTTGATCCCTGGTCAGGATTGAACTCACAACATTTTGGTTGCAGGACAGCAGTTTAACCACTCCTGGAGTGAGAATGGTAGCTAGACAAACTACATGGCATTATGTATCCACCATTATTTGCTTCCTCTGAATCAGAATGAACTGACTGAATGATGCACACCAGTAAAAATTACAGAAATAGAAGTGGAAAAACAAGCAGAAAAATTATATGATGTTCCCTTTTTTTGTTGTTTAATTTACTGTAATTTTTTTAAAAATGCAACGTCTACTCAGCATAGTAGTTATAATGCAGAAAAAGATGGCTTAATCATAAGGCAGACTAAAACCCACCCCATTATGGGCAGCAAATCTGGGACACAATTTATAGGTGGAAAATGTTGGAAAAGCCCCAGGGCCTGAACTCATCAAAACTCAACTTCCTGGATCATGTGGAGATTCAAAGCAATATGGATATATTCACTGCCTATCTTTCCCTAGCAGGTTTGCTGTAAAATTGAGCTTGTCTATGGCTCTCACTGCCTTACACTCGAAATAATAAAGGTTAAAAATCTGGGCCCATTTAAAAATAAAACACATATTCTCCCATAAGCTTTGGACAGCACAGCTACAAATTCAGGGCTTCCTTTATTAGTGGATTAGTCATCTGACTGTATCAAAATCTTAGCATCTACTGTAGTGAATACAGTGTAAGTAAAAGAAAATACAATATATTAGACTACAGTAAAAAGAATTCAATAAAATGTTAATATGTAAGATAAAATGTAATTTAAATAAAGTAATATTGTATCAGGGACTGCAGTGGCTTTGTGGTTAAGACGCTGAACTTGATGACTAGAAGGTAGGCAGGTCAGAAGTTTGAGACCCAAGTGCTGCATGACAGAGTGAGCTCCCATCTCTGTCCCAGCTCCTGCCAACCTAGCAGCTTGAAAACCTTAAGGAACCACAGAGTTCCTTCTAGTTAAATGATTTTATTTTATTAGTCTCCTGAGACTTTGAAAGAAACATGACAGCATATAACAATAAAAATCTCTCTACAATTTCTTTATTGCTGTTGCCTTGCACCATCAAGTTGAAACCAAATTATATTGACCCTAATAGGTCCCCCCCTGGGACTGCAGTGGCTTAGAGGTTAAGACACCAAACTTCACAAATGGAAGGTCAGCAGTTCGAGACCCAAGTGAGCTTCCGTCTCTATCCCAATTCCTGCCAACCTAGCAGTTCAAAAGCAGTTCAAAAGCAAGAAATTGCAAGTAGATAGGTAGGAAGGTAAACAGCATTCCATGCACTCTGACGTCTAATCATGCTTGTCACATGACCATGGAAATGTTTGCAAATGCAGACAACGCTGGGTCTTTGGCTATAAACAGAGATGAACACTGAATCCTAGAGTCGGATATGCCTGGCTTTCAAGCAAGGGCGACCTTTACCTTTGCTAATATTATATCAAACAAAGTAAAGTGCTGAATTACAGAATAAAATAAATATTAAATTCAAATTTGTTCAGCTGAATTTGTCACCTTTACATGCAACCCCAGTATGTGCTACATAACATATTCTCTGCTGGACAGCCCTAACTAAAACCCTGGCATTTCTGATGACTGTATTTTTATTTATGCCCTGGAGGAAATAAATTAGACTTTTGTTAGAGTCCCAGTATGTTGTGACCGTATATATGCACCCATATTGGTCTGTACAGTAAATTTTCCCCTAGCTATGCTCTGATTTAAATACCATTAGATTATTATACTTGTAGCCCAAGAAAGAAAGACAAAAGAAGGAAATCACCACAGAAGAAGGAAAGGAATTTTCTTGACTAATCAAAGGGTCCTGTAAATTTAGATGTGGGAGGGAGAGTCTGAATTCCATCCAGTGGTTCTAACAGAAGAGTCTGCTTCTTCTTGTTGTTCTGCCATATCCGAATCCGAACATTGGCAATCCTCATGGCGACCAGCCATGAAGACTGACCTGAGAATAGAATGCAGTGGTCTTCCTTTGCCTTCAGCATCACAGCATGACACTCGTACCATTGATCCAGTTCCCCAAGTCACTTTCTGGTTCTGAGTCCTTTTGACATACAAAGTCCTCCTCAGCCCCAGGCCAATATTGATGAAGCTGCTGCCCTACATCATGATGGATTCAAGTGGTATTTAGTCCACTTGGGGACCATCACCCTTCCCTGTGGACTTTGGTACCCAAGGCTGTTAGTCCTCAGAATGGTCAGATTAGTTAACCACCTCCTGACACTCAGTGTTGAGTCACTGGCAGTATGGTCTACTCTGTTACCATAGCAAAGTGATGGCGAACCTTTTAGAAACTCAGTGCCCAAACTCAACAGGCTGACGTCAGCACCGCAGAAGGGTGGGGTGAACTCTGTGCTGGGAAGAGGGAGGAAGCACTCCCTTTGGGCTGCTGGGCAAAGGGGTGGGACAAACTCTGAGCTGGGAGGAGGGAGGAAGCACTCCCATTGGGCTGCTGGGCAGAGGTGAATTCTGTGTTGGGGCTACAGCACTCATGCCCACAAAGATGGCTCTGAGTACCCCCTATGGCATGCGTGCAATAGGTTCGCTACCAGTGGTGGGATGTCAAATTTTTTACTACCCCACCATGATGTCATCAGTGTGGGCAGAGCCAGCATCATGACATCATGACATTGTGGGCGAAGCCAAAGAAAAATAATAATAATAATAAAATAAAAATAAGCACACACACACACACACACACACACCCCTCAACCCACCCACCCACCCACCCACAACACAAGGACAGCAAGGAGGACAGTAAGGAGGCCGTACGTACGCGCAAAGCACTGTAGACATGCATGCACACCAAGTACTTGGTGCACATGCGCAGTGGGGGAACCAGTGAAAAGGTACGCCCCGAAGGTGGTTCCCCCAAAAAGCTGCTACCTGTTCTCTGGGACACTGGGGAAAGTTACTACCGGTTCTGGCGAACTGGTGAGAACCTGTTACATCCCATCACTGTTCGCTACCACTGCCACAGCAGGATAACCTGTCCAGACACATAAGAGTCTCGTTATTCTGAACAAATAGTTGGGCACCTAAGTCTCTTAGTATTTTGCTGATTTTCTTTTCAGTTAAGACCTTACATGTTTCACTCAACTTCTCTAGCCAGCCATCAAATAGCTATATCAGTCAGAGAAGAATGTAATAAACTTGTATTTTTCTTTTCTTTTTTTAAGACTACAGTTTCTGTTTTTGAGATAATAAGATCATCATTTGGAGTTTCCCTTAAACCCCAGGAGGTGTGGTCATCTGTCCTGATTTCTCCACCCCACCCCAACCTTAATTGCCAGTAAGGTACTTTTATGAAGAAAATGTTTGTAACAAGTTCAGCCATTAAAACTTCTCATGGCTTTTAATGTCAGACAGGAAGGATGTGGTTTTAATTGGAGGGCTACACCTTTGGCCCTTTGCACGTCTGGTCACGCAAGGAAGGTTAAGGTCCTTCCAGGTGCCTGCCTTGAGCATGGCTTTTTAAAAATGTCCCTCACATCCTTCTCCTATGTTTTCTCTTTAAAACATTGTCTGCAAGGCTGGAAAGCAGAAAAAGAGAAATAAACTGGAGTGAACAAAAGTAATGAACATTGTATAGCAGAAAACATATAGCTCTGGTACAAGCAGGCAGCTGAGATTATTCAAATAAGAGAAGATGGTGGCTGAAACACAGTTAGCCCAGTCAATGTGAACTGAAGGCCACCTCCCCTTCTTTCATTTAATTTATAGCACACTTAGGCTGAGCTATATTGCTTTACAATTCACCCCTTCTTAAATTTATACCTGCTTTTCCCGTTTTCCAGTGGCCTATAAAGCAGCTGACACTTTAAAACAAAAATAGAACTTATCACCACATGTAATTACAAACTCAATCAACAACAAAATAAATTAAGATACAAGGAACCTAACAATGAACAGATTTACTTGACTCATCTGTAAATCACAGCGGCCTAGTTTTAAGCCTCCAGAGCAGGGGTGCCAAAACTTTTCAGGTCATAGGCTGGTCACATGGTTCAGGGGCACATTTTACTTCTGTTTCCGGGAGCAACAAGGGCTTTGCAGGCTGGATGAATTGGTGTTGGGGGCCTGATCCAGCTCATGGGCCATAGTTTGGGCACCCCTGTTCCAGAGGATCGGGCTTGGTCCTTTATAAAAAGGGATGCTACCAAATTCCTTTGACATCCTCCAGCTTCTGATTCTAGTCAAATTGGCTCTGAAGGAAATGTTCCATTGTGTGAAAAATTATGAACTGTTTGAACCTGCTCCTTGAGGATGCAGTGTTGTGGCTGCAAACTATGGTAGTAAAATGACAGAGGAAATTCATGAATGATAGATCTATTATTATGACAACTAAGGAACAGCTCCCAAGTTAGAGGAATTATTTTCTCTTTACCTGACGGGAGCAAATGGCAGTTTGGAAGTCTACCACCCACCACCACCACCACTCTATGCTTGTTCAGTATCTCAGAGGCTTCTGTTTGGACAACAGTTTGGAAAGAGTTAGGAAGTCTTTTGGACAGTGACTCCAATAATCTCCTCTTCATCAGGCAGACATAAAATTATTAATGAAAGTTCATGGCACAGTGTTATTGTGCCAGATGGTTTTTGTTTTTTTGTTTTTTTGAAATGCAAGTTGAACAAACAGCAGATGATTTCATGGTGTTTTCATACCCGCCCCCACAGGAAGCTGGGTTGCTTGCTCCAAGAGACCTTGATCTAGAAAGCTCATACTTTTTTGGGGGGATTCAATAAAGGTATAACCTCCCTCTTGCATTTGCATTTTTAATGATTTGAACATGGATCACACAGTTAATTTCCTTTGTTTGTTTGATATGAGTTCGTGAGATATTACTGTCATTCTCTCACCAAGCCACAAATCACATTGTGTGACAATAATGCATACTTTCTGTAGCTATTCATAAGATGAATGCACCAAAATATGATAAGATCAGATGTTCTACAATGTGTCTAGCATGCAAAATGCATATGCAAGATAATGTTGCATTTCCGGGTCCAGAAAACAATTACATTAAACATTAATGACAGATTAGCTCTAGCCACAGCAAGACCACCCAAACAGATCAGTCATATATCTTGTAAAGTTTGTGGCAGATTTCTTTTATTCAAGCCAGGATTTGAGAATACTCTGGCTTAATATCAGTGTGGGACCTAACCTAGACTGGAAGAGCAAGATGATTCTCTAAAGACAAGTAAAACTCTGTGTGTATACACCTTCCATCCATACTCATTCCCAAGAACCCTGGCATTCTGAACATAATCCATCTGATAAGCAAACTCATGTGGAAGTGGTTTTATTGGATATTTCAGACTTCAGTTGGACTAGGTAATATTTTCTGTACTCCAGCCTTAACAGAAAGAAATCCATGCTTGGAAAAAACTTAACTTCTCAGGGAAAGAACTGGGCCCAGCCCATGTGCTAGTTGCGGCATGCAGGACTTAATGGAAGATGCCTCCACCCGAAATGCTGTACAAGGGAGAACTGTGCCTTCCTGGTGTGTGTGTGTGTGCTTTTAATTCAAAAAGGAAGAAAAGTAACAAGTTGCAACCACATGCATAACCACGATGCCATTCTAAAACACACCATGAGGTCAGAGTTTGCCATACCCTTCCAGGGCGTGGGAATTAACATAATGATTGTACACTCGGCACCTATTGCTGTAATTGCAATTTCCGAGGGTTCCTCGAACTATTTTACTGCCCTAGGCAAAAACTTCTCCTGTACCTTCCATGGTAGGTTTTATCTATGCTCAGTTGAGCATTCAGGAGAATACAACCAAATACTTGAGGTTAATAGGGAGCCATTGTTGCACAGCACTCAATTTCTTCCTCTAGAGCAGTGTTTCCCAACCTTTGGTTTTTGGACTTCAATTTCCAGAAGCCAAAGTCAATTCCCCAAAGCACTGATTGGCCAATGTACTGACTTAGGCTTCTGGGAATTGAACTCTCCCTGTAGGGTTTGGGCCCCATGTTGGGAAACATTGCGAGTGACCTCCTATCTACATAGGATCTACTCTGGAGCCTCTACACTTGCTGCTGGTCTTATAATACAAATTAGGTATCCTGTTAATGTCCTCCTCACCACCTGATTACTTGCTGAATTGACAGAGGCATCTTAAGTTTGGTGCTGAAGTCCCCTCAGATGTCAGAACTGGGTGACGTCAACCTCCATAACCAAGAGCACAATTTCTGGAGAACCTAAAGATTTCATGGGCCACTGTGACAACCATGGGGCTGACAGGCAACTGTAAAAAAACACACACACCCCTTTTCTATAGTGTCTTCCCATCAATGAAACATCATCTCCATGAAGATCCACCAAGCATTTTCATTCTGCAGGCATACCACAAGCTTCCACCTCCAGCAGGCCTTTACTTTCTGCTCTTCTTATGAGTTCTATATTAAACATTAAATTTAATTTAAATATTTTGGGTATCATTATAGTTTTTACCCATAATTTATCCTGTTCATTTTATCATTTATGTTTAATTTTCTATTGTTACTTAGCAAAATTATAAATGCTAGGGTATTTGCCATTTGATCACTAGATTAAATAAATACAATATTTAATAAATAAAACAGATATATAAATAAATCATTTAGAAGCTATGAATACAGTCCTGCAGCTGTATTTAGTTTTCTTGTCTTTTTTCTTTCAATTTGTCATCTGGAAGTACTCTGTTAATCCACCAAAAAACAAGATAGTTATTTTATGTTCCCTCGAATACCCTCTGCTTGATAGTTGCAAGCTTTTAATTTCACACCCATCTAGAGAATGCTTTCGAACCTAGCAGTTCAAAAGCAAGAAATTGCAAGTAGATAAATAGGTACCACTTTGGTAAGAAGTTTAACAGTGTTCTGTGCACTCCGCTGTCTAGTCATGCTTGCCCCATGTCCACGGAAACGTCTGCAGACACAGACAGCACTGGCTCTTGGTTATAAACAGAGATGAGCACTGAACCCTAGAGTTGGATACAACCGGCTTTCAAGCAAGGGCGGTCTTTACCTTTACCTAGAGAATCATCCAAGATAGGGGAGAAACAGGCTTCTGAAGAGCCTGGCCGAAGAAACAAACAAACAAACACCAGATCAGTCACGATGGTTAAGGAGGAATATTGTACCAAATGAGGCAGTTCTTTGCAAATAAAGAGCATAAAGACCTTGCCGTTGCCGCCACCATGACCACCACTGGAATTTCCCCAGCCAGTCAGGCTGGCAGAATGAGGGGCAGCTGCATGGACTGGCTGGCTGGCCAAAGACTGCCACCACTGCTGCCACAGCAGTTCCACAGCCAGCCACTCCCTGCTGGGAAGGGATAAGGGCTTTCCTGACTGTATTGTATTTTCTTGACTGAATTGTATTTTTATTTTCATGTAAAATTTATTGACTGCGTTGACTGCATTATATTTGTTGTTCTATTTATATTATATTATACTTACTGAACTTTTTATGATGTAACGATGTTGAGTTGTATATTTACATGATGTGTCTATAAATTTGCTGTTTACTCTGTGCTTGTGAACCGCCCTGAGTCAGCCCAACCGAGTAGGGCGGTATAGAAATTGGAGTAAATAATAATAATAATAATGTTGTATTTATAGTTGATTTATTGTTGATTTATAGTTGATTAATAATAATAATAATAATAATAATAATAATAATAATAATAATAATAATAATAATAATAATAATAATAATAATAATAATAATAATAATAATAATAATAATAGGCATAAATAGCTGGAAAAGAAGAACGGTTTTTCTGTGAACACTAAAAATAAGCCATAGTGAGGGCAAAAAGATTGAATGAGCTCAAAAGGCACTAGGAAGCCGGGAATTTTCAAGAAATCATTCAGCAAACAATGAAAGCTTCTTTGCGGTCTTTGCAAAGAACCAGATGATGTCGAGAGAAAGCGCCTGCTTTTAAGATATGATGGGGACACATTGGAAATGAGGATATTCAGAGACGCAGCTGATTTGTTAAACAACCACTTTCCTGCTGTCCTTGAGAAAGATGGAGAAGGTGTCATGCTGCTTGAGACAGGCATCGTATTTCACTGGGGCAAAGTGGAGATGATCTGCAGATAGCGGTAGAAATCCATCTAAAGATTTCCATGTAAGGAAAGAGCAAATGTTGGTCTCAGAGATAACTTGCTTTGAAGACCAACATACAGCAAAGAGGTCAACTGTCTTTGAATTCATAATGATTAAACACTGCAATTATCTATCCTAATAATCCATGCATTATATATAAGATCAATAGTAACACAAACATTTGATTAAACACTGCAATTATCTATCCTAATAATCCATGCATTATATATAAGATCAATAGTAACACAAACATTTGTAGGGGGCTGTCCCAAACAGCCAAAAACTTTTTATAGTGATTAAAGGAGGTAGACAGGCTTCCTAGTTTTTCCATTCAGTTTTATTTGCATAATTTAACTTGCCCACCTTCTTTCTCACAGGCTCTGCTTCTTCTATTGAACACTGCTGTTGGGAGTGACTAGAAAGGGTAAAATCAGGAATGAGATTATAAAGGGGGGGATTAGACTAGAGCAAATCTTAATCTACATACAGAGACAACAAATAAAATGCCTTGCCCATTTGAAGAGACTGCCTTGGAATTCCATACCTTACAAGGCATATGTGAAAGAGGAGAAGGAGAAAAAGCACAAAGCAGACCCAGAGGAAGGTGGAGAGATAATATCAAAGAAACATTACAAGAACACCAAATAAACTGGCGGAGGTTGCTAGAAGTGCCAGAACAAGGACCTTGTATCTCCCTCAAGAGGCAATAGTAGTAGGAAGAGGAGGAGGAAAAATCATACATCTATACCACCTCATAGTGCTTAGTGCACTCTCTAGGCAGTTCACAAGTTAATTAGCATTTTGCCTCCAACATGCAGGGTACTCATTTTACCAACCTCAGAAGGATGGAAGGCTAAATCAACCTTGAACTCTGGTCAAGATCAAACTCGCAACCTTTTGGTTGCAGTACAGGAGGAGGAGGAGGAGGAGGTTTTCTGAGCTAAAGAACACTCTTTTGTACTGTAGAACATTCACCCCTTCCGGTGGTGGGTACGTTCTGCAAAGCGGTGGGAAAAATTATTTTAACTATAGCTTTCTCTTTAAAAAACAACCACACCATTCAAGCCATGATCTTTGGCCAAGGACCACGTCAACTATATGGTTCTGGGACTCAGAGTTATAAAACATTATTTTACCAGTTTTTGATTAGGGTAGTCAAATAAGAATTTGCTGCTTGCAGTGTCAGGGGTGGTAATCAATATTATTCTGCAATACTATTTTTGGGTATGACTTACCAGAAGGGTAGCCAAGTTCTGCAAGATATTTAAGGCCTGGTTTCATCTTTACTAATCCTCTGCAAGTGACCAAGCTGGGTTTTGATGCCAGTTTTCCTGAACCCTAGTCTAACACTCTACCAACTACCAACACAGGACCTTGAAATATTAGAAACAGGTACAAAAAATACACCACATTTTAAAGTTCATTTACCTTTCTTCCTTCCCACCCTGGCTACACTCCCTGCTACTACGCCATAGCTTGACAGGACCTTATTTCCTCCCTTTCCCCCCATTAATGATGTGGCATACCTTATGGAAGATTTATGGAAGTGGTGCTGAGCAGCGCTGAGGTTCCTCCCATGTGGAAGTGGGTGGGTTGGTGGGGTGACTTCCATTTTAAGCTGCATTTTATCACAGCCCCCAAATAATTCTTTAAAAGTAGCGACATCTGCAGCAACCTATTCAGTGGTCATTGTCTTCCGGTCTATAGCCTCCTTTAGTTCCTCCTAAAATACTTTCTCTTCCCCACCAGCCTGTCATTTTATGAACTATTTGCAGCGTGTATATTTTAACCGCTCTATGTGTTTCCCCCGCTCCAGCACAAGGGACATCAAACAGGACACTAATTAAATCCTCTAATCCCTTCAGGAAACAGAAGTAATTATACACGGCAAGGGGACTTTGTGGTGGGAGGATTAGATCTGCTCACTCTTGCTGATGCCTGGAGGTTTTTTTAGCAAGTGCTGTGCAGAGAATACGAAGCTGCTATCTTGAGGTAGCCAAGAAGGACAAGGCAGGTTTCTAAAAAGGTGAAATAAGCAGGAGGGAGATATAAATTTGAATCACAGCATTCTTTCCTATATGCTTCTACTTGTGCCATATCTGATTCCGAATATTGGTGATCATCATGCCTATCAGCCATGAAAATTGTCCTGAGAATATAATGCAGCAGCCTTCCAGGCATCTGCATCACAGTGTGACATCCATACCACTGATCCAGTTCCACTAGGCACTTTAGGGTCCTGAGCCCTTTTGGCATCCCAAGTCATCCTCACCCCAGGCCAGTATTGGTGAAGCTGCTGCCCTTCATCAAGGTGGATTCAAGTTGGATTTAATCTACTTGGGGACCATCACCCTTCCCTGTGGACTTCAGTACCCAAGGGTGTTGGTCCGCAGGGTTGTCTGGATAGTTAACCGCTGTCTGATTATCTGTGTTGAGTCATTAGCAGTATGGTCTACTCTATTACCATAGCACAGGGATTTCCAACCTAAGACCCATTTCATGTGCCCCCCACCCCTGCAAGGACATTTGAGAAACAAAATGGCCACCCCGTTGAAACTTTTGGGACAAAATGGCCACCCCCATCATGCAAGAAGGGCAAAATGGCCATCCAGCCCTCGAAGCTGTCAGACAGTGTGACCTGGCCCCCAGCTTGAAAAGGTTGGGAACCCCTGCCATAGCAGGATAACCTGGCCAGACTCTACTTTCCTATACTGTATAGGGTTCCCAATGAGTACACTTTTGTAAGCTTTGGTACAGCTTTCTATTATCTAACGCCTGAATCCTCTTGGTGATTTATGCTTGTATAAGGGATGTAATGTATGACTTGACAGCAAATTGATGCTCATTAACAAGGGGCTGGTTGTTTTCCTAGGTTTGTGCCTGATTACGCAATCAGATGATTGCGCCTGATTATGCAATTTCCTACCATAATGTGCACAATGTTACTGCATTGTCTTTAGGAGTCTGGCCACTGCATTTTCATATATTGTTTTCACTAATACATTTGATTTGTATTGCAGAACTATATTACACAATTCTCAGCTTGCTTTCTTCCTTTTCGTATTGTATGGAAAAGGCAATGGTGAATGGCTGTTCCTAGAAGCCTCTGAGGTCAGCTTTCCCCTCCTGGTAGCATTCAAGGCCACCTGCACTATTCAGCAATTTTAAAATGCCCATATTTTTTTTTTTGAAACAAGAAGTAGGCTTCCAATCACATCAACTTTTCCTTTCCTTTCCTCCCTTCAAAGATTCAACACACTTTGTGTGTAGTATGGCACCTTCAATTAGTTGTTCAGTGTTGTATTGGGTCAAACTGCTGGGACTTTTTAATTGTGGGGATGATACAGTACTGTACCTTCTTTTTGCCCCCTAGGCTTCCTTGTTACAATTGAGCTTAGAGGTAGTTTCCATAATAGCTGAAGGTGAGGAATGTTGGGGACGAGTGATTAGTTTTCTCAACAATTATATTTTCCTGGGAGCCGGCTCTGCTATTATTATGCATCACCCCAAGAACATCTGTCCGTCCCACCAGGGCGGATCGGAGAGGCTCTCTTATCATTCCATCGGCTAGAGAGGCGCATCTCTCTAGCACCAGAAGGAGGGCCTTCTCCGTGTCCGCCCCGGCCCTTTGGAACCTCCTGCCAACTGAGTTGCGTCTACAGGCCGAGCTCCTGCCCTTTCGAAAGGGCCTAAAAACCTGGCTGGCAGGGCAAGTGTGGGGCCCCAGGAATGTGGGGTCGCACGTTGGGTGGCTGATCTGATGGGACAGCCACCCTTCTCGCTGTTTTAAACTTTAAACTTTAACTTTTAAATCTGTTTTTTAGTATTGTGCTAATTATAGTCGAATATTTTCATTAATTTAAACCAAATTTGTGGGGGTATAGTGGGATTATCGTCACTTTTGTGGGATTTTGCATTGTTGTAAGCCGCCTAGAGTCGGGTTCGCCCGATTGAGGCGGGATAATAAATTTGAATAAATAAATAAATAAATAATGCTTAGATCCATTATGGTGAACCTTGGCACTCCAGATGTTCTTGGAGTGCCAAGGTTCAATTCCCAGAAGCCCAAGCCCCTGGTGAATCCACACGAATGGGTTTACTGCAATTCATCTGGCCTGCGCTGCCCCTATTGCTCCCGGAAGCAGAAGTAGAACGTGCCCGTACGGGAAGTAAACATGCCCGCTTGCGGGAGCTGAATGAATTGCAGTAAACCCATTCATGTGGATTCACAGGGTGCTTGGGCTTCTGGGAATTGAAGTCCAAGAACATCTGGAGTGCCAAGGTTCACCATCACGGGCATAGATAATTTGGTCTTTGTTTTACATTAACTTTACAGGTTTGCTCCGATGGTACCGAAAACTACTATAATGGGTTTGTGGAATGATATCTACCCACATTTAAAAACTTTTCTTCAGCTATGACTAATGGCACTTGCTATGATGCAAAATTGATCACTATCCCAACATCATTGCATAGAAGAGGAAAGTTAGATAGGTGTAGTGCATGTGACAAGTTGTAAAGGGTCTCTAATCTTATTTTATATTGTATCTGACCCCTCCAATCTAGAGAATATAGATATATATTCTCTCTCACCTTGTTCTTATACAATAAGAAAACCATGGATCTTTCTGACAGTATCAACAAGAACTGTGAGAATTGTTTTTACACATAGAGTGCAAGTTGCGCAAAACCATGTTAAATGTTGCTTTGTTGCCTGGGGTTTAAAAATTAGAAGCAACAGATGGGTTGTTTGTATCCTGTTGTTCCTCCAGTCTTTCTGTGGTTGCTGCACATGTTTTATTAGGCGTGTGCATGCACTATAATTCCTACCAGGAAATCATTAGTTTTGCATGGAGGCATTTTGCACAGATTGTGGAAACACCACTGGAAAAGGTGTGTGTGCGGGTGCATGCGTGCATGCACGCACGCGCCTTGTGCAATGGAGAAGAAATCCTGGAGGGAACTGTGATGTGTCTTTTGGCTCTCTCAGCTTGCTTAAGCCCAGAATACTTGGCAGAGGTGAAACTTGCATTAGTAACTAGCAGTTGAGCTTCTTAGTTATCAAACTGTGCCAGGTGATAACAGGCTGCCAGTTTCTAAGACAAGAACGCTCATTTTCATTTTAAAGAATTTGGAAACTGTTTGAAGGGGGAAAGCAAAACAAAACCAGTAATGTGTCCCTGTTCCAATAAATCCTTTATCTCCCATCTGTTAAGAAGAGGAGTAGCTACATCTTTTCTTGATCCATTAGGAAGGAAGAATGGTTAAGAAGGAGGTATGTGGTCACTTAGTGGTTAAGATGCTTAACTGGATGATTGGAAGGTTGGCAGCTCAGCAGTTCTAGACCCTAGTGCTCCATGACAGAGTGAGCATCCATTGTCTGTCTCAGCTTCTGCCAACCTAGCAGTTCGAAAGCAAGAAATTGCAAGTAGATAAACAGGTAAATCTTCAGCGGGAAAGGTATCATGCACTCAAGTGCCTCATTATCCCTGCCACATGACCATGGAAATGTCTGTGGGGCTGCAGTGGCTCAGTGTTTAAGAAGCTCACCTTGTTAGCTGGAAGGCCGGCAAGTTGGCAGTTCAAGACCTGGGTACTGCATGACGGATTGAGCACCTGTCTCTGTCCCAGCTCCTGCCAATCTAGCAGATCAAAAGAAAAGAATGCAAGTAGATAAACATGGACCACTTTGGTGAGAAAAGATATTGGGGACATGAAAGGAGCCTCATATGGGTGTCCCCTGAGCGGAGTTTCTCCAGCAAACATTCTTTCAACCCAGAATACTTTCTGACACAAAATTATTATTATGGAAATGTCTGCAGATGCAGAAAGCACTGGATCTTTGTCTGTAAATGGAGATGAGCATTGTACCCTAGAGTTGGATATGACTGGCTTTCAAGCAGTAAAAAATATGACCAAAGAAGCAATCCTAGGATTAGAGGAAGCACCACTGGGCAAACAAACAAATTAGTCCCTCTCACCGAGCTGCAGTGACTAGTCCAGTGATGGCCAACCTTGGCACTCCAGCTGTTCTTGGACTTCAATTCCCAGAAGTCTAAGTCAGTACACCTGCTGATCAGGACTTCTGGGAATTGAAGTACAAGAACATCTGGAGTGCCAAGGTTGGCCATCACTGGACTAGTCTATCCTCTTCAGTTTCTGGATTAGTCTGTTAATTGCTTTTTCTTTAAGACAGAAACATTGGCATTCTTGCATATAGCTTTTCTTACTGTTTGTAGTTTAGCTTCACAAATCACTTTGTATACAATATTCCCTGATGTGCATGTTTCCACAGTCAGTTTCTGAGCCATTCATGAATCACTGAGGGTCCCCAGATGTTCTTGGACTTCAATTCCCAGAAGCCCCAATCAGCAGAAGTACAGACTTGGACTTCTGTAAATTGAAGTCCAAGAACAGCTGGGGACTAAGGTTAAGAAACACTCCCCACACTCAAATTCTCCCTTTTTTGCCTGCCTACTGACTGGGAGATCCTGGGGCTTTTTTGCTCCAAAAAGTAACTTTCCAAAGCTGTCTGCTGGCTCTGTACCAGTGCAGTGGATTCAACAAATGCATCGTATTGCACTGCCAGAGACATTTGGCCAGTCATTGCTGGAAGTATATTACTAGGCAAGGTAGTTCTCTGTCTGATCTGACTTTGGAAAAGTTTCTTTTTCATGGTACAACAGTGGCCATGCTCCTTGCATGATTCTGGGAGCCGCAGTCCAAAATAAAAGAAGCTTTCCCAAGCTCTGACTCTGATCCTCATTTTATTTTTAGGAAGTACAAATTAAGTCACATCTGTTAAAAATGCAGACCTAAATGAAAGTCTCTTCTTAAGAGATATAGGCCAAGACTCCTAGTGACAGTGGAGTAACTTTGTGTACATCATGGTAGGAAATTGTTCTTCGTTAACAAGGTCCTGGACGTATTCCTGTGCATACATCTGATTGGTAATCAGGCACAAACCTAGGAAGACAACCAGCCCCTTGTTAATGAGCATCAATATGCTGTCAAGACATACATTACATCCCTTATACTATACAAGCATAAATCACCAAGAGGATTCTGGCATTAGATAGCAGAAAGCTGTACAAAAGCTTACAAAAGCTCCTTGCAAAATATACGGGTAACCGCATAGAAAAATGAATATATATAGAGAAAAACCTGGGAAAAGGGATGGGATGCTTGTACAGGAACTCCACCACCACCAAAACCTCAAACATAAATTGAATGGCAATAAAATAAGATTGTAAAAATGAATAAGTGGATGAAACTTAAATAACATGAAGTGCTTGAAGTACGGTAATCTCTGTTACTAACCAAATGCTTGCCATTGACTGGCTTAACTTTCAGAAGAGGAAGAGAAGTGTAACTCTGGTTGTCCATCAATCACTTCATCTCACCTCCCTCCCAACTGCTCTGAAACAAAATTATGATGTACGCAGCGTTTGTGTTTAATGTGATTTAATTGGGATGAGGTAATGATGTAATGAAGGATCAAAGGAGAGGTACCACGTTGAATGGAAATTTACTTTGAAACAGAATTTCCAATAATATGGGAGTGAAATAATTGAATAAGAACCGATCTGGGTTAGCTGGGACGGAATGAAAATGATTATACAACGATATATGTGTGTGTGATCTGGCTTGGAAATTAAATAGTTTTTTTTTAATAGTAAATTTGAATTGTAATAATTTTTCTAAAAGTTGCAATATATACATAGCTGCTAGCATATGCAAATAGTATACACCTTGGCTTTTTTCCCTGGTGGTTCAAGATGAAAATAAGTAATGTTTTACATCCTTATCCTCCTACTTAGAAGAGACCACCAGACTAGAGGAATACCTTTGAACACAAAAGTCCTCTTCCTCCAGGCTTTTGCCTGAGCAAAGTATATCACAATACTTACTAACTTCAGCTTCCCACATACACCTGTGGTATGAGCCATTCATTTCCCCGTTTTACACACAGGGAAACTGAGGTTGAGAAAACACAGTTTCATGAACGAACAAAATCTGAACACAGATCACAAATATTTGGCCTGCCATCTAAAGCACAAGTAGTGCCTCCACCTATTTCCGCATCATCTAAAAAGAGACCAATGTGACCTTTTGTTTGCATTGTCTTTCCACTTTGTTTCAGGAAGCCATCATTCTTAGAGGAAGTCCCCTGACCTTACCCATTACCCTGTTACTAAAAATACAAAGAGGCCACGTGGCAGACATTTCCACTGTGACTGTACGGGTGGTCAGATAAGCGAGCAGGAGCTGCTGCTAAGGATCAACAAACTTGACTCCCCAGGTATGTTCTCTTGGACTTCAATTCCCAAAAGCCCAAGTCAGCACTCCTGCTGACCAGGGATTCTGGGAATTGAAGTCCAAGAACATCTGGATAGCCAGGTTTGCTGTCCCCTGGTCTCAAAGATGTACGTAAATGGTTGGAGGCTGCCACAGTCCAGACTTTCCCCTCCTATGATTTTTTAATTAATAGCAACTAAACCAATCATTGCAAAAGGCAGCATGGATGGATGGACGGATGCATGGGTAGACAGATGGGTGGGTGGGTGGGTGGATGATGTCCTTGAGAGAGGGTGGAAACAAGTCATACAGTCAAACCTCACATAAAGAGTGCCTTGCTTAAAGAGTAACTTGCTTAAAGAGCAGACTTTTCTCTGAATGTTTGCTTCGCTTAACAAATAAAACCAACCAAAAACTCGCTTAACAAATAAATTAGGGTTCACAATCCCACCTACCCCACCAGAAGTCACAATTGGTCACTTAGAATGGTGTTTCGCTTAAAGAGCAAACTCGCTTAAAGAGCAATCCCATAGAAAGCATTATGCTCTTTAAGCGAGGTACAACTGTGTATGCCAATTTACTCTTGGCAATCTGAAAAACTTAATCTATCTTTCTAATTTTAAGTGACATCACTTAAAAGAGATTTTTATTCTTAGTTTTTATTTCTTACATTTAAAAAGCAAATCAGATGAGACATCTAAATCATGCCAGGCCTTGGGATGCAAAATATGAAGTCTGGCAACACAAACCTGTGTCCTGAAAACTGGGCACAATCCAGTGTTCTGATTATGATGCCCTGTTTGAGATGGGAACACTGTATTCATGGGAACACTGTCCAGGTTTAAAGGGGAGATTTGCAAATAAACACAATTGAGAAGCGCTCCTATGTCCTCTTTGAATCTCATTATGACCTGGTTTAGCTCAGATTGCATTTTGCTCCTAACAAGGATATTTCAGGCCTGTTACCATTTATAGGTAGCGCAAAACAGGAGGAGGATCTAAAGAGAAAGAGCTGTACTGAATCCTATAAAGACTATACCAGTTATGGTGACCCTTTTAGAGGGACAGGGTGAACCAATTCTATGAGGAATTACAGCACCTCATAGAACTGATACCAACAAATGATGTCCGTATTATACTAGGAGGTTGCAATGCCAAGGTAGGAAGTCAAAAAGTAAATGGGATACCTGGCAAGTTTGATCTTGGAACACAAAATGAAGGCTAATAGAGCTCTGCTAAGAGAATGCACTAGTCATAGCAAACAGTCTTTTTCAACAATACAAGAGGCGACTTTACACATGGACATCACCAGATGGCCAACACCGAAACCAGATTGATTACATAATCTGCAGCCAAAGATGGATAAGTTCCATACAGTCAGCAAAAACAAGACCTGGAGCAGACTGTGGCTCAGATCATAATCTACTGATTGCCTGATTCAAGCTTAAATTTTTAAAAAAACTAGGACACACAGGTATGACCTAAACAACATCCCTAAGGCATATACAGCGGAGGTGTGGAACGGATTTGATGGTTTAGATTGTATAGGCAGAGTACCAGAAGAATTATGGACAAAGGTTTGGGACATCATACAGGAGACAACATGTAAAACTATACCAAAAGAAAAGAAGCATAAAAAAGCAAAGCGGCTGTCTGATGAGGCTCTTAAAATAGCGGAGGAAAGAAGGAACGCAAAAGGAAAAGGCAAAAGAAAAAAGTCAATCAATTAAACACAGATTTTCAGACAAAAGCAAGGAGAGATAAGGAAACCGTCTTAAATGAACAGTGCAAAGAAATAGAGGAAAACAACAGAAGGGGAAGGACTTGAGACTCAATATCAAGAAAACTAAGATAATGGTAATGGGCCCTATCACTCCCTGGCAAATAGATGGGGAAGAAGCAGAAGCAGTGACAGACTTTACATTCTTAGGATCCAAGATCACTGCAGATGGTGATTTCTGCCATGAAAAAAAAAGTGACTCATTCTTGGAAGACAAGCTATGAGAAACCTGGGGAACATAGTCAAAAGCAGAGATATCACCTTGCAAACAAAAATTTGCGTAGTCAAGGTATTCCTGGTGGTAATGTATGGTTGTGACAGCTGGACCATAAGGAAAGCTGAGCGCAGAAGAATAGATGCCTTTGAAATGTGGTGTTGGAGGAGAGTTTTGAGAGTCCCCTGGACAGCAAAGAGAACAAAGAAGAAACCACCCCTGACTGCTCCTTAGAAGGTCAAATAGTAAAGATGAAGCTAAAGTACTTTGGACATCAAATGAGAAGAGAGGGTTCACTTGAGAAAGCCTTGATGCTGGGAAAGATGGAGGAAAAAAGAAGAAGGGGCCGGCCAAAGATGAGATGGCTAGATGGCATTGTAGATGCAATGGGCACAGAGCTCAGCAAGTTGAGGGGGATGGTGGAGGACAGAGGTGCCTGGCGGGCAATGGTCCATGGTGTTGCAAATAATCGGAATCAACTGTGAGACTGAACAACAAAGTGATGGTGAACCTTTTAGAGACTGAGTGCCCAAACAGAGGAGCAGAGCAAACTCTGTGCTGGGGGAGGGAGGAAGCACTCCCATTGGCCTGCTGGGCAGAGGGGTGGGGAGAACTCTGTGCTGGGGAAGGTAGGAAGCACTCCCATTGGCCTGCTCGCCCATAGGTTCACCACCACTGGACTATACTGTCACCTCCCTTCTTCTTCTGATGGACTGACAGCTCTCTCTATACAGCTCCCATCAGATCCCTGGCACCAGGCTTCTTACCAAGATAGCATGCAAATAATGCAGTCTTCACAGCAGACATGGCTAAAATGGCACCCACCAGTTCCTCTGCATTCACATTTTAAACTAAGATGACATGGCCAGGTCAGCAGGAAAACAGAGGGCCCTCACAGAAAAGTCTATTAGCATAAAAATGAGTTTCAGTGATTAAGGTGCAATAATTGATTTCTTCTTAAGCCCAAGCAAGATTCAGAGGTAAAAACATATTCTGCTAGCCCATTGTTTAAAAGGGTTCTTCTGCCTTGTACAGAAATGTGGATGCAGCTGGCAGATCGAAGGTCAGACATTTCAAGGAGTAAATTGGTTTAATGTGGCCACAGATAGCCTCGGCAGAGAGCCTAATAAATATGCAGTGAAATGTAAGGAGGGGAGCCCACAGACAAGAGAAACAATTACTCTGAAACTAGGATAAGAGCCATCAGTGGGCTCAAATTAATCAGTGGAAAGAGTTTTATATCCTGGCTAAACATTTAGTATTCATCGCAGGTGCAGGGTCTTAAGCAATAGGGGCCAAGGTGTTTTCATCTGTGAGCAGGAGCAACAAAAGACAGAGGTATGACTCAGATTCCAGGGTGAAGGGAAGTGGGGCAAAATATCCATCACAGCTTGACTTCCTAATGGAACAATCTGTACCCTCAAAACATGAAGAACAACTGAGTTGCCACTTGCCCTGCTCGACTCTGAACCTCTTCCTTCTCTCTTCCATGACTCAAGTGGAGAGAAGTCCTTTCCCTCTAACACTTGTTTCAAGCTTCTCCAATATTCCAGTTGCACCACGTCAAACACGTTGACCAGAGGTAGGGTCAACCCAGGGATGACTGTCCAGGGATGAGTGTCCCCTTTGGCATGTGTGCCATAGGTTCAGCACCACTGGACTATACCTAGGGATGTGTCCAGGGCCATAGCCAGGAGGTGGCCCGGGTGGGCTTTGCCCACCCTGAGTTAGCAGTTTGCCAACCCTCAAACTTGGAGTCCCCTGATCACGACCATATTGTAGTCGATGCTCATGGCGGCTCCCTCGGTTGCTGTTGTTGCTAGCCCTGGTCAGGGAGACCTGCTAAGACTAAGGCTAGTTGAGCAGGGCAGGAGGGAACTTCCCTACAGAGTCTCCCTGAGCGAAGCTCTGGCCCTGGCCACTGATGCCACTCACAGTTGCCCTCGGGGACTGGGAGTAGTGGTGGACATCAGCAGGTTCGCACCAGTTTGCCAGAACCAGTAGCAGAAATTCTGGCTGGCCCTGTCCATCCAAGTTTTGAAATAAAGCAGTCCTAATTCGGGTGCAAATCAAGGCTTTCCCCCTCGCCACGCCAACCATACCACACACACAGTGTGGTGGTAATTTTTTTTTGAGCCACCACTGACTGGGAGCCTGGTAGAGGGGTGGCTGGGGTGGAGTGGGAGCCTGCATTTGGCTGGATTAGATGGTGCCGGGAGCAGCCAGGTCGCCTGCCCTCCTCCTTTCTCCCAGGACAGGTGGCGGAGAGGGCAGGTGCATGGGCTACCAGAGCACCTCCCAGTCTCCTGAGGAGCCATGAGGGCCCCTGGGAAGCTGGCAGTCTCACTTCCAGCGGGGCCTGAAGTGGGGAAAGTGGCCGCCATTGTCTTTGAGAGGGTGATAGGGATTGCGGCAGCTGGGAAACGGTGGAGTCCTTCAGGCCAGATGCCACCGGGATCGAAGGGGAGGGAGAGAAGCTGGGGAGACTTCACCTCCTTTCATGAAAGCAAAGGCAGTCGGGTTTATAAGGGTCAGCTATCCCAAACTCCTTAAACACTCTGAGCAGTGTGGTGACTACAGTTCCCATCGTCCTCAACCCCGCAAAGCTATTTTCCAAAGGGGTAGGTGGTTGTGTCACTAATGAATTGGTGTGTGTGTGTGTGTGTGTGTGTGTGTGTGTGTGTGTGTGTGTGTGTGTGTGTGTGTGTGTGTGTGTGTGTGTGTGTGTTAGAGAGAGAGAGAGATTATTGCCCATCCTGAAAAAATATTCGCCCACCCACACCTAGAATCCTGGCTATTTTTATTATTTTATTTATTTGCATTTAATATCCCGCCCCAATCGGGCGGACCCGACTCTGGGCGGCTTACAGCATAGCTCATAATATATATGGCCTGACCCTGATTGTGTCATGGGAGGGCAAGGATATTCTTCAGCAACAATTGCAAAGTGATATGCAAGAGACAGACAACACAGAGTTGCAACAACATTTAAAAACTAAAGAGCCACTACGGCAATGATGGGTTGTTGCCGGTTCGCCCTAGTTCGCCCGAACAGGTAGCAACAATCCCGGGTGGTTCTCCTGGGAGGGGGGGAGTAACCACCTGGGATTGTTGTTTGTTTGTTTTTTAGGCATTTGGTTCAGACGCCAGAAAAAAAATTCAAAATTGGAGACAAAATGGCTCCCAGGAGCTGCACATGCGTCAAACTTCCATTTGACATATGCACAGTTCTATTTTTTACTGTGCATGCATCAAATGGAGGTTTGACACATGTACAGTTCCTGGCAGCCATTTTGGCTGCCGGGAAAGGAAGGGCGCAGGCAGCGCCTGAAGAATCGGTGGCAGCCTTTCCTCGCCAAGCCGCACCGCACCATTGCAGCAGTTTGCCACTGCGCCACCGCCTCTGCTGCTCCCTGACGAGTCAACCCAGGGTAAGTGACAGGTTTGTGTTTGTGGGGGTGGGGGGTTGAGGTGTGTGTGTGTTTATTTTTATTTTATTTATTTTTTTAAAAAAAATCTGTAGCTCCGCCCACAACATCATGATGTCATGACGTTGGCTCTGCCCATGACATCATGACATCATGACGTTGGCCCCGCCCACGACATCCATGACGTCACGGTGGGGTAGTAAAATTTTTGACAACCCACCACTGCACTAAGGATCTGCTTCCTGGCATCCATTGAGATGGATTTCCAGGCTGATAGCTACATTGGAAGGAAGTGCTTTGCAGTAGGAAAAATAACCAATTGTTGGAACTGCCAATGATGACTCTCTAAAATTGCCAGACTCCACCTTGTTTGCAAACTACTTCTTGAATTTCCAGATCTTATTGGCAATTGTCAACCAGGAGCTTCTTGGGCATTCCTCTTTATGGCCCTTTGCTGGGATTTGAAAAGAAATCTATCTCTGCTCCCCCAATTCCACAGAAAACCATCACCTCTAAATGCCATGCGTCCATCATCCTGACCCTTCATGTTGCTGAGCTATGGCTAGGCTACAGCCCAGACCCACATCTACCATGAGTTGGCTTGGTTGCTCAGACATTGAATGCTGATAGGTGTTGTCAATCCAAAGAGCAAGACTAATTTGAATTCTTCATATGATGTAGCAAAATATCATGGGTGGGGCCACAGGAGAAATATGTAATGCAAATCCTCCCCCCACCCCAGCACATTCCCTAACACAGTCATCATGGGGGCTTGATCATTCAACAAGAGCTATTTCTGTTTTTACTCTGAACAAATATGCTTAATGAACTATAGGTCTCTCATGCTCAAAAGCCAGTTGTGTCTGACTCTAGGGTGCGGTGCTCATTTCCATTTACAGCCAAAAGCCAGCACTGTCTGCATCTGCAAACATTTCCATTGTCATGTGGCAGGCATGACTAGACGCCATAGTGCACATAACACAGTTACCTATCCCACCAAGGAGATACCTATTTATCTACTTGCAATTTCTTGCTTTCAAACTGCTAGGTTGGCAGGAACTAGGACAGAGACAGGAGCTCACGCCGTCATGTAGCACTTGGGCCTCAAACTCCTGACCTTCCAGTCATCAAGTTCAGCATCTTAACCACTAAGCCATCACAGTCACTGGCGGTTAAAAGCAAAGGAACGTCTCTGGAAGACTCTGATCAGTTCTGTGGCTCACTCTACCTCAAAAGGCAACTTTACAACTTCAGTTTAGCACAGTAAGTGCACAAAATGTGTCCTCATGACCAGAGAGAAAACATCTAGAAAGCATGTAATACCATATTCATGATACCAAACTTGTTTGGTGAATCATCATCTTACTGCACTGAGATTCCACCCAACTTTGATAGAACAAGACTGTTCCTATCGTTCAAACTGTCTATATGTCATCATTTTGCTCCCTGACTTACAAATAAGGTATGCATTAATCAATCGAACAATAACAACAACAATACAGTAATCTATTCAACTCAGGTAACTTTTCTCAGAACTTGGCTAACCCCGGTTGGTTTCTTTACTAGACACCTCTTTGACAGTTCCAACAAGGCTCCTTTTCTTTCACTATTTTATTCAATTTCTCCCCTTTCTTTAGTGAAGCTGGTTTAGTGAATCCCAAAATAGATTTGGACACACGATGCATTTGGGAAACACAGACTGATCTTTGTTTATGAACGCATTCAGTGGAGGTCGCGCAGACAGAGCAGGTGACAAGACACAACCGTGTTCTTCTTTTCACAAAAGAGCAACACCAGGGATGAAACAGGCCTCAGGGGAACTGTGGCACTTCCCACTTTTTAATGAATGCCTGCTGTTGTAGATATTTATAAGCATCTATGGCTATTGTTTGCATGGCAGGGTTTTCTTCAAAATGTAGGCGCAGTGAAAGTCTTCTGATCAGAGATGAATGCACAAATGGCTAAGTTATGACAGGGAGGGGCTGAAATGTTAGAAAGAGGATCAATTGTCAAAGAAAAAAAGGCAAATGTAGTTTCATTTTATTTTTTGCTTCACAGTCATTTCTCACACTCTGAAAGTCTGGGTCTCTATTCTACAGACAGGGTATATATGTATTAAACCATTTTTTGGGGTGGGGGTTGGGGTGTATGAACTTCAAAGGATACAAACGGCAAGCAGGGTCTATCTATTGTACAGACAGTGCCTGCCCTTCTGCCAATGTAGAAAAGTGTAGAAATGAAGAAATGCAAGAAAAAGAGTTATGCAGGCATTAATGCAATTCAAAATATTATTTTTACATTCTCTTTTTATTCCTGACTGAATTGTGAATAACAAACACACACAAAATCAAAACAACATGTTTCCTTCTATGCTATATTAATATGCATTACAAACACAAAACAATACCTTAGATATCTTGGAGTCGTTATTCAGTGAGGAGTCCTCACATTGGTAGACATTTCTGCAACAACAACATGCACATGCAAAAATCAAGTCCATGTGTATGTGGCTTTTTATCCATTAGAATATCACGTCACCCACTGGGACCATGACATGTGCTCTCTGCTTTCACCTTGCCTAAGGGATCTGACGGAGTTTTAATCCTGGCCTAACATCATTGACAAGATGGGCAACACTGCATAGTTAGACTAAGTGCTCAATTCTTGACAACTCTGTTTGTTTGTTAAATGTCTGATTCCTGGCTTCCAGAGTATAATTACTAGCACTGCTTCTCCTTCCTCACCTTCCATCACAACTGATAAATAAAGAAAGGAAATATGCTATGGAAAGAAGGGTCCAAATCACAACATCTCATCTCTGAATTTCAAACAATGTGTGGATTAGCCTCCCACATCATGGTGCCATCATGGCTGGGAGTCTGAGAATGAAGGGAGTTGCATCTCAATTCCAGAGTCAGCAACCATTTCGATTCATCAACATTCATTGTTTAAAGGTGGCAATTATAAAACATGTCGGAAAGACAATGGCAGGCTATCAGTATGCAAAATTGTATGGCTGGACTGGAATTCCCATTAGCCAATACTGTACTTGGTTTATCACAAACGTCTTCAAAATGGCTGGGGATCATGGGAACTGTACTACCAGCCATTTGGAAGGCACCACATGGAGAGAGGTTTTTATTTCTGGCAGCAGGAAGAACAGGTTCTGTGAGGATGTCCCGGCTAGTCAGCTGCATGCACATGTACTTGAGAACAATTTGGTCGCAATTAATCATACTCCAATTAGAGCACATGGCTCGTGCAGATTCAGGGCAAAATCTTGCGAAAGACAGAAGCGCTTGGGTTGGTTTTGCAATGGCTCCAGGCCTTCCACAATGCAGATTAGTCACTGTTTGAATCACTAAGGGTGTGGCTTGACTGTCAAAAGAATCAGGTGTCCAATTGTTGTATTGTGTTTTTTTGAAATTGGGTTAAGGTCACATAGTGCTTCAGTTGGTTTGTATCCCTTTTATGAAACCTTGTTCAAACAGGTGTTTTTTTAAATAGTGCAGCCAGCACCATTATGCAGCCAAATGATTTCCTCCTTCCCATCTGAGCTCGCTTAGAGCAGGGGTTCCCAACCTAAGGCCCATGAGCCAGATATGGCCCATGACACCATTTCATGTGGCCCCTACCCCAAGGGCATCTGAGAAACAAAATGCCCCCCCCCCTTTGAAGCTGACTTAGAGAGTGTGACCTGGCCTCCAGCTTGAAAAGGTTGGAAACCCCTGGCTTAGAGTTTTCTTTTTGGGGTGGGGGAGACTTATCACTGTTACCACCAGTAACCTGTAAGGTGGCTATCTTCCATTCTGAAGGGGATGAGAGATCTGCTGTTGCTGCAGTCACCACCTCTACCTCCACCTTGACTGCAAAGACTTTGTGTCTACACCAGTGGTGGGCTGCAAAAAATTTTTACTACCACACTGTGGGCGTGGTATGGTGGGCGTGGCCAGGGTGAAAGCCCTGCGTTGCACCCAAATTAGGACTACTTTATATCAAAACTTGGATGGGCGGGGCCAGCCAGAATTTCTGCTACCAGTTCTGGTGAACTGGTGCAAACCTGCTGATGCCCACCACTGGCTACAACAGTCTGGGGCATGAGCCCCTGTCATTGTTGCTCTGTGCCTACCTGCTGGTAGCAATTATAATTATTATTGGATACAAATATACCATTTGATTCACAGTTTAGGACTGGAATAAAATTAACAGTTCAAGCCCTAACCAAGGACCTAAGAACTGTTAAGGTAACATAACATCTGAGTATATAAACAGTTCCTAGTAGAGTTTTTTTTTATTTGAGAGTTAGTATGTTCAACTCCGATAAGTCCAAAATGTCCAAATATCTAGGGAGTCCTTTAGGTATTGCTCCAAGGGCTCTGATCACTATGGGTACAACAACAGATGCTATACCAGGAATGCACAAATTGAGGATAAGCCACTAGCGAAAATCACAAAATATTGTGATTTGCAAAATGAAGTTGAGTGTTTATGGAGGAAGAAACCTGTTGTTGTACCCACAATGTTCAGAGTCCTCGGAAGGAACAATATTTAAAGGCAGTGTTGGGCATCAGCCAGTACTCCCCTAATCGGGTGTACTGGTAGCAAAAATTTCTGGTGGCCACGCCCACTGGCGCCTATGCGCACGCGCACCTCCAGAGCTCCGAAAAACCCTCCGCTTGGCTTGGCTTGCATGATCTACCTCAGCACAAGCACAAGAGGGCAAGGATCCCCTCCCTGTGCTCTCAGGCATGCGTGGCTGCAGAGCTCAGCACTCATGCGCTGAGGCAGATCTCCATGCAAACTGCAAAAAGCCAAACCGAGGGGTTTTGTTGGCACTGGTGAGCTGAGCGCAGCAGGGAGCGTCTGGCAGTGGCAGGGAAGCGTTCCGGTGGGCGCCCCAACCAGCCCGTAGGTGATGGAGATGGAGGCGGTGACTGAAGTGGTGGCTGCAAACGCAATCCATGCCCCTCAAAATTTCCTTCGGTCAGGTGGCCTGAGGCCGGGGAGGCCGCGCCAGTGCCTCCCACCCCCGCTGGGACAACTGCTGGCTCCGCCACCCAGGTAAAGTCCTCGGCAGATGCTGGTAAGTCCTTGTTCTTCTTTCATGTCCAGATCAAACCCTGGACTGACAAAATGAAGCCACTTTCTTGGCTTTGTCATTGTCCAAACTTAAGTCCTCATCAGTGCATGTTTCTGGCAGTCATCAGCAGACCAGCCAATGAGCCAATGGATTCCGTATCTCTCCACCATTAGCCCCCACTTGAGCCTATTGGTCTTGTATTTAGGGACTCTGACCCTCAGCCTAAGAGCCATTGCAGTCCGTGTTTGCAGAAGTCTTCATGGCCATGTGAAAGGCATGATTAGATCTCCTACCCAGTCACATGGCCATGCCCACAAAGTAGGTCCTCCCACAAAGTAGGCCCCACCCACAGTGTGATAGTAAAAAATTGTTGTGCCCATCACTGTTTAAAGGACTCCCTAGCTGCTGCTGCTGCTGTTAACCGTTATAAAGCTACAACAATTCTTTGGCATTACAGCAAACAAATTGCTGAATTTTTGTAGCATTTTAACTGTAAGGATTTGAGGGGAGGGAACCATTTTCAGGCGGTGGGGAATCCTGTGCATTTTATGGGGCACATTACATGCATCGACACACATATTCACACAGAAGAATACAGAAAACAATGCAAAATAAACAAACCTGGGACAGGATGGCTTAAAATAACCTGCATTTCAGCAGGTTAAGGCATGCTTCAGCTGTGTGTCGTGTATTCCTCAGTCTTTGAATGCATTATTTTTTGCTAATCAAGACATGCACCAAGAAAGATGTAGATACCATAGCTAAGCAAAAATAAATTCACTTCAGTTTAAGAGTGTTTCTCCAACTTACAACCTGGAGAGTCCAAGTACCCAATTCCAACATTTAGTATTTCCTAGTGTCTTTCTATAGATGCTACACAGGTACATATGAGTTAAGTTCCATCTCTGGGAGATAGCTCTGACTTGTCAAATTTGGGCAACTTTGCAAAACTTTACCTTCTTACATTAAAGGAAATTCCATTATGTGATTAAGATGGAGACTACCTGAGATGGTTTCAGATGATGTTAACTTAGGGCAAGACAAACAAACAAACAGACTTCTTCACAAGTGGAAGTACAGCTGGCTTTAGTAGTAAAGTATGTCTGATTATCTTCTAATTGCTTTCAAAGATTAACAAGCTGCAAAGTGACTTACTTTGCTTGTTGACTGGTCATGGAAGGACAACCAAGTCTGTTTTCATATGTTTTTTGCAAACAGGGCAGCTTTGAAGATACATCTCTAGAGGAATTACCATGTTATCATCTTATCAAATTCCAAAAATGCCTAGTTGTCTGTTTTGGCCCTCAGCGCCACCTTGAACCATCAAAATAGCATATGTAAACAAGAAACTCCAGCAGAGTTCAGCAATAATAACATCCCTTTGTTCTCTATCTCAGAAAAGCTAAGATAGATAGATAGATAGATAGATAGATAGATAGATAGATAGATAGACAGACAGACAGACAGACAGACAGACAGACAGATATGTTATGTTATGTTGTTATATAGATATGATATATGATATGATATGATATGATATGATATGATATGATATGATATGATATGATATGATATGATATGATATGATATGATATGTTAAATTGCCCTGAGTGGCCCCGGTAAGGAGGGCGGTATACAAATACGAATAGATAGATAGATAGATAGATAGATAGATAGATAGATAGATAGATAGATAGATAGATCGATCGATCGATCGATCGATCGATCGATCGATCGATCGGCGGTTTGGTTATTTGGCCAGAGGTTGGTATGTTAGGATGTTATGGGAGCCATTACTTTGGTAGAACCTTCATTGTCCAGAGCAGTTTACTAATGAAAATCAGATCAGTGATGAGGAAAGGTTCTTACTAGTAAGCTTCCTAGAAACACACAGCAGGATATTGTTAGAGAAATGGTAGTGGAATAATGGAAAACCCGTGGTCTTCCAGAAGCTCTTGAACTCCAACCAGCAATAAGAAATAATGGGAGCAATAGTCCAACAACATCAGAAAGGCCATAAGTTGACCAAGTCAGCTCAGCAGCTTGAACTTTACTGAGTCTCTTCTTCTCTCCTTATGGCCACTACCCAATTGTATTGTTCCTTCTGAAAGCCAGGAGTTAATACCACTATCACTAGCAGATTGCTGTCAATTAAAGAGTCCCTGCTTCAATTTTGGGATGCATGCAACTTTATCTCATTGTGTGAAAACTGTACGTACCCTGAAACTGAATATGGGACTGTTTAATTAGCTGTTTTGGGACTCAGGTAGCTTAGTGGTTAAGATGCTGAGCTTGATGACTGGAAAATCAGCAGCTCAGCAGTTTGAGACCCAAGTGCTGCATGATGGACTGAGCTTCCATCTCTGCCCCAGCTCCTGCCAACCTACCAGTTCGAAAACAAGAAATTGCAAATAAATAAATGGGGACCACTTCGGTGCAAAGGTAAACAGCGTTCTGTGCACTGTCTAGTCATGCCTGCCACATGTCCACAGAAACGTCTGCAGATAAAGACAGCGCGGCTATGAGCAGAGATGAACACTGGACTCTAGAGTCGGAAATGACTATCTTTCAAGCAAGGGTGACCTAATTAGCTGAGCTACGACAAAGAATGTTTGCCTATACAGTATTTGGAGTATAGCACTGCATTGTGGCCTAAAGCCTTAGAGAAAATTGTCATAAAAATAGACAGAAATTATGCTACATTTCACTCTTTTAAAAAGGAGAAACTCTTGTCCTTTAAAAAACTGTTTGCTTATTTTTTTTAATCCTTTATTTTTTTTGGGGGGGGGCAAGGTTTACTTTAAAACTGATTAAAGTTTTCTTCTAGCACCATATTCAAGCAAGCAAGGAAGGAAGAATGAAAGGTCTGAATAATACATTGGGAGTCTCTCCATGGCTCTTGGCAAAAGGAAACACCAACCCTCTTAGCCTCTGATTCCCTCCCTCTATTCATCCTTTCAAGACTCCCAGCCAAGAGAAAATAAATGGTGCAGCTATCTCACTATCCAAACCTGTAGAGTCGCGTAGCTGAAAGGAAGCATGGCAAATACAACACTTTTGGACAATTGTGTAATTGTGTAATTTCTGTGTAATTACAGAAAATGCAAAATGGACCCTGCCACATACTACTTACCCTTATCTTTAGCACTAATCTTTGTATTTACAAAGAGAAGTATGAAGCTCCTTGCCGACGCTGCCAGATTGGAAACCAAGTGCAATTTGATCTAGTGGCCTCAAATGAGCCTGATTTTTTTAAAATATCAAAACAGAAGCTGACTTGCCCATGCAAAGGATTAGGGTGGGATGCAAATGTTCTTGGTTCAGTTAATCATCTTCGAACGTGCCAACAACAGTCAACACATCCATAATTGTTTGCTTCCGCACATGAAAAATCTTTGCAACCACAGGACAAACTACACGTTAGCAGAACAGGGGACTTGCTTGATTGGGCGACAACCAGTGTTGTAGCCCAATCGAGTGCCCAGTAGGCCAGTGACCAGGTAGGCTGAGGAATTCAGAGAGTTGTGCTCCAGAATGTAGCTATTTGTTACAACAGTGCCATGGCTATTGTCCATGTACAGCAACCCAACAGTTCCTTCGCTTCTGTTTTTCACTCCATAAGTCTTATAAGACCTAATCATGCTGAGATTTTATCCCCCTACTTCATTTACTGTCATTTACAAGGCACAAAAATCCACATGCTGTCATCTGTTTTGTTTTATGAGAAATATCACTTCCCAGGTGAGTCTCCCTGACACATAAATTCCTCATATATATATATACAGTATATGCATACTCTATCTGCTCAACTATCTACTTGGGCTAGCTGAATATTCCTAAACAATTTCCCTGCATGGAACACATTATAGTAGTCAAAAAGGCTTATAATTAACTTGTGTGCTTCTATTAAAATATATATTTACCATGTGTTTTTCTTTAGCACACATAGTGTCTCACTGGCAATGCCTGAAGTCAGAAAAGACCCAGCAGTGGCTTGCTAGGTAATTTAAGCATTAATGCTGGAAGCAAAAGATGGTTTCAAGAGTCTTGCAATATGCATAGAAAGTTTCCACACAGACCTGTGAATCCAGAACATTATTTATAATAGGAACACATTATGTAAATCAAGCAAATTTGCATGCAGTTCCTTGATTTTCCTGGTGAATTCTAATTGCAAAGCATAACAATAATGACCCAAGCCACCTGGCATTTGGGTTGCTTTATGTAGTGTAATAAAATAAAATACAGTAATTTTATTTTATTACAGACTTTGAAAAGTCATTGTTTCAGCACCTTGCTAAACTGTTTCCTTTTGGAATATGCCAGCCCTAAAAAAGACTTTGATGTGTTTTGCACAATGAAATGCACAAGCCACCATCCTGCGAGACCTCCGACCCTTTCCCCACCTGGTCCAAGGTTGAAAAACCCTGCAGCCATGGAGAGGGAGGGCAGGCGGCGAGAGAGGACTCTGGCCACTGCCCTGTGAGACCTCAAGCCCATTTCCACCTGGCCTTGCGAGACCTCCAGCGGCTAGGGCAGCAGCGGTGCCTCCATCTCCACCTCTGCTGCAGCCAGGTCGGCGTTGGGTGTGGTGGGCCTGTCGTTGGTTGAGCCACCATGGAGTGGGAGCTTCAGAGAGGAATGGGGGCTTGGTCACACAGGGGCCGGTGGCAGGGGCCCTGGTGTGGCAAAGTCTTGTGCCCCCTTTGCTCCCTGGTGCTGTGAACTTGGCCACGGACTTGGGCACTGGGGCACAGGGCCGGACATCGCCCCCCGCCCAACCTAGACTTTGGACTCTGAGGCCTGGACTCTTGCAGTCAAATTCTTGTTTTGGGACGTTTTGACTTAGGTGACTTTTATTATTGCATGCTAGTTGTATTCTGCTAATTGTACCTTGCTCTCTAGTGTATGTTAGTTGTACCTTGTTTTAAATTATATTGAATGTGATATTGTTGTTAACCACCCTGAGTCGCATATGCGAGTGGGCAGCATACAAGCCCAAATTAATAATAATAGTAATAATAATAATGTGTTCCTTGTTCAGTATTGCTCAAATCAATGAAGACAGATAATACTTTTCACTTTACTAGAGTTTCAAGTACTGTACGTAGTCGACTCGATGCTGACTGTGGGCTTAAAAGATGTAGGAGAGGTAAGGGGAAGGAAGCTAATTATATGTCCACACCCACTCTGAAATATGGGAAGGAATCCTTCTCTCTTATAATTACACCCACTATGGGTATATTAATGGTTTCATTATGTTCAACATTTTGGGCTATAGCCCAAAGTGAACTTGACCAGGTACAACTGTCTGCAACCTACATTGTTATTAATATGCTGTGCTAAATTACACAGTGACATTAGTATATGATGCAGGAACATAATGCAGGAACTTAATATTTCCCTCAAAGGTCAACTATCTAACAAACAAACAAACAACCTATAAGTGTTAGAATCACAGAAACATACTTTTCAAAACTCTTCATGAACCATAAGGCTCTCCTGACTACAGCTCCCATAATCCCTTAGCATAAAGGCCATGATAGGCTGGGCCGATGGGTACTGTTGGCCAAAATAATTAGTGGGGCAAAGGATTCTCATTTTTGTGTGTAGAGGTTGTTGTTTTAGATTTGGTTTTCATACCATTTAAGAAGAGTACACTAGTATGTACCTCCGTTTGACGCATGTGCGGTTCTTTTTTTTAGTGTGCATGCGTCAAACCTCTACTTGGCGCATGCACACTAAAAAATAGAACTGTGCATACATTTCTAAAGGGGGAAATACATTTCTAGAGAGGCAACCGAACCAGTCGGCCGGGGGTTTACCACCACCCCGGTGACCACTCCTGATGGGGTGCTACTGGTTCAGGCGAACCGGTCTGAACCGGTAACATCCCATCACTGTGTCCAGGCACTCATTTTACCAATTCAGAAGGATGGAAGGCTGAGTCAACCTTGATTCCCTGGCATGATCAAACTTCATCATAACCAGAGTTTTTGCTACAGTAGTGCAGCTTAACCACTGCTCCATGGGGACTATACAAAAGCTGTATAGTTTTCAGCTTGGGGCGGAGGGACATTTGGTAATACCTACATGAGAACTGTGTTTCTCTGGACAACTCAACAGTAGTATTAAAGAAGATAGCAAATTGCTGTTTTCTATGGATCTGAATTACAACTGAAAACATTTAGGTTGGATTCATGGGAGAAGGTTCTAGCCAGGTAAAGACTGGAAATGTGAGTGAAATGTGAGTGGGATGTCCATAACCAGAGCTCTTTAAGAGCCAGCCTATAGATTACATGTAGAACTAACAAGCTGCTGATGTTGTTCTTGAAGTCCTTGGCTGCTCTCCACTGCTGAAGGGACAAGTTGAATGTTCCTCCTAAGCTTTCCTGGCCTCACATGTGATTAGTGGATCAGGACCAGAAGGTCGCTCCCGCCAGAACGTCCGGATGCATTCCCACTGGCCTGCTTAGATGTGAAGACGAATGCTAGGACTTAGGAGGTAGCATAATGCTGGTGGTTCTGGGATAATCAATACAGTGACCAGCAAAAGTGACAAGACAGGGCTTTGCATCCTGCCTGGAAATCCCATCCCCATTATTTCCCTTTGACTAGCAACAAATAGAGCAATAAAACTGAATTTGAACTAAACCCACTCAAACTAATCCAAGCACATGCTACTTACTAATTTTAGCCCATTCTTAATCCTAAAACATCTTTACTGCTTCATCATAAACTAGACTAAAGTTAATGAATAGCATGTCCTTGGATTCGTTCGTGTGGGTTCAGTCATTGTGGTAGATGAATAGGCTAGAAGGCCTCTTGAGGTCACCTGCACAATTATTGCCAATGGCAACCTCAAATGAAGTACTAGGAAAGATTCTTGATTCAGAGAAACAGGTTGAACTAAGACTCTGCACAATTCCTGGCAATACAGTAGAGTTTTACAGGAATATACAATACAATACAATACAGTACAATACAATACAATACAAACGCAGTTGAACCAAAACAATACAAATGCAGTTGCATCTTTAGATATTATTTTAAAAATTGTACCAACAGTTGATTTAGTTAGAATAGTAGAAGACTGGATTTTCCCACTTGTTCAACATACTGTACATCCATTTATCTCCTCCCTGCATATACAGTACAGTCAAACCTTGCATAAAGAGCGTCTCACTTAAAGAGTAACTCACTTAAAGAGCAGAATTTTCTCTGAATGTTTGCTTCACTTAACAAATAAAACCAACCAAAAACTTGCTTAACAAATAAATCGGGGTTTGCAATCCCCCCCACAATTGGTCATTTACAATGGTGTTTCGCTTAAAGAGCAAACTCGCTTAAAGAGCAATCCTGTGGAACGCATTATGCTCTTTAAGTGAGGTACAACTGTATATTAATTTCATTCCTAATCTACTTCACATATTTCACTGCTAGTAACTCAGATGCAAATAATATTGCCACACTCTGTTACTCTTTGTTCCTATCAGGCTGATAGCCCGGCATTATTTCCTATCATGAAAATGAACATACATTTTCCTAATACATGTATGTATCTTTTATAAACTGATTAGTCACCTGACCATATTAGGTTCAAATGTAATAAAATACATTAGATAAAATATGATTATATAGAACAGAATAAAAACAGGTTAAAAGTAGGATGATACAATCACAATAAAATGAGATATAAAATATACTCAAATTACACTGCACAATGATTCTGCTACTGGGAATAATACATGTGATTTACATGATATCAAGTGTGCTGATTCTAAATCTGAACTCAGAATTTGCCTATCATGTACAGATTTTAAGTTATGGGTGTGCTCTAGCTGTTCAAATGGTATTGGGTAATGTTCATGGGAACATTATAACAGTTGCAGCTACCACTATGCCTGCTACCGCCTCAGCTGAATCACAACCCTTGGTGGCATGCATGTTCCAGCAGCACCCAGGCATGTCTGTGAGCCAGTGAGATGGACCAAGGGCTTATCTCTAGTACGAAAACATCTTATTGGATAGTACGGCGAGGCCATAGTGAGTCTGTTTTGAGCTAAAGATGAGTAGGCACAGGTGTGTTAATTAACAGGACAATTTTTGCTACATTTGTGGCAAATATACCCCGCGTGATCAACGGAAGAACCTAACCAAAAGGTTGAGATGTGCTAACTTAAGATCCTGACGTCCTAAGCAGAATCAGACTTCAGATTTGGATTCAGCGCACTTGATTTAGTACAGGACACATGGATTAGACCAAGTAGTAGACAATATATATATTTTTTTGATGCAGTGTTATTATTAGAATTTGTCACCTTGTTGCTGGTCTGGTGTGGGTTGACAAGAATGTAACTTCAAAATGAAGCCATCGAGAATGTGTGAAGAAAATATTTCATTGCATTTGTGAGTTTCACTAAAAGTAACTTTTCCCACACTCCTTGAGATTCCTTGTGAGAAGAAATGTACGTCACCTTAAGAATCTACAAATCTAAAATGCATATAGTTTAAAAGATATGAATAAACATGATTTAGCTAATG
The DNA here is from genome assembly GCA_030440675.1 of Furcifer pardalis. Classification (NCBI taxonomy): domain Eukaryota; kingdom Metazoa; phylum Chordata; class Lepidosauria; order Squamata; family Chamaeleonidae; genus Furcifer; species Furcifer pardalis. The sequence continues at coordinate 102,914,997 of CP126896.1, read as the reverse complement.
GGGAAAATGCATAAATTAGGTAAATGCATGTATTAATGCATACACTAAATACAAAGTATAAATAGATGCACATATCAGGCAAAAGGTTCTAGTTGTGCAAATTTCACAGCACAAATATAAACAGTCTGACAATCCAGTACTGTACTAAACAAGGATGAAAAGATAATGAAGGTCGCATTTAGAGTAACAAAATAGGCAGATAATATACACAAACAGTGAACTCAAATGCCATGTTGTTTGTTTGTTTCTTGGTTTGTTTGTGCCAAACAGAACTACTAAAAAACACACAGAAGCATTAGCAAGTTTGGGGAAACTGTCAGATTTGCAAAGTATACAAAAACACCCCGGGGGGGATCTCCAAATGAGATGGAGACCCACAAATCACAACAGTACTTGGTCAATCACAGCAGAATGTGGAGTGCCTGTTCAGTGGAGAAATGGGAAACCAGAAAGCAGAGAATGGGCTGTGGTGTCTTAGAAAAGAGCATGGCTAGCCAGCAGAATCTAGAACCGTGATGGTGAACCTTGGCATCATTGATCTAGAACAACAGAATTCCATGGGGCATATTATTGCAGATCCTGGTTCCATGGTTCTCATCTTTAGGTCCACCAGATGATTCTGGCCTTCAACTCTCAGAATCCCCAACCATATGATGATCAATGCTTCTGGGACCTGAAGTCCAAAACACAAGAACCTAAGGTTGAAACCACACTCCCAATTGTTATACTGAACACAAACGTGTGATCCATTTTGGGCTCAGATGGCATTCATACCTTGTGTTCTCTCTGTTAAAGAAGGTGTTGTGTTGGAATTCCAGTTCTCATGACAGAAGTTTTTCAAACAAAACCACTGACCTTCCAAAACTCATTAAGACACTTGCATTCAACAGACTAAATTCTTATTTAGCACCAATGTGAAGTCTTAGTAGGATCTGCAACTATGAGCTTTAGGATGTGAGAAATTTCTGTGGTAAAGTTCCTAGCTTCCACATGGTTTCAGTCATTTGACTGGGAGAAAATGCTGACTTTTGCTCAGACGTGAACACAGCAAGCAAGTGATTAAGTACCACAAAAGCCCTCTGGCCCAGGTTGAGAGATATGAACAAACTCCATGGGGTTAATGTCATGAACAGCCAATGCCTGGGGCTTCAGTGCCTCTAATTGACTGACTTTACCACAGACTTTAATGCTGCAAGGGAGGGGGAACACACCACGTGTAGTTTTAGTAAGAAAATAATGCTATCCCTGGCTACCTATACAACCAGAGAGCTGAACAAAGTGCAGTTTCAGAGATAAGGTGTACATACAATTGTAGTAGTCTGAATGTTCAACAATCCTGTAGAAATGCTCGATATTAATAGTGATTACTATTGTCATTGTAGTAATCAGAACATCCAAGATTGTAAATTCTTATTACAAGCAAGACTATTATTTTAATTATCACTTACTGTACTAATATACTAATCTGAACAATCAAAGATTATATAGAAATCCTTCTTACTGCTAAAATGACTTAAATATATTATTATTTTTTAATGCATCTGAAAAAAATAGGGTAGCTTGATTTATTAATTCCTCCATACTGTAGAGCAGGGGTTCTCAACCTTTTTAAACTGCGGGCTGAGTCACACTCCCTCAGACAGTTGAGTGGGCCACAGACTGGTGTTCCCCCTGCTGTAAACACTGCCATAAAATGTATCTGTAGCTGTTGTAAATGCATTTACAACACCCGTAAATGCGTACAAATGCATTTACGGCTGTTTCCATCACCTCTGCTGCTTATGACAACAGTGGTGGTATGAGCAAGTGTGGTGGGCCACATGAAATGGTGCCACGGGCCAGATCTGGCTCACAGACCATAGGTAGAGAACCCCTGTTGTAGAGGGATGGACTGAGATAAACCTTCTTTAGGTCATTTAGAGGGAAATCCTTAGCATGCTGACTCAGAAGTAATTCATGCTTCGTGTTCTTTCATGTTTTCCTCTTTTAACTTTTCTTTCATCCTTTGGTTATCAAATTGCCTGGGAAATTTTTCGTCCAATGGCATGCTGAGGGATGGTTTCAGCAAACAGTCAGAACACCCCAAAATTTGAAATGGGATTTTGAATGTGTAAAGGGACCTGGATTTGTGGAACCACCAGTCAGCAGTGTTATTTCTTTGCTTCAGTTGACCCTTGTGAAATAAGATTACTGCATTCTGAGTTCCTAATGCCCTCCATCTTGAATTGCTGCTTGAATGTTTGACATTCCTCCAACTGGGAACCTTTAATTTTTTGCCTTTATTTCTTGTTTTTTATTTTAAATATTTATTGTTGCTGTCACCAGAAAATCTACTGATTTATTTGGAGAGTTTATCCTCTTTTTGTCTTTTCCTTTCTTGGGTTATTTTTGCTGCTATCTTTTACTGCCTGCTGAGCTCAAAAAAGAGCAGGCTTTAAGCAGCAGAGGGAGAGATATCTCCATGCATTCAAGTTATTTTGGTTATGGAGAGGCAACTTGGGACATTTCTCTCTTGTTGTTTTGATTCTGATTTTTATTTTTTTTCTTTATTATTGCCTGCCTTCAGAGTTGCCTATTCTCTGCTTTTCAGGATAGTTTTCATGGTTCTTTAAGGATTTTTTTACTACTGCCAGAATACTAGGGGGAAACTGATATAAGATAACTAGAAACATGCGATCCCTTTCATATAAAATTAAAGAACCCAGTTCAGACATGTAATTGAAAGAAGAACTCCTTGAAAGAACCCAAAACAAAACAACATGAAAATGTTCACAGTACATATCCCTACTAATAACTCAGAGTTAATTTTAGCTACTAGGTAAAAGTAAATGTCACCCTTGCTCAAAACCCAGTCCTATCCAACTTGAGGATTCGTTACTCATCTCCGTTTATAGCCAAAGAGCCATCACTAATTTAGTTTATTTTAGCGTAGGAGTTCTCAACCTTTTAAAGCCAGGGACTGGGTCACACTCCCTCAGACAACTTCGGGGGCCGGACGGCCATTTTGCAATTCCTCCACCACATGGCACTTCTGTATGTGGCGGAAGTGGTTGGGAGCTACATGAAATGGTGCTGTGGGCTGCATCTGGCCCACTGGCCACAGGTTGAGAATCCCTAGTTTAGTGGGTACTGCATTTACCTGTGCTACCTGTTGGAGCTGTGAACTCCAACCTAACACTGGAAGACAGTGGGAGAATATTGAGCTACTGAGCTGTGAGAAAAACCAGCTTTCAAATGCTGACACTTTCATGCTATATGCAGAATTCAGAAATACTTAACAATTGTTTTAAGAAAATGCAATATAATGGCATAAATTTAAAGACCAGATAAAATACATCTAAATGTGAAGGGGAAAAAAGATTCTCCCCCCCCCCTTCTGTATTTTCACCCTTTCCACTTATTACACCTGCTGCTACTTCTGATATTCTCCATCAGGTTGGAGTTCTCAACCTTTTTAAGCCAGGGGCTGGGTCATGCTCCCTCAGACAGGTTCAGGGGCTGGACAGCCATTTTGCCCTTCCTCTACCACATGGCACTTCCTGGTGTGGTGGAGATGGTGGTGGGCCACATGAAATAGTGCCATGGGCCATATCTGGCCCATGGGCTGTACATTGAGAATCCCTGTCCTAAACCTAAACCTAGCTCTAGCTCTAACTTGAACACAAACCTGAACCTTGTCCTAAGTGATATAATTAAAGTGTGGTTTTACCATCCCCCCCCCCCCAGTTCATCACACTACCCATTACACTGCACTGGGGGTTGTTACTCTGTGGAAAAGCAAATACTGTATAGTGATGTCACTGGACACAGTAGGAATGATGACAACATCATCATTATTCTGGCCATCTACTACCATTCTATGATATGAACCTCTGAGTCAATGAACAGGAGACAGAGTATACAATGCAAATTTTGAGGACCATGCACAAAGCAAGGTTTAAAACAGGACATCTAGATAAACAGATTATTTCTGTTTTATATTTTGAAGAACAATAATCTAGTAGATATTCACAAGACAGTGGTTTCTCAAAAATTCAAAGCATACACAAAACTTTCAAGTACAAACACGTTTTTCTCCAGAGATATTTTACTGAAGAAAAAGGAAAACATTGTAGCGTTTATTCTGTTTTCATTCCAGTTTTTCATATCTCATATATCAGAAGCAACACTGACATATTAGTCCCTGTATAGCTCCTTTGCCATGATGCACTAGAAAAAAATGAGACATTTTCTGGAATGGGAAACTGAAGTTGCAACGCTGTACATGGATATCTGGCACTTCTTCCTCTTCTTCAGTGTCTAGGCCAGATGTGAAACTGTCAAAATGAAGCCACCTTTGGTGAGTCCATTCTGCAGTTTCTTTTGCCCTTACCTAGTGTGAGAAAGATTAGCTGACAAAAGGAGGCAGAACTTACTTCTAAGTACATATCATGGGACTGCAATGAGGAATAAGACACAATAAAAGATCCAGGGTACAGTATTTTGTTTCCTGGGATCTGATTTGTAAAAGAGGATACACAAAAGTTCCCCAAAGCTTTTCTGGCTTGTGTTTCAAGTCTTGTCCCTCTACATGGACAGCTGGTACTAGACTCCAGCGATCCTATTTCTAACCTGGCATACTAACAAAATGAGAAAACAGTCAAGGAGCCAAAATCTATTCTTTTCCCCCTGAGATCCGATTTGCCCAAAATAAAAAGACCTATAAAAGTTCTGGAAAGCCGTTCACAGGGTATTCAAACCACAGTTTCAGATTATAGTACATTATAGTTATAAAGTCCTTTCCTTTTTCACAAGTAATCGCAGACATCTTCTCACAGAACAAAGGATCATTCGGTATCTTCACCCTTAAAAACGTAACTAGCGGCAGAATTAAACTCCAGATAAACACTTGTTCCCCATGGTTGCTAATTCATAAATCGGCAGCACATATAAAGGGTGAATCAGCCCTAGTAACCTTTCTCCCAGGTGAAAATATATACACTTAAAAGTAAAAATGGAGATCTTGCAAATTCGGCTGACATATACAAAAATGTAATCAACACCAAAAATCATTCTGAACACTAATACATGATACATCAGTGCCACCTTTCAGCAGCCAAAAGAAAAGTAAATTCTCAAATTCAATTTGTAAAAAAAACCCTGTAGCTTAATATTTTCCTATATATGTATCATTTATTTCTGGACAAGATTCTCATGTTTGGGAAGGGTTGAAGAAACAAATTTTGTAAAAAAAAAAAAACAAGAATCACAGCTTCTCCTCTAAATAGCAATTAGCAAAACACATTGACTGTCATAGACCACAACAACTTGAAACTCACAAAGGCCACAGACATTTTTTTTTAAATCAACCAAATTATCCTCTGAACATGAGAAGAAAGACAGGACACTTCCTTGTGATTAAATAAACTTGCAAGCATCAGAAAGAATAAATGCCAACCACCCTTTCAGAAAAACAGCATAGCAAGGAAAAGGAGAAAACTCAACATACCTCTCCAACTCTTTTCCCCCTTTTTCCCCCAGTGCGTATATTCACAAAACGTGCAGGTTTCTTTTAATATAACATTGGCAAGAAGAAAGTATTCTCCCCAAGTGTCTGCAGCAGTATGTAGCAGCTTGTCCCTTATTTGAAAAGAGGAAAGTTAAGCCCTTCTAGGAGCGGTTCGAAGGATTTCCCTCCCACCGCTCCCTGTAAACCAAAAGAATTTGGCACTTCGCCCTGGATGTCCACCTGTACTCAAGGCTTGATGGCATATGCAGAAGATCAGCACGCTGATTTGATGCTTTGCTCTTCCCACAAACTGTTCTCATTTGAAATACAGTCTTTGCTTCTTCTTACGGAAACTCAGGTCCCTTCGCCAGACTTCTGTAATCTAAACAGAGCTCTGATCTTGCTCTTTTGGCACAGAGAGTCTGGCTGACTTTAAAAGGGTGGTTATATCTTAGCTTCTGAGAGCTCCTGGACACATTTTTCTTTCATTGCAAATTTAAGAATGCATCAATGGATCCTCATCCATGGAAACCTCAGAGAGTGAGTGAGAGAGAGAGATTTCATATACCCACGCCCACTCATCCACACCTACACCCTGAAAAATTGAAGTTGTGTTCCTCCTATTAGCCTACTGTAAAGTGCACACAGATTTGGTATACTGATAATCTCATTTTATCAGTTGCTTGGTTTGATTTGTAGCCTGTCCTTCTGCCAGAACTAGGAAGAACTGCTAAGGCAGCTTAGCAAGTAAGTCAAAAGAAATACAAATAAAAACACCCTATATTGTAAGTGTTAAAACATAACTAAACAGGTCGCAATATAATAGCATTTGAGCACAATATAATCTCAGTGGGATCATTTCTAAGATAAAGGACAGAATTTCAACTTGATGCTTTCCTAAGCAAAGTCAAAACACTGTAGTCAACAGAAGCCCAATTTACAAGATTGCAATAACATGCATATGCTATACGTTCACTAACCTAGGTCACCAGCATTGTAATGAACAAATCTGAATAAATTGTTTTGGGTTTCTATTGCACACCATTCTATTTCAGCAAATTCTCATTTAAAATATAAGTGCAGAGCTGGTAAAATCTCTACATCTACTGAACTGCACAAGTATATTCTAAATATAATAGTGCTTTATCTGCCCAGAAGACAAAATACCTCTAAATATTCATTGGTATGATTCCATGACATTCCAAAACAGCATCTTCTATTTAGTGTTCTCAAGCTGTACAGGACTACACCTATCCCCAGATAACATGTCCGATTATATTTATATATAATTGTTACTAGAAGGCCTTGATGCTTGGAAAGGTGGAGGGCTTCCAAAAGCTGCCTTGAAAAAAAAAATCCAATCTTCTTGGGGGGGGGGGGTGTCAGTTTCCAGCAGCCCAGCAACCAAACCACACAACCAATTCAGGTGAACCAAAGTGCATTTGAAAGAGGTAAAGATAACCTTTGTGGTGACACTATTACATTTGAAATTGGACTTGGGGGGGATATGAAGTGTTTTACAAAAAACCACTCAAACAAGGTCATAAAAACAAAAAATAAAAGGGAAAACCATGTTAGAAACTGAATATGACAACTTCTCGAGGTGGATACATTTCGAATACAACATGTGGAGAAGGATGGTGCCAAAGCAGGAATCAACAACAAAGATATTAAGGGAAAACGTGACTCATAAAAATGACATTTTTGAGGGGGGGATTGGTTGGTGGTGAGCCTATGACCAAATCGATCAACTGATCAAAGTGATCCAGAGTGTGATTGATAGAGGACATAATAACCTTTCTTGTGACACTTATACAATTTGGATTGGACTTCAGAAACATTTTCTATGAAGGTTTAAAAGAAAAAAAAAACCCACTTTCTTTCTAACTTTCTTTCCTTCAAAAAAAGTATCTCTCCATACCAGGATGCATTGTAGTGAGAATGGATACACTGTAGCAAGTTTCTCCTTTGAAGTCATAACCACCTTCCCTTTTGGCTTTCCCTCTTATTGAAGAACAAGGAATCGTGAAGGAAAAACTCTTTTACTTTGTGGTTTGATTATTGAAATATTTATTAAAAATAGATCCTTTGCAGTTATTCATCTGAGGTTAATTGTTGTGTGTACAGTGGGCTGCTTATGGACACATGTGCATGGTGGGTAGATTTGGGGAGAATGGAAAATAAAGGTTAGAAGCATCTTTATTGAAAAATAAAATATAAAAAATAAACACAAATGAAATTGGGATTTCTTGTTCTGGATTAACACAATGTAGCAGTTCAAAAGTAAGAAATTTCAAGAAGATAAATAGGGACCACTTTGATGGGAAGGTAAACAGTTTTCCATGCCTGCCACATGTCCATGGAAATGTCTGCAGACACAGACAGCACTGGCTCTTTGGCTATAAACAGAGATGAGCACTGAAACCTAGAGTCGGATATGACTGGCTTTTGATCAAGGGTGACCTTTACCTTAGCTTGAAAACCTTAGATTTTATGAACATTTTATGAAAACCTTAATTTTATTAACATAATGTCTTTATTTTCCCCCATTTGAAACATTACCCTTAACTAATGAATGAAATAAAAGAAATAAATGAACTAATTAGCATAATTCAACACATCGAATTCATGCATTAAATCCCTGACGGTCGTGTCCTCAGACTTTACCTGCCACTTGTTTTCCTAATCTAATGCTATCTCATGCTGGCTCTCATGCAGCATTATGGGATGATACAATTCTCAAGGGAGACAACAGGCTGTATCATTGCAGACTGCCGGTCATGTTTTGCATTGTAGCTGTACATAAACAATTCTCCTCAAGCAGAAAGCTAGAGTAGCAGGGAGGAAGCTGACCTACAATCTTTATAAATAATGGGGGTAGGAGTGCTGACTTGAGCTTCTGGTAATTGAAGTCCAAGAACACCTGGAGTGCTAAGGTTCGCCATCATGAGTTTATGTGTTTGCTTTTCCTTTTTTAAACAGTCTTCTTCGTTGGTGCCGCTGCTGGAATTGGCTGCAGACTCATTTACAGCCATCGTAAACACATTTACGATGGTCTCATTTATGACTGTTGTAAATGCATTAATGACAGTTGCAAACTCATTTACGGCTGTTGTAAACATGTTTACAACAGCCGTAAATGAATCTATGGCCGATTACGCCGGCGGCGAGACCACCTGTATGACCCACCAACTGTTTGAGGGAGTGTGACCTGGTCCCTGACTTGAAAAGGTTGAGAATCCCAGCTTTAAGTGATTTTTTTTTCCCAACTTGATGTCTGCAGTTTTATGCAAGATAAAAATTTAGCAAAGCCTCTCCAAAGCCTATGGAAGTAACATGTTCCAGAGGACTCTATCAACTCTGTCTACCATGCTGCAAAATATGACAGGTGGCATTCCACCAGTGGCTTAGTCGTTAAATGTTGAGCTGGAGATTGGAAAATCGGGTTTATATACCCGCGAGCTGTACTTGGGGACGTGAAAGGAGCCTCGTTCAGGCATCCCCTAAAAATCCTTTCAACCCACACACAAAAATCTCTCACACAAAATTATTATTATTAAACTATTGCAAAATTAAACTGAGGCAGAACACAGGAACCATGAAACAATTTATTTGTTTTAACCTGTAGAGTAGTGACATGGGAAAGTCTTTAAAAATTATGGCTAATCTGTTATTTGTATATGAAAACAGCAAGTAACATGATGCATGATTAGGCCATTATTATCAATATAACTTTTGAAAAAATAAAAATTAAAAAATACCCGCCAAATTGCTGTCCCTCACCACATAAGAGATTTTTTAACAAGTAAATCTCATGCAAAAGTTGAAACTTTGTGCCATTCTTTGTAGAACATTAAACTGTAACAATGTTGCCTCTATTATTCAAAAAAGTAGTTTGTTGCAGGTAACATAATTAATTTTATTCCCTACCTCCGAGATTTTATGGTTAATAAATGAATAAATACATTTAATTTAGGTGGTGTCTAGTCATGCTGGCCACATGTCCACTGAAATGTCTGTATACGCAGACAGTGCTGACTCTTTGGCTGCAAACAGAGATGAGCACTGAACCCTAGAGTTGGATACGACTGGTTTTCGAGCAAGGGTAACCTTTACCTAAATTATTATTTATTTATTTATTTATTTATTATTTATTTATTATGACTTATATGCCGCCCTCCTCAAAGAGACCCAGGGCGGCTAACAAAGGTTTAAAAAGACATAAAACACAATATAAAATCCAATTTAAAATTAATATTAAAATATTAAAAACTAAGCAAAGATAAAAAGATTACAAATTCATTAAATTAATAAATTAATGTTACAGTACCCAGTTTTGCATAGTGGATAGAGTGATAGATTAGGATTTGGGTTCAGTTCCCCAGATTTGCCTTAGAAGCTCACTAGGGGAGATGAAACTGATAAAGCCACTCTTTAAACATCTCACTTACCTAGAAAATCTTTTTAGGGTTGCTTTAAGTTACTTCTGACACAATAGCAAACAACAACAAATCGCCCGCACCCATATTAACTTCCACTTTAATCTCCAGCTTTTTCTACATGAATACTAGTTGCATTTCTTATTGTCTTTTCCCGTTTAAATTTCCCAAACCAACCCTCATATTTTTGTTGTTTAGTTGCACAGTCGATTCTGGCATTTCACAACCCCATGGACCACCACACGTCAAACATCCCTATCCTCCACCATCCTCCTCATTTGTGCCCATGGCATCAACAATGCCGTCAACAATGTCACCTAGCCATCTCATTCTCTTCTTTTGCCCTTGCCCTTTACCAGCATCAAGGCTTTCTCAAGTGAATCCTCTCTTCTCATTTGATATCCAAAGTATTTCAATTTCAGCTTTAAGATTTGACCTTCCAAGGAGCAGTCAGGGTTGATTTCTTTTAAGATTGACCTATTCTTTTTGCTGTCCAGGGTATTCTCAGAATTCTCCTCCAGCACCACATTTCAAAGCTGTCTATTCTTCTGCTCTCAGCCTTCATATAACCTTCATATAACCCTCATATAACATTCATTAAAATACCTCCATAAGTATTTTTCTGGAGTTCTATGAGGAGGTTCCAAAGCTTCCGGAAAGCTTCTAGTGGGCTTTTTTTTCCAATTCCACCAACAATTTTTCCTCTTCCCCCAAATCCATTAAGTTTGTAGTCCATTCTGTTGTGTTGGCTATATCACATCCTTTCCAATGTTTTGCATAAACATTCCTTGCTGCCATGCACATTATCCTTAAGAGTTCTCTGAGTTTCTCACCAACCTCTTTCTTTTCACATGAACCTAATAAAAATATTTCTGGGCAAAAATCAGTTTCCACTTTCAATATTGTTTCAATTTCCCTCTAAAACAACAACAAATGTAATGTAATTTGGAGTAGTTGTTGTATTGTGGCTGGCCCCATAACTTTCTAGAGGCAGAGAAAAATAAATCCTAAGTAAGATATACAGAACGGCAACATCCAACTTACCCATCCAGCCTGGCCAAGAGTCAAGAGAGATTTGGATTATACTAGTGGAGGCAGGCTGCGGAAATGGTTACACACCTTTAAAATATACACAAACCGGCCATTTGCCATATCAGTGGCAGAGGAAATAGGACACCAAGGGCTCATAAAACCTGTGGAAAACTAATGTTATAGGGCAGTGACGGTGAACCTTGGCACTCCAGGCATTCTTGAACTTCAATTCCCAGAAGCCCAAGTCTCCGTGAGTCCACATGAGTGGATTTACTGCACGTACATGTAATAAACCCATTCGTGTGGATTCATAGAGACTTAGGCTTCTGGGAATTGAAGTCCAAAAACTGCTGGAATGCCAAGGTTCACCATCATGGTCATAGGGGTTTTAAATTATTGAGCTGGAATGCAGGCTATTAATGAGCATTAATGAGCCTCTTGTTAGAATTGGAAAACAGCATAAAATCAGCAAGCAGCTGTGAATGGGTCACCACCAGCACCCCAGCGGGCCTCTCGACTCACACCACCCTGAGAGCTTGGGCAGAGCAGGAAGTCTCTGGCATCTCAGGAAGGCTGGGAGGAGGGAAAACCAGGCCTTGCTAGGGAGTGGAGAGATGGGGAACAGCTGGTCAGGAAGGGAGGAGAACTCATCGGCATCATTAAAGGAAAGTAGAGATGAACATTTGGGGTCCTCCCCAGAGCCTGGGACTCCTCTGAGAAGGAGGAGATCTGGTCCTCATCTTCTGCATTACTGGGAAGCTGATCTGGGACCAGAACAATTCTTCTTCTTTTGTGTCCAGATCAAACTTTGGACTGCCAAAATAAAGTCACTCTCTTGGCTTTGTAATTGGCCAAACGTAAATCCTCATCAGTCCATGTTTCTGGTAGTAGTCAGCAGACTAGTAAATGTGCCAGATTCTGTATCTCTCTACATTCACACAGTGTGTTGTTGTCCACCAGCAGCCTGCTACTTGAACATGTTGGTCTTACATTTGGGGACTCCAACCCACAGTCTATTCAGGATCCTTTAAGTGGCACAGAAGAGGTCAAGTTCCTCAGCCACATCCCCCTTTGATTTTATGCCTTGTCCAGTGAGTTTCTTCTTCCATCTTCTGATTTGGTTTTGCTCTAGCGACACACAATAATGTTTGTTTTTGCCATAAAGCTTTTTCTGGATATAAGTTGGCAGACTTGAGGCACATATCCATTCAGAGGATGTTGGGGGCCATTCTCTTGCTTAGTTCTCTCAGCTTCTGCTGCTACTTCTCTCCTTATCTTAGATGGAGCGATACCAACAAGAGGATATGTTTTCTCAACTGGTGTAGGTTTGAGGCATCCTGTCACAATACGCATTGCTTCATTAACAGTGATGTCAACTTGTTTCCATGTGTATGGATGCGCTCCATACTGGAGCAGCATACTCTGTCGCAGATATGCTCCAGGCCAGAGCTGATGTACGCAGCGTGGATGGTTCAGCTCCTCATGTATAATTTGTGAATTTCCTGTTGATGTTGTTCTTTGTACTAACTTTGCCTTTGGTATTCCAAGACCATGGCATCCAAGACAGATTCTGTGGCACTCCCTCCCAATCAACTAAGTTGTAGGTAGCACAAATGCAAGTGCAAGAGGAGGAGGGGACAGCTTATCAAAAGCAGTAAGAACAACATTGCTTCCTATCTGCCTCCATTGAAAGACTTCCCTGGGCTCAATGATGGAAATCAAGGCTAGTACAAAACTGACTGCGTCCAGGAGTCGAGTGGGGACAACTCAGACCCATGGCATGTGGGAGGGCAGTGACGGGGAACTGCTGTGAAAAACACCTGTTCCAATAAAAAAAGCCATCTCGCCAGCAATGTGGAGCCTTTTGAGTTATTGGCAAGAGAGTGCCAAGGCCATCCGCTTCTCTAAGAGCAGGAGTGGCGGGGCTCACTCACAACAGCATAAAATGAAACAAAACAAAATAGAATAATAATAATAGTACTATTTTACAGCATGGGTGCCCAAACTATGGCCCGTGTGCCAGCTCTTGCCCCCAACCCCAATTCATCTGGCTCATGTTGCCCTCATCGCTCCTGGAAGCAGAAGTAAAATGCACCCGTGCGGGCACGTTTTACTTCCGCTTCCAGGAGCGACGAGGACGGCACAGGCCAGATGAATTAGGGTTGGTGGCAAGAGCTGGCGCACGGGCCATAGTTTGAGCACTCATGGTTTAAGCAGAGAAAATGGCAGTTTAAAATCTATCTCATCCTGTTGAAAAACATGTCTGTTGCAAAGCTGATTGCAAGGTGTGTTTTACTTCCACTTCCTTTGGGAGGAACCACATTTCTGGCCCACTGAACCACGTGACCAGCCCACTGAACCACATTACTGGTCCACAGTCCAAAAAATTTGGGCACCCCTGTTTTACAGTGACACTCTTCCAGAGTGGGAGGGTGGAATGCAAAGCAATGCTATATTCAAAAGTAATCCCTGCTGAGTTTCATTCCATTTCTCCTAGCTACGTCCATACCAAATTGCAGCCTTAACTTAATTGGTTCTGTTTTAGAAAACCTATTTGTTGTTGCTGTTTATTGAGGCTCCCAAGTTCCTTTTGATTTCAAATACTGTATGCCTTTTGGAAAAGGAACAGAGAACTAACCGGCATCTTTGAACACATGCACAATTTTGTATTACAAGCACGTGTGGAATAATACACATGTCCAAAATCTCAAATCTAGTCAGCAAAAACAGAATAATCTGGTAATGACCATAGAATGCATTGTCCAACTAACAGACAATGCAAACTCTGCTCATTTGGTTCTTGTTTTTTATTATTTTAAAAAAACCCACTGTTTGATGAAGAAGTGTTTTTAACTTGTTCAATTCTCTTGTGTTAGTTTTCTACTCGCAGGGATATGAACATTAAATATTATTTCAAACTCATTTTCTTTCTGTCCCCATTTCATTCTGTTCCTCGTGTGGCCCAAGTCTGAGCAGTTAACGAAGAGGTTCCTAGCTCAGGGCTCTCCTCTGCTGTAAACTCATGCTGTGACTTTAAGCAATCTTCCCTCTCTCTTTCTATCAGTACCTCAGTACTCCCATCTGCAGTATGAGCATAATCATACCAAAATTGTTAATTCACATTTGGTGCTTAAGGAGATAATGGCCAGAATCCTTCAGGTCAAACATTAACTTTGTGAACTCCTAAAATATGAATAGCCGATTTAAAAGGACACAAATGAGCAACACATCTCATGCTGTCAAGTTAGTGAAGGCTGTACAGTAGTTCAATTGTAGAAGCTTAGCACAGAGAACACTTTAAAAAAAAAGCTTTTGGAATACTTTGGTTTCTGAATGTTCTTCTCCACCTTTCTCTTAAAACCCCACACCCAAGCCACTATCAGCAACTCCTCTGATTCAGGGTTTCTAAGGAGTGTCTGGATATAATAATCAGAAAAGTCAGTGCAAACCATATGCCTGGCCCCAGATAAGGAACTAGCAAAACTTGGGCAAATGTCCAGTAAATGCCAATCCACCCAGCCTTGTAAATTCAGAAGAAAAGTCCCTCCCATTGGTGTTCTGGTTATATCTACCCTACTAGGGAGACACCCTTTTATTGCTGCTTACAAACCCTCCCTTTGAGTCTACCCACCCACCCTGAGATGTACAAAGCCTACACAAAATCTAGAGGAGAGAGCAGGGTTAGAGCATTACAGACTTGGGATATTATTTTCAATTCTACGTGTTTCAAAGAAAACAAGCTGGTGTTTTAGGGCATCAATGCATATTTTAAAAAAGAAGGAAAGCAAGAGAATGAAAGAGGGATATAGTTGAGAGGAGGAAATACAGAGGATATGCTAAAGGAGGCTATAGCTGAGGAACTCAATCTCCCCTAGGTCACTTGAAGGACCTTGAGTAGGCTGCGGGTTCGAGTCCCTAAATGTAAGACTAACATTCTCAAGTGGGGGCTGCTGCAGGACAATGACAAGTGGTGTGAATGTGGATAGATACAGAATTTGGCTCATTTACTGGTCTGCTGATGACTGCTGGAAACATGCACTGATGAGGACTTCAGTTTGGCTAATGACAAAACCAAGAAAGTGGCTTCATTTTGGCAGCCCAGGGTTTGATCAGGACACAAAAGAAGAAGGTACAGTAATACCTCGGATAACGCTAAGACTTGGTTCCACAAGTCTTGGTGCTATCAGATTTTTAGTGTTATCCGATCCATGTTAAAATCCTACGGGATGGATCGGATAACGTTAAAGCTCCATAGAGATACATTGTAACTGCACAGGCTTTAGTGGTTGTTATCCAATCCATCCCATAGGACCTTAACATTATTTGATCCAATTCTCCTCCCCAGATTACTTAACGTTATGCGATTTTAGCGTTATCCGAGATAAATGTTATCTGAGGTATTACTGTACTAGATATCTCACTGACTCTTACGTTCAAGCATTTGGGTTCCAAAACTCTAAACCTAACATCTGGTGGATCATGTGCACCTCTCTTCCTCCTCCTCATAGACGTCAAGTCAATTCTGACTTATGGTGACCTTTTCCAAGGTTTTCTAGGTACAGAGTAGGTAGAAACAATTTGCCATTCTCTTTTTCTGGGGACGCCCTGGGACTGTGCTGCTTGCCCATAACTACACAGACAGAGTGGGGAATCGAACTCCTTCCATCCTCTGGCTCCACAGCCAGCTAGCAATCCAAACCACTGAGCCATCTAGCCACTTAATATCTGCTTAAAGTTGACATCCGTTGAATGCATATTTGTGTACAGATGAAGCATAAAGGCTCTCTAACCAGTAAATGATGGATATGATCTGGATTTAACGGATCCCATGCCACCTTACTCTTTCAGATGGTAATATGTATTACTTAATTTCCTTCAAAATGAGGTAAGCCCACCCGGCTCCATTTGTGGATCTTTATGCTTATTCTGCAGAGTGGTGCCCTAGCTTTCTGTCCCCACATCATGCTCTGATGGAACCACTAAGATACCTGCTTTTTTCTACAGGAGAAAACTCTTTGTTAAATCCCTGCCATCACCAGCCAAAAGGAGCAGGGCATCTCTGTTGGAGACTGTGCTCAAATGGATTCCAGACAGTCCTTGGGCCTCTGATTAGACCAGAGGTTCTCAACCTTTTCACACCATGGACCAGGCCATGCCCCCTCACAGATGTGATTCCCTTCACTGTAAACACAACCATAAACTGTGGTGGACACGTTTGTGCAATCATGGTCACGTTTATGGCTGTCATAAACATGTCTGCTTCCACGGTCATTGCCAGGAGCCAGATGATTTGCTGCCGTGGGCCATAGGTTGCGAACCCCTGGATTAGACCAATGCTCCAACCCAACTGTATGATCATTTAAGCATAGCAAAGAGAAAGATCAAAAGAGGACACAGCAGTATGCAACTCTAAAAGTGGGGAGAAAAACCATTAAAGATTGCTCAAGCAAGATCTGGCTGTGTTCAAGTTTATTTATTTATTTATTTATTTATTTAGATTTATATTGCCGCCCACTCACCGAGGTGACTCAGGGCGGCTTACAGTCAAAACAACAACAGTACAATAAAAACTATAAAATGCAACCACATAAAACAAGTATCTTCCTCTGCCTTAAAGCCTCTCACATTCAAATGGCTTAGCTCTCAAATACTTTTGGTCCAGTTTTTGGGAATCTGTAGATTTCAGTAAGTTCACATGAAAACCAAACTGAGTGAGCTCTCATTCTTCTATGTTGAATAAATTCAACAGATCCAAAGATGAAGCATTCCACTTTGTACCTGACTGCAATAGAGCTACTAAGAATCAGAAACCAGACATGAAAAAAGGGACACTAAACCTCATATACTGCTTCAAACTTTATTGGACTTACAGAGACTCAAACCCAGGCTTAAAGGTTAAACATTCAAAGTCCTGTGACTGGAATCCTTTTGCATCCTTTCTTTTCCTTCCTTTCTCTTTATTTCTTTCTTTCTTACATATGAAAATAATTATGGAGTGTGGTGAATACTTTTTTTAAAAAACTAATAAAATTCTCAGCTGACCTTAACTAAAAATTTGGGAGTGATGATTGTATATTAAATAATTACTTCAGTTAAAATTTGATGCAAACTGTGATGAGATTACCCCAGGGTGCCCAAACTTTTCAGGCCATGGTTCAGGCTATGGTTCAGTGGGCTGATCACGTGGTTCCTCGCACCGGAAGCAGAAGTAAAACATGCCTTGCAATCTGTTTTGCAACAGGATTTTTAGGCTGTCATTTTCTCTGCTTAAACCAGGGGTGCCCAAACTGCAGCCATGTGGGCTGGATCTGGCCCCCAACACCAATTCATCTGGCCCACACCACCCTTGCTGCTCCTGGAAGTGGAAGTAAAACATGCCAGTACAGACGCGTTTTACTTCAGGTTCCAGGAGCAGCAAGGGCAGCGTGGGCTGGATGAATTGCTGTCAGGGGCCAGATCTGGCCCATGGGCCATAGTTTGGGCACCCCTGGATTACCCATTTGCTTGTTGCTCACCTGTTGCCCAGGTATAAGCTATTGATTGTGAATGACAAGAACCCTCATCTTCTTCCTTAAAATGTCACATCTTTAAGCTGGATTTGAGCAGCCATTTCCAATATAAGGTATCTTCAAACAGAGGACCGTCCTTTATTTATTTTTTTAATAAATGGTCATGTGGCCATTTTAGACCTGGAATAAGACATGATCAGATGTTTCCTCACCTTTCCTGCAGTATATTGGATAAAATAAAATAAAAAGAATGCATAAATATCTCGGCTTCCAGGCTGTCAATCAATTAAAGAATATTTTAGCTACTTAATGATCTGCCCCTTATGTGAGTAATCAAGTAGACATGTGCATGCATTTACTGCCCATGTAAAAATGACTTTTGGGACACTGAAAAAAATGTGGAATGAGAAACTGATGCTGCTATTTTAGAAAGAATGTTGTTGTCGTTTTGTTCACGGTTTCTTTTGGTAGTAACATACAGGAACCAAAGTAGGTTCAGAAAATGACAACCAGGCTTAAGGATTAACACCCCAAACACAGCTGATTAGAATTTGTTTACCCCCATTTCCTTCCATTTCACAGCCCTGCAGTCCAAAATTTGCCTTCACCTATTCAAATTGGTTAATTAATGGCAGAGATCTCAAGGATCTTTTCCTCCTCTATGGAACTCCTGGCTGAGGATCATGGTCTACATGGGAAGCATCAATGTTACAGAAGGAGAATTTTCACTGTAGCAGAACTGGCATAGACCCTGAGTATTACCTGGGCCACCGCCGTGGTGGTGCCATACACTGGGTAGAGAATGGGGAGAGGGCTTGTTGGTGCCCCTAACCCTGGCCTCGTTTTCAATGATTCTTTCATGGCCCAAAGCCCTTAGCAGGAGCAGCAGGAGCAACAAGTGACTCAATCTAAACTGTTAAGATTTTTATACACACACGTAGTTTTACTTATAGTTTGCAAGTTCTCCAAGCATTATACTCCCCACTCTAGCACGGCAATTAAACTCTCCAGATGTGTTTTTGAAATATAACAAATTGTTCTTTACTTACAGTTGCTTTAGAACGATTAGTGAACAACTGTTTTACTTGATAAAAAAGAGTTCTTTACAGTAAGTTTCATCTTAGATAAAACATGCTTTGCTTATAAGGCAATCATTTCAATTAAAGGAGAGAGAGAGCAAGAACAGATAATAACAACTGGAACAACACACCATGATACAACTAGACCTGAACAACAAACAGCTTAATCATGTCAGGTGACCCTAGAGGCTAGAAACTAGACCCTAGAAACTAGAAAACTTTTCTATTGGCTGGTTATACACATAATTTACATTAACCACCCATTGCATGGTGGGGTTGCTCTAATATACTCAAAACAAACATCCAGGGTGGCTCTAACTATTGCACAGATAACAAGATGACTGCCTTCATGCCAAGGAACTAATAAGAAGGTATTGAAGTCTAAAACCTTGTGTTCACCATTGCCTACCACTCTTACACCCAGGGGACAAGTCTGCCCAGTTGGCATAGATCAGAGGTGCCCAAACTTTTTTGGTTGTGGGCCAAACATGTGATTCAGGAAGCCAGTCACTAAGGCCCAGGGGCCGGGTGTGGCCCCCAATGACAGTGGAAGTGGAAGTAAAACACGCCCGTATGGCTTCCGCTTCCAGGAGCGATGAGGGCTTCGCGGGCTGGATGAATTGCCTTCGGGGGCCGCACCTGGCCCCTGGTCCTTAGTTTGGGCACCACTGGCATAGATGAAGGAAGTTTCAGCAGGTGGTTCGTGCAATGGGTGCCCTCTTGACCTTTGCTCCGGGCAACAAGATGTCTTGGAGAGGTTTGTGATCTCAACAGCATCTTACCCTACAAGACCAAAGCCAGAGAGACCAAGGGCGGGTCTCTGGGATGTCAGAAGGGTAGGGCAGCCAAGCTCAGGGAGGGAACCAAACAAACACAACTTGTCTACAAAAACACTTGGGCTCAGCCAGCAAGTGCTGGTGTCATCGGGGAATGGGCACACAGGATTTAAGGGTGCCTTGCAAACCAAAGACCCAGAGAAGGACAGCCATTCCCTGAGGCTCCAGCTATCAATTTGAGACCAGGCAGGGCTTGCCCTATAGCCACCATTTTAATTTCCCCTGACACCATGTGTAGACTTTGAAGAAAATCAAAATGACAGCTAAAGCCCAGCAGCCCAACAGTGCTTGAATACCCCTTTGTGGTCCTGTCTAGCAACCTTGTAGCCCTTAATGGCCCCCAGTCTGATAAAACAATTTTGGGGGTCTCAAATTCTCAAAAACCCCAATCCTCGCTGGCCATGGGGGGGGGGGCAGAGGCAGCTATCACTTCTTGTGCTAAGAAATGCCAGTGATCCAAGCTGACATGTTCAGGAAATTTTAAAAAGGCTTGTCTATTTTTCCTGCCCTGAACTGAATACTTGAAGACTTAGGATAATAATATTTACTTTCTTCCTCTTCCTTTCCCCTCCCTTCCTTGCTTTATGTATAGGAAAATGTTTAATATTGCTGCTGCCAAATGAAAATGTACTACTTATACCCTCCTTCTTTTTTCCTATTTCATTTCTTAAAAGTGCTCCTAAGCCAAGAGTGTAGTGACTGGATTTCAGAGGGAAATGGAGCTCTTTAAGGCCAGAATGCAAATCCAGTGAGGGGGAAATTATATGTTCATATAAAAATTGGCCATGTTCTGAGCAGTAAATGACTTGTTCATTTATGCAGCTCCGTTGCATAATCTGCTGTTGAACAGATGATCCTTCTTAGCCATTCAGCAAACAGCTGCACTTTCCAACCCAGGGATGCCAAGAAACTGTTGCTGAACAATGGCAAAGCAGTGTTATTTTGGGCGGTTAGGGTTTTTTAGAAAAAGAAATACTTGCACCAAATCTCAAATTATTTCTGTCCTGCTTAAAAATATGCAAAATCTCAGTCATTTACCATTAAGAAAATGTACTGGGCAAATTCTGACACTGGCTAAAGTCAATTGGTACAACTATTATATGAATGATACGAAACCTGAACATGGCAAAGATGCCAGACATATTTTATCTTTTGATCCAGTAACCTCCCTAGCAGATGGTGGGAATGCTATAGACTTAATATATCTTGATTTCACCAAAGCTTTTGACAATGTGCCCCATGATATTCTGATTTGCAAGATAACTAGCTGTCAGCTGCTTAGAATAACTCTCAGGTGGATACCCAGCTGGTTATAGAATTGTACTCAGAGAATGCTTCTCAGTGAATCCTCCTCCAACTGGGAAGAGGTAATAAGTGGGGTATCAGATGGTTCAGCTCTTTAATATTTTGATTAATGACTTGGATGAGGGGATGCAGGGAAATGCTTATCAAATTTGACACAAAATTGGATGGAACCACTCCTGGAAGAGGGAAACAAAATTCAAAAATATCTTGAGAGACTTTAGCACTTGGATAAAGACAACAAAATTAATTTTAAAAGAGATAAGTACAGTGTTTTTCACCTTGGTGGGAAGGGGAACCAAACACACAGTTACAAGATAGGAGATACTTGGCTCAGTAATACTGTATTATGAGTTAGAACTGTGATGGCAAACCATGGAACTCCAGGTGTTCTTGGACTTCAATTACCAGAAGCTCAAGTCAGGACTCCTGCTGATCAGGGCTTCTGGGAATTGAAGTTCAAGAACACCTGGAGTGCCAAGGTCCATCATCACTGAAATAGTAGGATCTCAGAAAGTGAGGAGGACCCAAAGAAGCTCCTGATTAGGTTGAAAGAAGAAAGTGCAAAAGCTGGCTTGAGACTCTATATCCAGAAAACCAAGATGGCTAGATGGTATTGTGGACACAATGGGCACGGAGCTGAGTGAGTTGAGGGGGATGGTGGAGGACAGGAGTGCCTGGCGGACGGTGGTCCATGGGGTTGCAGAGGGTCAGAATCGACTGTGCAACTGAACAACAACAAACAGACTTATTGTCAATTCCATGCGACATATGAGCCAACACTGCACTGTGGCTGCAAAAAAGGCAATACTGTTTTAGGCTGCATTGTCTCCAAACCCAGTGATGAACTAGTTCCCTTCTACTCAGCAGTGGTTAGGCCTCATTTTGAGTACTGGGGCTGCGGTGGCTCAGTGGTTAAGAAGCTTGTCTCATTAGCTGGAAGGCTGGCAAGTTGGAAGTTCAAGACCTGGGTACTGCATGATGGACTGAGCCCCCATCTCTGTCCCAGTTCCTGCCCACCTAGCAGATAAAAACAATAAATTGCAAGTAGATAAGCATGGACCACTTGGGTGGGGGGAAAATCTTGGGGACATGAACATAGTTTCTCCAGCAAAAATCCTCTCAACCCAGAATAATTTCTGATATGAAATTATTATTATTTTGAGTACTGTGTCCAGTTGTGGACACCACATTTTAAGAAAGGTGGTGGCAAAATAGATCAAATTCAGAGGAGAGCAACAATGATGATCAGGGGACTGGAAACCAAGCACTATAAGGAAAGGCTACAAGAACTGGGCCTGTTTAGCCTTGAGAAAAGAAGATTGAGTGGACATATGATAGCACTCCTCAAATATTTGGAAGATTGTCATACAAAGGAGGGGCAGAATCTGTTCTTGATCATCCCAGAGTGCAAGACACATAATAACTGGCTTAAGTTACAGGAAGCCAAATTTGGATGAACACTCTTCCTAACAGTTAGAGGAGCATGACAGTGGAACCAATTACCATGGGAAGTGGAGAGTGCTCAAACACGATAGGTGTTCAAGAGAAATTAGACAATGGTATGCAGTTGGATTTCTACATTAAGCTGTGAGTTGGACTCGATGGCTTACAGACTCCTTCCAACTCCATTAGTCTATGATTCTATGACTCTGATTTAACAATCATTTGTTTTAAAGTCCCACTTTCTTTCCATATGGAACATGAAGAAATTTTGGGAAAGTCTTATTTTAAAAATTGAAAGAAAGCAAAATTCTCTCACATCCCACCAACTCCCATAGGTATTTGCAAAACAAGAAAGGTCATGATGAAACTAGAATGACTTAAGGTTTGTAAGAGGTAATAATTCGGGCCAACCATGCAGGCTGTTAACACATTTGTCTCATTCTCTACCTATGCTGTTCCTTAAACCAGCCATCAAATTAGCTTATGATCAGTGCAGCAAATGAGTTCTAGTTTTGATTCAGCACACATGAGACCTGTAAACCATACACCTACTGCTAGTGTTCATCCTTTACTGTTTTTTAAAAGAATGTATTTTACTATTTCTTTTATAGACTCTAGGAATTGCAAACTGTCCAGGTTATCCTGTTATGGTAATAGAGAAGACTATATTGTCCGTGACTCAACCCCAATTCTCAGGCAGTTATTAACTAACCTGACAGCCCTAAGGACTAATGGCCTTGGGTGGCAAAGTTCAGAGAGAGGGGAGATGGTCCCCAGGTAGATTAAATCTCACTTGAATCCATCTTGATGGAGGGCAGCAGCTTCATCAATACTGACCAGGGGCTGAGGAGGACTTTGTGTGCCAAAAGGGCTCAGGACCAGAAAGTGACTCACAGGACCGGATTAATGGTATGGGTGTCATGCTGTGGTGTGGAAGGTTCCCAGGACAATCTTCCTGGCTAATTGTCATGATGATAACAAATATTCGGAATTGGATACAACCCTTGAAGAAGAAGGAATTACTGATTCAATTTGAAGAAGAGAATTGGGCAGCTAACAGTATATACAGTCAAACCTTGCATACAGAGCGCCTCGCTTAAAGAGTAACTTGCTTAAAGAGCAGAATTTTCTCTGTATGTTCGCTTCACTTAACAAATAAAACCAACTAAAAACTCACTTAACAAATAAATTGGGGTTCGCAATCCCCACCACAATTGGTCATTTACAATGATGTTTCGCTTAAAGAGCAAACTCGCTTAAAGAGCAATCCTGTGGAACGCATTATGCTCTTTAAGCAAGGTACAACTGTATTGCAAAACGCTGTCCTAACTGGCATCTTGGTATACAAGCTGTCATACCATAAACCACTTTGCATCTGCTGGGGGGGGACGGACGGACGGGGGGATGGTAATGTGTAAATAAAACAAATATTAAAATAAATTTGCAGTGTTTCATAGCCTGGTCTGAGAAAGAGAGTACATTCATATAGCAACACTAAGCACAACATTTGATTATATATCTGATTTTTAAAAAGCAGATGGTATTTTATTAATAATAATTACATGCTGCCAATTCAATTTTGATTTATGGTGACACTTTTATTTATTTATTATATTTATATCCCACCTATCTAGGAGATTTTCCTACTCTGGGAGGCTTTCCAGGGTTCTCTGGGTAGGGAATACTCAGAATTAATTTACCATTCTGTTCTTCTGGAGGTGCCCTGTCACTATGCAGCTTGCTTAAGGCTACACAGGATGGCTCTTTTTCTAGGAAGCACAATGGGGAATCAAATTTCCAACCTCTGGTTCCACTGCCACATCCCTAAACCATCCTGAGGAGAACTACAGCTGGCTCAAGGTCACCCAGCCAATGAATGGCTCAGTGGGGACTAGAACCTGTGTCACTCAAGTCCTATCACATTATATTAGCCATTGTAACTGCCCACTTTTGGAATATGCCAGGGAAGTACGGTAACTTTTCCTAGCTCTGGGAATTTTCATGATGCCCACAATGCTAAGGGAGGGGATTTATTTTATTAATTTACTTATTATATTTATACCCCACCCATCTAGGAGATTTTCCTACTCTGGGTGGCTAACAACAAAAAACTCACACATTAAAAACATTAAGAACAATCATACATTTTAAAAAATATACCAGGAACAAAAAAACTATTAGCGACAGAGAGCGAGAAAATAAAATACCTCATGCTCAGCCATTGTCAATATATCCTTAAAAGCCTCTTTAACAAGAAATGATTGTAACTGTTTTTAAATATAGGCAGGGATCGAACCTGGCGCAGCTCAACTGGAAGAGAGCCGCCACCACCAAGGAGGCTCTTCTCCAAGTCACAGACTTTCTTGCCAATCTCGGGGTCGGCTGTGCTGTCTGGGAGGAATGAGTGATGCGGGCTGATGTCCTGAGGGGAAGGCTGTTCCACCAGGTAGGAAGATTCCAAACTGTTTAGGGCCTTAAAAGTTAGAACTAACACTTTGAACCTGCTACGGAAGTGAATGGGTAGCCAATTGGCCAGGATACTTAAGAGACCGCCTCACCCCAAGAACATCTGTCCGTCCCACCAGAGTGGACCGGAGAGGCTCTCTAGTTGTTCCATCGGCCAGAGAGGCACATCTCTCTGCCACTAGAAGGAGAGCCTTCTCTGTGTCCGCTCCAGCCCTATGGAACCTCCTACCAACTGAGCTACATCTACAGATGGACTTGCTGTCTTTTAGGAAGAACTTAAAAACATGGCTGGCGGGACTGGTATGGGGTCCTGGTGGTACCATGACCCCAGCTCGCTGGCTTGTTTGAGCTCCCTCTCCCCCCCCGGTCTTTAATTTTTTAAAATCTTTTATCTCTGGGGCTTAGTTTTTAATCTTTTAATTATGATGGGAATTGACTGATTTTAAAAAAATTTCAATCTTGAAAATTTAAATTTTTATAGTTGGGATTCTGAAGCTCTCGGATGATGGGTTTGGATTGTATTATTATTATTATTATTATTATTATTATTATTATTATTATTATTATTATTATTATTATTATTATTATTATTATTATTATTATTATTATTATTATTATTATTATTATTATTATTATTATTATGTGATGTTGTAAACTGCCCTGGGTCGCCCTGGTGAGGAGGGTGGTATAGAAGTATGAAAAATAAATCAATAAATAATAAATGAAGCTCTGCCAACCCTGGGGAGCTATAATCAAATTTTCTCACTCCAGTAATTGGCTTGGATGCTTCATTTTGCACCCACTGAAGCCTCCGTATCAGGGACAAGGTATACAATAAACCCATTTCTCTTCTGGTTACTTTCATAACAAAAAACATACATCTCTTTGAAATTGTACTTGTTTCCTGCTTGTTGTTCTAAACAGGTGTGACTACAGAGATCTCATCTTACTTGTCCTTTGGTCTCCATTTCCAAATTAAAAGCTTTCACTCTCAAGTAACAAAGTGGGGAAAGAGGCTCAGGGACAGCCACTCCCAGCCACTGGGTTAAACATTCAAAGTCTCCTCTGACTCCTCTATGTAACAGGTTTGTCTACTCACCGAGTGCAAAACCTGAGTTGAAACAATTCTGTTCATCTATAGGTTTGTTTTAAAAGTACCTTTGTGAAGTGATCTTTCTATTTAACAGAGTCTAACTGCAGTATAACAGCACTGTAGAGAAGTTAGAAATGAATGAAGAGCAGCAAGTTAAGTAACCAAAGTTATACAGAACATCCATAGCCAAATGATTAATTGTTCAGTTGACGGGGAGGGTTAAGGGAGGGGAAACCAGGTCAAAAGAACTCTTTCCTTGTGCAAAAAGGAAGCAAAGAATCTGAATAAACATTTTCTATCCCATGGGATTTTTTAAAATCACATTGCTTGCTAAGGAGTTTTAATGACTTCTCCATCCAATTGTTGAAGTGGTAGCCGTGTTAAGTCTATGCAAGCATATTAGACAGTAAAAACAAAGAATAAAAGACAGACAAAAAATGTGGCACTTTAAAGAGTAACTGCTGCAGTTTAATGTTAGTTTCATTTCATTTCATTTATTCAACTTGTATGCCACCCTACTCGGTAAAACCGACTCAGGGTGGCTCACAAATTCAGTTGTACCTCGCTTAAAGAGCATAATGCGTTCCACAGAATTGCTCTTTAAGCGAGTTTGCTCTTTAAGCGAAACACCATTGTAAGTGACCAATTGTGGAGGGGATTGAGAACCCTGATTTATTTGTTAAGCGAGTTTTTGGTTGGTTTTATTTGTTAAGTGAAGCAAACATTCAGAGAAAATTCTGCTCTTTAAACAAGTTACTCTTTAAGCGAGATGCTCTTTATGTGAGGTTTGACTGTATAACATTCCATGGAACAGCAATATTATAACATCATAACACAATCAGTGATGGGATGACAAAAATTCTACTACCACACCATGACGTCACGGACGTCATGGGCGTGGCCAATGGCATGACGTCATGACGTCACGGCCGACGTCATGACGTCATGACGTTGTGGGCGGGGCCAAAATAAAAATAAATAAAAAATAAAAATAAACATACACACACACCCCTCCCTCTCAGCCCACCCACCCAGACACAAATAAATAAATAAAATAAAAACAACCACCCACCCAAAACACAAATAAATTACCCACCCACCCCAAATAAAAACCCCTCGCTTACCTTTCTTGGGACCCGGCACCCCGATTGCTGTCCACAGCCGCCGCCGCCGCCGGAGCTGCCTGCACCCCTGTGGCGTCCTCCTTGGGCCGGTACCTTTTTAGCCCGGCTCCGGCCATGGCGAGGGGCGACGGGCAGCCGCGGCTGCCGCGCCTCCCTGGGCCGTCCCCATGCCGCACCGCCACCGCCTACAGCTTCCTCCTCCGCAGCGCGCGGCAGCCGAGCTCAAAAGGGACCGACCCAAGAAGGAGTCCACAGGGATTCAGGCAGCGGCAGCTCCGGCGGCGGCGGGCGGCGGCTGTGGACGGCGGGTGCAGGCACCCGGCCCACAGGCGCCCGGCGGAGGAGGCGGCAGCGGTGTACCCCGCCGGGCGTCCCCAGGGCATGGGGCTTGTCAGCAGCGGACGGCCGAGGCAGCCCTCAACGTGCCGCGGGGAGGCGCCCCCCTCAGAGGGCTGCTGCCGCCGCCGCTGCCCTGAAAGTTCTAAATGTTTTGAAAATCTGAGCGAAAATGGCTCTAATTGACTGCGCATGCGCAGAAACTCAATCTGACGCATGTGCAATGCGTCAGATTGAGTTTCTGCGCATGCGCAGTCAATTAGAGCCATTTTCGCTCCGATTTTAATTTTTTTTTTTCTTTCGGTCAGGCGTCCGGAACCGGACGCCCCAAAAGTGGACTTCCCCTCACGGAGAACCCTCCGGGATTGGTCTTACCGGTTCCAGAGATCCGTCTGGAACCGGTGACATCCCATCACTGAACACAATACAGTTGATCATAATACAGTAAAAATGCAACATACAAAAATAAACAAGAGCAGCAATATTCAAAAATACACAATGCACCCCGGGAGCCCCATCGTCTTTTTTTACCCCTCTGTCCAGGTGTGGTTTTGCCAGCTGCATCATCAAACCCACATAGAAATAAGGCAGCAAGGCTTCAGTGTTGGAATTAGCTATACACAGGACATCTGGACTATGAAGGAAGGAACTTCCCTTGGGCCAACTGCCCATTGGCATGAAAGATAATGGGAATTGGGTTCGGTCAGCAGGAAGCAGGTGGATTTTGGAACAGTTTCCTCACTATTTAATTTCACCGAGGTTCAGACCTTTGGTGTGACCCACTTTAAGTTCTCTCTTCCTCAACAACTGGTATAAAGAGCTGCCACCAGAGCGAGAGGGTTTTCACATTCCATAGGGTCCCAGATAATGCTGATACTTTGGGAACACTGTATAGAAAACCTCATACCCATAGGAATATTATACTGTACTACTTGTCTTGGTTCTTCTGAAGAAAGTCTTCCCACCCCAAAATTAAGAAGTAATAAATAAATAAATTTTAAGGACACCTCCATTTGAGAGACTACCCAGTAAGAATCTAATTTAAAGATATATAACCACAATGAAGGAAACCAAGAATACTGAAGTTGCACAGCCACATTGAGCAGCCCACGGGCATTGCTCAAGTGGGATACATTGTAACTCCATTAGCATTATTTCTAATTACTGTATGCACCATAGCATAAGCTACTATTTGCAAATCAGTGTCCTCTTTTGTCCTGTCTTGAGCAAGGCTTGTTCTCCTTTCTAGAGGTGTGCAAGCAGCCACCTACCATAATAGGCAATGAAGATAAACTATGCTATGGAAGAGTATCAGTTGAGCACATATGCTAAGACCAAGTCAAACAGCTCAACCAAGCAAGACTTGTTCTTCCATCTGTCCCCAAAGTACTGGGAGCTGCAGGGCTGCCTTTGAAGCAGTGCTGATCCATCTATTAGGAACACTGAAGTGGTTACCTTAGGCAGTGGCCCACACGGAATGAAGCCATGCCACACTACTCTTACTCTTGTAGGAACCATCACTCCTGCTGCTACAGTTGCTTTTGTCAGGCCCTAAAACACCTGGCTCTGAGGGGTCCTGAAAGCCATATATTGTAGACATACTTCCACAAGAGATGATCTACAATTATGCAGGCAATCTTCTTGGACAACTTACCCATAATTTTTAATGCCAGGAAAGACCCCCATCTGGGACTTGGCCACTTTCATTTCCTCAGAATATGAACTCTCTTATGCCAGTGATGACTAACCTTAGCACTCCAGGTGTTCTTGGAGTTCAATTCCCAGAAGCCCAAGCCTCTGTGAATTCACATGAATGGGTTAACTGGCACTCCAGATGTTCTTAGAATTCAGTTCCCAGAAGCCCAAGTCTCTGTGAATTCACATGAATGGATTTACAGTGCATGCGCACAGTAAACTCATTTCGTGTAGATTCACGGAGACTTGGGCTTCTGGGAATTGAAGTCTAAGAACACCTGGAGTGCCAAGGTTCACCATCACTGTCTTATGCCATATGGATTTTTCAACAGAATTTCCCTCAATGTACTGCGCATGTTGCTATACTCACAGAATACATACGCAGTTTATTTTATTTATTTATTTATTTCATTCCATTTTAATGCTGCCCATTTGGGATACTTCTTATTCTGGGCCGTGTACAACAGTTAAAACAACAAACAAAAGTGCCATTCAACATAATAATAATTGATAACTTGAATTTTATATTTTTATTTTAGTAATTTCAAAATTACATTAAAGAATTTCAGGTTGAGGGTAGGAGAGCAAAATTAAAATCCACCAAATGTCTCCCTACCCCTCTTTTGTACTAAGTGAGAAAAGTCCCTGGAACTAATTACCTGCCAGCATTTGCTAAACCAGGGGAAAGGGGAGCCATCCTCTGGTGATGTACATCAGCAGATACCCATGGTTCAGCTGAGCAGAAACAAAAAAAATTAACTTCAGCTGACTAGTAATAGCAATAACAATTACACTTATATACCCCCTATAGCACTTAGTACATTCTTTGGGTGGTTTACAAGTTAATTAGCATTTTGCCCCCAACATGCTAGGTACTCATTTTACCAACCTCGGATGGATGGAAGCCTGAATCAACCTTGATCCTCATCAGGACTGAACTCACAACTTTCTGGCTGCAGTACAGCAGTTTAAGGTCTCATACAATACCTAACTTTTTAGAAGTCTCATGGTGTAGTGCAGTGGTGGGGAACCTATGGCACATGTGCCAGAGGTGGCACTCGGAGCACTCTCTGAGGACACCCGTGCAGTCACCCCAGCACAGAGTTTGCCCTGCCCCTTTGCCCAGCAGCTCAATGGGAGCGCTTCCTCCTTCCCCCCAGCACAGAGTTCACCCGCCCCTGTGCGCAGCAGCCAAATGGGACTGTTTCCTTCCTCCTCTGTTGCTATGTTGACACTTTGCGATAAATAAGTGGGTTTTGGTTTGCAGTTTGGGCACTCGGTCTCTAAAAGGTTCTCCATCACTGGTGTAGTGGCTATACACTGTATATTATACAGTCAAAACTCTGCTCACAATCTGAGGTCGATGTCAATGAGCACAAGATTGACTTCCATCCTTCCAAGGGTGGTAAAATGAGTACCCAGCATCGGGAAGCAAATTGTAGTTAACTTGCAAACCACACAGAGTTCTTTAGTACTCAGTATATAAATAGCTGCATTGTGCATTTTTGTCTATTTTTTGAACTGTTACATTCAACATATCCTCAGATTTGCAGACTTTCCAAAACTAAGACACTTCCACTGAAAAACATTTTAAACAATCCTTTTAAACAGTGCTATTTTTAAAAAAAATCTGAACAAAGACAGATAGATTGAACTTTCCCTTTTGAACAGACCGAGAGGCTCCAGAGTTTTTGCTCTCTGCTCCGACTTATAACCCGATGAATGAATAACCTCAAAAAAAACTCCTATTATTAACAGCCATGCTCAGCTCTTGCAAATTCAAGGCTGAGGCTTCAGATGTAACCCTAATAAATTCCACCTCTAAGCCAAACTCCCCAAAATCATTGGTACTATTGAGGAAACTGAAGAGGGCTGGGGGGAAAGAATGCTAGAAAAAAACGCTTGCAGCAGTTGCTATGTCACATTATGGCATCCAAAGACCATTACTTATCCTAAAACAGTTAAGGAGTTATATCCCTAAGTAGATGTTTGCCCTCCTATCCAACTTCAAACAAACCTCATTTTGCCTTCATTTTTCTTGTAACAGCAAAACAGTTTTAACTAACTACTCAAATCTACAGGCAGTGTGACCTGCACTATTATGTCCTTGAGCATTAATGAGCTCATCAAGAACATAAGGCAACTGCCCGATGTCTTGCAAGAGAATTCTGGGTAATAGATGCCAGTTTCCCTTGATCTCCATTTGCATTTGACTTTGTCATACAGTATAATATATGAATGTCCCAGTCCTCACCCATACACACACACATCTTTTGGAAATACTGCTCAGAGAGACTGATTGGGAGCAGAACTTGTTCCTTCAGGGGTAACATGCTTTTGTGTGTGTGTGTGTGTGTGTGAGAGAGAGAGAGAGAGAAACACAAGGGGTGGCTAATGATGGAAACCCCCTCAGGTACTTAACCACCAAAGTAGTCTGCATTTATCAGCATCTGCCCACAGTACTGGAACACTTCTGCTGAAGGTGAATCTGAGAAGGTGAGGCACTAAATCAAAATGCTATCAAAGCCAGGGCACTGCCAGCTGAGTACATTATAGGGAACATGTTCTCAAACGTGTTATGATTGTGAGCATACCTAAGCCCAAGCCTAGCTGTTCAAGGGTCCCTATAAAAAGCAATAAATGTGAAAATCGGGTAGGAAGCAAAAACAATTACAGGCAGTTCTTCTGTCTTGGGGCATCCCAACTAATCAAATCAAATCAAATCAATCATACTTATATACCACCCCAAAGCGTGTAGTGCAGGGGTTTCCAATATTTTAAAGTTGGGGGTCGGGTCACGCTCTCTCGGTCAGCTTCAAGATCCGGATGGCCATTTTGCTCTGCCTGCACAATGGGGGTGGCCATTTTGTCTCAACAGCTTAAAATGGTCAGACTTTTTTTCTCACATGCCCTTAGAGGGGTGTGGGACACATGAAACATTGCCAGGGGCTGAATCCAGCCCACAGGCCTTAGGTTGGGAACCCCTGGCTTATTGCACTCACTTAGGTTTCTGGGAATTGAAGTCCACCAGTGTTCTGAGGAATATAGTTTGTGAAACGCTGGTGTAGATGCACCTTAAGACTAAACAGACTTTATTCACATCTCTGTTCAACAAGGAAACTTTTTGGGTGACATTGGGGCACTTAAAAACGTTTTGCCTGGCCAACCTCCACCATTATCTGAGGATGAATTGGAGCAGGGAAGAATTTACCTATATAAAACTTTGACCAAAAGGCAAAGTCTAAATAGTTTAAACATTTTCACTGGCCCCATAAGCAAATTTAGTGTGGCTAACAAGAAAGCAATTACAAAACCCATTTTCCTTCCCTTTGAAAATGTATTACAACTCACACTTTGGTTCCAAGCAGCCTTTCATTCAGATAACTTAACAATTCAAACTCAATAGAGGAGACTATTCTTATGTGCATAGCTTGGAAAAGTCTCCCCCCCCCCCCAATATGAATTTCCAAGTCAGTGGCCATATCATTTGAGGGACCCTGAAAAGTGGAGTAGATAATTCTCCAGAGTGACAACCCTATAGTTTACTTCCATTCAAGAATGTACAGATTTTCTCTATGTTTTATTTTAGTGTGAAGCAATCCTCCCAACAAAAGACCTATAACAGTGGTAAACCTTTTAGAGACTGAGTGCCCAGACAGAGAGTAGGGGCAAATTCTGTGCTGGGGGGAGGGAGGAAACATTCCCATTGGGCTACTGAGCAGAGGGGTGGGGCAAACTCTGTGCTGGGCAATGGCACACAGGTCAACAGAGAGGACTCTGAGTGACCCCTCTGGCACACGTGCCATAGATTCACCACCACTACCCTATAGCAATCAGGCCTTATTCTGGTCATTACTCTTATTACCAGCACTGCAGTGCCTCAAGTGGCTAAGATGCTGATTGGAAGGCAGCAGGTCAACAGTTCAATACCCGAATACTGCAGGACAGAATGAGCTTCCATCTCTGTCTCAGCTCCTGCCAACCTAGCAGTTCGAAAGCAAGAAATTGCAAGTAGATAAATAGGGATCACTTTTGTGTGAAGGTAAACAACATTCCATGTGCTCCAGTATCTAGTCATGCCTGCCGCATGACCATGGAAACATCTGCAGAAGCAGACAGCGCTGGCTCTTTGACTATGAAAGAGAGATGAAAACTGAACCCTAGAGTCAAATACGACTGGTTTTTGAGCAAGGGTAACCTTTACCTTTACCTTTACCTTTAGTTCTGTCCTTGATTGCTCCTTGCATAGTACTTGCCTGTTTCTTATTAGAATAGTTAATTTTAACTCATGCAAGGCTCATTATTTCGCTGTCAAAGAAAGACCTGCTTAGCCCTTCCTGTCAGTCCACTTTCCCTTCCTGATAAGCAGTAAAGTTACGCAGTGCTAATGTGTGTGTGTGGCTTCAACCCAAAGGATTTGGTTTTTAAGGGTCTGAGTTTTGTTTTTATTTCCTGAACATTTTCATTAACTGATTTTTTAAATCCTGTTTTTGTGTTCATTTTGCCAGTCCACTGTTTCTTTAATTTTGACACGTGTGTAAAAGTAACTTTCCAAGCCCTGGTGTATTTTTGACCAGAGGTTTCTTTTGAACAGCTTGAGTTTTACATGCGTTGCCTCTGGTTTCTCAACTCTGGCACAGATCCTTGCTGCAAGCTATACCTCCCACTCCCCCAACACACACAAATCCATCCGAAATGCCACACCAGTCTCTTTGCTGTCAGGCTGGTATGGCCTGGTTTTCTCTGCCTCCTTTTTCTCTGAGCCCCCACAGCCTAATTCCTGTGAAGACAGAAAGAGGAATGTGATGTAACCACAAACACTCTCCAGTCTCCCCAAAAGAGAGATTACCTCAACTCCCACGCCCTCCAGCCCAGCCCCGTTTCAATTCTGAAGCTGGGATGTTTTTCTTAGCCTCTCCTACACGCTTTCACACATCTCTTCCACCAAACCCACCCAGAGTAAGCAGAGACAGCTGTAGCTTTGTGAGCTTGCAATTAATGCACAAAGGGACTGAACGGATGGGGTGGGTGTTGTCCTCACCCCCAACCCGACGCTCTTGCTTCGTTGAGTGTTAAGCAAATTAAAAAGCTTCCAGCCTTTCCAGAATATGCCAGAGAGGCATAGATGGCAGAAGTTACATTTCAGACTCTATTACCCAACATCCACTAGCCAGCATGGCCATAACTGTGTTGTGCTGGCTGTAGTATTTGGCTGTAGTATTTGAAGCTGAACCTCAAATACTTTGACCACCAAATGAGAAGAGAGGACTCACTGGAGAAGGACCTAGGGAAGATCAAAGGCAAAAGGAGAAGGGGGTGGCTGGGGATGAGGTGGTTAGACAATATTATTCATGCAGTGGGTGTAGATCTGGGCAGGCTCCGAAGGTTGGCAGATGAGAGAGGAGCATGGCATGCTGTGGTCCATGGGGTTGCAAAGGGTTGGGCTTGACTGGATGAGTGAACAACAACAAGTATCTGGAGAATTGTCATTCAAAAAAGCAACTGTTCTCATCTCCAATCACAGGCAACGTAACAGTCAAGTTAAGAGTCTGTTCCATCAAAACACTGCAACAAAAGAGTCTTTTGCAATCTTAAAAGACTTTTCATAAAAGGTATTATTAACATTGGTAGCATCTGTGAGCCTCAGCCTGCCTCATCACATGCGTGAAGCAAATGTCAAACCATAACAATAATCTTATACTCAAAAGCAGAGAAAGAAGTTGAAGTGAGGTGGATCATGTCAGAAGAGATGTCTTTCTGATAACATGTCTGCGTGTTCTTTCTCTTTGCTCCCCACGCAGAACCAAACAACATGTTCAGCAAAAGATTGTCCCAGTGGTGACAAACCTTTTAGAGACCGAGTGCCCAAACTGCAACCCAAAACCCACTTATTTATCACAAAGTGCCAACACAGCAACAGAGGAGGAAGGAAACAGTCCCATTGGGCTGCTGGGCAGAAGGGTGAGGTGAACTCTGTGCTGGGGGAAGGAGGAAGTGCTCCCATTGGGCTGCTGGGTAGAGGGGCGGGGCAAACTCTATGCCTGGGTGACTGCATGGGTGCCCACAGAGAGGGCTCCAAGTGCCTCCTCTGGCATGCGTGCCATAGGTTTGCCACCACTGGATTATGCTGACTAGGGGAGAATTCTGGAAGGGATAGTACAATGGGTTAGGTATCTTGCCGCAGAGTCAGAAGCTGGGAGTTCTCCTTCTGGAAGATGAGCCAGCCTGTGTAGACTTGGCCAAGCTGCACAGTCCCAACCCCCACCCCAAAGGACGGGAGTCATAAACCACTTTTGGTATATTCTTTACCTAGAGAATCCTGGAAAGGATTGACATGTGTTAGAATTAACTTGATAGCATACAATTATTATTATGAACTGGATGAATCATTGGTCTGGGTAGACTACAAGATGTACTAGTGGAGGTGTGGATGATTTTCAGAGTTGTAGCTCACAAAAGAATTGCCTACCCTCTGCTCTGATTTGGCAAACCATGGCTCTAGCCTAGAAGATCCCTTGCTATGTTCTGACATGTTCAGAAAAGGTATATGTCTGATCAAGGCACCACTCCAGTTTCACCATATGGGCTGTGCCTTCATGAACCATACACAAGCATTTGTAGTGTGACGGATTTCTATTAAGATTCCATCTGTGAAGAAAAGGTTTTCTGTATTAAAAGACTCCCTGTCTCCTCCTCCCTCCTCCCCTTCCCACGCACTTTGGCTTCTCCATGCCTGCCTCCATCTCTGACCATCTCCCAAGCCCAGGGAGGGGCAGCTCTTTCATGGAGGCCTTCCACCTCCTCTCCTCCCTCTTTCTGGAACAACTTTTCTTCTACCCTCCCTCTTCTCTGTCTACACTTCCCTCCACCCTCCCTGCAAGCAACTGAGTCACTTCCTCCCCTCCTTCTTTCTCTCTGCCTCTCCTTTTTCAAATCTCTCTCCTTAATTCCCACCCACTCCCCTTTTGGTCAGTTTTCTCTGGACTCAATCCTGCAAGCCCTTTCTTTACCATATGAAGATTTTCCTAAAGTAAGCCATAGTTAATAAAGTCCTGAATCTTTGTATGATTGGTGGATTTCTCTCAAAAAACAAGAATGCATGAGCAAGTTGAAAAATGATTTATGCCAGGTGTAATTCTGCATATAAGGTCTAATTTTCCATAGACTAAGTGGTTTGGGGTTTTTTGGAGGGGTTTCTGTGTTGTTTTCCTTTTTTGTACTAATAACAATTTCATGTCAGAGATTACTCTGGTTTTAAAGGATTTTTGCTGGAAAAACTCTGCTGAGGGGACGTCTGAATAAGGCTCCTTTCACGTCCCCAAGTGCAGCCCTCGGGTATTGAAACCCGACCTTCCAATCTCCAAGCTCAGCATCTTAACCACTAAGCCACCATAGAGACACCAGAAATAGTCTCATACCAGTCAGATCACTGGCACGCTTAGCCTAACATCACCCATTCTGACAAGGCAGGGTCCCCAAGGTCTCAGAGAGAAGTCACTTCCATTTCCAGCTACCTGTTCTTCTTCCTCCTTTTAAAAACCATACCAGATAATGAACCAGGAATTTTTTACATGCAAAAAAAAAATTCCACTGAGCTACTGGCCACTAGGTATTAACCCTTCCCAATAAAATCAAAGAAGCATTATAGTACAGTGTCTAAAGAGCATCAAAGATGTGATAAATTGGATGAAAACAGTTTATGACAGGGTGGAAATCCCACTGTTCATGGATTCCATGTGTAATGAAGGAAGGAAGGAAAGAAAGAAAGAAAGAAAGAACTGGATCAGGAAAGGAAGGAAGATGCCTCCAGAAACTTTCAGGAAACGTGATTGCCATTCTAGAAGAAAAGAAAGCAAAACTGCTTTCTTTTTCCAAAGGAAGTGACTGATTCTATTTCTGACAATCTGAACTTTAAGCCATACATCAAGGATGCTAATGGCAACAGCTTTGCCACAGGTTGTCCAACATCTTTGTGACTGGCAAGAGCAACATGCCTTGATGATCTCCCTTCCTTATGGAAAAGAAATCCGTTGCAGGGGGAAGAGAGAGAGAGAGAAACAGAGAGAGAAGATGCTGGCAGCCAACTATAGTAGCAGTTGAGTCACTTCCTACTTCCCTGGAAGGGGATGAAGCGGCCCTTGATGAGTCCTAAGTTGGGTAGAAAATGTCCTTTGGCTCTTTCAAAACTGCACACCCTTGATTTATAGACACATCTTTTAAAATCTAAAAAACAACTTGGGTAGATACTGAACTGTGGAGAGACTGCAGGGAACATTGCCTCTTTCTCTTCCCTCTCCGATGAGAGAAGCATCTATTTGCATGGTTGGGCACTGCCTTCAGACAAACATCTGAACATTGATCAAACCAGGATTCTTTATATAATCCTCAGTCAACCATAGGGCAGAAGGGAGAACAAAGAAATCATCTGGAGAAATCATCTCCACAGTTCCATCATGTGAAATCTGGCATCTTTGGGATTAAAAATGCTTAAACTTTTTTAAAAGCATGTTCTTACAAAGTCAGGAAAAGGAAAAGGAAAGTCACAATACCTTATAAAGAAGGCATAGGGTCAATGTCAAAGAAGACTGACAGTCTTCCCTGCCCCATCCCCATGAAAAACAAGACCTCAGCAATATGTTCTCCACATCTGGTCTCTACATATTTATTAAAGCTGCAATAGAAAGTGCCTGAGTGTGAGGTTATCAAATTTCTTTTCTTCTTCCTTTTCATATTTGTTGATGAACACTTGAATCCTGCATGGATTTTATCTTATTCCTCACATTTGGCTCCTATTTTATATGTTGATGTGTGGCATCATTGTGAAAGGCTGCAATTCTGAGTAGCCAAGATAGCTGGGTGCCAGATATGTCAGCTCAGCCTTCTTGAGGTGAATATTTCCCTGGTAATATTACAACTGATCCAGTGACTCAGGGGCACAAGAAGACAACACAATAGCTTCTACCCGTTCCAAATCCACTTCACCAGAGTATCATTGAATCTAGATATCACTAAAACTTCATAATAACTATATCCTACTTCTCTGAAAGTCTGTGGTGGTTTAGTGGTTAAGATGCTGAACTTGATGACTGGAAGGTCACCAGGTCAGCAGTTCAAGACCTGAGTACTGCATAACGGAGCATGCTCCTGTCTCTGTCTCAGCTCCTGCTAACCTAGCTGTTCAAAAGCAAGAAATTGCAAGTATGGTAGATAAATACTGTAGGTACCTCACTTAAAGAGCATAATGCGTTCCATGGGATTTCTCTTTAAGCAAGTTTGCTCTTTAAGTGAAACACCATTGTAAGTGACCAATTGTGACTTCTGGCGGGGGGGGGGGATTGCGAACCCCTATTTAGTTGTTAAGCGAGTTTTGGGTTGGTTTTAGTTGTTAAGTGAAGCAACCATTCAGAGAAAATTATGTTCTTTAAGCGAGTTAGTCTCTAAGCAAGGCACTCTTTATGCAAGGTTTTACTGTAGGTACCACTTTTGGTGGGAAGGTAAACAGTGTTCTGTGCAATCTGGTGTTTATTCATGCTTGCTTCATGTCCATGGAAACATCTGCACATGCAGACAGAGATGAGCACTGAACTCTATAGAGTCAGATACAACTGGCTCTCGAGCAAGGGCAACCCTTACCTTTACCTATCCCCTAAGGAGCATTTGGTTTATCCTAATGGGTGGGCAAATCCTACAAAGAGGCTGTAATTCATGGTTTGAGTTAGAAATGGCAGCTGATCTGGAGAGGCAGAGGCTGCTGTTCCATTAGAAGAGGATAAGGCCCTTTCCACCTTGATTTAGGTAGCAGAATGTCTATATGTGCAGGAGGGCACTGGGAAGGCAAATCTACACAACTCTATGCATTTTGTTTTGAGATTTTATAGAGTGTTTATAGAGTGGAGCCAGTTCCTCTACGTTCTTGATGTCCTACTTTGGTTGATAAATATATCTTGGACTTTGGTTTCAAGGATTCTTCTTTAACTCTTCAAGCAACTCCCACTCTACAGCCGGTGAAAAGAACTCGGGGTACATGAGTTCTACCATCCAGCGTGTGTTAGATCACTGTTGTTTTTGTTGTTTGTTACATAAGTATATATTTAAAAATATTTTGTGAAGTTTGCGTTTGCAATACTCATTTAAGAGATGGAGACACCATGAGTGTTATAGCCATAGTCTTATTATTCCAAGAATGTGAGCTGGAGAATACATCCTTTAACTTTCGAAATTAGGGTGTGTCTTGAATGTCAAAAGAATCAGGTTTCCAATAACATTTAAAAAACAACGGGCTGTCACATGGTACTTCTGTCAGTTTGCCCATCCTTTGTAAAAACCCTGCCTGAACAGGCCTTTTTCTTTAATCCTGCCGCCATGCCCACCCAATTTCTCCCTCCCCTTTGGTCCTTCATAGGGAGGGTTTCTTTCTTTCTCTCTCTCTCCCCCTCCCTCCCTCCTTTCCTTCCTACCTAACTACCTACTACCTACCTTCCTACCTACCTACCGAGCTGTTAAGATGTCTAGCTTCCATTTCCAAAGATGGCAGGGAGGGAGAGAAATCTGCTGTTGCCCCAGTCACCACCTCTGCCTCCTCCTCTAGGGCAGAGCCACTCATAGCCACACTATCCATGGCCATAGCTCCCATCGTTGCTGATACCATTTATAAAATTATAATTAACTGTTATAATGCTGCACCCAGTTTTTGACATGACAGCAAATGAACCATTAAACTGTTATAAGTTATAACTATAGAACAGGGATTTTCAACCTGTGGCCCGTGAACCGGATGTGGTCCATGCCACCATTTCATGTGGCCCCCACTGCCTCCACCATACCAAGAAGTGCCATGTGGTGGAGGAAGGGCAAAATGGCTGTCTGGCCCCCAAAGCTGTCTGAGGGAGGGTGACTCGGGCCTCAGCTTAAAAAGGTTGAGAACTCCTACTATAGAAGGTGCCTAAAAACATGTACTGTATACACATTTTAAGAAAGGAAAAAACCTGTATTAAAATCATAATACAGTCAAACCTCGCATAAAGAGCTCCTCGGTTAAAGAGCAGGATTTTCTCTGAATGTTCGCTCCGCTTAACAAATAAAACCAACCAAAAACTCGCTTAACAAATAAATCTGGGTTTGCAATCCCCCAACAATTGGTCATTTACAATGGTGTTTCACTTAAAGAGCAAACTCGCTTAAAGAGCAATCATGTGGAACGCATTATGCTCTTTAAGCGAGGTACAACTGTACTCAATATGTACCAGGGGGGAAAGATGAATAAAAGTCACGTTTGACTTTTGCAATTACAAGAGGTGTTCAAAGTGGTTATTACCTTAAGCGTCCAGACAGTTCTGATTATGCTGAACTACTGCTTGAGCAACGTTGACCGACGTGTCCATGCCGTTGCAATTCCTTCCTGAAGTACCACCAGTTT
Organism: Furcifer pardalis; assembly: GCA_030440675.1. Taxonomy (NCBI): domain Eukaryota; kingdom Metazoa; phylum Chordata; class Lepidosauria; order Squamata; family Chamaeleonidae; genus Furcifer; species Furcifer pardalis. The sequence continues at coordinate 102,874,736 of CP126896.1, read as the reverse complement.
AGGAGGTTTTCTATGGTAGACCACGTCCTTTAAGGTCCTCCATAGGAATAAGTCAAGGGGTGTTAAGTCAAGAGAATGTTGGGGAAACTCAAATGAACCTCTTCATCTTCTCCATTGTCCTGGCAAGTTCTCATCAAAGATGGGCTTTCTCTCAGATCCTCAGCAGGGTTTTGACCTGGACTACTCACAGAATAGATCAGGAGTTCTCAACCTTTTAAAGCCAGGAGCCAGGTCATGCTCTCTCAGACAAATTTGGGGGTCAGACAGCCATTTTGCCCTTCCTCCACCACATGGCACTTCCTGGTGTGGTGGAGGCAGTGGGGGGCACATGAAATGGTATCATGGGCCACATCTGGCCCACTGGCTGAGCATCCCTGCCTTATAGGATCACTGTAAGGACTACTATAGGGGACTGTGGTGGCTTAGTGGTCAAGATGCTGAACTTGACTGGCAGGTCGGCAGGTCAGCAGTTCGAGACCCGAGTACTGCACGATGGAGTAAGCTTCCATCTCTGACCCAGCTCCTGCCAACCTAGCAGTTCGAAAGCAAGAAAATGCAAGGAGATAAATAGGGACCACTTTGGTGGGAAGATAAACAGCGTTCTGTGTACTCAGGTGTCTAGGCATGCCTGACACATGTCCATGGAAATGTATGCAGACACAGAGAGTGCTGGCTCTTTGGCTATAAACAGATATGAGCACTGATATGACTAGCTTCCAAACATGGGCAAGGTTTACCTAAGCACTACTATGGGAAACTTGCACAGTTGAATCACTATCCACTTCTCATCTCTAACCAAACCTTAACATATGTCATTTGCTCCCAGTCAACTTGTGTTTCCATCATCTCTCTCTCTTTTCCTTCTTCTGTTCTCTTGTCCCACTGTTCAGACTTTGGTACCAATGTCCTTGGGGCTGAAACACATCTGCCTCCTTAGCAAAACTCCATAAAGCCCCTTACACTGGCTGCATTGTATATAAATAATAACAGTGGCACCTGAAAACTGTTGTTGTCTAAACACAAAGTGGTATTGTGAGTTTCTTATGGGAAGCATCTAAGTGTGCTGAAGTAGCAAAGATGAACCTCAACAAGATTAATTACATTTCCCCCCCTGGTTCCAAACTTTTTTCTACTTATTATTTTCTTCCCTTTTCTTCTGTTTCCTAACCCATTTCCGACCTCTTCAGAGCCTTAGACTCCAGGCTCACAATCGCAAGCTATTCTCCTTGCAATTAGGTTGAACATGTTTTGAACAGAGTGGCTTCTCTATTCTCCTTCGATTTAAAGTTTCTCATAGAAGGCTCTGGCATGAACAAAAGAAGGAATCCACCCACACCGAGGATGTTATCCTCAGCTGCAGATCCAAAGTTCCTCTTCAGCAGAAGATGACCTTGGCAGGGAATTAACTTGATGCAGAGGAGTTACAGGCAGAAAGATGAGAAAGGTCACCAAGTGCTTTATAGTCAGAAAGCTGTTACATTCTTGAAATTTTGAAGTATTGATTCTGCTTAGAGAAAACCAGAAGACTGCCACATGTAGGAATTATGCAAATTAACAGAAAATGTGGATAGCAATTTATCCATATAAACATTTATTATGATGATACCACCTATGGCAAGGAGATGCAAGGCAAGGGTAACCCCCAATTTCTATCTGTAATGTTCCAGCTTCTCCGATTTCCAAAGAGATTTCTCCCACACAAACATAACTTGTGTTTATATCAGAAATCCAGTTGTTATTTCCAATGAAACTGAAATTTTACAGATCCTGAATTCTATATCTACTAGCTCATTTTGTGCATTTTATACATATTTGATTCTATGAAGTCTAATACAGAGAGAGAGAGAGAGATTTGGGTCAACTTCCTTCCTCTTCTGCCGTATCCAAGTCGAAATATTGGCGATCACCATGGCGATCAACCATGAAGACTGTCCTAAGAATACAATGCAGTGGCCTTTCATTTGCCTTCTGCATCACAGCATGACACCTGTACCATTAATCCAGTTCTGTGAGTCACTTTCTGGTCCTGAGCCCTTTTGGCACACAAAGTCCTCATCATCATTCCCAGGCTAGTATTGATGAAACTGTTGCCTTCCATCAAGATGGATTCAAGTGGGATTTAATCCACTTGGCGACCATCACCCTTCCCTGTAGACTTTGCCACCCAAGGCCATTAGTCCTCAGTGTTGCTAGGTTAGTTAACTGCCACCTGACACTTGGCATTGAGTTGCTGGCAGTGTGGTCTATTCCAGTGATGGCGAACCTTGGTATTCCAGGTGTTCTTGGACTGCAATTACCAGAAGTCCAAGACAGCACTCCTGCTGAAAAGGGTTTCTGGGAATTGAAGTCCCAGAACACCTGGAGTGCCAAGGTTCGCCATCACTGGTCTACTCTGTTACCATAGCAGGATAACATGGCCAGACTCTCTGGGTCATCTGGTTTAAGATTTGAGCAGACTGCTGAGAACATTGCCCTCTCCTCTGGGCCCACAACAACGGACAGAGGGGAGTTAGTCTGTGTTCTGCTTTGGTTGTTTTGTGAGGTTGTATTTTATGATTTTACTGTACTGTTGTTGTTTTAACTGTAAGCCGCCTGAGTCGCCTCGGCGAGTGGGCGGCAATCTAAATTTGAACATATAAATAAATAAATAATACAGCTGTATTTTCTAATTCTGCTATGACCCCCTTGTCCCAGTACTGGGAGAAAACCAAAACAAGAATAAAATCTAACTAAATTAGGGACGGGGGGGGGGGGGGATAGAGCCATTAATATGTTTTTTAAAATTGGGAAATATATACCTGTAGTAGTAAACTTTCTGGTATAATCACAGCTTCATTTCATGCTGTATTTAGATACCAAGACTTGTTCCAATGCCAGACAATAGAAGTGACCACTTTAGAAAAGGTGAGCTATGATCTCGAGCCTCTCAGCTGTCTCCCTATATCCTGCTGTTCTAAGATCAGCAGAAACTAGGGCTCTATGAAAATGGTTGTTTGGCACCCCTTGCAAAATCAGGAGCTGAACTATATAGTAACTGGTCATACTGGTGCAAAGATTCTGCAACGTGTAATCTAAAAAACTGTTTCTAAGATATGGACGCAGAGCACATGACAGAGGAACAGATACCAGGTACAGCATGGAGAAAACAGGTTGCCTGACCAGAGACTTCCTTGTTTCACAAGATCACATGAAGCTAATTTACATGAAATCAAAATGTCGATTCATCTAGGATGGTAAAGGTAAAGCTCAAAAGCCAGTCGTATCTGATTCTAGGGTTCAGTGCTCATCTCTGTTTATAGCCAGGAGCTCACACCATCATGTACCACTCAGGTCTCAAACTACTGACTTGCTAACCTTTCAGTTATCAAGTTCAGCGTCTTACCCACTAAGCCACCACAGTCCCTTAGGTTCATCTATCCCAGGACTATCAACTCTATCTTCCCCGGGATTCAGTCAGGATTCATTCTCAAATTTATTTGGAGATCCCTGGTCTCCCATCCTATGAACCAACCCTATTTTATTTCTGTAATCATACAAAATCAGTTGTATTCAAAATGGCATGACATGCCAGAATTTGGCAGTAAGTAGTCTATCCCAGCGCCTGCCAACCTAACAGTTCGAAAGTAAGAAATTGCAAGTAGATAAATACGTACTGCTTTGGTGGAAAAGATAACAGCATTCCGTGTACTCTGGCATCTCTACATGCCTGTCACAAGACCATAGCAATAACTGCAGCTGCAGACAGCGCTAGCACTTGGGCTGTAAACAGAGATAAGTACTGTACAGTACTCTAGATTTCAACACAACTGGCTTTCAAGCAAGGGAGACCTTGACCTTTACTATCAATGAGCAAGTAGGTAGTAGTGACAGATTCCTTTTTGCAATCTAAAGCATAATTAAGTTTGTATCACAGGCATGGGACTCCTAGAATTCCAAAACAGGTCTTTTTACAAAAATGAGAAGAAGAAAAAACCCAACTTTCCTTGCTTTTGAATAACAGAAAAACAAAACAAGAGTTTCCAATCCAATCCAATATCCAATATCAATTTGTCGTCGCTTATCTATTTAAGTGCAAATCAAGCAAACTCCAAAGTGTTCTATCCTTTGCCTTCCATTTCCTTCTCTGACCAAACAGCTTTACCATCGGCTCATCCCATCATTTTTGGGGTCTTCCTAGTGATCTTTTGTGGTCCCTTGGTATCCAATCTGTTAGCCAAAAAGTTCAACTGTTATCCTTTAGGTGGGTGATATGGCCCGCCCAGCTTCTTTTTGGCACATATTGTTCATTGTCCACATCATGCAGTCCGGTTCTTTGAATTAATTCCTTATTGCTGACCTTATCCCTGATTGTTACTCTGCACATTCGTCTTTCCATTGCTCTTTGGATTACCACCAGTTGTCTTCCTCTGATTCTTTGGATTACCACCAGTTTTCTTCCTCTGATTTTATTATTGTCCACATTTTGGATACATACAACATTGCTGGTAGCACTGTTATATTGAATCCGTTTGCCCTGATATTCATTGGCAGACTGTCATCTGTTAGCAATGTTCAGTTTATATTAAAGGAAATCCAAACTGTTTTGCATCTTCTCATCCACTCACCACATAGTATGTTATCTAGTTGGATTTGCTGACCGAGTTAGACATAATCAGCTACTTCTTCAATCTCGGTTCCATTTATAGTGATAAAACCCCGAGCACATTGGGTGTTTCTCATTCATTTTGTTTTCATTAAATTCATCTCCAATCCACATGTTTGGAAGAGTTCACTAACTGCTGGAGGTTATATTGTAGATCATCAGGACTGTTTGCTAAAAGGATGCAGTCATCAGCAAACAGAAGGTGAATTAGTCTTTCTCCGTCAAATCTTAATTTAAACTCTTAAACATGAGTTTATTTTTTTTTAAACTATAAGGGCAAACAATTAGTGGGGGAAATGAAGTGTGATTGTTGACTAGTGTCTTTTTTGAGTGCAGCTTTGCAAAGGAAGATTCACTATGTCAAGGTTGCAAACCATCAACCTTGAACTGCATACTGGCTGAATTAAGGATTCTATAAACAGAGAGTATAAACCCCATGTGAATGAGGAGACAGCCGGCAGTTATTTTGCTTGAGGTTGACCTTACCAATATCTATGAACTTCAGCTCAGCCCAAGTATGCAAAAGCCTGGCAAGTGCCTAGATGTCACTGTTGATTTATGGAGATGAGCCCTTCTCTGCCAGGTGATACAAAAACACACTGGGGAAAGAGGAAAAAATGTTGTTGGGCTTCGAAATACAGGTGGGAGGCCATATTTATCACAAGGCCCAAAGTTCTCCAGCTATTTCTGGTAATTATTGCCCAAAATTTACTGCAACATTCTGTGCTAGTGAAGTGGCTAGTTTGATACGGTCAGCTCCTGGAGGAATAAGAAGAAGACAAAGTACATACAAGTCTACTAACAAGGTCACTGTATGGAGTGGGTCAAAGGGAACACACACTGGAGTAGGTCCTGCAAAGACTATTAAAGAAAGGGACTTGCAAAGACTATTAAAGTAAGGGACTCTTCTCTTTTCCCCTGAAGCAGCTCTACTGATGTTCCATCCAGACACCACATATGTGAAATAGCTTCCTGTCAAGATCCATTATATTCTGTATATGCAGATAATATGCAGATTATATTCTGTATATGCAGCTTTGTGTCAGAAATTATCTTGGATTGGAAGGATTTTTGCTGGAGAAACTCCACTCAGGGGACACCCGAATGAGGCTCCTTTCATGCTGCCAAGATCTTTTCCCACCAAAGGGTATCCCTATTTATCTACATGTAATTTTTGCTTTTGATCTGCTAGGTTGCCAGGAGCAAAGACAGGAGCTCAATCTGTCATGCAGTACCCAGGTCTTGAACTGCCAACTTGCTGGCCTTGCATCTAACAAGGCGAGCTTCTTAGCCACTGAGCCACCACAGCCCCTTTATGTAGAATAAAGCCCAGTATGTAATATCTGGGACTGCAGTGGTTTAGTGGTTAAGACACTGAACCTAATGACCAGAAGGTTGGAAGGTCAGCAGTTTGAGACCCGAGTGTTGCATGACAGAGTGAGCTTCCATCTCTGTCTCAGCTCCTGCTAACCTAGCAGTTCGAAAGCAAGAAATTACAAGTAGATAAATAGGTATCAATTCGGTGGGAAGGTAAAGAGTGTTCCATGCACTCTGGTGTCAAGTCATGCCTGCCACATGTCCACGGAAATGTCTGCAAATGCAGATACGTTGGCTCTTTGGCTATAAACAGAGATGAGCACATTTTTAGGAACTTTTTAAGAACTGGTAGCAGCTTTTTGAGGGAACCACCTTCGGGGTTTACCTTTTTCCTGGTTCCCCCACTGCACATGCTTGCCAAGCACTTGGTGTGCATGCATGCCTACAGTGCTTGGCGCATATGCACGGCCTCCTTGCTGTCCTCCGAAGTGGGGAGGAGGAAGAGAAGCTGCTAGCCTGAAGCTCCCTATAGCCTGAAGCTCCCCAGGGTAAGTGACTCACCTTTGGATGTGGTGTGTCTGTGTGTATTTTAATGTGTATTTAATACCTTTACCGATATTGATGTACTACCACAGTTCCTAAAAAGGCCTGGTGGCCTGGCTTGGGGTTTTTAAGCAAAGTCTTGGAGTTACCTCATCAATAAGCTACACCTGTGCTGTTCCAATTGCTGTTCCAATTGGAGAACCCTTAAGGAGGTATAGCTGTTTTACATTTATATTAAGGCATATTATCCTAGAGAACTGGTTAGGCAAAGACTTAGTACCTAACTTCTTTAACTGTTGAAAAGTTGAAAAATGCCAAAATGAAGCCATCTTGTGGTGAGTTCATTCTGTAGTTCCTTCCATCTGACCTAGTGTGAGAAAGATTAGCCAGAATAAGCTTTAAGTTCCTGGTTGTGTGTGTGTGTGTGTGCGTGCTTATTTTTATTTTATTATTATTTTATTTTTATTTTTTATTTTTTTCTTGGCCCCACCCACAATGTCATGATGTTATGATGATGTTATGATGTCATGACGTTGGCTCTGCCCACAACATCATGACATCAGCTCCACCCACACTGTGATGACATCACGGTGGGGTAGTAAAATTTTTGACATCCCACCACTGCATGTAAGTAGATGCAGACAACTAAATCCAGAAAATGCACAGGAAGAACTTTTAGCTAGCGACGGGCTGAATATGCAAATAACATGTATTAAGATAATGGGTAAATGTGCAAATATTATGAAAAGTGTTTGCTAAAGTATGCACAAACCCCTTTGTGGGAAGAAAATAAAGTCCCATAGTCAGATATGCAGTTTAGATGGGGCAAGAATTAACAAATGCAATGTACACACCTCAAGTTGACTCATCCTGGATTTAAAAAAAGGAGTTTTGACACACAGAGACAACCCGTTGGTAAAATGGTCAACCACTGTGAATTTTTCTCTCCTGCACAAGAAGAGTTTCTAGCATAAACCCATACAAAAATACAGATGTCATTTAAGATGGGATCTACTGTAAAGAGAGGCATGTATTACCTAAACATAACATTTGTAAACAAATTTGTAAGATGAAGCAAAACAACTTAAGGCAAGTGTTCCAACACCAGGGAAATCTGGCTTTGTGAATGCAGAAGTGGCTACCAACCTGTGGCCCACACCCCACAGGGAGACTTTAATTCCCAGAGGCCTAGGTCAGTGAATTAGCTGATCAATGCTTTGGGGAATTGACTTACGCTTCTGGGAATTGAAGTCCAACAACCAAAAGTTAGAAAACACTGTTTTATACAAAGAAATCCCAAAAAATGTTTTGCTGCCTAAGGCACAGCAGAAGAAGGTGTGCCACGCTCAACTAAGTCAAAGTGCGTGCTAGTTAAAACCAGCCAGCTTATTTTGGCATACAAGACACAAAACCCCTTAAGTGCCTCTCCCTCTCCAGCTATTAAAAAAAGAGAACAATAACAAACCAAATGACAACTTGCGGCCCTTTTCCAACATCCCTGGGGCAACAGTTTCCTTCCAGCTAATGGCCTTGATACAGCAGACCCCTGAACCTATGCCTCTAAAGCAGGGGTTCCCACGGTGCCATTTCATGTGCCCACCTAACCCCTCCAAGGGCATTCAAGAAACAAAATGGCCACCCCTTTGAAGCTGTTGGGACAAAATGGCCACCCTCACTGTGCAGGCAGGGCAAAATAGCCGTCTGCCCTCAAAGCTGACCGAGAATGTAACCCGGACTCTGGCTTGAAAAGATTGGGAACCCATGCTCTAAAGCAGTGTTTCCCAACCTTTGTTTTTTGGACTTCAATTCCCATAAGCCCAAGCTCCGTGAATCCACATGAATGGGTTTGTTGTGATTCATCCCGCCTGCGCCGCCTTCGTTGTTTCCTGAAGCGGAAGTAAAACACGCCCATCTGGAATGCCAAGGTTCACCATCACGGCTCTATCAGCACTTCCCCTGACTCCTTTTATACAGAGTGTGCCAAAAAAAAAGTATATACATTTTAAGCAAGGTAAAAGCAGAGTACTGCAGGATGGAATGAGCTCCTGTCTTTGTCCCAGCTCTTGCCAACCTAGCAGTTTGAAAACAAGAAATTGCAAGTAGATAAATAGGGACCACTTCAGTAGGAAGGTAACAGTGTTCCATGCACTCCGGTGTCTAGTCATGCCTGCCACATGACCATGGAAATGTCTGCAGAAGCAGACAACGCTGGCTCTTGAAACAGAGATGAGCACTGACCCCTAGAGTCGGATACGACTGGCTTTCAAGCAAGGGAAACCTTTACTTAAAAACTGTATTAAAATTATAATACTCAATATATATCAATAGCATTCATTTGATTAACACCATCTTTTGAGCGAATGCTATACAACACATTGCTACTGTAATTCAACTCAGCTTTTAAAAGTAATACATAGATAACAGCTCTTAAAATGTGTATACTGTACATTTTTTGCACTTTTTGTATATAAGTCAAACTGTACCAAAGGTATTGACACCACTAAGTTGTGTTCCTCCCACCCAAGCACTCAGGTTGTCAGAGAGGCAATTAAGCCAACGTAATTAAAAATTAAAAGAAAATTAATGCATACAATGTAAAACTCAAACTGTACTAATAAGGAAGACACTGTGGTAATATTGAAGCAGGGTGTGGGTCTTTCCTGAAGCCTCTTCCCTGTTGAGTCATGTTTTTTTAAAATAATGCTTTAATAATTAGTATCCAGAGGGTAGTGGCAGGTGTTTGAATTCCTGGTGGATCTTCAGGGAGGTCTGAGTTGTGTTTACCTCAAACATCCTCCCCAACCTTCCTACTTTACTTTCCTACTTGGCAGAACTTCTGCATTAATGTTAACATTGGTGGAATTGGGACAGAACATCATACAGATATTATATTCAAAAGAAACCTGCCCTCAAACCCTATGTAGAGCTTTGAGGTTTTCCTATTTTGGACTATGCTCTCAGCAGGCATGGCAGCTGGGATTTTGAGGGACTAGGATCCAAAAGACTAACTGTCCTTATGTCCATTCACTACATTAAAAAATTGGTCAAAATTGTCATCTCCAGTGTTTTCAAGAGGGCTAGCTGTGCTCACCCAAGAACCTAGTAGCCTCTTGAAGACAAAGAGGTTTTCTTTTCCCATAAGCCCGGGGTGCGCAAATTATGGCCCGCAGGCTGTAGTTTGGGCACTCTTGGTTTAAGCAGAGGAAATGGCAGCTTAAAATCTATTCATCCTGTTGTAAAACAGATTGCAAGGCATGTTTTACTTCTGCTTCTGGTGGGAGGAACCACGTGACTGCCCCGCTGAACCCTGTGACCAGTCCACTGAGCCACATGACCAGCCCATGGCCTGAAAAGTTTGGGCACCCCTGTCATTAGCCTTGGTTTACTGCAGTCCACAAATTAATCTCTCCAAGAAGTGCCTCGTCTCCTAAGGCCGCCTTTTCGAAGATCTGCCAAAGCTCTTCCAAATGCAGTACTTTTGGGGACCTGAGAGTTTCAAATGTTCCTTCACCGCCACCAACAAAAACTATTTTCACATAGAAAACTAGCATGCTAGTTGAGATTTGTATGTAATTTTGTTATCTGCAACATTTTAAATATTTTTTTTTAAGTGGGCAGTTTGTTGCAATTCAACCAGCGCCCCTGAATTGTCTGACAAAATGGTGGAAAGGTGTGTGTGGCCAATATAGCCCAACCAAACTGGAGAGCAGTGAAAGGCTGCATTAGCTTGTACAGCCAGTAACAGCAGGCATCAAGGATCCTGGCATGGCATCCCTGCCAGTGTATATTTCAAAGGCTTTGCCAACATTCCTCATACTGTGCCGATGTCTATCACTCATAAATGCTATTCCATCACCTTCAAATGGCATGATTTCCATGTCATAAGGCAGGTTGCATTTAAATCATCTCAGAGGTACTTCTGGAAACCGTGTTAAATCTTTCCAAATTTCAGCAAGCTTTGAGTATTCAAAAATAGGATGGCTGATTTGGAGCTTTTACTCTATGCATTAGTGATTTTTGATGTTTTAACATATATTTGTACTTGAGGTGTGCAGATTTTGCATTGCTCATAAAATGCATAGCTGCTTGGGCGAATTTTGTGAGTGATTGCCTCAAAGCACAAATTTGTACACCTCCAATTTGTAGGCACTCCTCTTCCAAAATGCTCAGGGAGACTCTCTCTCAGACTCTATTTCTCATTCTTTATCTCACACATAACACACACATACCCTTAGGTGGGAGGACGCACACTTTCGGAGAGTGCTGTAGTATTTTGTTCTTATTTCGTTTGTGTTTATTTAACCTGGCTCATACCTCTCATAGTCCTTCTCCAAAATAACACGCAAGACAGATCACAACAAGATTTTAAAAGTACAGATAAAAACAAAAATGAATTAAATACATTATAATATTAAAATACAGAAACAATTAAAGGAACAGAAATTGGAAGATTGTGACCCACATACTCTTAGCCATTACTGAATTGTTAGAATTGGCTGAACGTAAGAATTGCCCAGGCATTATTTGATATTCTTATCAATCCTTAGTTTCCTGTTTTAGAAAAATAGAAAAATAACAAAACAAGCAACAGGTCATGTTTGCAAAGTTAATAGTTAAAAAACTGCTGTTGAGAATTTTGCATTGAATTGCATAATTAATTACTGTAAAAAATAAATTTCTAATCTTGATGTACTCCCGTTCTCCACCCTCTTTCTTTCCCCAACATTATCTTCGAAAGAGACATTCAACACTGTATAGACCCTGATTAAAGAGAGGTCTTATTACCATAAGTCTTTCTCTTGGTTCCTATCCACTAAACAGTTGGGTTTTGCTTTTGTCAGCTACAGCATTTCTCAGAGTCTGATGCCTCCTTCTTTGACATGGGCAGTGCCATTTTAGCTACATAAGATAAAGAACATGTAGGTTCAAATTTCAGGCTCATTTTTCATTCTACTGTGATCATCCAAAGGATCACGGAGAATTGGAAAATTCACTGAACCAAGCATTTAATTGGAGTAAGGGGGAGTCAGGCTCATATTTATTTCTGTGAGAAGCCAGATATTTGGAGACTCATTCCAGTGGTCTGTGAGAATATCCCCCCCCCCCGCTGTCTCTGCAACCTTTCCAACCCTCCCTCTAACCTCAGCTCAAGCAAGGTATTAACATTACTTTCCTCTTGTAAATATTGCTTGAGCAATCCAGCCTCCCTCCTGGCCCCAATTAATTGTGGCCTGGGGGAGAAGGAGATAAGCGAGTGCTAAAACTTTAACTGCATCTCCACAGATGGTAAAAAATAAAGTTTGATGTGACAAGCAAGGGCAGCCAGGGAATATGGGAGCTGGTTTTGGAGCAGACACTTGCTCTAAAAAAGAAGAAGAATGTTTTTGAAGGGTTTTAATCATCATCATCACTTTTTCTTTAGGTGATTGCAGTCATTAATGTGTTCTCCATTTCACTTATTTATATTTTTTAGACCAAGGACTTTTGCACAGTTGGCTTGTGCAGGTGTGAGGATGCTGAGACCACACTTATTTGACCCACAATCGTCCTTGCTACTCCCCTAAAAAAATAATAACACTCAAGGACTGCTTTTCAAGAGATTCTGAAAGGTGTCTCTGGAAGGCAGCTAATCCAAAATAAAAGCAAATCAAAGACAGTTACCATATCTCTTGTCTGGCCAGGTTATCCTGCTATAGTAATAGAGTAGACCCTACTGCCAGAAACTCAACGCTGAGTGTCAGATGGCCTTTGGTTAGTGAGGTCCACAGGGAAGGGTGATGGTCCCCAAATGGATTAAATCCAACTTGAATCCATCTTGATGGAGTGCAGCAGCTTCATCAATTCTGGCCTGAGGCTAAGGACTTTGCATGCCACAAGGGCTCAGGACCAGAAAGTGACTCACAGAACTGGATCAGTGTACGGGTCTCATATTTGCCATGCGGAAGGCAAATGGAAAGCCACTGCATTATATTGCTCCCAGGACAATCTTTCATCACTAATCGCAGTGGTGGGCTCCAAAAAAATTTACTACCACACTATGGGTGTGGGATGGTGGGCGTGGCCAGGGGAAAAGCCCTGTGTTGTACCTGAATTAGGACTACATTATTTCAAAGCTTGGATGGGCAGGGGCAGCCAGAATTTCTGCTACCGGTTCTGGCGAACTGGTGTGAACCTGCCGATGCCCACCACTGACTGATCTCCATGATGATAGCCAATATTCAGAATCAGATATAGCAACTGAAGAAGAGAAGAAAGGCAGTTGACCTGCTGGGATCTGCTGATTCTAGTGACCCAAAAATTGGGACAAAAAAGTCTGGTTTTATTGTTTGGAAGGGTTGGAAAACACCACTCAAACATGTAACTATGATTCATGAGACCAATGAGCCACCCACATTCCCATTATTTGCCCTGTATATATCAAGATGAATCAAGGTTCCTGCCCTTTTTATGTTGAGACAGAGAAAGAATTTTGGCAAATGCATCATGAAGAAAGTTTGTAATATCCCAGGAATTTCAGGAATTTCCTGAAATTCCTGCTTCTGTACAACTCTTGGGAAAGTAGCCACTTATGTATCACCAAAAGGCAGAACAGCTATCAAAACAGAATTTTTTTAAAAATGTGAGTTAAAGAGAATTTTAGCATACACTACGTTTAACTGGTTTTGTCTCAATCTAGGAAACAGCTACAGTTCATTAGACCTAAACTGGAAACTGATTTGTTGTTAGCCTAAACATTTTGGTTTTTAAATCATTGCTCGTCTTGATGTTAGAATTCCTAAATCTGTCTCATTTCCCAGGTGCCAATGCAGCAAAGCAAAAGAGAAACAGACTAGAAATCAAAGTGTAGCTTATCTAGCTGATTGAATAATGCAGGCAATCCTTGACTAAAGGAACCAATCATGGTTTAGGCATGACATACAAATGAGGTCACTGGGTTCAGAGGTATTGCAGTGTTTACTACATACACAAATTTCAAGGATCATACTTAGCTCAACAAATGAGCATCACTGTTTTCCTGTTTCCTTCCCTGCTGTGTAGTCCAGCTGCCAACATAAGTCTAGCTAGCCCTTCGTATTCTTGAGTTCCTGCTCACACTGGTCAACATATATCAAGCACAGAAACATATTAATGTAAGAAACATATGGCTAGAAGGTGGAAAGCCTACAACACAGACAGTTATTGCCACAAAACTGAAAAATTTGACCAGCTCTAAGATGGGAATCATCAAGCAGGCTACCTATTCTGCTTTCTGCAACAATTCTGATTCAAGAAGAAAGCATTGCTTGTTATAGTTTAAAAGCAATTTGTCTTCTTTTACTTGAACAATAGTAATGCCAGAAACTAACTGACCCATTCAGAGGTTTGCTTAAGATACATTTATTTCCACTGTAAAGACCAATATCTAGAGTGCAAATGGCCATGTCTCAAAAAAGGATGCAATGAAACGACTCTTTAAAAATCAGAAAGCAGGAAGAATCTTCTTTCTAGCCCCCCTCAGTATAATATAAGAATTATCTAGCTCAAAGTTGCCAAACAGGATCCCAAAATTAATACAGTAATACCTCATATAACATTAGTATCGAATAACACTAAAATCGCATAACATCAAGGAATCTGGGGGGAAGAATTGCATCAGATAACATTAAGATCCTATGGGATGCTTCAGATAACAACCGCGAAAGCCTGTGTGGTTACAATGTATCTCTATGGATCCCATAGAGGATCAGATAACACTAAAAATCATATAACACCAAGACTTGTGGAACCAGGTTTTAGTGTTATATGAGGTTTTACTGTATATTCTCTTGCACTGTCCAATTCCCATTAGAACATCCTATGAGCAACACTTTCAATGTCAATGTGAAAGAAGAAGTTGGAGAAAGAAAAAAAAAACTGAACAGCTCCTGGGTTCTGGACAAAACATGCTGTTTCAAGCATGGACATCTTTTCATCTTTTCATAAGTAACTCTTACCATGAAACATTTCTGAGCCAGGGACTTTAAAGGCTAAAAAGTTAGTTTCCAGCAGCATTTTTAATCCGCTGTGCTTTTGGAGTGGAGTAGTTCTGATGGCAGGCAAACAGCGCAACAAGCATTTCCAAATTAGTTGCCAGTCGTTTTGCGTGCTTATTTTTCATTCCCCCCTCCCCCAATAGTAGTGAGTGCTTTCTGCCCATTTCAACATCTGTACGGAGGGTCTTTGAAGCATTGTGCAACTTGAAAGTCCAGCACCTAAGAAGGGCCCTTTTTAGAAAAAATCAAATGGAAAGGGGGGAGGGGGAGGAAGCTTTCATATTGGATGAATTCAGTTCTTCTTCTCCATAATACACACAATGGCAGTAGAAATCTTGACCTACCTTGTGTCTGAGGGGGTTGAAATCTCAGACATGCAAGGATAAAATGGACATTTCTCTCAATACAGTTTAAATGCTTGCCGCTCTCTATTAGCAGAACATCATTATCCAAAGGCCCTTCAGGCCACAGAAAGCTGGCAAAATTGGAGGAAGAGACGGCTGACCAGTTTGGATGAGGGGCAGCTAAGAAGTGACCCTTCTGCAGCAGGCTTTCTTTCTCTAGGCTTGTCTTGTGATGGTGGGGGGGGGGGGGGGAGGCAGCACAAAGCACAGGAGGAAGCCAAACCAACCGAGCTTCATTTCCTTTTGAAAATACAGACTCTTTTTTGTGGGCAATGTTGCAAACTATCTATTGTCATGCCCTCGTATGCATCAACTACAGGAAAGCACTGATCAACTCCTACAAGCCAACCGCACTCTTGCTATTATGTTTGCTGTTACAGCAAGTGCCTCTGTTCAAAGGATTTTGTTTCACTAAAAGAAAAGGGGAGAAAGGGAGGGGCTACTTTGTGAAACAGCCCTTGTATGAGAGCCGGAAGATATGGGGTGCTTCTAGATCAGGGAAGTGTAAGCACAGCTTTAGGGCTGCAAATGACACTTCCATGCCATTTTTTGCAAGCCCTGGAGGCCCCAACCAGTGGGGGAGGGGGGAGCAAGAAAACATCATTTCCCACTTTTCAAAAGTCCACTGGGAATAGTGGTTTTGCATTAAAAATGATCCTATTCTTCCAAAACCCATAAAAACTGAAGTGGATAAGGAATTCAGCAACTTTCAGGTTTTGATCTTTCATTTTTGCTCAGGGAAGGGGTGGCTATTGGACTAGGATGGAATACGCACAGAATGGCTCCTGGCAGCATATAACTAGCTATGGCAACCTCAGGGGTTTGGGGGATATCAGACTTCCAAGAGCACAAGAAAGCTGTGGTTCGTCCCTTGGGGGTCATTTTGATTAATCCAAATGTTTGCTTGCATTTACACACAGCCCTATTGGCCAAAGCAACTCAGGACAGTTGAGATGTATCATTAAAACCATCATGATGAGGGGGACGACGTGAAAGGAGCCTCATTCGGGTGCCCCCTGCAAAAATCCTTTCAACCCAAAATAATCTCTGATACAAAAACACACATTAAAACCATCATAAAATAGGTCTTAAGTAAAGTGGCTAATATGCTGAGGTTGATGACCGGAAGGTCAGCAAGTCAGCAGTTCAAGACCCGAGGGCTGTATGACAGAGTGAACTCCCATCTCTGTCCCAGCTCCTGCCAACCTAGCAGTTAGAAAGCAAGGAACTGGAAGTAGATAAATAGGTACCGCTTCGGTGAGAAGGTAAACAGCATTCTGTGTCTAGTCATGCCTGCCACATGTCCACAGAAATGTCTGCAGACACCAACAGCACTGGATCTTTGGCTGTAAAGAGATATGAGCACCGAAGCCTATAGTTGGATACGACTGGCTTTCGAGCAAGGGTGACCTATACATTTGCTTGAAACTCATGGTTGTGTGCAAACTTAATGCTTTGGGAAGCAAAGTACAGATCAGTAGGAAGTGTAATAGGATTAGGGCTGGGTCCTATGGCTGAATTCCCAATGCAGAGCACTTGAAACAAGTTTCTCATCAAGTAATTTATGCTGCACCTGTGCCATGCCCAGCTGCCATCAGCTAGAAAATCAGGATATTTAGAAGCGGCTAATGATTTGAGCCAACTCTTTGTTACTGAACCATACATTACAAAAGTTAATACACTAGTACCCCAGATAACGATGAGACTTGGTTCCACAAGTCTCGTCATTATCCGGTTTTTAACGTTGTGTGATACATTGATCACACAATGTTAAAAAAAAGCCCTGTTTCCATGGAGGCTGCAGCAAGCCAGAACGTCGGGATTTGAATCCTGACGTTTTGGCTTGCTGCACTTGCTGAGGACGTCGGGGAAGCCCAGAAACAGCTGTAGATCGGGTCTTCCTACCTCCTTGGACCCGGCAGGGGGATAAGGGACCCCAAAATTGGTAAAAAAAAAAAAAGGCCATTTTAAACCAATTTTGGGGTCCCTGACCCCCCTGCCAGGTCCAGGGAGGTGGGAAGACCCGATCTAAGCTGTTTCTGGGCTTCCCCGACATCCTCAGCAAGTGCAGCAAGCCAAAACATCAGGGTTCGAACCCTGACGTTTTGGCTTGCTCCACTGGCTGGGGACGTTGGGGAAGCCCAGAAACAGTTGTAGATCGGGTCCCCTGCCTGCTCCAGAGAGATCAGAGGACCCGATCTACAGCTGCAGGGTGGCTGGGGAAGCTGACGGGGACTCCCTGTCGGCTTCCCTAGCCACCCGCCCTTGCCTCCGCAGCTGTGGGGTGGCTGGGGAAGCCGACGGGGGAGCCCCCCATCCGCTTTCCAGCTACCCCACCCCTGCCTCCGCAGCTGTGGGGTGGCTTTGAAGCTGAACGGAGAACCCCGTTTAGCTTTCCAGCCACCCTGCTGCTAAGAACGACTTTATCGGATAACACTAAAAAGAACGTTATCCGGTGCAAATCTTCCCCCAAAATTTGTCGTCGTTATGCTGTTTTAGCGTTATCCGATGCAATCGTTATCCGGGGTATTACTGTACACTACTCTTCACTCTGTGTAAAGGGGGACTCCAAACACAGCAGTGTAAAGATGCATAAAATAATGAGGTGCAGCGCAATTTCTGTGACCAGGTTGTGCTGATACATGAAATTCAGAAACTCCATTTTTATTATGATGAATAAAGAATTTTCCGCTCTAACCATTAGTTTCCCTGCCCACCTTCACACATTTGCACAAGCAGCACATTTGCACATGTACATTCACACAAACACGTAAGCTAACACACATCACCAAAATGGTCGCTGGCACCTCTACCCGAAGTCACAATGCAGTGCTTACTGCTGCAGAGGTGCCGTTGTCATCATCAGATAAGGTCAACAAATGACGTGGGAAAGGTAGGGAGACCACTTCATTGATTTTGTAGGGGTGGGGGATGATCACGTCTGGCATTTTTTAAATATATATTTTGTTTTGATTATTTTTTGGTCCAGTCAGGACTTTTTAAAATTCTCAATGCATTCCTATGGGAAAACGAACTTTGGGTTACGATTTTTACATGTTACAATGGAGGCTGTTGGAACAGACCTCCATCATAACTCAAGGTTTTACTTTATTTCAGATAAGGGGTGCCCCTGCAAAGAGGCACCCCCAGAATTTCAGGTATCAGTGCATACCATTGAGAGCAAGCGCTCTCCACCTTCAGTCATTTCATCTTTTTCAGGGATGCATCTTGGACACCTTTATTTTTTAAAAATCAAGGGATTATAGATTTTATTCTATATTTTGTGTTCAGGCCTGTATGATCGTCAAATGTAGGAAAACTGGTCCACCTGGAGGCAGGTTGACAGGTCATTATTTTGTCTCCTCCAAATTTTACATATGGATAAGAAAACTCCACTAGTTTGATGCTTTATCAGTTTGCTGGATGGGAAAAGAAATTATGTTGGCCTAGAATGGATAATGATTCTTTCCACTTTGCAATATTTATTTATTTATTTATTTATTTATTCACATTTAGATTCGAGTTCTGCTTCTTTGGTAGGGGGAGAGTGACTGGTGTGTGTGCATGTGTGTGTGCATGTGCACACATATACAGACACAGACATGTTAATATTTGAAAGAGGCAACAGAAATTCCGTGACTGAGGCAGACCAAGGGCCTCTCACGGAACTTGGTGTGTGTGGAGATAAAGCTATAAAGTAATAAGATAGCATAATTTGTGCAGGTAGTTCACACCACACAGCATATCTATTTATGCACATTAAAATAATAAATACATTTTTGATTCAAAGGGACAACATGCCCTTTCGCCTCACAACAGACATGAATGAAATGAACCAAAGTTTAAAGCAAACAAAACAAAGAAAAGCAGAAGATTTGTAAAAAAAATAAATTGGACAAGAATCAAACAGTTGCCTTCATGGTTGGCAAATGTATGGAATTTTTGTTGTTGTTTTAACAAGGAATGTAATTTCAATTTAGAGTGGGTTGAAGATCCTCTGCCATTGAGGAGCAACATGTATGGAGGACATGCGGGACATCTGTCTGCCTTTGCTCCATCCCCACCCCACCCCCCTGTAAGCTTGAAAAAGACTCTAGTTGCTGGGCAATAGAATGATGTAGACAGGGAGATGGAGGCCACGGGTGGAAAAATAAAAACAAATCAGAGCAAGGATTGGGCACTGCTGGCAAGAGCCAGGTCTAAGGAAGGAGGAAGGATGGGGGACTTGTCTGTCTGTAAAGCTCCGAGAGGGACGAGTGGAAAGAAATTGAAGAAGAGCTCTATCTATGGTCCTACATCAGTGGGTAAGCAGATGTGATAACAGTCCAGGAAGAGGAAATAGCATGAGTTCATCAGTTTTTAGTCCTCTGCCGTCACCTGTTCCCCCACCAACATCTCAACAGTCTGGCTAGGTTATCCTGTCATGGTAATAGAGTAATATTGCCAGCGACTCAACTCTGAGTGTCAGGCGGCGGTTAACCAACCTGACAACCCTGAGGACTAACGGCCTTGGGTGGCAAAGTCCACAAGGAAGGGTGATGGTCCCCAAGTGGATAAAATCCCACTTGAATTCATCTTGATGGAGGGCAGAAGCTTCATCAATCCTGGCCTGGGGCTGAGGAGGACTTGGCTTGCCAAAAGGGCTCAGGACCAGAAAGTGACTAGCGATGTGGAAGGCAGATGAAGGGCCACTGCATTATATTCTCAGGACAGTCTTCATGGTATGGGTACACAGAAAGAGCCTCCCCAAAGACTGCGGTATTTTTGAACCACAAATGGGCATACCCGGGTGACAGCAAACTTGAGTTGCCGGCTAATCTTTCTCACACTACATCAGGCCAAAGGAACTGCAGAATGGACTCACCAAAAGGTGCCTTCATTTTGGCAGTTTCATGTCTGGCCTAGACACAGAAGAAAAAAGAAACAGAGATCTCGTCAACCAGCAGGGCATCCAACCCACCTCCGGTCGCAATGAAGGTGCTAAAAGTAGAAAAGCCAAAAGGAGCACCAGGGGTGTCAACAAGAGGGACTTGGAAAACTTGGATAACAGTGAATAGTCAGTTGACTGTATCAGCCCTCCCTGAAGAGAATAAAGTGAGTCAGGGCTGTGCTGAAAACCAAGCACCCGGGACGTCCAAAACAAAGTGCTGAAAATTGCAGGTTTGGCAAAGACTGCACTTGATGCCAGCAAAGTGAACATATCCCCCCTCCCCAGCAAACGTACAGGAGAGGTTGCCACCAGCACCCACCATTCTTTGTACCCCATTCCCCCATGTTAATAAAATCTAATTTCAGTAATTCTGTGAAGCATAACCGAGAAGAGTCTCCTTGCTGCTGCTGCTGACACCCTGGGCAGGAGCAAGAGCACAATGCGCAAGAGAAGGAGGATACATGTATCTAGTAACAGTGCCTTGGCCAAGATCTTCCCCACTTTGTGAACCATTCACATACTTACTTGGCATGAGCATAGAGGGACAGAATGGAATAAAGCAACATGGGGTGACCTTGGTACCAGGGCCAGATAGGAAGGTTATAAATATGGGATCTTTTAAAGCAGGAGTTATCAACCTTTTTGAGCCGGGGGCTGGGTGATGTTCCCCCAGACAACTTCGGGGGCTGGAGGGCCATTTCTCCTCCACCACATGGCACTTCTGGGTGTGGTGGAGCCAGGGGGGCAAATGAAATGGGGCCATGGGCCGCATCCGGCCCATGGGCCACAGGTGGAGAATCCCTATTTTAAAGGTTCTGGGATGCGTGGGTTGTATATAAATGTGATTGCTTTGCTTTTCCCCCTCCTCTGCTAGAATGAGCCACCTACTGAAATGAAAAAAGTGCCCTGCCCTAGATGGATGAGTCTTTCATAAATTCCCCCTGCCCTCAAATTAAGAAAGAGAGATCTTCCTACAGGTCTGATTTAGATCCTGGGTCTTTTACTATTCATGGTCATCAACATAGTATTGATACACCTCCATCCATCCATCCATTTTTACCGTGCCTTTCTCCAAACTATTTTTTGTCAAATTTCGTTTAAAATGTTGGATACTAGACAGCAGCTAAACACCCAAACTCACTAATCCATCCTGTTAATGATCCATATTAGTTTACATGGCTATACAATCCTAAATTCATTTGTTTCATGTCAGTGAATTTTCTGCAGGACCTTGACATTTTAACTGCCTGAAAATTTACATTTATTTTCATGCGCAAATTTCCTATACATTTTTTGCATAAAAGATTTCCAGCTGCATTCATTTCACAAAGCCACTTTCCCTAACATGCTACTTATGTAAACGCTTTCCCTCTTTCCCCGTTCATCTTCCTGTAACATTCTATACGAAAAGAATTCTAACTACAGTAATACCCCGGATAACGATTGCATCGGATAACGCTAGAATCGGATAACGATTCTGGATAACGATTTTTAGCATTATCTGAGGCAATGGTCTGTGGGTGTGGGGTGGTTTGGGTGTCTTTCTTTCCCTGCCTGCATTTAAAGCGGTTTGTCCCTGAAGTCAGGACTTTTTTTTTTTTTAGTGTTGTTCGATGCATGCATCAGACAACGCTAAAAATCGGATAACGTCAGGACTTGTGGAACCAAGTCATAACGTTATCCAGGGTATTACTGTATCTCATTACGAGTATAGGCACTTTAAGACTAATACCACTTTAGAACAGACCTGAATTTTTCTTCACAGATGTACCTCAAAACACATTTCCAGAAAGGCAAAATCTCCACATTTCCCCAAGACGGTAGATGTGTTAATCAGTTAGACCAAAAACAAGATGTGTTTGTGAGACCTTAAAGTTCAAGACCCGAGTGTTGCATGACGGAGTGAACTCCCAGCTCCTGCCAACCTTGCAGTTAGAAAGCCAGAAATTGCAAGTAGATAAATACGAACCACTTTAGTGGGAAGGTACACAGCATTCCATGTGCTCTAGTGTCTAGAAATGCCTTCCACATGTGCACAGAAATGTCTGTAGACACAGAGAGCTCTGGCTCTTTGGCTATAAACAGAGATGAGCACCGAACCCTAGAGTCGGATATAACCGGCTTTCGAGCAAGGGCAACCTTTACCTTTACTAAAGTTTGAGCAGTTTTCTTTGCAATATGGCCTGGTTTGTGTATCTTCCACTGCTACATGAGAAGCAATTGGTTACAGCCTATAAAATAACACACAGAACAAAATTGCCCAGGCTTTAATGTCACGAAACATCTTATCCTTTCTCCATATTTTATTTCTACATATAAAGCATACATGGATTACAAAGCACAGTCTGCTGGAATGTGTTTCAGAGAACTTTTAACTAGGACACTAAAGAAATTAAGAAGTCAAATACTCACGTTTTACCTTGTCTTGGTTTTAAACTTCAGAAAGGCATTCCCTGTAATACGTATTTGGATCACTTCCTAGAGGGAAACATAACAGAAAGAAAACAATGATGCTGATTATGGTTTTGCCTTCAAATGACAAGCCCCCTCATTTCAAACTCAGAAAGGTTTTTCTTTAAGCACAAAACAAGAAGAACCTTAGGAGGTTCTACCTGAGAAAGAAGTTATACTACAACCACCCGCCCACACCTATTTTAAGAAAATATTTGTGCATGTGTTTTAGTATAGATATTGAAATAAACATACAGTAAAACCTCATATAACACTAAAACCTGGTTCCACAAGTCTTGGTGTTATATGATTTTTAGTGTTATCTGATCCTCTATGGGATCCATAGAGATACATTGTAACCACACAGGCTTTAGCGGTTGTTATCTGAAGCATCCCATAGGATCTTAATGTTATCTGATGCAATTCTTCCCCCCAGATTCCTTAATGTTATGCAATTTTAGTGTTATTCGATACTAATGTTATATGAGGTATTACTGTATATAATAATTCCTTGCCATCAAGTCTATTCTGATTTATGATGTCTCTTTTCATGGTTTACTAGGTACAGAATAGTTTTACCATTCCTTTTCTCTAGTCCCACAGGGGACTTCAATTCCCAGAAGCCTAAGTCAGTACATTGGCTGATCAGTGCTTTGTAGAATTGACTAAGGCTTCTGGGAATTGAAGTCCAAAAACAAAAGGTTGGGAAGCACTGCTCTAGGGGGAGCGCACCTGGCACTATGCCTGAGGTTTCACAGGTGGCTCTTCTCAAAGAGACACAGTGGAGAATCGAACTCCCAATGTCTGGTTCCACAGAAAGTTACCTAAAACACTGAGATATCTACCCAGCAGATTGTCATATACAGTGGAACCTCAGTTAACAAATGGCTCAGTTAACGTAAAAATTGCATAACAAAAGGAAATCCATAGAAAATAGTGGCCCGGTTTACAGAATTTTGGGGGGAATTGATTAATTGGTTTTCAATGCATTCCTATGAGAAAACGCATTTTGGTTAATGTATTTTGGTTTTCAGTGCATTCTTATGGGAAATTGCATTCCATGAATTCCTATGGGGAATTTGGTTAAAGTAATTTTTGCTGTTAGAAACATCCTGGAGAATGCATTAATTACGTTAACCGAGGTTCCACTATATACTGATGATCATTATTACTACCACTCAGATTGAAAATGTTAATGCATTCAAAACACCTCTAGAAAATGACTTCAAACAGAAGTCCCTAGAGAGGCCAGGGGAAATTGTGTAATGTTCCTTCTTCTTCTGCCATATCCAAATCCAATATTGCCGATCATCATGGCAATTAGCCATGAAGACTGTTCTGAGAATATAATGCAGTGGCCTTTCATCTGCCTTCCAAATCGCAGCATGGCCCCCATACCACTGATCCAGTTCCATAAGTCACTTTCTGTTCTTTAGCCCTTTTGGCCCCAGGTCAGTATTGATGAAGCTGCTGCCCTCCATCAAGAAGGATTCAAGTGGGATTTAATCCACTTCCCATCACATTTCCCTGTGGACTTCAGCACCCACTGCCACTAGTCCTCATGGTGGTCAGGTTAGTTAACCACAGCTTTCAGTGGTTGTAAAAATTGGGCGGATGCAGCCTAAATAATCCTTACAAAACCACCTGTTCATTTTCTATTACTGTTTCCAAATTCACGTTATTCTGGAAGGCTACGAGCACTGATTCCTAAGCCAAGGAGGAAGATGTGTTCTAGCACCTGTACTGATTCAGAAGGGATCACGCTACTAGCTTTTCAAAAGCCATTTACCAAACTATTGCATTTATCTTAAAAGTTGGCTATATATATGGCAATCTTTTTTTACATACATTTTAAAATTTATATCTGGCTTGATTTCCCCCTTCCCATTACTTTCCCATTGCACTCCATTCTAAAAGACATCTGGTAGAACTTTCTTCATTATCTACAACCATTTTGCTTCATATTATTACACAGTACTCGCATCCTTGTCAGAATTTAATCAATAATGGAGGTAAGGAGAAGAGAAACAGTTAACTGTTTGCAAGTTTGGGATCTTTTTATTCTCCTTTTGTGAACAGGAACCCTTTTGTGAGGCAGTCGTGTGAAACACTAATAAGGAAACTTGGATCCAATAGAAAACAATTCCTAAGGGGGGGGCACCCATAACTGGACAGCCACACTGGAGAACCAGCACAACTTGGTCTTTCTTTCATACTGTCTACAGGATTCTGAACCAAGGTCAGCCTGTAGCACAATCCCCCAAAGCTGCTAATGATTGCATCTGTCTCGGATAACTTTAGCAGGATTTGACCTTCTGCCCCTTTAGCCTGTCACTTTTCCTTTGCTACCTCAGCAGCCAAGATAATTAGGCTGATCTGATGTGCAATGGCTACATGGAGAATTAATGGTTTAGTCTCTAACAATGCTGCTGCTGAACACCACTAAGAAAATTCACAAAAACAAAAAGGAAATACTGAATTCACCCCACTGGAAGAACATTCTTACACAGGTGTATCCATTATACCAAAGAAGATCCTGATTACTTCTTTATAACATTGTTTTTCTTTTATTTTGTTTCTTAGTTTCCAAAGTTCCTGAAATGGCTGACTTAACATTAGTTTAAGGCTGTAGTCTATTACTCACTGATCTCCATGTTCTTCTTGACTTAGGCCAGTGGTGGTGAACCTATGACACGCATGCCAGAGGGGGAACTCAGAGCCCTCTCTGTGGGCACACACATGCTGTGGCCCCAGCATAGAGTTTGCCCCACCACTCTGCCCAGCAACCCAATGGGAGCGCTTCCTCCCTCCCCCAGCACAGAGTTCGCCCCACCCCTCTGCAGCACAGATGGCAGCCTGTTGAGTTTGGGCACTCAGTCTTTAAAAGGTTTGCCATCACTGACTTAGGCTATCTCAAGAAAAGGAAACAGTTCCACGGGGGAAAGTAGGATTTGTGGAGGTGTAGCCAGGCTCATTGGTTAAGATGCTGAACTAGATGACTAGAAGGTTTACAGGTCAGCAGTTCAAGACCAGAGTGCTGCATGACAGAGTGAACTCCAAGCTCCTGCCAAACTAGCACTTCAAAAGCAAGAAATTGCAAGTAGATAAATAGGTACCACTTTGGTGGGAAGGTAAACAGCATTCCATGCACTCTGGTGTCTAGTCATGCCTGCCACATGCCCACGGAAACATCTTCAGATGCAGACAGCACTGGCTCTTTGGCTACAAACAGAGATGAGCACTGAACCCTGGAGTCAGATATGGCTAGCTTTTGAGCAAGGGCAACCTAGCCTACTGAATGAGCGACTCTGAAAGCTGAAATCCAAAACAATAGACTTTTCCAAATCCTGTTCTAGAAGGGCCCTTTTCTAGGGCTAGTACAGTGTGTTTTGTTGCTTGAAGTGAAAGACAAGAGGGGACAAGAATGCACAACATACTTCTAAGCTGAATCTTGCCTCTCACTTTGAAAATAGTAATGAGCTATCTTATTTCATGGATGCTGTAGAGCAGGGGTAGCCAAACTATGGCCTATTGGTGAGAACTGGCCCCCGGTGCCAATTAATCCAGCCCACGATGCCCTTGTCACTCTTGGAGGCATCTGGGCGCATTTTACTTCAGCTTCCAGGAGTGACGAGGGTTTTGTGGGCCGGATGAATTGGTGTTGGGGGCTAGATCTGGCCCATAGACTGTAGTGACTGGCTCCCTGAACCATGTGATTGGCCCAGAGCACCCCTGCTGTAGAGGCAGCAGATTAATGCTGGGAGTGCACAAAAATTCCTGCCCTCTCTGCTAAATCTGCCACTCACTCTGCCTAACGATAAGGCTGGCCCTGCTCTTATACTCTTGCAGTAGGCTTGGTTCTCAAGCAGTTTACTGTATCTGAGAAAAACGTCTTCCCCTCAATACACTTCACCTTGAAAACATGAGCAAACTCCATCCTAAAGGACTGCCCTTTTTATTCACAATGTTTATTGTGACCTTCATTTACACCAGCCCAAATCCTGTTGCCTAGCACTACAGTGGGCTCATGAAATCAATGGGGATTTGTCAACCCCTATGCAATTTCCATTGATTCAAATAGGCTTATTCTAACTATGTAAAAATAAATCATACTTAGAGTAGGGAGATAGAAAAGGGCCGCCGGCAGGAGCCTCGGCCGAAGACCCTGCCCCAGCCGTGCAGGCAACAAAGGACGCCTTGCCCCATTGTTCAAACTGTTGTATTTTCCCCCCTCCCCTCTTGGCACTCTTATCTTGTCTTTTTGTAGTCCTATATTTAATATGTAAGCAACCCTGAGTCGCCACAATGTGGCAAGTGGACGGCTATATAAATGTGAAGAGAAAGAGAGAGAGTGAGTACAGGCCCACCTGAATCAATGGAACTTACAGAGCAGTTGACTCACCAAATCCTCATTGATTCCATAGTGCAAATTATTGCTCTAATCAACAACTTTTATCCTTCCCAGTCTTCTGACAACAACCCAGTGAAGTAGACTGGTCTTGGAGAAAGCATGTGGTCCAAAGTCATCCAATTAGTTTCATGGCTTAGTGCTATGATGGTGAACCTTGGCACTCCAGCTGTTCTTGAACTTCAATTCCCAAAAGCCCAAGTCTCTGTAAATCCACATGAATGGGTTTCTTGTGTGTACACTTCTGGGAATTTAAGTCCAAGATCACCTGGAGTGCCAAGGTCCACCATCATGGGTTTAGGGGGATTTGAGCCTATGTCTCCTGAGTCCCAATGCAATACACCAAGGTGTATACACCATATTCGTTACTACTAACAGGCTGTCCTCTGAAATATCCAAATCCTTTCCTACAGCAAGGTGTCGCCTGGGGCAACAACAAACAAAGTAAGCTTCCAGGTTTATCCTTCTAGTATGTTCATCTATATCTGTTTAATGATGGAAAGGAACTCCTTAATTTTTAACTTATTTTTTAACTTTTTAATCTTTTAATCCTTGATTTTAAATCTTATTTTGTATGTGATGTGTTTTAACTTTTAGATTGTAAGTCACCCTGAGTCCTTGGAAAAGGATGTGGTATAAATAATAAATACATAAATACTCCTCCCCAATACAGATTAAGAATATCACAGTGTGTGGCATTTCTCTAATCTGGTCACTCCCACCCGTCCGTCCGTGTGTGTGTGGGGGTGTGTGTGTGTGTCATATAAGGGACCTTGTTCTTGGGTACCTTAACATGCCTTCCTGTTACCCCTCACCATTTTACCTTGTTACCAGCAGCATCTGCCTGCCTCGCCGCCTGAGGAACACCTGTGGCCAGGCTGGGAAGCCGCCGGGGTCGCCATCCCCCGCAGCGCCCGGGCTGCCGGCATCTGGAGGGGAGCCCCGCCCGAGCGGGAAACTTCAAAAACTGGAGGCGGCAGGACCATCTTGCCCCACCGCCGCTACCGTCGGACAGAACTTTAACGGTGCTCGGATGCTCTCCCCTGCCGGCCAGGCGGGGAGAATGAGGAACACCTGGGGGCTCCGGGCGGGCGGCTTTAAAAAGAACTTTCCTGCCGCCGCCACTGCCGCAAGACCAACCCCGGACGCTCGGACGCTCTCCCCTGCCGGCCGGGCGGGGAGAATGAGGACCAACTGGATGAGGGCCAGCCAACTAAGGACGCCAGCTCCGCTAGTACCACCACAGCTTTACCACGGTCAGCCACTTCTCCGGATAAATGTATATTGTTACTAATTGAAATATGTAATTGAAATATGTATAAGGGATGAGGATTTTCCCTATTGCTCTGTACTGTATATCCTTGACTGTTCTTGTATTTCTTTGATTGTACCCTATTTATATTTTTATTATTTTTATGAAGGATTTATTGACCACATTGATTGTATTATATGTGTTATATTGTATATATATTATGTTTTTTGTAACATTGTTAGCCACTCTGGGTTGCTTTGGCAAGGAGAGCGGCATATAAATTGAATTTAATAATAATAATAATAATAATAATAATAATAATAATAATAATAATAATAATAATAATAATAATAATAATAATAATAATAATAATAATAATAATAATAATAATAATAATAATAATAATAATAATAATAATCTGCCCTTCCTGTTGGGGCAACTCCCCTTTATGAGTTCCCCTTTGGCTCCGCTTGGCCAGGCTAGTGAGAGTGCAGGGAATCTGAATTAGGTAGCTGGATGTGACTGCAATTGTGTAGTCCAGTCAACCCTAGTCCCAATTCAAAAGACACAAAGGGTCTCAGGTTAATTAAATTTATTAAGAAAGTAAAGGTAATGAGTATAGCATAAGGAATCAAAGTTGCAAAACTAGTCATTCAAACTAAGTACAAAAAAATAAAGAAAGCTTAACTGGTTGCTTTAGGCCCCTTGGCCTTTATCTGACTCACAGTTACATTGTGTGAGGCCCTCCCACTGCAGGTCAACAGTGAAAGAGGGCGATAGTCTCCTGGACAGTGATTTTGTTAGCCAATAGTGATTTATTTACATACAGTCAAACCTCGTATAACGAGCGTTTCGCTAAGTGGTCCAGCTCGCATAATGAAAATTTTCGCTATACGAGTTGGACTTTCCCTATGGAAAAACTCGCATAATGAGTGTTTTTATGGGGGAAACTCGCATAACGAATTTTTTCGCTATGCGAGTTTTCCCTCTTGAAATCCTTGTTATGTGAGTTTTTCCATTGGAATTGTCACTATGCAAGTTTGTTTTGCATAGCGAGCAGCCTCGCGGAACGAATTAAATTAGTTATGCGAGGTATGACTGTACTTCAGAGTCACATTGGAATGTATGTACCAACCTCCTACTCAAATCCATTCTCTATTTTGAGGGAACACGCTCATGGTGAAACAGGGATCAGAGAAAAGCAAATTTCAAATGGGACTTTCTATGGTGTGTGTGTTTGTGTGTGTGTTGTTGTTGTTGTTGTTTTTTAAGGGCAGGTGGAAATCTTCAAAAGACACTGTGAGCCCTTGCACTGGCTTCACAGTGTGTGGGATTTTTACCCACTAAAACCACCTCCCATTGCGCCCTGCCACCCCACGGGACCGCCGTCAGGCATTACTTCACGGGGGGCAAAATGGCTATTAAAAACCCTCTTCCAATTTGGCTCCTTGCCCTCCTTCTCCTCTATGTCTCCGACTGCCCTCTTCGCAGTCTCTCCACACGTCTAAGTTCCAAGATGACCCCGGCTGCATAATTGGACACCGCGACCCAGGTAGCTCCCTACTCAACATCTCACTGATGATATCTTCTGGAGACAGCTGTTGTCGAAAATGTCTCTGTAGAATTTCCCGTTCTATATCAAAGCGTGGCCTATCTGGACACCCAGATATCGTAGTGACGGTTGCGAGAGAATACTGCAACCTCCAACAGTAAGGGTGATAGTCTCTCTGGCTTTCCTACTGGTCATGAGAACTGCCTCAGTCTTATGATCTGCTAGATGCAAACCAGCTAATGAGAGCCAGTGACGGATTTTGGCAAAACACTCATTTGCAGTTTGGACAACTTCCTCCAGATGTGTGTGTGTGTGTGTGTGTGTGTGTGTGTGTGTGTGTGTGTGTGTGTGTGTGTGTGTGTGTGTGTGTGTGTGTGTGTGTGTGTGTGTGTGTGTGTGTGTGTGTGTGTGTGTGTGTGTGTGTTTTAAAGGCAGCATTCATTATTTTAAAATTGACTGATCTTTTATTTAAAGAGCTACACTCTTCTTTGTACAATAAAATGACAGTGCAGATATACAGATATTTCCACAAACCCTTTCCTCCTTCCTCTGCTTTTGGAAGAATTCTATTCATTCAAACAAATGCCAGACAAAGCCTTTTATATTCAGTTTTGTTCTCTGAGAGCTATCTTCTCTTTTTCTTCTCCTTTTTCTATTTTTATATGCCCATAACGAATTTTCATGGAATGAATCCTAATCCAGTCAAGTGAGTACTTTATTAGTTGTTATTCCATACCATCAAGTTACTTCCAGTCTATGGTGCTCTTCTTATGAATGAGAGATCTCCAAAAACCTCCTGTTCTCTACAGTGCTGCTCAGCTCCTGTAAACTCAGGTTTATGGCTTCCTTTGAGAAATCATTAACTTTTCTCAAAGAATTACTGCCACATCCTGAGACTCCTGCTTTCTTCTGCTTTGCCCAAAGAAGCAAAATGGAGGCATCATTTTTTGCCTCCAGATACACTTGAAACTTGACATGCTTTGGTGCCCATTTATTTGTCTTTCTGGCCATCCAGGGTATTTGCAAAGCTCTCCTCAAGTACCATATTTCAAGAGATCCCCCATCTGGTCAGATTTTTTTACTATCCGGCTTTCACACCAAAACATGGTTATTGGGCATTCAATGAGTAGAGGAGGAACCACTTTACTATTCTGATTCCCAATGGTCATGGGGCTGGAAGAGGCCATGCCAGATGGACTGGTTGTGAAGGCGCATCTTTGTCAATATCCTCAAGGCTGAGGCAGTCCATTGCAGTCGTGGTGTTAAGTCCTCCATGTCTCATTTCATATGTGCCACAGGAGGTGGCTCCATGATCATAGTGTGTAGATCACTTCAGGGCAAGCTGCAATCCACCTTAAACAAATTCACCCCATGGCATGTTTTCTGATTTCCAGGTGGAAAAAATGTATACTCAGATACGAGTAGCAGTTAACAATGACAAGTCCCCATTTGGACTGATAATTGAATCAAGGTATAAAAAATTATTTACTATCTCAATTTCTTCATTGTCAACATTAAAGTTATGTAGTTCTGCAGTGATAATTTTGGTCTTCACTATGTTCAGCTAAAGTCCTGCTTTGGCACTTTCTTTTCTCACTTTCATTAAAGGTCGTTTGAAGTCATTGCTGTTTTCTACCAGTAAGATTGTGTCATCTCCATATCCTAAATTATTGAATGTTCTTCCACCAATTTTCATTTCTTCATCATCTGAATCAAGTCCTGCTTTCTGTATTATATGTTCTACATAGAGACTGAAGAGAGAAGGGGATAAAATACACTATTGTCAGGTAACCTTTGCCTATAGGAAACCAGTCTCTCCATATTCTCAAATATTGAGGCATCTGGTTTCTTTCAGAACCACCTATAGTTTCTCATGATCCACATGGTCAAAGGCTGTAGTCTATAAAGCACAGACTGATCATCTTCTGAAAATCTTTGTTATGTTCCAGTATCCATTGAATATTTGCAATATGCTCTCAGGTGCCTTTTCCTTTTCAAAATCCAGTTTGACTTTGCACATCCAAATAGCAACACAAATGCAACAGCAATATAAAGGGGTAATAGTTTTGAAATGTCAGAACAAAGAGCAGCCTTATTCAAATCAGACTAGACAAAAATCTCAAAATGAGATATGGAAATGGAAATGGACAAAATGGAAATGTGCCAAGATTTCAGGATTTTAAGATCTCTTCCATAGGAATATCACAAATATGAGACAAATATGTGAAGAGAAAGAAGGGGAGGGGAGGAGAAGGCTGACTGGAGGCATCTAGTTTGCCATCACAGAAAACAAGAGGATGAATGAGAAGGATATATTTGCCATGATCAAAAAAAGATGTTTTAAAGAGCAAACAGAAACTTATAGAAGGCACCATTTCCCACCATTTAGGACTGTGGTGGTGAACCTATAACATGTGTGTCAGAAGGGGCACTTGGAGCCCTCTCCGTGGGAATGCACACCAGTTGCCCCGCCACAGAGTTCGCCTTGCCCCTCTGCTCAGCAGCCCAATGGGAGCGCCGCCCCGCCCCCCCGGGCACAGAGTTGAGAGCGCCCCATCTTATGGGACTGACTGCTAGCCATCCCATGCTCTATTAAATCATGTGTTGTGAATTGAGTTCACTGTGGTACCATTCACTGGAATGTTCTCTTCACCAAAATTAGGCACGCTCAGAGTTTGGAAGGTACCTACAAACACACAGGATATTTTCTTTACTGTTAACACTACCCACTTACTTCCTGAACATTTTCACTGTTTAACTACCTTATTGTTTGGGTGTTGGTTTTTTTAGGGGTTTTTTTTTTGTTATGACATGACCTTATATGAACCACTCCCAGTGAACCTCCTGGGAGAAGACCCAGTATTTTATTTCAGGATGTACTTATTTGGTTGTTTTATTTTTAATTTGTTGTGTATTTTATGATGTTATTTTGTTATTTCTATGTGCACCGCCCAGAGTAGGAAATATCCCAATGGGTGGTATAAAAATGCAATAAATAAATAAATAAGTAAATAAAATATTGTAGCCTTGGGTAAGCTGCACAGTTCCAAATCCCCCCCCCCCCCGGAGGGGACTGTGCAGGTTACTACACATGCGGGCTCTTCTACCAGGTTCTCTTCTCTCCCTTCTTATATTCTGTAGGTAGAAAATTCTGAGAAGGGTAACCATACGTCAGAATAGACTTGATGATGATGATTATTAAGTATTATCCCTCTGTGTTTCTTAATTTATAAAAGAGAAAGCAGCATTTTTTCTAAATTAAAATTTAAAACTTCTCCATTTCTCAAGGGAATGATGCAGCTGGAAGACCCTTTTGGGACAGAGGCTTAGCTGAGAATCGAGACTGCTTTTATCTGCACAGTTTGCCACCCTTGTTTCTTTTCCCTGTCTGTGACAGACAAGTTGGCCTGATGTCTCCTGGCCTGGCCATTGTGTGCATGCAAGCCAAAGAGCAGCAACAAAGCCAAGCTGGGTTCACTGGTTGGATATTACCGACAGCACCTTTTTGCCCCTTCAGAAAGAGTTCACAAACAGACATTCTCCAAACAGCTCATCTCATCCTCCACCCCATTTGGCATTTAATGTGCAGGGAAGGGCACTAAACAGCAGCTCTACAGCCAACACCCCACCCTGAGAACATGAGCCTCACCCAGGCCCTGAGCCCTTCCCCATTAAAAAGAAAAAGCCCTATTTCCTTAATGAGCCCCAGTTGTCAGCCCCCACCCTCCATGACTGACAGATCTGCAAGAGCCTAAGGGTGGGGCGGGTGATCTTCAGCGTAGAACTCCCATATCAGCCTCTTTTTGCCAGGATCAGCAATAACATCGCATGAGCGCCGTGTTCAGTTCTGGAACGTATAGTTTAAGAAGAGGAAATGGGCACAAATAGGATATCCAAAGCCAAAAGAACATGGAAATGTTAATTCTTTGGGCTGTAACCTTAAAAAAAAAGTCCTCAGCCAGAAGTGGAAAGA
This sequence comes from Furcifer pardalis, assembly GCA_030440675.1. NCBI lineage: Eukaryota > Metazoa > Chordata > Lepidosauria > Squamata > Chamaeleonidae > Furcifer > Furcifer pardalis. The sequence continues at coordinate 102,841,252 of CP126896.1, read as the reverse complement.
ACATTGGAAAAGCAGAAAGATAACTTTTTGTTTTCTTGGGATGCCCTACTGCTTACAAACAAATTTTATAAGAGGATACCAGGCTGGAAGGGGATTGCAGTGGCTTAGTGGTTGAGACACAGTTTGAGACCTGAGTGTTGCATGACAGAGTGAGTTCCTGACTCTGTCCCAGCTCCTGCCAACCTAGCATTTCAAAAGCAAGACATTGCAAGTAGATAAATAGGTACCACTTCAGTGGGAAGGTAAACAGCATTTTGTGCACTCCGATGTCTAGCCATGCCTGCCACATGGTCATGGAAACATCTGCAGACACAGACAGCGCTGGCTCTTTGGCTATAAGCACCAAGCCCTAGAGTCGGATACAACTGGCTTTCAAGCAAGGCAACCTTTACCTTTTACCAGGCCAGAAATGCTGATCTAGATGTTGCCAAGAAGTTCCACTATAATGAGTTCAGCTTGAATTGAGACAATGATGCTGACTCAGTACAGCAGGAGAGGATAGAAGTTAGATCGGCATTTGCCCATAGAGTGCAAGTATTTCAAACTCCCAACTGTGTCACAACTACAGCCTCCATCTTCAGTTCTACTCATGTAAAAAAGACAGACAGAGATGGGATTTTTTGGATTTGTTAGACTATAAATCCACAATTTTCTATTCTGTGAGTTGTGGCTGACAGACATTTAAAGATGGCTTGCTTGGGGAAAAGAAATAAGCTGGAAGGTTTTGAGGCTAAGCGAGGCCTCGCTCTTCCCAAGCTTCCTGTTCCTGTTCTAGTACTAGTTGGGAGCTTTCTTTCTGAACTGGAAGCCAGTTACAGTTAGGCCTAGCTCGGTTTCAAAGCTTTTCAGTTGAGACTTTACTACTGTCGGATTCATATTTAGGTGCCTCTGGCAAGAAACAAAAGTTAAAAAGAAAAATACTAATTTAAAAAAACACCACTTTAAAGACTAACTGCTATATTTAAATACAGTGGTATCTTGCTTAAAGAGCATAATGTGTTCCACGGGATTGCTCTTTAAGTGAGTTTGCTCTTTAAGTGAAACACCATTGTAAGTGACCAATTGTGACTTCTGGTGGTGGTGGTGGTGGTGGTGGTGGGGATTGTGAACCCCGATTTAGTTGTTAAGCAAGTTTTTGGTTGGTTTTAGTTGTTAAGTGAGGTGACTATTCAGAGAAAATGCTGCTCTTTAAGCAAGTTAGTCTCTAAGCAAGGTGCTATTTATGTGAGGTTTTACAGTACATTAGTTTTCATGGATCAAGTTCCACTTCTTCAAACATAAGAAGGAACTATAGGACAATCATTTATACATGATCTCAAGATAAAGAGACAGTGATTAGTTGGACATGGGGCTCAAATTGTGTAAGTCAATAGGGAATTTCCAGCCTTGTGATAACTCCACAAGTCTTTTCTCATTATAGTTCAGTAACAATTGTAGGTGATCTTCAGCCTATAAATGACAACACAGTTGCAAATTGTGTGACTCAATGTAGCATGTCCCATCTACTGATATCTCAAGATGCTAATGTGAAATCCAGTTCCTTTCCAATGAGGATTTGTTCTTAGAAGTTTGTTCAGAAAAAAAGAGAGGGAATGGTTAAGTTGGGAAGGAACCTTTGGCTAATATTTAGTCCATTGAGATGGGTATCAAACATACGCATAAAACATGTTGTAGCACTTTAAAGACTAACTGCTATGTTTTAATGTTAGATTTCATGGATCAAGTCCACTTCACAGACATAGAAGTGAGACTTCATGGCATTAATTTTAAAAAATTAAACATATGCATATATTTTATCTCAGCTGTCTCCCTCTGGATCCTTTTTCTCCAGGACAGCAACGTCCAAATCCTGTGCAGAGTGCATGGAAGGAGTGAAATTATTTGAAAAAGGTTTCTGTGTACTGCCATTCCATTAATTTATACCCATTAATATTTTTTCACAGAGATTGTCCCATTTGTCCTATGTAGAGTGCTAAGGGGCATGGTTGGCAAAAGATGGCATAGATCACATTAGCAGAGGAACAAGTAAAAATGCCTTTGATGTTCCGTGTGAGATTGTTGGCTTTTAGGACTGAAGAACAGTGACCTGTCTTTCGTTGTGCTCAGTGCTATAGCTCAGTAAATGTGGAGAGATACAGAATCCAGCTAATTTACTGATCTGCCACTTCCTACTAGAAACATGCATCGATGACAACTTAAGTTTGGTCAACGATAAAGCCAAGAAAGTGGCTTCATTTTGACAGTCCAGGGTTTGATTGGGACATGAAAGAAGAAGTGCTATAGTGAAGATGCAGCCACTAGAGTGTATTAACATTTAGAGGACACCAAAATCTACAGGTGGATCTACTGGTAAGGAAATAATAAACAATGATAGTTCCTGACTCTTTTCACACCACATTCTGCTGCTCTTCCTGTTTCATTGTGGGCTCACGCCTTTAACTCAAGGTGGAGTGAATGAGAGATGCTGTCACTCTTCCCTCCCATATCAAATTGGCAAGTTATAGCTCTGATGTAGATGGAAATACTCTCTGGCAACCACTTCTGATACTACACCATAGAAATAGAGAAGGCAAAAACAGAGACTACTTCTATTTCCATTTTGCTGGATAAGAGAACGGCATAAAGCAGCTAAACATTTACATTCTACTTTTCAAATCGTACTAATCTATGCAGATATACAGAATGGTAAAAGGTAAAGGTCTCCCTTGCTCAAAAGCCTTGGTCCAGGAGGTGGTGCTCATCTCCATTTACAGCAAAAGAGCCAGCACTGTCGGCATCTGCAGACGTTTCTGTGACCATGTGGCAGGCATGACTAGATGCTGGGGAACATGAAACACTATTACCTTTCCCGCTGAAGAGGTACCTATTTATCTACTTTCAATTTATTCCTTTTGAGCTGCTAAATTGGCAGGAGCAGGGACAGATGACAGGTGCTCACTCTGTCATGCAGCACTCAGCTCTCACCTGCCAGCTTCTGGTCATAAAACTCAGCAACTTAACCACTAAGCCACCATGTCCTTTTATGCAGACAGATACCCTTGGAGAAAACAGGAGATTAAAAATGTCGACTGGACACACATTCTAGCAACTTGGGTCCTGCTGTGATGTCCTTCAAAACAACGTCTTGGCCTGCCTGCCTCAATTTTCCCCCTTCATCCCTGCAACCCTGGTTTGAAAGACAAGAGTGGATACTCATTAATTCTCTGCGCAGACATTTGTCAATTTGAACCCCCACCTTTGGAAAGCTCAGTGTGTGCCTATGTTCCTAATACTGTATCACATTCCATGCACCGTGTATGCTCACCTTTGTGCTTACACACATGAAGCTAAAGGAAGAATTTACAATGAGACTCTTCTGGGCAATCTCAAATGCCAGCTCTAAAGGAATCTGATGGAATTTATCAAAGGCAGCCACCCTATTCCCCACAATACCCCAGCCAATATTTCCCCTCTCAGTGCGTTGAGGCTATGTGAGAGCTATTGTTGAGCGCATAATGGCTACTCCACTTGGCTGTACTGGCAGTATTCAGCTCATTACCTTGCAAAGTGCTTTGAAACATAGGCGGGCAAAACAAGAGTTGCCCTGAAAGACCAAACGGCATTCCATTTGATGGTATAATAAGGTGCTTTTTATCACACATCTTTTTACAGTATTTTAGAAGGCAATGGCCTCTGTAATTCAGCATGCAAAGGAGAGTCATTAGCCAGAATTAGCAATGCTACCACAGCAGAATGTCCTCTCTCTCCTCTCTCTTTTTGGCAGTCAACATTTCAAAGTCCTACAATTGAAGGCCAGTTGTTTTCCTCTTGCTTAAAACTGTTCAGGGTATCTTTTCAGATAGAAGGGAACAGGCTGTAAAACCTGCAGTGGAGTTGATTTCAGTTCAAGTATAATCATTCCAGGACATTTCCATTAAGGATGATGGGATGCTCAAATGATTTGCAGGGTTCTGAGTATGCAAAACAACATACCACTAACTTCATGTCACCAACGGGAATGGCAACCAGTGGAGTTTCACTCTAAAACAGATTAGGGAGGGGAGGACTAACTTCAAGGGTCTTCTTCTTTTGTGTCCAGATCAAACTTTGGACTGCCAAAATGAAGCCACTTTCTTGGCTTTGTCGTTGGCCAAAATTAAATTTTCATTGGTACACGTTTCTGGTAGTAATCAGCAGACCATCAAATGCAGCGGTGGGCATCAGCAGGTTTGCAACAGTTCACCAGAACTGGTAGCAGAAATTCTGGGTTAGAGTTGCCAGCACCACAGATTACTAGCAATGCTAGTCAAGACTGATGAGAAATGAATCCAGTTGGCCACCACTGCTTGGAGTGGTACTGTCAGAGGAACCCAAAAACACAAAAAAGCAAATGCAGCTGCTTATGCAGTATATTGATTGGAGAACTGCCAATATGATACCAGATTTTTTTAAAAAAAAAGATGTAGGGGAAATGATAGAATGCACAAAATTACAGGTTAGGCTATGGTTAGATGACTAAAAAAACCCCACACAAATGAAACCTGACTTGAGTTTTTAAAATTGATTTATGGTTACCTGTAGTATGAATTGATGTTTGTGTCCATGATGAAGTATTGTAAATCACTTATTTTTCATAGCTGTATATCAGTCTTTGTGACTACACTGTTTCTTGCAAAATATTTCTATTAAAACCAATTCTAACTGTGTTATGCTTGTGGTTCTTATCTTTCTGTTGCACTGAGAAGCACAGTTTTAAAGGTACGCAGACATAGTCACATAAAAGAGCCCTGGTGACACAGTGGCTAAACTGCTGTACTGCGACCAAAAAGTTGTGAGTTCAATCCTGACAAGGGTTCAAGGTTGACTCAGCCTTTCATCCATCCAAGGTCAGTAAAATGAGTACCATGAATGTTGGAGGCAAAATGTCAATTAACTGGTGAATCACCCAGAGAAAGTGCATTAAGTGCTAAAGGGCAGTACAGTATATAAGTGTAATTGCTATTGCTAGAATTGTTTGGAATAGCAGCCGTGTTAGTCTGTGGTTCAGGCATATCAGAAAACATATGGTTCACTTGGCCAGTCATGTGGTTCCTCTCACAGGAAGCAGAAATAAAATGCACCTTGTTGCAATCTGTTTTGCAACAGAAGGAGGTAGATTTTAAGCTGCCATTTCCTCTGATTAACCCAGGGGTGCCCAAACTACAGCTCATGGGCCAGATCCAGGCCCCACCCCAACACCAATTCATTCGGCCCACACCACCCTCATGGCTCCTGGAAGCGGAAGTAAAACGTGCCCAGCTGGGCACGTTTTACTTTTGTTTCCAGAAGCGACGAGGCAGGGCAGTACAGGCTGGAAGATTTGGTTGGGGGCCAGATCCAGCCCACGGGCCATAGTTTGGCCATCCCTGCCATAAGTAATGAAATAGATAAAAACTTGGATGAGTTTAAAAGAGAATGAGGCCAATTCATGTAAGATAAGACTAATAACTGATACTTTTCATGTTGGCTCTAGATTTACCTGCAGTATTAGAGCCAGTACATCCCTTAGTACCAATGGCTTGGTGAATTTTTTTCTCCATGTTTATCTTTTGGGTTTCCTGCAGGTAATTAGCTGACCACAGCGGAAACAGAAAGTTAATTTCTGGGGGTTAAATCCAATTCTTAGATCCAGTACAGGAAATCCTGTGGGACTTGCTAAGTCAACACTTATGTCAATCCCACTGATTCAGTAGGTCTACTTTAGCTAGGGTTAAAAACAAGGTACAAAAAGTGACCTGATCCATGATAGGGTTCTTCACATACCGGTATCCTTATGACCTGCTGACAAATCAAGCTGTCTAAAAATTATGCAGATCACTATTTTTATCCTAATAAAAAAAATTTCAAACAAGCCATTCTGCATTTGAAATATTCCCATAAGAAAAACACCCTTTCACAAAATAATGCTCATTAAGATTTCATCATAAACTAAACTTTATGGGTTCTAATTTTGTCCTAATCTCCATTTGCTATGCTTGTGTGATTTCTAATTATTTTGTCCTGAAGCCCAGCCTTGATGGATGACTGTACTTTTCCTAATACAGTAGAGTGTTTTGTAAAGTGTCTTATAAAGACTGATTATTTCCTTTTGTTAATTTCCAATATAAAGAATTCAGTGGATAGCGTCCCAATGTAGCTTCATCGTGTTTTAAATTATCACGATTTTTTTAAAAAAAATGGGTCACATTGGTATAGAAATTCCCAGTCTAGACACAAAAATAACATTAGATTTTTTTTTCACCCTGAAAAGTTGTTAAAGACCATAAATCCATTATCCAGATACAGATCACTCAATAATTTAATGTCTTTAGCTTGGCATGCTTCCCGGTACAAGCTCCCTTTATCTGCCATTATTTTCAGGTTATAATAAATTGAGGAGTAGTTGGCAGTGTTGAAATCTTCAAGAGATAGAGGCAATCATGTAAAGTTCTGAATGCAGCTGCCTCTTTAATGCCTTGAAGTATCCCATTAGTTAGACAAGACCAGAAGGGTGCTGTGGAGAAGAGGAAGTGAAGATTGAATAGAACTTTTTGATATAGACTTTCTCTATATGAAAAAGAGCCATGGTAGCACAGCGGTTAAACTGTTGTTTTGCAATCAAAAGGTTGTGAGTTCAATCCTGACAAGGACACAAGGTTGACTCAGCCTTCCATCCTTCCAAGGTCAGTAAAATAAGTGTCCAGCATGTTGGGGGCAAACTGTTAATTAACTTGTGATCTGCACAAAGAGTGTGCTATGGGGTGGTATATAAGACCAATTGCTTTTGCTTTTTTTCTCTTCATGTTAGAGTACTCGCAATGCTTTCTACACTTTGAGGAGACTCCTTATGTGTCCATGCAGTTGTTGTTCAGTCACATAGTCGAGTCTGACCCTTTGCAACTCCATGGACCACTGCACGCCAGGCACCCCTACCCTCCACCATCCTCTGCAGCCTGCTCAGCTCTACACACCATTGCGTCAACATGCCATCTACCCATCTCCTCCTCTGCCGCCCCCTTCTCCTTTTGCCTTCGATCTTTCCCAGCATCAGGGCTTTCTCAAGGGAGTCCTCTCTTCTCATTTGGTGTACAAAGTACTTTACCTTCATCTTCTATTACTATTACTATTACTATTACTATCACTATCACTATCACTATCACTATTATTTATATACTGCCCTACCCGGTGAAACTGACTCAGGGCAGTTCACAGAATCCATACATATAACATAATCAAAAGTAATACAGTATAATGCAATAATATAACAATATAATACAGCAGTGCAATAGAACAAAAACTACACTGCAAAACAAAGTTACGAAAAGTGCAATTACAATTACATATGCATAGTATAATCTCAAATCACAATGACACATATCATCTCACAAATATTACATCACAAAAACCCCATCAAAAAACAGAATTCCTAATCAATTACAAAATAACAAGTCATCGTAAAAAACAAATTGGAAAACATATCGAAAACATTTCAAAAGTCCCCACTCAATTACAAGAAACAAATCATAATAAAAAACACATTGGAAATATATCAAAACAGTCCACAAACATTTCGTGGCTCAACCCGACTCACTAGTCCGGCTGCTACTCCTTTCTCCTCAGCCAAACTGGCTGAGGGGCCGTCCGGTGGTGGACCGGGCGAGAGCAGGCACTCGTCGGCATTCAGTGGCAAGGTCTTTTGTAGCCGCCAGGCCAACACAGCTGTGACTCCCTCTTCCTGGGCCGGACTGGGCGGGAGCAGGCATTTGTCCTTCCAAGAAGCAGTGGGGATCCTAAGAAGGTGAAGTCTGTCACTGCTCCCATTTCTTCCCTTTCTATTTGCCAGGAAGTGATAGGGACTGTTACCATTATCTTGGTTGTTGTTTTTTTATGTTGAGTCTCAGGCCAGCTTTTGCACTCTCTTCTTTCACCCTCATCAATAGGTTATTTAGGCCTTCTTCACTTTCTGCCATTAGGGTAGTATCACCTGCATATCTCAGGTTGTTGATGTTTCTCCCAGCAATTTTAATTCCAGCTTGTGATTCCTCCACCCTGCACTGCACATTATGTACTCTGCATATAAGTTAAATAAGCAGGGTGACAATATGCAACCTTTGTCATACTCCTTTTCCTATTCTAAACCAATCCGTTGTTCCATATCCTGTCCTAACTGTTGCTTCTTGACTCATGTACAGATTTCTCATAAGACAGATGAGGTGGTGGGGCATCTCAGAAAACAAAACAAAACAAAATAAACAAAATAAAATTAAAAACACAGTAGCACTTTAAAGACTAACACTGTTAGCTTTCGTGGATCAAGTCCACTTCATCAGACAAGGAATGAAACTTACAGGCATGTTCTTTATATACCAAATTCAGGGGGTCGACGGGAGAAGGGTTGGTGTCAAGCAAGATGACAGACAAGCAAGCACAACAATACAGCTTCACACAGCCATTAGCAACAATAGATTATTCAGATAAACTCTAAAAGTCTCCCTTTCAATCTCAAGGTAGCTGAGTAAGCCCACTATGGTGGGTAGGGGATTCCCATCTCTTTCATTACTTGCCACAGTTTATTATGGTCCACACAATCAAAGCCCTTGGTGTAGTCAATGAAACAGAAGTAGACTTCTTTCTGATACTCCTTTGCTTTCTCCATGATCCATACAGACATTCATGCAAATGTCTGTCCCTCCAAAAGCCAATAATGGACCAGAACAAAGGAAGGTCATAAGGCAAGGTAATTAGGGCTCAAGCTACTCAGTGGTTCTTCTTTCATGTCCCAATCAAACCCTGGACTGCCAAAACGAAGCTATTTTCTTGGCTTTGTCATTGGCCAAATTTAAGTCCTCATCAATCTGAGTGCCTCTCTTATGAGAGTATGCATTTATTTAAAACTCCAGTTTGTACTGGGTTTGTAAGATTGCTATTGTTTTGTTACCGGATAATAAAATTGCAGATCTTTGCAATAGTCATTTTAAAAACAGCCCCAGAGAAACAGACTGAGCCTGTTTTCCCCACTGTAATCGGTTTTCCCCACTGCAATGTCTAACAAGATACAAGTGTCTGTCTGTTTACAGAAGGGATGGAATGGGCATAGTGCAACCCTGGGGCACCCAAAACTGGTTTTCTCCACCCCAAGCATCTCTCAGCTTCCTCCTTCTGTCAAGATATGGTGAACTGCAACCTGTAGAAGCTTTCAGCAGACTGGATGATGCATCACTAGTCAGCCTGATATCCAGGTGAGGTATAGTAAAGGTAAAGGGCACCTTAATTCGAAAGCTAGTTGTATCCAACTCTAGGGTTCAGTGCTTGTCTCTGTTTATAACCAAAGAGTAATCCTAAAGATACCGATGTTTTATACAGACAGCAGTTCAGAAGGCCTCCGTGTAAGGATGTAATTATGCACCACCTCTCTTTGAAACTACTGATCCAAACTAAAGAGTTTTTGACTAATGATCATACTAGTCTGAGAATTCTGGGGGTTGTAGGAAAAAAATTAACTTTCACAAGCACTGATTGGAGCTAAATATAAAATGTAGTCCATGTAACTCGTTAGGACTGGAAGACGAGGAAAAATAAAAACAAAAGGCAAAGTAAAAATGCAAGAAAGAAGGAAATCTTTTGGGCCTACAAGTTCAAAGACTGAGGGAGAATTAGTATTTAATAAAAACTTGCTTATGGTTCACGGACAAGGTCTTCTACTTTCTGCTAGCGTTACTTTCATTTTAGACTGGGAAAGCAAAGATAGACACTATTTCTGTATAGCAGAAAATTAAAAAACAGAAACTTGGGAACAGTTTTGCTCTCTTGAGGCTCAAAGAGAGTCACAAGGTCCAAAGCCATTGCAGAAGAATATTAAAGGAAATAAATCAAAAAAAGAGGTTCGCTTCCTTTATAAAAGAATGTTATAAGGAATACAGTGGTGCTTTAAAAAAAAAACAGCCTTTTTTCATACTCTCTTCAGTGTTCATTCTGTATACCCCATGCCCTCCTCCTGACCTCATTATGCTGTTTCTCCACCAATTAGCCAATGATGAGGAAAAGAAGAAAGGAAATTCAAGGTTATCAGGTTGATGTTGTTATGGACCACCATGTTATTTCTGACTTACTGCATTTCTCATAAGAATTTTGAAGTATTTGAGATATTCAAGGAATGGTTTACCATTATCATTCCGCAGCTGATAAATTTTCATGGCTCAGCAATGATTTTAACCCAGGTCTCCTAAATCCAAATTCAACGCTCTATTCATTACTGCACTGGCTTTCAATGCTATCAAGACAAAAGAGCAAGTTAGGTTAGAACTCACCAATTCTATTCAAAGCCATCTTTTCAGGAGGCAGTCCTATGCTCACTGTTCTTTGCTTGATAGGTTTTGTAATAAATAGGTTACTATTTTGATATTTGCTGTAAAACATTTTAGGCACAGTGTACTCTGGGACAGCTGCATTTAACTAGAGTAACCCAAACTGAAACTCAGTTCCACCTCAGTGTTGTTTCCCTGGTGCTTCCTTTTTTTTTGCAAACATACCTTAAACCCATCACAAAGTGAATTTGGGTTTTATGAACTTTATAATTCTCATCTTCAGCAACACTGTAGGAGGCATTTTCTCCTTCCTTTAGATTTAGACTGACCCCCCCCCCCCGGTCCCTGATGGAAGTCACAAATTGCCATTTGAAGCTGCCTGGGAGCAACTGGACACAGAATTCAGTAACAGTACCTTCAGACTGATTCTTCTGGTTATTGCTATTCTCCTGGGCAGAACGAAGTCTAAGGGCTTTTCAAAATGGAGGCACTTCTCTTACAACTTCAATTTTTGTCCTCTAAGCTTCTAAGCATGGGGTTCCCAACCTAAGGCTCATGGGCCAGATCCAGCCCACAGCACCATTTCATGTCCCCCCCCCCACGCCTCCAAGGGCATTCGAGAAACAAAATGGCCATCCCTTTGAAGCTTTTGGACAAAATGGCTACCCCCATCATGCAGGCAGGGCAAAATGATCATCTGACTGACAGAGCATGACCCGGCCCCTGACTTGAAAAGGTTAGAAATCCCTGTTCTAAGCAGTCTAAGCCTGTACATTATCAACATCCACATCCAAAAAAGGTTTCTTGGAGGGGGAGCAAAAGAGCTTTTCTGATCTCCCCCAGGACTACCTTTGGGAGTCAGACAGGCAGGATAAGATTGTAATGTTTAGACGTACAGAGAAACACAAACACATACGCATGTGTAAGTAACTCCTACAGTAAGGTGCCAAAGAGTGGACAAGGGAAGGACTCCTCCCCAAACACTCATCTCTTCTCCTTCCTCACTATCTCAGTTTTGCTACCAGACTGACAAAATTAAAAATAAAATAATTAAAGTAAGCCCTTTTTATGTCTGTGTCTGTGTAAGGAACCATTGCTGATCCTGATCCTGATCATCATCATCATCATCATCATCAAAAACTAAGCATATACTTGTATATCCTCTGCTGCTCTCTTCTTATGTAATGGAAAATCATTCGAGATTCTTATGCAACATACTTTTGTAAAATATAATGCAAAGAGGACTGGTTCCCCCAATCCTTCCCCCCTACCCACCTGTGCCTCAGGGCATGAATTAGCTACATGTCAAGACAAAATTAGAGATGTACTCATAAAGGCAAGCAAAAGGAAATTCTCCTCATCTCCTAGTTTCCATATTTTCTCAATCAAGCTGTAGCTTGTTATCCCAGTGAGGAGGCTGTCATAGAGAGTGGATTTCTTCACTTAAAAAGAAAACATATAATGTGCATTAATGGTACTGTTTGCCACCCCACAGTTTCTTGAGAACCAGGGTGCCTGTGTGGAAAACACTGAACTGAGATTACCTGAGATGTTCAAGGTTAGTAATGAGTGTTGAAGGAGATTTAGTGGAGGAAGCAGGTTTGCAGGGAATGAAGTAAACAAAGAGAGAAGGCATCTATTCAGAGTTGGTGAAGTGGTTATACAGCAAAGCATAGTTGAAGGAACAAGACCAGAATGTCTTTTCTATAGGTAACAAAACCAGGAATCACCAAAGCTCTTTGTTCTTGACTGGCTACCACCTTGCCTCTCCCAGATTAAAATTAAGGATTTTTTTAAAAAGACAATCCATGAATTTTGAGGAAACAGAAGACTGTGGAAAGAAAGAACTGCCCTTCTCTTAACATGGCTTGAACCTCAGGAACGTCTATCCCCAGCCACACAAACAACTGGTTTACTTGGAAGTCACTTGATAAGCTAAGAGCTGGAGTTGACAGAATGGAAGTGAACTCCCCAAAAAGTGGATTTTCATACCATCAGAGGTCTTTGTGAATGGACAGAAGAGCAGGCAACTTCATACCTGCAACAGTATACTTTATGGCCCTCAGCAGATACCAGAGAAAATATGTGGGGCCTTTAGAGGTGGTTAGCACTCCAAGGCTAGAAGCATTCAAGAGAGAATTGGAAATCAACCTTCTGTCAGATCTGCTTTAATTTGGATTCCTGCATTGAGCAGGGGGTTGGACGCAATGGCCCAAAGGCTCCTTCCAACTCAGTGGTTCTATGATGGTAGTTTTCCATGTTAAATGCATTGGGGTTTTTAACTGAGTTATATTTGAGTACTGTATTTCAGTCATGCAAAACTCCTCCCTATCTTCCCCCATTCCAATTATATGGGTCACCTCGGTGAGGAGGACAGTATACAAATACAAATAAATAAATAATAAATGATATAGAATGTACAGTAATTCTGTTTAACTTGCAAACAACACTTCAAACCTTGCATTTCTCTATATAAATAAGTATGTGCAGTTGTACATAAATCAGGACCCTCTTTTGTCCTTATTTTTGGGTGATGGCTGTCCTCCTTTTTGAAGATGAGCATCTGGATAACCTTGCCTCTCAACATAGGATCCTTCATGGAGATACACAGTAATTTATATGCATAGCTAAAGGACATGACTCTATCACCTCTGAGTGGAAAAAGACTATTTGATTAAGCTTGCTTGTGAACAATTTCACCCACCTGAACTGAATACTGACACTTTAACAGCTTTAGTGAAGGTAAAGGTCGCCCTTGCCCGAAAGCCAGTCATATCTGACTCTAGGGTTTGGTGCTCATCTACGTTTATAGACAAAGAGCCAGCACTGTCTTCATCTGCAGATGTTTCCATGGACATGCGACAGGCATGACTAGACACCAGAGTGCATGGAATGCTGTTTACCTTCCCACCAAAGTGGTACCTACTGTATTTATCTACTTGCAATTTCTTGCTTTCAAACTGCTAGGATGACAGGAGCTGGGAAAGAGATGGGAGCTCACTCTGTCATTCAGCACTCGGATCTCATGCAGCTTTACCTTACTCCTAATTAAACAGCTGGACCCTTAACAAATGCACCATGTTACAACAGGAAGATTGGCTTTTCATTATTTATAATTAAAATTAAACAAGTTCAACTTTATATCCAATATTGATTTGTCTTCGCTTATCTATTATTATTATTATTTATTTATTTATTATATTTATTTAAATTTGTTTATCACCCTCCTCCCAAAAGGGACCCAGGGCAATTTACAACAATTATAGAATCATTTTAAAAAATTAAAAACTCTAAAAACTTTTTAAAACTTAGTATTAAAAAATTGTAATATAGGCATGCTGGGGTCAAACCAACCAATTGGCTGGGGAAATTGAACCATCCACTCGCCAGACCAAACCTGCCAGCCAGGGTTTCACTCTTTTTCTAAAGGGCAGCAACTCCGTCTGCAGGCATAGTTCTATTGGGAGGAGGTTCCAGAGGGCTGGAGCGGACACTGAGAAGGCCCTGCGTTCTCGTGCCAGCGAGGTGCGCCTCTCTGGCTGATGGCACAACCAGATAGCCTCTCCGGTCCGCTCTGATGGGACAGGCAGATGTCCTTGGGACAATGTGGTCTCTTAAGTATCCTGGTCCACTACCATGTAGGGCTTTAAAGGTAATAACCAGCACCTTGAATTGCACCTGGAGGCAAACTGGGAGCAATCCAAATTGTTCTATTCTTAGCCTTCTGTTTCCATCTCTGGCCAAACAGCTTTACCATCAGCTCATCCCATCATTTTCGGGGTCTGTCTAGTGATCTTTTGTGGTCCCTTGGTATCCAGTCTGTTAGCTGACAGGTCCATCTGTTATCCTTTAGGCGGGTGGTATGGCCTTCCCATCTTCTTTCTGCCACATATAGCTCATCGACCACATCACACAGTCCAGTTCATTGGTGCAATTCCTTATTGTTGACCTTATCCCTGATTGTTACTCTCCACATCTGTCTTTCCATTGTTCTTTGAATTACCGCCAGTTTTTCTGCCTCTGATTTTGTTATTGCCCACGTTTCGGATATGTACACCATTGCTGGAAACACCGTCGTATTGAATGAAACTTTATATTGGTAGAAGAAAACTGGGGAAACAATCAGATGTCCCATTCTCATTCTGTCTTTGGCTTAGGAGAGGATTGGCTCTCCAGATGTGAGGAGATATCATAACATCTGAATAAACTCACTTCTGATTTAGGCTATAAAATTGTTTGCCAGCCCAAGATATTTCAGCAATCTTCACAAGCTATATGATAAAGCAGTGTGGATGTTTCCTTTAGTGAAAAATATACAAAGGAAACCTCAGAAAAATATCAGACATATCTGAGAAAATATGAGATATACCATTTGTCAACTTATTAAGCCCAAGTGATTGTTTGTCTGCTTGGGCTTTAAGTTTGAGGCCATCTGGCTTTGAGCGCTTATTCAATGAATGATGGGACATCATTCTCAATTCCTGCTTGCACCAGCTTGTTACCATGGGAACCAACATCCGAAGTACCCCTTGCCCTGCTATGGTTCATGTGTCTGCTGGTTTCAACGGCCACTTAAACTCTATTAAATTTATGTGAGGGAGGGAAACCTTATTTCTTAAAAAGATACAAACATATAGCACAGCAAAGTCCAGTAAACATAGCAAGGAAGGAATAGTATTATAGATAAAATTGGGGAAATATGTATTTCAAGTTTCCTGAATCTCTGGTTATCTTGTTCAGGAGACAAAATAAATAAATAAATACATCTCTGTGTTGAAGTTAATTCTGGTATCACAATGTGTTGCTGAAATTGCCCTTCATGTCCACAGTTAGAGTTATGCTGATTGACTGATTACAAATGCTATTTGGGTGGGGTGGGGGTGGGTGAAATCTGTGTCTCCCATTTTTCAGAATGTATTACAGTTCCCATTGTGTGATGGGAAGAATTTTAACATCTCCTTTAGTGAGATGTTATTAGTGAGTCAGAAAGGTGTGGAAGCTTTTGCTTCTGCGTTTTTTCATTAGCCACAATTTAGTAGACTGTTCAAACCCTGGTACAGTATCTGGCCAGGTTATCCTGATATTATTATTATTATTATTATTATTATTATTATTATTATTATTATTATTATTATTATTATTATTATTATTATTATTATTATTATTATTACTCGATTTCTATGCTGCCCCACTCGCTTATAGCGACTCTGGGTGACTCACAACGAAACAATATAACAAAATTACAATATCAAATGACAAAGTATCAACTAACAAAAACATATTAAGGAATTCTCAGTCACATTTACAAAATCAACGGGAGTCAACGAACAATGTATCATAGCTATAAATGTCATATAACAACATATCAAATAAAAATACTATATCAATATACCAGGTGGGCCAAGACGCCGGCACAGGTAGTGGTGGTCTCAGTGTCCAACGCCTCCTCGCCCCGCCCGAATGGCAGTCCAAGGGAAGAGGTGAAGTCCTGCCGCTGCAGAGGCTTTTGAGCTATGGTCCCGGCTCAAAAATGTAGATCATACTGTCAGCAACTCAACTCTGAGTGTCAGGCGGTGGTTAACTAACCTGACCATCCTGAGGATTAATGGCCTTGGGTGGCAAAGTCAACAGGGAATGGTGATGGTCCCCAAGTGGATTAAATCCCATTTGAATCCATCTTGATGGAGGGCAGCAGCTTCATCAATACTGGCCTGGGGCTGAGGAGGACTTTGCGTGCCAAAAGGGCTCAGGACCAGAAAGTGACTCACAGAACTGTGTCAGTGGTACGGGTGTTATGCTGCGATGTTGAAGGCAGATGAAAGGCCACTCCATTATTTTCTCAGTACAGTCTTCACGCCTGATCACCATGAGGATCACCAATATTCGTATTCAGATATGGCCGACAGAACAACAACAACAACAACTTCAAATCCTAAACAGTGGTTATCAACTTATCTATGTTATATTGGAACAAACCACCTCATGAGTTGAACTTTGTTTTAAAGAAATAATATTTTGGAAGTTTTCAACAAAACACCATATTGAATAGGTAAATGTTTCCAAATTCCTTCTCATATCAATGCTGAAGGTAGAGGAGCCATTCATGGAAAATAAAGTTCTTCCCACATGGACAATGTGAGCAAGTTGAATGAATTAAAGGCAAATGCAACTGAAGAGCAAACTAGACGTTAACAAGAATGTTTTAGAATTAACCCATTTTTCAATCCTACAGTGGCATAGACCCAGAGATGGTGCTTCAACAGCAAATATGTAAATTAAAACCATCTGCATTCTCCAGTAATCAGTCACAGGACACAATATGCTATGCAGAAGACACATAGTTCAGCAAAATTATAAATAGACATCAATCATCATTTGAGAGAGCACTTGTTTAAATTAATGTGCTAAGCATATCATCTAGTTTGATCCCAAGATAGTAAGGGCAAAGCTTCAGGGACTGGGACACATAGTAGACCCCAGGCCATCAGAAACAGTTCTCCTTTAAGCAGGCAGAGAATCTGCAATTTGACAAGAAAGGAGAAGGATTTCACACAGTATTGAAATGTTACTTTTCCATTTCACTTTTCCAATCATTCTTTTTTGTTGTTATTTTAATATCACATATCAATTTATCATTTGTTACTAAATCCTAAACTCATAGTTAAGCATCCAATTTTAGTTTTTTGCTATAAAGTGTCTTCCTGCCATTACTAAGCTTTTCTTTTTTACCCAACTCCATTAAACATCCTAAAACAATAGATAAAAGAGCAATTCTTGGACAAGCCTTATATTTAATTTTCCTATTTCTGTATTTGCCAGCATATAAGATGCATCAGAGTATAAGACGGAGCCCGTTATTACCAAAATAGCCCACTATAGGCCACTATATACAGTACAAGATGCACTCCCTTTTTTCCAGTGTATTTTAAGAGGGGGGAGTGGGTCTTATACACTAGCAAATACGGTACAGTACATTCCTTTCTTTAAAAAACTAACTTCCAAAGGTTTAGAACTGCGGAGCTGGATGGAATCTAATGGATCATCAAGTCCAGCTCTTGTCAAAGAAGCAGAGTGGGGAACTGAACTCACAACTGTACCTAAACCACTGGCGTGCAGTGGTCCATGGGGTTGCAAAGGGTCGGAATCAACTGTGCGACCGAACAACAACAAAAACACTCCCACCATAAGTAGAAATAACTAACGCCATCCCCCTTAAGAGAATTGATGTACTGTATATGAGAAATTCTCCCTTTCCTTTTCGAGAAGAACAGATAAATTGACCAGCAGGCAAAAATGGGGTCATCATGAACTATTTCCACTTCTTCTTGTAATGCCATCCCCAAGAAGTGAACCAAGGTGACGTGGCTTTTTCTCCTAAATGAGGAAAATGCTACCCAAATTTGCTTGCCTATTCACTTCAGTGTGCCACGGCGGCTTAGTGGTCAAGACACTGAACTTGATGTTTGGAATCTCAGCAGGCCAGCAATTTGAGACCCAATTGCTCCATGACGGAGTGAGTACCAATTGTCTGTTCCAGTTCCTGCCAGCCTAGCAGTTTGAAAGCAAGAAATTACAAGTAGATAAATAGGTACCACTTTGGGAAGAAAGGTAACAGTGTTCCGTATGCTTTGGTAATGCCTGCCACATGAATATGGAAATGACTGTAGACGCAGACAGCATTGGCTCTTCGGATGTAAACAGAGATAAACACCACCCCTGAAGAGTCGGACACAAGAGGCTGTCAAGCAAGGGAGACCTTTCGCTTTACCTATTAGTCACTTCAGCATTAGCTAGGATTAGGCCACATTAGACCAACAAGAAAAAGGTTATTGTGATAGAAAAGTTATTACAAAGAGGAAAAGTCATCTGTGCTGATTCACTTCTGGATTCCCCCCCCCCCCAATCTGTGTGGAGTTGGCACACATAGCTGGCAACCATAAAAAAAATTGTTAAACTAATTATGTTGGAAATACTGTGTATTTTCACCTGTTGTGAACAGCTTCCACTATGGCGTATTAGATTAGGTACAAGTAACAAAGCTCTCAGTTAAGTAACCTGCTTGCTTTGAATTTCTGTTTAAGAAGGAATTGCTTTCTCTTGTATGTTTGTGAAAAGAAACAAATTCCTCATTGACTTCTGATTGCAAGAATTAGCTTCCCCACTATGGCAAATGACAAACAGAATATGAGTTCCTTGTGACCTCTGATCCACTACACCAGGAGTTACCAACCTACGGCCTGTGGGCTGCATCTGGCTCCTAATGCTAATTCATCTGGCCCACACCCAGTGGTGGGATGTCAAAAATTTCACTACCCCACCATGATGTCATCACAGTGTGGGCGGAGCTAACATCATGACATGATGTCATGGGCGGAGCCAATGTTGTGGGCGGGGCCAAAGAAAATTTAAAAAATAATAATAATTAAAATATAAAATAAAAATAAGCACATACACACACACCTCAACCCACCCACTCACCCCCAACACAAACCCGTAAAATAAATAAATAAATACATACATACATACATTAAAATACATCCACCCACCCCAAACACAAATCAACCAGAACTTTTAAACCAGAGCTTAAAGCTTATTCTGGCTAAGCTTTCTCACACTAAGTCAGATGGAAGGAACTACAGAACAAACTCACCACAAGATGGCTTCATTTTGGCACTTTTCAACTTTTCAACAGTTAAAGGAGTCAGTCTTTGCCTAACCAGTTTTCTAGGATAATATGCCTTAATGTAAATGTAAAACAGCTGTACCTCCTTAAGGGTTCTCCAACTGGAACACCAATTGGAACTGCATACGTGTAGCTTATTGATGAGGTAACTCCAAGACTTTGCTTAAAACCCCCAAACCAGGCCACCAGGCCTTTTTAGGAACTGTGGTAGTACGTCAATATAGGTAAAGGTATTAAATTCACATTAAAATACACACAGACACACTACATCCAAAGGTGAGTCACTTACCCTGGGGAGCAGGCTATAGGGAGCTTCAGGCTAGCAGCTTCTCTTCCTCCTCCCCGCATGGGAGGACAGCAAGGAGGCCATGCATAGGTGCCAAGCACTGTAGATGTGCATGCACACCAAATGTTTGGCGTGCATGCGCACTGGGGGAACCAGTGAAAAGGTAAGCCCCGAAGGTAGTTTCCCCCCCCCCAAAAAAAAAAAAAAACTGCTACCGGTTTTCTGGGACACTGGGAAAAGTTACTACCGGTTCTGGTGAACTGGTGCGAACCTGTTACATCCCATCACTACCCACAACACCCTCCCTGCTACTGGAAGTAGAGGTAGAACACCTTCGTGCATGTTCAGAATGCTGCCATAAATGACCCGCAGCTGTTTGTAAATGTGTTTATGAGAGCCACAGGTCATTTACGGCAGCATTCTGCATATGCACGAGCACGTTTTACTTTCACTTCTGGGTGGGAGGCACCACATGGCTGGCCCACTCAATGAGGTGACAAGCCCACGGCCCAAAATGGTTGGGAACTCCTGCACTACACAGTAAGAAATCATTTGGTTGGTTTTGAAAATATCTTTGCTAAAAACCAAACACAGAATACTTTCTTCTGTTAAATCAAGCAACAGTGAGATCTTAGGTCAAAACTGCACCAGCTATAGGGAGTAATGACTAGCTACAAGATCTTTCTGCACACAATTGTTCTTTTGCTAGCAGATTCTTCTGGTGTCTGATCTCAGAGATTTGCTAACAGAATGGTCTGGTAGAAGAGTCAAAAATTGGCAGAGAAGGGCAGTGATGGGATGTAACAGGTTCGCACCAGTTCACCAGAACTGGCAGTAACTTTTCCCAGTGTCCCGAACAACCGGTAGCAGCTTTTGGGGGGAACCACCTTCGGGGCTTACCTTTTCACTGGTTCCTCCACTGCACATGCGCTCCAAGCACTTGGTGTCCATGCACGCCTACAGTGCTTGGCGTGTATGCATGGCCTCCTTGCTGTCCTCCTAAGCAGGGAGGAGGAAGAGAAGCTGCTAGCCTGAAGCTCCCTATAGCCTGCTCCCCAGGGTAAGTGACTCACCTTTGGATGTGGTGTGTCTGTGTGTATTTTAATGTGTATTTAATACCTTTACCTAATATTGACGTACTGCCACAGTTCCTAAAAAGGCCTGGCCGCCGGCAGGCCTGGCAGCCTGGCTTGGGGTTTTTAAGCAAAATCTTGGAGTTACCTCATCAATAAGCTACACCTGTGCTGTTCCAAGTGGAGAACCCTTAAGGAGGTACAGCTGTTTTACATTTACATTAAGGCATATTATCCTAGAGAACCGGTACGATGACCATATCCATCTTGCAACATGGTGCTGCCCAGGCACTTATACTAACAGGTAAGTGATGGGCTTGTGTTTGGGGTGGGTGTGGAGGTTGATTTATGTTTGGGTAGGTGGATAGGTGTTTGGGTGGGTGGGTGTATTTTAATGTAATTTTTATTTTATTTATTTATTTATTTTATTTACAGGTTTGTGTTGTGGGTTGGTGGGTGTGTAGATGGGTTGAGGTGTGTGTGTGTTTGCTTATTTTTATTTTATTTTTATTTATTTTTCTTTTGCCCCACCCATGATGTTATGATGTCATGATGTTAGCTCCACCCACACTGTGATGACATCACAGTGGGGTAGTAAATTTTTTGACATCCCACCACTGGAGAAGGGCAAGTTGTACATGACTGTAAAAGCACAAAATTAAGCCTGCCATTTTTATCCAACTGAATAATTTCTTTATTTCAAAGTTTATTTGAACCTTATGCAATGGAATTCTTTTCTTTCTGTGTGTGTAGCTGAATCTTTTTTGCAACCCAAGTTAACAATCCACTGAAAATTTCATAACACCGTTTCCATCTTAATAAAAAAAGTTTATGGTTAGATCACAGTTCCTCCACTATGAACTTTACAAGCACAAAAGGAACTGGGATTTTTTGAGATATTTCATTAAAAAAATCTTCCAGTTTTTATGGGATATAGTATCTTTTGCTTCTCAGCTCAAGCAAACAAAATCTTAGCTTACTCCCTTGACCTAAATCACAAAAGCTTTATGGCTTTAACAAACACTACAGACTGCTAAACACTCAAACCAACACCATTTCAGTAGTTTTAGGCTGGGTTTAGCTGACCCTGGCCGAAAGATGAATGTAAATGAAAGTGGAAGGATGCTCAGCTTGGAGGGAAAAGTAGCATAATAGCAAAAAATATAGGAAGAAATATGGCATTGTAGCATAGAGCAAAAAGAATCAGCTTTAGAAAAAGTAGCCTGTTTCATTAAACTGAATAGAGAACAAGAAAAAGACAAGATTCAGCTGGGACAGAAAGAGAAAAAAGACTTTTATGTTTTATAGAACAAATACTTGCTAAGTCTTAGCTTTGAAAAAAATTAAACAGAACCATGTGGTCCTTTTGTGATTTAAAGTTAGGACAAATGACACCTGTATTGGACCATTAAAACATTTAACAAACAGCTATACACTAGTACCTCGGATAACGTTAAGACTTGGTTCCACAAGTCTTAACATTATCTGGTCTTTAACGTTGTGTGATGTATTGATCGCACAACGTTAAAAAAAACTCGTTCCCTTTCTGAGTGGGCAAGACAAATCCCTCAGTGTGGGATTCATCTTAACAGTGAGGGATTCGTCTTGCCAACCCTGTTGTTTCAGCAGGGGAGGCAGGGAGAATCTCTCTCGCCTTTGTGAAGATCTCTGTCCCAAAGTCTGCAGGACCAGCCCTGCAGGCTTTGGGGCAGAGATCAATGGTGGGGAATTTAAGGCAAACATTTGCATTGCACAACGTTATCATTGTGTGATGCAAATGTTTGCCTCAAATTCTCCATTATCCGATTTTCGCCTTATCGGATGCAAACATTATCCGAGGTACCACTGTATTGTGACATATATCCATCTCCGTCAGGTTATGCACCAATATATTATGGACACTGCAGATACAGAGAGTGCTAAAATGTATACACATATTTAAAAAGGAAAAACAGTACAGTATTAAAATTTTAATACCCAATAGATCGATAACAAAAGATGAATACAAGTCATGTTTGACTTCTGCAATTATAAGAGGTGCTCAAAGTAGTTACCATCAGCATCCAGACACTTCTGATTATGGGAAACTACTGCTTGAGCAACATTGACCACTAAGTAATAACTCAGAACTTGTCTCCAATTGCTTATTGGTCCTTTTTTCTCCAGTATGCAACTAGACTTAGACCAGCATTTCTCAACCTTTTGTTTTTGAACTTCAACTCCCACAAGCCTAAATCAAATACCCAAAGCACTGATCCAATCTACTGACTTAGGCTTCTGGGAATTGAAGTCCCCCCCATGGGGTGTGGGCCCCACATTAGCAACCACAGATTTAGAGCATGAATACAAAGGGGGAAATGTAGGAAACACTATGGGTTAGGAGCATTTCCCACACACATACACACTGATCCCATTACCCAATAGGAAACATAAATCAGCCCAGTTTCTCACTCCCAATCTGTAATTTTCCTCCTCACCAGAGAACCTTCTACTTTTTATAAATTTTAATCCTGTGGGATCAATTAGTATGTGATTGCTTGAACCAATGCAGAATGGAAGTCTGAACACACAGTAATGCTTTGCAAAGTACCTTTACCCTAACCTCTTGCCTCATGAGTCATATGAGCATACAGACACAGGCACACATACAATCACACTTCATTTTTTTTTACAGTTTGTCCTCAGTGAGCAGAACTCTTTTCAGTTTGCTTGTTTGGACTAGAAAAGGTCTATTGGTTCTGCATCCCCTGACCTGCAACCTAAAACAGTTGCAGTCTTCAACTTGGGACTTCCCATTAACTATAGATCTCTGAGCTCCAAATCCAGCCAGGATGATTTTTTTTTTACTTTCTTCTCTCCCTCCTGCCTCAATCCCAAGGCCTGCAATACTCAACCTGAAAAAGAACTCTACGGGGTTCAAAAGTTTGTGGTTTTCAATATTTTAAAGGTATTTTGGAGACATTGGATACCTGGTGTGATAGAGTGGGTAGAGTGGTGGACTAGGACGCAGGAGACCTGGGTTCAAATCCATTTGCAGCCATTTAAACTCACTGTGGGTTGTGAAACTGACATAACCACTCCTTAAATGTCTCACTTATCTTGATAGTCCTATTAGGGTTGGTATAAGTCAGTTCCGACTGGACTGCACATAACAACAAACTGAAGGCATTACTTCCCAGTCCTCATTTTAGGATTTTACACAAGGACCACAAACCATCTGTTTTCTTTTGCTCACTACTATGTTACATTTTACTTGCTTTTTAACAAATGTATTACAGTTATCCTGGGAAAAGTAGAAGGTAGCAGAAAACAAGGAAAGCCAAACATGAGATGGGCCGATTCCCTAAGGCAGTCATGGCAAACCTTTTAGAAACCAAGTGCCCAAGCTCACCTTTGCCACAGACTGAACAGGCTGCTGTTCGAGCTGCACCTTCACACCACCTGTGAGCCACCTGTCTTACCACAGACAGGGGAGGGAGGAAGCGCTCCCATTGGGCTGCTGGGCAGAGGGGCCGGGTGAACTCTGTACTGGGGCAATGGCATGCATGCCTACAGAGAGGGCTCTGAGTGCCCCCTCTGGCACCTGTGCCATAGATTCGCTACCACTGCTCTAAGGGGAGCCAGAGACTATAACTTCCAGGAGTTGAGCAGGGCTGTTGATGGCAGGAAATTCTAGAGATCTCTCATTCATAGGGTCGCCATAGGTCGAAGACAACATGATGACACATAACGTCAATTATAATGGCCAAATTGGCTGAGGGTTTCTTAGAGTACTATTTTAAAAACTTGCTTTTCCAAGCTTTGTAACAATATCTTTTGTTGCATCTGTGAAGTGCTGGACTGCATGGACATACATGGATGCAGAATACTCTGCTGACAATTTATAATGTCCAAGTTACTGGCTACTTGCAGGACACAGTTGCTCTGGAGGCATCCATCTCCTACCATCCTGACCTCTTGAAACCTTTCCTTGGGATCAATTAACCTAAACGGCTGACCTACTATTTATCTCAAACCATCTCTTTCCCACTTCAAAACTCCGGGACAGAAGGGCACTCGGCTGAAGAGATGCTGATTGCTCTATTGTCCTACAAAGTGGTTGCATGGAGAGGGAAGCCAGTAGAAAAACCCTTCAAAATCCAGTAGCACTTAACCAGCACATGCTCCTGGGTTGTTAATTAGGACTAGAAAGAATCTTAAATAAAGATCAGTGAAGTCCTTAACACAATTGGTAAGGGCGGCACAGACCTGAACGGAAAAGAAGTTCAATGTCATAAAAGAAGCAGCAGGTGATGATGAGGATTCATTTCAACTGAAAATGAACATTAGTCTCATGGAAGACTAGCCATGATATTCCTGGCCATAATAACGAAGATGCTATCATTCTTCAAGTGACACATCTAATTCTGAATATTGGCTATCATCATGGTGATTAGCCTTGAAGGGTGTCCTGGGAATAAGATAATGCAGTGATGTTCCATTTGCCTTCCACATCGCAGCATGACACCTGTACAACTGGTCCAGTTCCACGAGTCACTTTCTGGTCCTGAGCCCTTTTGGCACACAAAGTCCTCCTTGGCCCTAGGCCAGTATTGACAAACCTGCTAACCTCCATCAAGATGGATCCAAGTGGAATTTAATCCACTTGGGGACCCTCAACCTTCCTTGTGGACTTTGCCACCCAAGGCCATTAGTCCTCAGATTTGTCAGGTTAGTTTAACGCCCAAGGCCATAGCCAGGATTCTAGATGTATGTGGGGGTGTGTGTATTTTTTTAGGAGGGGCAACAATGGTGCGCACATGTGTGTGCTTGCATGCACGTACACGCACATACAATCCCCCGGCTTCCTCTGTATCCCCCCCTCCCCTGGGGCTGCAGGTTTGATCCCTGGCTCCTTCCACGCCCTGGAAGTTTCATCCTCGCTCACGCATGTGCACACACCAAAAGTGGTCCCTCATCCCTATTTATCTACTTGCAGTTTCTTGCTTTCAAACTACTAGGTTGGGCTCTTGCACCCTGCCTGGCACCTTGGTGCAGAGCTTGCAGTGCGGCATCATTGGCAAGCCCCGTGCTGGGTCCTTCCCTGGACTTCCTCTGTATCCTCCTCCCCTGGGGCTGCAGGTTCAATCCCTGACTCCTTCTGCACCCTGGAGGCTTCATCCTCACCCAGCCACCCTCCTCTCCCCCCCCCCCGCCACAAGCAATTGGAGAAAGGTGGAGGAAAAGGAAGGTGCAAGAAGCTGAAAGGGAGACTTTGCAATCTTTCCCCCCTCGGATGGAAGGAGGCCAGAACTGGGTGATCGCATGCTACACCTTGGTTGGGGGGGAGCCCCTCTCAGCCCCGCTAACTACAGCCCTGTTACTGCTGCCTGACGATCAGCATTGTGTTGCTGGCAGTATGATCTACTCCGGTGGTGGTGAGCCTATGGCACCTGTGCCAGAGGGGGCACTCAGAGCCCTCTTGGTGGGCATGCACACCATCACCATGGCACAGAGGTCATCCTGCCCTTCTACCCAGAAGCCCAATTGGAGTACTCCCTCTCCCCCCCCACACACCCACCCACAGAGTTCACCCCACCCCTCTGCCCAGCAGCCCAATGGGAGCACTTCCTCCCTCCCCTGTCTGGGGTAAGGCAGGTGGGTCACATGTGGTGTGAGGGTGTGGCGTGGATTGCAGCCTGTTGAGTCTGTGGCAAAGGTGAGTTTGGACACTTGGTCTCTAAAAGGTTCACCATCTATGGCGATCTACTCTGTCACCATAGCAGGATAACCTGGCCAAACACCAACTATGGTATATATATTGAAATATTCCCCAGCCTAGCTTCATTCACTCCTGTTGCATTTATAGTTCTGGTCGCCTTTTCTAATTTTGGTCAACAGCTGTAAAGCTCATTTGATGACTTCAGCCCAGGGGTGTGTTGAAGAGGAGTGACAAAATTACCTCAGCAGTGAATTCACTAAGGATTGGGGGGGGGGGTGTTGAGGTTGCTGAGGCAAGATCTTGCCTCAGGGAAAATAATGCAGGCCAGAGGGCTTTCAGTCTTCCCAGAGTCAACTGAGTGGGTTCACCGTGCAGATGAGAGTCAAACCAAGAAGGTTATGGCTCATAATTCACACGCTTAGATAATCCACTGCACCAAACTAAAAGTATTGGCATTTTGAGACCCAGATATTGCCTGGAGAATAAAATGTACATTTATAACAATCAGCTGTGAACTGGTTGGTAAATAAATGTACAATTTAAAGAACTCTACAGTGGAATAAACAACGGGTAGTATTAAATTAATACTTTTATAAGGGTATACAAAGAAAATCTTTCTCAGTTTTTATACTCCGAAATAAGCTTGGCTAAGAATGTGTAGTGATACTGCGGAAAAGTTGCCTGGTGTCAGTTTCCCATTTTATGTCTGATGGCAATGTATTACTTTTTGCATTCTAGACAATACATTTATTTATATTTATTTATTTATTCATATTTATCCACCACCCTCCTCACTGAGGTGATTCAGGGCGGTTTACACATCATAGAAAACAACAACAAAGACATAAAACATTCCCTAAAAACCTTAAATTTAAAACTACAGTAAAACCTCATATAACGCTAAAACCTGGTTCCACAAGTCTTCGTGTTATATGATTTTTCGTGTTATCTGATCCTCTATGGGATCCATAGAGATACATTGTAACCACACAGGCTTTCGCGGTTGTTATCTGAAGCATCCCATAGGATCTTAATGTTATCTGATACAATTCTTCCCCCCAGATTCCTTGATGTTATGCGATTTTCGTGTTATTCGATACTAATGTTATATGAGGTATTACTGTATATAAAAGGTTAAAAATTAAAATCTTAAAAATTTAAGGCATCTCAGAAAACAAAACAAAACTAGATAAACAAAATAAAATAAAGTAAAATAAAAAACATAGTAGCACTTTAAAGACTAACTGCTATATTTTCACTGTTATATTTTCATTGTCATCGAAGTGGACTTGATCCACGAAAGCTAACAGTGAAAATATAGCAGTTAGTCTTTAAAGTGTTACTGTGTTTTTTATTTTACTTTATTTTATTTTGTTTGTTTTGTTTTGTTTTCTGAGATGCCTAAACCACAGACTAACATGGCTACTATGCCAAAAAATTAAAAATTTAAAAGTTACTACAGCCCACCGATTAAAAAAAGTTGAGGGAGAGAGGGGCTCAAACCAGCCAGCGGGCTGGGGTCATTGTGCAACCCATAACCCATACGTCCCCCACCAGCTATGTTTTTAAATTCTTCCTAAAGGGCAGCAGGTCCATCTGGAGATGTAGCTCTGTTGGCAGGAGGTTCCACAGGGCCGGAGCAGACATGGAGAAGCCCACTCTGGTGGGATGGACGGATGTTCTTGGGGTGAGGCGGTCTCTTAAGTATCCTGGCCCACTACCATGTAGGGCTTTAAAGATAATTACCAGCACCTTGAATTGCACCTGGAGACAAACCAGCAACCAGTGCAGCTCCTGGAGCAGCAGTGAGGCATGTGCATATCGCGCTCACCCCGTCACCACCCTGGCAGCTGCATTCTGGACCAGTTGAAGCCTCCAAATAGTCATCAAGGGCAGCCCCATGTAGTGTGTTACAGTAATCAAGTCTGGAGGTGACCAGAGCGTTTATGACCATGAGCAAGAAGTCCCAATCTAGGAGCGGGCGTAACTGGCGAATAACACAAAGTTGTGCAGAAGCCCTCCTAATAAATAACACACACAGAGATTTTCTGTATGTCCTTATATTTATTCATTTTAATATTTCTATGCCACTCTTATTCTCTAACTATGTCCAGGGTATAAACTAGGGTGGTGGGACTCTTAAAACAATTCAGAGCATTCTTAATACAATTTGAACAGCTAAATATAGCTAAATGCTTTAGATCCCACTCCCAGTTAATCACCATACAACTTCTCTGTATGTTCTCCTTTACTTTATTGAGTGTACCACAATACTTTCTCACAGTTAGTGGTTATGGTGCAAATTTCATGAGTTGAAGAATTTAGAGTTCTCTATTTAAAACATCACTCGGACATGAAACTGATTGACCTATCTCACAGTGGGGAGAACAGTGTGCACTGCCCTGGAGAGATAGATCTACTACTCTCCTCCCAGGAGAAAGGGCAGGAGAGAAATGTAACTAAGCAATTCGTTGCATTTTTATGTAATCCTAAATCAGGGATGGCAGACCTGTGAGAGACTGAGTGCCCAAACTCAACAGGATGCTGTCAATGCATCAGAGGGTGTGATCTCTGTGATGGGGGGAGGAAGTGACCCCATTGAGCTGCTGGGCAGAGGGATAGGCCAAACTCTGTGCTGGAGAAGGAGGAAATGCTACCGTTAGGTTGCTGTGCAGAGGGGTGGGGCAAACTCTGTGTTGGGGTGACAGCACACTTGCCCACAGAGAGGGATCTGAGCAGGGCCATAGCCAGGATTCTAGATGAGGGTGTGTGTGAATAGAACGAAACAGCCATTATCCTATCCTGCTCATGATCTCATTACAACTCCTGCTGGTTCTTACCAAATGGACCATAAGAGGATGGAAGTGGTTGCAGTAGGATTTCCAACCGAATAGAAGATAAAGGTCTCCCTTGTTTGAAAGCCACCATATCTAACTCTAGGGGGTGGTGCACATCTCCATTTACAGCCTGTGTGTGTAGATGCTTCCGTGATCATGTGTCAGGCATGACTAGCCACCAGAGCATATGAAATGCTATTAACAACACCACCACCACCACCCAAGCAGTACCTTTTTATTTACCTGCAATTTCTTGCTTTTAAACTAGTTTGGCCAGAGCTGGGACATACGATGGGAGCTCACTCCAACATGCAGCACTCAGGTCTCAAACTGCTAATCATCGGCCTACCTTCTGCTCAGCGTCTTGACCTCTTAAGCCACCACAGCCCTATGTTTTGTGTGCATTGTTGTATTTGTTTGCATGATAAATGGCTGGGGTTAGATTACTAAGGGGGAAATGTGTGCCAGGAGTAACAATCAACAGTGGAGACTAGAAGAACGTATATTTATGAATGGCGCAGTGAGCTGATTGGTTGGTGTGACACTTTGTTGGAGAGATTCTGCTTTTGTCAATAAGGGTGTGTGTGTGTGTGTTTTGAGAGAGAAAGAATTTATTGAGAGTTACTCTGTTAGAGTTTGAGAGTTAGTCAGAGTTGGGAATGAGAGTGCTATGTTTTGTGAAAATGCTGTAAACAATATTGCAGTCTTTTTAATATCTGTATAAAAACAAGTATATATTGCTTTATGCATACATATACAGAACAGAAAGCCTTTAAGTTATATAGAAGAAACATAAAGGTTCGTGATTACATAATAAAGAAACTGACAGTAGAAATATTTTTATTACATTTTTTTCTTGTTCACTGAATCCTTATTTCTTTGGGTGTTTTAAAACTCTTCTTGGTTTACCAGTCACCCTTGCTTCCTTTCTCAAAAGCCATTTGTATCTGACTCTGGGGTTCAGTGCTCATCTTCGTTTATAGCCACTGTCTGCATCTGCAGGCATTTCCCTGGACATGTGGCAGGCATGACTAGACACCAGAGTGCATGGAATGCTGTTTACCTTCCCACCAAAGTGGTACCTATTTATCTACTTGCAATTTCTTGCTTTTGAAGTGCTAGTTTGGTAGGAGCTGGGACAGAGACGAGCACTCACTCCGTCATGCAGTACCCAGGAATCGAACTCTGACCTTCCAGTCAGCGAGCTCAGCGTCTTAACCACTTGAGCCACCACAGTCCCTTGGTTTACCAGCCCTACTTATTTCTACAGATACCAGTCATAAGAGATCATACAGCATTTGTATTGCTGCTGGACAGTGCTATGACACATGGTTTACATAGTGTTGCCAAATTAAACAAAGCTGTGTTTTCACCAAAAACATTTTTACTTTTAAAATAACAGTAGAAAGTCAGACTTTAACTTAGGAAAAGTTATTACTGTTCTGTTTGCCCGCGTTTTTACATGAATAATCTAAAAGAAGATACTTAGTACAGTGTAGTCGGTAGATTTGGGAAGCCTAGGTTCAAATCTCTCCACAATCATGGAAATTCATGGTAAAACCACTCCTTAAATATCTCACTTACCTCGAACACCCTATTACAGTGATGGCGAACCTTGGCACTCCAGGTGTTCTTGAACTTCAATTCCCAGAAGCCCTGCTCAGCAGGAGCACTAACTTGGGCT
The DNA here is from genome assembly GCA_030440675.1 of Furcifer pardalis. Classification (NCBI taxonomy): domain Eukaryota; kingdom Metazoa; phylum Chordata; class Lepidosauria; order Squamata; family Chamaeleonidae; genus Furcifer; species Furcifer pardalis. The sequence goes on along the minus strand of CP126896.1, from coordinate 102,810,687 downwards.
TCCGGTAATTGAAGTTGAAGAATACCTGGAGTGCCAAGGTTCGCCATCACTGTCCTATTAGGATTACTATGTCATTTCCAACTTGAAGCCACTTAACCAACAATCTAAAAGGAGTCCCTGTTCATGAATTTAAATGACTACACAAACTTAGCATTAATGTCTTTATTGATCTCTAATAAAATGGTCTCTTACCATGAGCATGACCACTTCTTTCTAATAAGCTAAAATAGCTCCCTTTAACCTTAAAAAAATACTGTATACCAACATTTTCTTGTTTGAAATCACAATCTCATAATAAGGTAAATGGTATATTATCCCTCCCCTCATGCAAAGCTTTCAGTTCTATGTAACTAGCATATTACACATGCAGATGAAGCCATGTAATACTCCAGCTCATCATTTACAAAACCAAAGCATGCTAATTTGCCAAATGAGGATTGAAGCAATTTAGTATTGAAATAAATTTGAGCACTGATTCTAATAATGTGTTAATGGGTCCAGTTTGACCCTCAGTCTTATTTTGTTAAGGGACTGCTGTGGCTTAGTGGTTAAGATGCTGAACTCGACAACTGGAAGGTTGGCAGATTGACAGTTTCTGAGAGCCAAGTGCTGCACAACGGAGTGAGCTTCTGTCTCTGTCCTAGCTCCTGCCAACCTAGCAGGAGCTAGGACAAGATTGCAAGTAGATAAATGGGTGCCACTTTGGTGGGAAACAGCTTTCCATGAGCTCCGTTTTCACGGAAACGTCTGCAGATGCAGACAGTGCTGGCTCTTTGGCTATAAATGAAGATGAGCACCAAACCCTAGGGTCAGATATGACTGGCTTTGGGCCAAGGGAAACCTTTCTCTTTACCTAATTTTGTTAAGACTATTCTTAAGAACCCAAAACAGCAACACTCTACACTTCTGCAGCATGTTGTTTCAGGTGCCAGAAATTTTTTAGATACACTAAGAATGGAATTATCTGAGACTTGCTTGGATGGAAGCTGCTTTGAAACTGTGCAGCAGAAGCCCATTGCCTCTTACAGTGTTATGTTCACTCTGTGAATATCCTTCCCCCATCTCCCTAACAGCCTTGTGCTCTCAACAGCACAAGACCTCAAATTCAGCCAGCCTCTCCCACCCATCCCTTGATTTGCAGCAGACACAGCAAGGGCCGTTGTATACTACTAAACCCTGTGGATCCTCCCTTCTCCCAGCCATCTCTTGCCACATGATGAATTAATCATCTTCCCCAGCTTGGGGTGGGGTGGGGGCTGAGGCATCCTTTGTTTGTTGAAGAAAGCCTGGCATTTTGCACCAATGTGAAGAGAAATCCTCTGTCACACAGAGGGGGGTTGTTGGTGGGAAAATATAGAACAAGGTCAACGCTGCAGCTCTTTTGACAGCCATTGATAGACCAAAGCTGACCTCCCATGTGACTTGTAAGCACAGATAATGGGTACCTGGGAGAAGATGAGGCAAAAAGTCCAGACTTGTGAAGGAAGGAGGTGGAGGCGTGGGGGATTACAGCACTGAAAAGCCAGTCTCTAGATGTTGTCTAATAGGATCGTGCCTGGCAGGTGAGAGAAACCACTAAGCCCAATTGGAATGGGGTGTGGGGGACACTCATAAAAGGAGAAGTGGCTTCTTATTTTATCTCTATAGTGTGTGGTTTGGCTTTTTTCCTCATCTTTGTCTCTTTCCGCAAGGCAAGATCATTTGGCTTGGTGCAGGGGATATTGCAGTCTAGAGGAACATAACCACAAATCTACCTTGCAAACACCAACTGTGAACTCATTTTTTGGCACAGAGGTAGGGTTGCCATAATTCTCTCCCACAAAACTGGGACATTGAACAGGGGGTTAGAACTGATGGCCTAAAAGGCCCCTTCCAACCCAGTGATTCTATGATTCTCAGTCACCTTTGAGCCACCTACAGGAGTCCTCCAAGTGGGCGCCATACAGCCACTTATTCGCCACTTGGGGCTTCTCCAGTCAGATACTCACAGCCACCCAGAAGCCCTCTGGAAGCATCCGCTGCATGTCTCAAAGAGCTGCTTTGCCCAAGACCTCCATGGCTAAGGAGGAGGGGAACAGCCCAGGGTGATGTCACACCTGGAGAGTGAGGGTTTCCATAGAGCTACGAAAGTCAGAGAAATACAGAAAAAAAACTCACTCTCTTCCCCCCCCACCCTACCTCTGCAGAGGGCTCCCAGGACGTTAACATGATTTTTAGTTAACCAGTCGTGACAAGGTTTCCAACCAAGAATCTCGGACCATCCCGGTTTTCTGGGACGTATGGCAACCCTACACAGAGGTGATCTTAAAATGCAAAAATCCAAGCTAGGCAATTCCTTTATTTATTAAGTAGATAGAGTATATGTTATCCTCTGCATTAGGGGGGGTTGCGGTGGCTCAGTGGTTAAGAAGTTCACCTTGTTAGTTTGGAGGCTGGCAAGTTGGCAGTTCAAGACCCAAGCACTGCATGACAATCTGAGTACCTGTTTCTGCCCCAGCTCTTGCGGACATGAAAAGAGCCTCATTTGGGCATTCCCTGAATGGAGTTTCTTCCACAAAGATCCATTCAATCCAGAATAATTTCTGGCATGAAATTATTATTCTCTACATTTCTTCCAATGAACTCAACATAGCACACATAACTCTCTTCTTCCCTAGCTGATTGTCACAGCAACACCATGAAGTAAATTGTGCTGAAAAGAAGATGACCGGCAACAAACTATATTATATAGGCAACAGACATTCAAACACACATTTAAGCAAACATGGCCCCATCCAGATACATAATCTATGATGCATAAAAATTTGTCTTATAGAAGGACACCCAACTGGAATGATTTCGGATTCCACAGAGAACAAGGATTTTGGCCAAGCATATTTTTGTTCTCTCCCCGAAACCTATGCCCTGATATCTTCGGGAATAAGGAATCACTGTTATTCCTGCAGAATTCTATGATATCTAAATATCTAGTTTCTACTTCCCATCCATCCATCCATCCATCCATCCATCCATCCATCCATCCATCCATCCATCCTTCCTTCCATCCATCCATCCATCCATCCATCCATCCATCCATCCTTCCTTCCTTCCTTCCTTCCTTCCTTCCTTCCTTCCTTCCTTCCTTCCTTCCTTACTTACTTACTTACTTACTTACTTACTTACTTACTTACTTACTTACTTACTTACTTACTTACTTACTTACTTACTTACTTACTTACTTACTTACTTACTTACTTACTTACTTACATACATACATACATACTTGCTTGCTTGCTTACTTGCTTACTTACTGGGATTTAGAATAAAAGAGAAAGAAACAATAATGTACTGTTACTGATAGCTAGGAAGATAAATGTTCCCTAAAATCAGGGAAAGTACAAGCTTAACAATCTGAAAAGTGGAGCTTTATAGCCAAATGTACTCGAGCTGTATGGAGACACTGTTTCACTATACTACTAAACCTGTTAGGAAGCTTTCTTATTTTATCATGGCATTGGCCCAGTAGTGAACTTGTCTCTTTTAAACGGGGTGTCAATTCTGGAGATGGGTAGCAAGAGGGAAAGGGGTAGAAAACATGCTATGTATTACATTAGTGAAACCAGAAAAATAACCTTAAACTTAAACAAAGGAAGCCTTTTATGCCAGCAAGCCTCCCACGTATAAGAATAAAAAGGAATTTGAACTTCAGAGAAAGAAGAAAAAAAGAGAGATCCAAGAGTACCAATCCAGAAATAGTAGAGGGAGAAAGGAGGAAAACACTCTTATTCTATCTATCTGCCTATTGCCACATTTCCTGCTGACTCCAGTTACAGTATGATGAAGCCAAACATTAGTTACATGCATTCTGATGTGGCACATCCCAAATGTGGCTTTATGAACAAGACACTGCCTGAACATCAAAGCCCTCCACAAATAGCTTGCAGACTGTGGTCTGTATTTGGCTTCTGCCTGCTCCGGCCAGTCCCCCCAATCCTTCTGATCCTTTCGCATCCTACAGTCTTGCTACCAGCTCTCCTACCTTCACGGTTGTCCTGCCTGTTTGGACAAGCTTCAGAGAACAACCTGACTATTTGGCCAATTTGAGCTCTGACTATCTGGCCAATTTGAGCCTACTCGTTGATGCCATAGAATCCCTCCAGTGCTTGGCAGGCTTTCTCAACCTTTTCAGGGCAGGGGTCGGATCACTCCCCTCAGAATAGCTGCATGGGCCAGCCTCGTTTCCGTGCGAGAAATGCAAGTTTTTGGCAAGATCTCGCGAGATTTTGGTGATATCTTGTGAAATCTCACAAGATCTCACAGAAAATGCATGTTTTTGTCAGTTTTCAGTCCTTCCCGGCAGCGGCGGCAGGAACAAGGAGGATGTCAGGGCTGAATGAAAAGGCTTTGGGGGCCGGGTCTGGCCCGCAGGCCATAGGCTGAGAATGCCTGCTTTAATGGATCTTCAGATTGGAATGATACAAAAGCAGTACTATATTCTGAAATCCAGTCTCAAGTCAGTGTCAATTTTCATCCTTTTTCTTAGCAATAGTGATGGCAATTCCAATTACGTCATAGGTGGAGATAGTGGCTGCAACTTGTATCCGAGAATACATTTTCCCCCGAAGCAGGAAAATGCCATTGGCGTGAATTTGTTTAAGGTGGATCCCAGCTTGCCATGATGTGAGCCACACACTATGATCACGGAGCCCTCTCCTGCGGCACATATGAAATGAGACATGCAGGATTTAACACTGAGACTGCAATGGACTGCGCCAGCCTATCAAGGTGTGCCTTCACATCCAGTACAGCTAGCATGGCCTCTTTCACTTCCATGAACATTGGGAATCAGAATTCCTCTTTCATTCACTTTTCGTTAGGCCCAATATGATGATTTCCAGTGGCATTTCCTCCACTGAGGGGACCATCACCCCACCTAAAGGGGCTCATCCATCCATAGCCGTTGACTCTTTTAAGGAGTCAGATTATTTACTGCCACCAAACACTTGCCATTGAGTTGCTAGCTGTGTGGTCCATTCCATTACCATAGCAGGATGTCTGGCCAGACATTAATTCCAATTACACTTACATAGCATTAGCATTTCCAATAGCAATTACACTTATATACTGCCTCGTAGCACTTAGAGCACTCTCTGAGCATTTCACAAGGTAATTAGCATTTTTGCCCCCCAACATACTGAGTACTCCTTTTACCAATCTTGGAAGGATGGAAGGCTGAGTCATCTTGGAGCCCATCAGGATAGAACTCACAATGCCAGCAGTTTTGGCTGCAGTACAGCAGTTTAACCACTGAGCCACGAGGGCTTCAATTTACTGTCAACATTTGCTACAATCCAGGTGCATACTGTGTTTTTCATTAGAAGTATAATTAACAATGATACTCAGTGTGGTGTAGTGGATAGAATGAGGGCCTACGACTCAAGAGGCCTGGGTTCAAATCCCAGCTCAGCAATGGAAACTCACTGGGGAGTGTAACTTGTAAAACTGTTCCTTAAAGGTCTCACTTACCTTGAAAGCCCTACTAGTGTTGAAATAAGTTGGTTCCAACACATAACATCATTAAGACTGGATCAAACCTATCCTCTTCTCATGGTTGGCCATAATGGATGCACTCTTACTAAAGTTCTTGAGAACTGACAGTAATTGCCTCTGATTTCTCCAGATTTTGCTGTTTTCTCCAGATTTTGCTGTTTTCATAAGATAAATTGCGAAAAATAAAATGTGATTTTATTGATTTATTTTTGGACTTCAATTAATGCCTACCTTGGTGTCTCCTTCTAAAGGCAAAAAAAGATGTTATAAATTCTCATTATTAGAAAAAGATAAATCTTACAGGTTGGTTTTATTGTACCATAATAAGAACTTTTCTCACTCACCAGAATCTGCAAATTAACTCATATTGCTTTGTGACTGATTATCAGGACAAAAGGACTGGACTTCCTTGAAGTCTGATTTCTCAGACACTAAAGTCTGCCTAAATTACATCTCTGAAACTCCAACCTGCTTTCAGCTCTCCTGACAGTGAGATGTCTATATGTAATGTTGGTTTCAGCTATAATATTTTTATCTGAGTGAAAGAAAGGTTAGATGACAGAGTAGAGATCTCTGAATACATCTTACATTTCTTTGGATACAAAACCCATAATTCTCAGTGGGGTGCAAAACCCGTAATTTAATAAGTATCTAAGATTTCTTTCTAAACCAGGCATGAAAACAGCTGTGCTCAATACACTGCAGCCAGTATACAATAAGAAGAACTAAAGATTGAAATTATCCAAATTCACCATATTGAGATGCTTTCAGCTATTTTTGTTCCAGGCCAAAGTCACTTCTTGTTTTGGATTCAGGGCTGTGAGTGAAGAGCTATAAGGAAATGCACAAGGCAAAGCAGGTGGAAAAGCTATGGTTTGCTCCCATCCACTTTGTTGACAAGCATGCAGACAGCGACAATCAGCCTATTTGACCAGGAAAAAACAAAACAAAACACACAGGCTAATGTAAACAGGCAACTTTTTTTCACCAAATTAACAAGATCTTTGGGACTCTAATCTCAGATCAATCTCAGAGGTAAGGAAATGTTTGTTTCTCTCTCTCTCTCTCTCTCTCTCTCTCTCACACACACACACACACACACACACACACACACACACACACACACACACACACACACACACACACACACACACACGTGATCAAGCAGTTCCTGACAATACAAAGTTGCCAAGGGTTCGCAATGTTTTCCCGCCACAGGCCACACGCTCCTTGGCTGAGGGTGTTTATGCCTGCTAGACTAAAGTTATACTCCAAGTCCTGAAAAAACCAAATTTGGCCACAGATGTCTTGGACAACTATAGACAGTGATGGGATGCAAAAGGTTCTCACCAGTTCGCCAGAACCGGTAGTAACTTTTCAGTGTCCCGGAGAACAGGTAGCAGCTTTTGGGGGGAACCACCTTCGGGGCTTACCTTTTCACTGGTTCCCCCACTGCACATGCACGCCAAGCACTTGGTGTGCATGCATGCCTACAGTGCTTGGCGCATATGCACGGCCTCCTTGCTGTCCTCCCATGTGGGGAGGAGGAAGAGAAGCTGCTAGCCTGAAGCTCCCTATAGCCTGCTCCCCAGGGTAAGTGACTCACCTTTGGATGTGGTGTGTCTGTGTGTATTTTAATGTGTATTTAATACCTTTACCTATATTGATGTACTGCCACAGTTCCTAAATAGGCCTGGGGGCTTGGCTTGGGGTTTTTAAGCAAAGTCTTGGAGTTACCTCATCAATAAGCTACACCTGTACTGTTCCAATTGGAGAACCCTTAAGGAGGTACAGCTGTTTTACATTTACATTAAGGCATATTATCCTAGAGATCTGGTTAGGCAAAGACTTAGTACCTAACTTCTTTAACTGTTGAAAAGTTGAAAAGTGTCAAAAGCCATCTTGTGGTGAGTTCATTCTGTAGTTCCTTCCATCTGACCTAGTGTGAGAAAGATTAGCCAGAATAAGCTTTAAGCTCTGGTTTAAAAGCTCTGGTTGATTTGTGTTTGGGGTGGGTGGGTATGTTTTAATGTATTTTTATTTTATTTATTTATTTAATTTATTTACGGGTTTGTGTTGTGGGTGGGTAGGTGGGTGGGTTGAGGGGTGTGTATGTGTGCTTATTATTATTATTATTATTATTATTATTATTATTATTATTATTATTATTATTATTATTATTATTATTATTTGGCCCTGCCCACATCATGATGTCATGATGTTAGCTCCACCCACACTGTGATGACATCACGGTGGGGTAGTAAAAAATTTTCATCCCACCACTGACTATAGACCTGTGGCAAATACTCCTTTTTGGGGTAAGGTCACTGAGAGGGTTGTGGCAGACCAACTGCACGGGCTCTTGGGTGAATCCAACTGCTTAGACCTATTCCAGTCAGGTCTTAGGCCGCGCAATGGCACCAAAACCATTCTGTTCACACTACAAGATGATTTGCTGCAGGAGGCAGACCAGGGGGCTTCATCTATCCTAGTACTCCTGGACCTCTCGGCGGCTTTTGATACAAGGCCCTGTTCTACAATGGTTTCGTTCATTCCTCGGCAGTCCCCCCAGAGAGTCCTGCTTGGGGAATGCTTGTCAGCGCCATGGACACTCCAATGGGGCATTCCTCAGGGGTTGACTATTTCCCCAACGCTATTTAATATCTATGTGAAGCTGCTGGTATGGGTCATCCAGAGATTTGGATTATGCTGTCATCGATATGCAGATGACACACAACTCTCTTCCCTTTACATCATCTGCAGTGGAAGCGGTCCAGTGCCTGGACGTGGTGTTGGAATAGACCAAAGCTAACAAGCTGAAACTGAACCCGGGTAAGATGAAGGTGCTGGTGTTGGAGGATCTGTCTGCCCAACTAGGATCCTTGCCCCCCGATGCTAGATGATATTATCTTGTCCCCTAAGAACCAAGTACGCACCTTGAGGGTCATATTAGATCGCCATCTGACCCTGGATGCACAAATTGCAGCAGTGTGTAAAGCTGTTTTTTTCCCATCTTTATCAAATATCTCAGTTGCATGCCTACTTGGACAGGTGGTCCCTCATAACGCTAGTTATGTCGCTGGTAATCACACATATCGGTTACTGTAATGCTTTCTACGTGGGGCTCCCTATGATCCTAATACGGAAACTTCAACAGGTGCAGAATGCGGCTGCCAGCCTGGTTACTGGGGTGAGAAAATTCGTACATGTCTCCCCAGTCTTGGAGGAACTGCACTGGCTACTGTTTTGTTCCACGTCAGGTTCAAGGTGGTGCTCTAACTTTCAGAGCCCTAAATGGTTTGGGACCTTCCTACATGGCGGAGCGTCTTCCCCTCAGAAATCAGGCCCACTTCACCTATCCTTCTCAGACAACTCAACTCCAAGTACCAACTCCCAGGTTGGTTAGAAAGTCCGTTACCCGCCGTAGGGCTTTCTTGGTGGCAACTCTGGCTTTGCCTTTGTGGAACGCACGGCCAGGGAAGCTGCATTTGATTGACTCTTTAGGGACCTTTAAGAAGCAACTGAAAACCTTTCTGTTTGAGGCCTTTGTTGAAGACCAAATAGGAGACCCACCCACTGCTTTTCTGCCACTAGGGTTAGGGGTCCTCGGTTTTGATTTTGATTAGATGGGGGTGGTTGTTTTATTGGTATCTGTTTCACTTTTTTAATAGTGTGAGCCACCCAGAATGTGAGTGCATCCCAGTTGGGTGGCTTACAAGTCCAATAAATACCATAAATAAAAATACTGTAAATGACAAGCACTTCTGATCGTATCAAGAGTTCTATCACGTCAATCATCAGCCATATATAAATATCATTCAAATTAGAGCAGTCAGATGTTAGCACTATATAACCAACTATATTCTTTCCATATCTTGGAAGACAAATGCAGATACTGTACATCTGGTTGTTAGGTTCAATAAGAGTAGAGTAACTGAATCATTCACTGAAGTAGATCTGTTCTTCTTCTTTCTTGTTTTAGGCCAGACCTGAAACTGACAAATGAAGGCACTTTTTGGTGAGTTCACTCTGCAATTCCTTTTGCCTTGACCTAGTTTGAGAAAGATTAGCTGGCAACACAAGGTTTAGAAATACCTCAAATTTTGAGGGGGCTCTTTCTGTATAGATCTGTTGATTCAGTGGTCTTCTTAAATTGGTACTATTAATTGGGCAATGTCATAATTCTGCTATTAGTTACAAGTCATCAAGTCAGTTCTGATATACAGCAGCCTTTTCCAGGGTTTTCTAGGTAATGAGTATTCAGAAGTGATTTCCTATTCCCATCTTCTTAAGCAGTCTGAGACTGTACAGCTTATCCACAGCTACATAGGCTGGCTTTTCTTGTGGGAGGCACAGTGGGGAACTGAATTAATCTCTGACTCCATAGCCAAGTACCCAGCTCAGTGAACCAACTGAACAGCTCTTGTATCAATACAACTTTAATTGGTTTCACCTACAATCTACTTTAACATGTTATACATATTTAAAATGACTTGTTTCTTAAAGTTGTGTATAATAGCCTAAACCTAATGATGCATTACTAGTGTCTTTCTCAACCTCTGCATTTTTAATGCCATCTTTAAATGAATTTCTGTGCAGTTTCCAGGCTTTTAAAGCAGGGTTTTTGTTTTGCATTGTATTTTTAGGGGGGGGGTGTGTTTTCTTTTGTTTTTGTCAACCATTGAGCTGCATAGGAGAGGGGAGAGTGATTCCTACTAACTCCCCTGATAAAAGCAGCTGCATTAGCACATGCCTTTGTATTTAGGCCAATCAATTTAACAGCTTTGTTACATTACACAATAACGTTTTCACTTTCAAAGTTGATACTGTATAGACTGAAATATCTCAAATCGCAGTGGGACCTTCTTTCCTAACATAGCTGCATAAATCATACCCAGCCTACTATGTATTAGGTCCACCCACCCATGTAAACGTTATTTATTTATTTCGTATGTGCACACCTGTGCAATTGGTGTTTTTCCAAAATTTAGGTGGGCCCTAGGCTTACTTGGGGGACTGAACTGAAAGAAGTAAATAAGCGTAAGTGATAAGCAATTTTACTGCCATTAGCATTTATTTAAATTTAGCCAATATTCTTAAAAGGTCAGCTACCAAATAATTTTTCATCAACTCTTGATCTAATCCATAAAAGCAATAGCTAGATTTTCTACTTTAAAGGTGCATAGTTTCTTTGATTCTTGTTTCCATTCACTAATCCACTGTTGACAGCCAGAGAAAAATATATCTTTAAAATTTGTACTGGTTGGCCTCAGTTTTCATTCTGTTTTGCATCTCTATATCAGGATTATATTTAGATTTTATGGCTAGAAGTCAGTATCAACTCTTATCACAGTCTAATTTTTGACATTTGAAATATTCATACCTCTTTCCTACCTCCATCTTTAGCTAGAAAGGCTCCCAGAATGATTTATGGATCAATAAAAACAAAGCAATCCCTTATCTCAAGCTGACAAGTGAAAAAGATGTACACAAAAGGAAATGGACAGGAAGGGAAAGAGGAAAAAAAGGGACCAATTCTTAATGTCATAAATTGATTATCACTCATGACTAACTGAAAGACAGTCAGATTTTGTTGGTTTTCTTATCACAAACTGCTGGAAGAATCATAATTCAAAGTAGAGATCTGATGTGTGCTTAAACTTCCCTTCTTGGTGATTTTCTGAGTCTCAACATGCTGAGACTCCATGCCAAGACTTCCTCCTGCCAAGATTTCCCAGTTTCCTTTTTGTCCCTTTGTTTCCATGTCATGTTTGTGATCTGCTCAAGAAACTATCCAGTTATACACAGTTTAATGACCTTTACCATGAATCCTACATAGGAAAAGTGCAAAGAAATTACAACAGCTGACCTTTCTTACTGAATTCTGTGCTGCAGGAGTGGCCAAACTTTTCCAGCCATGTGCGGTCACCTGGTTCAGTGGGTTGGGCAAATGGTTCCTCCCACTGGAAGTAGAAGTAAAACGCACCTGCGCAGGTGCATTTTTCTTCCGCTTCAGGGAGTGGTGAGAGTGCCATGGGCCAGATATTTGGAGTCACAGGCCATAGTTTGGGCACCCCTGCTTTACTGAAAGAATGCATTCTATTCTTGGAATTGAAATAATCCTACACAGTTTGCAAATTTCTTCCAAACTTGCAAATTAACCACCAAATGTCTGAGAAATCCTACATGATTTCTCATTAGATTTCTTGGGGCAGAGAGGATTTGCAATAACCTTGCTGCACATAAACATGTGGGGGTGTTATTGAGGGACTTGTTTTGTTCTGTCTTACGACAAGTAGCTACTAGATCAGGGGTGGCCAAACTACAGTCCGTGGTCTGGATCTGGCCCACAATGTCAAATCATCCAGTCCACGGAAGTAAAATGCACTTGCACATGGACAAAACACTGCCATAAATGTGCCCACAGCTGTTGTAAACACATTTATGACAGCCGTTGGTGCATTTGCGGCATTTTGCACATGCACAGATGTGTTATACTTCAGCATCCGGTGGTAGGAACCACGTGATGGTCCTGCTGAACCACATTATGGACCCACAGCCCGAAACGTTTGGCCAGCATGTCTGGGGCAGAATTCTCATTAACTTGTGAACCGCACAAAGAGTTCACTAAGCACTATGGGCGGTATATAATTACTATTGCTATAGCAAAATTGTTTGTCCCCTCCCAACACTTCATCCATGTTCAGGGCAGAAAAACCGTGCAATCCAGCTACAAGGGACAGTGTTAGACACAAGCTTTTACATTCTGGGGGAATGACTTTCTGATTCCAGAGAACTGCCAGCATGATGATTTGCTGACAGAACTGATTTGACGGCTAATCTGCAGGCAGAAGGGGTGAAAAAGGGGGAAGGAGAAGGAGAGATTCAGTACAGATTCAACTGGCCTCATGTCAGCTAATCTGGCTCTAGATCATCTTCATCAATCAGAATTGAGCTGTCAAGGTTCAAAACAAACTGTTTTCTATTGCCATCATAGTCAGCATTAAACTAAGATCAGACAGACAAGCTTGGGAACTGTCAAACATTATCTTATCATGCTGAGGAGGAAAAAAAATCTCATTTTTCTCATACCAGCAAGGAAAGTTGAGCTAGAAGACTTTATAGAGATGATGTTCTTTTGTGACCTGTTGGAATGAGAGGTCTTCCTTACTGGTCTCCCTCCTTCTTGTTCTTTCTTTAAATTACTATTTCATTTATTGTTTCTTTGATTTATACCCTGCATTCCCACTTCAAAAGGGCATTCAAGGTGACTTACAAATTTCATAAAATAATAAAAACAAGCCAAAACAAATTTAAGTATGAAATCATGAATGCAAGTAAAACCAACCCAACAACAACAAAAACATTCCAGGGCATTCTACAGTCTGCTGGTGAAGATCTATAGAAAGCAGTGCTTTTTAAAAAAAAGGCAAGTGAAACAGAAGAGGTGACAAAGCCCCCAGCTGTGTCATGATCCCAGAAGTAGTCTCAACTATCAGCTGAAGTCTGAAAATCACTAACCATAATTTCTTTGATCTGCTGTCCATGGAGCCATATCCTTTATGAGCTGAGCTGAAAGGTTGGAGGACATAGAAAGAGCTCTTCAATCAAAGAACCTGTGTTGCTGCCATCTCCTCTCCACAAACTTTCAACCAACTGGTATGTTCAGCCGCTCTCTGGTTACAGAAATAAGGGGCAATATAGGAGCAGAACACACAGGGCCAAAAACTTTGTAAAACTGCACATAAGCATTCATGCAATTGCATTAGTGTGCATGGATTGTATCTTCTTCTTTTGTGTCCAAGTCAGATGTGAAACTGCCAAAATGAAGTCACCTTTTGGTGACTCCATTCTGCAGTTCCTTTGGCCTGACCTAGTGTGAGAAAGATTAGCCAGCAACACAAGGTTACCATTACCAGGGTATGCCCGATTGTGGTTCAAAAATAACATAGTCTTTGAGTAGGTTCTTTCTGTGTACCCATGCCATGAAGACTGTCCTGAGAATATAATGCAGCGGTCTTTCATCTGCCTTCCACATCACAGCATGACATCCATACCACTGACACAGTTCCGCAAGTCACTTTCTGGTCCTGAGCCTTTTTGGCACACAAAGTCTACATCATCCCCAGACCAGTATTGGTGAAGCTGCTGCCCTCCATCAAGATGGATTCAAGTGGGATTTAACCCACTTGAGGGCCATCATCTTTCCCTGTAGACTTCTCCACCCAAAGCCATTAGTCCTCAGGGTTGTCAGGTTAGTTAACCACCACCTGACACTCGGCACTGAGTTCCTGGCAATATAGTCTACTCCAGTGTTTCCCAAATGCTGGTTTTTCGACTTCAGTTCCCAGAAGCCTAAGCCATTTCCCCAAAGCACTGATCAGCCAATGTACTGACTGAGGCTTCTGGGAACTGAAGTCCACTAGTGGGCTGTGTACCCCTTCTTGGGAACCACTGGTCTGCTCTATTACCATAGCAAGATAACCTGGCCAGACAGGTATGGATTGTATGGCACAATTAATATGCCCTAAATGTAAATGTTAAACTACAGAAAATGGGGCTGTGCTTGTGCAACAGAGGGACCCTAGGAAGAGGAGGGAGAAAGATTTTAAATGAAATTATTATTTACATCTGAAGGAAAGCCTACAGTGGTGATACTACTGCAAATGATTATTTTGAAAGTGGGAGGCAAATTTCACTTTGATTATGTTAGAGAATGGTTACTATCCCTCCTTATTCCCTGAGGACTCGTAGTTCCACCTTACTGGTATAACTTCTTTTAATATGTACATTAATTACCCCCATGTCATTTAATATCACATTATCTAATTGGGACTTCAGACTCAAGATTTGCACTCCCACTTCATACATTCAAACTCTTCCCTCCATATTATACTCATTGCAGTCCTGTGAGCAGTAGTTGCTGGTGACTCTAATTCCCTGGGTACTGTATATCTGCTCCAGATCATAGTCTGAACTTTACATGACCTATCCAAGGTGCTGAATTCTATAGCCAGAACAGGGTTGCCATATCCGCTAACTCTTTTAGAGTGCAGAATAAACCCTGGGTGGATTCATTGCTCTTCTGAAACCAAAGTCACTGAGGTTGAACTACAGAGTGATCCTTTTTCCAGCAAAGATTCAGATCAGCAGAGAAATATAAACCCCAGGTCCCCTTTATAAATATTCAGTAGACACTGTAAAGACTTTAACTTTGGAGTATAGCTCATTTATTTCAGAAAAGTCCATCACAAACTTCCTATCAGATCCTATTCCACTAAAGCTTCTTAAAATTCCTTAGTTGAGAGAAATATGGTAACAGCTCCCTCTTTAGAAATATTTCAGAAATCCTTGAAAACAAGGATTATTTAGGGAAGCATTCAAGGATATCTCTCCCCTGGTTAATTGATTTGTGTGGTTCTGGATCCGAAGCATTCACTTATTCATTATAATTGTCACCGCTGGAGGAATTATTGCTTTTATGTAGTACTTTAATTAATCTATGTTTGTTGTATTCAATTTTAAAGTTGTAAACCACCCAGAGGGGGGAACATTTGTTCTCCAATGGGGTGGTATATAAATGTATCACACTAAATCAGATTAATTTTAGTATTGAATATTAGTCAGTTGTGGACTCCATCCCCTCCCAACCATGAAGTCTGAAGAAACGGAACAGAAAAACAGGTTTAATAACACTGGGGATTGGCAGGTCACAGGGCAGCAGGCTGAAAATTTAAGAAATTGCTTCATTTCTCTGCGTGTTCAGGCAGGAAAAGAAGTCTCTGAATGTACAATATCAAGCATCCTTGCTGAATGAAAGACCAAAGGCAAATTCTGCTTGCTGCCCTTTGAAGGGCCAGTGAAGGACACAAGTACTCCAACTAGCATGTGTGTGTGTGTGTGTGACTGTTTGTGTCGATGTGTCAGTGTGTGTTTGTGTGTTAAACCCAGTGGCGCCCAAACTAAGGCCCGGGGGCCGGGTGCGGCCCCTGACACTAATTCATCTGGCCTACAAAGCCCTTATCGCTCCTGGAAGTGGAAGTAAAACGCGCCCATACGGGCGTGTTTTACTTCCACTTCCAGGAGCGACGAGGGCTTCACGGGCCAGATAATTTGGCGTTGGGGGCCGCACCCGGCCCCCGGGCCTTAGTGAAGGGCTCCCTGAACCACATGATCCGCCCATGGCCCAAAAAGTTTAACCAGCAAGAGATGAGTAATATGACCTTTCTTATTTAGTTTCAGCTGAAACAGTTGTATCTTTTCAATTCTTGTGAGGTTTTAAGACCTATCCCCACACCAAAATAAAAGAAGGTTGGGGACGTGATTAGGTGCCCAGAGAATTCACCCTGCCATTTCCAAAAACTCTGCAAAAGAAGGAGACAGCTGCAAACACAAGCTGTGAAAACTATTCCTTGAACAGGTTCCTGACCTCTGTCTCACATATGACTGCCAGTAGTGAGGAAGTTGCCAGTGGGCATGAAAGATCTCTGGTGGTTTGACTATAAGGAAGCGGGAAGGGGGCCAAGCAGCGGAGGAGCAATTCCATCCTAGTGTGATATATATCATCAATTAAAACAAAGAAGAAGAAGAAAAAAGGGAGGGATAACCACAATATTATTAAATAATACCATTCCTGTGAGCATTCCAGGGCTGCAGTTTATCCAGGAAGAGGTCACTTGGCATTTTGTAATACAAATGTTTATTTATAAACATTTATATACATGCAAGTTTTAAGCCTTCTTTTGTAAGCATTCTGGAGGCATTCAGCTACACATTATTGCAAACCAAATACAGTACTGAACAAGTTTAATTCGGTGGCACAGTGATTATGATGCTGTACTAAAGGCAAATTGTTGTGAGTTTGATTCTGAATGGGATCAAGGTTGACTCCTTCCATCTGAGGTCGGTAAAACGAGTACCCCGCATGTTGGGGGCAGAATGCTAATTACCTGTAAACCACCCAGAGTGAGCACTAAGTGCTCTGGGGTGGTATATAAGTGTAATTGCTAATTTGGATGTAATACAGCAACTTTGCTTGTATCCTCAAGCCAGTGTGGTGTAGTGGATATTGGATTGTGGCAGGGATACTCAACCTGTGTCCCACAGGCCAAATGTGGCTCATGGCACCATTTCATGTGCCGCTGCCGCCCCTGCCACCCCCCAGCCTCCATCACACCAGGAAGTGCCATGTGGTGAAGGAAGGACAAAATGGCCGTCTGGCCCACAAAGCTGTCTGAGGGAGTGTGACCCGGCCCCTGGCTTTAAAAAGTTGAGAACTCCTGAGTTAGAGGTTCAAATCCACAACTCACAATCAGACCCGGCCCTACCTTTAGGCAGAGTGGAGCAAATGTTTCACAAATGCTGGACACTGATGCCAACTAGATGCCCATTCCACATGAATCTGCCCTCTTTATTGAAAAACAAACAGTGTATAATGACTTTAGATACTTTATTGGCCAAGTGTAACAAACACACAACAAATTTAACTCTGAGACCAAAGCTCTCAATATTCTGACTGATCATAAACAACAAAATAGTAACATAACAAGAAACAGAATTTTTTTTAAATGACGCAACACAAACCTGTCCTGGTGTGATGACTGATGCCATCCAGAGCTTGAGAAGTTAGATATTTTTGGCTGACAGAATCTCATTCTTTACTTTAGGCAGCAAAATATTTTGAGCTGGACTTTTTAGGTTTTAGCAATGAGTAACCTTGGAGCTAGAGACTGTGGTGACTTAGTGGTTAAGATGCTGGACTTGATGACTGGAAGGTTGGCAGGTCAGCAGTTCAAGACCTGAGGGCTGCATGATGGAGTGAGCTCCTGTCTCTGTCCCAGCTCCCGCTAACCTGGCAATTTGAAAGCAAGAAGTTGCAAGTAGATAAATAGGTACTGCTTCAGCAGGACAGATAACAACAGACATTGCTGGCTCTTTGGCTGTAAGTGGAGATGATTACCATCCCCTAGAGTTGGATACAACTGGCTTTCAAGCAAGGGTGACCTTTACTTTGCCTAACCTTGGAGCTAAACACCATCTTTCAAGCAGCCTCCTTCTAAGAGTTGTTGGGAGGATGAAAGAGGAAGAGGGTGGAGAACCATAAATGATTCTTGGAAGAAAGGTGGAACAGAGACAGTATACTGGATTAAGCGGTACCCCTACTAGAACAATATAGTCAGACACAAAACAAAGCAACAACTGAGCTGGCATGTTTTCGTATCTACCTTGCCAGCAAACACAATATGAGATTGTGAAAGTTTCTATTTTGCAGACAATTCCCAGAATTCCTGAGCTAAGGGATTATGGCTGTTGTCTAAAAAAAAAAACCAATTTCCTCAAGTTCTAAATAATAATTGGAATGACAACATATGCAAAACATTCTCCACAGATTGCTGTTCAGTTGCACAGTCGAGCCCTTAACGACCCCATGGACCACATCATGCCAGGCTGCTCTGTCATCCTCCGGAGTCTGCCCAGATCTATGCCCACTGAGTCAATGATGCCATCTAGCCAATCTCATCCTCTGCTGCCCCCTTCTCCTCTTGCCTTTGATGTTTCCCAGCATCAGGGCCTTCTGCAGTGAGTCCTCTCTTCTCATTTGATGGCCAAAGTACTGGAGCTTCAGCTTCAGTATTTGTCCTTCTAAGGAGCAATCAGGGTAGATTTCCTTTAGGATGGACTGATTTGATCTCCTTGCAATCCAGGGGACTTTCAAGTCTTCTCCAACACCACAGTTCAAAGCCATCTATTCTTCTGCACTCAACCTTCCTTAGGGTCCAGCTCTCACAGCCATACATTACTACTGGGAAGATCATCGCTTTAACTATGAGAACTTTTGTTGGCAGGGAAAGTACTTTTCATTATGCTGCCTAGATTTGTCATAACTTGTCTCCCAAGGAGTAGGTAAAGGTATAGGTCACCCTTGCTTGAAAGCCAGTCATATTAGACTCTAGGGTTCAGTGCTCATCTCTGTCTCATAGCTGAAGAGCCAGCGCTGTCTGCTTCTGCAGACATTTCCGCAGTCATGTGGCAGGCATGACTAGACACTGAAGCACACGGAACACTGTTTACCTTCCCACCGAAGTGGTCCCTGTTTATCTACTTGCAATTTCTTGCTTTCAAACTGCTAGGTTGGCAGGAGCTGGGATAAAGACAGAACCTCATTCCGTCATGCAGTACTCAGGTGTCAAACTGTTGACCTGCCACCTCCCAGTCAGCATCTTAGCCAGTTGAGCCACTGCAGTCCCAATGAGTAAGCATCTTTTTTATTTCATGGCTGCAGTCACCATCTGCAGTGATCTTACATCCCAAATAGGTAAAGTCTATCTCCACTGATTAGGAAACAGATTTGTGGACCTTCTGCCCACCTTCCTTGCCTGACCTGCACTCATTTGCTCCTGGAGATTCAATAAGATGCCTAAATGGAAAGATGCTCTCCTGGCTGAAGGATTTGGGGTTTTTTTAAGTGCAGAGTTTGCTGGGCAAATGAGCCTCTGAGCTCTACACTCACCGGCCTGAGTTTTCCTCCCTTCCTCCAACGGGAGTAACCTGGCAGCTGCTGATCTCATTAATAAAACAGGACTGGGGCTCCCTTGGGTTTGCCACAGCGCTCGTCAAGACTTCACCTTATGCGGAAGGAGACAGACCTGCTCCTACCCCTGGCTGAAGAGAATCAGGGCTGTCAGCTCATCTTTACCTGACACACCAGAGCACAGGAAGACAGGCCAAGAGGAAAAGGAACATAAGCAAACGAAGACAGCCTTTTGTGGCCTTGAGGGTAAAAGTGCCTTGCCTATATGTGAAAGTGTCTCAAGGGGACAGCTAATGAGTAATGGCCCATTTAGGCTTTTATTTGAAACCTCATTGTAATTTTGGACAGGGAATTTTTTAAAAAAAAACACAAAACTTTAGCACTAAAATCCAGTAGGAACTTTTGTGTTTGTTGTTTGCCATCAAGTCAATTCTTTATGGTACACAGAAAGAGCCTCCTTGGAGAGTGTGGTATTTTTAACCACAATCGGGCGTACCTTGGACAATGGCAATCTTGTTGTGCCAGCAAATCTTTCTCACACTAGGTCAGGCAAAGGGAACTATGGAATGAATTCACCAAATGTGGCTTCGTTTTGGCAGGTTAAAGTCTGAGCTAGACACGGAAAAAGAAGAAATTCTTTATGGTGACCATTTCCAAGGTTTTCTTGGGGAATAATGTTCAGAAGTGGTGTTTACCATTCCCTTCTTCTGGAGGCATCCTGGGACTGTGTAGCTTTCTCAAGGATACAGAGGCTGGCTGTTTTCCCAAGGCCCATAGAGTAGGCCTATTTAAATGAATGGAGCATATAAAGCCATTGATTCTCCAACACAAACACCCCACTGATTTAAATGAGCCTATTCTCATGGTGTCTTAGTAATGGATTTCAGCCAATAGGTATTATTTAGTTACAAGAATTTTTAAGTATAAGGTAGTCAAACTTTCACTGACTTGAAAACAATTGCATCCTCCAGACCAGTTGTTGTGCCCCATCTTTCCTTAGTGTGAAGGGTATTTTGAACACTCAGAGGTACCCTTTGGTAGCAACATGTACTTGATTGTTGTTCAGTTGCACAGTTGAGTCTGACTCTTAGCGACCCCATGGACAACACCACACCAGGCTCCTCTGTAATCTGCCATCCTCCGTAGTCCACCCAGATCTACACCTACTGCATCAACAATGTCATCCAGCCAACTCATCCTCTGTCACCCCCTTCCCCTTTTGCCTTTGATCTTTCCCAGCATCAGGGCCTTCTCCAGTGAGTCCTCTTTGGTGGCCAAAGTACTTGAGCTTCAGCTTCAGTATTTGTCCTTCCAAGGAGTAATCAGGGTTTATTTCCTTTAGGATTGACTGATTTGATCTCCTTGTAGTCCAGGGGACTCTCAAGAGTCTTCTCCAACACCACAGTTCAAAGGGGTCATATTCTTCTGCACTCAGTCTTCCTTATGGTCCAGCTCTCACACCCATACATTGCTACTGGTAAGACCATTGCTTTAACTATGCAGACGTGTACTTGCTCCGAGGCTATACAATAATATTTCTGAAAAGGTGTTTGTTAGAAAGAAAAGACATGTACTCCAAACTGCCCCACTATAAAAGAGAAAAATAAAATGGGAAGCTGATCTATACTGACTTAAACCCTTGTTCCATCCAGCCTAGTATGGTCAACACTGAATGGTAGCATCTTTCGGAGATTTCAGGCAGGCATTTCCCAGTCCGACAATGGATAGGAATGGTCACCTTCTGTAGTTGAGCCTGTACTCATGCACTGAACCCCTCCCGCAGCCACTTTTCTGCATTATTTTCCTTGAGGAAGGAAACAATGCTTTTTCTCTCCTTTTTTAAAACATGCAAACCTCCACACCCAAATGCTTCAAAGTCTCCTCTCTCTCCTCTATTCCACATTCTTCCCTTCTCATAGTCTTCCAAGTAATGGGCAGGAACTCCTAGGCTAGCAGCCACCCGGTCACCAGCTGACCCACAAAAAGAAAATGAAAGCATTAAATGAGTTCATTTTCCCTTCTGCAGCCAAAAAACAGTTTTACAACTGAAAACACCAATCTGATACATGCCTACTCAAAAGCAGACCTATTGGTGTTTGATAATATTTAGGGTCATGTAAGTGTGCCTATGTGTGGTTGCTTAGCGGTTAAGACGCTGACCTTGATAATTGACAGGTCAGCAGTTCAAGACCTAAGTACAGTAAAACCTCATATAACACTAAAACCTGGTTCCACAAGTCTTCGTGTTATATGATTTTTAGTGTTATCTGATCCTCTATGGGATCCATAGAGATACATTGTAACCACACAGGCTTTCGCGGTTGTTATCTGAAGCATCCCATAGGATCTTAATGTTATCTGATGCAATTCTTCCCCCCAGATTCCTTGATGTTATGCGATTTTAGTGTTATTCGATACTAATGTTATATGAGGTATTACTGTACTCAGAATTTTCTATAATTCTCAGAATTTCCTATGCAGAGCAAATGAAAGAATTTAAACCACTTTAAGACAGGAACACACGCTTAGCTGGGAATAAAGGGTCACATTGAAATGGTCTACAGTATTTACATGTCAGTAAATGTATGCAAGGTTGCACAAGACACCTGTAACACACATGCAATTCACTACGACTACAGCAGTGATGTAGTGTAGGGATTCTGGAGGTCCCCCCCCCCAATCCTTCAAACTGAAAATATACACTCTTTTAAAGTGTCACAACTTAGTAGGTTTGAAATTGGCTGTGTTGTGTAATCCTGTTACATGTTCCTATTTTATGCTTCTCACCCAACTATAATCATCTTTCCTAGCTAAAAAAGCAAGAGAAACCACAAAAACACTTACGCAAAGGTCATAATAACAATTTGCTGAGATTTTTATGGCTGCCTCTTTCTTATTTGAGGGAATGGTTTCAAACAATCTCCTACGCATGTGTTATTTTCGACCTTTGCACGTACTTTAAGGATGGAGAAAGAGGGGAAACCCACACAGATTTGGAAATAATGTTAAAATCATGGACTAGAAAAACTGGAACTAACGATTTTATGTGATGAGAGAAATGTTTGGCCATAGGGAATGTGCAGGGTCTCAGGCCTGGTAAATTGGCAGGATGTTGTGTTACTTTATTTCCTGCTGGACACATTTTTGTTGTGTGTGTGTCATGTGTTGACAAGTTGCAACCAAACTATGACAACCCTAATATGGTTTTCAAGATACAAGAGAGATTTAAGGAGTAGTTTAACTACTGCCAGTCCTCACTGAGTTTCCATGATCGAGCTAAGATCTGAACTCAAATCTCCTAAGTCTTAGTATGTGACCCTACCCACAACAACACAATGGCTCTCACATTTTCATTAGCAAATTTTTCATTGACAGAGAGAAAGATGTGGTCATGTTGTAAGATTAAACCTCTGATTCCATACCACAGTGTGTTAAAATAAGCAAAGCTTGGAAGTAATTAGGCGACAAGTAACAGGTAACTTATACACAGTTACTTTTAAATAATGAGTGTGGAACTGATGTAGTTGTCATCAGCCACAACTCGATCTGAACATACCTTTTTTTTCCCTGCCCCAGGGTGCCAGGAGGCCTGGTCTTGGAGGCCAGCTGGTTCTGGGCTGCCTTCGCCCTCCGAGGCAATCAGGAAAAATGTCACTGGAGTGAATTTGTTTAAGGTGGATCCCAGCTTGCCAAGAAGTGACCTACACATTATGATCATGAAGCCATCTCTTGCAGCACATGTGAAATGAGACTTGCAGGATTTAACACCAGGACTGCAATGGACTGCTGCAGCCTTGAAGATATGAACAAGGTGCGCCTTCACAGCCAGTCCATCTGGCATGGCCTCTTTCGCCACCATGACCATTGGGAATCAGAGTTCCTCCTCCACTCATTTTGCCATTGGGCACAATATGATGGTTTCCCCTCCACTGAGGGGACCATCGCCCCACCTAAAGGGGCTCATCTGCCCATAGCCGTTGACTCCTTTAAGGAGTCAGGTTATTTACCACCACCCAACACTCAGCATTGAGTCGCTAGCTATACTGTCTACTCCATTACCATAGTGGGTGGTGTAGTGGTTAACAGAACTGATGTAATGTTTCAAATACAAAGGGTACCAAAAACGTACAGAAAAGGGTATTAAAAATTGTAAGACTCAATATATGCCAAAGTCACATTTGACTTCTGCAATTACAAGAGGTGCTTGAAGTGATTACCATCAGTGTCCAGACACTTCTGATTACATCACACTATTGCTTGAGCAATGCTGACCAAAGTGTCCACTTGTATCGCTGCACATGCCATTTCAATTCCTTTCCAAAGTACCACCAGTGTAACTGGTTTTCTACAGGACACCACATCCCTTAAGGTCCCCTATAGGTAGAAGTCAAAGGGTGTTAAGTCAGGAAAATTCAACTGCATCTCTTTGTCATATCCATTGTCCTGGCAAATTGCTTCCACCGTTTTCTTTGACTGTCCTGTCAAAAGCCAATCATATCCAACTTATTAAAGGTAAATATCAAAGGAATCACTCACTGCTTTGTTTAAGAAGTCTTTTGTATTTTTTCCCAAGTATTTTCATAGCACAATATCAGGGTTTACCACTAGAGGGAACCGAAAACTCTCACCTTACCTTGACTTTCCCATCATAATGGTAATGGAAGGTAAAGGTCACCCTTGCTTGAAAGTCGGTTGTATCCGACTCTAGGGTTCAGTGCTCATTTCTGTTTATAACTGAAGAGCCAGCACTGTCTGCGTTTGCAGATGTTTCTGTGGACATGTAGCAGGCATGACTAGACACCAAAGTGCACAGAACACTGCTTACCTTCCCACCGAAGTGATACTTATTTATCTACCTGCAATTTCTTGCTTTCGAACTGCTAACACACACATTAATAGTGTACAAACACATAAAATTGCTCTTGGGAGCAGAGTAATAATAACATCAACTGCACCCAGGTTACCTCAAAGCAATAAGTAACACAAGTCATTTTTTACATTTAAAAATAAACCCAATATGACAAGCTTTTTAACCTCTCAAAATCAAAAGGATTTAATTCCAAATATATGAAACATAAATTTGGGATTTCAGAGCTCCCCCTGCAGCCAAACAAAAATAAAAAGAATACTGAATGTTGGATATATTTAGCCTATACTGTATACTGGAACATATATTTTACAAACATATAGAAACAAACAATAATCTTTTTCAAAGGGAATATTTGACAATAATTTTCTTATCTGCTTCTTGACAACGGAACTGACTTACTCAAATGTTCCATGTGCTTTTAATCCCTGAAGGTTTGTTGTGCCAGCTGTACTTCAAAATGGAGTAGAGCAGCGGAAACCATCTATATTTAAAGGCCAAATATATATATATATAAACTAGTGAAATTTATTCAAAACAGAATTCATCAAGAAATATCACAACTGAACCTCAAATAAACTGCTACAGACCTTTCATAATCAAGTTTTTTAAAAGCAATAATCACTGTTTCTGAATGAAAGAAAGGCAATCAGAGAAATATCAACCCAAATTGAATTTCAGGGGCATGACATTTGCTTATGGAACTTAACCTTTAAGAGATCTTTCATACACTTAAGTGGATATTACTTATAAACATTGAGTGCCTTTCCTCACACTCCTAGTGAATGTAACTGGGTTACAACAGCACTAGTGACAACTATTTTTAGTCAAACTATTACTTTTTTACCATTAGATACTTATTTTTTTTAAAGGACAGCATGAATGGACAGTAGCTACCTTGTAAAACAATGAAATATTTACAAAGGTGTGTGTAAAATGATGGCAATTAAGCTATTTCCTAGAAATACAGTCCTAGCAGACTGGGTACACAGAAAGAACCTCCTTGAAGATTGTGGTATTTTCGAACCATAACCGGTTGTACCCTGGTAACGGCAACCTTGTGTTGCTGGCTAATTTTTCTCACACTAGGTCAGGCAAAAGGAACTGCAGAATGAACTCACCAAAAGGAGCCTTCATTTTGGCATATAAGAGAGCAAACAAAACTAAACTAAAAAAACAAAAATGTTGTTGCACTTTAAAGACTAACTGCTAGTTTTCATGGATCAAGTCTCCTTCGTCAGACATAGGAGTGAGGCCTCGTGGCATCAATTTAAACACATTAGGTACAAAGATACAGAATGTTTAGCATAACAGACAAACATACAGATTAATGTGCCTTCTACTTCTTCCATGTCTAGACCAGATGTGAATCTGCCAAAATGAAAGCACCTTTTGGCGAGTTCATTCTGCAATTCCTTTTGCCTGCGAGAAACATTTACAGGCAACACAAGGCTGCAGTTACCAGGGTACGTACACCTGATTGTGGTTCAAAAATACCACAATCTTTGAGGAGGGTCTTTCTGTGTACCCCAGAAAGACCATATTACAAAGGGATAAAATTTTCTCTGTCAGCTTTCTTTATTGTCCAGCTTTTTCACTATACATGGTGATGGGGAATTCAAGAGTGTGGAGGGTCTTGGTCTCCAATGACACTTCCTTACACTTGACAATCTTTTTAATTCCATCATTGTAACCCTTCCAAGTCTCAGTCTTTTTCTGATTTCTTAGTTGGAGTCTCCTTATGGATTGATAAAACCAAAGTATACAAAATCTTTCATTATCTCGATTTCTTTATTGTCAGCATTAAAGTTGGGCAGTTCTTCTGTAGGCATAATTTTGTCTTCTTCATTTGTCTTTCTCTGTTTGGTGCCGTTTACTGGAATCATCTGCTCAACGTCTTCCCAGGTCATTGTTTCATTTGTGCACAATGACCTTGTAAGGTGAGGCAAATGGTCAAGAAGTACAGTAATACCTCAGATAACATTAGTATCAAATAACACTAAAATCGCATAACATTAAGCAATCTGGGGGGAAGAATTGCATCGGATAACATTAAGATCCTATGGGATGCATCGGATAACAACCGCAAAAGCCTGTGTGGTTACAATGTATCTCTATGGATCCCATAGGATTTTAACATGCATCAGATAACACTAAAAATCGGATAACACCAAGACTTGTGGAACCAGGTTTTAACGTTATTCGAGGTTTTACTGTACACCTTGCCTCTATCGAAATGAGCAATCAAATCCCAAAACACAAAGAACAAACTGATGGAAAAATCAGAGCTTGAGTGAAACAGGGCTTGATAGATTTACCAATCTTTATTTTTAAAAAATCATACCTTGTATCAAATTGGAGACAGCCATCAAAAGGAAGGGAAGCAGAATAAGTGGCTTTGGATGTTGGATCTTATCTGCAGGCTGTCAGTCGAACAGGTTGCCCTTGCTCAAAAGCCAGTCATATCCAACTCTAGGATTCAGTGCTCATCTTTGATTACAGCCAAAGAGCCAGCACTGTCTGTGTCTGCAGATGTTTCCATAGATATGTAGCAGACATGACTAGACTAGAGTGCATGGAACACTGTTTACCTCCCCACTGAAGGAGTACCTATTTATATACTTGCAATTTCTTGCTTTCCAAACTGCTAAGTTGGCAGGAGCTGGGACAGAAACAGAAGCTCACTCTATCTTGCAGGCCTCGGGCCTTGAACTGCTGATCTTCCAACTTTCCAGTCATCAAGTTCAGTGTCTTAACCACTAAGCCACTGCAGTCCAATCAGTCGATTAGCCAGTCCTAAAAAAAGGAATGTAACCCAATACTACAGTCATTTAGTTGAAAGTAAGCCCCACTAAATTAAATTGGCCTTAGGTAACTCTACATGGGATGGCAACAAAGATTGGGAGAACCAGTTCTAAGCTGAGGGGCAGATTTATGGGCATACTGTACTTGTATTTAGGTTCCACTCTTGGAATTACAGAATGGCAAAGCAAACATTAAAAAGATTTCCTCTGTGCCTTCTGATAACAAGTAGTAACTTTTATGCCAGCTGTGCCACTGTCTCCACATCCATTTAAGACTCCTGCTTCTTTATGTTTTTCTTAAGAATTGAAACAAAGGCAGCTGATTATTAGGTTTTTAATTAAAAGGCATTAGCACTAACTTCATGCTGATTTACAAGGCAATAACCGTGTCTTGAAAATGAAGCACCTCCACTGACAAAGAACCACCAATAAGCAAAGACACACACACACACTATTAAAAGCTAAGGCAGCATTATCATTTCTGAGACATAAAAGTGGAATTAATATAATGTGTTTTGCTGAAAAGAATAGAATGCTTTTTTCATGTAGCCAAATCACATTATGACTCAATTACATATTTGGACAGAGGCATCAATTCAGGTCATTGTATATAAGTGGATTTTCCATCAATCCTGTATCAAAGGTTTGAGTATAGGAAACAATACATTGGAAAACATATGGAAAGGTCTTTTTTTCTCCAGTTCAGGTCATTTTATATAAGTGGATCTTCCATCAATTCTGTATCAATGGTTTAAGTAGAGGAAACAACATACTGGAAAACATACAGAAATGTGTTCCTTTTTTATTTTTTAAAAAAGGTGTATCTTCTTCTTCTTAAATTTCACATGCTCAATCCCACACAGGTTTACTTACAAAAACATATAACCGAGAATAATAAGTTTATAAACTAAAATTGAGCTCTTTTGTATGTACAGCTCTATATCAAATTCTCCTTTCCTCCTCTTATTATGTTGGATTACAGACCAAATCTTTGTACATAACACGCTGTACGGATATACTATACAGTACAGTAAAACCTCATATAACACTAAAACCTGGTTCCACAAGTCTTGGTGTTATATGATTTTTAGTGTTATCTGATGCATGTTAAAATCCTATGGGATCCATAGAGATACATTGTAACCACACAGGCTTTAGTGGTTGTTATCTGAAGCATCCCATAGGATCTTAATGTTATCTGATGCAATTCTTCCCCCCAGATTCCTTAATGTTATGCGATTTTAGTGTTATTCGATACTAATGTTATATGAGGTATTACTGTATATGGTTCTCTGGGGCAGGGGCAGGGGGGGATAAAGGGTTTTACTACAACACCAGGTTTTGCATTTTAAAAAAGTCCAGAGATGCAGAAGATACTGAAAAACTCTGATACTTTCACCCTGCACAGAAAAAAGAATTTAGAGTACAATGCTTCTACAGTCAAGCCTCGCATAAAGATCGCCTCGCTTAAAGAGTAACTTGCTTAAAGAGCAGAATTTTCTCTGTTTGCTTCACTTAACAAATAAAACCAACCAAAAACTCGCTTAACAAATAAATCGGGGCTCGCAATCCCCCCCCCCACACACACACACAATTGGTCATTTACAATGGTGTTTCGCTTAAAGAGCAAACTCGCTTAAAGAGCAATCCTGTGGAACGCATTATGCCCTTTAAGCGAGGTACAACTATACGTTCCTTATACAGCAGGGGGAAATAATTCTTTGCTAACCCTGATAAAAAGAAAAGCTATGAGCATGTGCAGTTTTGCAGTTTAAACCCAATTCAATCACAACCTAGTCACAATTAGATGAGTAACAGAATTTAATATTGTCACCCTTCTTCTGCTGCTGCTGTATTTGAATCTGAATATTGGCCATCCTCATGGCGATCAGTAATGAAAACTGTCCTGAGAATATAATACAGTGGCCTTTCATCGGCCTTCCACATTACAGCATGACACACACACACCCCATACCACTGATCCAGTTCCACAAGTCACTTTCTGGTCCTGAGCCCTTTTGGCACACAAAGTCCTCATCAGCCCCAGGCCAGTACTGATGGAGCTGCTGCCCTCCATCAAGATGGATTCAAGTGGGATTCAATCCACTTGGGGACCATCCCCCTTCCCTGTGGATTTGGCCACCCAAGGCTATTAAGCCCTCAGGGTGGTCAGGTAGTTAACCACCGCCTGGCACTCAGCATTGAGTCTCCGGCAGTATGGTCTACTCTATTACCATAGCAGAATAACCTGGTCAGACTCTACTCTATTACCGTAGCAGGATAACTGCTGCCCTACCACAAACAATTTACATGGGAGCAGGCACTTATTAACTTCACACATACACTACAAAAATAATCCCATTGTCCCCTTCCTGTCACTTCTGTTTTTGTTTGGAGATTTGTTTATCCCATAAGGGGACAGTGAGTAGGAAATGGCCCTAAGTGCCCCTGTTTTAGTTGCCTGGCTGATGTACAGTCAGAGACCTAACACCTGGCCATGATATGTCTTTTAAAGGTCAGCTCAGAAAAGCAATATGTAAGAAAACTAAGTGGTGTTTTAATGTCTAAGGGCAAATCACTTAAGTGGAATGGTAGGGAAGTCTAACAAAAGCACTGCAATCTTTAGTCTTGGTTTGGGGAAAAGGGGAGATGGAAGCGGCAGGGATACCAGAAATATAGGTATCAGGCATCTTGAGTTATGTAATGGACAACTAATATGCATTTGGTAGATGGAAGGATTATGAGACTGTGGTTGCTTAGTAGTTAAGACACTGAACTTAATGACTGGAAGGTCGGCAGATTAGCAGATTCGAGACCCGAGTGCTGCACAATGGAGTGAGCTCCTGTCTCTGTCCTAGGTCCTGCCAACCTGGCAGTTTGAAAACAAGAAATTGCAAGTAGATAAATAGGTACTGCTTCAGTGGGAAGGTAACAGTGTTCTGTGCTCTCAAAAAGTCTAGTCATGCCTGCTGCATGTCCACAGAAACATCTGCAGATACAGACAGCACTGGCTCATTGACAATAAATGGAGATGAGCACCAGCCCCTAGAGTTGAATATGACTGGCCTTTAAGAAAGGTCAACCTTTACATTGACTGCAACTTTTCTAGATGGAAGGATACATTCTTTGTAGAATGCATCATGCATTATCCTCTTATGCCAGGGCTTACATTTTTATGGGGGGGGGGGGGCTTGCCAGTCCAGTTCTTTGTGAGATGGACTTAAGAGGACAAGTTTTCAAAGGCAACTGCAATTTGAATTTTGGACTTTGGAAGTATAAAAACTTTTTGGACATTCCTCCAACCAGCTCTTGCAAGAGTGCTTTTCTGGAGCATGTCCATGAAGGATCCAGCTTCAGCTATATTTGAATTTCTCTCATTAATTTTTTTATTCCATTTTTAATGCAATGCAAACTTTTAACATTTATTTAAAATGTTTGGAGTACCTTTTTTTCAGTGTAACTGGGAAGCATGAGAATCCCTATGTTGTCCCTAATGCTGATGCCGTGTCTCTTTGCCACTAGCTACTCTCTGGAAGATTTTTTTTTGCTATGGCCTTTGGGCTCCAGTGGCTCGAGTGGCTAAGACGCTGACTGGAAGGCAGGAGGTCAGCAGTTTGATTCCCGAGTACTGCAGGACAGAATGAGCTCTCATCTTTGTCCCAGCTCCTGCCAACCTAGCAGTTTGAAAGCAAGAAATTGCAAGTAGATAAATAGGGACCACTTTGGTGGGAAGGTAAACAGCATTCCATGCCCTCCGGTGTCTAGTCATGCCTGTCACATGACCACAGAAACATCTACAGAAGCAGACAACACTGTCACTTCGGCTTTGAAACAGAGATGAGCACTGAACCCTAGAGTTAGATACGACTAGCTTTTGAGCAAGGAAAATCTTTACCTTTGGGCTCCTGTAATACAAGCTCCAGTTACATTATTTCCCAAATCTTGGAATGTAACTTTCTTGGACTACAACTACCAGAAGCCACTGGCCATGCTGGCAGTAGGGTTCTTGGAATGTTAATGCAAAAAAAATCCTTTTCCAGATTTGATGTTGCCTCCAATAGTGATGGGTGATACAATAAAATAAGACATTGTGCAATGATGTCACAAACAGGTGCAGGTGATCTCACCCATTACAAGACTGCAGCAAAGGGAAGCACCTTTTATGCATCACATAAATGAAATCTGGAGTAGCAAAACCATGATGTGCAAAATACAGAGGCCTGCCTAAAGGATGCTAGATGCTACCTCTGGATGCGGTACCCAATCTTCTGGCTTCTCCAGATCAGGATGCAAAACCTGCCAACATATATAAATCAATGATACATAACTACCAGGAAGCAGGCGTGAAGAGGAAAATTACACCTGATTATTTTTCACTTGAGATGAGTAACAACTGGTGTGTGACCTTCATCTGCCTCCTTCTCCCCTCTTCTCTTTCCATCTCAAGGTAGACATTACTTATCTTCTGGGTTTTAATTAACAGAGAACATGGTCAGCGACATATCACCAAGCATCAAGGTAGAAAGATGTTTAGCAGCTCCCCAAATGTCACACTCCACTACCTAGAAAGCATGCAAATTAGCAGCTGCAAAAACAAATAACTTGCAAAATAACCTTGAACAAATTATTTCAAATGAAAGGGGGGTTTTCTTCAGCCACAAACTGATATATTAGCCTCACCATGTCTATTTCTTTTAGGTTCTGTTGGGAGGTGAAAATATAAGACCTTGAGAATTTTCAAGTGAAACATGGGAAACTGCCTTATGCTAAAAGACTTTTTAGTCTTATCAACACTGATGATGGGGATTATCCTGGTTTTGGTTTTATTCACCACCTCATTTACAAAATGAATTTTCCCCCTGCTGTATTTTATTTACACTTGCAAATCAAAACATCCATGGCCACTCTGAGGTTGTTTAATTTTAACTACACCATAAATCAAAGGGACAAAGCAAAGAAGACAGTGAAGAGACTTTATTCTGGAAACATGTAAGACTCCCCCCCCCCCCCCTCAGACTTCATTTAGCAGATAGAGGAGCACCCAGGCAAAACGATGCATAGCCCTTCAAAAAGAGAATCACCAGTGCAATTGTGAAATGACATGAGCCAACAGTGGTATACAAAACTAAACACTAAGTACAAAAAAAATATGATCTGCAGAACTGCCTCTGTGACCAGCAGCAATGTTCTAGAGCAGTGTTTCCCAATCTTTGGTTTTTGGTCTTCAATTCCCAGAAGCCTAAGTCAAGTCCCCAAAACACAGATTAGCCAACGAACTGACCTAGGCTTCTGGGAATTTAAGTCCACCAGTGTTCTGTGGAATATAGTTTGGTAAATGCTGTTCTAAAGTTTCAGACAGGAAACTTTTGCTGGTTACTAAACCAAGATTCTTCCAAATATAAAGCAGCGACTACACTAGACCATTGAATTATGAAGCCCTTTTAAAAGAATTTGAGGAAACCAATACTGTAACAGGTTTCAAACTGGATTCATTCTGTAGCACTCCACTGTTTTCTCTCCTTTTGCACACTTCTCCCTGGAGTGGTGAACTTTGGCTGCTAAAGTCCTGCAGAGATGAGACACCTTCAAGCTGAACTGCAATGTGCATCACCTTTTGCTTTCCTTCTGATGCTGGCAGACAAAGATCTTTATTTAAGCAGATTTCTGGCAACTGGCCAGCAGCTCGATAGCAATCTGTTAATAGACAGGTGGTAGACACCTCCTCCTCATCCTCTTCTTCTTTTGATTTTAATGCTAATGTGGGTTTTTAAAAACCCAACAATGTTATGGTGCTACAGTCTGTTTAATTAGTTTAGTGTGACAATTTCATCTATTTCAAGGCTTACCTTTTAAAAAAAAATTCCATGAGCTGTTTTGATTCCCAGACTTTGTAAAAAGGCAGGATCTATGGGAAACAAACAAACAAACAAACATATGTTCCACAACACCTAGAAAGCCATGTATTTCCTGCCTCCACATTCCTAAGCAGTCTCCTATCTAGGTTTAACCACAGTTGATATCAATAAACTCTCAAGACTAGATAAATTTAGAGTAGAATAGCCACAGGCCATAACTACAGTAATACCTCGGATAACGTTTGCATCAGATAACACTAAAATGGCATAACGGTAAGCAATCTAGGAAAAAAATGCATCATATAACGTTAAATCCTATGGGATGCATCGGATAACGTTTGCTAAAGCCTGTGCTGGTTACAATGTATCTCTATGGAGTTTTAACATTATACGATGCATCCCATAGGATTTTAACGTTATCTGGCACATACATCGGATAACATTAAAAATCAGATAACACTAAGACTTGTGGAACCAAGTTTAGCGTTATCTGAAGTTTTACTGTATTATCTATTAAATTAAACTAAGACACATAAATATAAAGAGTCACCAGTATAGTCCTGGTAACCAGTGGTTCTCAACATGGGGCACACGCCCCACAGGGGGGCTTAAATTCCCAGAAGACTAAGCCAGTACATTGGTTGATAAGTGCTTTGGGGAATTGACTTAGGCTTCTGGGAATTGAAGTCTCCCTGTGGAGCATAGGAATTGAAGTCCAAACCACAAACATTTGGAAACACTGTGCTAGACTATCGTGACTCCACCAACTTCAGATACAGCAGCCCTAAGCAATGATGTTCTGCATGCAAGCCGATTCCTAATGTTCTTCAGCCAATAAGATCTCCATCCTGCATTTAATTGTACTAATGCTCTAAAAACAAGGAAGCTGCTGTTGCTGGGTCAGAGAAGGGTCTGCTAACACCAGGTTGGAAACATATTTTGGATCACAATCCCCCAGCCAAAGGATAGAAAACTGAAATCCAACAAAGTACATCTCCTGAGCTTTGCTGCAACCAACCTGTTTAACTTTTGCTAAGGAAAAAGGTTGTCTTGTAGTTTTGGAGTCTTTAAACCACAGAGAAGGAAAAGTAAGCTTGCAACATATGCAAGCGGTAAATGTTTAGAGATACATAATCTACCAGGCAGAGAACCTGTCAGGCAGAATTGGAATTGAAAATCCACGCTGTTTTAGAATGGAAGATTGTGGGACTTCCAGGTAGTCAGAATGACCTCACTGGGTGATTTCAGTCTGGCATCTCCAGTACCCCCGGCTAGGTGAGAGCCGTGTCAGAGCATGGGGGCTTGAACAGTCTAACTAGACAGTGTTGCCCACCTCTTGCCAATGATGTTAGACCGGGACTAAAACTCAGCAAAGCCTCCTCCGTTGGATCCCTTGGGGTAAGGTGAAAGCTGAGGGCACAAGTCATGTTCTGCCTAGCCAGTGGGTGACGTGATATTCAAATGCCTAAAAAAACACATGCAGGTGGACTTGATTTCTCAGATCCATTTGCATGTGCAAAATGTCATTCCAGAGACATTCACCAATGCACAGACTCCTCACTGAATAATGACTCCAAGGTATCTCCAGTACATGGCAAGATTGGAGTGGGAATCATCAATTGGATGAAGAGAGAAAAGTTTATAAATGGGAGCCTCATACTGGGCACTGGCAAGAAGCAAGCAGAAGAAAAGTTTGCTTCCATATAAATAGTCATTAAGACATTCAAAGTCAAGTCTTAAACTTACAGTATCCCTCTGAGGTTCTCCCTCCAATGCTGCAGACATTCAAGAAGCATTATTTGACCATTATTTTTGATGCAATATGTGTCTTGGGCTTCTTTTCTGACAGAAACAGCTATGCTGGTCAATTACTGTATAACACCAGCCTGTGGTTTGGCACTATGGAAATGAACCTGGAATGAATTTTGGGTGTGTTTCTCTCTGCCATATTCTTTCTGTTCTCAAGTGTTCTCCAACCATAATTCAACATGTCATCCAAACAGCAAAATTGTGATGTGTCTGTCTTGCAAACCACTGATAATCCTGGTTTGGGTTTCTTTGCTGAAAGCACAAACCATAGCCTGTTGTTACAGACACAATGGCAAACAATAGTTTGCTGCAAAACAGAAAATAATTAAATTTACTGCACAAGGCTAGGAGAACGCACATGAAATCAAGCCTCTTCCACTTAATGTCAAGCCAAGGTTTGTAATTATATCTAAATGAAGCCACTAATCACTTAACTCTTGGTTTTCATCATGAGTAAAGACAACTCTGCAGTTAAATTATTCAGCAAGTGGTTTCAATCTAACAGCATTATGGCATCATTCTCAGTCTATTTATGGTAGGTAAAATTTGCTGCTCTAACATTCCTATCAAAGCCAAAATGCCTGATACGTACTGTAAACCTGTATGTTCCACCCCACCCTCCCAAAAAACTTTATAAATTCACCTTACAAAACAAGCAAGGTTACAAAACAAAGAGTTAACACAGCAGAGCCATAATGAGCAAATTTCATAAACCAGTAACACACCCTCCCTGGTCACAAACAGTATACAGAATGTGAGCCATCTGCAGAGATGCTACTGAAAAGAAAATCCAAATTCTATTTGACCCGTTTATTGTGTGCGCCTCAAGGGTAATCAGGTCACATCTGAGTTTTGGTGACTCTAGTAAGGTTTTAAAAATATGTGAGGTGTTTTACGAGCAGTTTTAGCAGAGCTATTTGCCAGTGAATTTCCATGGCTGAACGACAGTTTGAATCCAAGTCTACTAAGTTCTATTCCAACACTCCATCTGCTATAAAACCCTAGCTTTACATGACATTTTAATGCCCTTGAAAAAATAAACAGTTGTGTCCTCTGCTGACATGACCACCAAAAGCAGGTGCTCTACAATGCAAAATACAGTATTCAAAAACAAGAGTAATCAACAAAAACATGGTTCACTTTTTTAATATAAAACATAAGTCACACCCACCTAAATTAATACATGGGCCTGAATGCTGTTTGATTTTACAACACAAGTAAAGCCAACGCTGCAAATATAGTTTCCCATGATCAACTACATGGTGATGATTGAGCACATTAACACAGTAATGTCAGGCGGAATTCAGCCGCCTGGGGGTGAAGCCAAATTTGCCACCACCACCCCTTGTGGACGCTGGTTCCCGTTCCTGCTAGGGCTTCTGGGAATTGTACTCTAAGAACATACATAGCCCAAAAAGCGCCACCCAGGGCCAGAGCACCCCCCCCCCCCCGGGGGGGGGCCTAGCGACGCCACTGCATTAACAGATAGGTCACAAAATAGTGTACAGTATATGAATGGCATGACCTGCCTTTCTAACTCCTTCCAACAGAATTCTAGCCGCAATGCAATACGTACTGTATTTGATTCTGTGATATGGAGGAAGACCTAGAAATGGCTGTGTATTTCCCATTTACCTTGTGACCTAATGGCTATTTGTATGAACGTTTAAAGTACAAAAATTATAATTATGTGCTGTCAAATTATTTCTGATCTACCGGTATATAGCAAACCTTTTTTTTAGCGCTTTCTAGGGAGAACTTAAGAGTGTTTAACTATGCTATGCTATGCGGAGCATCTTGAGGCTGTGCAGCTTGCCCAGGACCACATAAATTGGCTCTTCTGGGATACACATTAATGAACTGAATTCTCAACCTTTGGCTGGAGAGACAATCACCTTAAATCACTGAGCTGTCACCATGAGTCAGAAGCAATTTGATGCCAATACCAAATCAGTCTTGATGGCTCTATGTATTTAACATACATCATATACTATAGTTGTAATTTATCTTTTGGGGCCAAGTCTTCTTAAGATCTCCAACACACAGCGACAGAATGAGCACAAAATATCATGCGATATTACCGGGCTGTGATTCCTATGAGCCCACACTGTTTGCTCATTGTTAACTCACAAAGCTTTTCAGCCAACCTTAAAGTACAGTACAGTACAACGATTAATACAATTCTCAAATAAACTTCACATGGATGGAACCTGAATAGCAAAAATAATAATTAAAAAATAGGATAGTCTTCTCTAAGTTAATCACATATCAGTGGCAAGGGCTGTTTTGTTTCTCTTCCTGAATGTATTTATTTACAAAGCTTATGTTCTAAATCAACAGCTCTTTGCTGTATAATTTTGTGCTTAAAGCAAATGTCACTATCCAGGATCCTCAGGCACACATACCAGCTTACAATCTCCATCAATGTATCTCCAGAGAGACAGAAGTAAAAACACCTATGTCAACCTGTTCTCAGCAAACCAGCCTATTAGGTTCCCAAACTTTTCAAGCCAGGGGCTGGGTCACACTCTTTCAGTCAGCTTCAAGGGCTGGACAGCCATTTTGCCCTGCCTGCATGATGGGGATGACAATTTTGTCCCAACAGCTTAAAAGGGACAGCGATTTTGTTTCTTAAATGTCCTTGGAGGAGTGGGGGACACATAAAATGGCACCACAGACCATATCTGGCCCACAGGCCTTAGCTTCAGAACCCCTACTGTATATCAACAGGAATTGGGGTTGTTGTTTTTTCTGCAATTATATTTTTATTTATTATCACATATATATTACGACAAACATGTAAAACAATAATATAACAAAAAATAAACAGTGAACAGAAACCAAATTGTTCATATATTGGCATATGCAAATACACACACCCATTCACGTAAATCATTCCAGCTCGTGTTGTACATATGATCCCAGATAGGTTGAATAGCTTATAGATGTTAGTACTGTATCTCAGTTCTGCCAAAACTTCAACATTTCTTGACTTGGTTTAATACCATCATTACTAGTCATACCAAATATAACAAATGGTTCCCAGATTTTCCAAAATACATTCTTAATATTTAAACCTCTTCTAATCTTTGTTTCATTTGTTCATTTGTCATTAAGTGCTAAACGCCATGCCATATTATACCATTTTCCTTTATCAATAATAAACTTTCAACAGGAATTGTTCAGAAGTACCTACTGCTGCTGGGAAAATCCATTTCCTCTCCAGCTCCAAATGAGACAAATATCAGTGGAACTGGTGAACATATTTGTAGTTGCAGAAGGCAGGTGGTGAGA
Source organism: Furcifer pardalis (assembly GCA_030440675.1). Classification (NCBI taxonomy): domain Eukaryota; kingdom Metazoa; phylum Chordata; class Lepidosauria; order Squamata; family Chamaeleonidae; genus Furcifer; species Furcifer pardalis. The sequence continues at coordinate 102,772,998 of CP126896.1, read as the reverse complement.
AGAGAGAGAGAGAGAGACTGGGCCCCAAAATTTCAGAAAAAAATGTTACAACTGAAAAAAACAAAATCAGAAGGGCCCGTACATCTACCTCCAGTGTTAATTTTGATAAGGGAAACGGGGCAATGAGGAAGCTGAAAACTAGCAAACAAATAAAATACCTAGGGCAGTGATGGTGAACCTATGGCACATGTTCCAGAGGTGGCACTCGAAGCCCTTTCTGTGGGCACCCATGCAGTCACTCAGCACAGATTTTGTCCCGCCCCTCTACCCAGCAGCCCAATAGGAGCACTTCCTCCCTCCCCCCAGCAGCCCAATGGTAGCCTTTCACTCATCCCCTGTTAATGTGTTGGCCCTTTGCAATAAATAAGTGCGTCTTGGGTTGCAGTTTGGGCACTCAGTCTCTAAAAGGTTCACCATCACTGAACTAGGGCACAAAAAGAACCTGTTACCTAAAAAAAAAATATTTTCTTAGTGGTGCGGGATAGAGCCTTCGTGGAGGGCTCTGGGTCACAATAGTGACTTTAGAATTGTGGTATTTAGCCCATGAAGATCTCTAAGTCTGCTGTTGTGTTATTGTGAAGATGGCAACTAAGTTCAAAAGGAACATAGAAGCTGGGTTAGTGTTAGCAGATGGTTCAGGGGTTGTCCTCTTACCCATTCCTGAGGAACCAACAAGCATTGCCCAGGGACCACTGGACTGCAGTGGACACACACACACCCCTCTACAGATATGCATCCCAGAATGTGGCCTCCAGTGATGGGATGTAACAGGTTTGCACCAGTTCACCAGAACCAGTAGTAACTTTTCCCAGTGTCCCGGAGAACCAGTAGCAGCTTTTGGGGGGAGCCACCTTCGGGGCTTACCTTTTCACTGATTCCCCCACTGCGCATGCGCACCAAGCACTTGGTGTGCATGCATGCCTACAGTGCTTGGCGTGTATGCACGGCCTCCTTGCTGTCCTCCCAAGCGGGGAGGAGGAAGAGAAGCTGCTAGCCTGAAGTTCCCTATAGCCTGCTCCCCAGGGTAAGTGACTCACCTTTGGATGTGGTGTGTCTGTGTGTATTTTAATGTGTATTTAATACCTTTACCTATATTGACGTACTACCACAGTTCCTAAAAAGGCCTGGCGGCCTGGCTTGGGGTTTTTAAGGAAAGTCTTGGAGTTACCTCATCAATAAGCTACACCTGTGCTGTTCCAATTGCTGTTCCAATTGGAGAACCCTTAAGGAGGTACAGCTGTTTTACATTTACATTAAGGCATATTATCCTAGAGAACTGGTACTATGACCATATCCATCTTGCAACATGGTGCTGCCCAGGCACTTATACCAACAGGTAAGTGATGGGTTTGTGTTTAGGGTGTGTGTGTGGGGGTGTGGGGTTGATTTATGTTTGGGTGGGTGTATTTTAATGTAATTTTTATTTTATGTATTTATTTAATTAATTAATTTAATTAATTTACGGGTTTGTGTTGTGGGTGGGTGGGTGGGTGGGTTGAGGGGTGTGTGTGTGTGCTTATTTTTCTTTTTTATTTTATTATTATTTTTCTTTGGCCCCGCCCACAGCATCATGACATCATGATGTTAGCTCCACCCACAATGTGATGACGTCACGGTGGGGTAGTAAATTTTTTTGACATCCCACCACTGGTGGCCTCATATTATCCACTGCCTCCCACGAACCAGTGATCTACTGATGCTGGAGCAGAGAGACCACTTGAGGCCACTTTCTCGGCAAACTCTTCTTCCTCTGCCACTGCTGTACAATCTTCAGGTCTAAGAGGAAAAACAGTCAAGACAACAGCCTTGCAGTTAGAAGGTGACAACCCATTCTCACTTCAAAGACACATTTTCTTCAAAGCATATGTCTGTGTAATCTACCAGCAAGTAAATTCCATACAGTATTTTTATCCTGATGACCAATTATTTGTGAGGGGAGGTTCAGTCTAATTTGCAATTTGCAGAGCTTGTTCAAAAGCCAGTCGTGTCTGACTCCAAGGTGTGGTGCCCCTCTCTGTTTACAGCCAAAAAGCCAGCGCTGTCTGCATCAGCATCAGAAGCGTAGCTTACCTTGCCGGGGCCCCATATAAAAATTGTTTGGGGGCCCTTTAGATGTGGGGCGGAGCTAACGTCATGACATCATGACGTCATGGGGGAGCCAACGTCATGACGTCATGACGTCGTGGGCGGGGCCAAAAATAAAAATAAAATAAAATAAATAAAAATAAAATAAATAAAATAGAATTAAAATGTAAAAAAAAAAAAAAACCACACACACCTCAACCCACCCACCCACCCACCCGAAACACAAAAACCTCACTTACCTTAATCCTGGGGCCTCTTCTTCCTCCGCCTCTGCTGTCACCGCCGCCGCGCCGCCGCTGCTGCCGATCGCTCCCTCGCCGCGCACGGCGAAGGCAAGGGGCAGTTGTGGAAGGCGAGCGGGCGAAGCGAGGCAGCCCCGAGGCCCTCCCCCCGGTTGCCGCGGGGGCTCCCTGGCAGGCTGCGCCAGCCCGGGCGGGGCTCTCCACCTCGACGCTGGGGTGGGAGTCCACCAGCTGCAGGACCAGCTCGCGCGCCCCATCCCGCACGCAGGCGGCAGGTGAGCTCCAGGCGCCCGCGGCAGGTGAGTTCCAGGCGCGCGCGGTAGGTCAGCTCCAGGCGCGCTCCAGGTGGCTGCGCCTGGCTGGAGCTGACCTGCCGCCTGCCGCGGGACGGGGCGCGCCCGCGAGCTGGTCCTGCAGCTGGTGGACTCCCACCCCAGCGGCGACCGTGGAGAGCGCCGCCCGGGCTGGTGCAGGCAGGGAGCCCCCGCGGCGACCGGGGGGAGGGCCTCGGAGTCGGGGCTGCCTCGCTGCTTAAAAGCTGCAGCTCCGACGCCGACTCTCCGACTCCGGCTTTTTTAAAAAAATTGGAGCCAAAAATGGCTCCAATAAAGTGCGCATGCGCAGAAACTCAATCTGACACATGCGCAATGCATCAGATTGAGTTTCTGCGCATGCGCAGTAAATTTTTGGTCTTTTTTATTTTTAATTTTATTTTTTGCCGTTGGGGGCCCCCGTAGCCCGGGGGCCCCGTATAATTGATACGGCTGATACGGCGGTAGCTACGCCTCTGATCAGCATACATTTCCATGGTCATGTGGCAGGCTTGACTGGAGATGAAATGCTGTTACCTTTCCCACTAATGCAGTATCTATTTATCTACTTGCAATTTCTTGCTTTCAAATTGCTAGGTTAGCAGGAGCTGGGACAGATGATGGGCATTCACTCTGTTGCACAGCACTTGGGTCTTCAACTGCTGACCTGTGGACTTTCCAGTTGTCAATCTCAGTGCCTTAACAACTAAGCCCCACCCCCACCCCACTCTTAAAGGAGCTACTCCTAATTGTAAAGATGGTTTCTTCTCTGCTTCAGCACTTAGAAGCACATTTTCCTCCTGAGAGCCTGGCCTGCTTGAATGGCTGAAAATGCCAGTATTACCAGTGATGGGATGTAACAGGTTCTCACCAGTTTGCCAGAACCGGTAGTAACTTTTCCCAGTGTCCTGGAGAACCAGTAGCAGCTTTTGTGGAGAACCTTTTCACTGGTTCCCCCACTGGGTGGGTGTATTTTAATGTATTATTTATTTATTTATTTATTTATTTTTATTTTATTTACGGGTTTGTGTTATGGGTGGGTGGGTTGAGGGGTGTGTGTGTGTGTGTGTGTGTGTGTGTGTGTGTGTGCACGCGTGTGTCCGCGTGTGTGTGTGTGCTTATTTTTATTTTATTTATTATTTTGTGTTTTTTAAATTTTTTTCCTTTGGCTCCACCCACAACATCATGACATCATGATGTTAGCTCTGCCCACACTGTGATGACATCATGGTGGGGTAGTAAAATTTTTGACATCCCACCACTGAGTATTACCCTCACCCTCTCCAAACATTCCCTGTAAATGAGCACCACAGATTTTACAGGGCGCATAAAGAGCATAACAGAATGGAACAGAAGCAAAAAAAAAATGGAGCAGAGTTTATATCTTCAGCCAAAAGGAAAGGGTGTGGGCTGGATGGGTGGTGATGAGCTTACTCATCACTGGAGAAGCAGATTTTGGAAAGTGAATATGTTTAAGCTGGCAGGATGTATGGGGAGGGAGTTGCTCTGGTTTCAAGAGAATTATTGAGAAGAAGTGGCGCCAGGATTAATAAAGTGGGGAGCTATAAGGGGGAAACAAGTGAAAGAAGGAGGGCAGTCAGTAAGACGGTAAAGGGACTTTGGAAGATTATATATCCATGATGGCAAACCTTGGCACTCCAGGTGTTCTTGAACTTCAATTCCCAGATGCCCAAGTCTCTGTGAATCCACACAAATGAGTTTACTGTGTGTGTTTTCTTGGACTTGAATTCCCAAAGTTTCTGTGAATCCACATGAATGGGTTTACTGCGCGGATGTGCAATAAACCCACTTGTGTGGATTCACAGAGACTTGGGGTTCTGGGAATTCAAGTCCAAGAACACCTAGAGTGCCAAGGTTCGCCATGACTGCTATATATCAAAAGCAAGGAACACATGAGGCAGAACCATCATGAGATCTTTTGATCCTGGGGCTTTGTGGGCACATCAGTGATGGGCATGGGCCGGTTTGCCCTGGTTCTGTAGAACCGGTGGTAACAATCCCAGATGGTCTCCTGGGGGTGGTGGTAGTAAGCTGGGGTGGTTACCTTTTATTTTTTTAAGTGACAGGTTTGGTTACCTCACCAGCTGCTCCACTCTGCAGCCCAAAATGGCTGCTGGTGAGTGCGCATGCATGAAAATACCAATTGATGCATGCGCGCCTCCAGCACTCAGCATGCACATGTCAATTGGTATTTTAACGCATGCGCACTCACCAGCAGCCATTTTGGGCTGCAGAGTTGGGCAGCTGGGAAAGCCCTCAATGGCCTCCTTGGAAGTGCGGCAGCGACCCTCACTCCAGTCACTCCTTGCTGCACTGCCATGCCATGCCACTGCCCTGCACCACCACACTGCCACCACTCACTGCCATAGGCTCCCGCTCACCACCACTCGCCCCTGAGGCCACGCTCACCATTGCACCAGGCCAGGTCACAGCGTACCGCTGCTGTTGCCACCTGCTCGGCTCCCCAGGGTAAGTGACTCATGTTTGGGGTGGGTGGCTAGGGGGATTATGTATTTAGTGTGAGCTTTTGTGTGTTTTTATGTCTATTTAATTTGTATTTTATGTGTATTTATGTGTATTTATTTCTATTTAATGTGTATTTTAATTTGTTTTTTATGTGTTTTTTATGTATATTTAATTTGCATTTTATGTGTAATGTATTTTAACTTTGGCTCCACCCACATCATTGGCTCCACCCATGACATCATTACATTGGCTCCGCCCACGACGTCAGCTGTGCCCACAGTGTGGTAGTAAAAAATTTGGCTGCCCATCACTGGGGCACATTGTTGAGTATATTAAAGCAACCTAATGATGAAATGGGTTGTTAATGTAAATTATTTCTAACCAACCAATAAGAATGGTTTTTCTACTTTCCCACCTCTATGGTTGCTTGACATGATTAAGTTACTTGTTCAGTTTCCAGTCAGTTATTATTGTGTCATGTGTGTTGTTCAAGTGATTTTTCCTGCTGCTGCTCTCTTTTTCTCTCCTATTTTGCCTTAGAAGCAAAGTAATGTTTATCTACTATGAAAACTTATTGTAAAGAACTCTTTTATCAGGCAGAGCAACTGTTTGCTAATCTTTTTAAAGCAACTGTATGTAAACAATCTGTACAAGAGTCAAGAAACAACAGTTAGGACAGAATACAGAATGATGGAGTGGTTTGGAGAAGAGGAGTAAGACAAGGCTGCATTTTGTCACCCTGCTTATTCAACTTATACACAGAGCACATAATGCACAATGCAGGGTTGGACAAATCACAAGCTGGGATCAAAACTGCTGGGAGAAACATCATCAACTTGAGATATGCAAATGATACCACCCTAATGGCAGAAAGTGAGGAGGACTTTAAAAAGCTCCTGATTAGGTTGAAAGAAGAAAGTGCAAAAGCTGGTTTGAGACTCAATATAAAGAAAACCAAGATTATGGCAACAAGCCCTATCAGTCCCTGGAAAATAGATGGGGAAGATTTTACATTCTAAGGATCCAAGATTACTGCAGATGGTGATTGCAGTCATGAAATAAAAAGGCAACTGATTCTTAGGAGACAAGCTATGAGAAACCTGGGGAACATAGTTAAAAGTGGAGACATCACATTGCAAACAAAAATTTGCATAGTCAAAGCAATGGTATTCCCAGTGGTATTGTATGGTTGTGAGATCTAGACTATTAGGAAAGCTGAGCGCAGAAGAATAGATGCCTTTGAAATGAGGTGTTGGAGGAGAGTTTTGAGAGTTCCCTGGACAGCGAGGAGAACAAATAAGTCGATCCTAAAAGAAATCAACCCTGACTGCTCCTTAGAAGGTCAAATAGCAAAGATGAAGCTAAAGTACTTTGGACACCAAATGAGAAGAGTGGATTCACTTGAGAAAGCCTTGATGCTGGGGAAGGTGGAGGGCAAAAGATGAAGGGGGCAACCAAAAATGAGATGGCTAGATGGTATTGTAGATTCAATGGGCACAGAGCTGGGCAGGCTGAGGAAGATGGTGGAGGACAGAGGTGCCTGGCAGACAGTGGTCCATGGGATTGCAAAGGGTCGGAATCGACTGTGCGGCTGAACAACAACAAAATGTAAACAACTATTCTTGTTATATTTCATACATGTGTGGAGAGTTTACTTGCTGGGCTAGAGTGGGAGTATAATGCCTGGAGAACTCGCAAACTATAAGTACAGTTGTACCTCGCTTAAAGAGCATAATGCGTTCCACAGGATTGTTCTTTAAGCGAAACACCATTGTAAATGACCAATTTGGGGGGGGGGGGGGAATTGCAAACCCCGATTTATTTGTTAAGCGAGTTTTTGGATGGTTTTATTTGTTAAGCGAAGCGAACATTCAGAGAAAATTCTGCTCTTTAAGCAAGTTACTCTTTAAGTGAGGTGCTCTTTATGCGAGGTTTGACTGTAAAACTATTTGTAAAGCTGCCCCGCCTATGGATGTGCATAATAAACTTAACACACGTTGCTTCATAGTTTTTCAGTGGGAAACATTTTTGCACCTCTAAATTTCAGTGCCCTACACCGAAGCTCCAGTTGCTCTGCCCTCTTTACAGCTGTCTTTTTGGCACTGCATGGAGAACAGAATACTGTATTGAGAAATTAAGCAGTCAATTCCCCTACCCACCCATAAAGCTGGCAATGTGTCAAGGGGGAAAAATTAAGGTGGGGCACTTGAGCATATTTCTGTGACAGGGGTTTGGTCCTCCAACTGATGTGAGTACAACAATCCCACTGCCAAACCCTAAAGAAGAAGGGAGGGGGTTTGGGCTGCAGCTTCCAGAACTCCTCAGTCAGCAGGGGGACTCTGGAAATTGTAACCGCAAAAAAAGGCAAGGTAAAGGTAAATGTCTCCCGTGCTGAAAAGCCAGTCATGTCAAAGAGCCAGTGTTGTCTGCATCTGCACACATTTCTGTGGTCATGTGGCAGGCATGACTGGACACCGGAGCTCATAGAACACTGTTACCTTTTCCACCAAAGTGGTACCTATTTATCTACTTGCAATTTTTTGCTTTCGGACTGCTAGGTTGGCAGGAGCTGGGGCAGACAACAGGAGCTCACTCTGTCATGCAGCACTCAGGTCTCAAACTGCTGACCTGCCGATCTTCCGGTCGTCAAGCTCAGCATCTTAAGCACTAAGCCATCACAATACCTAACGCCAAGAAAGGTGCCAACTAACTCTGCTCACTGTTCAGAAATACAGTCATGTACAGCAGGACAATTAGACTATTTTATGGTAGTTCCTTCGGTTTGATCTGGTGTAAGAAAGATTAGCAATGAAGAGCACCAAGCACAAAATATAACTTGGACTATTGCACTTATGGCTTCTACTAGCCATAAGGGGAGAGAATCACTATATAGCCTCAACGTACAGTGCGTTTTATCTATATGTTTAGCTCTTTTGTGACCTTCCTGAGCCTGTGGGATAGAGGAGGAGCAAATAAAGAAAGCAAAAGCTTTCTTTGGCTTGGTAACTGAGCCTTGGCACAGCCACAGTTTCTTCACTTGGACCAAAGAGGGAGTCCTTTGACCTCTCCAAGGGCAGCTCAAACCTCTCTTCCTTAATGAGCAACTTTTACATTTTTTAACTTCTTCTTAAATATAATTTTACAACAATAAAAGAAGAAGAAGAAGAAGCGAGGTACAGAAGTAACAAGAACTAAGTCCTGTCACTGGTGATGGGTGTTGCCAGGCAACCGGGAGGTAGAGATGAGAGATAATAAGGAAGAAGGCCAAAGTCACAGAGATGTCAGTGACAGCTGGAGAAGGGTGAGAAGAGGTGGCTTTGCTGGACAGAATTAACCCCATGTACTCCTGAAGCACAGGAAATCTGATGCTGAGAGCAGAGCTGGCAAAACCAACCATCTTAGGTTCCCAGAATTCAGCCTCACTAGAGCTAACAATTCTTGTTTTAGATGCAGGCCAAATAGTACCCAAGGGACTGCAGTGGCTTAGTGGTTAAGACACTGAATTTGACAAGTGGAAGGTCAGCAGGTCAGCAATTCGACAACTGAGTGCTGCACAACCAAGAGAGCTCCTGTCTCCATCCCAGCTCCTGCCAACCTAGCAGTTCAAAAGCAAGAAATTGCAAGTAGATAAAGATGTACTGTTTTGGTGGGAAGGAAAACAGTGTTCCATGTCCACGGAAATGTCTGCAGACACAGACAGCACTGACTCTTTGGCTATAATCAGAGATGAGCACCAAACCCTAGAGTCAGACATGACTGGCTTTCGAACAAAGGCAATTTATACCTTTATCTAAATAGAACCAAGCTTAGTCCAAAACTTAACCCTCATGCCTAGCAGACAATGAGTTTCACTTTACCATCCATTTCAAGAAATGGACCAAGTGACAAGACTGGAAACACCAATTTGACCAGGGTTATGAGTCTACTCCAGATTTTAGTTCACTTTTTGAAGCAACTTTCAAGTGTGCAGAACACTACCTCCAAATACATTCAGCACCTTGGATAGCTCCTTAAAATTCAAACTAAAAGCAGAGTGGATTTAACATCCCCACAAAACTGCAATCTCCAGTTTCCATGAGAGGAAAACCTCCCCATGGTCAGATGTAAAGAGAATCCAATTGTGGTTGGAAGGAATTAAAAAATATGGGAATACAGTATGGTGGAAAAAATTAGTCAGGATATTTCAGGACAGCCATCTGAAACTGAGAACAGGGCAAACTGTGGTGGCTCAGTGGTTAAGAAGCTCGCCTTGATAGCTGGAAGACTGGCAAGTCAGCAGTTCGAGACCTGGGTACTGCATGACAGATTGAGCGCCCGTCTCTGTTCCAGCTCTTGGAGGCGTGAAAGGAGCCTCATTTGGGCATTCCCTGAGTGGAGTTTCTTCTGCAAAAATCCATTCAACCCAGAATAATTTCTGACACAAAATTATTATTATAATAGTTACTTGTAGGATAGAATATATTAGCAGTTATATTTTGTCATGCAAGCTATGCCTGGAGAAACTGCTTCTCCCACCCAACTATTCAAGATACAGGGTTGTGTCCAATTGGTCACCCGACTCTCAGGGTGTCCAAGTTCAAAGAATGACCAACACTAAAGATTAGGTTAAAAATGTTCTACTATTTTCCAAGACTCAAAGGGGGCATTTATTCTGAAATAATTTATGCAAATCTACTACAGTTGAAAATCTGTTCTTCAAAATTTGCCTACCATGGAGCATAAGGCAGAGAAGCTCTGGAGGGGAAATATATGGCAACCCTTCCTGGAGGGGTCCTCTTTATAGGACAGTTGGGGAAAGTTCCTTTCCTGGACTATACCTCTGAAAGTTTGCTAGGATTCTCAAACCTATATTTAATTTTAATTTAATTTAATTTTTCAATTTCTACGCTGCCCAATCAAGGGGACCTGACTCAGGGCGGCTTACAGTCAAAAGTATAAATACAAGTGGTAATGAAAATACATAATATAGTAAATATAACACAATAATTACATCACATTCAATAGAGCAAATGCAATCCTTGATACAACAACAACAACAAAAAAGCAATACAATAAGGTGGCTCTCTGTCCCTTCCTCAGCCAAGGGAGGATGGGATCTCGGGCAGCTGTGGCGGTGACAACAACCGTCCTCAGCCCAACGCGAGGCTCAAGAGTTGAAATGCAAGCTATGCCTGGAGGCCCAAGAGTTGTCATGGAAGCTATATTCCAAGAAAATAACTTTTCAGAACTTTTATATGGAAAATTCAGTAAATGATCCAATACAATGCTGTGTCTGTCTGTCTCTCTGTGTCTCTGTCTGTGTGTGTGTGTCTGTGCCTGTGTCTGTGTGTTGTTTAGCAAGGGTTGAGACAGCAGAACATATGGAGGAGAGAAGTATCTGCTCATCATTCATAGCCATCAATATTTTCAGAAGATTGGGATGACACTGGGCATAATTCAAGGACAGTCAAGAGGCACAAAAGCAGAATTCTTGCAGTTCATTGCCAACTCCATCCTGGGGTTCTGGCTAGTAAAAATTGAGTGGGGCAGTCGTACTCCCCCCCCCCCTGCATTCAAAAATGCCTCATGCCACCCAGGGGATTTTCCCCCTGGTGTTTCTGTAATCTAGCACCTCTCAGGGCAAGTCAAAATCCAAAACAGATTTCCCCTTGAATTTACACTTGTGCAGGGAGGGGTGGGGCGTTGGTGGAATAATAATATTCTTGTTGCAAAGGAAACAGGCTCTTGAATTGAAGGTTAGTTAAATTTCCTTCTCTCCTTAAGCACATGGGCAAGTTTTGCATTTCTTCTGCCTCTGGGCAACAGGCTCTTTGAGAAAACCCTGCCTGCATGGGAGATTGGCAAAAGCCTTCCTAAGCCACCTGGTGGTTTATCTCTTGACCATGCATGCTAATGTTTGGTGCAGCTGCCTTTCTCCTAGCAAAAGCAGCAGAGCTGGGGAAAGGGGTGTGTGTAAGGATTTTAACTGCTGTCTTTAAAAGATGCAAAACACTGCCAAAGGCATCTGAAGCTTATTGTACTACTGGTGGTAATGTGTGTATGTGCATGTACCTGTCTGGATGCTTGTCCCCTAGTTTCATCCTTGCAGCCAGGTAATTAATAAAACAGCAGCAGAGCGATGTTGCCCTGTTTCACAGCCCTCCCATCTCTGGTCTATAAAACCCCATGAAACTGATGCCAAGGACAAGGAAAAGGCTACACCATTCAAGGTTCAGTTTGCAGCCAGTAACGTGAAAAGCATCTACCTGAGCCTGCAAACTTATGCTAGGTTGTTGTTGTTGTTGTTGTTGTTGTTTGGAGGATTCTTTCTCAGCCCTCCCCTACAGATGACAGGTATTTGGATTTTTGCATGCACAGATAGTGATCTACCACTCAGTCTCATAAACAGGATAATCAATGAAGAAGTAATGAAATACAATAGAACCCCGGACAACGTGATGACATGGTTCCACAAGTCATGACGTTGTCCGGTTTTTCACGCTGTTCGATACATTGATCGAACAATGCTTAAAAAAAGCCCTGATGTCAGGGACAAACCACACCGAGGCAAGGCTCAGCTTGTCCGAAACCCCCCCCCCTGGGTAGGCACGCAATCGCGTGTTGTTCGGGGTTAGGGCAAGGTACGGGAAAGACCCTCGTATCCTGCCCTAACCGCCGCTGCGGCGCGCAAGCCTGCAAGCTGCCCGAAGTTGCGAAAGGGTAAAGATCCTTACACTTTCGCAACTTCGAGCGTGCGTGCGTGTGTCGTTCGGGGTTAGGGCAGGATACAGACGTTGTTGTTTTTTTTTACCAATTTTGGGGTCTCTGACACACACACGCTGGTTCCAGGGAGGTGGGCAGACCCAATCCAAGCTGTTTCTGGGCTTCCCCGACCTCCTGAGCCAGTGCAGCAAGCCAGAATGTCGGGATTCGAACTCTGACATTCTGGCTTGCTGCACTGGCTGAGGATGTCGGGGAAGCCCAGAAACAGCTTGGATTGGGTCTGCCCACCTCCCTGGACCCGGGGGGGGGGGGTCAGATACCCCAAAATTGGTAAAAAAAAAAAGTCCGTATCCTTCCCTAACCCTGAACGACACGCGCGCGCACGCTCGAAATTGCGAAAGTGTAAGGATCTTTACTCTTTCGCAACTTCAGGCAGCTTGCAGGCTTGCACGCCTTGGCGGCGGTTAGGCGAGGATACGGGGGTCTTTCCCGTATCCTCGCCTAACCCCAGCTGAGGCGCGCGCGCACGCTCGAAGTTGCGAAAGTATAAGGATCTTTACCCTTTCGCAACTCGAAGTTTCGAAAGGGTAAGGATCCCCGTACCCTTTCCAAACATCGTGGGGGCGGGCGCTGGGGGGGTTTGGATTGGGTAGATGTTCTACCCAATCCAACTCCCCCCCCCATGCATACACTTGTTCCGAATAACGTTAAAATCGCGTTATTTAATACAAGATTTTTCCAAAAATCTTGTCACGTTATGCGGTTTTCACGCTATACGGTACTCACGTTTCCCGGGGTATTACTGTACCAGTAATACCTCAGATAACGCTAAGACTTGGTTCCACAAGTCTTGGTGTTATCCGATTTTTAGTGTTATCCAATCCATGTTAAAATCCTATGGGATGGATCAGATAACGTTAAACCTCCATAGAGATACATTGTAACCGCACAGGCTTTAGTGGTTGTTATCCGATCCATCCCATAGGAACTTAACGTTATTTGATCCAATTCTCCTCCCCAGATTACTTAACGTTATGCAATTTTAGCATTATCCGAGGTAAACGTTATCTGAGGTATTACTGTAACTGCAACCTACAGAGATCCTGGACCACAAGGTTAATACAGTGTGTCTATTTGATATATCCAAGACATTCTTAGGGAGGCCTGGGAGATGGTGACAAGGAACCAGGCTTTCTTGCTGGTGGCCCCAATGATCTAGAACACCCTTCGAATACCTGTCTGCCTGGCCCCTTCCAGAATCGGATATGGGATTTAGGAAGGTTGTTACAGCTGAATTATTTAGAGAAGCATTTTATAATATTTTGCTCCCTCCATGATATTTTTGGTTATTTTTTAAAAAAAGTTTCAGACTGTGATGCCCGATGAAGTGTGGAGTGGCTAAGCTGCAAGAATGCAGTCAAATGTTTGCTCGCAATCTGAGTTTGATCCCAGTAAGCTCAAGGTTGACTCAGCTTTCCATTCTTCCAAAGTTGGTAAAATGAGGTTGGTACCCAGCTTGCTGAGGGCAAACTGTATTTTGCACAATTATTTTGTGAACCACCCAAAGAATGCTTAACGCTATGGGGTGGTATATAAGTAAAAACAGCAACAGCAGCAAAAAAATGACAATAAGAACAAACAGAAGAACAACAAAGATGTGCTGCTGTAGTTAGCAATTACAGGAATTGGTTTCTAAATGGAAAAGTACAAATCTAAGGCATATCAGAAAATAAAACAAAATAAACAAAACAAAACAATATAAAAACACTGTAGCACTTTAAAGACTAACTGCTATATTTTTATTGTTCGCTTTCGTGGATCAAGTCCATGAAGAAGTAGACTTGATCCACGAAAGCAAACAACAAAAATATAGCAATTAGTCTTTAAAGTGCTTTGTTGTTGTTCAGCCGCACAGTCGATTCCGACCCTTTGCGACGACCCCATGGACCTCTGTCCGCCAGGCACTTCTGTCCTCCACCATCCTCCTCAACTCACTCAGCTCTGTGCCCATTGTGTCCACAATACCATCTAGCCATCTCATTTTTGGCCGCCCCCCTTTTCTTTTGCCCTCCACCTTTCCAAGCATCAAGGCTTTCTCAAGTGAATCTTCTCTTCTCATTTGATGTCCAAAGTACTTTAGCTTCATCTTTACAATTTGACCTTCTAAGGAGCAGTCAGGGTTGATTTCTTCTAAGATTGACCTATTTGTTCTCCTTGCTGTCCAGGGGACTCTCAAAATTCTCCTCCAGCACCACATCTCAAAGGCATCTACAGTATTCTTCTGCACTCAGCTTTCCTAATGGTCCAGCTCTCATAACCATACATTGCCACAGGGAATACCATTGCTTTGACTATAAGAATTTTTGCTTGCAATTTGATGTCTCTACTTTTCACTATGTTCCCCAGGTTTCTCATTGCTTGCCTCCCAAGAATCAGTCACCTTTTTCTTTCATGGAGCTACAGTGTTTTTTATTTTGTTTTGTTTTGTTTTCTGATATGCCTGAACCACAGACTAACTGCTACTGTTCCAAAAAATGCAAATCTAAGGGAGAGGCTCATGCACTCCCAGACCCTGTCACCGTTGAATAGGGGACTTTGATACTTTGCCCCTTCCTATTTCAGCCACAATCCTGCCCAACACATCCAGGGGCAAACACATTAGGCATGATGGCATTAAACAAACAAGTCTTCCCTGAAGAGAATTTTTTAGGTTAAAATAAACTCTCTTTCTCCATCACAATGAAGAAGTGGGGTGCGTTCCATTAATTCTTACATTTTATGCTTCTAGTACCCAGGGCTGTGTTATGTTCTCTACATAAGTATATCAGAGAAATGAGCAAAACTTACACTCAAGCATTCTCTAACTTTACCCTCATTCTATGTCAGCCCTGCTCGTTATTCAGCCTCACTGAACAGGACATGAAGGGGCATTTATTAGTTTGCTTGCAAAAAAACTAAAGGTTTGTTTGTTTGTTTGTTTGTTTGTTTGTTTGTTTGTTTGTTTGTTTGTTTGTTTGATTGATTGATTGATTGATTGATTGATTGATTGATTGATTGATTGATTGATTGATTGATTGATTGATTTCTATACCGCCCTATTTGGTGCAACCAACTCAGGGTGGTGTACAAAATAAGAAGCATACAATCACCAGTACAATACAATAATAGGGCAACAATACTGTGATAGAACACCGCACAGCAAAATAGCAATAATAATACAATCCAGTGATAATATAACAGTACAGTCAAACCTCGCATAAGGAGTAACTCGCTTAAAGAGAAGAATTTTCTCTGAATGTTTGCTTCGCTTAACAAATAAAACCAAAAACTCGCTTAACAAACAAATCGGGGGTCACAACCCCCCCCCCAATTGGTCACTTACAATGGTGTTTCACTTAAAGAGCAAACCCCCTTAAAGAGCAATCCTGTGGAATGCATTATGCTCTTTAAGCGAGGTGCAACTGTATAATCCAACAATACAATGTAGATATAATCCAACAATATAATATAACATACAATATAACAATATAGTAACAAGAAAATCCAATCCAGCAATACAAAATAACGGCAGTCTTCTCCTCCAGTAATGGCTACAGTCACTGTCTACAATGATTTTGGCAACTGGGTTCCACATCTGGGTCCTGATCTTTTTCCCCATGGAGACAGAGACACTATAAAATTTAGCACAAAGGAGAAGAAGATGAAGAGGAATAAGTGATCCTACCTCCTAACAGCTGTGTTCTCAGACATATACTGTACTGTATCTGTTTTTAAAAGAGACCGTCAAATGGTTAAAATAGAAAAATTATGTTGCAATTTTCACACTGCGCTGTAGGAGGCTATCCTAGTAGAGAAAAGGTTGTCATTCAATTTTTGTTTCTCCCTCTGTGCAAAACCTATTAAGCTTGATGGTACTGATATCTTCCACAGGAAGAAGGGAAAGCCACCTTACAGGAGAGAGAAAGATCATTTGAAGACTTTGACTGGCAGGTGGGAAGCACTCAGCAGCACGGCAGGGAAGATTCTTACTCTCTGCCTAGGAGAGAGACTGGCAAACTGACCTAATAGGCTCTTCCGATTCTTATTTTTTATAATTCAGAGATCTGCCGCTAGAAATGGGATAAGGAACTTTCAGGTAAGGATATTTCACCAGAGCTTATAAAATAATGTATTTTGCCCTACTTGCTAACTTTTCAAACACTGGCCAAAGCTTAGAAAACTTACATTTTTGGACTACAATGGCCACAAACTTTCAGTCATGCTGGGTGGGGTCTAGATGCCTAATGAAGGAAGTGTTCCAAATTCTGAGTACAGTATATGGTTATCTCACTCATCACAAAGCCTGCACATCTTGCTGATTCTAACTGAGATATGGCAACACATGTCCATATTAATTTTTGGTTTACATCCTTCCCATCATATTTATTTTCTGCTGTCTTCTAGACAGATGTGTACAGATGCCTAGATCTACTTTGCTTTATGCTTCAGGACACTGCTTGGGTCAAGGAACAAGATTCTTCCCATCCCATTGCTTGGGCAAATGCCGCTTAATTAGCTGATGGATCCTTCTTCAGTTTCAGTTATGAGAGAACATTCTCCCCATCTTTAAAATTAAAATTGTTGTAGTTGATGATGATGATGTTGTACTTGTAAGCCGCTCCACTCGCAGAGCGACTCTATCTTAGGGAGACATCCAGTAGGTGGCTAGGTACACAGCTTTCTCCTCCATCTTCCTCTGCAAAATACTAGGGCAGAACCCTAAAAAGCAAGAGCCAGACACAGCTGAAAAACAGGGTTTTAGCTGGCTGGAGGGCATGTACTAAGTATTAAGAAGAATCCTCCAACATGGTGAAGCTTAGGAATATCTTACCAATACCAGAACCAAACTAAGAAGTTGTTTCAATCCAAAGCCCACCCCTCATCCAATTTCCCCTCTTCCTCTCACAATCACTTTCATCAAAAAAACTCTTTTTTTCCAAGTAAGAAGGGAAGTGTCTTAGTTTGTTGTTGTTACTATTAGACAATTGGTGGCTGGAATCCCAAGAATTTACCTGTAGATCCTGGTAGACCATCTACCCTAAAAATACCTGCACAATAGTTAACATAGGTGACTGAAAGACAAGGAAGCAGTTGCCTCCCTACAAGCCTCAACATTGCATTCATATGAATATGTGCCGGGCCGGTCTGACCAGGGAATGAAAGGATGAACGCTTGCAGGTCCCGGCCACCTACAAAGCAATGCTGGGGCCGCCACTCGCTGCTAATACTGCCCATGCTGCAGGGTGCTCCCCGGGCTGGTCCGCGCTGGGGGGGGGCGCTCCCCATTGCCACTGCCATCCACCCCTTAGCCAACTCGGCTGAGGAGGGGAAGTGAGACAGCTGTGTGGTTTGGCGGGCTTTAAAAACTTTTTTAAAAACTGTGCCGTCGTTACCACCACCACTGCTGCCACCGGATGTTTCCTTAGCCAGTCTGGCTGAGAAGGACACTGAGCCCCCAGGCTCCATCAAAGACAATGACACACACACACACACCCCGGGCTCTGTCAAGGACTTTGAGCCCCTGGGCTCTATCACAGAAGTTGTATGTGTAGTTGTTTGTATTGGTGTTTTGTTATACTTGGTGATTTGTTAGACTGTGTTTTGTTATATTCTGTTAGCTGCCCTGAGTCACTGCGAGTAGAGTGGCATACAAATGTGAACAATTAAATTAAATTAAATTAAACACAGTAAGTGAAGAGAGTGGAGGAAAAATCAAGAATAGGCAATCCAGTGATAGAAAAAGTGACTTCCCTCCTGTTCAGCAAGACATGTCAGGTTTAGCAAGTTGTACCAAACAGAACTGAGGTACTACATAGTTAAAACAATAATTACACCCTGTTAAGTTCATTTTGATTTATGGCAACCCTCCCCAAGGTTTCCTGAGTATAGAGTACTCAGAAGTGGTTTACCCATCCTTTCTTCTGCTGGTGCATTGCGGTCATACTTCTTGCCCAATGTTACACAAGCTAACTGTTCTCTGGAAAGGTGCAGTAGATAACTGCGTCCTTATGGCACAACTGCTGAGTTACCCAGCCAATTATGTTTACGCATGTATAAGGTAAAAGGATGCATGTCTGACACAGAAAACCTGCAGTAGAACATCATGTATGTCTTGTTTTATTAAGAGAAATTGGAAATAATGTTGTGTAGCTAAATTAGTAGGAAAACGAGCCTAACTGCACCTTACCACTATTTCTCCTACATGCTGTTTCCAGCAGGGCTGGATGAATCAAAAGTTGGAATTAAAATCACTGGGAGAAACAGTAAAAATTTGAGATATGCAGATGATACTACCCTAATGGCAGAAAGTGAAGAGCCCTAAAGAAGCTCTTGCTTATGTTGAAAGAAGAGAGTGCAAAAGCTGGTTTGAGACTTAACATCAAAAAACCAAGAAAATGGCAACAGGCCCTATCACACCCTGGAAAATAGATGAGGAAGAAGTAGAAGCAGTGACAGATTTTACATTCTTAGGATCCAAGATCACTGCAGATTGAGATCGCAGCCATGAAATAAAAAGGCGACTGATTCTTGGGAGACAAGCTATGAGAAACCTGGGGAACATAGTTAAAAATAGAGACATCACCTTGCAAACAAATGTCCGCATACTCAAAGCAATGGTATTTCTGGTAGTGATGTATGGTTGTGAGAGCTGGACCATAAGGAAGGCTGAGCGCAGATGAATAGATGCCTTTGAAATGTGGTGCTGGAGAAGAATTTTGAGAGTATCCTGGGCAGCGAGGAGAACAAATAGGTCGATGAAGATGAAGCTAAAGTACTTTGGATACCAAATGAGAAGAGAGGATTCACTTGAGAAAGCCTTGATGCTAGGAAAAGTCAAGGGGAAAAGAAGAAGGGGCAGCAGAGAATGAGATGGCTAGATGGCATTGTTGATGCTGGGTGGGCTGAGGAGGATGGTGGAGGATAGGGGTGCCTAGCGTGAGGTTGTCCATGGGGTCGCGAAGGGTCGGAATCAACTGTGTGACTGAACAACAACAAACTGTTTTCAAAATCTGAATCCCACCTACTATATTTCTTTTTGTAATACACTTCACAATTGCATCCATGTTCTCCACACTAGGAGTGCGAACGTTTGACAGCCTTGCACCTCCCATCAGACCTGGTCAGATCCGTGAAGAGTGAGGGCTCAGAGGAAACACAGCCCAAATAACCTGTCATAATGTTTTGTGCTCATTTTATTGCAATGTTGTGATTGTGAGTTGGAGAGCACCACAGGAAGACTTGACTCCAGAGGTTGATAAGTATGACTAATAATAATAATAATAATAATAATAATAATAATAATAATAATAATAATAATAATAATAATAATAATAATAATAATAATAATAATAATAATAATAAATTACAACTAGAGTATATGATACATGCTAAATGAGAACAGCCACCATGACTGATCAAATTTGACTATCAAGTGGCATCAAACTGCTTCAGACTTATGGTGTTCCTAATAGGGATTTCACAGGTACAGTACTGGTTAACCATTGCCAACCCCCATGGACTTTCCATAACCAAGCAAGAAGTTAAACCTAGATCTCCTGAATCCTAATCCAGCATTCCATCCACTGCATTCTATATCCATTCTATCAGACTGGTCCTCTGATAGTCCCCAGAAGAATCAGGGGACTCAGTCTAATTAACTTCTGAATCTTGCTGACCAAATAGCCATCATCACATTGTTTAGCAACAATTTAAGCTATCTATTGTCTAAGAGTGTAGTAATTTTTCAAGGCCATGGTGACTTAGTGGTTAAGATGCTGAGCTTGACAACCAGAATGTGGTCAGGTCAGCAATTCGAGCTCCAAGTGCCGCACAATAAAGTGAACCCCCATCGTCTGTCCCAGCTCCTGACAACCTAGCAGTTCAAATAGGTATCACTTCTGTGGGAAAGGTAACAGTGTTCTATGCGCCTCTAGCTCTAGCCATGTCTGCCACTTGACCACGGAAATGTCTGTAGATGCAGACAGCTCTTGCTCTTTGACTGTAGACAGAAATGGGTATCATCTCCTAGAGTTGGATACAACAGGCTTTCAAGCAAGGGAGACCTTTTCCTTTACCTTTACCTGATAATGTTTCTGAGAGAACCACATTGAATATTAAAACCAGGACACTGGACAGCCATCAACTAATTATACCACTCTCTGCTGCAGGTGGAGAAACACATTTTTGACTACTTCCACAGACAGACACCTGTTAACAATCCACTCAAGAAATTCAAAACAGCTGTTCTGGATGATCTCTGTTAAACTGCAGTTCACTTCAGAGCTCTTGCAAGTACATAGGGTTTTTTTTAATGTCTACTGCAAATATTCATTCATAAAGCATGAAAGAATGTCTTTTGTATAGGGCAGAAATGTTCACAACTCAATTTGGTTTATGCCATTCTCACTTCTGAAATAGACATCATGATAATAACTGCCTGCTGTCAAGATGTTTCCCACTTATGGCAACCCTTTCCAAGATTTTCTATGCAGAGAATACACAGAAATGGTTTACCGTTTCCATCTTCTCGGGTGCCCTGGGACTGTGCAGCCTGTCCATAGCTACACAGGCTGGATCTTCTCCAGAGACGCACAGTGAAGAATCAAACTCCCTAACTCTCTGAACTATCCAGCCTGCCTGAAATAAATATAGTGGGAGCAATTTTCAAAACTATTTTTTTAATTTACTGTTTTCCTGTCCCTAGCCTCAGTCACCACAATTAACAGCAATCCCCATTCCCTCTCCAAAATAATGTGTAGCTCACAGATGGTTCAAGATCAGAACACATGTACGTTCCAAAATGTAGGGGTATTGCTCCCCCACTGGGTCCACAAGACACCATCAATGCAAGCTAATCACACTCATAAAGGTCCTGCTTCATTTAACTGGGCTTACTCTGAAGCAAACTTGCCAAGCTTTTCTAATGTACAAGCCATACATTCAAGCAACAATTCTTACAGTCCAATTCTTACTTCTGTTGACCTATTTTCAAGTAAGTGTGCTTACCTTCCTGCACCGCCAACATTTAAAGGTAAAGGTCACCCTTTCTCGAAAGCAGAGGCGTAGCTACCGCCGTATCTGCCGTATCAATTTTACGGGGGGGCCGGGCCACGGGGGCCCCCAACGTGCATAAGCAAAACAAATCTTTACCCTTCCTAAGGGCCCCCAAACAAATTTTTATACGGGGCCCCGCCAAGGCACGCTACTCTTCTGCTCGAAAGCCAGTCGTATCTGACTCTAGAGTTCAGTGCTCATCTCTGTTTCATAGCCAAAGAGCCAGCGCTGTCCGCTTCTGCATGTTTCCGTGGTCATGTGGCACGCATGACTAGACACTGGAGCACACAGAATACTGTTTACCTTCCCACTTAAGTGGTCCCTACATTTGTACTGTACAGTATTTGCAATTTCTTGCTTTCGAACTGCTAGGTTGGCAGGAGCTGGGACAAAGACGGGAGCTCATTCCATAGTGCAATATTCAAGTACTGTATTGAACTGCTGACCTGCCGCCTTCAGTCAGTGTCTTTGCCACTTGAGCCACTGCAGTCCCTATCTCCAATATTTACAGTTCCCAAATTCATAACGGAGAGCATTTGATCCTGTTTGCACTGTGCCTTTCTACAAAGGGGAGTTAACTAGAAAGCAGCTGTTCAAAATGCTTGCCTTTTACTCCTCTGAGAATAGGCTGCAATTACAGCCTCTGGGAGGAAAACCCACCTAAGGGCAGTGAGATTTACTTCTAAAAGATGAAACTGTTAAGAGTAAAAAAGAGCTGTCTAGCATTATTTATTATTCCATTTGCCCAAGCACTGCGAGGGAACGTTTGCACAGGGTCAGTGTAAAACATGTTGACAGGAAACAGCCTAGGTATCCTCAACTTTCTCCAGTTGAGAAGTGAAATCCCAGATTCCTCAACCAAGACCTCACCTCTGCAGCTTCAGTGGGATGAGTTATGACCACAAAGTTTCAGATTCAAATCTCCAGTCAGCAACCTGAGCCCCTCCCACCCACTCATGCAGCCTCAGTTCACAGGGTTATTTTACATTTCAAGGACGAGAGAAGAGAGAAGAAATTCTGAGCTCTCCCTTCATCAGTGATAAGTTGAAACAACCATCCTTCCAGTAAAAGGCTGGGGGCGGGGGCTCTTGCAGAGCCAAGGAAGAGGAAAAAACACACACAACTAACAGGTTGTTATGTGCTGCCATTTCCTACACCACCTTTGCAGAACAAACTTCAGCAGAATTCTCATTCACAGAACAAATAAAGAACTTGGTGTGTTGCCTGAGTCAGTCATACCATTATAAATAAATGCTAGGGTTGAAGAGTAAACCCATTAGCAAATGTGTAATGGCACAATGTTTATTTTCTATCTATCTACTAACCATTTGCAATTCAACAGGGCTAACCTCACAGCAAATCTGAATACCAATCCAGGATTTTCTGTTATTACCAGCCACATTGATTTGTATTCTTATCTGTTATGCTAGTCAACCATTGTGCACCTCTGTACCTGATGTATATAAATAGATGCCATGAAGCCTCACTCTGATGAAGTGGACTTGATCCATGAAAGCTCACAATAAAATACAGCAGTTAGTCTTGAAGGTTCCTCAAAGTTTTTTGTCTTTTTGGTTTGTTTGGTTTACTTTCTGATAAGATTTCTTTAATTTGGTAACACTATATAAACCATGTGTCATAGCTCTGTCCAGCAGCAATACAAGTATGATCTCTTATGATTGATATCTGCAGAAATAAGTAGGGCTGGTAAATCAAGAAGAGTTTTTTTAAAAAAGCAATAAAGATTTGATGAATAGTGAAAAACAAAATTTAAGAAAAAATGTTTCAACTGTCAGTTTCTTTACTATATCAGAGAGTAAACGAAATGACAAAAAACGATAATCAATTATATTGAACATTATCAGTCTATGGATAGGGTACACAGAAAGAGCCTCCTTGAAGATTGTTGGGCGGTTTTTTAACCACAATCAGGCATACCCTAGTAACGGCACCCTTATGCTGCCGGCTAATCTTTCTGAAACTAGGTTATGCAAAAGGAACTGCAGAATGAACTCACAAAAAGGTACCTTCATATCAGAGAGTAAATAAAACAAAAAGACAAAAAACATTGTGATACTTTAAAAACTAACTCCTGTGTTTAAATGTGAGCTTTCATGGATCAAGTCCACTTTGCCAGACTTTTGTGATTCACGAAAGCTCACATTTAAATAAAGAAGTCAGTTGTTAAGGTACCACAGCCTTTTCCATCTTTTTGTTGTTTATTTGTTTTGTTGACTCTCTGATATGCTTGCACAAACTACCACATCTACCATTTCAAGCATTTCTTTAGTACAGGGGTGCTCAAACTTTTTGGGTCATGGGCTGGTCACATGGTTCAGGGATGGCCAAATTCTATTCCAGGGACTGGATCTGCTCCCCAACACCAATTCATCAGGCCATAAGGGCACCTTAGTGATGAGGGTGGCGAGGCCCAGATGAATTGGCATCAGGGGCCCGATCTGGCATCAGGGGCCATAGTTTGGGCACCTCTGCTTTAGTATGCAATCGTGGGTTTTTTTGCACTCCGATATACACACACAAAACTCTGGAAAACCAACCATTCTTCACCACCACCAACCGGCAATCTCCAATGAAAACAAGACCTGGATTCCAAAACAGAGCGCGGAGTGGGGAGGTGGGTGGGGGGGGGGTAGAGAAACGCTCCACGCGGCTCCGTCTCCGATCAGACTCCGGGAACTTCCTTCCCAGGGGGAGCGCAAACCACCTGTCTGAGCCCAGCCCGACAGAGCCTCGCCAGCCCGGATGGATCGGGAGGCCAGGGAGGGAGGCTCCGCCACTCTCCGCCCCGCCGCCAGAGCCTCGCGCCCGATCCCGCCTACCTGCAGCCCGGGCCGCCGGACCCGCTGCCACGAAGCTCGCCTCGCCCGGAGGAAAACGGCGGCGGGAAAAGCACCAGGGACCACAGGCAGGCAGACGGACGGACGGAGGGGCAGGTGTCAGGGCGCCAGGCACCGAGGAAGAGCCGGGAAGGAGGAGGGACGCGTCCGCAGCGACACCCACCTGGCCGGGGCGGCTGCGAAGCGGCGGCCGGAGAGGGCGGGGGAGGCTGGGCTTCGCCTGGGCAACCTTGGCTGAGGCGGAGGCGCCTCCTGGCTCCCTTCCTTGCTCCCTTCCTTCCTCTCTCGTCGTCTTCTCCTCTTCCTCCTCGCCCGTAAGGCGCGCGGCTCTCCCGCCCAGGGCCAGTCGCGGAAGGGGGAAAGGCGAAGGGGCGTTTCGGTGCGCCCAAGACACCCCCCAGCAGCAGCAGCAGCAGCAGCAGCAGCGCACCTGCCGCGCGTCTCCCTCAGCCGGGGAGGAGGCGGGCGGGGGCGGGGGCGGCCAAGGGGGCGAGAAAGAGAGGGGGCGAGCAGAGGAGTGTGTGTGCGTGTGTGCGTGTGTGTTCAAAGGGCCCGGATGTCTGTGGATCTCCTGCAGCCTGTCCCCTCCTACTCCTGCTCCCCCCGCCCTTTACGCACCACCACTTGGTGTGGCCGGGAATCTCCCCCGACGGAGAGAGAGAGAGAGAGAGAGGAGCAAACTGTTGCTGGACCAGGAAGGAAGGCGATACCTTCGCCAATGAATCCCAGGGACACCCGCCGACTGCGGCGGCGCAAGTTGTAAGACGCAAAACTTGAGACCTGGAAGGTCGGCAGGGTCAGCGGTTCGAGGCCCGGGTGGTGCGCGACGGGAGTGAGAGAGAGCCCGTCGTCTGTCCCAATTCCTGCCAACCTAACAGTTCGAAAGCAAGACGTTGTCAGGATATGAATATGTACAGTACTGGGATTGCGGTGGTTAAGAAGCTCGCCTTCATAACTGGAAGGTCAGCGGTTCAAGACCCGAGTTCCTGCCAACCTAGCAGTTCGAAAGCAAGACATTGCGAGAGCGATAAGGGCCAATTCGGCGGGGGAAAGATCGTGGGGACATGAAAGGAACCTCATTCGGGCAGCCCCGGAGCGGAGTTCCCCAGGCAAAAAATCCTCGCAACCCAGGAAGCCCCTTGGTGTGCTTGTGAAACGATTAAAAAAAAAAAGACTAGAAGGTTGGCTGGTTCGACGCCCGAATGCTGCGACGGAGTGAGCGCCCGTCGTCTGTCCCGACTCCTGCTAACCTAGCAGTTGGAAATAAGTACTGCCACTAGTATGAGCCTGTCAGGTGAGCCTGCTATGGTAATAGAGTAGATCCTACTGCCAGCGATTCAATGCCGAGTGTCAGGTGGTGATGGCTAGCTAACCTCACAACGCTGAAGACTAGAGGTTTAGGTGCCGAAGTCCCTAGGGAAGGGTGATGATCCCCAAGGATTAAATCCCACTTGAACCCATCTTGATGGAGGGCAGCAGCTTCATCCATCCTGGCCTGGGGCTGAGGAGGACTTTGTGTGCCATCAAGGCTCAGGACCAGAAAGTGACTCGCGGACCTGGATCCTGCTGCGATGGAAGGCCACTGCGTGACTGTATATTGTTCCCAGGACAATCTTCATGGCTCATAGCCAAGCTTCGGAATCGGAAGAAGAAAGAAGTACTGCTGCGGCAGGGAAGGTAAACGGCGCTCTGTGCGCTCTGGCTCCTTGGCTGTAAACCGAGAGAAGCATCGAACCCTAGAATCCAATACGACGAGCTTTCGAGCAAGGGAGACCTTGGCCCTTAGTAGAGTAGCCGCCGCCGACGGCGCCTCAGCAGCAATACTCACGAGAAAGTGCCTCCAGCCCCTTGTCTGCGTGGGGCTCCCTTCAAGCGGGAGGCAGAGGCGATCCCGGGATACCGTCGGCAGCTCCTTCGTCGCGCGTTAAGGAAAGAACCAGGACCCCTACAAAAACGCCCAGGCACGACTCTTGTGGAGGGATGAGAGCGGGCAGTGGGAGCCGCTCGGAGCCTCCAGTGGCAGGGGCAATGTACCTGTGGATTTCACCTGCCGGCGGGGGTAGGCGGCCCAACGGGAGTTTCTCCGCGGTGAACGCTGTAATTGGTTAATGTAAGGGTTACTGAAGAACAGGAGTTTGACCGGTTGAACTCCAGCCTGATCTAGTGGGTGTTTCTTATGTCCCTCTTAGGATACCTGCCTGTCGCCCTCATTTCGTTAACCTCTCCAAAGTTGGGTCATCTGAAGTACCTGCGCTTCCACCCAGGGCAGGGAGGGAAACCAGTTCTGCTGAGAAGAAAAAAGCTACAGGGAAAGCTCCTCGGGGCAGAGACTTTTACAATTGACGGGTCTCGTCTCAGCCGCCGAACTCCTGCCCCTCTGAGCGAGTACAAAATATTTTCCTTCCCTCCATAGAATCACCAGGAGCTATCATGGGACAGGTGTGGGGTCATACTCTGGGAGGACAAAGCCAGGCACGATTATTGTGGCGCGCAGAGCAGGGTGGGCTCAAGGAGGCGCGCAGAACCTCCAGTGTCGTGGGCAGAGTACCTGTCGATGTCTTTCCCGGGAACGAAACGAGACACGCAGGATGGGGCGTCACGGAACCCGCCCCGATCCCGTGGGCTGAGGCTGCAGGAAGGATCCAACACTCCCGATGGCAGATCCGCATCCTCCCCCTCCAAAGTGTCCCCACCTCAAGTTTCCGCCTCTAGGATCCGCTCCCCCCCTCTCTCTCCCCCCCCCCCTCCGTTAGGCAAGATCGTCATTTCAACTTGGTTATCCAGGGCCAGATTGAACTGATGGGCATCTATTTGTCTGAAACCCATCCAGTTTTGTTCCAGACAGGTGCGATGTGTTCTGCTCAGGAACTAACAGACTTAAGAAAAAGGGAGGGGCTCTAATACTGAAGCAAGACGTAGCACAAGCAAGCAGGGGCTGTTAATCAAGTTTTGACCAAATAATAAAGCAAAGGAACCACACTTATTTACGTTTAGTGTACTCTCTGGGTGCTTCACAAGTTAATTAGCATCTGGTCCCCAACATGCTAGGGGCAGAGACATTTTACTGACCTCAGAAGGATGGAAGGCTCAGTCAGCCCAGAAGTCCTCGCCAGGATTGAACTCACAACCTTTTGGTTGTAGTACAGCAGTTTAACAACACAAAAAATAAAATGGTGGCATTCAAGTCTCTGCTCCAACTCCATCGGCTGAACAGGGGGTGCTCTCCCCAGCCAGTCAGGCGGGGAGAATGAGGGCCAGCTGGACGGAGTGGGCAGGCAGTTACAAAAACCTTGCAGCAGCCACCACAAAACCATTGCCGGATGCTCTCCCCAGCCAGTCAGGCAGGGAGAATGAAGGCAAGCTGGACGGACCAGGTGGGCGGCTACAAAAACATTGCCGCCACCACCACAAGACCATCGCCAGATGCTCTCTGCAGCTGGTCGGGCAGGGAGAATGAGGACCAGCTGGACAGACTGGCTGACTGGCCGAAGACCGCCACTGCTACCCACCACCACAGCTGTGCCGTGGCCAGCCACTCCCTGTCAGGAAAGGATAAGGCCTTTCCCGACTGTTTTGTAAAAAAATTTTTTTACTCTAGTGTATTTCTCTGAATCTATTGCATTTTTCTGATTGTATTATATTTTTATTTTTATGTAAAATTTATTGACTACATTGACTGTTTCATATTTGTTCTTATATTTATATTCTGTCATTTTATATGTGAGATTGTAACATTGTTAGCCACTCTGAGTTGCTTCAGCAAAGAGAGCGGCATATAAATCTATAATAATAATAATAATAATAATAATAATAATAATAATAATAATAATAATAATAATAATAATAATAATAATAATAATAATAATAATAATAATAATAATAATAATAATAATAATAAATATTGCACAGGGAAATTAGACATGCTTATAATCATAGGCACAGAAGTAGGAGACAAAGGAGAACCTAATGTTGGAAAAACTGGTTTTAATTCCAACACCACTTTCGCATGATCTGATTCCTTAAAAATTCCAACTTCCATCTCCTCTAAATTCTTGATCATATTACCTGTATCTGAAACTAAAATATAATCTATTCTAGAATATGAACTATAAACTTGTGAAAAATACGTGTAGCATCTTTCTGACCCCTTAAGCTACCTCTAAATATCTCTCAAACCCAATAATTTAATCCATTTATCCAGAATTTTCATTTTATAACTTCTCCTTGCTACATTTGTACAATCTATATTAGATCTGATCAAATTAAAATCTCCTGCCTCAATCATTTTCATTCTTTTCTCTTTTTCCAATATGTCGTATACTTTTTCAAAAACTTATCTTGCTGCTTATTTGGAGCATAAATGTTCACCAATGTTGTTTCTTCATTGTCCACCATACCTTTCACTATCAAATATCTACCTTCTGGGTAAGAAATACTCTTTGTCAGTGTAAAACCTAACCTATTTGAAATCAAGATTGCCACCCCCTTGCCTTTGAGGTTCCGAAGGTCTTTTCATAAATCTGAGTTCATCCTAAAAACAATTTACAGTATTCGTATCTTCTGACTTTTGATGTGTTTCCTGCAAAAAGGTTATATCAGGTCTATCCTTCCTAAGGAGAGATTCCAATCTCTTTCTCTTCACTTGGCAGCCAGTACCTTTCACGTTCCAAGTCAATACCTTAACATTTTTCATTTGTTTTATCATCATTTTGCTCTTATTAGATCCATCCCAGTCTCCTACAGCCATGTACTTATCTAGACATTTATACCCCTCTACACTATAAACAAATAAAAGAAAAAAAACAGATAAAAATTTCTTCTCCACCCCTCGACCTTTCCATTTGTAGGTCACCTCTGTTGCCAAAGAAGGGGGGACATGGAAGATGCATCTATAATCCTAGCTATATGCTCTAGCACTGATTCTTTAATTTTACCTATTTCACCTATTTCTTTATACTACTCATCATCCAAGCCCTCCTCTAATCCCAAAGTTGCCAATTCAGACCTCATCTGACTCTGAGACCACCACCACCCCATAGCCCGCACCAGCCTACACCCCCAACTGCTCCAACTTTGCCTTCTTCATCTCCTTCTTCTCTTTCGGTGCCTCCTGATTCCACCAATTCCTGTCTTAATTTCCTCCATTCTTGAGTACCTCCTCTAACAAAGCCTATCAAACACAAATAGTCCAGTGAATCCATCTTTTAATCAATTGTGTGCACTTTTTGCATAAAAAAAATCTCAGTTGTTGAGGAAACCTCCAACTATAATCAATCCCATTATCACGCAAAATTTTTGTTACAGGATTCATCTTATACCGCCATGAATTTTCAGCCATTGCTATGTCATTGTACACTTCCACACCATTCTCTTCAATTTTCAAAGTGCCAGATCCTATTTGTTTTATGACAGTCATTACTTTCAATTTATCCCCCAAATTTGCAAATTTTACCAAAACATTTCTTGGCAGTTCCCCCCCCCCTATTTTTTTGACCCCAATCGAAATACACTTGCAATATCTTCCAACACAAAATCTTTACCCATTTTTAACTTGTTCAACCAATCAACAATCCTCATTTTCAATTGGTCTGGTATTTTTTCTGACATTTTTCTAATGATAATGTTCTGTTTTTGCATTTATTCTTCCATCATATCCACTCTTTTTTCTTGAACTTCCACTTTAAATTTAAACTCTTTTTGTTCTCCATGTAAATATTTCATATCAGATTGCATGACACTCATATATTTTTTAAAAACATAACAATTGTCTTTTCAACTTTCCCAAAATTAGCATTAACCTGTTTGGTGAAATCTGTGAACATCGATGTGAGTTTTTTTGTAACTTCCCATAATATCATCCTTATCTTTTGCTCTTGACTCATTCAACTCCTGCAACCCTTTCAAAATATCCACCTTGTCCTGAGCCCTGGCCTCCTCATTTTTCTGTGCATTATTATCCATCTTATCCAATCTATTATCCATTTTATCCAATCTTTTAGCCAGTTTTCCCAATTCATTCATAATCATTACTTCGTCCATGGGTGTTGGGGATGATACAGGTGTTACTTTCTCCTTAGCATCTTTCTTTTTCCCATCTCTTCTCTTGGACTTCACCACCTCCTCCTCCTCTTACAGTTTCTTCTCCATCTCCTCAATTAATTTCAAAATCCAAAGACTTTTCCCCCTCCTTTTGCCTTTTTTAAAAATAAAATTCAATTGACTCCCAAAGTTATCCTCTGATTATAATCCAAATGTAGTGAAATTTTAAATTGATTATAATTCAAAAGTTAAATCGATCTTTTTCAGTATTTATTTATACTCCAAAATCCAATTAATTAATCAGTAATCAATTAATCTAATTAGTCCAATCCATCAAATAAACAACTTAATCTTCACTCCAAACTTTAATAAAAATCCAACCAATAACCCAAAGTTAAGTTGATTTAAATCTAATTGTAGTGTTAATTATAATCCAATTGTAATTCAAATTTCATTCAATTAATTCCAGCCAACACCAATTAATTGGATATATCTCCAAGGAAAGTGATTATAAGTTGTAATCCAATTGGTTGCTATCAATTATTATCCAATTAAGAAGTCAAATTTCATTCAATTAATTCAAATTATATTCTGGATATTTTACTATATTCCAACCAGTTCCAATTAATTCCAATCAGGGAAGGAGAAATTTTTTTATATTCCATAGGTAGGTATGTGTGGTGAAAATCCAAGAGATACAAAACAAAAATACAGCTTCAGACAACAACCAAAAAAGAAAAAATTACGATGTTAATTCCATAAGTCCAATGGGGTAAAGATTCAGCAAACCAGAAAGAAATTTTAAAAACTAAAAAATGACCACAGTGACAAACGACATCAGCCCCTTCTTCCTCCACTCTCCCAAAACAAACTGTTCCCTAAAACCACAGAAAAGAAAAAGGGAAACCCCCCCTTTTAAAAACCTTTCTCTCTTCCACCTTTTTCTTTTCCAGCACTCCAATCCTCCTTCTCCACCACCTCAAAAACAATTCAAATCCCAACTTCCCAATCTTGCTTGGCTTCTCTGCTTCTTCTGCAATTTAACTTTTGATTTTAACTTTTCCCTGCTGCCATTACTTCTTCTCCTTCTTCTCGCCTCCTTTCCTTCGTTCTCCCCCTCCGACCTTCCACACTTACTTTTTCAACTTAGGGCACCTCCAGCACCACAAGCCTCCAACCTCCTTGTTTGTTGCCTTTTTTTCAAAGCCGATTATCCACAGTTCTTGCAATTGCTTGTAGTTTTAATGGACCCTCGAGTCCCGTCCAGCCACAATCTGGCTGGTTTGGCCCCCAGCTTTTTGCCATTTTCCTTACCGGCTGACGCTGCTTCCCGGACTCTGACTTGGGATCACAATTCAGCTCCCAATGCTTTTTAAAAGCTTTTTTGAAGCTCAGATCACTATTTTAACAACTCCCCCCCCCCCATATATTTCCGCTTTTTTCCACATTGGAAGTGCAAGCTGGCTATGAAAGCTGTTACGCCAGCGCCATCTTGGTCATGTCCCCGGGTTTCTGGTAATTGAAGTCCAAGAACACCTGGAGTGCCAAGGTTCACCATCACTACATTAGGCCATTACAGTCTTGTGCAGTGATGGACAACCTGTAGGAAGATGGTAGCTACATGTACCCATTCCTGGACCTTGGAGGGCTGCACCTGTAATGCCAACCTTCACTGTCACAGGAAAATTCAAGGTCACTGTAAAAACCCATGGGGGGAAAAGCCCTCAAATATGGCAAAATGGCCCCTAGAAAGCACAAAGAAAAAATCTCTTCTTGCCATTTTTGCTTAGATTGCAAAGGTATGGGAAGGCTGCATTTGGACTTTGACGGACTGCATATTGCCCACCCAGGTCCAGTAGTAGGGTTTGACTGAGACTTGGGAGACCAAAGTGCAAGTCCTTTTTTGTTGTTCAGTCGCACAGTCGATTCCGACCCTTTCTGACCCCATGGACCACTGTCCGCCAGGCACTTCTGTCCTCCACCATCCTCCTCAACTCGCTCAGCTTTGTGTCCTTACTTGGGTGTAAAACCTGCCAGCTGAAATCTTGTTGCACAGTTATGCAAAAGATGTTAGCCTTTAACTGCAAGCTGCCATAAGTTAAGGCATTTATCTGATGCATACTGAATTACACAACTCAATATGCACCAGATAATGCCTACAAAGATTTCTTAACTTGCAGCAATCCGCAGTTGAAAGAGATGCCTTCTACATAATTACACATCAAGATTTCAGTCACTGGTCATCTTGGACTGGTCACTTGCTCACATGTGACCTTCCCCATAGGGGCAATGGGAAGATAAATAGGAGGGAGTTGAGATTTATATTGAGACTACTGGATGCATAAATGTAAGAAATAAAATCCAGTGGCTACATGGGGGCAATAAGCAACATGAAATGATAAAGAACATTTTTGCCTTCAGTCAGAAAGAAATCCTACACACAGAGAGGCAAAGTGCTGCAGTCTTGTAAAAAGGTCAAGTATTTGACCCCAAATCTGATTCATTTCCCCCCTTTACTAAGTGAATCTCTATTACAAAGGACACATTTAGCAGAAATTCTCTTTTTGATAGTGTATGTGTAAGTAACAGCTGGTTTTGTGAGGAACATCTGTTGAAGTGTTTCTTAATGGCAGTGAAGGGTGAAATTGCAGGCGCTGGTTGTCATGGAATCATAGAAGTTTGAGGGATCTTAAAGGGTCAGTCAATTTAGCTCATTGCCCTTGAGAAGACCCAAACAAATTATCTTCCCATTAAAACAGCATCAAAATAGCAGCGGTCAGTCAAATCATCAACCCTGGATGAATCAAGAGTGTCCTAGATAAAAACACAGAAATAGAAACCTATGGCCAGAATGAGATTTCTGCTTCTGTTCCCTCCCCACCTTCTGTCGTGCCCAACCTGATGAAGTGTCCTTGAGAGTTGGAAGCTTGCCTTTTGAAATGATGTTTTAATGGTTTACTAAATGTAATAAAAGTTTAAAATGATCTTCAGTGGCCCAAGATGTCTGCTTACGATTTCCACTGCAACATCTACAGGACATGCTATCTTGCCTGATTTCAGAAACTAAAGCAAAGTCAGGTCTGGGTATAACCAGCAAATACTTGGGAGGTCAGAGCTCAGTGCTAGAGTATTTACTTTGCAGGAAAAGAGATCCAGGTCCAATTCTGGTAGGTGTAGAACAGGGGTGGCCAAAATGTTCAGGCTGTGGGCCAACCATGTGGTTGAGTGGGCTTGGTCACGTGGTTCCTCCCACTGGAAGCAGAAGTAAAACTCATCCATGCATGCACAAAACACGCATGCACCCACAGCTGTCATAAATGTGTTTACAGCAGTGTTTAGCGCATGCGTGGGTGTGTTTTGCTTCTGCTTCTGGGAGCGGTGAGGGCACCGCAGGCTAGATTATTAGAGCTGTAGTTAGGCCACTCCTGGTGTAGAAGAACCCAGTCTGAAACCCTGGAGAGCTGCTGCCAGTCAGAGGTGGAAATACTTCATACAGAAGTATGGAAAATAAATAAATAAATAAATACTGGACCAAATAGACCAAGAATAGACAATAAAGGTAAAAGTTTCCCTTGCTTGAAAGCCAGTCGTATCTGACTCTAGGGTTCAGTGCTCATCTCTGTTTCATAGCTGAAGAGCCTGTGCTGTCTGCTTCTGCAGATGTTTCCATGGTCATGTGGCAGGCATGACTAGACACTGGAGTGCACGGAATGCTGTTTACCTGCCCACCAAAGTGGTCCCTATTTATCTACTTGAAATTTCTTGCTTTTGAACTGCTAGGTTGGCAGGAGCTGGGACAAAGACGGGTGCTCATTCCGTCCTGCAGTACTCAGGAATTGAACTGCTGACGTCCCGTCTTCCAGCCAGTGTCTTATAATCATGTACAGTATATAATTCCTTAATGTCAAGTCAATTCTCACTTAAGGTAACATTTTTGAGGGTTTTGTAAATATAGGTTACTCACTAAAGTCCGGACAAGTTATCCTGCTTTCGTAAAAGAGTAGACCATACTGCCAGCGACTCAATGCCGACCATCAGGTTAACTAACCTGACAACCTTGAGGACTAACGGCCTTGGGTGGCCTAGACCGCAGGGAAGGGTGATGGTCACCAAGAGGATTAAATCCCACTTTAATCCATCTTGATGGAGGGCAGCAGCTTCATCAATACTGACCTGGGGCTGGTGAGGACGTTGTGTGCCAAAAGAAATCAGGACCAGAAAGTGTCTCATGGAACTGGATCAGTAGTACAGGAGTCATGCTGCGATGCGGAAGGCAGATGAAAGGCCACTGCATTATATTCTCAGGACAGTCTTCATGGATGATCACCATGAGAATTGCCAATAATCAGATTTGGATAAACTGTACAACACAAGAAGAAGAAGAAGAAGAAGAAGAAGAAGAAGAAGAAGAAGAAGAAGAAGAAGAAGAAGAAGAAGAAGAAGAAGAAGAAGAAGAAGAAGAAGAAGAAGAAGAAGAAGAAGAAGAAGAAGAAAGATTACTCAGAAATAGTAGTCAAACCTCGCATAAAGAGCGCCTCGCTTAAAGAGTAACTCGCTTAAAGAGCAGAATTTTCTCTGAATGTTTGCTTCGCTTAACAAATAAAACCAACCAAAAGCTTGCTTAACAACTAAATTGGGTTTTGCAGTCCCCCCCAACCGCCAGAAGTCACAATTGGTGTTTCGCTTAAAGAGCAAACGTGCTTAAAGAGCAATCACGTAGAACACATTATGCTCTTTAAGCAAGGTACAACTGTATACCAGTGCCTTCTTCTGTGAGCGCCCTGCTTGCATGCAGCTTGCTTAAGGCTATAACGGTGGCTTTTCTCCTTGGAGGCCTGGTAGGGAATTGCTCCCAACTTCTGGTTCCTCAGCCACTTTTCTAATTCACAGAGCTATTTAGCTAGCTAGGACTCTTGCATAGGAGGTCTAAATAGATATAGATCTATACATATACAGCCCACTACAAAACCAGCGCACATGCATTTACATCTGGCAAATACTCTTGCAGTGATGGGTAGGGTTATTCAGAGTTTGACAATGTTACTTACAATGTTTCCAGCATTCCCCAGTCAGAATGCTAATTCTGGAAGCAATCCAAGAAAAAGGGGTTTTTCCAAGTTTTTAGGCTGTAAAATTAGGCCCTGTGAATATAGGCCCTCAATATTATCTCTGTTATTTAGTGGCTATTTAGAATTTTTCCCAGGAATCTTTCCTAGACCTTTGTGAAGATGCTGGGACAAAACCAGAGATACAGCAGTGGTATCCACCCTTGGGGCCCCAGATGTTCTTGGACTAGAGCTCCCAGAAATCTTGACCAGCACAACTAATGGTGAAAGCTTCTTGAAGCTGTAGTCTAAGACAATGTTTCTCAACCTTGGGACCCCTGGTGTTCTTTAATTTCCAGAAGTCCAAATCAGTACACCTGATGATCAGGCTCCTGAGAACTGAAGTCCAGGAACATCGGGGACCCAAAGTTCAGAAACCTTAGTCTAAGGCAGTGATGGCGAACCTTGGCATTCCAGAAGAGTGTTGACTTGGGCTTCTGGGAACTGAAGTCGAAGAACATCTGGGGAACAAAGGTTGTGGTCTCTCTGCTATACAAGGAAATTGGGTTCTGTACCACTCTGGAATGTCCAGTGACTCCTCCAGTGACATGTTCTTTGAAGGCGTGAAGACATCCTAAGTGAAATTTCTTCACAAGAAGATTTAAACTGGTCTTGTAATGAAAGTTTCATTAAGATGCAGGCTCTGATGGCCAAGCAGCCCCCAAAGAGTAGGCTTGGTTTCCAGTCCAACACATAGATGACAGTCACAGCCAAGTTCAAGAAATATATAAATGATGGGTTAATAATAAGACCATGCAGTGGGCACCAGGGTGATTTGCAGATGTGTCCCTCCACCCTCAAATTGAGGTGATCCTTCCTGCCAACCCATTGTCGAACAACCTTGGATAGGAATGGGAAGAAAACAAAGGATTGAAGGAAGAAACTCAGGAATTGTGAGATGAACCAAAGCAACTCTGTGAGACCAAATGACTAGCTCTTTTGAAAAACATGCAGCCATCCAAAAGTAATATGGCCACCCTGCTATTCGGCAAAATGAGGAGATTTTGCAACATTTTTGTCCTGGCAAGATGGGGCAGAGCCTGGATAAGTTCCTTTTTGGGAACCACAACTGACTGAATCACCTCGTGGGCTTAGGTATGCCAGTATCAGGGTTCTGGCAGATGAAGCCCCCCCCCCCCCCCCCATTTCCTAATCGCTGAACAAGTGACAACATTTCAGCTACGGACAGTTGTGATGGGTGTGTTTTTTAAAACTATTTTCCTATTTCAGGTAGCAAATTGTTTCTGACTAGAAGAAGAGGAACCAGATTTTTAAATTATTACATAAGGCATTGCTGTAAAACAGATTTTTTTGCTATCTGAAATAAGATGGACATAAAATATATGTTTCCAATCTCTTGTTCCATTATTTGAAATGGTCTCTCAGGAAGCTTTTGTCACCCAGTGCTGTTTGTAAGGCCTGTAGTTTTCCACCATAGCTTTAGATTCCATCTGTAAGCTTTTCCCCCTGACCTAGAAGTTTCTGGGTTTTGGTTTTTAATTTTAAAAAGTACATTTAAGCACATAAACTGGAGCGGAAATTTCTGACACCAATAGCTAGGACGTTATGAACAAATTTAAAATGTGATGATGATGCTTGCAATAAAATCAGGGGTGATGGCAAAGTGGGCTGCTTTCCATGGATCCCTTGCCATCTGGAAATAGTCACTGTGCAACTCGTCTTCCCCCAAAGCCTTTTTGCAGCTGTTCTTTGTACCTAGGGTGGCCTTCACATGACCAGAGTGTTCCCACAGTCTGGGATGATACTCATAGGGCCAAATTGTCTACAAGGAGCCCTGGTGGCGCAGTGGTTAAACTGCTGTACTGCAACCCAAAGGTTGTGGGTTCAATCCCGACCAGGACTCAAAGTTTACAGAGGTCGGTAACATGAGTACCCAGTATGTTGGGGGCAAAATGCTAATTAACTTGTCAACTGCCCAGAGAGTGACCTAAGCACACTGGGGTGGTATATAAGTGTGATTGCTTGCTCAATTAGAGACACATACATACAGACTCAAATATTGACCCCTTCTGCATTGTCTGTAAGATACTGGACACTCACTGGGGATTGTTTAAGGCTATCCAGATAGTTTTGTGAATAGATTGGACTTCCAAATCTTCCTTC
The DNA here is from genome assembly GCA_030440675.1 of Furcifer pardalis. Taxonomy (NCBI): domain Eukaryota; kingdom Metazoa; phylum Chordata; class Lepidosauria; order Squamata; family Chamaeleonidae; genus Furcifer; species Furcifer pardalis. The sequence continues at coordinate 102,735,952 of CP126896.1, read as the reverse complement.
AATCAATTATAGACCATGTCCCCCAAATAGGTTCAGCCTTGGGTACCTCTACTCAAATCCAAACTAAAACCCAGAAGTGCATTCACTGATTCGCCTGTAACACCAGAGTCTCTAACTTCCAAGGCTTCATATCCGTTTACCTACTCTACTTTTTAAGGCAATAGATTAAATAATGTGTATGACCAGAAGTTAGGAAGTTTCTTCATTGAACTAAGACTCCCAGATTTCCCCAGCCAACTTGGCCATGTTCATGGACTGTAGCCTATGCCTTCAGTTGTAATAGCCAGACAACATCACACTGTGTGAAGGTGGAGGGACACAGAACCAGGCTCATTTACTGATCTGCCAGTTATTGCCAAAAACATGCACCTTTGAGGACTTAAGTTTAGCCAACGACAAAGCCAAGTGAGTGGCTTTAATTTGGCAGTCCAAAGTTTGATCTGGACATGAAAGAAGAAGAAGTTGTACACTCCATGAATGCTGACTCAATGCAAAACTTTTTCAATGTAACCTGCCACAAGATTTCTTGTTCTCATTTCACCTAAGGACAGTTGTGATGGGTGTGTTTTTTAAAACTATTTTCCTATTTCACAGTTTCTTTGCTTGTCTGCATCAAAGCTAAGATAGAGACTGAGATGCGAGCAGAGTTTTGGGTTTGCTTACATATGGAGGTGAGGAAAAGGGTCATAGTCCCCAGTGTGGATAGATGTGAGGTAAAGCTGAGGAAGAATCTATCTATCTATCTATCTATCTATCTATCTATCTATCTATCTATCTATCTATCTATCTATCTATCTATCTATCTATCTATCTATCTATCTATCTATCTATCTATCTACCTACCTACCTACCTACCTACCTACCTACCTACCTACCTACCTACCTACCTATCGATCTAGCTGTCTGTCTGTCTGTCTGTCTATCTATCTATCTATCTACCCTATTAATTAGTTAATTAATTAATTGCAATTTTATACCACCCATCTGGGATATTTCCCACTCTGGATGATGCTCATACAAATAACGGAACACAATAAAACAAACAACAAAATAAAATAATAGTAATAATTTCATGTCAGAAATTATTCTTTGTTGAAATGATTTTTGTGGGAGAAACTCCGCTCAGGGAATGCCCAAATGAGGCTCTTTTCATGTCCCCAAGAGCTGGGACAGAGACAGGGCTGCAGTGACTCAGTGTTTAAGAAGTTCACCTTTTTAGCCAGAAGGCCGACAAGTCAACAGTTTGAAACCTGGGTGCTGCATGATGGACTGAACAAAATAAAATAAAACAGACAAATAAGTACCGGTACATCAAATAATAATAATAAAATACCTGGCGTCTGTGGGCATACAGGGTCAACTGACCAGCTAGTTTATTGTTAAGGGTGCAATATCCTTAAAGGCTTCCTTGAAAAGGCAAGTTTTAAGATGTTTTTTAAAAAAACAGAATTACCTTGCAATTGCCTTGTTTTTATGTCATGCAGGCTTTCCTAGAAAGCATCCAGTTTTCTTAGTTGCGTCTTTAAAAACAGGCTGCAGTCCACTAAAGCTTATGCCAGAAAAGAATATGTTAGCCTTTAAGGTTCCATGAGACCTTGTTACTTTTGCAGCAATAAGTTATAGCCGCCTGAGATCTGAGTCTTTTGGGGCCGTGGTGGCTTAGTGGTTAAGACACTGAGCTTAATGACTGGAAAGCTGGCAGGTCAGCAGTTTGAGACTGAAGTACTACCCAGTGGATTGAGCTCCTCTGTTACAACTCCTGCCAACATAGCAGTTCGAAAGCAAGAAATTGCAAGTAGATAAACAGGTACTGCTTTGAGAAGAAAGGTAACAGCATTCCTTGTGCTTAGGCATCTAGTCATGCTTCATACATGACCACAGAAACATCTGCTGGCTCTTTGGCTTTGGAGATGAGCACCTCTGCCTAAAGTGGGACACGGTAGGCTTTTGAACAGTGAAGCCTTTACCTTAAACTTTCCCTGAGTTTTTTTGACCCAGAGGTTTGCTCACATTTTCTACGTTTCTTCTGTCACTTGCTGGTGGGAAAAGTCATATTTTCCTTTTCTATTGTGAACAGCCAGGTAAAGGTCACGCTTGCTCGAAAACAAGTTGCATACAACTGTAACAGTGATGGCCAACCTTGGCACTCCAGGTGTTCTTGGACTTCAATTCCCAGGAGCCCTGATCAGCAAGAGTGCTGACTTGGACTTCTGGGAATGGAAGTCCCAGAACACCTGGAGTGCCATCACTGAACTGTAGGATCCGGTGCTCATCACCATTTATAGCCAAAGAGCCAGCGCTGTCTGTGTCTGCAGATGTTTCTGTGGTCATGTGGCAGGCGTGACTAGACATGGAACGTTGTTTAACTTCCCACCAAAGTGGTACCGTACCTATTTATCTACTTGCAATTTCTCATTTTCGAACTGCTAGGCTGGCAGGAACTAGGACAGAAACAGGAGCTCACTCTGTAGTGCAGCACTTGGGTCTCGTTCAGCATCTTAATCACTAAGCTACCGCAGTCCCTATGAACAACTAGTAGTGAGTAAATATAAATCCCCAGTGAATTTAGTGAAGGGGTTCTCAACCTATGGCCTGTGGGCTGGATCTGGCCCACGGTGCCAAATAATCCAGCCCCCACCCTTACTCCAGCCCCCACTGCTGCTGGAATTGACCACAGACTCATTTACGGCCATCATAAATGTGTTTACGACAGCCACAGACTCATTTATGTCTATGGCAAACGTGGTTACAACAGCTGCAAATGAGTCCACGGTGGATTGGGGTGGCAGCTGGAGCACCAGTCCAGCCTGCCAAATGTTTTAGGGAGCGTGACCCAGCCCTGGACTTGAAAAGGTTGAGAAACCCTGATTGAGTGGGACATCATGAGGAGTCTTCTCCCTGCTCCTTTTAGAAGAAGAGTACAGTACATATAGGGATGGAAAATTTACTTAACAGTTGCATCCTCATGTGGAGAGTTGTGGAACTACAGGCAGGGGATTCTGATTGAAAATCACTAAACCGGAATAATTTCAAACTTCTTATTAATGTAATACAGTATCTTTAGTAAGACTCCCAGAAGGGCACAAGGATGTTAAACCCATATACAGTACCCTAAAAGTAGGACTTGATTAACAGTAACTTTTGGAGGCACACTACTTCAAGTTACAAAGCATAAACCTTTGCACTCTTTTGACTCAGCCTGGAACAGATACTGTCTATACCACGGGTCCTCTACCTAAAGCCCCTGGCCCTGGCCTAGTGGTATGCTGGCCCACAGGGATACAGGGACTCATCCTGATGCGCCCCAGTGACTGGCACCCCCCAGAGGCAGGCAGAGGTAATGGGAAAGTATGGGATTTCTCTCCCCCCCCCCCAAACTCCCCAATAGGCACCCCTATCCAATGGTGGGCATCAGCAGGTTCACACCAGTTTGCCAGAACCAGTAGCAGAAATTCTGGCTGGCCCCACCCATCCAAGTTTTTAAATAAATTACTTCTAATTCAGGTGCAACGCAGGGCTTTCCTCCTGGCCACACCCACAATACCATGCCCACAGTGTGTTAGTAAAAAAATTTGGAACCCACTTCCTGTCCACTGCCCTTTCCAGGTGCCCAACACACCCCTGGCCTGGCCCATGGCACCAAATCATCTGGCCTGCAACCTTGCTCCAGCTGCTGCTTCCACCACTGCCACTGCCGCCTCCTCAATCCGTGTCTCCTCTGCTTGGGTTGTCCCTAATGGGAGATGTTGTAAGCTGTTGAAAGGTAGGGTGGATGTTGAAAAGTAATAGCATCCTGTGTGCATCTAGTTATGCCTGTCACGTGACCATGGAGACATCTGCAGACACAGACAGCTGGCTCTTTGGCTGTAAATACACATGACCACATTGCCAAAATACGTTGGATTATGGAAAAAACAAAGGAATATCAGAAACAAGTCTATTTCTGTTTCATTGACTACCCTAAGGCCTTTGACTGTGTGGACCACAACAAAACGTGGCAAGTAATTAAAGAGATGGGAATACCAGAACACCTTATATACCTCATGAGAAATCTGTACATGAATCAGGAAGCAACAGTTAGGACAGAATACGGAAGGATGGAGTGGTTTGGAATAGGAAAAGGAGTAAGACAAGGGTGAATTTTGTCACCCTGCTTATTCAACTTATACACAGAACACATAATGTGCAATGCAGGGATGGAGGAATCACAATTTGGGATCAAAATTGCTGGGAGAAACATCAACAACTTGAGATATGCAGATGATATCACCCTCATGGCAGAAAGTGAGGAGGACTTAAAGAAGCTCCTGATTAGGTTGAAAGAAGAAAGTGCAAAAGCTGGCTTGAGACTTAATATCAAGAAAACCAACATCATGGCAATAGGCCCTATTAGTCCCTGGAAAATAGATGGGGAAGAAGTAGAAGCAGTGATAGATTTTACTTTCCTAGGATCAAAGCTCACTGCAGATGGTGATTGCAGCCATGAAATAAAAAGGTGACTGATTCTTGGGAGGCAAGTGATGAGAAACATGGGGAGCATAGTGAAAATTAGAGACATCACATTGCAAACAAAAATTCGTATAGTCAAAGCAATGGTATTTCCGGTGGCAATGTATGGTTGTGAGAGCTGGACCATTAGGAAAGCTGAGCGCAGAAGAATAGATGCCTTTGAGATGTGGTGTTGGAGGAGAATTTTGAGAGTCCCCTGGACAGCAAGGAGAACAAATAGGTCAATCCTAGAAGAAATCAGCCCTGACTGCTCCCTTGAAGGTCAAATAGTAAAGATGAAGCTAAAGTACTTTGGACATCAAATGAGAAGAGAGGATTCACTTGAGAAAGCCTTGATCCTGGGAAAGCTGGGGGGGGGGCAAAAGAAGAAGGGGGCAGCCAAAAATGAGATGGCTAGATGGTATTGTAGAGACAATGGGCACAGAACTGGGTGAGTTGAAGAGGATGGTGGAGGACGGAAGTGCCTGACGGACAGTGGTCCATAGGGTCGCAAAGGGCCAGAATTGACTGTGTGACTGAACAACAACAAAAACAGATGAGCACTGAATCCTAGAGTCGGACACAACTAGCTTTTGAGCAAGGGAGACCTTTACCTACCTAAAGATGGGCCATTGCTACATTTAGAACTCAGTTTGATTAATCCTTCTCAGAGAAAAATTGAGGGCAGAGGTGGGTGGGCTGTGGCATTGTATTCTGTTTTTTCAGCCCTCCTTCAGATTTGGTTCCTCCCAGTCCTCAGCACTGTAGGAAGATCAAGGCCTAATTAAGGCACACCAGAAACATTCCAGCTGTCAAGAATAGACGAGGAACAGCAGTTGGTGCAAGGGAGGTCCTCCTTCTACCAGGCAGTGAGGCAAGCGAAGACAATCTTCCTAGTTACTCTTGCCTTGTTTCACTAACTGACATTCCTTAGTTCCTCTGGTTTAATGTAGTTTGAGAAAGATTAGCCAGAAAAACAAGGATGCCGTTGCCCAGGGTACATCTGATTGTGGTTCAAAAATGTACAGTCAAACCTCGGATAACAAATTTAATTCATTCTGTGAGGCTGCTCACTATGCGAATTTTTCGCTATGCAAGATTTTTTCGTATAGCGAAAATTCCTATGGAAAAACTCGCATAGCGAAATTTTTTTGTTATGTGAGTTTTCCCCATAAAAATGCTCATCTTGCGAGTTTTTCCATAGGGAAAGTCTGACTCGCATAGTGAAAATTTTCGTTATGCAAGTCAGATCGCTTTTTGAAAAACCTGCTTGTTATGCGAGTTTTTTGCTAAGTGAGTCGCTCGCTAAGTGAAGTTTGACTGTAGAATGTATTCACAATCTTTGAGGAGGCCCTATCTGTGTATCCCAATAAAGAGTCTGCCAATTACTCCCAGAGAAGCATGTACCGATGAAGATTTAAGTTTAGTCAATGACAAAGCCCAGAAAGTGGCTTCATTTTGGCAGTCCAAAGTTTGATCTGAACACAAAAAAATAAGTTGTACATTCCATGAATGACCGTGTTCATGGACTGTAGCCTATGCCTTCAGTTGTAATCAGCAGGCAACAACATACTGTGTGAATGTGGAGAGACACAGTATCTGGCTCATTTATTGGTCTACCGATTACTGCCAAAACATGTACCTTTGAGGACTTAAGTTTGGCCAATGACAAAACCAAGTAAACGGTTTTATTTTGTCAGTTTAAATTTTGACCTGGACATGAAAGAAGAAGAACTGACTGACAGACAGACCACAAGCCAGCCTGATCTGGACTACCATGTATTGATGAAATGCTCTCTGGTTCTATGAGGCTATCTGTAGCTATAACAATATGAGCATTGCAAACATACATTTAAAAAAAATTGTTTTCTTTTGTTTTTCTCAAAATTGAACATGAAGGTATCATGAAGAACTAAATCTCCTTGTAGGAGCCTTCTTGGTTCATGAGATCTTCAGGGAAAGCCCTCCTGTCTCAACTGCTCAGTCTTCAGAAGTATGTTTGTTGGGAATGTGAGAGGGGGAAGCTAGATTGACACCTTCTCTCTTGCATCTTCTGGTCTGGAATTATCTACAAAGGAGGATGGAGGTGACTCATCTCAATTGTCTTTCAGGCTGGATGGAAAGGAGACCACAGTTCCATAGTCAGCACCTACTTTTGAAGGATGAATAAGAAGTGGGGCCTAAAGGGGAGAATGTGGAGCATAACCAGTGAACAGAACAAACCTACACATAGAAGTACAGTACAGTACTTACTTTTTATAGTACTATCCAGCTATAATCCTCAACCCAGTTGTGGAAGGTTCATCATTTACCACTTTCAGAACACAGTTGGGTGAGGCCAAAATTGGGACTCACCTAGAGCATGTCAGAGGGAAGATTTGAGCAAGTTCTTGATTTACAGCTCATTGTAAGTGTTTGTTCAGCACCCTGAGGAGTTGCAAGGCATATTGTGGCTGTATACCTTTAAGGTCTTGCTGCAAGAACACACAAGTGTTCGGACCTTACCTTGGTGAGTCCTGACCACCATTGTATATAGATCCAAGCTACTGGGAGCTTGCTTGAGCTGTCTCCTAAAGTGGCTTCAATGCTGCTTCAGAGCTATTCCAAAGCTGGCTTCTGGAGCTGTGTTCCAGAACTGCTTCAATGCTGTTTAGCTCCACAGATGCCAGCTCATCATTTGCTAATATTGCTTAGCTTCAATGCCTGCTTTGACTGTGAATTCTCTGCTGCCAGGTATGAACAAAGGCTTCTATGCTTTCTGCCTTGAAGATGAGTTCTAGTGGTTTAGCCTGACAAGCCGTTTTTCTCCTACCAAGCAGAGAAGGATTTGGGTAAGCCTCCAACAAGAGGACTGAAGCTGTGGAACTTTGTTATTTGACTTGCACTTACAGCTTGCATAGATGCCCATTGAACTGAACTGTATGAACTTGTGTATAGAACCTATGAACTGCCTCAGTGAATTTAACTGAGAAACCAAGAGACTTGTGTTATACTGTATATATCTGCACTTTTGCTTCCAAGTAAACCAACTTTGAGTTTGCCTTTGCACCAAAACTGTCTGCCTGTTTACCTTCTTTGCCCAAAGGGCCAACCTTGCCAGGTGCGTACCACTTTGCAGCTTGCTGCACGCTACTCTGCACCCCGTTTTACCAACAATTGTGCTTTCTCAGCCTTTGCTTAAGTAAACATATCTGACTAATCAAACAGTATCCTGGAGAAGATATAAGTGCAAACATAAATGGAAAGTTATAGAAACAATCTATCAATATTCCTCTCACCCACTGTATAATCTTCCTTTCTTAATTTTTTACTTTGATTTCACATCTGTAATACTAATACTAAAGCTTAATGGTTAAGATGCTAAACTAGATGACTGGAAGATCGGCAAGTCAGCTGTTCAAGACCCGAGTGCTGCATGATGGAGTAAGCTCCTGTCTCTGTCTCAGCTCCTGCCAACCTAGCAGTTTGAAAGCAAGAAATTGCAAGTAGATAAATAGATACCACTTCAGTGATAAGGTAAACACCGTTCCATGCACTCCAGTGTCTAGTCATGCCTGCCATATGTCTTCAGACATAAACAGTGCTGGCTCTTTGCTTATAAACAGAAATGAGCACTGAACACTAAAGTCAGATACAACTGGCTTTTGAGAAAGGGTGACCTCATTACTAATTCTGGGATCAGAATCTGCTTTTTTTCTTGTTGCTATTGATCTCTTACCAGAGGCTGAACTCCTCTGTGACCATCAATCTATAGCCTGCCATAATTAGTATAAAGATGCTATTCTAGGTGGTTCACAATTTATGTATATAAAAAAGGGTTTCAATATTTTACAGAAGATCAACAGAGTAGGATCTCAGGTGGTAAAGAACTCCATAGCTGAAGGACCACTGCCAAAAAAGCTCTACTTCGAGTGGAAGATATATTATTTTACTTCCTTTGGCGTGCGCACCAACTGTGTGCTCTGGGTAGAGTTTCCAAGGAGGAAGTGCTCCTACAGATAGTGTGGTTCTAAACCAGGGGTGCCTAAACTTTTTGGGCCGTGGGCCAATCATGTGGTTCAGGGAGCCGGTCACTAAGGCCCGGGGGCCATGTGCGGCACCTGTACGGGCACTTTTTACTTCCACTTCCAGAAATGACAAGGGCTTCATGGGCCGGATGAATTGGCATCAGGGGCCGCACATGGCCCCCGGGCCTTAGTTTGGGCACCACTGTTCTAAACTGTCACAGGCTTTGTAAATTAATGCCAACACCTTGAACCTATTATGGAACACCATGGACAACCAATGAAAGTCACCCAAGACTGAGTAATGTGATCAAAATGACCAATACCCCAAATCGGTCTGCTTGTTGCATTTTGCACCTGCTGAAACTTCCATAGTAGAAGCCAGAGTAGCCCACGTAGAGAGTGTTACAGTAGTCAATCTTGGAGATTACCAGTGCCTTTCTTGTTGTTCAGTCACACAGTTGAGTCTGACCCTTTGGGACCCCAAGGACTGCCGCATGCCAAGCTCCCCTATCCTCCGCCATCCTCAGAGAACTCCTGCCCCAGAATGGGCAAAAGTGGGTAATGCAGTTGCTCTCTTTTCTGCCCTGCTTTTTCCATTAAGCTGAACCTGACTGATGAACTTCAACAACCATATCCACTTTTCATTTCTTAGTACATCTGTAAGGAGTTGTAGTTTCCTCTAATATGTTTTACTGATCTTTAGTCATTCATCTTAGCACTTATTTGTTGATCACTTTCCCAGTCACAGAAATTCTTACCAGCAGATCCAAGGAAAAGTAGCATGGTATAATGTCCATCGTGAAAGCATTTTTGACTCCTTGTTGTATGATATAATCTTCACCTCTGCATTAGAGTCTCTTAAAATATCCACTAGAGGGCACCTGAGCATCAGATTATCTTTAGTTTCTTCTATGACGGCACAAGAAATCAACAGATTGACTCTTGAAATTATTAATTATTGCATTTTTATACCATCTGGGATATTTCCCACTCTGGTTGGTGCACAGACAAGTAAACAAAATAACATAATAGAACAAACAACAAAATAGAATAAACAACAGAAGTGCCAGAGCAAAGATTTTGCATTTCCCTTGACACCCAGTGTGTGGTAGTGGAGGAGGAGGAAGAGGAGGAGGAGGAAGAAAAAAGAATAAATCCTGAAAAAATAAAAATATTTTATTGCTTCACAAGCCAACATAAATGTTATGTGCTGTCAAGTTGTTTCCAACTTATAGTGACCCTGATAAGGTTTTCAAGTCAAGTGAGGTACTGTAATGAAAGGAACCTTCCTCTCAAATAGGCCCTGTCGTTCTTCTGAGTTGTGGCCCCCTGGATGGACAACCCAGGCCTAGAATGTGTGTAGAAAAGGTAGCATTAGGCCAAATAACCACTCCAAGTTTCTTCAAGAAATATATTGAAAGCATTGTAACATACAGGATACAGTTCATCAAAAGATCAGCAAGCATTTCAAAACAGAAATAAGCAAGCTAAAGTTTGCTGGAAAAGCCCACAACCCCTCTCCTTCCACAAGGCTCACATTTGGCAGAATGGCTTCATAGCATTCCAGAGAGAGAGAATGGCTGTGTGTGTGTGTGTGTGTGTGTGTGTGTGTGTGTGTGTGTGTGTGTGTGTGTGTTTACACCTCTTGCCCTCCCCCTTAGGGATTCCAACCAATGACCTTACACCAAGGCATGTCTATCACAATTTAGGTTGCATTTCACTAAAACCATGAGGCAAGGATGTTTACATTTTTCCTCTCTCCCCCATATCTAGAACCACCATTTTGAGTGTACTAAAACACATTTAGGTGGGTAAAAACCTAATGAAAAAAAGCACCATTTAAAATGGGACTTATTTTGTTACAGGTACTTAAGGATTTGTTTTACCAGGGTGTTCCGTGGCATAACAGGGATTTGAGCACAGGTCTTGTGCTGTTGGTCCTTCACTCACCCCACTATACCAGACTGTTACCTACCCATCTCTGCACTACCCTTAAGGACAGCAGTGCCATTAAGTAGGATGGAACAATTGGGAGTGTGCTTCATGATTCCAAATTTAAAAGGGCTTAGTAGCCATGGAAAGGAATCTATTGGTGAATGTTAGAGAAATGAACAGCAGTGTCTCCTGACTATATTAACTTTCTCCCTTTGTTTTAAAACACAAATTCGATGGTGCTCTTAGCCCTTGGGTACCAATATTGCTCATTACAGCTGTGAACAATATTGTAAGCCTGCAACAAAAGGTTTCACAGTATGCTGGAATATAGAATAATATAAAACCAAAGAGACTCCATCTTTGCCCTCTCAATAACCTACAAGTGGAGTGACAGTGATTTAGCTAAAACTTGCCTGCCTATTGTCCAGGCTGATGCAATAGACCCTTCCTCATTGGAATAGAGGTCTTATAAAGTTACCCAATAGTAGAGGATATATACGGTAAGTGTGATTTTGGCCATTAGCCAATACAAGTGTTTTATTTGAATTCCTTTGTCCCTTGAACCAATACCAAAGTGTTAAAATTCTAAGCCCACCACATGGTGGAAGGGCCATGCATTTCCTATTTACTATTGTGTATATAAACTCTGTTTCTTGAACCCTTTGAGGTTCTCAGATTTAAGTAGCGATACTATCTGTGAACCATTGCACAATAAAAGAGCCTGAAATCTGTATGACCTGGAATTGCTGTCCTGTCTCATCTATTTTGCTACAACAACAGGAAGGGAACTTAAGGGATTTAGATTCTTTAGACCAGGGTTTCTCAACCTTGGATTCCCAGATGTTCTTGGACTTCAACCCCTAGAAACCCTGATCAGCAGGCGGGCATCTGATAATTGAAGTCCAAGAACATCTGGGGACCCAAGCTTAATAAAACCCTGGTTTAAAATATAACTTAGCATCAAAGCATGAGTTACTTGTGTGAGTTCATCAGGATGGGGCCAAGGGCAGTCTTCAGCTGGCCCAGGTGGATGTAACAGCCTGTGCTAAGGAATGGTAATAGTTGCAGCTCAACAATATTTCAAAGATCATACGTTGCCTCTTGTTTGGCTGACATGCTAAGAACAATACTAAGCTGCCACTGAAGGAATGCAAATGTGGGTCATGTTGAGCCTTGCTCAGCTGGGCACCCTCCAGAAATGCAGAACCACAGATGTCATGGTCTCCATGCTGGCCTTTGGATTTATTACAGTCATCACCCTTGGACTAGATGATGATGATGACGACGATCACCACCATCACCACCACTATCATAAAAGGAGGCAAAGAAAAGAATCAACAAAATGTACACAATCATTTCAACCATTCCAACCAGAGGTGATTATGCCTTACACAACATATTGTTAGGAAATACAGTTGTCACATCTATTAAGTACTTTATCTAAGAACAGTTGCATTGTTGAGTGGGCGGCATATAACAACAACACCAACAACAACAATAGGGCAATTATTTGTGAAATTTCAGGCAGAGCGTCACTTAATAAGTATTGGTAAGGGGGCACAACCTTTGTTGAGAATTTATGCCTTAGAGCAGTGGTTCCCAACATGGGGCCCATGCGGCCATGCCCAACAGGGAGACCTCAATTCCCAGAAGCCTAAGTCAGTACAGTGACTGATCAGTGCTGTGGGAAATTGACTGAGGCTTCTGGGAAATGAAGTCTTTAAAACAAAGGTTGGGAAACACTGCCTTAGTGGGTTTAAAAGAAATTATTGGCAAAGAGACTCATATAAGTGACAATCAAATACAATGTGTTGGATTGAATCAATAGAAGATTATTGTTATTATGCTTTTTTGCGTTAATTATGCTTGTTTTAATTTTGAAAAATGGCCAAAGTGGGGGATTTTGTTCTTCAGAAAGGCAGTATACAAATGTGTTAAATGAATGAATGAAATTTTGCCCAACTGATATGCCAAGCACCGACTTGAGGAAGGCTGCTGTAAAGTCAGTTAGGCATCGCTGCATCCTTTTCCACATCACCAGCAGGCAGGATGAGAGAGGCGCATGTTTCAATCATTGTCAAGCTACAGAGTAAGGAAGCATAACATGACACTTAAATCTCTGCTCTTAGGGAGGACTGATTTTCTCTGTAGTCTGCAGTCTGGCCTCTGTCAACTGCAGAACTGCAGTACAGTAATACCTCAGATAACATTAGTATCAAATAACACTAAAATCGCATAACATTAAGCAATCTGGGGGGAAGAATTGCATCGGATAACATTAAGATCCTATGGGATGCATCGGATAACAACCGCTAAAGCCTGTGTGGTTACAATGTATCTCTATGGATCCCATAGGATTTTAACATGCATCGGATAACACTAAAAATCAGGTAACACCAAGACTTGTGGAACCAGGTTTTAACGTTATTCGAGGTTTTACTGTACTTGGCTTGCAAAAACCTGGGTGCTGAATTGTTTTTGAATACAGTGATGGGCTGCCACTGGTTCGGACCGATTCACCCGAAAAGGTAGCAAGTTTCCGGTGTGGTGGTGGTGGTAGAGAACCCCCGGGCGATTGGTTCGGTCGCCTCTCTGGCCGCCCTCCGGATGACAGTTCCGGGCAGCCCACAATGGCTGCCCAGAACCGTGCATGTGTCAAAACTCAATTTGACGCATGCGCACTAAAAAATAGAAGTGTCCATGCATCAAATTGAGTTTTGATGCATGTGCACTTCTGGGCAGCCTGGAAGAGCAGCAGCAGCGGCCTCTCCTTGGTGCACCGCCAGGGCGGGCCAGGCCGCGCTGCTGTGTTAGGCTGTGCTGCACTGCCAGGCCAGGCCCGGCTGGGCTGGGCTAGGCTGCACAGCCAGGCCACCACGCTGCTGCTGTGCCTGACTGCTTGCTGCTCCCAGACCCCAGGGTAAGGTAAGTGACGGGTTTGTGTTGGGGGTGGGTGGGTGGGTTGAGGTGTGTGTTTTATGTAGTTTGTTTCAATGTGTATGTGATGTATTTATGTATTACAGTATTACAGTATTACAGTATGTGTATATGTATTTATTTTAATTTATATGTATATGTATGTACTGTACTTATATGTATCTAAATAATGTGTACAGTGGTGAGTTCATCTTGTGGTGAGTTCATGCTGTAGTTCCTTCCATCTGACCTAGTGTGAGAAAGATTAGCCAGAATAAGCTTTAAACTCTGGTTTAAAAGCTCTGGTTGATTTGTGGTTGGGGTGGGTGGGTGTATTTTAATTGACTTTTTATTTCATTTATTTATTTATTTATTTTAGTTATGGATTTGTGTTGTGGGTGGGTGTGTGGGTTGAGGTGTGTGTGTGTGTGTTTATTTTTATTTTATTTTTAATTATTATTTATTTAATTTTTTCTTTGGCCCCGCCCACAACATTGGCTCCGTCCATGACATCATGTCATGATGTTAGCTCCGCCCACACTGTGATGACATCACGGTGGGGTAGTGAAATTTTTGACATCCCACCACTGGGCAAGGGCCACATCTGCCATCCCCACAGTCAAGGTACTTTTAGTTGTATGTATTCAAACACTCCAAGTCTCCAGATATCTTGGGTGGTACAGGTGTGGATATTTAAATGTCCCGGCATTGACACTGGCATACATTACCTTTCTTCTTCCATCCATTCATCATCAGTAGGATAGGGATACCCAAATGTACTTTTGGATCATGTTATTCAGCAGCAGTAAGGTCAGTACTTACATGGCAATGATGAGGTTTGTTGGGCTTAAATGACTTGGCTAAGTTTAGGAGATGGTGAGACTATTTATTTATGAGTTATGATGGTGGATGCAATCCAGTAATATCTAGAGAGCCCTACATTTCCTACCCATGCTTAGGGTTAAGATGTAACAATGGCTTTCTCTGAATCTATCTGTAGAATAGAAGAAATGTCCCTCCAGAGAAAGAATAGAAGTTGCTCATTTACAGATCCTGAGTGTAATTTCCTTTCCATTCAGAAGGCCATGGGGAAGATATAGTCAAACCTCTTTATAAACATTAATCAGTCCTAACTCAATGGAAAAAACGCCCGAGTAATTCTGATCTCTTTGCTGTCATGTGTGTGTGTTTTAAAAATAGCTGTCAAGCTTTGAGTTATTATATTAATAAATGCAATAAAATTGTAAACGGTGCTATGCAGACAGAAAGAGAGCTGCTGTTCATCTGATATGGTACATGTTATGAATGATTTCCTCAGTTGGAGCTGTCACCCGAACAAAGGAATCCAGAAGCGGTAATATCTTTCAAATTATGAAGACAGGCAATGGTAAAAGAATACAGTACTGTTGTTACAGCTTATGTCTAGACAGGTTATTGCTGGAAATTAAAGGGGATCCCCTCAAAAGGAAGAGATTTCACAATAAGCTTACAATCTACATTATTGTATAACAGCATTTCCCATGCTTCTGGTAACTAGGTAGCATATTTCTTCTTGAACTAAAATAGGATATTGATGAAAAGAAAATATAGGGATATAAAGGGACTGTGGTGGCTTAGTGATTGAGATGCTGAACTTGATGACTGGAAGGTTGGCAGATCAGCAGTTTGAGACCCGAGTGCTGCATGACCGAGTGAGCTCCTGTCTCTGTCCCAGCTCCTGCCAACCTAGCAGTTCAAAAGCAAGAAATTGCAAGTAGATAAATAGGTGGGAAGGTAAACAGTGTTCCGTGTCTAGTCATGCCTGCCACATGTCCATGGAAATATCTGCAGATGCAGACAGTTCTGGCTCTTTGGCTATAAACCCTAGGGTCGGATTGGATATGACTGGCTTTCAAACAAGGGCAACCTTTACTTTACCTAAACTCCTTCCAAGGAGCCCACCTCGCTGTATCTGTACAAGGCACTCTCTTATCTACCGCATTTGTCCCTCCCTTACTGCAACACCCTCTGAGTAACATAAATGGTTCCCCCAATTCTGATGTGACTTAGGTTTCTGGCTGTTGACTCAGAGGTTGGGAGTTCAATTTCTTACTGTGCCACCCAGGGAAAAAAGCCAGGCTGTGTAGCATTGGGCAACCTTCACAGTCCCAGGGCACATCCAGAAGAAGAGAATGGTAACCACTTCTTAGTACTGTATACATACAGAACTCTGCAACTAAATTTTGTTGCCAATGGAAGGATTTGAACCCAGGTCTCCTAAGTTCTAGCCCAACACTCTGTCCATTGCAGTCACCACATAATCTGGCTTTCATGATTCTGTCTATTCCTTTTTTAAAGTCATCCAGTTTGTTTGCTATTCCTGTCTCACTGCAAAATAGTGTAGACCTCAGATCCATTGCTCAGTGAGCTTCCTTTTATTGTTTTTGATGGGGCTCACTCCCAGGTAAGTTCGAACAGAATTGAAGCTTCTGGTGCACTGCAGCTCCTAAAGTAAGTTGGAATATTTTAAAAGACAGGGGTTCCCAACCTTTTCAAGCGAGGGGCTGGGTCACGTCTCTCAGTCAGCTTTGAGAGCCAGATGGCCATTTTGCCCTGCCTGCATGATGGGGGTGGCTATTTTGTCCCAACAGCTTCAAAGGGGGTGGCCATTTTATTTCTCAAATGCCGTTGCAGGAGGTGGGGGCAGAAGAAATGGCCCTGTGGGCCTGACCTAGCCCATGGGCCTTAGGTTGGAAACAACTGACCTAAGGAATAGGCTGCACCAGTTCAACTTTCCATTTTTAGTGACATTTCTTCCATTTTTGAAACCTTACAATTTTAATACAAATCCACCAAACAGAGAGACAGGTCATCAAATTAATGCATGTTGTTGACACAAAGTATGCACTAGCTTTGAACTTTCTTCAGCACATGGGGCCAAATCCCATAATAAAAGTCATAAAATATGTATAAACAAACTACCTGGCACAGAAACCAGATGCTTTAGGGGGCAGACAGGTTGTAGACATGCATTAATGTTGACTTTTCCTCTTCAAAGATATATATATATATATTCCATAGCAAATGACACATTTAAAATCTATTTATATATAAAGAGTCCTATAAACTGCAAGCATGACTAATAGTGTAAGGATGGCTCTTTTTAGCCGTTCCATTTTAACAACAAATGATGAAATAATAAAATTTAATTATCTTTATGTCAGGGCAATTAAATGAAAGAGTTTTCTTCTTTTTTAAAATTGAGTTGTTTTCTTCTTTCAAGAAAAAAGAGACTAAAAACTACACAACTACCACAAAACATATTGAACTGTTTGTCAGCTTCTACAGAGAATAAATTCTCATATAACTATTGTTCTTTTTAATTGCAACAACAATTTCATGTAGCTAAGTCAATTCTTACTTTCAATGACCTTTCCCAGGGTTTTCTAGGGAAAGAATCTACAGAAGTGATTAACCATTCCTTTTTTTCTGGGAGCCCTGGGACTGTGCGAGGCTGGCTACACAAGCTGGCGTTTCTCCCAAGAGGCACAGGAGAAACGGACTTAAATGAATTCAGTGACAAAAACTAGATGAGATTGTGTAAAAGAAAATGGAAGACCATTTTATGTCACTTTTCCTCAACAGAGATCTGTGTATCATACATGGAAGTCATTCTGTTAAATCAGCATGCCAATCAAATGGATGCAGCTCTTAATGAAAATCACACAGGATTATTGCTGGCTAGCTGAAACTTGTCCCTTCTGAAAAAGTCTAGCATTGCTCTTCTGGAAATATGTCAAGAGGACCTAGCAAACAATGAATGAAATACTGTAAGGTAATGTGACACCAGACCTATCTACTTCATGGACACCAATACCCAATTATTGGGAAGGTATAAAACAAATGTTTAACACTGAAAACAATGGGTCATATGTAAGAGAAATGCTTACAGTTTTAAAAAATGAGGAAATGTTCACAGTTTAAGAAGAGATAGCCTTAGAATGAAGAAAGCTCTAGAAATGTGAATGCTGTGTTCGAGTCCAAACCTTATAAGTGCATCAATCCTACTAAATTATATTGAATCCTTAGAAATCACAGTACAGCATGGATGATGATTGTCACGGTCCATTAGCATCATACCCAATATCCTCATAACTTATAATTCCCTGGATTTTGTGCAGTAAGCCATAATAATTACACCAACACAAAACCAATGATGGGTTGTAAGGTAGATTAAAATTGCTGAAATCCTGTGTTAAGTCGCAGGCCTATTGAGTTGGTGGGGAAACTCACCTGCAAGATCCACTGATCCAATCGACTTACTCTGGTTGTAACATACTACTGGATTTCAGCACTTGTATTTTTACTGCCTGGTTTATTTCCTTAGCTGTACAATACAGACATTGATGACCCTGCTCACAAGCTGTTTGGTTATTAACACAATAAATTGCATAAACAAAGTTGCTACATCAGCGGCCAATAGAAGAAATGCAGAAAAGGGGGAAATGCCTGTATAACCCAAGTCCATATTTGCAAGGGAATTGGCAAGTTATAGTTGGGGGAAATGTAATATTTTCAAGCTCTGCTCTAGGTCTTTCTCCAGTGGTTTCTAGGATGCATGAGCAGAAAAAGATGATGCAGGGAAACTCATTCCCACCCCATTGCTGATAGTAAAAAACCAAGAACTAACCCCATAAAAGCTTGTTACTTTTTTTAAAAAAAATTAAACAATTTGCAAGACCACTCCCTTTTTCCCCAATCAAACATTTGCAAGATTATCTGCTAGAAATCACATTAGCCTGGAAACCAAAGGGGAAGGTTTTTCTCTGTTATTTTTCCAAAGAGCACAGTAACTCCATGAAAAGCATATTTATCTTTCATTTTTAATTAATATAGTTATATTAAAGAAGCTCAAGAATAAAGCAAAAGAACAGAAGGAGGGAAGGAAGGAGGGAAGGAAGGAAGATCACACAGCCAGGAGATTGACTCAAACACCCAAGTTATTATTTTTTAATTGGGTCAGAAGTACACAAAGGTACTTTCTGGGTTGAAAGGATTTTTGCTGGAGGAACTCCACTCAGGGGACGGCCAAATGAGGCTCCTTTCATGTCCCCAATATCTTTTCCCACTGAAGTGGTCCCTATTTATCTACTTGTAATTTCTTGCTTTCAAACTGCTGGGTTGGCAGGTGCTGGAACAGACAGTGGATGTTCATTCCTTCATGCAGAACTCAAGTTTTGAACTTCTAAAGAGAATCAAGAGTCAATTCTGAGGGCTTGGCACAAGCAGTTTTCAGCCGCACTGCTCTTGAGTCTTCTTGTGAAGATGTCAAAAATCCTCATCAGTCTGTATCACTGACCAGAATCCTACTTGTTAATTACATCAGCACCAGTGCAATGTAAATCATAGTACAGTACTGTAACAAATTAATGCTAGTTCAGGAGCTATTAGTCGTTTTGATTAATAAAATATAAGTCAAACAAACCAAAAATATAATTCGGTGAATTACAATTTTGTTTGCAAGTCAAATGAAAAAAGCCATGGGAAATCCTGTGAAAGTGTTATAAATAATTGTGGATAGACTGAGGGTCAGCTCAGACAAGTTCTCTTCCATCTGTTCCACAGCTTTGGGGGATTCCTACTTAGATTGAACAAGGCATATGGCATGGGATCATCATATTTTTTTTTTACACAAGCTGCCATTTTGCATTTTTACCCGCAAGGAACATGGGAAAACATTGCTGTTTCAGCCTTACTCAGGCTGAATATGGTTTCTTCAATACACTTTGAAAGGAGCATCTATCCTCCATCCAGTTTTCATAATTTTTTTAGATGGGGCTTTAAAGAGGAGAGGTTCTTGTTTGTGAGCAAGATTCCTGGAAAATCTGGGGCTGGCTTTGTTCATGTCTTCACCCTCCACGCATGAGCAGGAATTTCTCTTTTGTTCACATGGCAATAATCGTTTGGGCAAAGCAGTGGTAGAGGAGGTGAGGACAAAGCATATAAATAGATGTCAGTTAGAAAGATCTATTCTCTCTTCATGGGTTACCATAAAATAAATAATATTTCTAGACCACTTTTTGTTTTGAAAAATCCCAAAAATGTATGCAAACAGAGTAATGTCTGAACTGTAATGTCTGAAGAACAGTCCAGAAGTTGCTGGTTTACGATTCCTCTCATTCATAGCCACCATCTGGATAATATCAAGACAGGAAAAATTAATGTTGGTTATGGATCAAGACTGAGAAACCTATGGACCTCCAATTTTTATTTTGTGCTGGTTCTTCCAACAGTTTTACCCAACATTTTTATTTATTTATTTATTTATTATTCGTATTTGATACCCCGCTACTGATAGTAGTCAAATCATATATGGAGGTCACATGTTATCTATATGCTGTTAAACTTCTTATTAGAACTTGACACTGGGAATTTATATTCCTGCTTGCACAATGCAAACTGAATTCACTGTTTTTACGTCTTGCCATGTTACTACAGACATATCCTAACAAAGGTTTTAAAGTATGGTAGATTTTTAAGGAGTGGTTTATGAGTGCCAGTCCTAGATTTCATGGGAGAGTAAAGAATTGAGGGTAGTCCTCCTTAATCCTAACTTGACAATGTATTCCCTTTCACCACACTCACTCTCAGAATGAATTTACTCAGAACAGAAATAAAAACATTTGTAAACATGTGGTGTTTACTATTTATGCACAGCTCATAATTTACTTTTGTTTACTTTTGGCACAGAGAATTAAATAGCCCCATTTTTTTAACAGTTAAATAGTTTTATAACAGTTAAACAGTTTTATAACAGTTAAACAGGCAAATATCATCAGAGTAAATCAAACAGCATAACCCCAGACAGTTTAAATAATAAATTCACTGCCCAGTTGCAGCAGGGCAGGCTTTGAAAAAAACCTTGTGTGGGAAATTTTTATTGCCATCCTCCCTAAAAGTCGGATTCTTTCTGCCTAGCCGTTGCCTCAGCTCTCCGTCAGAGGTAATTACCATCCATCAGGTAAGGCTAGCAAGCAAAGCAAGCAAGGTGGGGAAGCAAATTCATATTGCACAACAGAATATATCAGAAAAGCTTGTGGCACAAACAGATCAGAGAAACAATTTCCTGGAGGCTTGAAGTATACACCTATTACACATTGATTTCCTATTTAGATGTAGCTCCCATGCTGTTGGAAAACAAATGTGTATAGTGGTAAAACCCTCACACTACCTGCTTGTATTTAGTTGTTAATATGAACAAAAGCCATAAAATCCTGAAATATAAATTTCATTATAGAATCCATCTCTTCCACTTTGGCTAGAAAAGATAAACTGGGCTGGCTGTCTCATGTCTTCTTCTTCTGCTCTGTCTTAATCCAAATACAGTACTGGAGATCCTCATGGTGATCAGCCACGAAGACTCTCCTGAGAATATAATGCAGTGGCCTTTCTTCTGTCTTCCTCATTGCAGCATGACACCCATACCACTGATTCAGTTCTACAAGTCACTTTCTGGTCCTGAGCCCTTTTGGCACGCAAAGTCCTCATCAGCCCCAGGCCAGTATAGAAGAAGCTGCTGCCCTCCATCAGAGTGGATTCAAGTGAGATTTAATCCACTTGGGGACCATCACCCCTCCCTGTGGACTTTGGCACCCAAGGCCATTGGTCCTCAGGGTTGTCAGGTTAGTTAATCCCTGCTTGACACTCTGTGTTGAGTCGCTGGCAGTATGGCCTACTCTATTACCATAGCAGGATAAACCTGACCAGAATTATGGCCTTACTAGGCAGAGCAAAGGAGGATACACAGCTTTCTCAATATCTTGCTACCATCTCTCAGAATGTCCTGCTGCCTCATCCTCTGTATTCAAAAAGCTAATCTGTCTGCTGTCTCATTGCCAAGGCTGAATAAGAATTCAACTGACACTAAATGGGGTCTAATAATAACTTGTGAGATGCCTTGGGTCTCTTAACTGAAAGAAAGGCAGCCTACAAAGATAGATAGATAGATAGATAGATAGATAGATAGATAGATAGATAGATAGATAGATAGATAGATAGATAGATAGATAGATAGATAGATAGATAGATGTCCCAAACTAATCATTAAATAATGTTTATAGCTTTACTTATGTTCTTAGGTAATAAAATACAGTCATACCTTGCATAACGAATTTAATTCGTTCTGCGAGGTTGCTCACTACACAAAAAATTCGCTATGCGAGTCTGACTCGCATAACGAAATTTTCGCTATGTGATTGGACTTTTTCCTATGGAAAAACTCACATAATGAGCGTTTCTATGGGGAAAACTCACATAGCAAAAAAAAATCGCTATGCGAGTTTCCCCCATAGAAATGCTCGTTATGCGAGTTTTTCCATAGAGAAAAGTCCGACTCACATAGCGAAAAATTCGTTATGTGAGCCAGACCACTTAACGAAAAACTTGCTCGTTATGCGCGTTTTTTGCTAACCGAAACGCTCGTTATGCAAGGTTTGACTGTATGCTTAAAAAAAACCCTTACGCTTGCTTCAGATGAGGTGATGGTTAAGCAAAACTTTTTCAATGGAAAATGTAACTTTTTTCAGGAGCAATTTTTCAGGATCATCAAAATTCTGTAAAGGAGTCTCAAGTGACACTAAGGAAGTTTTGGATGTTGTCAACAAAGCGCCATCACCAGTCTATCAATAATTACATTAAATGCAGAATTTCTACAACCTGCTTTATTGTGATGGCATACACCAGGAGTTCTCAACACTTTTAAGCTGGGGGCCAGGTCACGCTTCCTCAGACAGCTTCAAGGGCCGGATGGCCATTTTGTCCTATCTCCACCACATGGTACTTCCTGATGTGATGTAGGCAGTTGGTGGTAAGATGAAATGGTGCCATGGGCTGCATCCAGCCCACAGGCCGTAGGCTGAGAATCCCTGGCATACATGATAAATAAGCTTAGTCCTAAACTAACATTTAAGATCCACCAGTACTGTACAAAGACTTTTGTTTCCCTGCATCATTGCTAATGCCTAAAAAAAATCCATGTCTTTGACCCATAGCGAATGAAAATGCATGTTGTTTTTGTTTTTGTTCTTGCACAGAAAAGCAATCTATTTCCATCTTTTCTGTTCCCCAGTGGGGTTTCCTAGGAGTCATGTGATAACTGTTTGACTCATCCAGTCACATTTTCCAACTTGGTAGAGCTTCAAATACCTAGCCATGTATAGACTTCCATTTCTTTTACCCCATTCCTTTTTAAAAAAATAATAATGAAAAATTCCATAGAGTTTAAGAGCTTAGACATTGTATGTTTACATTTAATCCAATAGGCCACCCAGTTGATTTAGGACTTTGAGTTTTGCTTCACTCCTTCAGATTACGACCTGTCTTTGTGTTCAATGGAACAATAAGTCAGAATTTCAGAAAACCAGATACAACGCCAGCCTGCAGTCCAAGCATATTCCACTTGGGCCGAGTTCAAGGGTATAATGAGCCAGAAAAGGACCTGGCATTCCTGCAAGTTAAAATATTGGCTCAGAAATATTCCAAAGCTTTCTCATGGTTTTTCAGGGGGGAAAGACTCAAAAGAAAGTTGACACCATCCCTGAGAATAGCACACAAGAAATACCATAAAAAAGGGCCCCAACACCATAAAACATGAACGATTGAAAAATGGACTAAAACTCCTTTGTCCTTTAAAAAAAATCATTGTAAAGATGAACTCTTTTTCCTGTCTTCCCTCTGCACTTTGCCACTGCAGTTCATATCAGACAACTGCCCTTGTCTCACTGAGAAAAAATACAGAACTTGTTGAGATCAGGCTTAGCAAAGGAGTAAGGTAAAGGTAAAGGTCACCCTTGTTGGAAAGCCAGTCGTATCCGACTCTAGGATTTGGTGCTCATCTCTGTTTACAGCCAAAGAGCCAATGCTGTCTGCATCTGCAGATGTTTCCATGGACATGTGGCAGGCATGACTGGACACTGGAGTGCACAGAACACTGTTTAGCTTCCCACTGAAGTGGTACCTATTTATATACTTGCAATTTCTTGCTCTCAAACTTCTAGGTTGGCAGAATACTGCCAAAAGACAGGATTGGTAAATGACTTCTGAATGCTTTATATGTAGAGAACCCTGGGTGAGTTGACTTAGATTGAAATTGATTTGATAGCACATTGTTACGATTAGATGGTTGTACAGATTAAAACTGGTGATTGTATTCTTTTGAACGAATTACTTCTCTGAGCAATAAAGGAAGTTGTCCTAGAGTTTAGGACAAATCCCAGTAGCTCCCAACCAACATAGTCAATGCCTTTGCTGGGAATTGTAGTCCATTCATTAGCTCAGTGTCTTAACTACTAAGCCACCGCAGTCCAGTAAAAGAAAGCTAATGGAAAGTTCTTCAGTGCCTCAATTCACATAATTTAACTTTATGTCATTTGACAGGAGTGGCTTAGTGGTTAAGACACTGAACTTGACGACCAAAACGTCCACAGGTCCTATTGTTTGTTATATTATAGCAAGGGGCACATTTCTCACCACTTTTTCACAATCTACAGCTGGTTTTCTGTTTTGTCAACCGATTATTAGATTGGGTGATTTTCCTAGCAGTCTCTTGGCAGCCGCCTCAAAGTGCCCACAGGTTTTTACTCGACAAATGTAAATAAAACACTCCTGGCAAGAGGAAAAATGTAATTTGGTGAGTGGAAAATGTAATTTTGCAGTAAACGAGTTGACATTTTTTTTTAAAAAAGCCAAGGTAACCCTTGATTTCTTGTTAAACTAGACTATGCAACATGAATGACATCAAGATCTGTTGCTGATTATTGATTCAAAGCAAAAGAAAAAAGAAAAGAAAGGGGGAAAACCACTGGGTGAGATCATCCAATCCCACGGGGTGAGATATCATCAGTATGCCAATTATATTCTGTTGTATATCTCTGCCCCTGCTGATCCCAGTGATGCAGTCAAGGTCTTGACCAGTTGCCTGGAGGGGGTAAGGGTCTGGATGGGGGACAATGGCCTACAGCTGAATCCCTGCAAGACTGAGTGGCTGTGGGTGAGGGGAACCGGTCCTCATAAGGAGTTATCACCCCTGCTTTGGGATCGGGCATTGTTGCCCCAATCCAACCCAGTGAACAACCTGGGGGTCCTCCTGGACTCGCGGCTTCTGCTCCAGGAGCAGGTTACGGCCGTGGCCAGGAGGACCTTCGGGCAAGTGTATGTTATTAATCAATTGCGCTCACTCCTGGCCCAGGAGGCCCTGCTCACAGTCACCCATGCTCTGGTCACCTCCCATTTGGACTATTTTAATGTGCTCTACATGGAGCTGCCCTTGATGACCATCCAGAGACTGCAGTTGGTCCAGAATGTGGTGGCCTGCGCAGTGGTGGGGTGTAGTCATTTCACCCATGCCTCGCCACTGCTGCGGGAGCTGCAATGGCTGCCTATATGTCTCCAGGTACAATTCAAGGTGCTGGTTGACACCTTTAAAGCCCTCCATCATAGCAGACCAGGATACCTCAGGGAACACATCATCCCTAGGACATTGACCTATCCCACGAGAGCAAATCAAGAGTGCACCCTTCAGGAAACATCTGTTGGGGAGGCTCGCCTCTCCAGCACAAGGAAAAGGGCTTTCTCAGTCGTAGCCCCCACACTATGGAACCTCCTCCCAGTAGAACTACGCCTCCAGGCCCAGTTGCTATCATTTAGGAAAGAACTGAAGACGTGGTTGGCAAAATGGGTCTGGGGGCCGGGATTGTCAACAAGCTCCCCTTTCTGGCTTGTCTGAGGCTCCCCCCTCCTGTAATTAATTTTTTTAATGTTAAGGTTTTGTAGATTTTATATTTGTTTTTAGATAGTAAATGGCACAGGAATGGGGGGTAATATTGCTATGTTTTAAAGGGTTTTTTAATTGTTTTATATTGGTTTTAAATGTGTACACCACCCAGAGTCCTTTGGATAGGGTGGTATATAAATCTATTAAATTAAATTAAATTAAATTAAATTAAATTAAAAAGAGCTATTGGAACAGGAACTCTCCATATTATTTAAAAGGAGAATGAAACTAGAACAAATTCAGAGAAAGGCAATATGAATGATCAGGGGGACTGGAAACCGAGCCCTAAGAGGATTGACTGAAAGAACTGGCCATGGTTAGCATGAAAAAATGAGGTGAAGGATATGATAGCAGTTTTCAGATACAGTACTTGAAAAATAGTCATAAAAGAGGAGGTGCAGGATCTGTTCTTGATCATCCCAGAGTGCATAATGCATAATAACAGTCTTCTTCTTCCATGTCTAGGCCAGATGTGAAACTGCCAAATGAAGGCACCTTTTGGTGTGTTCATTTTGAAGTTCCTTTCACCTTTTGGTGAGTGAGTTCATTCTGTAGTTCCTTTTACCTGGCCTAGTGTGAGAATGATTAGGCAACACAAGTTTGCCATTGCCCCAGGTATGCCCAATTGTGGTTCAAGAATACACCTATTAAAATTTCCTCCTACATGTAACTGCCAAAGGTCTAAAGACCCTGTCCTTTTTTAAAAGCTGGTCATTGTACCACTACAATCCATACATTCTTTTTATGAAGCCTCTGGTGTAGATTGCACTGAACTTTCCTTTTGTAAGGTTGCCCTTGCTCGAAAGCCAGTCATATCTGACTCTAGGGTTCAGTGCTCATCTCTGTTTATAGCCAAAGAGCCAGTGCTGTCTGTGTTTGCAGGCCTTTGTATGGACACGTGGCAGGCATGACTAAACACCGGAGTGCATGGGATGCTCTTTACCTTCTCACCCAAGTGGTACCTATTTATCTACTTGCAGTTTTCTTGCTTTTGAACTGCTAGGTTGGCAGGAGCTGGGATAGAGATGGAAGCTCACTCTGTCATGCAGCACTCGGGTCTTGAACTGCTGACTCTTATACATTTAAATGTGTTTAAAAGTGACACATTTGATGTTACGCTAGAGTAGAGGTGTTTACAGCTGTCAAGAAATCAAGACTTTTGATATGTGAAGCAGTGGCAGGCCCAGAGAGCTGGAATCTGGGCCACCTGTTCGACCTCCAAACCCCCAAACACAGTCTGGAATAAAAAAATCCAGAATGCTATGGTCTTTCTCTCAAATGCTGACTCTCACAAGAGAAAATAAGGTTGCTATGGAAACATGCCTGCTGAAGGTTATGTACAAAGCGGCCACAAGGAAGGAGCAGCAGGAAAAATAGTTTCAACCTTACCAAAATTTCAAAAGTGAAATTAAAAACATTTTAAAGGTCATCACTGTGTTCCTGAACTAAACTTTTGCGTTTCTAGCTACTGTAACTTAATTTGCAGTATGTGAATGTGGAAGAGTTATTAGGAGTAAAAATGTTCAAGTGTCAGGAATGTGAGGTTGCATCCTTTAATGAGACTGCAATGCTCTCTAAATTATGGAAGGCATATAATCTCCGTGGTATAGCATGATTGTTCTACATGGGCCCAGAGCTATGCTTTCAGTTAATTAGGTAAAGGTAAAGATCAACCTTGCTCGAAAGCCAGTCATATCCGACTCTAGGGTTCAGTGCTCACCTCTGTTTCATAGCTGAAGAGCCAGCACTGTCTGCTTCTGCAGATGTTTCTGTGGTCATGTGGCAGGCATGACTAGATACCGGAGCGCATGGAACACTGTTTATCTTCCCACCGAAGTGGTCCCTATTTACCTACTTGCAATTTCTTGCTTTAGAACTACTAGGTTGGCAGGAACTGGGACAAAGACGGGAGCTCATTCTGTCCTGTAGTATTCGGGTATCGAACTTGACCTGCCGCCTTCCAGTCAGTGTCTTAGCCACTTGAGCCATTGCAATTAGTTCATTATAAATTGCTTTTCTGCCAAAACAACCAAACC
Source organism: Furcifer pardalis (assembly GCA_030440675.1). Lineage (NCBI taxonomy): Eukaryota > Metazoa > Chordata > Lepidosauria > Squamata > Chamaeleonidae > Furcifer > Furcifer pardalis. The sequence goes on along the minus strand of CP126896.1, from coordinate 102,708,761 downwards.
TGTGTAACAATAAAAACATGACATAAAATAGCAAAAACAATAAGCCTGACCATTAAACAATTTAAAAATGAATAAAATGAAACAGCAATTAAAACATCCAAATGTGTCTTTCCCAATCATCCAATCCTAGAAAAATACACAGGTAACTGCTGAATTTGAAGTGCCTTAATTTACCTGTGTATTATTGTCAACTCGGATTGACAACAGCTCCCAAAGCTCTCTGACAGAGCTCTTTCTTAGGCTTACCTCAAGTTGCAATTAATTGAACTATAGCAGACATTGTGTCTTTTAAAAGGAATTTTGTGTAATTTGTTACTTCTTGGGAACTAAGTAGTCATTATTGTTTATCATTTCTTTGACTGGAGAGGCAGTTTGTTGTGTTAGATAATAGGTACCATATGCCATCAAGTTATGGTGACCCAGTCTGGGCCTCTCCAGGTATGAAAAAAAAACCCTGGTATTTTGTTCTGGGTAGTGGTGCTCTGAAATTGCAGTTTGCCCAAGGCTACACAGTTTGTTACTTTTCCTTGTTTCCATGCATACCTGATGGCCACAAACATAAAACAAAATACTCCCTGGTTCCCTCTAATGGCCAATTCTGATATTGCACCTTGCAAAATTGTATAGCATTATTCTCCCATCACTGAGGATTGTATCCACACACACAAAACAAGTGACATCCAGCCAAAAATTTTACTACCACACTGTGGGTGGAGCCAACTTCATGAACGGAGCCAACATCATGGGTGGAACCAAAGTAATAAAAAACACAAGAAATACACATACCGTAAAAATACAAATTAAATACACATAAAAATACAAATTAAATACACATAAAAATACACATAAAAACATAAAAGTACACATAAAAACACATAAAAATACACATAAAATACAAATTAAATAAACATAAAAACATATACAAATACACATACAAACACACATTAAATACACATTCCATCTTTTTTTTAAAAAAGGTAACAACCCTAGGTGGTCTCCTGGAAAAGTTACTAACACACACACCCGGAGACCACCCGGAATTGTTACTACCAGTTCAGGTGAACCGGGGCGAACCGGCCCATGCCCACCACTGGAGACATCACTGTGAATGAAGCCATGCGTATAGTGACAGGATGCCTCAAACCTACACCAGTTGAGAAAATATACCTTCTTGTTGATATCGCTCCACCTAAGATCAAGAGAAAAGTAGCAGCAATCGCTGAGAGAACTAAGCAAGAGACTGACCCTTGACATCCTCTGAATGTATATGTCCGTTATGTCAGACAGCTCAGATCCAGAACAAGCTTTATCACAACAAACATTCTTGAGAGTATGCAAGAACAAAAGCAAATTAGAAGATGGAGGTAGGAGGACACTAGACAAGGAATAACGTTAAAGGAGGTCCCTGAATAGCTGAGGGTTGGAGTCCCTAAATGCAAGACCAACATGCTCATGTGGGGGCTGCTGGCAGACAACAGAACACGGTATGAACAGTGGTGGGTTCAAAAAACTTGTACTACCACACTGTGGGCATGGTATGGTGGGCGTGGCCAGGGGAAAAGCCCTGCGTTGCACCTGAATTAGGACTACTTTATTTCAAAACTTGGATGGGTGGGGCAGAAGCGTAGCGTGCCTTGGCGGGGCCCCGTATAAAAATTTGTTAGGGGGCCCTTAGGAAGGGTAAATATTTCTCACAAAAGAAAAAAAATGCATAAAATTAAAAGAAATATTTATTCATCATAATTAAAATTTGGGAAGTTTTTATTAATTTTTGCTTACGCACGTTGGGGCCCCCCTGTGGCCCGCCCCCCCCGTATAATTGATACAGCAGATACGGCGGTAGCTATGCCCCTGGGGCGGGGCCAACCAGAATTTCTACTACCAGTTCTGGCGAACTGGTGCAAACCTGCTGATGCCCACCACTGGTAACAGCATTCTGTGCGCCCCGGTGTCTAGTCATGCCTGCCACATGACCACAGAAACATCTGCAGAAGCAGACAGCACTGACTCTTCGGCTGTGAAACAGAGATGAGAACTGACTGGACCCTAGAGTCGGATACGACTGGCATTCGAGCAAGGGAAACCTTTACCTTTACCAAAATTAACTTTGAAACTACTTGCAACATTATTTGACTCCAAAAGTAAACAGTTTCAGTAACTATATGACATTTAACCATTTAACTGTTTTTAATGTCAATTATTATTTTTTAAATGGAAAGCAAAACAAAAGGCAGTTTCATTTTGGCAGTTTAAAGTTTGACCACGAAAGAAGAAGAAGCGCAATTGCTTTGCTTTCCCAGAGGAACTACATTTCCCATGATCCTGCCTTTCTGCCTCTCTTTCTTTTTTTTAAAGTCTATGCACGTGGCTTGTCGGGGAGGAGTTGGGCACGTCAGATTCCTGCCTTCTCCCTGCCCGGGTTCAGGGGAGCCCGGCTTGTGCCGGAATTGGGGAGCCTGGAAAATAAAAGAGGGAGAAGCCAGCGCCCTCCCCACACCCCCCATTCCCTCCTTTCTCTCTCCTCCCCACCCAGCCAAGCGGGACCGATGCTGCGCCTCCAAGCAGGGCTCTGATTCCCAGCCTCCCCCCCTCTTCTCTTTCCCTTCCTCCCTCCTTCCATTCCTGGGAAGCTGACCATCCTCTTCCTCTCCTCCAGCCAAGCTTTCGCTCTCCAAGAAGGTAATTGCGTGATTGGGATTTTGGGGCGGCGGCGCAGGGAGCACCGGGTGGGTGGTGGGTGTCCAGGGGCGCGTCTTTGGAAGGGGCGTGCATGGCTTTGGGTGGACAGCCGGTGCCTTCCTCCGGTGGAAGGGGGGGGGGAGGCTGCGTGCAAATGCAGGGCATTTCTCCCCACCCTCCCCCTTTCCAAAATAGGTGCTATTCTTCAAGCTTCTACGATGCGCGGGGAGGTTTGGTTTCTTGGGGAGAAAATGGCCTTTTTACGCACGAGCTGGACCTGGCGCGCTCTCCCCTCTCCAGTGTCTTCTGGCCCGCTTTGAGCGCCAGATGACTCGGTGGTTTTCCACGGGAGGAGGGCTGTGAGGTCAGTCGATCTCTCTCTCTCTTTCCTCCCTCCCTCCCCCTTTGTGTTGTTGTGGCGGCTGCAGGTCACCCTGTCGTAACTCCGGCGTAGCCAAGACGGGGGAGGGAGGGAGGGTGCACGTCGCGTCCCTTTGTTTTGCCAGCGCCGTGAGCTCTTTCTCTCTCTCTCTGCTGGGGTTTCGAACTCGAAAGGGTTATAGCATGTATATGTGTGTGTGTGTGTGTATGTGAAGGGCTGCGCTGCCAAGGGCTGATCGATTTTAAAACCAAGGAAATGCAAGTAGGGCTTTTCATGGCAGCCTCCCCCCTTTGCCTGTCTCTCTCCATAGGCCAAGATTATTTTGCTTTTGCAAGAGCTTTCCATGTGATTCCTCTGCCCCCCCCCCCGATTTACTTAAGAGACCAGCCTGCTCGTTGCCCCTTATCTTACATGAAATTGTTGTTTAGACGAGAGGTGCCCAAACTACTGCACTATGGGCACGTTTTACTTCGATTTCCGGGAGCAACGAGGGCTTTGTGGGCCAGATGAATTGGCATCCGTGGCCAGATCTGGCCCACAGGCCATAGTGACCAGCCCCCTGAACCACGTGACCAGCCTGTGGCCTGAAAAGGGTGGGCACCCCTGATCTAGACTCGGCTCCCATACCCCACCAGCCTTTCTCTTCTTCACTCCCTGATCCTCGCCCCTCTGTTTCATTTTCAGCCGATGTGGTTTGTGGGAAGGCAGAAATCTGGGCTGGCTTGTCAAAGCCTGGCACAGCAGAGGCCAGCTGGGCCTGGAGGCATTTGGTCTCGGTTGTCTTTTTAAAAAAGGCATCATTCCCACATAATCTCTCCCACAGACAGAGAGACCTTTCCCTTGTCAGAAATTTTGGGCTGGGAGGGGAGAAAAGTAAGAGAATGGATGTTACTCATACCGGTAGTAATTTTTCACACGCTGGAGCAAAACAGATCCAGTCTTTAAATGAAAACACAAGACGCCCCTTAGTGATCAGTCCTTAACAGTCTGTGGTGGGATATCTCTGACTGTACATCATGCAAAGGGTACATTTCACAGTTTTATTATTATGTTGGTGCTTTTTTTAAGTGGAAGGATGGGAGTTGATGACCTTGCGGTTGCCAGGCTTTTCCTATTAGTCCTATGATTCGGATTCCAGCATTGAGCAGGGGCTGGACTCCATGGTCTAAAAGGCTCCTTGATTCGATGATTTTGATTAAAGAAACCACCCATTGTCATATCTGTCCAAAAGGCTCTTCTCTCCACCTCCTTTCCATGCTGTGTCTTGAGGTCATCTCCCTCCCCCACCCTCCATTCTGGGTAATATAGGATTAATTGTTCAAAGGCTATTGTAATCCTTTTAGCTTCCCAATGGCCCTCCCTGCATTGCACAGATATTTCCCCCCTCTGCTGTCTGATTCTGCACACGTTAGGTTTCGATTGTTCTGTTCGAGAGTCCATGCCATGGATGCTTTTCACTAAGTTCACCGTGCTTGAATTCTTGCTATGCTTTGTTATTGAAATGAAAAGAAATGGATAGCCTAAGACGGAAGACAAAGATATGTTTTACAGCCAGATATGGCATACAGTACAGTATATGCAATTGTGGATATACAGGTCTGTTGTATATTGTTGGGGGAGAGAGATTTTCTCAACTATGTTTTATTTTAATGACCCATGGAGTGTATTCTTTTCTTGTGTGAATCCATCAAAGCATAAGAACTTTTGCAAAACTTTGGTTGATAATTCAGGGTGACTTCAGACTTATCCTGATTTAAATTGTTTTCCCCACTGTGATTCCAAAAATGGTCTGATGTTCTGCTTGATCCTTGATCTAGTTGAAAGAAACTTGTCCTCAAATCCCTGGCATTCCTTGTTGTAATCCATGCTCCCTTGTTACTGAGAGTGAATGGGGTGAGAGTATCGGAGGTATTTGTTTTGGGGAGATTGGATTAGGATGACATCTCTAGACTATCCATTTCTCAAAGCTAGTAGGTAACAAGCTGCGAGATTCCATGTTTTAGGCAACATGCAAAGCAATCTCATGTCTGTTTCTCCCCCATGAAATGAATATGAGATTGAAAGCCTTAAGATTCATCAGCCTTCTCTTGGTGTTGATAAACAGCAGTTTCTAAACAGGCCTGGGTGTGGTTCTTTTTTCTGGCTATAGTTCTTATACCGATGCTTCAGGCCAGTTTTATTATTTGCTACCTTGCATTGCACAGTTTCCAAGGAGTGTGTGCTCCATGTGAAAACTTCCATGTGATCCTTCCTTTCAGGAAAGCATAAATGCTTCTAGAGGTCCAGAAAAATAGGCGGGTGGTGGTGATGTTGCTGCAGTACTAAGGGGAGAACAGATTGCAGTGGAGTCCAGCTGTAGATCAGAGAGTAAAGTCTCTCACACACCCAGTTTCTCCCCCTCTCTTTCCCTGCCTCCAGCTTGGTTCAGGGAAAACAATCTTTGCATTTAGTAGAAGCATCAGATCACCAAAGATCTGTCACTGGTTTTTATCCCATGCATTTATGAGATGCTTGTGGATAGTGAGTCAGGTTGGTGCTTTTCCAAAAGGTGCTGAAACACCAGGCACAGAAGAAGTACCCATCCAGTATGTTTAAGAAACAAATTAATTGGCGAGACTCGTAACCAAAAGCAGCTTAGTGCAAGATAGATCCAGAACAGACAAGAACCAAACATCGCTGGTTGTCACTTTTAGTCCACAACAAAGACAATCCTAAAAGGTCTCCAACCGATCCTTGACAAGAACACTTCACTCTTCCAAGTCCTTGGTGGCAGACATTTATTTGTTTACAACCCTTCCCTGTAGTCTTAAGCAACTACAATGGTACCCCGTATAACGAACATTTCGTATAATGAAAAATTCGTATAATGAAGTGTTTTTGAGCGATTGGTGATACCCCGCATAACAAAAAAAGTTTTTCATTGTACGGGGTATACCCTGCCTAACATTTTTCCTTGTTATATGGGGTATACCTCATATAACAAATCCCCCCCCCCCGTTATGTGGGGTATCGCCAATTGTGATTCACATAACAAAAAAATCTGTATAACAAAGAGTTCCGTGGAACGGAGCTTTTTCGTTATATGGGGTTCTGCTGTATTGGTATACAAGGGGTTGAACAGCACTGTTACAGAAATGATTGATTGCATTTCAAATTGAAATCAGCTCACTGATAAAACCAGAAATATTAAACATGGAACGTAGAAGGTGACAGACAAGTTAGGGACAAAGGATCAACAAAATTAAGAAAGATTCCGTCCAAGGTAATATATTTTTAAAGGCCTCTCTGTTGAGTCCAGCTTTAAGATGTTTTCAGAAAGTCAGGATTTAGAAGGCCTGGTATAGCTAACTCGCAGGGATTTCCATAAGAAATAGACCACTTAGCTATCTCTCTCTGTGTTCATCTGAATTGATTCAATATTAGTTCATGGTTCTTTAGCCATTACCAAATCTAAAATACTGTACGGCAATAATTATGATATCTGCTGTCATTTTCCATAGCCCAGGTTGCTTTCAATTAACTATAACCATCTTTACAAAACAAACTTCAAAGGTAAATTCAGGGGTTCTTATCTCATTAGCATATTTTACTTCTGCTGTTGTTATCTATATAGCCCTGGGTTTCACTGTAAAATGCGTATTGACTCACTCAATTTGCAACTTGTGTCTTCATGTTTTTATTTTGAGCCCATGTATAAACATTTAGGCAGCATAATAAAAAGTAGAAACGTCACCCTGCCAACAAAAGTTCTCATAGTTAAAGCGATGATCTTCCCAGTAGTAATGTATGGCTCTGAGAGCTGGGCCCTAAGGAAGACTGAGCGCAGAAAAATAGACACCTTTGATCTGTGGTGCTGGAAAAGGCTTTTGAGAGGCCCCTGGACTGCAAGGAGATCAAATTAGTCAATCCTAAAGGAAATGAAACCTGACTGCTCCTTGAAAGGACAAATACTGAAACAGAAGCTTAAGTACTTTGGCCACTAAATGAGAACAGAGGACCCACTGGAGAGGGCCCTGATGCTGGGAGGGATTGAAGGCAAAAGGAGAAGGGGGCATAGAGGTTGAGATGGTTAGACACCATCGTTGATGCATTGGACATATCTCTGGGCGGGCTCCAGATGGCAGAGGACAGAGGAGCTTGGCGTGCTATGGTCCATGGGGTCACAAAGGGCCGGACTCGACTGTGCAACTGAATAACAAGAACAATAAATATTTTTCTCATAGCCTTACCCTTATGTCTGAGGAAGGGATCATGGTCTAGTAGTCTTTAAGGCAAGGGTAGCCCGTGGGTTGGATGCAGCCGGTGTTGCCAAATGAACCGGCCTGCGCCCTCACTCCAGCCGCCACCATCAGCTGTGGACTCATTTACAGCTGCTGTAAATGCATTTATGACAGCTGCAGACTCATTTATGGCTGTCGTAAATGTGGCTGTAAATGAGTTTGCTGCCGATTTTGGCTTCGGTGGCTGGACCACCAGTCCGCCCCACCAATTGTCTGAGGGAGCATGACCCGGCCACCGACTTCAGAAGGTTGGTAACCACTGTTTTAAGGTGTTTTTCCCTTTTGTTTTGTTTCTTGTTTGATATACTTAACTGCTGTGAGGAGTAATCAGATACTATCTGTTTGTGCACAGGAAAGGTTGATAAAGATTTTATGGATTATTTGCCCCTCAAAAGGCAAGACCATGCTGTGTGCCTCCGTTTCCAGAAAATCATACTCCAGGTTTATATGTGCATCTGAAGTAAGTAGCATCTGAGCGATTGCAGTATGGCTTGTGTCTTCTTTCATGGGAAAGAGTTTCATATAATTTTTAAGGGATGTTGAAGATGTAAAAAGGTGACGATTGGATAGTGTTTATGATAACAGCTGCTTCTCAATCCATAACCATTTCTGAGCAGTACACAAAACAGGGAGTAGGGTTTAAAAAAAAAACAGCCTAAAGGTAAAGGTTGTCCTTGCTCAAAAGCCAGTCATATCTGACTCTAGGGTTCAGTGCTCATATCTTTTTATAGCCAAAGAGCCAGCACTGTTTGTGTCTGCATATGTTTCCAAGGACGTGTGCATGGAACGCTGTTTACCTTCTCACTGAAGTGGGACCTATTTATCTACTTGCAATTTCTTGCTTTCAGACTGCTAGGTTGGCAGGAGCTGGGACAGAGACGGGAGCTCACTCCATCATGCAGTACTCAGGTATTGAATGCCACCCTTCCAGTCTTCAAATTCAGTGTCTTAACCACTTGAGCCACCGCAGCCTTTAGAAAGTGGTAAATTTACAGGCTGTATCACAGGTCAAGAAAATCTGTGTGAAAAAGAAATGTTTTGAGCAAGCAATGGGAGTTGAGTGATGGTGCTTTGACCTCTATAAACTTAATGGGGGCCACACAGAAGGCCTTCCGTTTGGCAGACCAAAAATCAACAAAAGTGTAACATTGTTATTTTTCTAGGCTCTAAGTTGCTTCCTTTTAAAAAAATTTTTTTTTATATATAATTTAAATCTTATTTGTACTTTCTTAACTCTGGTGGGAGGGTTATTTTTTAAAATATGATGTTATTTATGTATGATTTATGTAAGATGCAAGATTTATTTTTATCTCACATCTGAGCCCCTTTAGACTATGGGTGGATGAGCCCCTTTAGGTGGGGTGAGGGTCCCACTCAGTGGAGGAAATGCCTCTGGAAACCATGCCTGCCACATGATCACAGAAGCATCTGCAGACACAGACAGCACTAGCTTTTTTACTTTAAATGGAGATGAACACCACATCCTAGAGCAGGGGTGCCTAAACTTTTCAGGCCGTAGGCCAGGCATGTGGTTCAGGGAGCTGGTCACTATGGCCTGGGGGCCAGATACAGTCCCCGATGCCAATTCATCCAGCCCATGAAGCCCTTGTCATTCCTGGAAGCGGAAGTAAAACGTGCCCATACGGTTCCGCTTCCAAGAGTGACAAGGGTTTTGTGGGCCGGATGAACTGGCATTGGAGCCCACATCCGGCCCCTGGGCCGTAGTTCAGGCACCCTTGTCCTACAGACTGGTAAGACTGGCTTTCGAGCAAGGGCGGCCTTTATCTGTACTCCTACAGAGGTGGTGTCATACTGTCTACGACAGGACATTGGTATAAATTCTAGAACCTAATTGTTGCTGGAATTTGAGCTGAAACATTTTATGATTTATTATGTTTATCTGTTATATTTCTTTACATAAGCTTTCCTCTTCCTTGTGATAGCTTCACAGAATCCTCACTGTCAGGCTGAGCGTGAACTGTAGAACCTGTATTTCCCAAATCTCTACCCATTACACAGCACTGATTCCCTTTTTTGTACAGTCAAACCTCGCATAACGAGTGTTTCGCTTAGCGAAAAACTTGCATAACGAGCAAGTTTTTCTCTAAGCGGTCTGACTCGCATAACGAATTTTTCGCTATGTGAGTCGGACTTTTCCCTATGGAAAAACTTGCATAACGAGCGTTTCTATGGGGAAAACTCACATAACGATTTTTTTTTTGCTATGCGAGTTTTCCCCATAGAAACGCTCGTTATGCGAGTTTTTCCATAGGGAAAAGTCCAACTCGCATAGCGAAAAATTCATTGTGCGGGTCAGACTCGCATAGCGAATTTTTCGCATAGCGAGCAACCTCTCAGAACGCATTAAAATCGTTCTGCGAGGTATGACTGTACTCCTTTCATCTAAGAAGCTCAGAACAATCCTGCTTTATTGTTGTTATTTTCCCCACCTCTACCCATTTCTATTCCTCTAAATCAGTGGCTCCCAATCTTGGAGAGCCAGATGTTCCTGGATAAGAACTTTCCAAAAATCTTGGCAGGCACAGACCATGGTGTGAAAGCATCTGGGAACTGTAGTCTAGGAAGATCAACCTGTTTGTTCTCCTTGCTGTCCAGGGTGCTCTCAAAACTCTCCTCCAACACCACATTTCAAAGGCATCTATATTTTACTGTCTGTGAGTTGCTGCTGCTGCTGCTCTTTCCCCATTTTAGCTTTTTGAAAACTTGGGCCAAGCACATCTATAAAAATGATCCGTCACCAACATAGAGATTCCTTCCTGCTGATAACATGTTCTCTGGAATGCTGCTCTAAACAGAGCAAAAGGCTTTGAGAAATCTCAGGTTCTCAATTGGCACAGCAAGTTCCAGTGACATGTTCTTAAGATAATGAGACTCCTTAACTTCTCTAGTATTTCTTTCCTGTGGACCTGCAGATTCCTCAATCCCTCTGTCCCTATATTTTTGGTGGCTAACATCCCTCTACCTTCAGAAGTTGACTTGCTTGGAATTGGAGCAAGGCTTTTAAATTTGGTTACCCCCGATTAGAATGTATTTTGGGAAGAGTTTATGTGCTTTAGAACATTTCCATTTTAGTCACGTGGCTTCCAACAAGTATCCAGACTGCCTTTTTCTCTAAGGGTTATTGGCCGAGAGTGGGCAAAATGCAGTCCTTCAAAGGAGGAGGGTATTTCTTCTTCGCTTTTTAATATCCTGAGCTGGACTGTGTGAACAGTTGGTTCTATCATTAGGCATGGTGGGGCTGTTTCCTGAGGGACTCTAGTTTTGGGGTGATGTTAAATGGGCAGCAAATAGGTTGTTGTTTAGTCGCGCAATTGAATCTGACCCTTTGCAACCCCATGGATCACAGCAGACCAGACACCTGTGTCATCCATTGTCCTCCAGAGTCTGCCCAGATCTACGCCCACTGTGCCAACAATGCTCTCAAACCAACTCTGCTGCCCCCTTCTTCTTTTTCATCAGGGCCTTCTCCAGTGAGTCTTCTCATTTGGTGGCCAAAGTATTTAAGCTTAAGCTTCAGTATCTGTCTTTCAAGGAGCAGTCAGGGTCGATTTCTTTGAGGATTGAGTGATTTGATCTCCTTGCAGTCCAGGGGACTCTCAAGAGTCTTCTCCAGCACCACAGATCAAAGGCGTCATATTCTTCAGGGTCCAGCTTTCAGAGCCATACATTACTATTGGGAAGACCATCACTTTAACTATGAGAACTTTTGTCGACAGGGTAATGCCTCTACTTATTTTTGTTGTTGAAAGATGGTGTGGGGTTTTTTTGGCCAGGAAAGAAGCATGGATTACTGAGATGTTGTACCTTACATGTCCAAAGGCTCCACTACACTTCGGACTAGAAGTGTAATGACTGAGAAAAGAACAAAAATGTTGCCCTACTGAAAGTTAGGCCAAATGGTAACTTTGAAGCAAAAACATGGGAAGGAATAATTAAAACTTTATGGGAAGGGAGTTTTGCAGTTTTAGTACCTCAGCAAAGGAGACTGTACTTCTGAATGCAGGTGTTATGAATAATATTTTATTTGGAATATTATAGTCTGCCTTTTATCACACAAGCCTTCTTAACCTATTCCATAGGGTTTTCTAATCTTATCAACAGGATCCCTAATGCATTATGTGGTAATATCTTCTGGTATTTATTATGGGATATGGTTTCCTCCTGTTGTGTTTAGATTGTAGTGTAATTATTTTTTTTAACCAGCAGCTTTTAGCACATCGTATCTTTAGGGAAAATACTGGGTATGAATAAGCTGTAGTAGCAACTTTCACTTTCGGAGCTAGAGCCATTTTGGAGCACTGGAAAATCTGTCATTGCCATCTTGTTTCTGTTCTATCAGCTAGAAATGGAAACTGGGCCTTTTGATTCAAAGGATCCATTAATTTTCAAAACAATCATTGGAGTGAGGGCTCAGATGGCTTGGAGAGCTACATAAATACTCCAGGGAACTACCGTAGTGCCTTATATTTTAATTGTTGGTAATTTGAAAAGACGGTGCAAGGATAAATGTTTTTGTTTTATCATAGATTTCAGATATATTTTCTCTTTACATAAACATCTTAGCATAAGTGTGAGGCTTAAACATGCACATTAAAAAAACCTATAGGCCAGAATTCTAATGCCAGTTTATGCCACCCTAAGTCTGGGCTGTGGTGGCATAGTGGTTAAGACGCTGAACTTGACAACCAGGAGGTCAGCAGTTTGGGAGTTTGAGACCTGAGTTCTGCATTATAGAGTGAGCTCCTATCATCTGTCCCAGCTTCTGCCAACCTAGCAGGTCACAAGCAAGACATTGCAAGTGGAAAAGGTAACAGCATTTTGTGCACTCCGTCACTTAGTTATTCCTGTCACATTGTCACAGAAATGTCTGCAAACGCAGTCAGCCCTGGTTCTTTGGCTGTAAACGGAGATGAGCACTGTTCCCCTAGTTAGACATGACTAGCTTTTGAGCAAGAGAGACCTGTATCTTTTAAGAAGTTCAAGACATGTTTACTATTGGCACTCCTGGTGAGTCTCCAAGGTCAAGTTAGAACTTTAACCCACGTCTCCTAAGTTCTAGTCTTAGAGCATAGAGACAACTGGCATTTGAGCAAGGGAGACCTAGATGTGGGTCTATCAATTGGAAATCCCAAAATGGAAAAATTAAAATAGCCTTACAAATTAAGCAATAGCAATTATATTTACATACTGCCGCATAGGGCACTTCACAAGGTACCCATTTTGCTAACCTCAGAAGTATGGAAGGCTGATCAACTTTGTACCTCATGGGGTGAGGTATCATCAGTATGCAGATGATACCCAACTGTATATCTCAGCCCGTGGGGACCATAGCAATGCAGTGGAAGTCCTTTCCAGCTGTCTGGAGGCTGTCAAGGTCTGGATGGGGGACAACGGGCTACAACTGAATCCTGGCAAGACTGAGTGGCTGTGGGTTGGGGGTCCTGTGTTATCTCGGGAACTACCACCTTTGGTTCTGGACGGGGCAGTCCTGCCCCAAACAAATCCGGTACGTAACTTGGGGCTCCTCCTGGACTCGCGACTACTGCTCAAAGAGCAGGTAGCAGTCGTGGCCAGGAGGGCCTTTGCACAACTTCATGTGATTCGCCAGTTACGGCCGTTCCTAGACCGGGACTCCTTGCTCATGATCACACATGCCTTGGTCACCTCCAGACTTGACTATTGTAATGCGCTCTACATGGGGCTGTCCTTGGTGACCATTTGGAGGCTTCAGCTGGTCCAGAATGCGGCTGCACGAGTAGTGTTGGGATGCAGGCGTTATGCCTGTGCCTCACCGCTGCTGAGGGAGCTGCACTGGCTCCCAGTTTGCCTCTGGGTGCAATTCAAGGTGCTGGTTATTACCTTTAAAGCCCTTTATGGTAGTGGTCCAGGTTACTTGAGAGACCGCATCGTCCCAAGGACATCTACCCGTCCCACCAGAGCGGACCGGAGAGGCTCTCTGGTTGTGCCATCAGCCAGAGAGGTGCATCTCTCTGGCACTAGAAGGAGGGCCTTCTTGGTGTCCGCTCCGGCCCTGTGGAACCTCCTCCCGATAGAGCTATGCCTGCAGACGGAGTTGCTATCCTTTAGGAAAGGAGTGAAAACCTGGCTGGCAGGTCTGGTCTGGGGAGTGGATGGTTCAATTTCCCCAGCCAATTGGATGGTTTGACCCCCCAGTATGTCCAAGTTATAATACTGTACCTAGCTTTTAATTAAGTTTTTAAGCTTTTTAAAGTTTTTAATTTTTTAAAAGTGTTTTTAAAATTGTTGGAAATCGCCCTGGGTCCCTTCAGGGAGTAGGGTGATAAACAAATATAAATAAATAAAATAAATAAACCTGTTGGGATTGAACTCAGATAATGAGCAATTTTGGAGGCAGAATTATGCCATGGCGGCTCTTTTCTAAATTGCAATACTCTGCTACACAGATGAGATGATGAATATCCGTAAAATGGATCTTTGTAAGATGTAAATTCAGTGTGAGCAGACCATGCGGTTCTGCTGTAGTCGTTTTTTACATTTGTTCATCCAGTGTTCGATCCAAACAAATTTAGCCTCTCAGGGATTCCCCTGGAGCAAAGGATTTCTGATCTGAGTTCACCTGCTACAATCCATATTAAAACTGCAGCCACTCTGGTGATGCCAGCAAAGTTACATCAGCCAGCAGAATCTTGCCCTGCTAAATGAGGTCTTCCCTTGAAACTCTTTTGTTTTCTGCAGAGAAAAGCAGGTTCCTCTCTTGTAAATGTTCGTGCATATTGACATGTGCACATGCAATGTGCACACATTTTGGCTTCCAAACAAAAAAGGTCTTGTGCAGAAACCAGGAGAGATGCTTGAGTGGTTTTAAAACGAAAATGACTCTTAACTGGGACAAATCTAAAATTGAGCTATGCATGAGAGTTTTTCTTCCTGGATCAGGAGGGAGTGCTGACGGGTCAACTGTGCTGTTTCTCAAAAAGGCAAACCTTGCTTTTTGCCATGAGGATTTCATTGGAGTTCACAGCTGATAGTTGGTAAGTAAAGGTCCCCCTTGCTCTACAGCCGGCCGTATCTGACTCTAGGGTTCAGTGCTCATTTCTTTTTATAGCTAAAGAGCCAGTGCTGTCTGTGTTTGCAGATGTGGCAGGCATGCCTCGATACCGGGAGTGCAAGGAACACTTTTTACCTTTCCACAGAAGTGGTCCCTATTTATCTACTTGCAATTTCTTGCTTTCGAAATGCTAGGTTGGCGGGAGCTGGGACAGAGATAGAAGCTCATGCCATTGTGTAGTATTCGGGTTTCAAACTCCTGATCTGCCAATCTTCCAGTCATTAAGTTCAGCATCTTAACCATCAGAGTGAGTGTGGGTCGGAGCTGAATGCTATGACATTACAGTACACTAGTACAGTTATACCTCGGATAACGCTAAGACTTGGTTCCACAAGTCTTGGTGTTACCCAATTTTTAGTGTTATCCGATGCATGTTAAAATCCTATGGGATGTATCGGATAACGTTAAAGCTCCATAGAGATACATTGTAACTGCACAGGCTTTAGCGGTTATTATCCGATACATCCCATAGGACCTTAACGTTATTCGATCCAATTCTCCTCCCCAAATTACTTAACGTTAAGCGATTTTAGCGTTATCCGAGGTAAACGTTATCCGAGGTATTACTGTACCTCGGATAACGATGCAACTTGGTTCCACAAGTCTCGTCGTTTTCTGGTTTTTAACGTTGTGCAATGCATTGATCGCACAACGTTTTAAAAAGCCCTGTTTCCCTAGAGGCTGCAGCAAGCCAGAATGTCGGGATTTGAATCCTGACGTGGATCATGTCTTCCAACCTCCCTGGAGCTGGCAAGGGGGGGGGGGTGTCAGAGAGCCCAAAATGGATAAAAAAAGGCCCATTTTTTTACCCATTTCAGGCTCTCTGACCCTCTTGCCGGCTCCAGGGAGGTCGGAAGACCCGATCCAAGCTTTTTCCAAAGTTCCCCCACCCTTCTGGAGGTGGTAACAAGCCAAAATGTCAGGATTTGAATCCTGACGTTTTGGCTTGTTACAGCCTCCAGGGAGGTGGGGGAAGCCCAGAAACAGCTTGGATCGGGTCTTCCGACCTCCCTAGAGCCGGCAGGGGGGTCAGAGAGCCCGAAATGGGTAAAAAAAAAGTCTGGGTTTTTTTTACCCATTTCGGGCTCTCTGACACCCCCCCCCCCCCCGCCTGCTCCAGGGAGATCAGAGGACCCAATCCAAGCTGTATCTGGGCTTTCCCCACCTCCCCGGCCAGTGCAGCAAGCCAAAATGTCAGGGTTCGAACCTTGACGTTTTGGCTTGCTCCACTGGCCGGGGACATTGGGGAAGCCCAGAAACAGCTTGGATCGGTTCCTCTGATCTCCCTGGACCAGGCAGGCCAATTTTAGCGTTATCTGATGCAGTCGTTATCCGAAGTATTACTGTACAGTATATGGAAAACAAATTGGAAGAAAATTCTGGTGGAATTTAGAAGAGTGTAATGGCTCAAGTGGTTAAGACACTGACTGGGAGGCGGAAGGTCAGCAGTTCAAAACCTGAATACTGCATGATGGAATGAGCGCCCATCTCCGTCCCAGCTCCTTCCAACCTAGCAGTTAGAAAACAAGAAATTGCAAGTACTGTAGATAAATAGGTACCATTTCGGTGGGAAGGTAAACAGCATTCTGTGCACTCTGGTGTCTAGTCATGCCTGCCACATGTCCATGGAAACATCTGCAAACGCAGACAGTGCTGGCTCTTTGGCTATAAACAGAGATGAACACTGAACCCTAGAGTCAGATACGGCTGGCTCTCGAGCAAGGGTGACCTGACTCCTGACTGAATGACTTGAAAGGAACTGTGGTGGCTTAGTGGTTAAGATGATGAACTTCGGATACGACTGGCTTTCGAGCAAGGGCAACCTTTACTTAAAGACTTGAAAGAGATTTTCCACAATCTGACCTTTGATTTATTGCAGAGTATTATTGTTGGATGACTGTTGAGAAATAACAGAGAAGCACTCCACAGATTTATTTTAGTTCTCAACATTTTGACATGCAGACCTGGGAAGGGAATGCTGATGGTGGTTTTTGTTCTTTGAGTCCAAGGGTAAACCTTGCATCATGCCGTCTGATCAGGTTAGGTGGGTTGATGTTAGCTGAAACACTCAGAGACAGGGTCTGATCTGTAGATGGTTCTAGCAAACATGGGAGAGTTGACTTAGGTTGAAACTGATTTTGATAGCACATTGTTATGATAAGATGGTTGTATAGATTGAAACTGGTGATTGTATTCTTTTAAACGAATTACTTCTCTGAGCAACAAAGGGAGTTGTCCTAGAGCTTGGGACAAATCCTGGAAGCTCCCAGCTAACATAGTCAATGTCTATGCTGGGAATTGTAGTCCAGAAAAAGGATGTCTGATAGCCAAGCTTGCTATGAATTTTTGGGAGTTACTATTTTAAAAAAGAGGGATTTTTCTTTTATCTTCCCAGTCCTGGCCTAGCTTCATTGGCTTTCCATTCTCCTCTGTGTAAGGGTAAAGGTATAGGTCACCCTTGCTCGAAAGCCAGTTGTATCCAACTCTAGGGTTCAGTACTCATTTCCATTTATAACCAACCTGTCTCTGTAGACATTTCCCTGGACATGTAGCAGGCATGACTAAACACCCAAGTGCACGGAACACTGTTTACCTTCCCACCGAAGTGGTATCTATTTATCTACTTGCAGTTTCTTGTTTTCGAACTGCTAGGTTGGCAGGAGCTGGGACAGAGACGGGAGCTCGCTTCGGCATGCAGCACTCAGGTCTTGAACTGCTGACCTGCCGACCTTCCAGTCATCAAGTTTAGTTATCAACTACTAAAACCCCTATATAGTTTAGGACCTTGTTATCTGGACGGGCATCTTTCCCAAAGAGCATCTGTCCACATCACCCGATCTTCACAGCTGATGCAACTTCAGGAGTCGACACCAAGTGAGACAAACAAGGTTCCAACAAGGAAATGAGCCTTCTCCGTGGTGGCCCCAACAATGTGGAATGGTATTCCTTTTGAGCAGTGCCAGGTCCCATCCCTGCATAAGAAAAATCTAAAACCCTTCCTTTTCAAGGAGGCCTTCAAAGGTCTATTGTCAGCAGCCAATTATTTTAGTATACAGTAGTTTCATTTCTGGGTTATGCTTTTTGAGTTGATTTGGTTTTATTTGGTTTCCAGACACAACACTTGGGATTAATTTTATACTTCTTGACAAAAGCTTATTCTGGCACTGCAAGGGTTTGTTTCTCTTATATTATTGTGTTTGTATTTTTGTTTTTGTGTTTCTTTATTGAATTGTAAACTGTCCGGAGAGGGAACACCTCCCGATGGCAAGTAAGTAAGTAAAGTGCTGGAAGAAAGTGTTGTAGTCAAACTGTAGGTGACCTAAATCAAAATTTTAAAAATTGAGTAGCCATGACACCTCATGGTTGAGACTGTAGCCCCACATGCATAGGATGTAGGGCTGTGGTGGTGAACCTATGGCCCGTGTGCCGGAGGGGACACTTAGAGCCCTCTTAGTGGGCATGTGCGCCGTCACAGTGGGCATGTGCGCCGTCAACTATGTTCCCCAGATTTCTCATAGTTTGCCTCCCAAGAATCAGTTGCCTTTTTATTTCATGGCTGCAATCACCATCTGTAGTGAGCTTTGATCCTAAGAAAGTAAAATCTGTCCTGCTTCTTCTTTCCCATCTATTCTCCAGGGACTGATAGAGCCTGTTGCAATTATCTTGGTTTTCTTTATATTGAGTCTCAAACTAGCTTTTGTACTCTCATCTTTCAACCTAAGCAGGAGCTTCTTTAGGTCTTCCTCATTTTCTGCCATTAAGGTAGTGTCATCTGTGTATCTCAAGTTGTTGATGTTTCTCCCAGCAATTTGGATCCCAACATGTGATTTGTCCGACCCTGTATTGCTCATTATGTGCTCTGTGTATAAGTTGAATAAGCAGGGTGATAAAATGCAGCCTTGTCTTACTCCTTTTCCTATTCCAAACCACTCTGTCATTCCGTATTCTGAACTAACTGTTGCTTCTTGACAGATTTCTCATGAGGCATATAAGGTATTCTGTTATTCCCTTCTCTTTAATTACTGTGGTCCACAGTCTAAGGCCTTAGTGTAGTCAATGAAACAGAAGTAGACTTGTTTCTGATATTCCTTTGTTTTCTCCATGATTCAACATATGTTGGCAATGTGGTCTCTAGTTCCCCTGCCTCTTCGGAATCCTGCTTGCACTTCTGGTAATTCTCTCTCCACGTACTGCTACAGTCTATCCTGTATTATCTTGAGTATAACCTTACTAGCATGTGGGATGAACATAATTGTTCAATAATTTGAACATTCTTTGGCATTACTCTTTTTTGGGATTGGAACGTATACTGATCTTTTCCAATCTTCTGGCCGTTGTTGTATTTTCCAAATCTGCTGGCATATAGAATGCAATAATTTGATTCCATCATCTTTTAGGGCTTTGAAAAATTCAACTGGGATACCATCATCTCCACTTGCTTTGTTGTCTCAGTTACATCCTACTAAAGTAAAGATAAAGATAAAGGTTTCCCTTGCTTGAAAGCCAGTCATATCTGACTCTAGGGTTACTGTAAAGTGCTCTACAAGAGATCTCCTTCAGAAAATGTTCAAAAATTTATGCAGGTCCAAGAATTATAGAATAATTGAGTTGGAAGAGGGTGGCTTTGAGTCTTTTTCGAGTCCAACCTTTATAACCAAAGAGCCAGCACTGTCTACTTAAGGCAGGAATCCAAATCATAGCAGATCTGACCGTGGGTTGCCCAATTTTCTCTTCAATGCTACCACATGCATGTTTCAGTGAGACTTCTGACCAGTACTGGTTAGAGGCAGAAGAGAAACTTCTTGTTGCAACAGCTTTATTGATTACCACTTTCTTTTCAGGCAGAGTTTGAACTGCAGCTTTTAATCTAAAAAGTTGTAAATGTTTTGA
This sequence comes from Furcifer pardalis, assembly GCA_030440675.1. Classification (NCBI taxonomy): domain Eukaryota; kingdom Metazoa; phylum Chordata; class Lepidosauria; order Squamata; family Chamaeleonidae; genus Furcifer; species Furcifer pardalis. The sequence continues at coordinate 102,689,419 of CP126896.1, read as the reverse complement.
GTCTAGGTCATTGTTTCCCAACCTTTGGTTTTTGGACTTCAATTCCCAGAAGCCTAAGTCAATTCCCCAATGTACTGACTTAGGCTTTGGGGAATTGAAGTCTACCAGTGTTTCGCGAAACATTCTTCCTAGCTCAGGGGTAAGGAAGATGGAGAGGTGAAAAAGATATTGGAATAGACAATGGGTTCTCAACCTATGGCCCAAGGGCCGAATCTGTCCCACAATGCTAAATATTCCAGCCACAGTTCTCACTCCAGCCACTGCCATAAATGGTGGGGGAACCACCAGTCTGTCCCCCTCATCTGTCTGAGGGAACGTGACCTGGCCCCTAACTTGAAAAGGTTGAGAACCCCTGGGATAGACAGACAGTGGTGGGCTTACTTACACCTGGTAGTACTTTTGTTGTTGCTCAGTCGCACAGTCGATTCCGACCCTTTGCGACCCCATTGACCATTGTCCGCCAGGCACTTCTGTCCTCCACCATTCTCCTCAACTCACTCAGCTCTGTGCCCATTGTGTCCACAATACCATCTAGCCATCTCATTTTTGGCCACTCCCTTCTTCTTTTGCCCTCAACCTTTCCAAGCATCAAGCCTTTCCCAAGTGAGTCTTCTCTTCTCATTTGATGTCCAAAGTACTTTAGCTTCATCTTTACTATTTGGACTCCTAAGGAGCAGTCAGGGTTGATTTCCTTTAAGATTGACCTATTTGTTCTCCTTGCTGTCCAGGGGACTCTCAAAACTCTCCTCCAACACCACATCTTAAAGGCATCTATTCTTCTGTGCTCAGCTTTCCTAATGGTCCAGCTCTCACAACCATACATTGCCAGCGGGAATACCATTGCTTTGACTATATGAATTTTTGTTTGCAATTTGATGTCTCTGCTTTTCACTATGCTCCCCAGGTTTCTCATCGCAATTACCATCTACAGTGAACTTTGATCCTAAGAAAGTGAAATCTGTCACTGCTTCTACTTCTTCTCCATCTATTTTCCAGGGACTGATAGGGCCTGTTGCCATGAGCTTTGTTTTCTTTATATTGAGTCTCAAACCAGCTTTTTCACTTTCTTCTTTCAACGTAAGCAGGAGCTTCTTTAGATCCTCCTCACTTTCTGCCATTAGGATGGTATCATCTACATATCTCAAATTATTGATGTTTCTCCCAGCAATTTTGATCACAAATTGTGATTCTTCCATACCTGCATTGTGCATTATGTGCTCTGTGTATAAGTTGAATAAGCAGGGTGACATAATGCAGCCTTTTCTTACTCCTTTTCCTATTCCAAACCACTCCGTCATTCCATATTCTGTCCTAACTGTTTTGCTTCTTGATTCATGTACAGATTTCTCATGAGGCATATAAGGTGTTCTGGTATCCCCATAGCTTTAATTACTTGCCACATTTTGTTGTGGTCTACACAGTCAAAGGCCTTAGTGTAATCAATGAAACAGAAGTAGACTTGTTTCTGATACAGTAATACCTCAGATAACATTAGTATCGAATAACACTAAAATCGCATAACATTAAGCAATCGGGGGGGGGGGGGGATTGCATTGGAAAACATTAAGATCCTATGGGATGCATCGGATAACAACCGCTAAAGCCTGTGTGGTTACAATGTATCTCTATGGATCCCATAGGATTTTAACATGCATCAGATAACACTAAAAACCGGATAACACCAAGACTTGTGGAACCAGGTTTTAGTGTTATCCGAGGTTTTACTGTATTCCTTTGTTTTTTTCATGATCCAACGTATGTTGGCAATGTGGTCTCTATTTCCCCTGCCTCTTCTGAACCCCTCCTGCACTTCTGGTAATTCTCTCCACATGCTGTTGCAGTCTATCCTGTATTATCTTGAGCATCACTTTGCTAGCGTGTGGGATGAGCGCAATTGTTCGATAATTTGAACATTCTTTGGCATTGCCCTTTTGGGGGGTTGGAACGTATACCTGTACTGATCTTTTCCAATCCTGTGGCCATGTACTAGGACATGTATAATGTATTATATGAAATAAATGAAGCACAGGCCACAATAGTAATCAAAAAAGATGGTGGCTATAATGCAGGGGTGCCCAAACTTTTAGAGCTGTGGGCCAGTCATGTGGTTGAGCATGCCCTGGTCACATGGTTCCTCACACCGGAAGTGGAAGAAAACATGAATGCACATGCACATAACGTGGCTACGCATGCATGTTTTACTTCCACTTCTGGAAGCAGCGAGGGCCAGATTAATTGGTGCCATATGCTACATCCAGCCCACACGCCATAGTTTGGGAACCCTTGCTATAATGTGAAGTTGTCATTCTCTATTTCATTCAGCTTCTTGCTGAGATCAGATAGTTTCAGCATCTACTGTGATTAGAACACTGATTTTCTTTCTCCTTCTTTCTAAGAGAAATGGCAAAATTAGCCCAGCCCAGCTGGAGGCTGCTTTTCTGATCTCCACAATTTCTCTTGTGTCCTGCCAGTATGAATGCATGGTTTGAAATACCACAGAGAGGAGAGAGGAGGGGCCTACCAAGTCATTTTTGCATCTTTTACACAGAATTAATAACCCACCCACCACAAATGTATGGTGTCTTCAGTCTGAATTTCAAAAGAGATCTGGTTGAGCCATGAGAAATATGGGAAGCACTGACTAAACAAGATCGTATCTAGAAGTGGGGGCTGTGTTTAAGACTACATTGTAAGGTTGTAGTCCCTGTCATAGGTAAAGGTCTCCCTTGCTTGAAAACCAGTCATGTCTAACTCTAGGGGGAAGTGCTCCTCTCTGTTTACACCCAAAGAGCCAGCACTGTCTGTGTGCAGATTTTTCCGTGGTCATGTGGCAGACACAACTAGATACCAGGGCACATGGAATGCTGTTACCTTTCCCGCTGGAGTAGTATCTATTTATCTACTTGCAATTTCTTGCTTTCGAGCTGCTAGGTTGGCATGAGCTGGGACAGATGACAGAAGCTCACTCTGTTGTCACGAAACCAGCCGCCCCCCTCTGCCTTGGACCTCCTAAATCAGTGGTTCCCAACAAGGGATACACAGCCCACTAGTGGACTTCAATTCCCAGAAGCTTCAGTCAGTACATTGGCTGATCACTGCTTTGGGGAAATGACTTAGGCTTCTGGGAATTGAAGTCCAAAAACCAGCATTTGGGAAACACTGTCCTAAACCAAAGCCCCCAGAGGGCCAGCTGGCCGGCAGTGCAGCTAAACAACCCTTAGCTGCTTCTCTTCTGCAAGGAGGTTTAATAGGTAGCTTGTTCAGAGGCTTGTATGTGAATGCATTGCTGCTCTTACCCTTTACTCCAATTAAGAGACGTTGTGGAAGCAAATGAAGGTTTATTGATCAGGTATATTGATCAGGTTCATAAAGCATAGGTCAGTAGCATAAGACAGTCCAGCAAACAATCCACAGGTACATTAGGTAACTATTTTGAAGAAGCCAAAAAGGCATAGCCCCCAGGCAAAGATGTTAGCCCATAGACATCCAAAAACGAACTCCCTCTCCTCTCTCCAAAATGGAGATTCTGCAGTCAGGTGGGGTACCATTAACCAATCAGGGAACAAAGACAACTCGCAGCATCCGGGTCTTGAACTGCTGACCTGCCGACCCTTTGGTTGTCTAGCTCAGCATCTTAACCGCTAAGCCACTGTGGCTCTTAGTCCCTGTCATACTTGGAAATAATTCTGTTAGTTAGAATATGGCTGACCTCTGCATAAATGTGACTAGGATCAGGCTGTAGGTTGATCATTGAGTTCAAATGCTTTTGAAAATAGGACTTGGGAGAAGAGATGTTACAAACAGATGTTATGTTGTTAAACTTGTTTCGATCTTTTTGTTTGTGATCTTTTTGGATGCAGCCCGGATGATTGAGAGCTCATACCAGCCTTCTGCAGGCGTTTCAGGTCTGGTCATACAAGATTCTTATGTAAACAGATGGGATTGGCCCACCTCCAGATGCCAATGCATGCCTTGGTTGCACACACCTCACCTAACCTGTGATTAGGGCCCCTGTTCACCAGGGTTCTTTGTGTGTAGGTAGCCATTGCATTGATTCTAATTACAGATTTGCTGAGGCTGAAGTTCATGACAGCATATTCTCTGCAGGAGTCCCTTTGCTTGCTTGCACTAAAGGGCTGAAGAGGGGTATGATTTATTTACAGGGGAGGGGTGGGGGAAGGCTGTATTCTACAATTTTTCATTCTAGCCTGCATCAGTACCATCTCACATCCGCAGTGGCTTAGTTGTTAAGATGCTGAACTTGGTGACTCAAGTGCACATATCAGACGTTGGTTTCTATGTACAGTAGGCAGACAGGTTTGAAAATCTTGTGCTGGCTAGAATCCTGTTGCCTACGTGAACACATAAGAGCACTTGTACAGTCAACAAGATACATTATGCCATCCAGCCAATGCATTCCTTCATATCCTCTATGTCATCATTTCCCAACCTTTGGTTTTTTTGGACTTCAATTCCCAGAAGCCTGAGTCAATTCCCCAAAGCACTGGTCAGCCAGTGTACTAACTTAGGCTTCTGGGAATAGAAGTCCACCAATGTTCTGGGGAACAGTTTGGGAAATGCTGCTCTATGTAATGTGTTGTATGGCAGGCAGCTGGTGGTGGTGTATAAAAACTATTTGTGCAATTGCCCTTTTTGCCAACAGTAGGATTTTGATTGAGTTAATAAAGATCAGGCTGCACCATCAAGCTGGGCTTTTGTTTTTCAACAGTGATGTGCTTGCGGATATGTCAAGAAATGCTAGGATTGTCAAGTGGGTGGTTGCCTAGTTGACCTTCTTGCTACTTTTCAGTTCAGCCTGGTTTGATATTAAAAATACATTGCTTCTGTAAAAAGTTGCTCCCAATTTAATGTTTTGCCAATTATGTTTTAAAATGCAGCCAATATGTTTCTTCTTGCATGTGAGAGAAATGGGATATCTCCTGGTTGGAGCATTCTGGGAGATCCAGTACAGTATGAGGACATGTTTTTGAAACAGCAGGAGCAGCAATAACATGCAAAATCTCTAATTTCCTAATGATTCTTTAATTAGGTAACAATCCTACGTGTACTACAGTAAAACAATAATAGTGGATAAGTATTTAACATGAAGTAAGAGTTAATGAAGGGGCCGTGGTGACTTTTTGTTTAAGATGCCGAGCTTGATTACTAGAAGGGCAGCAGGTCAGCAGTTCAAGACCCAAGCTCCGCATGATGGAATGAGCTCCCATCATCTGTCTCAGCTCCTGCCAACATAGCAGTTCAAAAGCAAGAAATTGCAAGTAGATAAAGGTTGGGAAAGGTAAGGTTTTGGAAAAGGCAGTGGCATGGTGATTACAGGAAATCCTGGATGAAGCGGATTATCTGGACCCTTTTCAGTCAGGATTCAGGCCCGGATATGGTACGGAAACTGCATTGGTCACGCTGGAGGATGATCTCTGGAGAGAGCAGGATGGTGGACATCCAACTGTCCTGGCTCTTCTCGACCTCTCAGCGGCCACGGTATCCTTCTGGAAAGGCTCCGAAAATTGGGGATCCAGGGCACTGTGTGGTCCTGGTTCTCCTCATTTCTGAAGGGCTGGACCCAGTTGGTGTGGTTGGAGGGTGAGAAATCCAGCCCTAGGCTGCTCCAATATGGGGTGCCTCAGGGCTCGGTGCTTTCACCTCTCCTATTTAACATCTACATGAAACCGCTGGGTGAGATCATCGGTTCCCACGGGGTAAGGTATCATCAGTATGCAGATGATACCCAACTGTATATCTCAGCCCGTGGGGACCCTAGTGATGCAGTGGAAGTCCTTTCCGGGTGCCTGGAGACTGTGAGGGTCTGGATGGGGGACAATGGGCTACAACTGAATCCTGGCAAGACTGAGTGGTTGTGGGTCAAGGGTCCTGTGCTAACCCAGGAGCTACCATCTTTGGTTCTGGATGGGGCAGTTTTGCCCCAAACAGACCGGGTGCGTAATCTGGGGTTCCTCCTGGACTCACGACTACTGCTCGAAGAGCAGGTGGCAGCTGTGGCTAGGAGGGCTTTTGGACAATTTTGTGTTGTGCGCCAGTTATGCCCGCTCCTGGATCGGGACTCCTTGCTCATGATCACACATGCCTTGGTCACCTCCAGACTCGATTATTGTAATGCGCTCTACATGGGGCTGCCCTTGGTGACCATTTGGAGGCTTCAGCTGGTCCAGAATGCAGCTGCTCGAGTTGTGATGGGGTGCAGACGTTATGCTCATGCCTCACCACTTCTCCTGGAGCTGCACTGGCTCCCAGTGTGCCTCTGGGTGCAATTCAAGGTGCTGGTTATTACCTTTAAAGCCCTACATGGTAATGGGCCAGGTTACTTAAGAGAACATCTGTCCGTCCCACCAGAGCGGACCGGAGAGGCTCTCTGGTCGTACCTTCAGCTAGAGAAGCTCATCTCTCTAGCACGAGAAGGAGGGCCTTTTCTGTGTCCTCTCCGGCCCTATGGAACCTCCTGCCAACAGAGTTATGTCTCCAGACAGAGTTGTTGCCCTTTAGGAAAGGAGTGAAGACCTGGCTGGCGGGGCATGTATGGGGAGTGGGCCAGACGGCCAACTTGGTCGCTGGCTCTTTCAAATATTCCACCTCTCTCCTCGGTGTTTTTAACTTGAATTTTAATTTTTATGTATGTGTTTTAATTGTTTTTAGTTGTAAAGCCGCCCTGAATCTTCGGAGGAGGGCGGGGTACAAATGAAATAAAATAAAATAAAAATAAAAAAATAAACAGCAGTCTGTGTGCTCCAGCATCAAGTTATGCTTGCCACATGACCATGGAAATGTCTGCAGGTGCAGAAGCACTGGCTTTTTGGCTGTAAATGGAGATGAGCACCACACCCTAGAGTCAGACATGACTTGCTTTTGAGCAAGGAAGATCTTTACCTTAAGAGTAACTTTGTAGGATATGATCTGGGAAATCCTAGGAAATAAGTTGAAGGAATTGCAGTACATTATCCCTTTTCCCCCCCATGAGAGAAGCACACAAAGGTGCTTTCTGGGTTGAAAGGATTTCTGTTGGAGGAACTCCAGCTCAGGGGATGCCCGAAGGCTCATTTCATGTTCCCAAGATCTTTTCCCACCGAAGTGGTCCCTATTTATCGACTTGCAATTTCTTGCTTCAGAACTGCTAGTTTGGCAGGAGCTGGGACAGAGTCAGGTGCTCATTTCGTCATGAAGTACTCAGGTCTTGAACTGCCAACTTGCCGACCTTTGAGTTAACAAGGCAAACTTCTTAACCACTAAGCCACCACAGTCCCTTGCATTGTTCTTGACTGCTATACAGATAGTTCCTGTAATGCAGGATTTTGAGCCCTACCATTAGCTGGTCTGCTGTATTAATTAAAGGCCTACTATTTGGGGTTTTCATTAAGCATTTAATGGCTGTGTGTGTTTTTGCTTTTGTTCTCTGCCCCATTGTTGAGGACTGTAAAGAACTGCTGCTGATGAGCTGGCTGAACTTTGACTAGCTCCACTTCGTCAGGATGATTCTGCTGACCCATCATGGGATCTATAAAGAATCTGTAATGAAGATATAGGTTCCTGCTCTTCTCTCTGCCTGCGCCCCATTCTTTTCTCTGCTTTTATTTTTTAAAAATTCATGAAAAGTGAGAAAGATGATCAGAAGAAGAAAAAAAAAACCTTCAGCTATCTGTATGTTTAGTGTGTGCATTTTTGTAAGAATTTCTCCAGACTTTTGTTCAATAGGTAAATTGGGTATTTAAAAAGCAAAACAAAACTGTGATGTTTTATAACCTGTAGCACCTGCCCTACAGGTGGTATGATCCTGATGGCTTGGACTGAACTCCATTTACTCCTGATGTCGGAGGATGATGATACATTTGGAGGGTTTTGGGTTGGGGAAGTTGCTCTAGAAGAAAATTTACAGCCCAACTCCAAACTGGAGATTTTCAGAGTAACATCAGACCAAGTGTGTACCTTTCTGATTTTTTTCAGACTTGAATTTCCAGAATTGACCAGGCAGATTTCTAAAAGAATCACCCCATAGTCCAGATGTTCTTGAACTTCAATTCCCAGAAGCCTTGATCAACCAGTGGGTTGACTTGGGCTTCTGGTAATTGAAGTCCAAGAATACCTGGGAACCCAAGGTTGAGAAACTGCCATAGACCCACACTCTAGACATTGAAGTTTTGCTCATGTAGAGAAGGGCTTAGCTCAGTGGTTCCCAACAAGGGGTACACAGCCCACAGGTGGACTTCAATTCCCAGAAGCCTAAGTCAGTACATTGGCTGATCAGTGCTTTGGGGAAATGACTTAGGCTTCTGGGAATTGAAGTCCAAACACCAGCATTTGGGAAACACTGGTTAGCTTAAAGGCCCCATTGCCTGGCAACAGCTTGGCTTCTTATTGGCAGTGCCCCAAAAGGGAAGTCACTACAGTGTTTAATGGGAGCAGTAGTTCTTTGGGAGGCGGTCTATATAAAGCCTAGAGGGCAGTGAAACTACTACTCCCATGAAACATTCCATCAGCTTCTCTTTATTTGGACATTAACAACAGAACCTCAGGCCAGAACTGGACCATGAAACTTTGAAGCTAGTCTTTTCTACAAGTGAGAACAATATAAGGGTCTGTAAGGATACACAGAAAGAGCCTCTGTCATGAAAAAGACCAGTTTTGTGCTGCACTTTTTCATGAGATTTTGCCCACCAAGTTGCCTTGTGTTTTAGCCCATCCAAGATGGAGAATTCAACATGTGGGAAACCGTTCATACCAAGGCTGGAATGTAAACAATGTTGGCCTCCTGGATTGGGAGAAATGAAACCTAATGTGTGATGGACATGTCATGCTGTAAGATCTTTGGTTGGAATCCCTTAGGGGAGTGGGTGGGAGGCGGACCCTGAGGGAGGAGATAAAAGCCCCAGGAGGCGGGGGCCGAAGACACTCTCTTGGATCTTAACTGCAGTCATGTAGATAAATTAGACAGAGGGAGGGCCACACTGGTTTCCCCCCAAAGAGCAGCTTTCTTTATTTTAAAATGCTTTCTAAACTTCTGATGAACTTTATTCTGTACCTTACTTTGATTTCAATATACAGTAATACCTCGGATAACATTTGCATCAGGTAGCGCTAAAAACTCATAACGTTAAGCAATGGGAGGGTTGCATCACATAACGTTAAAATCCTATGAGATGCATTAGATAACGTTTGCTAAAGCCTGTGCCGGTTACAGTGTATCTCTATGAAGTTTTAACGTTATCTGAAGCATCCCATAGGATTTTAACGCATCGGATAACATTAAAAATCGGATAACACTAAAACTTGTGGAACCATGTTTTAGCATTATCCGAGGTTTTACTGTACTTTTAAAATACCTGAAGGAGACTGGAGTGTTTACTTGGCTCACTTTACCTGAGGCTTCACTAATTTCATGAGCACCCTTTGGTCACTACCTAGATTTAGGTCAGGAGTGATAGGGCATACTTTTAGGAAAAGCCTGAACTCCTGGGTCTGAGAGGGCTAGGGAAGCAGGATCAGTTGCGATCCCGTCGCCAGGATGCTGGAGTGCTACTTGGGAGTAAGAGGATCATTACAACCTCCTCGAAGGTTGTGGTATTTTTGGACCACAATCGGGCATACCCTGTAACTGCAACCTTGTGTTGCCGGCTAATCTTTCTCACATCAGGTCAGGTGAAAGGAACTTCAGAATGATTTTCTTAATTTACTTAATCGCCTCCTCTTCTACCTTGTAGTGTAGAGGATTCCACAAAGCATCTCCATTGGGATCTCTCCTTGGACAGCTCTCTGGCTCACCTCAGGTCACTACCGCGGACATGAAGGTCCTCCTTGATGTTATCAATCTTCTTGGTTTCTATGATAGTCGATAACTGGACTTGGGTCTTCTTGAGCTCTCTGACCAATTCCACCTCTTTGCCTGTTAACCCGCTTACATTCCATGTTCCATAAGTTGTGATCCTTGTTGCTCGCCTGGTCGTCTTTGGTGAAATCCGTCCAGTTCTTCTTTGTGTTCTTTTTAAAATCGGTTTAATTTTGGGTGTGCAGGTGGTTGGCCCTTAGCACTGTGAAGGGGCTGCCATCTTAGCGTCTCTGTGCAGGCACTGCTGCTTGATCTTCTCACCTATTAGGGACATACCACCCATACTCGGTCCCCAGCAGAACTTAGCCATTGTCAAATGACTGTGCCCACCCCCCAGGATGAGGACTCGTCTGCTGAGATTTGCCTGGGTGCAAACAGTTACAGCCAAAAGCCCCCTTGTTCTCCCCAGGCCCGGGGGGGGGGGGAGGCACTGCAGAATGAACTTGCCCAAAAGGTGCCTTCATTTTGGCAGTTTTATGTCTGGCCTAGACACGGAAGCAGAAGTGTTTGTAGGTACAGTATTTGGAGCCATGGCGGTTTAGTGGTTACGATGCTAAGTTTTATGATTGGAAGGTCAGCGGGTCAGGAGATTGAGACCTGAGTGCTTCGTGACAGAGTGAGCACACATCATCTGTCCCAGTACCTGACAACCTAGTGGTTTGAAAGCAAGAAATTGCAGGTAGATAAGTAGGTATCACTTCAGTGGGAAAGGTAACATGTTCTCCGGCATCTAGTCATGCCTGTGACATGACTACAGAAATATCTGAGTAAGCAGACAGCACTGGCTCTTTGGCTGTAAAGAGAAATGAACCCCGCCCCATAGATGCATGGAGTTATAGTACAGATCATTGTAAGTTTGGTGTAAAGCTGGTGTAATAAAGTGACTAAGAGACTAAGGAACAAATCAGGAATTCCCTTGTTCTAATCTCATAGTAATGTGTTTGTTTAAGGAAATTTCAAATTACAATTTGTTCAGGTAGCAGTTCTCTAATTAAAGCATGATCAGATTTAGGATGTTCCTATGACTTAGATTTATTAAATTTTCCACAAGCCCAGAAGCCTTTGAGAGATAAGGGGACCTGAAACTGAGGGATTTGGTTGTAAATTAAAGGGATCTAGGTCAGCTTTTCTCAACTTGATGCCCTCAAATGTCTTGGATTATAGGTCTCTTCACCCCACACCCCACCCCCAATTGACATATTCAGTGGCCATGCTGTCTAGGGATGACGAGATGATCTGGAAGGAGATTTGAAAGTCTCAAAACCTAGGGCCTAAACCTGATCTGGAAGATCTTGAAGCCAGAGGTGTCTTCTGTCTATCCTAATAGAGTGATCATAGAGGATTTAGAATTGATTTCACTTCACATGTCACAGTGCTTAAAACACAGCCATTTAAAACATTAAAATAACACATGCCAGTTTTGTTTCAGAAAATAAGGGCCTTTCAGGGATCAAAATATACGACTGATTGCTGAATTTGGCTGTCTGGATGCCCGGTATGGTGCAGCGGGTAAAGTGATGAAATGCAGTGGGAATGCAGGACTATTTATTGAGGCTACAATTCTTACATTTGAAGAAACAGGCTAAAGTCCATTTCTGTGATCTTATACAGTCAAACCTCGCTTAAAGAGCGTTTCGCTTAAAGAGTAACTCGCTTAAAGAGCAGCATTTTCTCTGAATGTTCGCTTCGCTTAACAAATAAAACCAACCAAAAACTCGCTTAACAAATAAATCGGGGTTTGCAATTCCCCCCACAATTGGTCACTTACAATGGTGTTTCTCTTAAAGAGCAAACTCACTTAAAGAGCAATCCCGTGGGACGCATTATGCTCTTTAAACGAGGCACCACTGTATTAGTTTTGGCTGATTCTGTGCTTTCTTTTGATGTGCCTGGCAAATGTTGGTTTATACTTTTGCATACACTTTCATCAGCTACATTCTTGAATGCGTGTTTTTTCTACTGTATACTTTTTTTTTTGCAATTTCACCTTATAAAATCCATTCTTATGTATTATTCTCATTGATACATTTTTGTGAGTGGTTTCTATGTTGTTGTTCAGTCGCACAGTCGATTCCGACCCTCTGTGACCCCATGGACCACTGTCCTCCAGACACTCCTGTCCTCCACCATCCCCCTCAACTCGCTCAGCTCTGTGCCCATTATCTCTACAATACCATCTAGCCATCTCATCTTGGGCCGTCCCCTTCTTCTTTTGCCCTCGACCCTTCCAAGCATCAAGGCTTTCTCAAGTGAATCCTCTCTTCTCATTTGATGTCCAAAGTACTTTAGCTTCATCTTTATTATTTGACCTTCTAAGGAGCAGTCAGGGTTGATTTCTTCTAAGATTGACCTATTTGTTCTCCTCGCTGTCCAGGGGACTCTCAAAACCCTTCTCATCAAAAAAACTAAAAATTGTTTGCTACTTGGTTTAACCCATGTGTCCTATACTAAATCACATGCACTGAATCCAAATCTGAAGTCCGATTCTGCCTAGGACGTCAGGATCCTAAGTTAATTATGCCAACAGAGGCTCCTAGAGCCAGCCCGGCTTGCGGATGAGGAGCTTTAAAAACTTTAAAGCTTTAAAAACTCGGACAGCTCGTCGCCTTTGCCTCGCTGCCAACAGAGGCTCCTGGAGCCGTCCCAAACAGATATTGTTAAATCTATTACTGCGTAATTTTTGTATTGGCTAGTGATTGTATTGTGATTATATTGTTTATTGTCTATTCTGTACTGGGTACTGTTTATGGATGGTATTCTGATTATATTGTGTTTATATTTATTTTATTGTACTATATCTTATGATACTGTGATATTGTGTTATTGAACTGTTACATTGTATTTTATTGTATGTTGTGAGCCGCCCTGAGTTGGTTTTCACCAAGTAGGGCGGCGTATAAATCGAAATGAATGAATGAATGAATGGCTATATTCTCTTGCTCCATGGTTACTATGTAATTTCTCTATATAACTAACTTTTGCCTCATAGTTCCATGATAACTGTACTATCCATTGAGATGGTTTCTCACTAGAGACAAACCCTTGTTCCATCTTGCCTTATACAGTAAAACCTGGCATTAAGAACGCCTTGCTTAGAGAGTAACTCACTTAAAGAGCAGAATTTTCTCTGAATGGTTGCCTCGCTTAACAACTAAAACCAGCCAAAAACTCACTTAACAACTAAATTGGGGTTTGCAATCCCCCCCCCCTGCCAGAAGTCACAATTGGTCACTTAAAATGGTATTTTGCTTAAAGAGTAAACTCGCTCAAAGAGCAGTCCTGTGGAACGCATTATGCTCTTTAAGCGAGGTACCACTGTTTATTGATTTCTGACATCAGCTCACTGACTTGCCCACACATGCCCGGCTGCTGCTGGAACATGCAGGCAACCAGGGGACATGATTCAGTTGAGGCTGCAGCAGCCATAGTGGTAGCTGAAACTGTTATACTGTCTCCATATAAAAAAATACATTACCCAATTACCGACCATTTGAACAGCTTTGGCATGCCTATAACTTAAAATCTATACATGATAGGCAAATTCTGAGTTCAGATTTAGAATCAGCACACTTAATATCATGTAAACCACATGTGTTATTCCCAGTAGCAAAATCATTGTTGTTCAGTTATCTGGTATCTGTGCTTCAAAGTGCTGTACAAGAGTTACTAGCAGAGAAAATATCTACTGTATTTCTCTTTGTTTTTCTATAACACTTCATTAAAAACATGCTGGAATGTGTGGTGGCATACATTGAAACACCCAGTTCTCTTACAAACGCCTTAATAACAATATAAAGGGACAGGGAGGGCTTTCTGCAATAAATTCCTTTTGCCTGTATATCATCTCAATAAATCAGCTGTATTGTATCTTAATAAACCAATTGCTGGCAGTTTTGTTGTGGCCAGTAAGCTATTAATGATGATCTTAAATGGTTTTTATTTTCCTGTCCCGTAATGTCAAACTAACTTTTCTTGAGGCATGTTTGAGTTCTTCTGTGAACATTTTAGTGTTTTCATTGTTGCAAAAATGACCAAAAAAAATCTTGAGGTCTTTGGAAGCGAACAACTGTTCTTTGGCATAAGCTTTTGTGGACTGTAGCCCAGTTCATCAGATGCTTTATCATGGTCCTCCTAAACTTATGCCAAAGACAACTTATTAGTCTTCCGGGTCCCACAATGGGTTGTTGTTTATCCTGCAACAGAGTAAAATGGCTGCCCCCCCCCCCGCTCCGGAAATTTTCGTACTGTCCGTAGGTGACCTGCTACAAGATCAGACCCTTTGTTTTCTCTGGTGCTGTATTGTTAAACCTGGCAGGCAGTGAATTTCCAAAGTGTGAAAATGGTGCTTTCTGCTTATCTTTTACCCTTGAGATGTCAAGGATTGAGACCAGGAACCTTTGGCATGTGAAGCAAATGCTTTGAGTTGAATTCAGATCTTTGCAAACCACTAACTTGACACTTCATCTTAAAAGACAGAAGTGGCTCAGTAAAAACGTGCTCCTTGAATTAACCAACATGGAAGCTCCTGAACCTTCAGGGCAAGCAAAATAAATGTGTTCCTAACCAAATTAGGGGAGATTCTTCCATCAGCAGAGCTGAAATATGCATGGCTCTTCCTGTAGTCTCTGTAAGCGCTCCCCAATTCATAAAGGTAAAGGTCTCCCTTGCTTGAAAGCCAGTTGTGTCCATTTCTAGGGGTTGGTGCTCATCTCTGTTTACAGCCAAAGAGGCAGCGGTGTCTGCATCTGCAGATGTTTCTATGGGCATGTGGCAGGCATGACTATACGCTGAAGCACATGGAACACTGTTACCTTTCCTGCCATTGTGGTATCTGTTTATCTACTTGCAGTTTCTTGCTTTCAAACTGCTAGGTTGACATGAGCCAGGACAGAGACAGAAGCTCATTCCCTTTTGCAGTATTTGAACTGCTGGCCTGCCGACCTTCCAGTCTGTCTGCTAGGTTGGCAGGAGCTGGGACAGATGATGGGATGGCAAATCACCTTGGAATACCAGGAGTTTCTAGTAAAGGTAAAGGTCACCCTTGCTTGAAAGCCAGTCGAATATGACTCTAGGGTTCAGTGCTCATCTCTGTTTACAGCTGAAAAGCCAGCACTGTCTGCGTCCGAGACATTTTTTTGGACATGTGGCAGGCGTGCCTCGATACCGAAGCACACAGAACACCTTTTACCTTACCACCAAAGTGGTACTTATTTATCTACTTGCAATTGCTTGCTATTGAACTGTTAGGTTGGCAGTAACTGGGACAGAGACGGGCACTCATTCTATCATACAGTACTCGGGTTTTGAACTGCTGACCTTCTGCCTCCCAGTCAGTGTCTTAACCATTTGAGCCATGTTTCTAAGCAGAGATTTTAAAAAAAGAATTGTGCCCGAAAACCCTAGAGAAACCAGTTTGATAATACTTGGCTAAGTAGACCAATACTGTACCTGACACACTGTAAGTGTGGCATGCATATTTTTGTTTTGTTTTGTTTGCTTGATCATAAATCTCTTACTGAATGTTGGTGTTAGAGAGCAAGTAATTCCTTCTTTGCTATACAACTAGCACATTCAAGCTTGATAAACTGTGAGCACAGTTATTCTGTGGCCATTTGTTCCAGAGAGTTGAAATCAGGATGATGTGTATGTTATGTCAGCTGATGACCCTACAAAGACTTTGAGTCCAGGCTATTCAGCCAGTCTCCTATTTGTACAGTAGATAGGCATTTAGAATGGAATTTTAGGAGATGATAAAGTACAGGAACAGTAATGATGATTCTTCTATTTCCCTGAGCTTACTGAAGCCTCCAAAATGATTCCGAAGAAGGCATGAGTTTGCTGGCTTATGGGACCCAATATTAGATGTTTGTACAATTATATTAATCACACATCTTTTGAATATTTCACAATAAGGTAATCTCAGCTCAGCTATTTTTTGTATTTTAATTGTATTTATTTCACTTGCTTAATATGGAGTATGCTTAATATCCAGTATGGAGTGCATCCACACATGTGAAACAAGTTGACATCACTGTTAATGAAACAATGTGTATTGTGACCAGATGCCTCAATCTTACACCAGTTGGGAAAATATATTCTCTTGTTGATATCACTCCACCTAAGATAAGAAAAGTAGTAGCTCTGGGGAAGTAGCTATGGAGGCTGGTAACACAGACTAACATGGCTGTCATTTCAAAAAGAAGAAGCCAAAACAGTGGCTTTATTTTGGCAATTCAGAGTTTGATCTGGACATGAAAGAAGAAGACTTGCTTAATAATAATCTCCTCTCCAGTCAAGAAAAGTAGCATAAATATAAATTAGCATTATTTGAAGTGAAAGATTAGGGAGTGCAATATAAAAAGATACAAAATGTTTCATTAGTCAATTAAAATAAGGCAATGTGGGGAATTGTCATTTCTGAATTCATCTGAGCAGGTACAGGTTCAGTATTGCTGCAGATGGGTGAGAAAATTGTAGTAAATGTAGAGAAAAGCACAAAATTCAAGGTTTGGAAAGAAAAACTGACTTTGGAGTTAAGAGAGCTAAAATAGCAAGACTGCCAACTACAGAAGTAATTTTTTAGTTGATCAACCACCATTTTTAAATTTAAGTAAATAGATATGTTTCAGATAAGTTTATATATTGCTCAAACCTCAACATAAGAGTATTTTTGAAATAATTTAAAAATGCCAAGATAATGGAGGTTGGCTGGATAGCTTAGAGAAGGGGTGCCCAGGCCGTGGGCCAGTCAAGTAGTTCAGTGGGCCGGTTACATGGTTCCGCGGGCCAGTCATGTGGTTCCTCCCAGTGGAAGCAAAAGTAAAATGGGTCTTGCAATCTGTTTTGCAACAGATGAGATAGATTTTTAGGCTGCCATTTTCTCTGCTTAAACCAGGAGTGCCCAAACTACCTGGCTCTTCTTGAAATCCCACCGGTTTTTGATACTGTCAACCACAGTATTCTTCTGGAGCGGCTCTGCGGAATAGGAATCCGCACAGTTTGGTCCTGGTTTTCCTCATTTCTGAAGGGCCGGACCCAGTTGGTGTGGTTGGAGGGTGAGAGGTCCAGTCCGAGGCCCCTCCAATATGGGATGCCTCAGGGCTTGGTGCTCTCGCCTCTCCTATTTAATATCTACATGAAGCCTCTGAGTGAGATCATCCGTTCCTACGGGGTGATGTATCATCAATATGTAGATGATAACCAGTTATACATCACGGCCCGTGGAGATCCAAGCGATGCAGTTGAAGTCCTATCCAGGTGTCTGGAGGCTGGCAGGGTCTGGATGGGGGACAACGGGCTACAACAAAATCCTGGGAAGACTGAGTGGCTGTGGGTCAGGGGTCCTAAGTTATCTCAGGAGCTACCATCTTTGGTTCTGGATGGGGCTATTCTGCCCCAAACAGATCCGGTGTGTAATTTGGGGGGTCCTCCTGGACTCACGACTCCTGGTAGGAGAGCAGGTAGCAGTCGTGGCCAGGAGGGCTTTTGCACAGTTTCATGTAATATGCCAATTATGCCTGCTCCTCGATCTGGACTCCTTGTTCATGATTGCACACGCTCTGGTCATCTCCAGACTTGACTATTGTAATGCGCTCTACATGGGGCTGCCCTTGATGGCCATTCAGAGGCTGCAACTGGTCCAGAATGCGGCTGCTCATGTGGTGTTGGGGTGCGGGTGTTAGGCCCATGCCTTGCCACTGCTCCGGGAGCTCCACTGGTTGCTAGTATGCATCCGGGTGCAATTCAAGGTGCTGGTTATTACCTTTAAAGCCCTACATGGTAGTGGGCCCATACTTAAGAGACCGTGTAACCCAAGGGTATCGGTCCGTCCCACCAGAGCGGACCGGAGAGGCTCTCTTATTGTTTCATCGGCTAGAGAGGCGCATCTCTCTAGCGCCAGAAGGACGGCCTTCTCTGTGTCTGCTCCGGCCCTTTGGAACCTCCTGCCAACTGAATTGGATCTCCAGATGGAGTTGCTGCCCTTTAGGAAAGGTGTAAAGACTTGGCTGGCGGGGCAGATGTGAGGCACTAGTAGCTCTGTGACCCCACCCCATTGGCTCATTTGATTAATATCCTTCACTCTGAATTCTTTTAATTCCACTCCTTTTTAAATTTTAAATTTAATTTTTTTAATCAATTGACTATGTTATATTGACTGATTTATTTCTTGCGATGTACTGGGTTTGTGATACTTGTATCTTTTATGATATCATGTTAGCCGCCCTGAGTTGCTTGGCGAGTAGGGCAGCATACAAATGTGAAGAAATTAATAAATAAATAATAAATACAGCCCGTAGGTCAGATCTAGCCCCTAATCCCAATTCATCTGGCTGTTTTATCAGCGGCAAGGGCATCGCTGGCTGGATGAATTGGCATTGGTGGCCAGATCTGGCCCATGGGCCGTAGTTTGGGCACCCCTGGTTTAGAGGTTTAGGAATCTGGCCATGGGTTGGGAGTTTGATTCCTCACTGTGCCTCCTGTGAGAAGAGCCAGCCTAGGTGGTTTTTTATCAAGCTGTACAAAAGAAAGGAATGGTAAACTAGTTCAGATTTGACTGGATGGCATACAATTATTATTAAGATAATGGAAAGATAATGGGTGGCTCGGGCGGCTACAAAACTGCCTCTGCCATCACCACCTCCGGAGGGCCCCTCAACTAGCCAGTTTGGAGGGCATGAACTGCACAGGGTGGCTCGGGTGGTTATAGAATCGCTACCACCAGCACCATTACCGGACGATGTGTTGTTGTATTGTTTAATTATTCCAGTTTGTTGTTTAATTATTCTAGGTTGAAGTGTTTCTGTACTGCAATGATTTTATTCTTTGTAATTGTAATTATGATACATATCTATTTTGAAATGTTTCTGAAATGTTTGTGATGTCATGTACAGTAATTGTGATTTTGTTTCTTTGTTAGCCACCCAGAGTCGCTCTGTTGAGTGGGGCGACATACAAGTTCAACAATTAAATTAAGTTAATTAAATTAAATAACAGCTGCCATTCATTTTCTGAAAGGTTGTAATTTCTGCTTCCTTGTTCACTTCCTATTATAGGAACATAGGAAGTTCTACTGAGTTGAATCCTTGGGTTATGTATGTATCTTGATATTGTCTGCTGTGGCTCTCTCAGACAACATTCCTTCCTGATGATATTTGGAGAATCCCTGGTATTCCCTGGTGATCTCTCATCTTGAGTACTAACCTGCCCTGATTCCTTGCATAGCTTCTCAGATCAGACAAGATGAAATATATTCATGGCCATGTGGGGACATGATTATTACAGCAGTGGATCATAAATAATTGCTGAGAAATATACTAGTGTGTCTTTAGGGTAGGGAAGTTAACTCTTGTAATTAAAAATGGGTTTCACTCATTATAAGCAACTACAGAGTTAATTACTCTGGATGAACAATACAATGGAACTTGTGAAACTCCAATGGCTGCATATTTGGCTGTATATTTGTAAGGTTGCATGAGCTTATCTATTTTTATTCCTGAGTAAAGCTTAGTGGTTAAGATGCTGAAGTTGATGACTGGAAGGTCCGCAGGTCAGCAGTTTGAGACCAGAATGTTGCATGATGAAGTGAGCTTCCATCTCTGTTCTGTCTCTTGCCAACCTAGCAGTTGGAAAACAAGAAATTGCAAGTAGATAAATAGGTACTACTCTGGTGGGAAGGTAACAGCGTTCTGCACACTCTGCACTCCACTGTCTAGTCATGTCTGCCACATGTCCATGGAAATGTCTGCATACGCAGACAGCGCTGGCTCTTTTGCAATAAACGAACACTGAATCCTAGAGTCGGATATACAGTAATACCCTGGATAACGTTATGACTTGGTTCCACAAGACATGACGTTATCCGATTTCTAGCGCTGTCCGATGCATGAATCGAACAACGCTTAAAAAAAAAAAGCCCTGACTTCAGGGACAAACCGCTTTAAAGGCAGGCAGGGAAAGAAAGAGACCCGATCAAGTCTCTTTCTTTTCCTCCCTGCCTTTAAAGCCACCCCCCAGCCACAGCGGTCTCTGCGACTGCAGTAGGGTCGGGGAAAGGCGCACCTTTCCCCGACCCTACTGCAGTCGCAGAGACTGCTTGTGTCTCTTTCCCTCCCTGTATTTAAAGTACAGGGAGGGGGAAAGAGAGAGACGTGATTGGGTCTCTAGAGAACCAATCACGTCTCTCTCTTTTCCCCTCCCTGTACTTTAAATACAGGGAGGGAAAGAAAGAGACACAAGCAGTCTTTCTCTCCCTGTAGTTTAAATACAGGGAGGAAAAGAGTAAGACGCGATCGCTTCTTACTCTTTTCCTCCCTGTATTTAAACTACAGGGAGGGGAAAGAGAGAGACGTGATTGGGTCTCTAGAGAACCAATCATGTCTCTCTCTTTCCCCCTCCCTGTAGTTTAAATACAAGGAGGGAAAGAGACACAAGCAGTCTATGTGACTGCAGTAGCGTGGGGGGAAAGGCGCGTGCTTTTCCCTGACCCTACTGCAGTTGCAGAGACCGCTGCGGCTGGGGGGTGGATTGGGTAGTTCTACCCAAACCACCCCACACCCACAGACCATTGCCTCAGATAACGCTAAGAATCATTATCCAGAATTGTTATCCGATGCAAGTTTTTTCCAAAAAACTTGCATCGTTATCCGATTCTAGTGTTATCTGATGCAATCGTTATCTGGGGTATTACTGTAACTGCCTTTCGAGCAAGGGCAACCTTCACCTAAGAAGACAGAAGGAACATGAAAGTGGCGAAATTGATCTTGATATTTTTTTAATCCAAAAGAGAAGTATATAAGCTATACTCTTGGTATGTTCTCATGTCATTTTGGTTTGGAATTTGAGATTCTGGCTGGACCATCTAGAAATGTTTTAATAGCCTTTAAAGTGAAGTAGGAAGATCAAAGAATAATCCAATAAAATGAAGTTGCTTGGATACATGCCAGGTTTTGTGTGAATGTGGAGAATTTCAATCAATGCAGCATTTATGAGCATGCATGTGTACAAAAGAAGATCCAATAAATGGCTGAAATAATGCTATTCAAGTAGATATTTTCTGGTTACAATAGACTTATTATTTTAATATTTTAATTTGTTTTCAATTTTACCTATATTTTATATATGTCCATTAATTTAAACTATACAACACTTTGATATGAATAAAGAAGTACACTTCCCCACTTCTTCAGTTATTTTTTTTCCTGACACTGGCTGCTGTATGATGTAAAAACTTTTTCAAATATAAATTTTGTGATGTCAGAGCAACATTAAAGGAGGATATAGCTGAGGAACATGACTTCCCCTACATCACTTGGAGGACCCTGAATAGGCTGAGGGTCAGAGTCTCTAAATCAGGGAATCTCAACCTGTGGTCCATGGGCCAGATTTCATGTGGCCCCCTACCGCCTCCTCCACATCAGGAAGTGCCATGTGGTGGAGGAAGGGCAAAATAGCCATCCAGCCCCCAAAGCTGTCTGAGGGAGCGTGACCCGGCCCCTGGCTTTAAAAGGTTGAGAATTCATGCTCTAAATGTAAGACCAACATGCTCAAGTGGAGGGTGCTGACAGACAATACGTGTGAATATAGCAAGATACAGAATCTGACTCATTTCCTGGTTTTACTACTGGAAACATGTAATGATGAGGATTTAATCTGGACAATGACAAAACTAAGAAGGTGGCTTCATTTTAGCAGTTTAAGGTTTGACATGGACACGAAAGAAGGAAAAACAACATATATGTAGCATAGGCTGTAGTTTATATCAGAAGTGAGCAACTTTAATGGGTTTGGGGCCAGATGTTTGCCCTGAGGCCATCCCTATATGCCAGGGGTTCCCAACTTTTTCAAGCAGGGGGCTGGGTCACACTCTCTCAGTCATCTTTGAGGGCCAGATAGTCATTTTGCCCTGCCTGCACGGGTAGGGGTGGTCATTTTGTCCCAACAGCTTTAAAGGTGTAGCCATTTTGTTTATTGAATGCCCTTGGAGGAGTGGGGCCCCCACATCAAATGGTGCCATGGGCCGGATCCGGCCCATGGGCGTTAGTTTGCTAACCCCTGCTCTATGGTGTATGACAGGTAGAAATGATTAAAAGGGAAGGGGTAATTTTGGATTTAACAGAAAAACAGCAGAAGAGAACACTCCAGGTTTCCCCACCTCTGCCTTGGGTGGAGAAGGCCACAGCTTCCTTCTCCCTTCTCTATGGCTCCGTGCAGGAATGCCAGTGCGAGGGCCATGTCACGCAGCAGGGCTTTGCCTCACAATGAGGCGGCAGTTCCTTTTAATATAACATACAACAGCTGCAACAAATTTCCTGTCGGATATAACGGAACACCTTGGGCCATTTGCATTTGATGGACTTATTCCAACTTCTTTCTGTGCTGTGGGTTAGGATTTAACAGCCACAGGTAGTTGGCAAGAGGTGAGCCTGTCTTTTCACTTATCTTGGCTGCAGGTTTACCACTACGATTGCCAGCGTAGTAAAAAGGGAAACGTGGCTCACCCTGCAGAGAAACCTTGGGAAGTGTGCCCAGTTTTCAGTTGCATATGAGGAGTGTCTAGCAGAAGCAAATGCTATTTTAAAAACATGCCTAGAATAGCAAAACATGGTGTTGATTACCAGTGTTGTTCTTTTCACTGCACTCTGCTGAGAGAACTGCTGAAAGATCTACATTTGTTTGGATTCATAAGCCCTGGTTTAGGATGAGAAACTGAGCCCAGTGCTTCTTGAGCAGGTCTGCCCAGACTATGGCCTGTGGGCTGGATCTGGCCCATGGCACCAATTAATAAGGCCCACGCTGCCCTTGCCGCTCCCGGAAGCAGAAATAAAATGCACACACATATGCCCACATTTTACTTCTGCTTCCAGGTGGGAGAAACCATGTGACCGCCTCGCTTGACCACATGACTGGCCTGTGGCCTGAAAAGTTTGGGCACCTCTGCTCTTGAGTAACCATTTCTACTCAGTCTTTCTGCTAATGAAATCTCAGTGGCACATTGCAAGAGATTTGGGAGATGTTGTGAGAGATGCTCTCAGTCCCACCCAGGAAATGATCCGTGTCACCTAAATAATAACATGGACACTCACAGCCCAAAACAAGAGGACCAAGTGGTCCAACCTTCATAAAGGGCACAAAAACATCAAGATACATTCAAGTGGGATTTAATCCCCATTAGGAAGCCCACTTATGTTCAACTTCTCTATCCTCCCCAGTTGAATCCAGCTGAGAAGCAACATGTTCCTTTTTTAAATTAAATCTTAATCAAAGCTAAGGGGTCCCTTGTGTAACCAACTCTGTTTTGCCCAAATTCATCTTTATCCACACAGTGAAGCAACCATCTACTGTTTATTCACGTCTTCCCATTTGATTCACAAAGTATCTAATGTTCGGAAATGAAGCAGAGCAGGAAGTTGAGTAATTGGGAGCAACTGTTTGTGTGGAATTAACATTCATAGCATAAAACAGGAAAGAGCAGGCCTCCTAGCATGGTCTGGAGCAATTATGTTTTCATCAACCTTCAGAATCCAGCTAGGGGCAATGCCGGCTATGGCAGTCCAGCTTTAGAGATAATCCAAAATAAGTCATGTTTACAAGTTTTGCCCCTTATGTAATGACTGATGCATTGTCTAGCACAGAGGTTCCCAATTTATGACCCATGGTCCAGCCCCGGGCCACAACACTATTCCATCAGGCCCATCACCTCCCCCACACCCGGAAGTTGAAGTGGACATGTTTGCGCATGCACATGGCTGTGCATGCACAAATGCACCTGCGACTTTCATAAACGCAAAAGTGGGCACATTTATGACAGCTGTAATTGTGCTTGCTTCCACTTCCATGGGGGACATGGTCAGGCTGCAGTGCAAAAAGGTTGGCTACCCCTGGTTTAGTACCTTGCTGGGATGGAGATCTGAGCTTGGTTTTGCTGGTATGATACAGAAAAACATGTTCTTAAGATATTGTATGGATTTAGCACCATATTTCTTCTAGCACAAGCTTCTATAGGGGAGTGTTTCATGTTTTGATTCAGTCTGGGTTAGATAAGGTCGTCCTTTTTTGAAAGCCAGTCATATTCAACTCTAGGGTTTGGTGCTTATCTCCATTTACAGCCCAAGAGCCACTGTTGTCTGTATCTGCAGACATTTCTGTGGACATGTGGCAGACATGACTAGATGCCAGAGTGTATGGAATGCTGTTATCTTTCCCACCAAAATGGTACCTTTTTATCAACTTGCAGTTTCTTGCTTTCGAACTGCTGATTGGGAGGAGCTGGGACAGATGACAGGTGCTCACTCCATCGCACAGCACTTGGGTCTTGAACTGCTGATCTGCCATCGTTCTGCTCATCAAGTTCAGTGTCTTAATCACTCAGCCAGTGTGTCCCACAATCATAGTAATATCCAAGATATTGCACTGGCTAAAATAACTGAAACAATATGACTATGGCTGGGTCAAATCGATTTTAGGATTTATGTTTTTATTTATTTATTTATATATTTTTATCGCCCTCCTCCCTGAAGGGACCCAGGGCGATTTCCAACAATTTTAAAAACACTTAAAAAATTAAAATTTTTAAAAAGCTTAAAAACTTAATTAAAAGCTAGGCATTATAACTTGGACGTACTGGGGGTCAAACCATCCAACTGGCTGGGGAAATTGAACCATCCACTCCCCAGACCAGACCTCCCAGCCAGGTTTTCACTCCTTTCCTAAAGGACAGCAACTCCATCTGCAGGCGTAGCTCTATTGGGAGGAGGTTCCACAGGGCCGGAGCAGACACCGAGAAGGCCCTCCTTCTAGTGCCAGAGAGATGCGCCTCTCTGGCTGATGGCACAACCAGAGAGCCTCTCCGGTCCGCCCAATACACTGAAATGCTCACTTTTGAGTTTGGATGATCTCTTGCAAATTCAACCATCACAACCGCCGTTTTGTAGGTTTATAAACCTGCAAAGTTAAGACATTGAACTTGCTGACTGGAAGGTTGGGGTTTGATTCCCAGGCAATGCAGGGCGGAGTGAGCTCCCGTCTCTGTCCCAGCTTCTGCCAACCCAGCAGTTTGAAATCAAGAAATTGCAAGTACTGTAGATAAATAGGGACTACTTCAGTGCGAAGGTACTGTGTTCCATGCACTCCATTGTTGAGGCATCCCTGCCACATGTCCACAGAAATGTCTGCAGATGTAGACAGCAGTGGCTTTTTGGCTATAAACAGAGATGAGCACCGAACCCTAGAGTTGGATACGACTGGCTTTCGAGTAAAGGCAATCTTTACCTTTACCTAAGTGTGCAAAGGGGAAATCTCGGTGTTAAACAGGTGTAATTTAAGGGGAAAGACAGTAGAGGCCAAAACAGCAGAATATTGCTGGATCTTTGGCACGGCTGTCGGAGCCTATTTTTATCACTGTGCCTGGTATGCATATCATGAGGCAGACACACACTCTAGCACACAGGCAACATTGCTTGGCTTCTGGCTCTGGAATGTGTTCTGAATAAGTCTCTATGCAGGAACAAAGGGGTGGGGGAGAATCTTAAACGTAGGCTTTTGGGTAGTCTGTTATTTTTAAGGGTAATTAATTTGTTATGCCAAAGGTCTTCCATGTGGTTGATAATCCATTTTCAGCATCTGTGGCTTGGAGACATGGTTTGGTGAACGCAGTGCTTGGTCTTGGTCTCTGAGATGCAGATGGTGACCCTTGCATTGCTCAGTTACGGGCATTATATCTACCATTGAGGATAAGAAGCCAGTCTCAAAGGCCACCCCCCCCCACCCCACCCCGGAGGGAGAAGGTATCCAGGGGGAAAAGGCCTGGCTGAAGCTGTCCAGGAAGTGAAAAGGAGGAACATTGGGCAAAACACCACCAAAAGCCATCGTCCAGCTTACACACCCAGGGTGATATGAATAAAAGCACAAACTCCCTGCTGTTTTCATCACAGGTTCCAAGCTGCATACATGCATGTGACAAGTAACTGAATTACCATAATCACTAGTTAGTTGATTTCTTTATAATTGTTGACTTGATATAGTGGACTGTTCTTTTCATACCAAGCTTTTCCTTTTCATACCAAGGTTGATGACTAGTTTTGAAATGACTAATGAAATATGTTTTAACTTCTGACTAAATATATAACTTCTTATTTCATATATCCAGTACTAACCAACTTAACTTTTTAGTCTGTTACTTTGTTTTAAATTGTGATAAAATGTATGATAGGAAAATACTGGCATAGAAACTGGCGAAGCGCATCAGGAATTTTGCCAAGAAAACTCCATGGACAGGGACAAAAGGGATAACAAAAAGGCAAAATAGATGGATCAGGAGGTTGAACCCATCAGGTTGGAAAATGTGGAGGATAGGATAGTGGGAAGAGTAATATGTTGCAAGGAACAATATTGTATAGGAACTTGGAATGTAAGATCTATGAATCAAGGCAAGCTGGAAGTGGTAAAAAAAAGAAATGGAAAGAATAAGCATTGACATCTTCGGAATCAGTGAGTTAAAATGGACAAGGATTGGTGAATGCAGCTCTGGAAACCATCATATCTACTACTGTGGACAAGAAAATCTTAGAAGAAATGGAATGGCGATAATAGTTAATAAAAGAGTGAGAAAAGCAGTATGGATACAATCTTTAAAATGACAGAATGATTTCTGTCCGAATCCAAGGAATACCATTCAATATCACTGTAATTCAAGTCTATGCACCAACCACTGGTGCAGATGAAGCCACAGTTGACCAGTTGTATGAAGACCTACAACACCTCATAGAACAGACACCAAGAAATGATGTCCACATTATCATAGGAGATTGGAATGCCAAAGTAGGAAATCAAAAAGTAAATGGAATAACATGCAAGTTTGGTCTTGGAACACAGAATGAAGCAGGGCAAAGATTGATAGAGTTCTGCCAAGATAACACACTGATCATAGCAAACACCCTCTTCCAGCAACACAAGAGGTGACTTTACACATGGAAATCACCAGATGGCCAACATCGCAACCAGATTGATTACATGCTCTGCAGCCAAAGATGGAGAACCTCCATACAGTCAGCAAAAACAAGACCAGGAGCAGACTGTGGCTCAGATCATAATCTGATCACAAAATTCAGGCTTAGACTAAAGAAAATAGGAAAAACAATTAGGCCAGACAGGTATGACCTAGACAACATCCCTAAGGAATACACTGTGGAGGTGTGAAACAGATTAATGGCATAGACTTGATGGACAGAGTGCCAGAAGAATTATGGACAGAGGTGAAGGACATAATACAGAAGGCAGCAAAGGAAAACCATACCAAAAGAAAAGAAGTGTAAGAATGCAAAGTGGTTGTCTGATGAGGCTCTTAAAATAGCAGAGGAAAGAAGGAATGCAAAAGGCAAAGGAGAAAGGAAAAAATTCAATCAATTGAATACAGAATTTCAAAGAAAAGCAAGGAGAGATAAGGAAACCTACCTAAATGAATAGTGCACAGAAATAGAGGAAAACAACATAAGGGGTAGTCGTAGAGATCTTTTCAAAAAAATTTTTTGGGGAAATCAAAGGAACGTTTAAAGTAAAAATGACCATAAGGGACAAAAATGGCAAGGAGTTATGGTAGCTGATGCAGAAGAGATAAAGAAAAGATGGTAAGAGTACACATAGGAACTCTACAAAAAGGACCTCAACACCCCTGATAATCACAATGATGAGAACATTGAACTTGAGCCAGACATCCTAGAGAGTGAAGTTAGAAAGGCTCTAAAAAGCAGTGCAAACAACAAAGCTAATGGAGATGATGGTATCCCAGTTGAATTTTTCAAAGCCCTAAAAGATGATGGAATCACATTATTGCATTCTATATGACAGCAGATTTGGAAAACAAAACAGTGGCCATAGGATTGGAAAAGATCAGTATACGTTCCAATCCCCAAAAAGGGTAATGCCAAATAATGTTTAAATTATTGAACAGTTATGCTCATCCCACATGCTAGCAAGGTTATGCTCAAGA
The DNA here is from genome assembly GCA_030440675.1 of Furcifer pardalis. NCBI lineage: Eukaryota > Metazoa > Chordata > Lepidosauria > Squamata > Chamaeleonidae > Furcifer > Furcifer pardalis. The sequence continues at coordinate 102,661,586 of CP126896.1, read as the reverse complement.
TAATACAGGGTAGATTGCAGCAGCACATGGACAGAGAACTACCAGAAGTGCAGGCTGGGGGACTAGAGACCACATTGCCAACATACGTTGGATCATGGAGAAAACAAAGGAATATCAGAAACGAGTCTACTTCTGTTTCATTGACTACACCAAGGGCTTTGACTGTGTGGACCACAACAAAATGTGGCAAGTAATTAAAGAGATGGGAATACCAGAACACCTTATATGTCTCATGAGAAATCTGTCCATGAGTCAAGAAGCAACAGTTAGGACAGAATACAGAATGACGGAGTGGTTTGGAATAGGAAAAGGAGTCAGACAAGGCTGCATTTTATCACCCTGCTTATTCAACTTATACACAGAGCACATAATGCGCAGTGCAGGGATGGAGGAATCACAAGTTGGGATCAAAATTGCTGGGAGAAACAACAATTTGAGATACACAGATGATACTACCCTAGTGGCAGAAAGTGAGGATGACTTAAAGAAGCTCTTGCTTAGGTTGAAAGAAGAAAGTACAAAAGCTGGCTTGAGACTCAACATCAAGAAAAACAAGATAATGGCAACAGGCCCTATCAGTTCCTGGAATATAGATGGGGAAGAAGTAGAAGCAGTGACAGATTTTACTTTCTTAGGATCAAAGCTCACTGCAGATGGTGATTGCAGCCATGAAATAAAAAGGCAACTGATTCTTGGGAGACAAGCGATGAGAAACCTGGGGAACATACTTAAAAGTAGAGACATCATCTTGCAAACAAAAATTCACATAGTCAAAGCAATGGTATTCCCGGGGGCAATGTATGGTTGTGAGAGCTGGACCATAAGGAAAGATGAGTGCAGAAGAATAGATGCCTTTGAAATGTGGTGTTGGAGGAGAGTTTTGAGAGTCCCCTGGACAGCAAGGAGAACAAATAGGTCAATCTTAGAAGAAAGCAACCCTGACTGCTCCTTAGAAAGCCAAATAGTAAAGATGAAGCTAAAGTACTTTGGACATCAAATGAGAAGAGAGGATTCACTTGAGAAAGCCTTGATGCTGGGAAAGCTGGGAGGGCAAAAGAAGGGGGCAGCCAAAAATGAGATGGCTAGATGGTATTGTGGATGCAATGGGCACAGAGCTGGGTGGTTTGAGGAGGATGGTGGAGGACAGGGGTGCCTGGAGGCCTATGGTCCATGGGGTTGCAAAGAGTCGGAATCGATTGTGCGACTAAACAACAACAACAAAAGTTAGCCAGAGATCATGTAACATAGATGGTATGTTGTGTTACGCAGTGCGTATGATCTCTGATTATGCATCTCCACCTGAGTACAGTACCTTTCATGCTAGAAGAAAGCCAGTATGGGATTGTGTTGTGTTCCAGGCTTCTGTCAGTAAACTTAATCAGTGTTTCTCAACCTTGGGCCCCCTGGTGTTCTTGGATTTTAATTCACAGAAGCCCAAGACAACACACCTGTTGATCAGGGCTTCTGGAAACTGAAGTCCAAGAACATCTGGGAACCCAAATTTGAGAAACACTTGTGCTGGATTACATTTCCCACCAACCTCATCTACCATAGCATAGGATCTAAGCATAAAGCTTAGCATAAAGTGAGTTTGTTCCTTCTACAACTACCCAAAAGTTGTGGGTCCTCAGGCTTGAGCCCTGAGATCTTGGTGTGTTGAAAAGGGGGGAGAAATAAATTGTTGTTGTTCTTCAACAGCTTGTGTTCTTCTACAGCTTTGTATCTCCCACTTTCTCCTGCTGTGTTTCACCTCAGCTCCAAAGCTTTGCCAGTATCCTCTCCATCTACTCCTAACTGGATTATCTTGTGGTCATGGCCTTTCTTTGTCCTCCTGTGCCCTTCAGATTTTCTCTCTCTCTTTGTTGGTACCCAAACAGCATTTATTTTGCTCAAGACTTGGTTCTTTCTATTCAGCGTGTATTTCAAAGCAGCCTTTCTGTGGGCGGGAGATGGAGGCAGTTCTTGAAAGATGGTTCGACAGAAGGTCATCCCTGTTCTAATTCTTCCTCACCTTGGGTCTGACTGGTTGACCTGTGAGAGTAAATTCTGCTTTTGTATTGAGGTTGATGCTTTTGTTACTGAGCACCACCCAGTGGAACCACCACAAAATGCACCTGCCTTCATGGCCTTGCTAGCATTCCTTCATGCTGCTTTTCTACTGTGACTTATATTTAATTGCACACTTTTTTCTTCATTGTTTACACACGGAAAAAGCATCATTTATGCTGCAACCTGCCATTTCCTGCACTTTTTTCTGGATTAACCTTTCCTTGATCAGAGCTTAGGCCTTATGAAAAACTTTTTTGTGAATGATTTTGTATCATTGATTGTCATCCTGACATAATTATGCACAAGTCACATACCGTAAAATCCCAACTTACATATGCCTTGAGTTACATAAAATTAACTTACATAATGATTTTTGCACTAAACCATGTCCCAATTTATTTATTTATTTATTATTTATTACATTTACATAAATGTCTTGATTTACATAACACAATTTCCTATAAGTTTGCTTTCAGTTACATAAAAAAATAATTTTTCCTATGGGTTTGCTTTGAGTTATGTAAAAATCCATTTTTCCTATGGGTTTGCTTCGAGTTAAGTAAACCAATTTACATAAAAGCCTATGGAACAGACTTTTTATGTAAGTAGGGGTTTTACTGTATTATAATTATTTGTGTCAGAAATTATCCTGAGTTGAAAGGATTTTTGCGGAAGAAATCCGCTCGGGGGATGCCCAAATGAGCTGGGTCAGAGACGGGCGCTTAGTCTGTCATGCAGCATCTGAGTCTCAAACTCCTGACTTGCCAGCCTTCCAGCTAACAAGGCAAACTTCTTAACCACTGAGCCACTGCAGCTGGCTCAGTGGTTACATGATGCTGCTTTATATAGAATCATATTATTGTTCCATTGTTTGCCTGTATTCATTGGCAGTGGTTCTGCAGCGTCTCTGCCATAAGACCTTACAGCCTGAGCTTTGGAGAGGTTGCTTTTTGGATTACAGAGTACTGTACAAAAAATGGTGGTGTGATCCATTTGCACAAAAGTCTGGGAGTGGGCAATTCTCGTATTGAAAATATCAAGCTTGGTCCCAAAGTGGAAATTCTGTAGTTGTGAGAAGAGGCTTCCCCATAGCTTTGAACCTCAGTAAACATTAGATGCTCAGTAAGTATTAGATAGGGATTGCAATGGTTTATTTATTTATTCATTTATTTATTCATTTATTTATTCATTCCAGTTTGTACTGCTGCCCAACTCCGAAGACTGGGCGGCTCACAGAATACAACAACTAGTCACAATTAAAAGTAATAAAAACCCATTAAAAGTACTAACAAAAATTAAAAGATTTAAAAGATTAAGAGAGAGAGAGAGAGAGAGAATTTTACTAAATTAGCCAGCAGGCCGGGGTTTAGTGGTTAAGACGCTGAACTTGACGACTGGAAGGTCAGCAGTTCAAGACCCATGTGCTGCATGTTAGAGTGAGCTCCCATCTTCATCCCAGCTCCTGCCAACCTAGCAGTTCAAAAGCAAGAAATTGCAAGTAGATAAATAGGGACCACTCTGGTGGAAAGGTAACAGTGTTCCGTGCGCTCTGGCATCTAGTCATGTCTGCCACATGACTATGGAAATGTTTGCACATGTAGACAGTGCTGACTCTTTAGCTGTAAATGGAGATGAGCACTGCACCCTAGAGTCAGTTACGACTGGCTTTCAAGCAAGGGCAACATTTACCATATATACTTGAATATAAACAGAGTTTTTTAACCCCAAAAATGAGGTCAAAAAAGGCAACCTATAGACAGGTCAAAAACTACAAGATCTAAAAATACGGATTTTTAAAAAGTTATTCAGCACTTTAAAAGTCAGTTTCTGAGGTACAATTACACAACTGGCCACAAGAGGGCCCAAATCACAATTTTCCATTAGAAAACATTGAAAATCAGGTTCTTCTATTCTGGTTTGTTTTCAATTAATTTCTACGGAAAACCGCAAATGAAGAAAGAAGCTTTACAATGCAATCGTGTCCTCCTTCCAAACTGGTGTGGGAAAAGAAAGTATTTTACTTACTGTTACTATTCCATGTGTCCAAGATGGAGGGAGGAAGCCATCCTCCTTCCTTGCAGGGGCAGCAAGACTAAGAGGCTAGACTAGAGCAACATTTCCTGCTTCAGGGCAATTGACCAGCCCACCCACTTTGCCTGCAGCGCCACCACTGGTGGGTGGTGCAAGTACAGTTTTAAACAATCACTAAAATAATTAATATTACTCTATTTTAATGTACAGTATTTTAATTACTGAAACTCACTAGCAGCTGCTGCATTTCCCACTCTCGGCTTATAATCAGGTAAATCTATTTTCCTTGGTTTCAAGGTCAAAATTAGGTACCTTGGCTTATATTTGGGTCGGCTTATATTCACGTATATACGGTACCTTTACCTTAGCATTAGATATGACTACCAATTTGGCTGTAAATAAATTTTTAACTCAGTTTGAAGCCCAGAAACTGTGCTTCTACTTTGCTGATGTAAATGCTTAGGGAAACCCAGCGTGGCATATTTGACAGAGCAACAGACAACGATTTAGAAGGCCTGGGTATGAATCCCACTCATGGAATCCCACTGGAGATGTGAATCTTAAATAACTGACTCACTCTTGAAAGCCCTGCTAGGGCCGGTATGTAATGGCAACAAAGACAACTAGCTTCAGGTTTTTCTCTCCAAGTTTATCCAGGAATTTACTACTGCCTCACCTGGAGCAATGGGCCAATGAGTGAAGGTGATGATTTGACTATAGAGTGATGGGAAGCTGATAGCTTTCCCATCTCTTGTTTCATGTGGAGCCAAAACTCTGTTTTACCTGGTTGGCAGCCTGGCTTCATGAGCCAATGGCATTACATATGGTCTAGCTTTTGAACTGTTTATCTTAACCCCACATTTCCCCTATTTTTGCCTGATGAAGAGTTCTAGAGCAGTGGTGCCCAAACTAAGGGCCAGGGGCCGCACCCGGCCCTCAGCGACCGGCTCCACATGATTGGTCCACAGCCCAAAAAGTTTGGGCACCCCTGTTCTAGAGAGCAGAGAAGTTTTCCGCAGTAAATTTTAAACAAACCAATAAAGTTATTTCCCATCCTGGATTTTGTTTTTTGGTGACAGAGGAGCTACATCGCTCAGCATCTACATGCTAGCCGTGCATTCTGGGATATGTGGTCCAAAAAGTAAAATGTTCTGTTTCTGCTTACTGTCACACCCCATTCTGCTAGATATATTAAAGTTTGTAATATATATCTATATTTACAAAAGAATCATAGAGTAATGGAGTAGGGAAGGGGCCTGTAAGTCCATTGATTCCCAACAACCTGCACAACTCAGGAATCCAAGTAGTGGATAGAAGCAGACCTGGGCTCAAATCTCCACTCAGCCATGGAAACTCGTTGGATGGCTGGTGGAACAGGTAAACCCACTTCTTTAATATCTTGCTTACATTAAAAGCTATATTAGGGCCACTATAAGTCAGATCCAGGGTGATGGAAGATAACACCCATGTTGTCAAACTGAAAATCACTTTCTAATATGCATTTGTCAACGGATTCATATCCTGTTGATCAGAGAACTTATTAGTTTGATAATTTAATTTAGTATAACATTGGAAACAAAAGCTAGCAATTGCATGATCCATCTTAATAAGCTTCAAACTGCTGTTTTGGCAGTTCTTGGCATATCATATTTGGGTGGGGAGGCTTTGGAAGGGCGCAGCCATTTCTTAACTCTAGTTTTATTTATTTATCCTATGATGAACTTCAGTTGCCTACATTAATGTTGATATTTGTTGTTCAGTCGCACAGTTGATTCCGACACTTTGTGACCCCATGGACCATTGTCCACCAGGCACTCCTGTCCTCCACCATCCCCCTCAACTCGCTCAGCTCTGCACCCATTGTGTCCACAATACCATCTAGCCATCTCATTTTTGGCTGCCCCCTTCTTCTTTTGCCCTCAACCTTTCACAGCATCAAGGCTTTCTCAAGCGAATCCTCTCTTCTCATTTGATGTCCAAAGTACTTTAGCTTCATCTTTACTATTTGGCCTTCTAAGAAGCAGTCAGAGTTGATTTCTTCTAAGATTGACCTATTTGTTCTCCTTGCTGTCCAGGGGACTCTCAAAACTCTCCTCCAACACCACGTCTTGAAGCCATCTGTTCTTCTGCACTCAGCTTTCCTAATGGTCCAGCTCTCACAACAATACATTGCCACAGGGAATACCATTGCTTTGACTATACAAATTTTTGTTTGCAATTTGATGTCTCTGCTTTTCACTATGCTCCCCAGGTTTCTCATCGCTTGTCTCCCAAGAATCAGTCGCTTTTTTATTTCATGGCTGCAATCACCATCTGCAATGAATTGATATATACAATAAGCACAAATTGTCTATCTCAAGTTCCTAGCTAGAGTTCCATATCTAGGTTTGAAAGCCATTGAAGGACTTCATCTGTAGCACTTATACAAGTCCTCCAGTGTGCCTCCAAACATGTGTAAAGGACACCTAAATATAATTTGGTTGATGGTTTGGTTGTCTTCTTCACAATCACATTTGGGAGAAGACTTCCATCCCCATGTGAACAGAGTGTTTCATCATCTGCTCATTCTGTTCAGCATCTCCACTGCCATCTTGAAAGGGGAAATCCAGCTGGCCATTCACAAGGATTCTTGATTTTGTGATGATGGGGAATTGGAGATACCATAGATATTGCCAGAGTTCCATTCATGCATCTGAGATATTAAAATGGTTATTCTGTAGGTCAATTGCAGTGTGCCAAGCAGGGTGTCTAGATTTTTATTGTTGTGCTGAGGGGGCAGTTGTATCGGCATGGATTGGAAGGAGAGGATTGTTTACTATTTGTACCTATAGGTTTAATAATGCCAGTGATCTTCTTTGTGGTGGCAGCAGAATATGGAACCTCGACTTATGAAAAACTCTCAGTATGAATGGAAACCTTGGGAAAAAATCAGCTTTGAGATACGATTTTCCCCCGAGATATAAAAACAGGGTTTCAGCAGCCTAAAAGTGGCGGGGAAAAAAAATCTAAAAACAGAACGGAAATGCTCTTCATACCCTCCTGCCACCATGGGAGGATAAGAAGAGCATTTCTGCTCCATATTTTGACTTTTTTTTTGCTATAGTTGTTCTCTCCCTTATATTTGTTTCCTTTTTTTTGTCCCTAACTTTTAAACCTAAATCTTGGCACAAAGTAGTTGATATATTTACTTAATTAACAAACTTTCTCAGACTGTAGAAGTCGGTTTCTCTTCTTGGTAATGCAGGGCGTTGGGATATTTTCGGCACTGAAGGGATACAGACCCTAATTATATCTTGGTGTGTCTTCTCGCTTAAGTATACCTGACAGTTCACAGCAAGAGGTATATGAAAGCCAAATCCCATCTAGCTAACCTTTGGTGAAAAGTTCACAGTCTAAAGATAAATACCAGGTTGCTAAGGTTCACAAGCTGGCGAGGCAGATGCTTGAGGTCCAGGCAATAGAAAGGACTTAATTATAAAAAGAGGAATTTTTGGAAAATAACACAGGATTCCAGAGGGGTTTTTTGTGTTGTTTTTTGGCATGAGGGTGAGGGAGAAGTTAAAGTGGGAGGCTTGGACAGTACATGGCATTTAGCTGTCTTAATCTGATGAGGTTGGATGTGTAAGCCAAGAATTACAACATCCTGCCTCTGCTCATCTGCAATGGTCCATGTTGTCTGAGTCCAGAGCATGGCCGGCTGTCAGGCAGCATGAACACTAGGACCCAGAATAACCAGGTAACAGGTCAAACTAACCAAATCTCAGTCCAGAGTCCAAATGAAGCCAGAGATGCAGGATTAGTCCAGGTGACAAAACATAGTCCAGACGAGCTACATGCCAGGTGACCTGGCAGAGTAGACTCAGGATGGAGCAAGGTGAGGAGGGAATTCCAGGAGCAAGGATCCAGACAAGGCACAACAACAGTCCACAGGAACCAAGAACAGGGCAGAAGCCATCAGAAAAAGGAATCAGGAACAAGTAGGGCTTGGAGGAGGAGCTGGAAATCCTGACACATAAACTGAGAAGGTTTCTTCCTTGATTAATGAGGAGAGCACTTGTTTTGTGTGTAAAAAGTACCAGGTTCAGTCAAGATGAAAGGGGTTGGGTAGATTAGCAGTGGGTGACACCCAAGCTAAAGCCTACCTGTATCTCCTGGGGGCCAGATGTGGCCCTTTAGTATCTCCACTGTCCCCTGCCCCCAATTTAATTTTAAAACTAATAGGCTCCTTTTGCCCTCTATATGGGGGCAATCTTGCCATGTTTTGAGGACTTGGCCACCCTTAGGGCCTTCCATGCCACCAAATTGTCACAGTATTTATTTGGCTACTAGAAAGCAGGCTATTTTTAAAGGATGTGGGGAGATAGTCTGGCAAGGTTATTCTGTTATGGTAACAGAGTAGACCGTACTGCCAGCGACTCAACACTAAGTGTCAGGTGGCAGTTAACTAACCTGATAATCCTGAGGACTAACAGTCTTGCGTGCCAAAGTCTACAGGGACGGTGGATGGTCCACAGGTGGATTGAATCCCACTTGAATCCATCGTGATGAAGGGCAACAGCTTCATCAATACTGTCCTGGGGCTGATGTGTGCCAAAAGGGCTCAGGATCAAAAAGAGACTTGGGGTACTCAACCAGTGGTATGGGTGCCTTGTTGTGATGTGGAAGGCAAATGGAAGACCTCTGCATTGTATTGTTCCCAGGACAATCTTCATGATTGATCACCATGAGGATCACCAATATTTGGATTTCGATAAGGAAGAAGAAGTGGGGAGATAAATGAACCCTTCTTGGAAAGCAGTACCCATCAGTTGTCCTCACTTCCTTTAAATAATGATAGGTGTGCTGTGAGTTGTCATGCTTTCTCTGTGTTCTACGCCACACATGGTTGCAGGGCGTTTGCTTGAACAGAAGGTTCTTGTCTTGGAGTGTCTGTCTGGCTACCACATTAAATGTACAGAATGTTTTTTTTGGGGGGGGACAAATGGAGTTGACGAAAGGCTTTTTAGAATAATTAGGATGGTGCCTGCTGTTGTTAACACTATATTTTAAAGATCTGTCAGCATTTTTATTTATAAACCCATGTTTGCTGAGGAAATAAAGATAATTGGGAAACTCGTTTCCATGCAGTTGAGTCATTAAAGGAATATATTTATCTGTATTAATGTGTTTGAGCAGAATTTACACTTTTTGTTATAGCTGAGCGATGCATACCGAGGTACAGTCAAACCTCGCATAAAGAGTGTCTCGCTTAGAGAGTAACTCACTTAAAGAGCAGAATTGCCTCTGAATGTTTGCTTCGCTTAACAAATAAAACCAACCAAAAACTTGCTTAACAACTAAATCGGGGTTCGCATTCCCTTCACCAGAAGTCACACTTGGTCCCTTACAATGGTGTTTCGCTTAAAGAGCAAACTCACTTAAAGAGCAATCCTGTGGAACGCATTAAGCTCTTTAAGCGAGGTACAACTGTACTCTGTTTCTGTTTTAATTGCATGGGTGTGCTAGAGCAGAGCATCTGATTCCCTTTGAAGGAGGGTGCGGTGATATAATCATTCACTGCATGCATCTGGTGTTTCATTGTGGCTGAGACAGAGATTGCCTGGGTTGGAATCTGCTACCACTAGGTGATTTCTTGTACAGGTTTCATCTGTGCCCTTCCTTTGACCTTGATTCTGGCTAAGGGTTGTTTCTGTACTTGCATTAGGTAAAGGTCTCCCTTGTTTGAAAGCCAGTCATATCCAACTCTAGGGTTAGGTGTTCATCTCTGTTTAAAAGCCAGCACTTTATGCATCTGCGAACATTTCCGTAGACATGTGGTAAGCATGACTAGACACTGAAGTGCATGGAGTGCTGTTTACTTTCCTATAGAAGTAGCAGCTATTTATCTACAGTACTAGCAATTTCTTGCTTTTGAACTGCTAAGTTAGCAGGAGCTAGGCCAGAGAGAGCTGACCTGCCGACCTTTCAGTCATCAAGTTCAGCATCTTAACCACTAAGCCAACACATTAACATTAGTTGAATGCTAATGTGAGTTCCCATTTTAGATGTACACCTGTGCATGCAATAGAATAATGTGAAAGGTTCTGTAATGCTAAATCTTATTTTAAAAAACTGCTCACACACTCTTTTTCTTCAAGTGCTGTATCTGATTCCAGATATTGGCTGTCATCATAGCAATCAACCATGAAGATTATCCTGGGAACAATATAATGCAGTAGTCTTCCATTTGCCTTCCACATCACAAGATGACAAACGTAGCACTGATCCAATCCCACGAGTCACTTTCTGGTCTTGAGCCCTTTGGTGCACAAAGTCCTCCTCAGCCCCAGGCCAGTAATGTTGAAGCTGCTGCCCTCCATCGAGATGGATTCAAATGAGATTTAATCCACTTGGGGACCATCACCCTTTCCTGTGGACTTTTCCACCAAAGGCCATTAGTCCTCAGGGTTGTCAGGTTAATTAACTGCCACCTGAGTCGCTGGCAGTATGTCCTTCTCTGTTAACATAGCAGGATAATCTGGCCAGACCGACACACACACACATATACACTCTCTTTCTCCGTCTCTCCCCCCCTCCCCCTGCAAGTAGAAATCAGTGTAGCAGTCAAAGAACTGGGAAAGAACCTTTGTCTTACAAGTGCTAATGCCAGAGTTATGCCTGCATTACATCCTTCTCTGTTGTGAACTGGACATCCTCATCCTCATCATCAATGTCAATGTTAATGCTAATATTAATATTTCTATACTGCCCTACTCGGTGGGACCGACTCAGGGCGGTTCACAACATATACAAAGTTACAAGCTTATAAACACAACATATAAATATCAAATAATCAGTATCAGTACCACAAAATATCACAATATCACATCACAGCAAAAAGTATCACATTACAGTAAAAAGATTCAATAAAGGTCAACATCAATAATAACATCAATAATCAAATACGGGGACACTCATCAATTGCATGACTGATGGGCAACTGCAATTCATTCATTCCCACTATACTCTAGAGCCTGTTAATTATTTACCCTTCCATCACCCTCTGTGCCGTGTTTATTCATGTTCCCATATGTCACGCCTGGCCTCGCATTGTCCATCTGTCAGCTGTACAATGAGAGCTGGAGCGAGTGTCAGTCTTTGCAGCTTCTCTCTATTGTAATGTTGCAAACAGAGGTACAGTAGATTGTGCTGGCACATCGAGGTGCTTTTGTGAATGCTTTAGTGCTCTGGGGTTCTGCCTAAAATGGTGCAGAGCTGAGCTGGAGATTCATTCAGCTCTCCTCCATCTCCCATTCTGAAGAACTAATGTACAGTATTTCTTGACCTTTTTTCTGCTGGGCTTTTCTTCCTTTGATGTCCTCTGGATCCTTTGATGTCTTTCCTCTTCAGATGACAATGAATATTCTTTCATTTCAAAATATTTTCTTCTAGGTTTGTTTGAGAGACTGGTGTGGAGCTGGTAGGTTGAAAATCCCTGCTGTAAGCCACTCAGCCAATCAAAACTAAGCTTAGAGGGGGCAAAATTAAGTTTATAGAGCTGACCCTGGCCTTATGGAGGCCTGGAGTGCAATTTACACATGAGCGTTTGGGAGGGGAAGATATGTGGGTTGGAGAGAGCAAAAACGGACTCCCAAACTTTGGTTGTTGCATACTCCAGTTTGAAATGTTGCAGGTGTTCACTTGGGAAGGAATAGTTCAGTAATGGTGAACCTTTTAGAGACCGAGTGCCCAAACTGTAACCCCAAACCCACTTATTTATTGCAGAGTTCCAACACAGCAACAGGGGAGGAAGGAAACACTCCCATTGGACTACTGGGCAGAGGGGCAGGGTGAACGCTATGCTGTGGGGAGGGAGGAAGTGCTCCCATTGGGCTGCTGGGCAGAGGGGTGGGGTGAATTCTGTGCTGGGAAAGGGAAGAAGCGCTCCCATTGGGCTGCTGGGCAGAGGGGCGGGGCAAACTGTGCTGTGAGTGCCACCTCTGGTATGCGTGCCATAGGTTCGCCACCACTGGACTAGTGTGTGCAGTTATTCAAACTTGAATGGCTTATTTTCTGAAATTTAGCATTCTGTCCATTTTTCCTCCCCTAGGGCCCTTCCATTCTTGGTTCCGTATCCAGAGTGATGGAAAATTCTTCTGCGGCTTCAGCCTCATCTGAGGCCGGAAGCAATCGTTCACAGGAAATTGAGGAACTAGAACGCTTCATTGACAGCTATGTTTTAGAATATCAAGTGCAAGGGTTAATAACCGACAAGACCGAAGGGGACGGGGAGAGCGAAAGGACACAGTCAAATGTCTCACAGGTTGGTATGAACATGCAACTCCTACCAAAGCCAGGGTGGTGAGTAGAAATGGTGAGGTTTTCATACCACTTTGAAATGTTTTGCAAATTATTTCCCATCCCACAATTTGGTTATCATACTGCAGGGGGGCCAAACATTTTCAAGCCAGGGGCCGGGTCTCACTCTCTCAAAATGCCCTTTCGGAAGGGCCTAAAAACCTGGCTGGCAGGGCAGGTGTGGGGCTCAAGTAATATGGAGTCCCATGTTGGGTGGCTGATCTGATGGGATAGCCACCCCTCTCTCCCTCTTTTAAACTTTTTTAACCTTTTTAACCTTTTAAATCTTTGAGGGTTTTTTTTTTGGTAAATTTATAGTTTTTATTATTGTTGTTGATGATGATGAAGTTGATTTGGTTTCTGGGTTTGTGGGGTGGTGGTGGGATTGTTTGGTTTGCACTCATTTATGTAACTTTTTTCTTTTTGTGAGCCGCCTAGGGTCGGGTTCGCTTGATTGGAGCAGGATAATAAATCTAAATAAATAAAAATAAATAAATAAATAAAATAATACAAAGCTAAAATTAACACATCTAAAACAAAAAAGGAATTAAAAGGGCTAGATGACATCTGCCTAATATTGGGCCACCTCAGCAGCATTTTGTTCTTGCGAACATAAGGTCCTCCTCAGTACATGTTGAGGGGCAAAGTGTACATTGTATCATATGGGCGATAGTTTGTTCTTCTCCGCATTCACACAGGCTACCATCTACAGGGAAACCCCACTTTCTTAGATTAGCCCTTGATCTTCCTACAGCCTATTTAATGCTTTCCACACAGGCCATGGTTGTTCTTGGGCAGGTGGCAGAGAGTCATGTGGTTCTGCTGAGTTATCTGGTAGTTCCTTGCTCACCTTCCATAGTTCTAAGGTGGTCTGTGGGGGCTGGTTGTTCGGAGGGGCAGAAGTTGTGAGGAAGTGATGCCTTGATTCCAGTCTCTGCTTTGGTGGTTGGTGATCAAATAGCAGGTGTGTTTCCAAGGATCTTGCTTTGACCCACTCTTTCTGAGCAACACTTTCTCGACAACATTACTTACCAACTAAGTAATGCTCTTTTTTGCATTGGGGTTGGTTTTAGGCAATCTGTGACCAATTTTGCTATGTCATTTAGGGCCACATCCACCTGCTTTGCATGTTTTCATCTGTACCACACTGGACTAGCATACTCTCCTGCAGAGTAACATACCGTATATGCTGGTGTATAAGATGACCCTTTACCCCTGAAAAACATGCCTCCAAGTGGGGGGGGGGGCGTCTTGTATGCCGGGTGCACTTCAGTTGAATAAAATACAGTAATACCTCAGATAACACTTACCTTGGATAACGTTTACCTCAGATAACGCTTAAATCACATAACGTTAAGCAATCTGGGGAGGAGAATTGCATCGAATAACGTTAAGGTCCTATGAGATGGATCGGATAACAACTTTTAATATCAGATGACGAACAGGAGTTTGAAAGCTTTTAAAGGGAAACTGTCACGCCAGCAAACTTGCTAGGGACTTGCCTGGCACTTGCTCTCTCCCTCTATTTGTTATCTTCCTTCTATCATTGACAGTTCCAGTTTGGTTAACAGATTAGAAAACAAACAGCATGGCAGCTCCCATAGGTTTATTGTTCCATTCAGCTTTAGTGAATTGTCTTTGGTGAATTACGTTTAATAAACTTGCACTGTTTTATGTTTACTGTACATGTTTGATAACATACAGCCTTGTGACAGTTTTTCTGCATGTCATAAGCATTTGAATATAAATTAACATGTTGAAATCAAATCTGATGTTCTTTTACGTTTTATTTGGTGTGTGGAAGATGTGCGGAAGAGGGGGTAGTCTTATACAGTGAGTATATAACAAACTCTATATTTTGAGTGGAAATGTTGGGGGGGTCGGTCGTCTTATACGCCCAGTCGTCTTGTACACCGGCATATACGGTAAATAGAAAACATTTTTGAGCAGAAATTCTTTTTATAGAATCCAGCCAGAAGAGTTTCATTCAGACTCAAAAAGTTGTGGTCTTTAAAAGTAATTTTTATTTTGTTGATGTGTCAGATGGTTGTCATAGTGAGAGTTGGGGCATAACCACATAGATGTCAGTCCAAGATTGATAACCAACTTTGTTCCGCTACACCCTGGCATTTCAATCATTGCCACTGTTCACACAGAAATGTTTAATTATCAGTGCTTCAACCCCCATTCTTATTTACCCTTTTCTGCCACCATCACTATTTGTCCCATCCACAACTTTAACAGGTGTTCAAATCTGTTTTTAAAGTTTAGCAAGTGAAATAATCCTGAACTGACAAGACATGGTAATCATTTAAATTAGTGGAGTTATTCTGTGTTCTGCTTTGGTTGTTTTGTGAGGTTGTATTTTATGATTGTTACTGTACTGTTGCTGTTTTGACTGTAAGCCACCCCGATTCGCCTTGGCGAGAGGGCGGCAATATAAATCTGAACAAACAAATAAATAGTATAGTTAAGGAAAAAGTTGTCTTTGCTTGAAAGCCAGTTGTACCAAGTCTAGTACTGTACGGTACGGGACACTAATTTCTTCCAATTTCAAATCCAAAGGCAATTCTCCTTATAAGATTGTTTTCTTTCTTTTTTATTGATTTGGTTGATACATTGAAACATTAAGTTAATTAAATGCAACTTTAAAATACACCAATAAAAACAATAAGTGTCCAGACCCTTCCTTCATAGCCAGTCAGTTGCCAAAAGCCAGCTTTCCCAAGTGTTAGAGTGACAACATCCTGTCTGTCTTCTCTAGTGAGGAATTGTAGGGATGATTAATCATCCCTACAAGGAATGACAGAAATTAGGAGCCACCACTAAGAAGATACAGCTACTTTCCTGTTGCCAGTCTAACTCTGCCTTATCTCGTAAACCAAAGTTTCATTTCTGTTCCTTTCTCCCTCCCCTCCCACTTTCTTTCTTGTTTAGTGGACAGCTGACTGCAATGAACAGATAGAAGGGAGTGGTTTCTCCTCCAGAGGCAAAGACTTAGCACCGCATAATCAAAGCCAGGTAAGGAAAATAGAAACTCTATCTAGAAATGGGTACATTTGGCAAAGTTTTTTTGCGCATTTTCCCTAACTGGAAACCTTCGAATCTAAGCCTGCAATGTCTTTTGTTGTTGTTCACTCGCACAGTCGATTCCGACCCTCTGCGACCCCATAGACCACTGTCTGCCAGGCACTTCTGTCCTCCACCATCTTCCTCAACTCACTCAGCTCTGTGCCTATTGTGTCTACAATACCATCTAGCCATCTCACTTTTGGGCCACCCCCTTCTTCTTTTGCCTTCCACCTTTCCAAGCATCAAGGCTTTCTCAAGAGAATCTTCTCTTCTCATTTGATGTCCAAAGTACTTCAGCTTCATCTTTACTATTTGACCTTCTAGGGAGCAGTAAGGGTTGATTTTTTCTAAGACCGACCTATTTGCTCTCCTCGCTGTCCAGGGGACTCTCAAAACTCTTAGCAGTTTAAAATTATTTTCTAGAAAGCTTTTCCATTGGCTTGTACAGTCTTGCTAGCAAGAGTGCAAAAAATGCTTGCATGCCTGGCCTTTCAGTTGCGGTGGAAGGTTTTACCTAGAAAATATTTTTTCCCCAAGGGTGATACTTGGGAAATTTATGGGGAGGAAGCTGTGGTTCCTAGAGCATTCATATGTGCCATTTTGGTTAGACAGGAGGCACGACGAGTGGGCGGCAATATAAATTTGAACTAATAATAAATAACTAAATAAATAATTAGTTTTGAAGATTGTCCCTCTTTCTCTATGGTGACCTCCCAGTTCGCCTTTGTTGTCTTAATTTGCTCTCAGATAGATTTCCTAAACAGTATTGGCTATTAAAATTGTTAAGAGCAGCTTGTACTGGAGTACCAATTGGCTAAATCTTGAACAAAAAGTTTGGAAGACAGTTCATCATCATAGGAACCTTTAATAATCCTCAGTCTCTTTCTGAACTAACTTTTCTAAATCTGGGCTAGATTACATGGGTCAAATTTCTGGTTTAGTATTGTAAAGGTTTGGCAAGTTTACTGTCTTTTTATTCAGCTATTTTGACATGTTAAACTGCCCTGAGTTGCCTTGGTAAGGAGGGCGGTATAAAAAATTTATTTTTTTTTACTTCCGCTTCCAGGAGTGACGAGGACAGCGTGAGCCGGATGAATCACTGTAAACCCATTCGTGCAAATTCATGGGGGCTTAGGCTTCTGGGAATTGAAGTCCAAGAACATTTGGAGTGCTAAGGTTCACCATCACAGACCTAGAGCAGGGGTTTTCAAACTTGGCTCTCCAGGTGTTCTTGGACTTCAGTTGCCAGACACCCAAGTCAGCACACCTGCTGATCAGGGCTTCTGGGAACTGAAGTCCAAGAACATCTGGAGAGCCACCTTTGCAGACCCCTGACCTAGAGAAAGCCTCAAGATAATTTTATTTATTTATTTATTTAAAATTTGTATACCGCCCTCCTTACCAAGGCAACTCAGGGCGGTTTAACATATATAAAATCATCAATAAAAGTATAGAACAAAAAAATATATTAAAATTTAAGTTTAAAAAGACATATTAATAACGGAATTAAAAGGTTAAAACACACTCTTCAGGTTAAAAGAAGTTAAAAGAGAGGTTAAAATGCCCCACACATGCGAGGCATTTGGGAAGGGTATGGTGAAGATCCCCATACCCTTCCCAAATGCCCCGCTGCTGCGAAGCACACATCAGCAGGGCATTTGGGAAGGGTATGGGGATCTTCCCCGTACCCTTCCCAAACACCCTGCTGATGCGCACACACATGCGGGGCATTTGGGAAGGCATGGGGAAGATCCTCATACCCTTCCCAAACGCCCCGCTGACGCAGTGAAGTGAAACGCATTTCCCTATGTGAAATGCGTTTCACTGAACGAGTAACTCGCATAATGAGTAACTATGTGGAATGCATTTTGCTCGTTATGCAAGGTATCACTATATGACTTGGGGCCAAGCTAATTGAAAGAAGGGAAGGTCAGCAGTTCATGACTTGAGTGCTGCACGACAAAGTGAGCTCCTGTTGTCTACCTCAGCTCCCACCAATCTAGAAGTTCTAAAGTAATAAATTGCAAGTAGACAACTTGGTACCATTTCAGTGGGAAAGGTAACAGTGTTCCGTGCGCTGTAGTGTCTAGTCATACTTGCCACATGACCACGGGAAGTCCGCAGATGCAGGCAGGTTGACTTTCCAGCAACATGTGAAGCCTGCCTTTTGTGGGCAGACTTCTACCAATTAGTTGGACAGTTGAGAAAGATGTCTTCTCGTGGGATATTGTATGTTTATTGGGTTTTGTGGATAAAATTACTAATCTTTTTAATTTTCCTATACACTTAATTGGTTTTTTAAATGCTGAATTTGTTGTGCTTTTGTTACATCTGGTTTTTTTAATCATTTGTGAAGTACAGTACCTTGGCTTCTGAGAGGAAGTTGGTGCATATATGATAAATGAATGTAAATTGTGTTCGACCTGTTGGATAAGGTTAATTGTTGCTTTCCAAATACACGCACAATTTCTATCTTTACTAAACTCTGGCAACTTGTGTATATTCTCAACTGGGATATCCAGTGTGGTGTAGTGGATAGAATGATGGACTAGGACTCATGAGGTCTGAGTTTCAATATCTGCTCAGACATTGACGCTCACTCAGGATATGAAACTGATAAAATAATTCCTTCGATATCTCACTTACCTTGAAAGACCTGTTAGATTTGCCATAGTCCATTCCAACATGATGGCATATAACATAAAATTCTCATCACAGTTTTCTTGGAACCAGGATAAAACCAATTGTGGCAGGTGTATTGCAACCCGCTCCATAGCAATCTTTGTGGGGGGAAACCCACTATTTTATCATGATGGCTTAATGATTAAGACGCTGATCTTGATGATCAGCAGGTTGGCAGTTCGAGACCTGAGTGCTGCGTGGCAGAATGAGCTCCCGTTTCTGTCCCAGCTCCTGCTAACCTAGCAGTTCAAAAGCATGAAATTGCAAATAGATGAATAGGTACCACTTTGGTGGAAAAGGTAACAGGTGATTGTGTTGTGAGCCGCCCTGAGTCGGTTTTTGCTGAGTAGGGCGGCATATAAGTTTAATAATAATAATAATAATAATAATAATAATTCCGTGTGCTCTGGTGTCTGCCACATGGCCATGGAAACATCTGCGGATGCAGACATTACTAGCTCTTTGGCTGTAAACAAAGATGAGCACCACCCCTAGAGTCGGATATGACTGGATTTCAAACAAGGAAGACTGTGTGAGTATTTAGTAACAGATATGGTCACTGCTACAGTTTTCATTGGCTTTTTTAAAAATTAATGCTTCTAGACATATTTGAGGGCCAACAATTGGGCAACTACATGTAGAGATCATACGGGGAATATGGAACCTGTACTCTCCAGATCAGCCTCTGTGATGAGTGATAGTTGCTTACAAAGACTGATAGCAGCATCATTCCAGTGTCTTACAGGGCTATAAGCGCCACACCTCTTGCCTTAACCTGCTGTTAATCTAAGGCTGTGATGGTGATTCTTGGCACTCCAGCTGTTCTTGAACTTCAATTCCCAGAAGCCCTGATCAGCAGATGTACTGACTTGGGCTTCTGGGGATTGAAGTTCAAGAACACCTGGACTGCCAAGTTTCTCCATCACAGATCTAAGGCATGATTAATGGCAATTTGCAGATAATTAATTTGTTGCATGGTTTTTTCATTTATTAATTTACATTTCTGTGCTGCCTTTAAGGAGCTCATTGTGGCTCTCCAAGGGATGGGACAAGACTATGATGGACTATAGCTTGGAATTAATTGGTTGCAACTTGGAAATACAGTTGTACCTTGCTTAAAGAGCATAATGTGTTCCACAGGATTGCTCTTTAAGCGAGTTTGCTCTTTAAATGAAACACCATTTTAAGTGACCAATTGTGACTTCTGGTGTGTGTGGGAATTGCGAACCCCGATTTATTTGTTAAGTGAGTTTTTGGTTTGTTCTATTTGTTAAGTGAAGTGAACATTCAGATAAAATTCTGCTCTTTAAGGGAGTTACTCTTTAAGCGAGGCACTCTTTATGCAAGGTTTCACTGTACTGTATTTGCCAGTGTATAAGTCTATAAGACATCGGAGGATAAGGTGTACAGTACTCAGTTTTTGCAGAGTATTTTAAGGTGGTGATGGTAATGTGTTAATAATTCATTAATATCACAAATGTAAGAAGGAAGATTAGCTTAACTTAACTCTGCTCTTTTTTCCTGTCTAACTGTAGCTTTTTAGTTAATTTTCTGATTTTTATTAGGATTGTTTAGCAATTATTAGCCTCACTAAATGGCAGAGGAGGAATAGCACCTGGTTCAAGAAATGGTCTCTGATGCTGCCTTTTGCTCTGTGGTGGATATTATTTAGTTAACATTGGAGTGGGTAGGAAGAGCGTTTAGTTCCTACCCTAGGCCAATGTCTTTGAGTTTTCAGTTTCTACTCAAATCCATAATTAATAAGTTAGTTTGTTTGCTTTTTTTTTTTTTTTTTTGAGATAAGGGGTACAGTTCCCACTATGGTGACTGGTGTTCATGATGACTGGAATTCTGGAAGCTGTAGTCCATAAACCTAGTTTTTCCAAGCCATGGTTCCAGCCACTAGTGTTGTCTGCTGAGCTTCCATGAATTTGCCCAGTGCTTTGACATATTATGTTTGCAGTGGTTTAGTGGTTAGGGGGCTGAATTTGATGACTGGAAGGTCGGCAGTTCAGCAGTTCGTGACCCGAGTACTGCATGGTGGAGTAGGCTCCCATCTCTGTCCCAGTTCCTGCCAGTGGTTCAAAAGCAAGAAATTGCAAGTAGATAAATAGGAACCACTTTGGTGGGAAGGTGAGCTGCGTTCTGTGCACTCCAGTGTCTAGTCATGCCTGCCATATGGCCATGGAAAGGTCTGCAGACGCAGACAAACCCTGGCTCTTTGGTGATAAACAAAGATGAGCACTGAACCTTAGAACCAGATATGACTGGGTTTCAAGCAAGGGCAACCTTTACCTTGATTTGTTTGTTTATTTGTTTTCAAGATTTATATTGCTGCCCAACATGTTGATGTTTATTTGTTCCCCTGTGTTTTCCTGCCGCAGATTCCCTGTGTTACATATAGAACTAGTTTGTTTTGTTTTTCCTGAATCTATTGCAAAAGAGTGTTAACAGAGTCTAGTATTATGAAGAGGAGAAGAAACCCCATTTGTTTCTCTCTCCACTTTCTACATACCATGCATGACTTTAAGGCGGGGAAGGGAGAATGTTCTTCTATTACAAACCTAATCTAGGCTGCCTAGCTTTGACATCCAGCCTGCAACACTGCAGGGAAGCACCTCTCCTCTTTATTTATATATTATACCCCACCCCTCTAGGAAAAAGATCATTCCTACTCAGGGCGGCTAATAGCAAAAATTAACAATAAAAACAGTCACAAATTTAAAAATTCACATATAGATACTAACAATAAAACTAACAATAAAAACAGTCACAAAATTTAAAATTCACATATAGATACTAACAATAAAACTAACAATAAAAACAGTCACAAAATTTAAAATTTCCATATACATGCATCAAAAACAAGAAGCCCTAAAAGCAAAATCTATTTTTGACAGAGAGAAACAGAAATATCTCTAATGATTGGCCATTGGTAAAATGACCCAAAAGCATCTTTAAAGAGAAATGTTTTGAGCTGTTTTTAAAAATGAAAGCAGGGATGGTACTTGGCGCAGCTCAACTGGAAGAGAGTTCCACAACATTGGTGCCACCACTGAGAAGGCTCTTCTCCTAGTCACAGCCTTCCTAGCTAATCTCGGGGTCATCACCTGGAGCTGCACCGTCAGAGAGGAGCGAGTGATGCAGGCTACTGTCCGGAGAGGAAGATCTCTTTAGATCTCTCTTTCAAACCTATCCTTTGCACTCTTACCTTTTATGAAGGCAATATCTATATGAAAGAATCCTGCTCTTATTTCTGATCCCCACTTGAGAATGATTGGAGATACTGTACTTCTCTGTATCTGCTTGTTCGGTCCCATTTCCTCTCTTATGGTTAAAGTTACATGGTGGCAAAATGTCAGCTGTCAAGGAATATGTGTCTGCATCTAAAAGGGACTACAGCAGCTTAGTGGTTAAGACATTGAGCTTGACAATCAGAAGGATGGCAGGTCAGCAGTATGAGACCCAAGTACTGCTGGACAGAGTGAGCTTCCATCATCTGACCCAGCTCCTGCCAACCTAGCAGTTTGAAAGCAAAAATTGCAAGTAGATCCACTGGCTTTCGAGCAAGGGAGACCTTTACTCTTTAGATGAGGATAGTGGTAATGTTTTTAAAATCACAGTTTCCCCAAGTAGGGGCAAAAGAAATAGAACTATCCTGTTTGGTTTGGAAAAACACAATTTTAACTTTTAAAAAATATGTGTACTTTCTTCAAACAGAGAATTGCTCATTCTGGAAGTTCACATGAGCAGCAGTTCTTATCTTATCTTGTTTTATATTCCACATAAGAGGATAATAGAAGGATCCAGAGACTCCAAAAAGACAAATTGCCTATGGGCCCTTCAATTCTACTCCTGACTTACAGCGATCAAGAGGCTTTATTCAATACAAGGCTGAGAATATTTGATGCTCAGTCCAGACTCCATATCCTCCTTTTACCCCAAAGGGTGATGCTGCTTTTTCTTCTTCAGGTTGCATATCTGATTCCAAATATTGGCTATCATCATGGCGATCAGCCGTGAAGATTGTCCTGAGAATGATATAATGCAATGCCCTTCCATTTGCCTTCTACATCACAGCAAGACACCCGTACTACTGATCCAGTTTTGTGAGTCACTTTCTGGTCCCGTGCCCTTTTGGCACACAAAGTCCTCTTCAGCTGCAGGCCAGTATTGATGAAGCTGCTGCTCTCCATCGAGATGGATTCAAGTGGGATTTAATCCACTTGGGGACCATCTACCTTCCCTTTGGACTTCACCACCTAAGACCGTGAGTTCTCGGGATTGTCAGGTTAGTTAACTGCCGCCTGACAATCAGCATTGAGTCTCTGGCAGTAAGGACTACTCTGTTACCATAGCAGGATAACCTGGAGAGATCCTGGGTGATGCTTAGTTTTGGTAAGTTGTCCTTTACTAAAGTGAGTTGTTTGTTATTTCCAGGAAGAGTGGGATCACAGCAGCAGTGGCAGTTCAGGATCGCGGCCTAGTTCAGGCTCCAGGCGTGGGTCTGTATCAAGGTCTGGTGGCCGAGGGAGAAGTGGCCAGTTCAGGCATTCATCTAAGGTATCTGATGGTGCTGGTGCTGGTGCTGGTGACGAGAGACAGATTAGGAAAGCTGGAAACAGCATCTTATCTGTCGGTTGCTTCTGCTTGTAGGTTTTGCCCTGTAGAAATATTGCCTTTTTGCTTCCGTGTGGCTCTGTGAGTGTGAGTGTTCTGTGCAGAATCTGTAGAAGAATAACCTAGGGCTTGCCTCTAAGTAAAGAGACATACCGTACATTCTGCAACCATGAAACCATAGAATTCTATAGTTTTTATTTCCTTTTTTCTTTTTCCTTTTGTAAGTGAAACAACTTCACACAGTCCATTGGGTTGCCCAGATTCAAAATCAAAAGATTTTTAGAACATATGTTTTTGAAATCAAAGGTTATTGTGTGCTGGAGAAAGAACTTTAAGGAAAAGGACATTGATGGAGGATAGTCAGGGGAGAGAAAATTGCTTTTGTTCTTTGGGGGCGGCGGCGACTGTCTGCTGTATGTTCTAGTCCATTATAGCAGAAAAATGCACTTCATTATCTTCTCCCACCACTGAAAGAAAAAACACCACCACAACTCATCAATATATATTGGAAGTTAAACAGTAGACCATATTTCTAGAAAGCTAAACAAAGTACAAGACCAGTAGTCACACAAATAAATTGAGTATATGTCTTGTCAACTGGCTTGACATAGTTCTGAAAGTATTGTTACCATGTTCACCAGTTTATGTGAAATGACTGTTTACTAGTTTAGACTTCCTAGTTTATATCATTTTAGGCCATAGCCCAACCACTCCCCCCCCCCCCGATGTCTTGAACTACAATGCCTATTACCATGGCCAGTACATGGCCATGGGCTGATTTGGAGAAGGCTGGCCTAACATTGTAATTTTATTTTTACTTAAAACCAGTAGGCAGGTTTCCTAGATTCCTCAAATTTTTTTTAAAAAATACCGAAACATTAAATGGGGGCCAATGTGGTATAATAGTCTAGGATTCAAGAAACCTTGGTTTAGATCACAGTGTGCCAGACCATCCCTCAAAGACATAGACTCACACTCTCATCCTGATCTACTTCAGAGCTGTGTTATTGTGAACATAAAATAGAGAAGAGGATTGCCACATACATTACCTTCATTTCATTGGAAGGAAGGCAAGATATGAATGCAACCAGAGAGTAAATAATACAATACATAAATGACATTTGCAAGGAATCCACTGTTTTGCATTTTTCAAGTTTCATTGTTTTTTTTGGGGGGGGATACTTTCCCATCCTATTTGTAGACTCTTCCGTCCTATTATGATCATATGGAGGGAATATGGAAGCCTGAACCACAGTAGGAGGAACTATTATGAGTGGAAGATGGAAAGGACAGGGGGCCAAAATGTAGGACAGGGGTAACCAAATTATGGCCTGGGGGCTGGATCCGCCCCCCAACGCCAATTCATCTGGCCCATGCAACCCTTGTCACTCCCAGAAGTGGAAGTGAAATGCACCCGTATGGTGCATGTTTTACTTCCACTTCTGGGAGTAACCAGGGTGGCGTGGGCCGGATGAATTGGTGTTGGGGGACGGATCCAGTCCCCGGGCCATAGTTTGGGCACCCCTGAGCCATGTGACCAGCCTGCAGCCCAAAAAGTTTGGCCACCTCTGATGTAGGAGAAGGAAGGGGTTGGTACCTTTTTGAGCAAGACTGGTTTGCATGGCCTGTGACATGAGAAACTAAATGCCTCTCACCTCAAGGAACATGTCCTGCAGACTCTTTCCAGTTGCTCTGGTTCCATGTCATCTATGCAAACAACAAAAACTAGGAGATAACACTGGCTGCTGTACTGTGTTGGTGTGCTGTTTTGCTTTTGGGGTTGGATGTTGTGTGAATTAGAGCCCTGTTCAGTCGTCGGAACAACAGGCTTATTTAACAATGGTCCCTCTATTGTGCTGTTCATGCAGAAGAATCGTGTCTAAAGAAAGGAGCCTTATCGAATCATTCTCCACATGAGCTTTCTAGGGAACCCAAGTTTGGGTGGAGAGCCTTTACAAGTAAGCCTGTTGCTTTTACATAGGTGAACCAAGAATAGAGGTGGCAGAGCTAATGCACCTCCCTCTTTATATGTTGAATAAACACATTACCCTAATGACTGTAGAGGGCTTTCTTAATGTATTTTCAAGTAGTACCTTGTATCAGTTGCGAATTGTGAGTCCATCAGCGTTAAGGAGAAAAGAGGTATTAAATAACCAATCTCTGCAGTGTTTTTCCACAAGTTCTCACCAATTACCTATTATCTCCTCGAAGCTTCAACCACTAGAGGTAAAGAGTGCGGAATTGGTTTTGGTACAATTTTTGGTGACACAAAAGAGAAGTGAGACAAAGACCACAGTGCTGTTGGAGACAAAGGGTGATAATGTAATCTGTGTTGAGCAATCTTGTAGAAGTAGGATGTGGAAGGTTTCAGTTACAACCCATTTATTAATTTTAACAGTACCTGTACTCTGTGCAAGCCTATCCCATTTTCACTGGTTCATGCTGTTGGCCAGAGCCAATATTACGCAGCACTGAATTATTTGGGGTTGTGTAGTAATCTAGGGGTCGCCCTGGCGAGGAGGGCAGTATAGAAATATGAATAAATAAATAAATAAATAATATTGTTCCAAAATAATATTATATGTCATCCCCTGTTTTGTTTCCTCCTTTTTTTCAGAATGGCAACAAAGAAAGTTCCTTGGACATGCTCGGAACAGACATCTGGGCAGCCAACACTCTTGAGTCCTTTAGGTGAGCTCTTATTTTATCAAGGAAGTTTTGTTTTTTGTTTCATAATTTGCTGAGCGATTAAAACCAATAATCTTAAAGCCTTTCCACAGGCTTTAAAAAGATGCTATGCTATATTGGCCAGGATATTGTAAACTGGAGCACAGTTTCACTCATTTCACAAGTTTATCATACAGTTGCACTTAATTGTGCTCATTTCACACACAAGCAAGGTCATGCTCAAGCTTCTACAAGCTATGATTCAGCAGCATGTAGATCAAGAACTAACAGAAGTACAAGCTGGGTTCTGAAGAAGTAAGAGAACTAGTGACCAAATTGCCAACATTCACTGGATCATGGAGAAAGCAAAGGGAGTACCAGAAAAAGTCTACTTAGTTGACTATTTGCTTTAATTGTGTGGATCACAACAAACTGTCTCAAGTCTTTAAAGAGATGGGAGTACTAGACCACCTGACCTGTCTTCTGAGAAACCGGTATGAGGGTCAAGAAATGACAGGTAGGACTGGACATGGAATGAGACTTCCAGTGTGATGGTGGGCTGAGTAGGAGTGGAGAGTAGGAGCTCCGGCGTTGTGAAAAGGTGGAGAATAAAAACAGGTGCAGTTTTGACTAAAATAAATTGTTGAACTAGAGGCTGTCGATGAGAGAGCAAGATTGGGACTAGGTGGCTAAAAAGAATAGAAAAATATTTGCAGCATCCAGGCGAGACGGAAGGCGCAGGTTGCACAAAGCGGTGCTGAGGCGCCATTATCTCGTACACCACAGCATTCAAATACAGTTGCGAACCACCAAGCCGAGAAGTGGCAGATAAGCAAGCTGGATAAGCAAGCTGCCCCAAAATGTAAAGGTTTAACCCCTGGAGACATGGGAGCCAAGGGATCCAGCCAAAGAGAGAGGTGGAACTTGGTGGGACGCGGACTGGACAAGGTGGTTTTTTCCGAGGTGGACTAGGAGTGGCAAACTTGGCAAGGAGATGTCGATTCATTGAGGAGGAAGTGGCGGTGGTGACTTGGAACAGGGGCTTGAAGAAACAAGGGGAGGCAAGGTGGTTTGGCTGAGAGGAAGAGGTAGGGGAACCCTGAGGCAGCGATTGGTGATTGAAGAGAAAGGTATCACCAAACAACGACTGAGGAACAATTGAACAATGAACAGACAGGAGATATATAACCAACTAAATCTAAACTGGTGGCAAAGATTCCAAATGGATAAATGGGATAAGAAAATAAGTAATTATATAATACCAAAGAGGCAATTGATAGAAGAATACATATTTGAGATTAGACAGGGATAAAAAAAATTAAAGGCATAGTAAGTTAAATTTACCATGAGTTGAACAGCAATAAAGGAATTCAAAGATTTTTAAGGCAAGAATGGGAATCTGATCTTGGAATAACAATAAATGAAAATAGTTGGATAAAAAGTGGAATCAAAGGCTCATGAGATCACTATCCATAAAGGAAAAAGAACACAATAGTAAACGTTTATAGAGATGATATTTAACTCTGGTAAAACTACACCAAATGAAAAAAAGTTTAACAGATAAATGTTGGAGATGCAAGTTAGAGAAAGGATCTTACCTGCATATGTGGTGGAGATGCCAGTATACAAAGAATGTATGGGATATGGTCGAATCAGAGGTGGTAAAAATTATGAATATAACAATCAAACTGTTACCAAAAATAGCCCTGTTAGGGGAAATAGACGACCTCAATATTGACAGCAATAATAATAATAAAAAAAGAATTACTTCTTACCTTGCTTACGGTCCTTACCTTGCTTATGGTCACAAGACAACTAATTGTGAGACATTGGAAAGAAGAAATGAAGGTTAGTAAAAACAATTGGTACAATGAGGTATGGCAGATGGTGTTGAATGAAAAACTGACTGTGGAGCTATATGCAAAGAAAGGATAAATCATGAAAAAAAAGGTTTTGGCATATATGGAGTACTTTTGTTGATTTCGCTCTAACAAATGAGAGGGGACATAAGCCAGATCCAGAAATGAGTAAATTTCGGGGAAAATAATATGAAGGTGGTGTTAAGATATCAGCAAGTTCCATTTTATAGCACGGGTGATAAGCACTAATATGTTTGTATTTTGTTTTATATTGTGTTGAATTGTTTTGTAAATATAAATATGTTTTTATTAAAATATTTTTTAAAAGGACTGGATATGGAACAACTGATTGGTTTAGAATAGTTTAGAATAGTCAACTGCAGCCATAATACAAAAAGACACTTACTTCTTGGTAGGCAACCTATGGCAAACCTAGGCTGAGTAATAAAAAGTAGAGACGTCACCTGGTCGGCAAAAGTCGACATAGATAAAGGGATGGTCTTCTCAGTAGTAATGTATGGCTGTGAGAGCTGGACCATAAGGAAGGCTGAGCACAGAAGAATAGACGCCTTAAAACTGTGTTGCTAGAGAAGGCTCTTGAAAATCCCCTGAACTGCAAGGAGGTCAAATCAGTCAATCTCCTACTTTATCTTTAAAATGTGTGATTCTTGCAAGTGTGTGCACCTTGATGAAGGACAGTTCTCCTGAAACTTCCACTGACACACTGACCACTCCACCACACCCTATTGGCCTGGATTTGTCAAGTGCTGTTCTTGCTCTTAAAATTTTGTTCTACGGTACATCTGTTGTTGTAACTTTAATTTTATTTTGTGTTGATTTGGATTGTCTTTGATGGAGCAAAAAATAATAATAACAAAATGAATAGTAAAGTGACTTTTCAGAAAAATATTCATCAAAGGATAGCTGCAGGTACATAGTGTTATCAAGGCCATGCCTGTGCTCTGGCCAAAACAAACCTGAGTGAGTGCTCTGTAAACCAGTGTCCTGTCACCCAGCCTACTCCCTACTGAGTATCTTCCAGATGTGTTTCATTACTCCAGTGTGGCCATTGTTATCCAACATATTCAGAGAACAACAGATTGTAGGAGGTTATTGTAGTCAGTTTCTATGGCCAAGAGCATTAAATGCACCAGGAGCCCTGGTGGTGCAGTGGTTAAACTACTGCACTGCATCCAAAACAGCGTGAGTTCAATTCTGATGAGGGACAAAGTTGACTCAACCTTCTATCCTTCCAAGGTTGGTAAAATGAGTACTCGGTATGTTGGGGCCAAAATGCTAATTAACTTCTGAACCACTCAGAGAGTGCACTAAGCACTATGGGGCAGTATAAGTGCAATACCTATTGCTATATGCAGCTGACAGGAGTTCCTGCTTCGTCAATTAGATAAGGGCAGAAGGGTGTTTTTTTCCATGCATCCAAATGTTAAACCTAGACTAACCAATCCAGAGGTTTAATACTGACAGCCAATCACCAGAAGAAGTCTCTGAAAGAAATAGTGTGTTTTTTGTTTTGTTCTACTGATCCTCAGTCAGATACACTCATACATTTATGATGCTTGTTGCTCATTTCTCTTCTAATTGTTGCTTTTCAGTGGTGCCACATGGGACTTGCAACCTGAAAAACTTGACTTCACCCAGTTCCACAGAAAGCTCCGTAACACCCCTAAGCAACCAGTCCCACATATAGACAGAGAAGGGTAAGTAACCTGTTCATAAGTCTGGAAGTCAAAGCTCAGACATGCTGTTTCGATTAGAAGGCTAACAGAACTCTTTAGTCATCTGGATTCAAGATGAAAATATCAAGTGACTGATGACATAGAGTCAAATGGTTTTATAATTAGAAGAAAGGCAAGAAGGAATATGAGTTTCTCAAGAATTTAGAATCAGTGTGCACTGATGAAAAGTTTGGGAATCGCTGTGTTGGAGGTTTGCCTTAGACAGGAAATTTTTATGTGAAGTGTCATCACTTGCTACTGAGGCTACACAAACTGTCTAAGTCTTAGACAGTTTGTGTAGCATCAGTAGCAAGCGGTGACACTTCACATAAAAATCTCCTGTCTAAGGCAAACCTCCAACTCAGCGATTCCCAAACTTTTCATCAGTGCACACTGATTCTAAATTCTTGAGAAACTCATATTCCTTCCTGCCTTTCTTCTAATTTAAAAACCATTTTTAAATTTAAAAGAAACATTAACATTAAAAACATTTTCATAGTATGAAGTGAGAAAATGAAGAAATAGGTGAAGTTGAGGGAAAAGATGTTTTTTGGTCCTTGCTCTGGACAGGTGCAAATTGTAGTTAATACCCATTTTGGAATTAAGCTGGGTGATATGCACTGGCTGAAATTTCTCAAAGCTGAGTTCCAGAGCATTTTCACTTCCACCTACATTTCCTAGAGCTTGCAATCAGAACTCAGAACGTTATTGAATCGTGGGGGGTGGGAATCAAACATTACACAAGCTTTTGTGATTCAACATCACTTCTTCAGGTATGCACCAATTTATTGTGGATAATTTCTTTGTTTGGCTTTGTATTCCTGAAACACAGAAGGGAAACATTTCACATCAGACTCAGCAGTCAGGAAATTTTCATGCCAGGAGAAACCACAAAACTCAGTTTTTGCTATTGCTTCAGAAGGCAAGCATTCTGGGTTGTGTGATAATATTACAAGTTCTGTAGAAACCCACAGCATAAATTGCTGACTTGCAGCATCTTCTTTCCTATCAATAGACAGTCTAAGTGCCATTAAGCTCTTTGCTGCTTTATATTTGTCAGGCTCTGTTGTTTGAGGAGATTGTAATTAGCTTCTCTGACCTTTTGTACTGACTAAAAATACTTTAGATGTGATCTCATTGGCACAGTTACACCCAAGGGTTAAAAGTGGTTGGTAGGAATTCTCCCCTCCCATGCAAAGTACCCAGGGAATTGTAGTTAAGAAGAATGAACAGAGATTTTGAACAAAAAAAAAAGTCGTATGACCTCAACACTGGCTCCCAGAATTTTTTTGAGGGGAGGAACTGCCTGACTTAGCTGGAATAAAATGTTTGTAAACTTGTGATTCGGATATGTTCCAGAACTGCATCTTTCAACCCATCTAATCCCAACTTAATGTGCAATATTTTTCTTGCTGCAATTTATGGATACAGCAGCTCTAGCCCTGCTCATCTGTTACTGTTTCCATAGAATTGTGGAATAACTGAGTTGGAAGGGGCCTTTTAGGTCATCGAGTCCATCCCCCCTGCTCAATACAGGGATCAAAACAACATTCCTCACCTAATGTTAAATACAATGAAGTTGTACACTTTATGGCACAAGTACAATGTTGCAATGTGACATCAAGCTGCTTCTGACGTGCGGTAACCTAACCAATTAGTGACTTCCAAAATGTCCCATCATTAACAGCCCTATTCAGCTCTAGCAAACTGAAGTGCATGGTTTCCTTTATGGCAGTGGTTCCCAACGTGGGGCACGTGCCCCACTGAGGCACCTCAATTCCCAGAAGCTTAAGTCAGTACATTGGCTGATCAGGGCTTTGGGGAATTGACTTAGGCTTCTGGGAATTGAAGCCCAAAAACCAAAAGTTGGGAAACACTACTCTATGGAGGCAATTCATCTTATACAGTAAAACACCGGATAACGATTGGATCGGATAACGCTAAAATCGCATAACGTTGGGGAATTTGAGGCAAACATTTGGATCGGATAACATTATGTTAACTATTATGTTAACGTTATCCGATCCATCAGATAACCTTTGCCTCAAATTCCCTAAGGTGTGGCTGTGACTCACCAGTTTCTCTTGGGAGAAAGGGAGGGGCTGCCTGCTCTCAAGCTTGCCACATTTGAATAACAAAGGCTTGCGAAACCAGTCTGACTAGTTTAGCAAAGCAAAGGCTTAGGACCCTTTCCCCAGTGTAACCCAGAACACTGCAGAAAAATAATTGCAAAGAGACAATTTGACCCAATTACTTTTATGAAGTTTCCCCTTTAAATTCTAAACAGCCTGAACCCAAGACTGTAGCTCTGCAAGCCTCATGCATTGTCAATGGAAAAGAAGCAGACACTAAAACCTTTCACCTACAAAGCAATTAAGCTTTTCACACCCTGCAAAGCCCTGAGGGAACTTCCTTTATTACAGCAATGGTAGATGGGCTGATTCTAAAGGAAAACATTTTCCTAGCTTCTGTTCAGATCTTTTAAAACAGCACTTTATAAATTTTTCAAAAATTTAAAAATGCTGTATGGCTTTGTTCCCTTAAAGTCAGGGTGGTCTGGCATGTTTTTGTAATGTATTTACCCTTTAGACAATTATTTCTTAAAGTTCTTTTAAGTTTCCAGCATGTTTCCTTGACTTTCCCTTGAAGCCTCTGTTGCTTATCTCTATGGAGTTAACGTTATCTGATCCACCTGAATAGGATTTTAACGTTATCTGGTGCATGCATCAGATAAGACTAAAAATCGGATAACGTTAAGACTTGTGGAACCAAGTCTTAACATTATCCGAGGTATTGCTGTATTTGGTTTTCATCTTTTTTAAAAAATTTCTGCAAACTTTGCTTATATATTTTTTCTATTCCAGTGAGTTGCGTCTTATCACATTGTGCCCAAAACATAATAGCTTCAGTTTAATCATTTTTGCATGTAGAAATTTCAGTGTGATTTGATCTAGTTGCTGAATGAATAAACATAGAGAGGTAGGGGTATGTATGCATTGTGGAGGAAAGTGAAACACTCTTCCCCTTAACATACTCTTGTCTTTGCATTGCTTGAGCTCACGAGAGACATGACTTTTCAGAATACTGTGAAATATTGACATGATATTGTTGGGCTAAAGTTTTCAGGAGCCCTAGCCATGCAAGAGGTAGGGGGATGATGGGAGTGTTAATTTTACAACATGGGAGTCCACAAGTTGCCCACCTCTTTTCTAGTGCCATTTGGGTAATTCTGTGTAGGCTGCGACTGAAGCAAGTCCCACTGACTTGTACCTTATAGAGGACCACATCTCCTCACCTTGATTTGTATTGCAGTCCGTGAGCCATGAACATGCTAGACCAATTTCTCAGCCATATCCTCATAACTCAATCAGCCTCCCCTGCAGAGCTGTTGTACAGGACTACTACAATAATATAGAGGGTGCCAAAAATTTATTCACATTTTAAGAGAAGATATCTGTGTCTTACTTTTCATTTGAATTGAATTATGGTAGCAATATGTAGTACGACATTCGGTCAAAAGAATTAATGCAACATCACCATGCAACAGGTAGGACAGTCAAAGAAAGTGATGGAAGCACAATTATCATTTGAGGATTGCAAGACCACTTTGAAGAGGTGCAGATGAGTTCCCCTTACAGTCTTCTGACTTAAGCCCCCTTGATTTCTACTTATGGGGATCTTTAAAGGATGTGTTGTACTGTAGAAAACCAGCTACACTGGTGTTGCTTTGGGAAGAAATTGAAATGGCATGTGCAGTGATAGAAGTGGACACTTTGGTCAACGTTGTTCAAGCAGTACTTTTCCATAATCAGAAGTGTCTGAACACTAACCACTTAGAGCACATCTTGTAATTGCAGAAGTCAAACATGACTTGTATTAATCTTTTTTATTGGTATATGTTGGGTATTACAATATTAATATACTTTTTCCCTTCTTCTTCTTCAATGTCTAGGCCAGATGTGAAACTGCCAAAATGGAGCCACCTTTTAGTGAGTTCATCTTGCAGTTTCCTTCATCTAACCTAGTGTGCGAAATAATAGCTGGCAACACAAGGTTGTCATTACCAGGGTACGCCCAACTGTGGTTCAAAAATACCACAATCTTCAAGCAGACTCTTTTTGTGTACCCCAGTTATTTCCTTTCTGAAATGTGTCTGCTTTTTTGGCACCTTCTGTGAATGTAGTGTAGTTTTTAGAGCAGCTGTCTCTTATTTAATGTACTTCTGTTGTGTTAGACTCAATGGTGGGCAGTAACAGGTTCACACCCCCATGGTGGGTTTTTTTAAAAAGCAAAATTGGGTGTCCTTCGGGCAGGGGGGTGGCAAAATTGGGTGGCCTTCGGGTGGGGGGAGCGAAATTTGGTGGCCACGCCCACTTCCCTGCCCTTCCCAGACTAACACAGCTACCATTTAAAAAGTTTTATTCTGTGCAAGTATATCAGAGAGTAAACAAAAGAAAAAGACAAAAACGTTGTGGCACCTTAAAGACTAACTGCTGTATTTTAATGTGAGCTTTTGTGGATCAAATCCACTGGCTCTTTGGCTATAATCAGAGATGAGCACTGAACCCTAGAGTTGGTAACAACTGGCTTTTGAGCAAGGGCAATCTTCACCTAATAACAGAAGATCCCTGATTGGTGTTCAAATTTGACATCAGGTTTTGTCCCTGCAAGCGGTTCAAGGTCTCCCTTGCTCAAAAGCTAGTCATATCTGACTCTAGGGTGCAGTGCTCATCTCCATTTACAGCCAAAGAACCAGTGCTGCCTGTGTTTGCAGAGGTATACATGGCCATATGGCAGGCATGTCTAGATCGCCCAGGACATAGACTCCACGCATTATGTAGGCTCTGCCCATGGTGTGATAGCAATTTGTTTTGCTGCCCACCACTGGTTAGACTCCCAACTCCCAGTGTGAGAATAATGATGAAACCAGATTCGGTGAGATTGCTTCAGAGTTTTTGGCATCCTGCGCAGATGTCAGGCAAGGGTCCCAAAGATGCCCAAGCAAGAGCGTCAAGATGAAATCACTGCAAATCTCAGGAATGAAATTGTTCTGCATCATTTCATCCAAAAGTGACTGTAAGAGGAAGGAATAAAAACAGAAGCCTGAATATTCATTTTCTATAAGTATATACATGCATTTATTTTGCTCTTTTGTGTATCCTTGATTTAGGACTGGGAAGGGGAAATGTGAAGATGGAGATGGAATCAACCTGAATGATATAGGAAAGGTCCTCCCAGCCTGGCAGGTAAATTTGAGTGCACAACCACTATTTTGACACTGTTGTTCAGTTTGATCCCTCCTAAGCTTCAGATTTTTTAAATATGAAATAAAAATCAAGTCTTCTAGCAATCCATTCTAAGCCTTGGATAATTTCCATGTGTTCAGTTCCTGCACAGAAGCTTTAAGATTTGACTTGTTTAGATCAATTTGCACACATGACCTTGGATTTACACCTTAAGAGAAAACCTTACTTCCTGCTTTTGCCACTTTGCTTTCATCTAGACACACCATTCCTTCAAAGTACAATCATTTTGGTAAATGAAGTATTTCTCGCCCCATTATCAGTCACAAAACAAAAGCAAGTTAATCAACAACAGGCCAAATAAGGCAAATTCATAAGATAATCACAATTCTTTTGTCGTTCAGAGAATTCTACATTTCAGTTGGGATGTCTAGTTTTGGGCTTAGAAGAGATGTGTCCAGTGATGGGAAGATGTGTAGATTTTGAACCACTTCCAGTCTGAGCTCATCTCACTGAAGACAAACTTGTTGAACAAACCTGATTATCGCTATTTTGCCTGTTGACTTGTGCATGAAACTTCTAAGTGTTGTTCAGCTTCATGCTTTCTTGTTGATCTTCTGTAGGGAAGATGCCCTTTTAAATAGGAATTTCCCATGAGATTTCTGGTGGTGGGGGTGGCACAAATAAATTTCCTTGCAAGGACAAATGGTTGCTGCTGCTATTGTTACAGTGCATGAAACACAGACGGACAAAATTATAAAACCATTGACTAGCATTATATAACACAGACAAGTTTTAACCCAGAATCAAAGTACTGTACCAGTTAGATGTCAGTGTGATATGTATATTGTTCCTAATAATTGTGCAGTATTGTTACCAGTACCCTGATGACTGTAGAGACTACCGAAATGTTTTTCATGCATAATCAAATTATTTCTATTGCCAGGTCTCTGGATTTTGTTAATTTTTCCAATTCTTTATCTTCAACTCTGGTGTCCCTTGGAATTGCAACCTCAATTAGCCAGACACTTCTTTGTTCTATTACTGTTATTATGTGTCTATCAATTTGGATCCAAAAATCCCACAAGACCTTGATTTGGTCATTTTCAGGTACCTCCTTTACCTGATGTCCCCATAAAGTCTTGGACGGTAGCAGGTTAAAACATTTTGAGGGACCAGTGTATTAATTTTGAAACTTTTGTTGTGTCTAACTTTGTAGTCTTTGAACATCCATCCTTTTTTTTACATAATCAATACTTGCTGTTCATACTAATTCCTTGAATTTTAGCTTTCATAACATTAGTTTGGAGTTCCTGTTATTCTGTAGGAAAAAATAGCAAATCTTCAGTTTCTTTCTTAATGGTTTCCAGTTTTAGCCATGCCCAAGTTAAGTTGTTATCATGGTTTCTGTTAACATTTCTCAGATTTTGTTCATGAAATCGTTTATTTTTTCCGATTGTTTAATTTACCTTCAAATTGTTGTTTCTTACGTTCTGGCTTTGTTTCTGTTGTTTTCAAAAGGTTTTCCATTTTCATTGCTTTAAATAATTTTTTCTGCTTCTAATATAATTAATGTGTCTTTTCCCCCTTGTAGTCCCATTGCATTTATAGTAATCCATGAACTCCGGTTTTTTACATTAAATATAACCTATTCATATAACTTTTTGGGTGTAGTACATGATTCATGTTTATCAATTTCTGTGGTTCTTGGATCAGTTTTTCTAATTCACCTGGGTCTAAACTATATTCCAAACTATATCCCTCTGTGTTTATAACTGTAATTATATTTCTACTACTTAATTTCGATTTAAAAAATTTCCACAGTCTTTGGATGTGTTCCTTTTGGGTCAGGCATCTAACTTTGTATCCAGGCTGTTATCCACTTCTCATACGCCAGGTACTTATAGGAGTCCTAGATCGGGACTCCTTGCTCATGATCACACACGCTCTGGTCACCTCCAGACTAGATTATTGTAATGCGCTCTACATGGGGCTCCCCTTGATGACCATCTGGAGGCTTCAACTGGTCCAGAATGCGGCTGCTCGGGTGGTGATGGAGTGTGTGCTCTATGCACATGCCTCGCCTCTGCTTCGGGAGCTGCACTGGTTGCCGGTTTGCCTCCGGGTGCAATTCAAGGTGCTGGTTATCACCTTTAAAGTCCTATATGGTAGTGCGCCAGGATACTTAAGAGACCGCATCACCCCAAGAACATCTGTCCATCCCACCAGAGCGGACTGGAGAGGCTCTCTAGTTGTTCCATCGGCTAGGGAGCCACATCTCTTAGGCACTAGAAGGAGGACCTTCTCTGTGTCCGCTCCAACCCTATGGAACCTCCTACCAACTGAGCTACGTCTTCAGATGGATTTGCTGTCTTTTAGGAAGAACTTAAAAACATGGCTGGCGGGACAGGTATGGGGTCCTGGTGTTACCATGACCCCAGCTCGCTGGCTTGTTTGAGCTCCCTCTTTTCCTATTGATTTCTTCTTTCCCTAGCATTATTGCTTTTCCCAGGAGACTGGACTGCACATGATATATCCAAAGTTGGATATAGTCATTTTTGCTTCTTGTGAGAATTCAGGGTTGATTTGATCTAGAACTTTTGTACTTGTCTTTCTGGTGTTCCATTCAGTGGTGGGCAGCAAAAAAATTCACTACCACACTGTGGGAGGAGCCTATGCCATGGGCAGTGCCTACACTGTGGGCGGAGTCTATGTCATGGGCAATCTA
This sequence comes from Furcifer pardalis, assembly GCA_030440675.1. NCBI lineage: Eukaryota > Metazoa > Chordata > Lepidosauria > Squamata > Chamaeleonidae > Furcifer > Furcifer pardalis. The sequence goes on along the minus strand of CP126896.1, from coordinate 102,624,562 downwards.
GTCATGCCTGCTACATGTCCATGGAAACAACTGCAGATGCAGATAGTGCTGGCTCTTTCTCTATAAACAGAAGTGAGCACCGAACCCTAGAGTTGGCTACAACTGGCTTTTGCACAAGGGTGACCTTTACCTAGTGTTGATATCTAATTCTCACCAACAGTAATTTTGAAATTTTAATTCCACACTCCCAATTTAAGTGCTGCATGGTTATGAGAAATTCTGGATAACGCTTTGGCTTCCAGTTAAATAGGCTTCAGTTTGTGAAAGGTTTTACTATAATTTGTTGCTTAGATTTTGGGGTGGTTTAGACTTTTGGAGTCTTTCAGGATTCTCTTGCTCACAATAAAAGATCATTTCTTGTGGATGGCCAGCATGGGGCAGCAGATATGTGCTATTTGTTCTCTGATTCTATGCCAAAATTTGCATCATGGCAAAACACAACGAATCTGGTTTGAATTATAGGTGAAAACAATAATGGGGGTTTTTTTTAGTGGGGAAAAAGAGTGTAACAAGACACCCATTACAAGCCAGTTGGTCTTAATAAATAAATACAATTTAGATCAGAGCTGGGTGAGTATGTAGCTCCAAATAACTATTTTACTTCTCTTACCTGGTAACTGGGGCATCAGTAACCTATTGTAAAGTTGGCAACTTGGTGTAATGGCACTTCAGTTACAGCTGTAGTCTTTGGGGCATCGTTCCTGATTTTTGTCATTATTTTTGCCTCCATGACCATTGGGAATCAGAGTTCCTCCTCTGCTCATTATTGGTTTCCAGTGGCATTTCCTCCACTGAGGGGACCATAACCATTGGCCCTTTTAGGGAGTCAGGTTATTTGCCACCGGTGTTGAGTTGCTACTCCATTATTGTAGGGGGATGTCCAGTGAGACATTTAACAAACAAATAAATGGGTAGAAATAGAACATGATGGAAAAGTTAGATCACTACACAGCCCATTCTGCGGTCTCACAGCAGTCAAAACCTCGTGCATGTTTTTATTTATAACTCTGTACAAAAAAATTAGCTTCTCATTAAAGTGCAGCATCCCTGGTCCCATCCCCCTCTCCCGAGAAGGGACATTTCAGCTACACAATTCACAGACTAGACGCTAGAGAGCAGTGCTACATTTCTAGTATAAAATGAGCTGGAACAGAGCTTCGTGGAGAGGAAACGTGAGTGTCTATTTTTCCAAATGGCACAATACTCTGTGTGTGTGTGTGTGTGGGGGCGCAACAGTGTTTCTGTACACTTCCTGTGGAAGGGTCAGGGCATTCTTTCTTCCCATTGAAGTCATCAACACTGACCTCAGGCTACCTAGCCAGGATCCTTGATCTGTTCAGCTGTTCCCTACAGTTAGAAAGCAAGTTGGAACTGCAGAATGATTGAGGGGTTTGCAACATCCACAAGGATTAGCAACCAGACTATCTACTGAACTGCCTCTCCCTCCCCGACTCCAGTGATCTAGCCTGCCATTACCATTTCAAGCTGCGTGTGCCTGTTATGAGGGAATTGCATGATATTCCAACCACCCGGGGAGTCTGTGGGCTGGACTGCTCCCTAAATGTGTGTGTTTCTCTGTGTATGTGTGTGTGAGAGACATACACACAGGGAGCAATTTGCACTGACAGGGATGACCCTGTCCAGGAATACTTTAATCGTGTGATGAGTTGATTTTCCAGAGTTGTGATTCTTTACTAATGTTATGTCCATCAGCAATGGGACACACAAATAATATATACAGAATACTGTGTGGATTTTTAAAAAAATCATTACTACACATGCACTTTCTCTCCCAGTCCCTATACCTTCCCGGGAGTCTGATAACCCATCTTCTGCCACCTACTTTGCCAAGGTGATCCATCTGTCACCTTTCAATAGGCTAGTAATAACTTTGGATACCTGGCCTCTGTGCCCACCAACTTATCATGTCAGAAGCACACAAAGGTGCTTTCTGGGTTGAAAGGATTTTTGCTGGAGGAACTCTGCTCAGGGTACGCTCAAATGAGGCTCCTTTAATGTCCCCAAGATCTTTTCCCCACTGAAGTGGTCCCTATTTACCTACTTGCAATTTCTTGTTTTCAAACTGCTAGGTTGGCAGGAGCTGGGACAGAGATGGGCACTCATTCCATCATGTAGTACTCAAGTCTTGAACTGCTGACTTGCTGACCTTCCAGCTAACTGAACACCTGGAAACATATAAATGGCCTTTTGGAAAACGAGAAAATTTCCCCATCTCATGGGTGGACTTGGGTTCTTTGATAGTATGATTGCTGCAACATTAATACACCAGAAATTGTGACAGGTTCACCTAGAGCAGAGGTGTGTAAACTGCTGCCTTTCATGTGTTGTTAGCCAATCTACTCCACAGTGCTGGGATCTGCAGTCTAACATTATAAACTTTTCCTGTTTGATTCTCTCAAATGAAAGTTTTCCATTTGACCTTTAATTTTTTTATACAGTGGATCCTTGGTTAGCAAATGGCTCAGTTAACATAAAAATTGCATAACAAAAGGAAATCCATAGAAAATAGTGACTCAGTTTAAGGATCCCCCCCCGAACAGATTTATTGGTTTTCAATGCATTCCTATGGGAAACTACATTTTGGTTAACATGTTTTGGTTTTCAGTGCATTCCTATGGGAAATTGCATGCAATGCATTCCTGTGGGAAATTTGGTTTAAGTAATTTTCGCTTTAAGAAACATCCCAGGGGACGCATTAATTATGTTAACCGAGGATTTACTGTAACTTGATCCCGTGCACATCCACTATCCTAATAAGCTTTCAAAAAAATTACTTCCTCAGCCACTCTGGAGAATCAAGGAAGTGATTAATTTGTCAATGTCCTGAAGTAGCTATGTTCTTCATTGGTGTCTGCACCAAAACAGTAAGAAGCCCCTGATGTGAGCCAGAAAGGTAAATGGAGAAATGCTCTGGAGACAGTTTGGTTCACTCCAACAAAGATGTCACCTAATCACTGTCTTTAATAGTAAACCAACCCATCTCTACAGTGAACCCAAAAGCAGGCTAAATACCCATGAAGTCATTCTCTCAGTTGTTTTTCAACCTTCCAAAAAATCTTGTACTTTCTATTCCTTTACGTTTCCAAAAGTAGTAGTTGTATAACATAATCTGCTTCTTCTTTCATGTCCGGATCAAACCCTGGACTGCCAAAATGAAGCCCCTTTCTTTGCTTTGCCAGGCCGTTTTAGGAACTGTGGTAGTACATCAATATAGGTAAAGGTATTAAATACACATTAAAATACACACAGACACACCACATCCAAAGATGAGTCACTTACTCTGGGCAGCAGGCTATAAGGAGCTTTAGGCTAGCAGCTTCTCTTCCTCCTTGCTTGGGAGGACAGCAAGGAGGCCGTGCATACGCGCCAAGCACTGTAGCCGTGTATGCACACCAAGTGCTTGGCGGGCATGCGCAGTGGTGGAACCAGTGAAAAGGTAAGCCCCGAAGGTGGTTCCCCGCAAAAGCTGCTACTGGTTCTCTGGGACACTGGGAAAAGTTACTACTGGTTCTGGCGAACTGGTGAGAACCTGTTACATCCCATCACTGCTCATATCCATTCAGAGGGTGTTGAGGGTCATTCTCTTGCTTAGTTCTCACGGTATCCGCTGCTACTTCTCTCCTGATCTTAGATGGAGCAATGCCAACAAGAGGGGACGCTTTCTCAACTGGTGTATGTTTAAGGCATCCTGTCACTATCTGCATGACTTTATTAATAGTAACTTAATCTGCTGGAAAATTAGAACATTTGGAGCAATGCCATAGGCTAACATTAATAGTAATAATGTGCTGTCAAGTCCATTCTGAGTTATGGTGACTGTGTCCGGGGTTTTCTAGGTAAAGACTACTCAGAAATGGCTTACTATTCCTCTCTTCTGGGGGTGCCCTGAGATTTTGCAGCTTACGAAGACTGGCTCTTTTACTGGGCGGCAGAGTGAAGAATCAAAATCCCAACCTTTGGCTCTGCAGGGAGATACCTAAATCAGAGGGCTTAATTGTAAGTGTAATGTCACATGTTTTACATCGTTAGAAGTAGGTCAGGGAAGCTTAGAGCAATATTGTCTGGAAGCTAGACCTGTTACAAGTCTAGACTCCTCACAGGGTCACCCGAGGCAGAATGGTTAAAGCTGAGATAGACGACTAAGATGCAGTTGTTGCTTCCAAGAGTTCATGATGGAATATGCTGGAATGATAGCTAGCCTGCAGCAGCAGTAGTGGAAAGTCCCATTGGTGAAGAATCTTTTACAGACAGGAGCAATATTTGTTGTTACTGTTCAGTTGCACAGTCAAGTCTGACTCATTGCAACCTCATGAACCACAGCACGCTAGGCTCCTCTGTCACCCGCTGTCTTCTGTAATCTGCCCAGATCTACGCCCACTGTGTCGACTATGCTGTTTAACAATCTCATCCTCTGCCTCCCCCTTCTCCTTTTGCTTTGATCTTTCCTAGCATGAGGGTCTTCTCCAGTAAGCCTTCTTTTCTCATTTGGTGGTCAAAGTACTTGAGCTTTAGCTTCAGTATCTGTCCTGCCAAGGAGAAGTCAGGTTGATTTTCCTTAGGGTTGGCTAATTTAATCTCCTTGCAGTCCAGGGCACTCTCAAGAGTCTTCTCCAGCACCACAGTTCAAAGGTGTCTATTCCAGTGGCGTTGTGTGGGTTTCGGCCGCCCAGGGTGGAGGCCAAATTTGCCGCCCCCTGGTATGAAATTTTGCTGCCCAGCAAAAGTGCCTCCATCCCCCCCCACACACACACCACTGGGGCTCACCCCTGCCACCTCTGGGTCCCCCACCCCAGCATGCTGCCACCACCGCCTGACTCCAAAGTGAGATATTTTTTGAAAATATGCTCCGTTGGATACTAAAGAGGAGGAGGAGACAGGAGGCGGAGGGGAGAGGAAGGAAAGTCGGGGGAGGGGGCGATGGCATGTGCCGGAGAGGGGGCTGGGGGTGGAGCGGGTGGACACAGGGACAAGCCCATGGGCTCTCTTTCTTGCCCGATGTGATGGGATCGGCGCGTGGGTTGGGGGGTGAACAGGCACGTACACCAGTTCAACCCCCCAACCCAAGCGCTGATCCCATGCTGCGATCGGCGCTTGGGTGGGGGAAAGAATGGGCACGCACACCCATTCAACCCCCAACCCAAGTGCCGATCTCACTTTGCTTGCAGAGGGAATGCACATTCCTTCTGCAAGCCAAGGGCGACCCAACGCTGGGACCACCGGTTTGCTTGGGAAGCAAACCGGATCGACCCCCTGTTCCCTTTCCCTTTCAGAAAGGGAACAGGGCTTTTTTTAAAAAAAAATGTTGTACGATCAATGCAACACACGACGTTAAAAATCGGATAACGTTATGACTTGTGGAACTAAGTCATAACTTTATCCGAGGTACTAGTGTATATTTATAAGTAATGAATAACGGGAAAAAAATGACTGGGAAAATTGGTACATTTAAAATGTGGTGTTGGAAGACAGCTTTATGGATTTCATGGACTGCCACAAAGGCAAGTAAATGTGTTATACATCAAATCAAGGTTGAATTTCCCCTAGAAGCTAAAATGACTAAACTGAGTCTATTATACTGTGGATATATTATGAGCAGACAGGAGTCCTTAGAAAAGTGGAGGACAGAAAGAAGAAGGAAAAGCTGCAACATGTGATGGGTTGACTCAGTAAAGGAAGCCACAGCCCATAGTTAGCAAGACTTGAGCAGGGCTATTATTGATGGGATCCTCTGAAAAATCGTTAGTTCACAAGGTTACCATGGATCGGAAATGACTTTATGATATTTAACAATAGCAATGCAGTTTACTTCTTTCTGTTCTCCAAATCTGTCCTTTTAAATGGATTAGAAAACAAACTGTTTCAAATGCTAGGGTCTGATTTGCTTATAAAGTTGAATTAAAGTAACAAGCAAGCTGTTTAGTAATACTAATCAGTGTTCTTATTCCTCTCCCTCTTTTTTTTCCTGGTTAATTTTAAACTGTGACTTCAAAAAATTTTTTTTTACTTGACACCAATGTGAGTGTCTCAGTTTTGTCAGATGAGCCACTTAATGAAATATACCAAAGAAAAAGTATTATCTTGGACAAGAGAGGCATCTTTTTATTTACATGGTTGTTTACCATTTGCAGAAGATGTGGTCATATTAAATTCAGTTTCTATTAAAAGTAATAGCAGTTAAAAAAAAACCCCTCTCATTTGTGTTTTTTCAAGCTATGATCAAAGCCGATCTTCCCCTGTTGCACTATCCAGTCTTACAACTAGAGCCTCTTATGTATTAAATTCTGGATACTTTGCTAAATCTGTAACATCCTCTCTTGGGTAATTTAATGGGTTAATGTTTCCTACTGCAGCTAAAAAGGGTTCTTAACTCACTGAGTCATCCCCTGTGGTCTTTCTGCCTGTATTCCCTTCTCCCAGCTCCTCTCCCAAAGCATTTCCTCTGATGTTATGAAAATAGCAACCAATACAATATAGCAGACCAGAAGTTCTTAAAATGCTAGTTTCCTGTCTGCAACACACAGGTAGGCACTTTAGAGCTATTGTCGAAGGTAGCTTGTAAATCTGGGATCTCTCTCAGTCCTGAGAAACGGAGGCCTGCTTTTAATAAATATGAGATGATCGACTGTTTTCTATTTGTATAATAAGACATTTTTCTTGTTTCCTAATTATGTCCAGTTCACCAGGGATGCCAAAGTGATGTACAATAAAAGAAACAAAAACGCTGTCAATGAAAACATTATTTTTAAGGCAGATAACAATTTTAAAGGTCATTTAAGAAAAATACTAGTGCCATGTAGAATAGTGTAATTGTTTTGCCTAGCCCAGTAATCTTGGACAAAGTTAGAACATTAAAAAGGCTCTAAAATTTTCCGTGAAGGAACAATGTGCGCAATTTCAGAGGGGCTGAACTCCCATTGCCCAAACAGGTTACGTTTTAGAGGTGAATTATTGTAACTGTAAAGATCTTTAGATGCCTTACACATTGTACATTGTGTCTTAGACTTTTAATGCAGCAGATGATATCTACAGAGATGTCTTAATTTATGGAAAAATTTTGTCCCCAATGCCATGCCACTCCATAGCTGTCTCATAGGATTATAGCCAGTGTTGCACTCTTGAAGTTTAAGCCTTGGTAGGTACACTCAGAAATAAATCCTGCTGTGGTTGGCAAGACTGTTGTGCAAGGGGTCTAAAATCCTCCTTGCCCTTATGTAGGATTGTGATACATACTTCAATTCATAATCTCAAATTGAAAGACCTTTTAAATTCCAAATAAATAGTGATTACAGGACCTCCAGTGTGTGGTGCTGCCAGCATCCATCCGAACCCAGAATTGATCCTCAGACAATAGTGACATTGTACAAAAATTATATGTTATAGATCAGGAGCTCTCAATCTTATAAAGCTGGGAGCCGGGTCATGCTCCCTCAGACAGCTACAGGGGCCAGACGGCCATTTTGCCCTTCCTCCACCACATGACACTTCCTGGTGTGGTGGAGGTGATGGGGGGCCACATGAAGTGGTGCAGTGGGCTGCATCTGCCCCTTAGGCAGCAGGTTGAGAATCCCAGTTATAGATGAACGAAGCTGCCTTTAGCCCAAGATGGTTATTGGGTAGACTTTCAGTCAGTCTACTGAGGCCAATGACCAGCAGACGTGCTTTAAATTGTATGTTTTTCCAGTTCAAACTGGAGATGCAAGGAAACAACCAATCTTCTTTGCTTGTTAAGCATGTGTTTTGTCACTGACTGTGGCCATGGCTTTACACCATGGGTGAGCATTTTTCGGTGTGGCTGAGGACTATTTTTCATATTTACAAACAGCTTAAGGTTGCAATCTCATTGGCATTGCTAATAATGGGGAGGTGTGGCCATATAGGCTACTCTGCATATTTTATTTTATGCATTTGTTGGGGCTTTGGCATCTCGTTGTGCCATGACCACGGAAATATCTGCAGATGCAGACAGCGCTGGCTCCTGAATTCAGATTGAACGTTCTAGTTTCGATGTCCTAGTTTTGAACCAGAGAAGCTCTGCCTGGATATTAACAGAGATGCAGTGGCTTAGTGGTTATGAGACTGAGCTTGAAGGTCAGCAGGTCGACAGTTTGAGGCCTGAGCGTTGCACAATGGAGTGAGCTTCTGTTGTCTTTCCCAGCTCCTCCCAACCTAGCAGTTTGAAAGTAAGAAATTGCAAATAGATAAATAGGTACCACTTCAGAAGGAAAGGTAATAGCATTCTCTGTGCTTTGGCATCTAGTCATGCCATGACCATGGAAACGTCTGCAAACACAGACAGCGCTGGCTGCAGAATTCAGATTGAAGGTGAACTTCCTAGTTTCAATGTCCTAGTTATGAACCAGAGAAGCTTTGCCTGGATATTAATGAAATGACACAGATGGTTATTGCAGCTCTCTCAACATCATGGCATGGCCATCCATTTTATTAAGCCTTAGCAGCTCTCTCCCATACGTCCGACTAATGAGCAGGAGACAGAGGTTAGAATTGACCCCAGTTGAGTCTAGACTAAATAGATTGTTGACCAAGCTAAGCTGGGGTATGTGTGTAAAATTGAACGTGTCTGCCAAAGGGCCTCTTAGCCTGGAAAGTGCAAACGAGCACAAGAATCAGCTCATCCATGTGTGAAGAACACCCTTCTTCACAATCACATTATCGTTTTTCTCTGTTATTTTTTTTTTATGCTTGGTTTAGCAATTAAAAGGTGACATCGCACTTTGGGTTTTTCCAGTCAGCTGCGTTAGGCAGCCCTTGTGACATTCAGTTTAAAAAGACTCATTATCCAATGATGCCCACTATTGCTAGAAAACCTTTCCTGGTGCTTTAGAAACAAATGAACATTTTCAAAAATACTTTATTTTATTTGGTCTTGGAAGTCTCTGCCTGACCATTCTGCTTTCTACAGGCACATTTCCCCCACATGTACAAATGTGGAAGCATCAGTCTCAGAGTCTGATACTGTATTCTTTTCAAAGTTTTATCCAGAAGGGAAGAAAATTGTTTTAGTTTGCATAAGTCTTTGCTCCTTTCCTGGCTCTGTCTATGTCTGTGTCGGGTGACTGTTGAATGTGTGGGGAAGAGTACGTGATCTCAGGCAGGTATTTGTGAATGGATTTCAACCCTGTGGCTCCCTGTGGCTCGGCCAAATGGGGACGAGAGGCGGCGGCAAGGGGAGGAACCAGAAAGTGTCTCTCTATGACTCGGTGGGGCTGGAAAATATTTTCAGTATGGCAGTTCAGAAGCCAGGAGGAAGCTTTCTTCTGGCCCAAGAACAATAACAGGGTCAGTCACTAGAGCTGCCCTCATACACCCTCTTCCTTCCATTGTGAGAAATATCCCAGGCTACTCGTTGGGGCCAAAGATTTGAGCAAAGACACATGACATAACAAGGAGCGGTGGGGGTGAGTGTGTGTGTCTGGACTGACCCAGTGCAATTGGGCCTTCCCTGTTTCCTCTGTGAACCGGGAAAGGGGGGGACAGGAGAATCAGTAATTGTAGAGGCTGTAGAGCAGTCATGGTGAACCTTGGCACTCCAGGTGTTCTTCGACTTCATTTCTCAGAAGCCCAAATCTCTGTGAATCCACATGAACATTCAGTAAACCCATTCGTATGGATTCACAGAGACTTGGGCTTCTAGGAATTGAAGTCAAGAACACCTGGCGTGCCAAATTTCACCATCACGGTTGTAGAGGAATGAATTATCTACCACATCCAGACTTTGGTATCAAGGAAAGGAAACATGTTAATATTGAACCTGAGGTTTAGAAGGCTTTGTGGTTTCCACCTGATCTACTGGAGCTTTCCAAAATTGATCAAAGCCAGGCAGGAACAGGGGAGCTATTTTCTTACACAAAAGGTAGTATCCCAGAACCAGCTTAGATATTAGTAGTGTATCAGAGGGAGATATCACAGGATTGTTCTCCATATTAACAACAACAACAACAACACAATAATTTTTTAAAAAAATGGAAGCAAGATCAAGTGTACTATTTCAGCAACTGAAGTGCATTCCCAGCTAGTCATTCCGAGATCTTTTACCAATTTAAAATACTAGTTGCCAATAGCTGCTAATTCACTTCCTAAAATTAAAAAATAATCAGTGACAGTGAAAACAACCAATAGTAATAAAAATCTGAGGATGATGGCAGTTTCAGTCATCATCAGTGCTGGTGAGGGGACAGTAGGTTAAGGGAGGCTGCTGTAGAAGTCCCGTGATAAGGTTGCATAGTTTACCTGACCAAATCAAGTCAGACCAGTAGGCTAGCTGATAAATTGTATCTTTATGTTTGAAGAATGTTGTATTACATTAAAACATCAAGTTACATAAAAAGTCTGTTCTGTAGCTTTTTAAGTAACTTAATTTTTATGTAACTCGATGCATCCCCATAGGGATGCATTGACATTTTTTAAAATAAATGGTCCCAACCAGACCAAAAATAATACAAAACATAATCAAAACAAAGGGAATGATGAAGCGATCTGCCTACCTTTTACATATTGCTGCTGCTTCCTTCTTAGGGGTTTGTCTGCCCGTCGGGGAGCGGAAACCGCCACCAGCGCTGCTGCCTCCCTTTCTCCTTCTATGGGGACTGGGAGAGTCGCCTGCATATCCGCTCGGTTTCGCTGTTCGTTGGAGCCTTCTCCAGGGTGTCATTTGGCTGGGAAGCATGTTCCCATCCCAAACACTGCATTGCACTGTTTCTCGGAGCCTTCTCCAGGGCACCGCTTGGCTGGGGAGCGCGTTCTCAGTCAAAATGCTTCATCACGCTGTGCATTGGAGCCTTCTCCAGAGTGCTGCTTGGTTGGGAAGTGCGTTCCCAGCTAGTGATGCCCAGAGAAGGCTCCAATGAACAGCAGAACATGACAAAACTGCTGCAATTGTTGGTGCTGCCTCTGCTGCCGCCACGTGAGGTTCAGTCCCAAGATGGGGGTGTACTAATTGCCGGCTGACAGCATTACCCACCTAAAGGCTGTAGGCCTTGCGACTTCTGGTGGTGGTTTGGGTGGTGCGGGGTGGAATTGTAGAGTGGTACCATCTTGCATAAATCAATTTTTATTTTATTTTGCACAAACCAGAATGCAATTTCTGGGGGGGGAAACCCTTTATGTAAGTAGGGGCATACGTAAGTCAGGGTTTTACTGTATATTGAGTAAGACCAGTGGTGATGGTTTCGCCCTATCATGTCAACTCTGGTTGGCAGCGACTCTGACAGCTGTTGCTTGAAAGAATTTGTAGGACTGAATGTACAAGAACCATCTGGCTTGTCCTCTGCTCTCCTGAGGAGTTGTAAGTCCTCTTGTAGCAAGTGGCTTTGGCCTAAGTCATTTTCTGAGTAGAGATATGCATAGAGGAGGGGTTCTAGCCCACAAATATGGAAAACTCCCAAATTTCATTTACCTGGCACAAGACCTGTCTTGCAGGCTGCTTCCCTATTTTGGCCTACAGTTGTGAAAGTACAAAAAGAAAACTGCCCCAGTGCTTGTTAGTTAAGTTTTCATGGGAGTTGCAGTTTTGCTGTATAGAGGGACCCTCTCAAAGAATTAGGATAGCCAGAAAGCATAATAGCAGCTTCCTTCCTAGACATGAACCAAGGCCAGAGGTGAGCCTTGGTCCAGCTGAGCGAAATGTAGGTGTATGTGTCTGTAGGTGTGAGTCTGTGGTCTAGAACTCCCAAATTTTTCTCTGGGGAATTCTTTGAGAATTCTGGGAGTTGGGATCAAAAGAGAGAGGCTGCCTGGCTGGCTAAGGCACACCTTATTGCTGAGTGGTAAGTCAACCCTTGAACAAATCTTATTGAGTCAGTGGGTCTACTCTAATTGGAACTAGTGGCTGGATTTAAACCACTGTTCATTTTTGACATGCCCCATGCTTTGTCTAAGGAGTTCAGAATGTCACACGCAAGAGGCTCATTCTCAAAACAATGTTGTAAAGTAGGTTAATCCAAAAAAAGCCTTTACTGTATCTGATTCCCAGGCTGTCACTCAGTGAGCTGAGTGGAAAAATGAAACTCACTAGTTTGAGTTAGGGAGATTTCCCAAGTTCAGATCCAATGCTCATCACCCCGATGCTTCAGCAGCCACTGGTTCCATTGCCTGAACAGATAACTTTGGAAGCAGATACATTTGTGCATAAGATTTTTCTGCGGTTCTTGTTAGACTGGGCTACTTAAGACTCCACTGAGCTATTGCAGATTTGCTCTTTTGTGTTGAAAGAAAAATGCATTGAGTATGGACAGCTAACCAGAGAAGGGGAAGGTTAATCCTTTAATTTGCCTTTCTGAGAAGTCAGATCTCTGTACTTTTATTCAGGAGAACTATTTTAAAAAGAGGAGAATATATTTCTGTCTGCAGCCTGAGTATTGGAAAAAGGAGTGTGTTCTTTCACCTACATCCATTAATTCAACAAAAGCTGTTACTTCACCCATTTTGTATAGTAGCCAGACGCCATGCAAACAAATGTCTGTTTACTCTCAGGTTTTCTCTCTTTCTCTCTCCCCTTAGTGAGAAACTAGCAACCCATGTGCTGCACGTAAACCTGTCCACATTATCAGTTTCATGGGGACAGACAAAAGCGGCACTGGGCCAAAATCAACCTTGCTTTTTTAAAAATGGGATCGTGGAAGGGGATCCTGTTATAGGTCAGTACAGCTTTTTTGGGTTTGCTGGAGCCATGGACTTCCTCAGAGCAGAGTGACTTTCCTGGAGACCGGCTCTGTTGCAGGAAAGGAAGCAGCCAGAAAAAGGGTGAATTCTCTCTTTTCACAGAACTATAGGGCCAGACATTAGGTACGTGCAGCTTGACACAATCTGTAGGGAGCCCTGGAAGTGTGGCAGGCCTGCTGTCGCCTCCTGTCTCCTCCTCAAGGGAGCGTACGTGTGCCTGTGAGAAACCCCACAAAGACTGTGAGAATCTATTGTATATCACAGGATGTGTAAGGTAAACGCCACCTTGGGTTGATGAGGCCTTATCGTTTCCCCTCCCCATAGGCATTCATAAAACATACCTGCTTCTCAACAGTGTGAAATCCAACGAATCTGGTTTTAATGAATAGTCTGGGAGTGCTTAACCTCACATCCTACTACAAACAGGGGCAGTAACATTCAGCACTGTTTGAAGTGGTGTAAGCTTTTCTTCAAGTGCTGTATATGAGGCCAAATATTGGCTCCCATCATGGCGCTCAGCCATGAAGATTGTCCTGGGAACAATATAATGCACTGGCCTTCTACATCTCAGCATGACACCTGTACTGATCCACATCTGTGAGTCACTTTCTGGTCCTGAGCCCTTTTGGCACACAAAGTCCTCCTCGACCCCAGGTCAGTATTGATGAAGCTGCTGCCCTCCATCAAGATGGATTTAAGTGGGATTCAATCCATTTGGGGCCATCACCCTTCCCTGTGGACTTCATCACTCAAGGTGGTTCATCCTCGGGGTTGTCAAGTTAGTTAACCGCCACCTGACAGTCATTGTTGAGTCGCTGGCAGTATGGTCTACACCAGGGGTTCCCAACCTTTTCAAGCCAGGGGCTGGGTCACGCTGTTTCAGTCAGCTTTGAGGGCCGGATGGCCATTTTGCCCTGCCTGCATGATGGCCATTTTGTCCTAACAGCTTCAAAGGGGGTGGCCATTTTGTTTCTTGAATGCCCTTGGAGAGGTGGGGGGCACATGAAATGGCATCAAGGGCCAGACCCAGCCCATGGGCTTAGTTTGGGAATCCCTGGTCTACACTATTACCATAGCAGGATAACCTGACCAGAATGAAATTGTATAAGCTTAGGTAAGATTTGCTGCATCCATCCCACCCGGAAAGAAAGATACTGAAAGCTTCTGGTATGATTTGATGGGCCAATTTCTTTCGGTATTATTTTTATTTTAGCAAAGTGTTTTATTTTATTTTATTTATTTGTCCAATTTGTTATCCCGCCCCAATTAGGTAAACCCAACTGGGCGGCTTACAACACAAACCAGAAAAGACATGGTTTAAAACAACAGTACATAGTAAATACACGGCCAATATGACACTCCAACGTGCCTCATACATATTAAAATTCACTTCATCTGTTAAAAATTGCAACTACAGTTAAGTAAATATTAAAAGTTAAGTTAAATTAGGTTAAAATTAAACTTTAAGAATTACACTTACACAATTACACTTACACAGTTTTATCCTGTCAAGAGGTCTCAGTTTCATATCTGTACTATGTGGAAAGAAAATAAAGCCATCAGAAAGGATCAAAATAATCTAAAATGACATAAAACATATAAGAACGCTTTCAAACTTTTTGTTTTTTTTAAAAAATGCTATTTTGGAACTTTAGGGCATGTCACGCCATGATCCCCAGAAGCTTTGATTAAGAGGTTTTGACTTAGAAATAAAATGAATCTAATGTCAGGGTGGGCATCGTCCAACTCTCCTCTGCCAACTCTTGACATCAGAACTAAGAATATTTGAATTGATCAACAATCCTAGAGAGCCCTTGTATGTACACCTAACTCAGGAATTTGTCTCACTCCATCCTACTTCTCAGCAATCACGTACAGAATAGATTAAGTGTGGATACTTCTCTGTAATCCTAGTTGGTGTCACATTACATTTTGTTGCTGTGGCCTTCAGCATTTCCTAATTAAATCATTCATTGAAGATGAATGCTAAAGATGTTTCCATTTTCAGAAGCTTGGTGTTTCTTATTGAACTTTTTCCCTTAATCACTGCAGACGAGGAAACCATGTTTGGTAAAAGAGAGATGGAGGGAGAGAGGAGTCATTTGCCTAGTGCAATACAGTTCTTTTTATAAAGCTCATTAGAGTAATTTTTCCTGTAGGAAACCTCAGGCGTTTCCTTCGTTTCCTTTCCTCGGGCTTTGTTTGGGTAGGGATTTCGGGAAGACTGATCACTTGTGCGAGACTGTGCCAATATAGTAAGGAACCTAAGCTGCCTCTTGAGGCCCCAGTCTGGTTGGGATGCCATGGAAGCAGGATGTGATTTGGGAAGTGTACTCTTAATCCATCATAGTATTCCTCTGAAGTGTCTGGCTGGACATCCCGCTACGGTAATGAAGTAGACTGTACAGCCAGCGACTCAATGCCAAGTATTGCGTGGCAGTAAATAACCTAACACCCTAAAGCAGGAGTGCCCAAACTTTTTGGGCCGAGGCCTGATCATGTGGTTCAGGGAACCAGTCACTAAGGCCTGGGGGCTGGGTGTGGCCCCCGACGCCACTTCACCCAGCCCATGAAGCCCTCGTCGCTCCTGGAAGCGGAATTAAAATGCGCCTATATGGGCGCATTTTACTTCCACTTCCAGGAGCGACGAGGGCTTTGTGTGCCAGGTGAACTGGTGTCAGGGGCCGCACCCAGCCCTCGGGCCTTAGCTTGGGCACCACTGCCCTAAAGGAGCTAACAGCTACAGGCAGCTGAGTCCCTTTAGGTGGGGTGATGGTCCCCCTCAGTGGAGGAAATGCCACTGGAAATCACAATATTGGGCCCAACAGCAAAAAGAGTGGAGGAGGAACCACTACACTATTCTGATTCCCAACAGTCATGGAGGCGAAAGAGGCCATGTCAAATGGACTGTCTGTGAAGGCACACCTTGTCAATATCCTCAAGGCTGTGGCAGTCCATGGCACTCCCCTTCCCAGTCCAAATCCTGCATGTCTCATTTCATATGTGCCACAGGTGATCATAGTGTGTGAGTCACTTCATGGCAAGCTGGGTTCCACCTTAAACAAATTCACACCAATGTCATTTTCCCTGTTTTCAAGGGGGAAATGTATACTCGGACATGGATAGCAGCCAACGATGATGAGGATTCCTCTGAAGGTTAAGCTGTATTACTCACATTCATTCATTCATTCAGTCATTCATTCATCTTGGACTAATAGGTGTAAATGTGGCATCCTCAGTGACGTTTTAGGGTATGTTGGGGTGGCAGAAAGACAATGTAGTGTTACTGTTAGAGCATCAGATGAGGACTCTAGAAACATCTTTAAATCCTCATTAAAACAAACGGATGACATCGCACTAATCACACTTCCACAAAGCAACCTCATGGGATTGTTCGATGAATTATTTAGAGAAGGAAAGAGGCATGAATGTTATCTTGAGTTCATTGGAAGAAAGGCAGGATATAAATGTAATAACTAAAATAAATAATTGTGAACACATAGTTGAAGTGAGTGTTCCCTTTACTCATTGGTCTAAATTCAGTGGCTAGTTTCAGCTAGAACAAACTAACAGAATCAATTGCAGAATAGCAAGTCAACCCTTATATGGATCATGTTGACTTAAGCTTGCCTACAACTGTTAAGGCTAGTGGTTGAATTTAGTCTGAGTCGTTCAGAAGGATACAGTAAACCTGTCCATAGGAACAGTTAATATCTTCTTCTCTCACAACACAGTTTTCTCCCATACAGTCAGGTCCAGAAATATTGTAACAAGGATAACTTTGCTTTTAACAAAACAAGTCACACGTATACATCAGACAGACAGGCATGTTAAGATAGACCAGAATCATAATGCATTCTTCACCACATAGGCATGTTCCTCTCATGAACTGCCTCCATTTCCAGGGGATGTTCCTTCTGCCATCACTTCCATCAATTCACTCTTCAATGCCATCAGCCTCCATTTGGATAATTGTGTCAATAGGGGAGTGAATGCATTTTCTGTTGTACTCTATACTTTACAGGTGCTATCCAAAGTGCTAAATCCTGTTTCCAGCATAGTTCAGCACCTTGGATAACTTTTTTAAAAATCAGATTAAAATCCAGCACAGATTTCCAACCCCCCCCCCCAACCCAGCATCAAAGCTATAAGTCTGCAGTACCTGTTTTTTTTATAAAAAATAATAATAGTTGGCTGCATAAGGCATAAAAACGGGATTGCTTTCCCCCCACTATTATTATTTCCTAAGAATCCCTCTGTGGATCTATAAGCACCCTCAGGAATCATGAGCATGCTCTGCAGTATTGTCTCTTCTAGCAAATCTTACCTTCTCAAGATGTGCACAAAGTATGGCAGCCTCAGTTTAGTCATTTGCCCTTCCAAAGAAAGGTAAGCCTTGATTTGCTCTAGGACCCATTTGAAACACCATTCCTAGTAATCATAAATACATTATCAGAGAGTAAACAAAACAAAAAGACAAAAAAACATTGTGGCACCTTAAAGACCATTGATGCCCAAACTAAGTCCTGGGCACGTTTTACTTCCACTTCCAGGAGCGACGAGGGCTTTGCGGGCCAGATGAATTGGGGGGGGGCATTGTTCACACAACATTAAAAAAAAGCCCTGTTCCCTTTCTGAAGAGGAAAGGGAACAGGGTGGCGATCCACCTGCCTCTTTGGAAAGGGCAGTGGAATTCCATGAGTGGAATCCCCACTGCCCTTTCCAAAGAGGCAGACGGATAGCAACGTGGGATTGGCTGCTTGGGTTGGGGGTTGAACTGAGGGGGGAGGTGCCTCTTCAACCCCCCAACCCAAGTGCCGATCCCACGATGCGATTGCAGCGCCTGGGGAGGTCGGGAACAGTGCGGATCGGGTCCCCTGACCTCCCCGGAGGCGGCAGGGGTGCCAGAGAGCCTGAAATAGGTGAAAGAGACTTCCATTTTTTCCACCCATTTCTGGCTCTCCGGCACCCCTGCCGCCTCCGGGGAGGTCAGGGGACCTGATATGCATTGTTCCCGACGTTCCTTGACCTACCCGGCCGGTGCAGTAAGTCAAAACGCCGGCATTCAAATTTTAACCACTAAGCCACTGCGGAAATGTCTTAGAACTTCCATATTGCAGAACTCTCAACCAGCAGGGGCGTCGTCGTCGTTGTCGTCGTTATTATTATGCTAATGAGTCCCGAAAAGTAACTTTCCCAGCATTTGACTGGCAGGTTTTCCTGGCACTATGAAACATCAGATAACTGTTGGTTCTGATTTGGAGCACTCCCCCCCCCCCCCATCACTGTCTGTCTGTCTTTTTCCTTGGCCTGCTCCACCTAGCTCCTGTCTTTCTGCTGATGCCATTCTCTCCATTTCATAGTTTCTGGTGCTGGGTGCAGACGTGGTTGTTTTTATCTTCCAGCCTCCCAACTCTGCAAAAACAAGATTAAAGCTATTTGTTCCGGCATTGTGTAAAAGAAAATATAAAAGCAGAGCATGGAGAACAAAATCCTCTCTGGGAAACGCCACTTCAAGCGGTTAAGGGAAATGTATATCTGGAACAAACAGAATCCTCCTCTAAACTTCCTCCATAACTCAGCTTTGTGAGGCTCACAGTTGCCAGACAAAGGGAATGTGGTTTGCCATTGAGTCTTTGAATGTAGCTCTGTTTTCCCCTTCACGCCTACCCACGGGATTTATATTAACCATTCTGTAGCTAGTGGGAGATTGTGCCTGGTTTTATTGGTGGTGAATGGGATAAGAGGAGGGAGCTCTTCCACATAGGGAAAAGTGAATTGAGGGTGAATCACCATGCTAGAGATTCTGGTAGCTAAACATAGTAATGCACCAAAAAAATCAGTAACCTGGTTCGTTCGATGTGAAGACAATTCTCAGACTAACATCACCATATTTTCCCCCAGGAAGTGGGGGTGGGATCAGGATAAACTTTTCCTTCCTTGTGAGTCTGCAAAGTACAGAGTGCAGAGCTTGGAAAAGTTACTTTAAAAAAAAGAAGAAACAACAACATTGAGGATGGTCAGCCAGTAAATTGGGCTGTTTTTCCAATTGCTAAACATATCTGTTTTCCAAAAATATTTTTGAATCACCATTGTTGTTGTTGTTGTTGTTGTTGTTGTTGTTGTTGTTGTTGTTGTTGTTGTTGTTGTTGTTGTTGTTGTTGTTGTTGTTGTGGTTGTGGTTGTGGTTGTTGTGGTTGTTGTTGTTGTTGTTGTTGTTGTTGTGTTAGAAATTATTCTGGGTTGAAAGGATTTTTGTGGAAGAAACTCTGCTTAGGGAAGGCCCAAATGAGTCTCCTTTCATATCCCCAAGCGCTAGGACAGAGATGGGTGCTCCATCCGTCATGCAGTACCCGGGTCTCAAAGTGCTGACTTGCCGGCCTTCCAGCTAACAAGGCAAGCTTCTTAACTACTGATCCACCGCAGCCCCTACCCTACAAAATAAAGATCGGTGTTTTATTGGAGGAAATATTGAAGGTTCTTGCTAGTTGGGTAAATTACTTCTCTCTGCTTGTTCTAGATGTGTTCATAGACTGCGAAATTGTTTTACGCTATGATGCCCAGAATCCTCACTCAGTATGAAGGCTTTGAGAATAGATGTTCAAGAATACATTTTCCAAGTTCTAGCAGAGTGTTTAGTCAAAATTCATAGTACAGTAATACCTCTGATAACGTTTGCATCAGATAACGCTAAAATCGCATAACGTTAAGCAATCTGGGGGGGAAATTGCACTGCATAACATTAAAATCCTATGGGATGCATTGAATAACATTCACTAAAGCCTGTGCCAGTTACAATGTATCTCTGTGGAGTTTTAACGTTATCCGATGTATCCCATAGGATTTTAACATTATCTGATGCATGCATAAGTTCGCCACCACTGGCATAGGTGATTGGCAACACTTTGAACTGTGCACAGAAAAGAAACAGTAGCATGGGAAAAGTGAAGGTGTGTATAGCAGAATAATGTTATTGTCACCTGGCTGCAGAGTTTTGCACCTGTAGGAGATTCTGAACACTTTTTGACTCCATCCCACTTACAGCACCTATCCAGTCTGTTACTCGGCCAAAACAAGTTTAGAACAAAAACAGACTCATTACATTTGAATGGAGAGAAGAAATAACATTTGCTGTCATCACCATACTGGTAGAACTGAATCTCCAAGCACTGGAAGACCTTCCTTGTGGTCTCTTGTATATATTAAACAGCTTAGGAATCAAAACAGAACCCTGGGAGATCCCATAGATCAAAGCCAAGACATTGCATAGGAGATTCCCAGCACCATCTTCTGAACTAAGCTGCACAGGAAAGGCACTATAAAATAATGCATGCAAGTCCCAACCTAGAAAGGTATCCTAGAAGGCTACCTCGTCAATGGTACTGAAAGCAGCTGTGAGATTCCACACACCCCACTTTTAGTTCCTGGCACAACAAAATGTGGCAAGTAATTAAAGAGATGGGAATACCAGAGCACCTTATATACCTCATGAGAAATCTGTACATGAATCAAGAAGCAACAGTTAGGACAGAATACAGAATGACGGAGTGGTTTGGAATAGGAAAAGGAATAAGACAAGGCTGCATTTTGTCACCCTGCTTATTCAACTTATACACAGAGCACATAATGTGCAAGGCAGGGATGGAAGATTCACAATTTGGGATCAAAATTGCTGGGAGAAACAACAACTTGAAATATGGAGATGATACCACCCTAATGGCAGAAAGTGAGGAGGACCTAAAGAAGCTCCTGGTTAGGTTGAAAGAAGAAAGTGCAAAAACTGGCTTGAGACTCAGTATAAAGAAAACCAAGATAATGGCAACAGGCCCTATCAGTCCCCGGAAAATAGATGGGGAAGAAGGAGAAGCAGTGACAGATTTTACTTTCTTAGGATCAAAGCTCACTGCAGATGGTGATTGCAGCCATGAAATAAAAAGGCGACTGATTCTTGGGAGGCAATCAATGAGAAACCTGGGGAACATAGTGAAAAGTAGAGACATCACATTGCAAACAAAGATTCGCATAGTCAAAGCAATGGTATTCCCGGTGGCAATGTATGGTTGTGAGAGCTGGGCCATTAGGAAAGCTGAGCACAGAAGAATAGATGCCTTTGAGATGTGGTGCTGGAAGAGAGTTTTGAGAGTTGAACAATCTTAGAAGAAATCAAACCTGACTGCTCCTTAGAAGGTCAAATAGTGAAGATGAAGCTAAAGTATTTTGGACATCAAATGAGAAGAGAGGATTCGTTTGAGAAAGCCTTGATGCTGGGAAAGGTGGAGGGCAAAAGAAAAGATGGCTAGATGGTATTGTAGACACAATGGGCACAGAGCTGAGTGAGTTGAGGAGGATGGTGGAGGACAGAAGTGCCTGGCAGACAGTGGTCCATGGGGTCGCAAAGGGTCGGAATCGACTGTGCGACTGAACAATAATACTTTTTGAAATTGAATCAACTTACAGTTGCAATGTGTAGCATGGCATTCATTCAAAAGAATTTATGCTAGCGTCATCATGTGACAGGCTGGACAGTCAAAGAAAATGGCAGAAGCATGGTTGTCATAACAGGAGCGCAAAACTGTTTTGAAGAGATGCAGTTGAGCTTCCCCCACATTCTCCTGACTGAATACCCCTTGACTACATATGGGGGACCTTCAAGGATGTGTTGTACCATAGAAAACCAGCTACACTGGTTCTATTTTGGGGAAATAATTGAAATGGCATGCACAGCAATACAACTGGACACTTTGGTCATCGTTGCTCAAGCAATCATTTCCCATAATCAAAAGTTTATGGATGCTGCTAGTAACCACTTTGAGTACCTCTTGTAATTACTGCAGTCAAATGGGACATGTATTCATCTTTCGTTATTAGTATTACAATTTTAATACAGGTTTTTTCCTTTCTTAAAATGTGTATACAGTGCAGCCTCACGTAAAGAGCATAATGCCTTCCATGGGATTGCTCTTTAAGTGAGTTTGCTAAGCGAAACACCATTGTAAGTGACCAATTGTGACTTCTGGTGGGGGGGATCGCTAACCCTGATTTAGTTGTTAAGTGAGTTTTTGGTTGGTTTTAGTTGTTAAGTGAGGCGACCGTTCAGAGGAAATTCTGCTCTTTAAGCAAGTTAGTCTCTAAGCAAGGTGCTCTTTATGCAAGGTTTTACTGTACATTTTTGGTACTCTATGTAGATTATTCAGGAAACTTTGGAAATTAGAAGCTAGCCCATTCCCAATTACTTTTCCCATGAATGGAATATTGAGGACTGGAATGTAGTTACTAGTATGGTGGGGTTAAAGGATGTTTTTTTCCCCAGCCAGTGTCCCTGTTCCTCACTTTACACTTGTAGGAACCTTGCCTTGTTGCAAGAGAGTATTAGCCACTCCCTTTACTGGCTTGATAGACCTCCCACCCACTTGACAAGGACCTAACAAGCATGTGAAAGCTCGTACTTCCCTAATAATCTTGTCCATTTTCTCAAGCCATATAAATGGAAAATAATACATTATTAACTCTGGGCAAGCAAGAACCTAAATTACATCCATTGAGTGATATCAATTGCAGCATCCAACTCAGATCAGATCTGAGCAGTTTTATCTGCAGAGTATGTACAGGTATAGTAGATTTCTCAGACAACATTTATGTATGTATGTATGTATGTATGTATGTATGTATGTATGTATGTAAAGAATTCATTATCCTTTCAACTTCACAGCTTTCATAAGGCATTGCCAACATATCTTTATTTTTATTTTTGTAGCCATAAGAACAAGAGCCTTGCTTTTATGGAAACACAGGCTTTCTCTGGCTGCTGAATCCTGCTATCATTATATTGAACAATGTGACCATAGAACGTACATGGTTGTGGGGGAAATGTCTTATTTTCCTTTTTAAAACGCAACCCTCTGTTTCCATTAGGAGAAGCAATCCTAACTCAAAGTCACACAAGCTGTGCATCTGTAGAATAAGACATCTGCCTCTTCTGCAGATAGAATTGCCCTTCTAGTTGATGGTTTGAGAAGTCTGCCAACAAAGCTATATTCTAAATGAATTAGGATATAGGATAAAGTTGTACCTATTTTGTTATGGTACTTCTAAGTAAGTCACAATATTGTGAGCATCGGAGTGGTTTGGATTAGAGATAGTTTCAACTCCTACTGTCAACTCCTACTGTCAACATTAAAGAGCATAATGTTTAATTTTTGTTTAATTCTGTTTCTTTGTGTAATTTGAGTGAGATGTGGAAATTTTTAACTACTTGATATTGATGTTTATTGAATTTTTTTGTTCTGTTTATTGAATTTTTGTTACTGTAATTGATGTTTATGTTTTGATACTCTGTAATATTGATATCGACTATTATGATTTATTGATATGTTGTGTCTAGGAACTTGTAACTGTAATTTTGTATGTGTTGTAAACCGCCCTGAGTTGGCTTTGTCAAGTAGGGCGGTATAGAAATTGAAATATAATAATAATAACAGGAACTCTTTAAGACCATTAAGCAAAGAAAGCTCCAATACCTTGGCCATATCGTGAGGAACAACATAAAGTATAGAATACCCCAACTCGCTCTGCAAGGAAAGATCCCTGTGAAGAGAGGCCCTGGATGTAGACGGACTTCATGGCTGAAGAGCCTGAGAGACTGGTATGGCATGTCCTAGGTAGAACTGTTCTGAGGAGTTAAGAATAGGAAGACTAGCGGCATGATGATATCCAATATTTGGAATGGATATAGCACCTGATGAAGAAGGATTATAGTGGAAGATATTTGTACATTTCTCAGGTTTCTCGTGCTGAATCAATGAAATATTGCTGGTTGGACAAGCTTTTACAAGTGTCTCTCCTTTTTTGTAATAGTTGCCTCAAATGTGCCTTTTTATCTTTTCCTCAGTGGTTGCCTTTGGTGGCTCTGCATTTTTCATCTAACTCCAATGTTTTCCCAATGATGTTTGCTTCTGTTTCACGGATGGGCTAGGTTCCTTGATGCTAGAGTCTGTTTTTAAACGTGACCCCTGGTACAGGAAATGCATACAAATAAGCAGTAAACCCAAACAAAACGAAAATAACATCAGTTAGAACAATTGCAGTCACATCCACTCCTGAGGTATTGTTCTTTCCCCAGCTGTAACATGGGAAAAGTATTCTGGATTTCCTAGATCAGATTGTTACTGATTTTTACATTGACCGGCTGATTCCTGCAACAAATGAAGTTTTTATTTTGTTAGTTATTTTTATAATGTTTCCTAAAGCAGATTATGTAACTTCTACTGTTCTTGAGCACACCCAAGCAAACTGGAGAGGTTGGAAGCCTACATCCTGGCGCCTGGATGTTGGTTGACGAAAACTACAGGCCTCAATTAACTTATTTTCTGGTAACCCTTGGAATAGAAGATGACACAATAATCCTGATTACCAGACTGTAGCTCAAGAGAGAGAACTTTTGCCCATTCTGAGTTTTTAGCGTGCAACTTTAGAGGTATGACAAATTCTCATAAAATTCCTTTTTCTTCCTTAGGTTGGCTGGCGCTGCATAATGAGTCATTCTGTTGAGAGTTTAATTTTATTAACTGTTTATTTTAAGTTTTTTATATGCTGCCTTGAGTTCCTACTGGGGGGGAAAGGTGGGATAAAAGTCAAATAAATAAACAAACAACTCCCATAATTTTTTTCAAATGTAAGAAAAATATGGTTCTTCAGTGGTCCCCAATCTTCTGAGACATGGGGTCTGCATTAGACTTCCCACTGCCTAAAGAAGGTCAGTTGCAGGTTGGGGGCATGTTTGTTTGTAAAACTGGTTCCCCTTTCCTTTGTGGAGTATGGCACATATAGATAGCAATCCAGTGGTGGGCAGCAACAGGTTTGCACACACACCCAGGAGGAGGGTAGCAAAATTGGGTGGCCTCTGGCCAGGGGGGTGGCGAAATTGGATGGCCTTCGGGCAGAGGGGTAGCAAAATTGGGTGGCCATGCCCATCTCCCTGCCCAATCAGGTTTTGTCCCTGCAAGTGGTTCAAGGTCTCCCTTGCTCAAAAGCCATCATATCTGACTCTAGGCTGCAGTGCTCATCTCCATTTACATTCAAAGAGCCAGTGTTGCCTGTGTTTGCAGATGTATACATGGCCACATGGCAGACATAACTAGATCACCCACGATGTAGGTTCCGCCCATGACATAGACTCCACCCACGGTGTGGTAGCAATTCCCCCCCCCCCGGCCCACCACTGTAGCTATCAGATAAAAATGCTTCTGTGATCAAAAAGAGGCTAACAACTCTTGTTGGAGGCAGTACAGATTATCTTTCTGTCTCAGATGTGGAGAGAGAAAAACCTGGTTTCTCAATTTTGCATAACAGAACAAGAAGAGTAAGGATTTACATCAATGTAAATTTCAATGACAAATTGTTATTATGTAGTTAAGAAATCAGTGGCTTCATTTCCTGTTATGCACTAGTCACATGCCTAGAAATATGTTGACTTCTTTGCTAGTGGCAGATCACTGCTGACATGTACACTGGTTGATTTACACCAGTGTAATTGATCGGCCAACAAATAAGTATGTTTTATTAAGTTGGCTTATTGGGCTTCTTGAAACTTAAGGTTTTCTGCACTTGGACTATAAAGAATACTGACTGAATCTCCCATTTTGGTTGATTTAGATTGTTTTGATACAATTAGACACCTTGAAGAATATTCACAATCCACAAGACTAGACTAAAGGCAAGAAGCTTTCCTCCCCACTAAACGTCTGCAAGGTTTCTGCACCAAACAGGTTCTTTTTGATAAGCAGAGCAACCACCCAAAGTAAAGACTAGTTGTTCAAAAAGATGCAACTAACCAATCTGTGGCTTCCCATTCACGCCCACCAGCCAATATTTTAGCATTGTAAAAATGGTGTTATTTGTGGAAAAGAAATGTTTTTGCAAAAATGAAAATTTCTATTAGTGCCTACAGGAAATATTTTGTCCTCTTGTTGATCAGGAGAAAAAAATACTATTTCTGGAGGATTTGTTCCCTAGAATGTGTCCTATACAGATGCGGCACTAATTGACCACTTGCAAATCCAACAGGTACATTCAGAACAAGAAGTGAAAGCAAAAAATAGTTATTTCCAGGCTCCTAGAACTTGCTGCTGTTTCTCTTGCTGATTGGTATCCAAGGAAACCTGAGCACTAAAGTGTTCTTTAGATGTTCTCCCATGCAGCCTGCCCACACAGCCAAAGCCTGCTCATGAGGCTAGGTCCTTCAAGTGGTGCTTCTACTGGATAAGTAGAGCCTTTCGTCTTGAGAGAACATTTAAAGGACACTTAATTTTATGTTGTCAGTGAGTGTCACAACAGGAATGGAGAATGCCTCCCAGCTTCTTGCAAAACAACAGATCATTATTGAAAGCACCACCATTGCAGTCTTTCTCCTCATGTAAAAACCTACGAGGCACTTATGGTTAGATTTCTGAGTATTTCATGTGTGTCTCCTGATTAAAGATGATGAAAACATTTTCCTTCCAGGACACCTTTTTTCTCTCTGGTCTTCTTCTTCCAAATCTAGGCCAGACATGAAATTGGCAAAATGAAGACACTGTTTGATGAGTTCATTTTACAGTTCCTTTTGCCTGACCCTGTGTGAGAAAGACTAGCCAGCAACACAGTGTTGTCCTCCCTATTATGGTTCAAAAATACCACAGTCTTCAAGGAAGCTTTTTCTGTGTACCACAGCCTTTCCAGTCAAAAAGCTTGGTCATTTGTAGAACACGGGGCAGAGCGGTTAAGCTGCTGTACTGCAGCCAAAATTGTGCTCACAATCTGAGTTCAATCCTGACAGGGATCTAAGTTGACTCAACCTTACATTCTTCTGAGTACCTGTTGGGGGCAAAATTGCTAATTACCTTGTGAGCTGCCCAGAGTGTGCACTAATTGCTATGGGGCAATATACAAGTGTAATTCCTATTGCTATTAAAAACACACTGATCAGACTTGAAAAGAATGAAAGGCTTTTTAACTTTTTAGCTTTTGTTGACACAGAATGCCAGGAATTGTGTTGCATACAGAGTTGTGTGAAGCCATAATACCATCTATGGCAGTGGTCCCCAACCTTTTGGTTCTGGACTTCAGTTCCCAGAAACCTAAGTCAATTCCCTAAAGCATTGATCCGCCAATGTACTGACTTAGGCTTCTGGGAATTGAAGTCCAAACCCCAAAGGTTGGGAACCACTGATCTATGGGATTTGAAAGTTTACATGTATACATTGAACCAATTTAGCATACATTGCTGCACCCGCTGGGTGCTGCCTATTTGCATGAAATGAGCATTGAGGGATGGGCTTTATTGCTTGTGGATTGCTGCTTTGATGCTTCTTTATGACCTTTGTTCTAGTTGGATGAAGAAAATCACAATAAAGTACAAGAAGTCTTTTTGGCCTCTTCCCTGATGGCAATAACTCAGATACATGTGCCAAATAATATAGTACAATAGCTCTTCTTTTAGAACTAGGCATGCTTTTACGAAACTATGGCTTTTACATTTCACATATGTGCCAAGTTGTACACCGTCCTGTACTGATTAACTTAGGAATTAGGCATTTAATATTGTTGAAGAAGTAATTTTTTGGAGTGTAGTGATCAGAATGAATTTAATCTATTCAATATGGCAACAGGGGAAAAAAATGAAGACCCACCACTGTGTTTTGCCAGTCGTGTGTAAACTTAAGCAATGGCATGGATAAATAATGGGGTATCAGGCCTTAATCCGACATTGCATTGTATGCTGTGTATAGACATGTTTGTGTCATTAATGGAGGGTTATGGGATTACCAAGCGTATCTTGTGGCTCTTAATCACAATCTTGTAAGGTAGGCTAGTATATCTGTCTTCGTAATAAAGATGTGTGAAAGACAACATGGATGCTGAAAATTAATGGTATGCCTGAGGCTACCAGAAGAGGTCATGACAGAGACAGAACTTGAACAAAAAAACTGATATGTACTGTACTAAGTAATATAATAATGTCAGACTGTAAAATATATCGTACATATATTCCTCACCACAAGCTTGTGGCTACGGAATGATAAATTCACTTTGTGGGCAAAATAAAATCTACTCATATTAGTGGTTTTGTTAGATCTTTTTTAAAAAGTTTTTCTGATGTCTGCTCTGATTCTGCCTGCAAATGTTATGTATACGTACTAGAAATATTTATAGCAGTCCAAATCTGTATGAGTCCTAAAGAGCTTTCTTGATATAAGCAGGTGTCTTTTCTCTAACTCTAAAGCAGTGTTTCCCACCCTTTGGGTTTTTAGTCTTCAATTCCCAGAAGCCTAAGTCAGTTCCCCAAAGCACTGATCAGCCAATGTACTGACTTAGGTTCCTGGGAATTGAAGTCCACTGGTGGGGCGTGGGTCCCACGTTGGGAAACACTGCTCTAAAGCAACTTTTCTTTATTTCAACCCTATGGATCAATCTCACCTTCTGTTCCTCCACCGCCCATCTAGTGATCAGAGATAAAGGATCCTTTTCCCTTCTTTTTGCTGTATGTTTTTCCCCCTTCTCAGTCCTTTTACAAAGGTACTGTTTGAGGAGTAGTCCCATAGTCGGAAACATAGTTTGCTGTGATATCAAAACAGGACAAGCTACGTTGGCATTAACCAAGGATTGCCACCAAACTGTCATTTGCCAAGTCCATGTCAAATTTCTCATGCCACTTTTCTCTAGCCATGACCCACCCACTCACTGGCAGGG
The DNA here is from genome assembly GCA_030440675.1 of Furcifer pardalis. NCBI lineage: Eukaryota > Metazoa > Chordata > Lepidosauria > Squamata > Chamaeleonidae > Furcifer > Furcifer pardalis. Next base: position 102,596,137 of record CP126896.1, on the reverse strand, counting down.
AAGACTTCCCTAGGGATGCTTAGAAAGGATGGTTATGGATATCTAAAGAGTGGGTTTTTACAGTGCTGCTCTTACAAACATTCTGGAGAACACTGTGATGCATAAATAAAAGACCTTTCTGCCTAGTGTGGTTTTGACAGCTTTGTCCTTTCCAAGCAAATAAATAATACTTTGTCATTATTAGAGAGCCTCTCCTCTTCCAAGAACTTCAGAGCTTTTTGCACAAATTAATGAGGCCCCAAAACATCTCTGAGTGGACTAGACATATCGTTAACACCCATTCCCTGAGGCTCAGATGGAGTCATGGGGCAGAAGGAATAAAATTCCAACACAGATGAATGCCTGGAAGGCTAAACTGGGTGCCTGAATCCATATTCAAAGGGTCTAGGAACGTAAGGGTGAAACCTCTTAATTCATGACTGGAATAAATTCATGCCTGCTTGTCAAATTTGCATATGTTCAGTTTAATTTGTATACTTATTTTTGCAGAACATAATATTTGTAGGTGGGTGGGAGGGAAAGAAGGAACTTGAAGAAGGCTTTAAGATAATGGAGTCATTGAGGAGAGGAGCCTGGAGGTCTAAAGCATAAAAATGCCCAAACTAACCTAAGAGACTTGTATGCCAGGACCCCAACCATTAGGAACAATAATTTCACCTCAGTGGAAAAATCCTGTCTGGCCAGGTTATCCTGCTATGGTAATAGAGTCGACCAGTGATGGCAAACCTTGGCACTCCAGGTGTTCTTGGACTTCAATTCTCAGAAGCCCAAGTCAGAACTCCTGCTGATCAGGGTTTCTGGGAATTGAAGTTCAAGAACAGCTGGAGTGCCAAGGTTCGCCATCACTGGAGTAGACCATACTGCCAATGACTCAACGCCAAGTGTCAGGCAGCAGCTAACTAACCCGACAACCCTGAGAACTAATTCCAACTAGAAGGTCAGCAGGTCAGAAGTTTGAGACCTGAGTGATGCATGACAGATTGAGCTCCCGTCTCTGTCGCAGCTCCTGCCAACCTAGCAGTTTGAAATCAAGAAATTGCAAGTAGATGAATAGGTGCCACTTCAATGGGAAAGGTAAACAATGTTCCGTGAGCTCTGGTGTCTAGTCATTCCTGCCACATGTCCACAGAAATGTTTGCAAACGCAGACAGCGCTGTCTTTTTGGCTATAAACAGAGATGAGCACTGAACCCTAGAATTGGATATGACTAGCTTTCGAGCAAGGGCGACCTTTACCTTTATCTATCTGTAATCCAGGGTCATTACTGTGCATCTTGCATTAAAGACCAGTAATTTCTGTTACTTGCAAGAGTTGGGAAACATTTTTAAAATTACAATGCAGGTGTAATTCTTCCTCAGATCAAAGGAAGTTAATTTTCTTCCAGTTTAACCCAAAGGTAATTAAAATGAGCTCATTACTTAAATCAGTGCTTGATTCAGTTTTAAGGGCTTCCAATATCCAGCTCCTTGTTGCATTACTGACTGTCCTTTTCTCCCCTCTTCTCTGTTATGCCAGGGTTATCACCTGTTGCCCCATGAAGCTGAAATTGCACACACCAAAAAATTATTCAGGAGAAGAAGAAATGACCGGAGGTAGGAGAAATACTTCCCAAAATTATTGTGAGTGTATATGTGTATGATTATCAGGAAGACCAAAAGAAAAGTATTTCTCAAAGGGCCCCCCCTGCTCTCTATTGATTTATCTGTTTCTCTTCATTGCCTTTTCTTCTATACAGTAATACCTCGGATAACGCTAAGACTTGGTTCCACAAGTCTTGGTGTTATCCGATTTTTAGTGTTATCCGATGCATGTTAAAATCCTATGGGATGTATCGGATAAAGTTAAAGCTCCATAGAGATACAACACTGCAATAACCGAAAGTCACAAATATCTACCTTTACCTTTATAGAATAAGGGTCAGCAGCTAGCAGCCCTGGACTAGAACCTTTCCCCGGAGGAATATACATATGGCCAACTAGGAGTGCTCAATTATGTCTTTTCTTGAAATTAATATTTATGGCCTGAGCTTGCAAGAGTAATTTTATTGGACCACAGGTTGCCAGAATCCCCAGCAGGCATGGCTGTTGTAGGAGATGTGGTCGAAATAAAAATAATCATTAAAATGTTTTAAATATTTTTCTAAGTTTTGCCTGCGGCGTTAATGAAGATCAGGATCCACTAGATGGGGCAGACCAGTCAAGTGAGTCTCTTAACTCCCCACTGGTCTTGGTACACTTGCAATCTCAGGCTCAGTTCCCCATGAATTACAGCAGCCTCTGAAAATCCTGTTTGAGCAGGACCCCCATTGTATCCAAAGTAACGTGGCTGAGAGGTGAGCAAATGTATCTAGAGCAGTGGTTCCCAATGTGGGGCTCACGCCCCACAGGGGACTTCAATTCCCAGAAGTTTATGCAGTACATCAGTGCTTTGAGGAAATGACTTAGGCTTCTGGGAATTGAAGTCCAAAAACCAAAGGTCTGATCTAGAGGGGCAGCTCCTGGAACCTGGCCTGACTCTGCCTCCTTCCTTTTTTCAACCCTTGTGGAACTAAAAAACAAAATTACCTTTTAGACTCTAACTCCCAGAATCGTAAGGAATCTGAGCCACTGACTATGGCTAAAGAATGGGTAGTGCTGGTGGTTTTAGTTTAAAATCATAGCTTCTAGGTCGGGCTGGATTGTATTGTGAGCCTCTGTCTCCTTTGACGGTCACATCTGGAATTTTGCTGGTTATTTTCCTGCCCTGCTCTCCTGCCTTCAAAAGATAACAGCTAATATTGTATTGGTGTGGGGCAGTGTGCAGCCTAAAGTAGACTCAATCGTTCAGCATTAGATTCATAGGCTCCTCCTAATTCCATCATTCTATTATTTGGTAACCATCTTCCCCTGACTTGCCAAAGCAGGTGGATTTATTGTAGTTCAACATGTATGAAGGGGGAGGTTCTATAGGTTCAGCTTTAGCTAGTATACATTGATTGGCTTCCTTTCTGAATGCCTCCGGATTGTTCCTTCAGCGCTGCCTGAAGGTTCTCCGATTAAGTCCCTCCCTCTCCCCTTTTTCTACTGTAGTTGGTTTTATTGTCCTTTGAGGACTTTAAACCACCTGCTCTGATTAGCTCCTGTAATTAAACTGCCTTTGCTCTTGTGGCAATTTCTCTATGTGAAGTATTTCTTTTCTGAGACATCCCACTAGTAGCTTTGTTCCAGAAAGTCTCCATTCTAAAGCATGTTCAGTTAGAAACAGTGTTCTGAATATTACAGAAAGCATAAATGACATCTGCGATCCTACAGGAGAAATATATCTTCTTCTTCTTCGAGTGCTGTATCTGATCCCAAATATTGGCTCTCATCCTGACGATCAGCCATGAAGACTGTCCTGGGAACAATATAATGCAAAAGTCTTCTGTTTGCCTTCTACATCACAGTGTGACATCCGTACCACTGATCCTGTTGTGTGAGTCACTTTCTGGTCCTGAGCCCCTTTGGCACATAAGATCCTCCTCAGCCCCAGGTCAGGATTGATGAAGCTGCTGCCCTCCAACACAGGGGCGTAGCTACCGCCGTATCTGCCGTATCAATTATACGGGGCCCCCGGGCCACGGGGGCCCCCTACAGCAAAAATTAATAAAAACTTCCCAATTTTTTTTATTTCACAAGGGCCCCCCAAACAAATTTTTATACGGGGCCCCGTTAAGGCATGCTACGCTTCTGCTCCAACAAGATGGATTTAAGTGGAATTTAATCCACTTGCGGACCTCACCTTTCCCTGTGGACTTCGCCATCCAAGACTATTAGTCCTCAGGGTTGTCAGATTAGTTAATGATGATTGGTGTTGAGTCGCTGGCAGTATGGTTTGCTCTATTACTATAACAGGATAACCTGTCAAGAGTGGAATATATCTGTATTCTTATAACCTTAGGAATTGGAGACTTGTCTCCTTAGCTTCTTTCATTATAGCCACTTTTAACTGTGTCAATTGGGAGGAATGTGTGAAACCAGTAGCTATTTTCTGAGAGAGATTTTCCAACAAATATTGAAATTCCAAAACTAAAAACATGCTCTGCTTTTTAGAATAGCGGCTTACACTCTAAAAATGTTACAGAAGGAAAAGGAGAGGAGAAAAGAAACATTTCAAAGATTTGGAAAGTAGCTTTTTAATATTGCTTGGGTTTTCCTGGAGCCTGCATGTATTTCCCAACTGGTCTGGGTTTTTTAAAATCAATTTTTAACCCCCAAATGTCCCCATGGAGGCAAGAGCATTTAGAGAGAAGGTTGTACCTTTTAAGTCTTTTGAAAATATGATTTGCCACTTTTAGCTTTTAAAAAAATGTGTATGTGACTCAGACACTGGAAAGGCTCTAAGACACCCATAGAAGCTGCACTGAAAGAATAAATGTAGCTTGCTGAAATGTTGCATAGTAGACTGCTGTCTATTCAGACTTCCATCACCTTGCCCCTCTGGAGCATATTCAGTCCTTGTTGACCAGCTGGAATGTCATGTTGGAAGACATGAAAAAGGCATGGAGAAGAAATGTCAAGGAGGACTTTGGGTCAGAATTGGACCAGTCATCAAGCAAGAAATTAAAATCATATAGCAATAATGTTCTTCTTCTTTTTCCATGTCCCAATCGAACCCTGGACTGCCCAAATGAAGCCACTTTCTTGGCTTTGTCATTGGCCAAACTTAAATCATCATTGGTGCATGTTTCTGGCAGTAATTAGCAAACCAGTAAAGGAGCCAGATTCTGTATCTCACCACATTCACACAGTGTATTGTCATCCGCCAGCAGCCCCAACTTGAGCCATAGAGATGGCACAAAATGTTGCAGTGGTCTGTATGTAAGTCCCAAATGCAGTATCTTGATGGATGTGTGAACCTTTAACGATTCTCATTCATTTATCACTGAGGTCTCCTGAAAGAATGTAACCACATTCAACTGCCTGTGTTTATAAGCTTTTCAATAATCAGGAAGCTTGCTGTGCCAGACCTTCCTACGTAAGAAAGTTTGCAGAGATGTTCAGCTGCACTTGTTTGTAAATCTGTTGTAAGCATTTTGGCTTAACACAGGAAGATCTACAAAATAGCTTGGTGCACATGAATAAGGAGGGCATGGCTGGCATGTGCTAAACATCCAACCTAACCCAATATGTACACATCATGTCTAGTCTGATCTTGGAAGCTAAGCAAGATTGGGCTTGGTTAGTATTTGGATGGAAGATGCCAAGGAATACCAAGGATATCAAGTTGAGCAAGGACAGGATCCTACTTGAAACCATAGAGAGTCAATACTGGTCAAACTTGACAGTACAGTGCTAAATGGAGCAAGGCTGTGACTCAGTATAATACAACTTCCTGTGTTCTTGTGTTTAACTCTCACAGAGACAAGATGGATACCTGTATAGGGCTTGTGTTTCAGGATGTTCCTTTAGCTCTCTATCAGAAGTACTTGAACTTAGAAGTCAGTGGATCAAGATTACCATAGGCTGACAATATGAAGGGCTGGAGAATCAAGTGGCAAAGCAAAATAGTAGAGACAACTGCAGAAGGTTTAGGCTTTAGGATAGGCTATCATGCGCTTTGATTCTTTTACACTTCCTCTTAGCATGACATGGGGATCTAGCCCTGTGTACCATAGGCTAGTGATGAGTATCGCATTAGGATCAAGGGTACTGTACTTATTTATTTGGCCACCCTGCTGCTCTTGTTATCAAATTCCCCTGTCCCAATAACAATATAGTGGCAGTTTTGGTTAATGGAGATCATTGGTAGTTGTTGGGGAGCTGTCAAACATTTTCACAACATAGTGGGAAAGACAATGAAGTCATTGTGAAATACTGTATTATATACTCCTTGACTCTGAACTGGATGGAACCAGGTTTCTCAGATCCAGTATTCTGAGAATAATAGATCTTTTCGGAGCTACTTGAGTGGAATGAAGGCTTGTCATTGTATTCAGTAGGTTAGCAGATTCTTTAAACAAAGTACTTAACACAGGAAGTTACAAACACAAGGAAAGGAATATTTGCCTTCAGTTATGGACCTCACACAGTTCACTGACCCAACATGTCTTTGGCTTTGTTATAGTAAGTCAGCTAGGCTTAAACTTTAAAGGGCACAGACTCTTACAAGCAACAAATCCTGTTCCAGGCTCCTGTTGGGCCAAGTTTGAAATAAATTTTGTGGTGTAGAGAAGGAAGGACATTGTACCTTGTAAGACCAGATAGTCATCGTTTTGCTTGGCAGATTTCAAGAAAGATTTGGGGACAAGCAATGTGTTCTGTACCTTTTCCAATTAACATCAGTTCATCAGCAACAATAGTTTCTTCTGTAAGGTATATGCATAAGTGGCTTCATACATTTCCAAAACAATTAACTATACCAGTAATTTGAAACACCAGGATAATTCATAGAGCAGACTGTTAGCAAACATCCATGCTTAAAAATAACTGAAGGTGACAGTAGACAGACAGATATTTTAAAGTGGTTGGAAGAGTACTCAATGCTGTGCTCAGGGGCATTCATAATATGGGCAAAGCATGTGTCAAAATCAATTCCATTTCACATTGGTTGAGGACAGGAATACATGCAAAGCCTGTTTTCAGTCTGATATAAGTTTTCAGTGGGGCTTATTCACTAGTAAGCATGTTCATATTTTTATTTTTGGAAGTATAGGTAACATTCTACCATAAAACAGATTCATACATTAAGTAAATAAAAAAGCACACAGAATTTTTCTCCCAGCACCAGTCTGATATAAAAACCATAAAAAGTAGTTTCAGAGCAATTTGCACAAGAAAGATTACAAACTTCTATCAAGTATAACAAAGAAAACAAAATCAGTGAAAACAACAGTAAACACACAGTCTAAAAGCTATATACAATAGAACCCTGAACAACGTGATGACATGGTTCCACAAGTCATGACGTTGTTCGGTTTTTCATGTTTTTCGATACATTGATCGAACAATGCTAAAAAAAAAGCCCTGACGTCAGGGACAAACCACGCCGAGGCAAGGCTCGGCATTCCCCCCCCCCCCCGGGTAGGCGCACGATCGCGTGTCGTTCGGGGTTAGGGCAAGGTACAGGAAAGACCCCCGTCCCCTGCCCTAACCCCGAACGACACGCACGCGCACACCCGAAGTTCCAAAAGTGTAAGGATTTATACCCTTTTGCAACCTCGGGCGTCTTGGAGGGTTGCGCGGCGCGGCGGCAGTGACGGGAGGATGCAAGGGACCTTCCCGCATCCTCCCATCACTGCTGCCGTGCCGCGCAACCCTCCAAGACACCCGAGGATGCAAAAGGGTAAAGATCCTTACACTTTTGGAACTTCGGGCGTGCGCGCGCGGCACGGCGCCGATGAGAAGAGGATGCGAGGGACCTTCCCGCATCAGCCCGTCACTGCTGCCGCGCCGCACAACCCTCCAAGACGCCCGAGGTTGCAAAAGGGTAAAGATCCTTACACTTTTGGAACTTCACGCGTGCGTGCGTGGTGCGGCGCCGGTGAGAGGAGGATGCGAGGGACCTTCCCGCATCCTCCCATCACTGCCGCCGCGCCGCACAACCCTCCCAAGACGCCCGAGGTTGCAAAAGGGTAAAGATCCTTACACTTTTGGAACTTCACGCGTGCGTGCGTGGTGCGGCGCCGGTGAGAGGAGGATGCGAGGGACCTTCCCGCATCCCCCCGTCACTGCCGCCGCGCCGCGCAACCCTCCCAAGACGCCCGAGGTTGCAAAAGGGTAAAGATCCTTACACTTTCGGAACTTTGGGTGTGCGCGCGTATGTCGTTCGGGGTTAGGGCAGGAGACGGGGGTCTTTCCCGTCTCCTGCCCTAACCCCGAACGACACGCGCGTGCACGCCCGAAGTTCCAAAAGTGTAAGGATCTTTACCCTTTCGCAACTCGAAGTTTCGAAAGGGTAAGGATCCCTGTACCCTTTCCAAACATCGTGGGGGCGGGCGCTGGGGGGTGGGTTGGTTTGGGTAGATGTTCTACCCAATCCAGCTGCCCCCCCACGCATACGCTTGTATCGAATAACGTGAAAATCGCGTTCTTCGATACAAGATTTTCCCGAAAATCTTGTCGTGTTATTTGGTTTTCACGCTATTGGGTACTCGCGTTATACGGGGTATTGCTGTACTCCTAAAACTGTGGTGCACAGTAGATCTGTTAAACAGATTGTGCAGATTTAGAATAAAATAGCTCACCGCAATTTGGCTAAGTTTAATGTCTGGATAAAAATGTCTAAGATTGAGAAAATCTTGTCATCTGTGTCAGGTGGACCTCAGAGGAATAATAAAAATGAGGCTACCACAAAGAAAGTAGTAACTTATATAAATGGGCTCGTTTTACTTCAACCTGTTCAATTTAGTACTGTACAGTACTTCAGTTTTTCCCATGTGGGCCCAGTGTTGCAGAAGAATACATTATCCTAGTCACAGATAGAGAAACAACCCTGTTAGCAGAGAAGCAGTCCTTGAAAACTCATAAACAGCCCAACCTTCAATGAAGAGTATTATCACTATACAGTATCTTCAGGTGAAGGTAACAGGCTCTATGTATCTTGTTCTCAACTGGGGAGTCACTCTTCTAGTAAAATCTGATGGTTTCACAGATCCTAGTCAGGCAGCTTGATTGTAGTGTAGGTGAGATGTGAGTTATTTTTATTTCAAAATATCTACGTGTTTGCAAAGAAGTCTTCTAAGTACCTAGAAATTATTTCCTTATTTGGGGGAGGCAGGCTGCTTCTAAATGGGATATACAGTTCAATTAGTCCATTTCTCTGCCGGACAAAACAATATTAATTGGAGGTGAAAGGCACCAAGGCAGAGTTGAGTGTGCTATTGAAGGAAACCAATAGGGTGCCAAAAATATATACACATTTTAAGAAAGGGAAAAGACTATACTAAAATTGTAATATAGTAAAACCCCTACTTACACAAAAAGTCTGTTCCGTAGGCTTTTATGTAAATTGTGGTTTTTCTTATTTAACTAAAAGCAAACCCATAGGAAAAATGATTTTTTTTACGTAGGAAAAATGGATTTTTTTACATGACTCAAAGAAAACTGATAGGAAATTGTGTTATGTAAATTTTTGTAAATCGGGACATGGTTTTACTGCAGAAATCATTATGTAAGTCGATTTTAATGTAACTCGAGGCATATGTAAGTCAGGTTTTTACTGTATTCACTATTGATAACAAGGGATGATACAAGTCACATTTGACTTCTGCAATTACAAGAGGGACTCTTAAGTGGTTACCATCAGCATCCAGACACTTTTGATTATGGCAAACTAATGTGACCAAAGTGTCCACTTGCATACCCTTTCAATTGTTTCCTGAAGTACCACCAGTGTAGCTAGTTTTCTACAGGACATCACATCCTTTAATGTCCTACATAGGTAGAGGGTACTTCTCAAATGACAACCATGCTTCCATCATTTTCTTTGACTGTCCTACCTGTTGCATTGTGATGCTAACATTCATTCTTTTGAGTGCATGACATACTACACATTGCTACCGTAATTCAATTCAACTTCAAAAATTCAGCCATAGATAACATCTTTTAAAATGTGTATACATTTTGCACCCTCTGTATACTTCTTTCTAGATTGCAAAAAGAAATACTTCAGTGAGGAAGCATAGGATTTTTGCATACATATGGGAAACGTTTTGTACCATAATGACCAGGATCTGACAGTGGCTATGGGATTCTAAGACCTTTGGGCCAGAGAACAAACATTTCCCAACTCACCTCTTTCTGTTGTTCTCCTGCATCCTGTATGCTTGGTCTTGAAAAACATATCTTTGTGCTGACCTACCCCAGCAGGGACAGTCGCCGCATAGGGACGCTACAGAGAGAGTCTATTCACAGAGAGTCCAAATAGCAAAGTCCAAAGAGCAAGCTGAGGTCTGGTTACCAGTAGTTCAAGCAGCGTTTAGTCCAAAGGATGTCCAGGGGAGCTTTTGTCAGGGTTGGCAGAGAAGTCAGGTTCACGGCAGGCAGGTCAAGGTCTTGGCAGGCAATCTCAAAAGGTATCCGAAGTCAAGCAGGGTGTCGATCTTTGCACTGAAGAATTGTACTGACACTGGAATGCTGCAACAAGCTTGCTTAAAAGCCTCCCAGCTAATCGCTGTCAGCTGGGAGCCTTCTCTGGTAACCAGTTCTAGCTTGCTTGCATCGCAGGTGTAGCTCCTTTCTAAATATTTCCCTGACTGAGGGCTGATAACTGTCAGAGTCAGACTTCTGATCTGGTAGGTCATCTGCCTGTGGAAACAGAGTTGAGCCAGAAGCAGGCTGAGATTCCTGGTTTAAGACATTCTCAGGTTCGGATGCAGGCAGAACTGGATCGGGCACAGGAAGCGCCTCCTGATCCAGGTCTTCTTCGGAGTCTGATGTGGACTGGTATCAGCCATATTTCCCTTGTACCTGGTGTGAGGTTGGCTTGGCACTTGGTTCCATTCGCTCTTAGAGTGAGGGGTGGAGAACTAGGTGCAACAATGATTTGCAGACACTTCCTCCTTTTTGCCAGGATGTCCTTTGCACTACCAGTTAATGAAACAGGTGACAGACCTTCTGGCAAAATGATGGAACAGTATGAATAACTATTGCATTTTGTTTGTATGAATAACTATTGCATGCACTTTTTCCCAACAGGAATATAGCCTTATAATTTTTTAAACTGCTAACTAAGCATGCATTTCCCCCAACTAGTACACCAACTAATATTACCATATATGTGATATACAGCTATTCCCCCTCCCAAGTAACTGCACCACACCATCCTATGGAATTGTGTCTGAATATGTGTATAAGCGGTATGTTTTCTTCGAGAAGCAGTAAGTACATTGCACAAGATCTTCAACCTGATTGCAGCCAAAAATATACTTTCCTTCTGCTATAAACAATCATACCTACCTTCTGTTTAGGAACATCCTGTTCATCTTGCCCAAAAATGGTCCTTTCCAAACTGTTCCCTTTTTTTGTTAGGTTTCATTTGGTTGTCACAATGTAGAGGATTTTTGGCTAGCTTTGTAATTTGTCACAATGTAGAGGATTTTTGGCTAGCTTTGTAATTTAGTTGTGAGGGTGGAGGGAAGTATTCTGCTTTGCTGGTGACTGGAACAAGTAGTTTAAAATTCAGGAGGAGGGTGAAAAATAACATTTCTAAAATGTTATTTTGAGGGAATAGAGTTTTCACTATGAGAGCTGGAACATAAGAAAGGCTGAGTGCAGAAGAATAGATGACTCTGGACTATGGTGCTGGAGAAGACTTTTGAGAGTCCCCTGGACTGAAAGGAGATCAAATCAGCCCATCCTAAAATAAATCAACCCTGACTGCTCATTGGAAGGACAAATACTGAAGCTGATGTTCAAGTATTTTGGCCACCAAATGAGAAGAGAGGACTCACTGGAGAAGACCCTGAAGCTGGGAAAGATTGAAGCCAAAAGGAGAAGGGGCAGCAGAGGATGAGATGGCTAGATGGCATCATGGAAGCAGTAGGCATAGATCTGGGTAGACTATGGAGGATGGCAGATGACAGAGGAGCCTGGCATTCTGTGGTCAATGGGGTCACAAAGGCTTGTACTCGATTGTGTGATTGAACAACAACAGGAGTTTTCACAGACCAAGCTGAACCAAAAAATTAAAAGCAGTAGACCATGAAAAAGGTCTTCTAGGCTGTAACACACAGCTATTGGTTGCTATCTCCTAGAAGACCTGTCTAACCCTGATAGTACCTATGTTTTTGGCCCCAGATTAAAATCTGGTTGGATAAACATGGCACAGCTTCTAATCCTCCAGGTTGCTGGGTTTTCTTTCCTTGTATTTGATGTCTCAACACTTTTGACATTGATTTAAATTGTTTCAGATTCTCTTGATGTGGTTTTATTGATTGGACTCCATCCTGTGGTCTGTCAGTGTGAGGTATGGAATGTATGGATGGATAGATGAATGCCTTCCTACCCTAGCTATTGTGGCCAGCAGTATAACACATCAGGAGAACAGTGGACTGGGGAAGACTGAAGTAATCAAGAGCATCTGTAGGTGTTGAGGAAAATTCAGCTTTGCAGGTTTAGCTTTTATTTTTGCTACATCATATTCCACCAGCTGCAGTAAATAGGTGAAGAGGATAGACATGCAGTTTGAGAGACAGGATGTCTCCGAGTATGTGTTCAGCTAGAACTTTTTTTATTTTTTCCTTAGCCAGAATGAGTTCACCATTGTTTTGCACACAGACCAATTCTTTGTTAGTTTTCTTATATGACTTAGAGTCAGAGAAACCTTACCAGTTTTGTGCAGCTGCCACCCAGAAGTCTTACCAATAGATTCATCTAGTTTCTGCCTCCTGACCTTTTTAGAATGAAACCCAAGTGTCTATTTTGGCAGAAAGGCAAGGTGTAAATTAAATGTGTAAATACAGATTAACTGAAATAAATATTTTGCTCTTTAAAAGCTCCAAGGCAAGCCTTTCTCTGTTCCCTCCCCTGCTCCCCACCATGTGTTGAATTTTAGACTGTAAACTAGTTGGAGTGCCTTCCTGTCCTCTTGTGCTTTGAATAGGGCCAGGCAGATAAATGGCACACTAATCATAATGAATAATGGTGGACACTTCCTCCCTCCTTATACTGCATGCTTCCAAGTTTCATCCAATTTATGGTGTTTCTACCATTGCTATTTGCTAGTGAGTTTCCATGGCTGAGAAGAGATTTGAACCCAAGTCTCCTATGTTATAGATGCACCATTTACCAAACTATGTTCCATGGAACACTGGTTGACTTCAATTCCCAGAAGCCTAAGTCAGGACATTGGCTGATCAGTGTTTTGGGGAATAGACTTAGGCTTCAGGGAACTGAAGGCCAAAAAACAAAAATTGAGAAACACTGTTGGAGTATCAACAACAACACTATAGCTGAATTATTCCTTCCTACAAAGTTTTCTTATCATGAAAGGGGAAGAAGATGCAAATGTAAGCAGCAGCAATCTTGGACAAAACAAAGATCATGTAATGGCCTAGTGACACAAATTATGGCCTCTCTCAGACAACGGAAGTAGCATTTTTTCAGTCTACTGGAGGTAATGGGAAATCATAAATATTATAAATATTGGCTGCCTCCACGATCACTCCTGGAACATCACAGAATTCTCCCTGCCGGTCAGACACGGAGAATGAGGGGCAGCTCTGTGGACTAGCCAGCCCAGCCATAAAAGACCTTGCTGCTGCCTCCACGACCACCCCCGGACCATCACAGAATTCTCCCTGCCGGTCAGACACGGAGAATGAGGGGCAGCTCTGTGGACTGGCCTCCTGGCCGAAAACTGCTGTTTCTCTTGACTGTAGAGTCAAACCTCGCTTAACAAGCATTTCACTTTGCAAAAAACTTGCATAACGAGCGGGTTTTTCAAAAGTGATCTGACTCACATAATGAATATTTTCGCTATGTGAGTCAGACTTCCCCTATGGAAACGCTCACATAGTGAGCGTTTCTATGGGGGGAAACTCACATAATGAAAAAATTTGCTATGCGAGTTTTGCCCCTAAAAAAAGCTCGTTATGTGAGTTTTTCCATAGGAATTTTTGCTATGCGCGTCTGACTCGCATAGCAAAAAACTCGCATAGCGAGCAGCCTCGCAGAACAAATTAAATTCATTGTGTGAGGTATTACTGTACTGCATTTTTATACTGGATTTTATTATATTATATTTTTAATATATTTATTATTATATTTTTTATTGTTTTTTCTTTTTATGTAAAATTTATTGATTGCATTATCTGTGCTGCATTTGTTGTTATATTTTATATTATGCTGTATTTATATTTGAGATTGTGATACTGTATATGTTGCCTGTGTCATGTGAGCCACTCTGAGTCGCCTTGGCAAGGTGAGTAGAGTGGCATATAAGTCTAATTTAATATTAATATTATATCAAGTAAGGTGGAGGATGAAGCAGTTTAAAAGCAAAAGTATGATTGTTCCATTTTCACTGTCTGCTTATACTTCTCCTATAGTACATTATTTTTGGTAGTTTTCTGAATTAGCATTCCCAAGAGTACAACTTTAGCTCATGGTTTATCCATTGAAGAAAATTTTCCACATCGAGAAGCTGAATCATGGGAGAGAGAAAAGGTTCAGAATGAATAACTTATTTCTTTTACAGAGAATGAAAAGCTACAGGGTTTTTTCTAGTATGGCTGAAAAATTAATTCACATAGTGAATAGCTACAGTTGAGAAGGATTTAAGGCAACTTGTCATTTGAACTGTTGGTCTTCTTGGGATACTTCAAAGATATTATAAGCCAGTATCAAACTAAAGATTGAAACCAAAACACTCAGCATAAGTAGCTGAGCTCACAGAATGTCATAGACTAGTGGTGGCGAACTCATGGCATGTGTGCCAGTGGCAGCATGCAGAGCCCTCCGTGTGGGCACACACCCCTTTGCCCCAACACAGAGTTCACCCTGCTCAGCAGCCCAATGAGAGTACTTCCACACACACCCCCACCACCACCACACAGTTTGCCCCGTCCCCTATTTGGGCATTTGGTCTCTAAAAGGTTCACCATTTTTATTTTGTTTATTTAATAGATTTATATACCACCCTAATCTGGTGGACTTTAGATGGTGTACATAGGGCAGCGAGCACCTCATTGACCATACAATCACTGTATAGACTGTCAATGAACATTCATGCTTACAGTGAAGGGCTAGCCCCTAAGTGCTGAGAATATCATCCATGTAGCTGCAGTGAGGGAAATCCTGCACAGTAACAGTAAGGGAATTTAAGAATTTTTTGGAATAGTAGCCGTGTTAGTCTGTGGTTCAGGCATATCAGAAAACAAAATAAAAAAACACTGTAGCACTTTAAAGACTAACTGCTATATTTTTATTGTTAGCTTTCGTGGATCAAGTCCACTTCTTCAGACAAGGAGTAAAACTTACAGGCATGGTTTATTTAAGAAGGCATTGTGAAAGAAAAACTTCAAATCTGAGGACAAGTAAAATAATGTTGAAATACTGTCAAGGAAGGAAATATTCACAGAGGCTGTAGAGACAATGAATTCAGAATAATAGAATCACTGAGTTGGAAGGGGTCTTTTAGGGCATCTAGTCCAATCCCTTGTCAATGCAGGAATCAAAATCAAAGCAGGTCTGACAGACGGTTGTCCACTCTGTCAACCAGCCAGATCTTCAACTGCAAGTTTCTGGTAATAGAGTTAGGTAGGAGACCTAATTATCACACACCTATTGGAAACACTTGACACATGTTTCTGAATTCAATGCTCATTGACAACAGCTGTGAGTTGGAAATAGCCATACATGTGCCATTGAAAAGAGGGATTAGTTCATCCTTGCTGGGAACCTCAGAAGGAATATTGTGTGGTCAGTGTTGGAACAGCCATTGTATGTTGACTGAAAGCCCAGCTACAAAATATTCAATGGAGATTAAAAAAGACTATAGAGGGGTGGTTCATTGTCCAGAGTCAATGACTCATGAAGATGTAAATAAAAATGGCTGTTTCAAAAAAGAATGGACAGGGAATATTTTAAATGCATGTACTATTTAGAACGCTGAAGGCTGAAAGAGATCCATGAAAGAGGACCAGATTGTGTTCATGTGGGGCTCCAGATAGGTTTATAAGTGCTGCTGTCTGTGAGGCAGGGATGAGCCGACAAGAGTAGCTTACTATTTGATCTTCAGGATTTTGATGGGCCAATTGATGAGCTTTCAACCTCTTGTCAAGAGTGCCTGAAATGTTAATGAACCATTCTACGGTAAAGAAAAATAATAATGCCACTGTTTCATACATCATAACATTACATTAAGGAAGCAAGTAATGTACAAACACCCTCCAAAATATTAAAACATGTAATTCCACAATGGTTTGGCCACAGATTTCTCCTTTTGACTTTTCTATTTATTTATTACTAGCAATGTTATTTTTCTCCTAAGAGAGACATACATGTTGCATGAGATAATGGGGTTTATACTCTTTCAATTCACCTTCTAAATACTTGCAGGGCTGTTCGATTACTATATATTGCATTCAGTGGTAAGTCCCATTGAGTGGGTACAGGCTTGTACCCTTAGAATTCCCTCTTCAAGTTTTCCTGCCTGAAGCCCTAACAATATCACCAGTGGTCAGCAATCATGGATATTGTCTCCTCCATATATGCACTTTCAGAAGACATAACATTTGCATTAGATAATGCTAAAACCACATAATGTTAAGCAATCTGGAAAAAAATTGCATTGTATAACGTTAAATCCTATGGGATGCATCGGATAACGTTCGCTAAAGCTTGTGCCAGTTACATTGTGTCTCTATGGAGTTTTAACATTATCCGATGCATCCCATAGGATTTTAACGTTATCTGATGCATGCATTGGATAACATTAAAAATCGGATAACACTAAGACTTGTGGAACCAAGTTTTAGTGTTATTCGAGGTTTTACAGTAATTGGAGCAGTCTCCATGACTATAGATGTAAATGTTTTAGTATTTCCAACCATAGTTGCAATGATAAATAATCATCTGCTGTCAAGTCAATCCTGACTTATGACGACTCTTTTCAGGGTTTTCTAGATAACAATTCCTCAGAAGTGGTTTGCCATTTTCTTCTTCTGTGGGTGCCCTGGGACTGCAGCTTGCTAAAAGCCACACGGTCTGGCTCTTCTCCCAGGAGACACACTGGGGAATCACAAACTCCCAGCCACCTTCTTATTATTATTCCGTATCCAAATGTGAATATGGACTATCATCCTGAATATAGACTATCAACCATGAAGACTGTCCTGAGAATACAGTGCAGTGTCTTTTATCTGCCTTCCGCATCACAGCATGACTCCCATATCACTGATCCAGTTCTACAAGTCATTTTCTGGTTCTGATCCCTTTTGGCACACAAGTCCTCCTCAGCCCCAGGCCAGTATTGATGAAGCTGTGCCCTCCATCAAGATGGATTTAAGTAGGATTTAATCCACTTGGGGACCGTCACCCTTCCCTGTGGACTTCACCACCCAAAGTCGTTAGTCTTCAGGATTGTCAGGTTAGTTAACCACTGCCTGACACTCTGTGTTGAGTCACTGGCAGTAGGGGCCACTCCAGGAGTTCTCGACCTTTTAAAGCCAGGGGCCGGGTCACACTCCCTCAGACAGCTTCGGGGGCCGGATGGTCATTTTGCCCTTCCTCCACCACATGGCATTTTCTGGTGTGTTGGAGGCAGTGGCGCACCACATGAAATGGTGTCATGGGCCACATCTGACCCGTGAACTGCAGGTTGAAAATCCCTGGTCTACTCTATTACCATAGCAGGATAACCTGGTCAGACTTCCCAAACAGCCAGATACCCAAATTACCAGCCTCAGCTTCCATAATGATGGTATATTCCATTAGCTGAAGTTTCTCTTGTAAAATGCAGACTAGGAGTGATTCCTACCTGTGCTAAATCTGTTCCGTTGTAACCCAAGAACTTTCTTCTAAAGTGACAAAGAGAGGAATGCGCCGTTGCTTGTTTTTCCAGCCTGTTTTCTGTTAGATAGCCCACTGTCTCCTAAACTCAGTGGACCGTTTCTAAAACGTAAGCACAAATTCCTTCCATTACCACAGAGAACAGGTTGGCTTTTCCTCTGTTTAACCAAACACAAGGTCTCAGTCTTAACTGTTAAGAGCCAGTTGGTCACCAAAAGGAGGTCTGACCTCCTCCAACTGCCAAGAAACACACTTTTGATGGACAAGATTGGTTTGGCAAACCACCCTGGGGGACAGTTTTAGCCACTGACCAGTGAAGGGTAGTAGCCACTTCCTCCGCTAAAGTACATTTTAAGCAGGTCAGCATAAATTTGTTCTCTGTAAAGTAAAATAAATCTCTATACCTAATAAAATAACTCATGTTATTTCTTAGGAGCTGATTTTGAGATTAGAGGTGTAAATAATTTCAGCTGAATTTCAGAAAGCCAGTTACTTATTCCTAAAGCTAGGAATAAAATTTGTACTCATCATTTATTTATTTTTTGCTTTTCCTCTGACTTCTTGGATTCTTTATTTGTTTAAATATATTATATATTCATATAAGCTGAAGAAGGAGAGGAAGTTTCTTTCCAAGTTCAAAAATAGACAAAACAGAGGCAAAGAAGGAGAGGGAAAAGAGAAGTGGTCAATAGGAGAATGGAGTTTGGAAATTTACATCTTGAAAAAGAAATTCCTTATCTAGCTTGTTTCTTAAATAAATTGTCCAAGCAACCAGTTTGCAATAGAAATTCACAATTATACTTACCGTATATACTCGAGTATAAGCTGAGTTTTTTAGCCCCAAAAATGAACTCCAAAAAGGGGACACGACTTATACTCGCGTCAGTGACCACAAGGGTCCCAAGATTGCACCAGATTGAGATGCACCAACATTTTAATTAATTTTACCATATTTTCAAGTATTTTGATTATTGAAACTCACTAGCAGCTGCTGCATTTTCCACCATCAGCTTATACTCAGTTTATTCTATTTTCCTGGGTATTCAGGTCAAAATTAGGTACCTCAGTTTATATTCTGGTCGATTTATATTCAAGTATATACGGGTGTATACTGACCTGTAGCATTTAGAGTACTCTCTGGGGTGGTTTTCAGGGTAATTAGCATTTTGTCTCAAACATGCTGAGTACTCATTTTACCAACATTAGAAGGATGAAAGGCTGAGTCAACATGGATCCCAACTCAGTGGTTAAGAAGCTCGCCTTGTTATCTGGAAGGCTTGGAAGCCAGCAGTTCGAGACCCGAGTACTGAATGATGGTTTGAGCGCCCATCTCTGTCCCAGCTCCTGCCAACCTAGCAAGAAATTGCAAGTAGATTATTGCAAGTAGATAAATAGGGGCCACTTTGGTGGGAAAAGATCTTAGGGACATGAAAGGAACCGCATTACGGCCTACCCTGAGTGGAATTTTTCCAGCAGAAATCCTTTCAACCCAGAATAATCTCTGGCATGAAATTATTATTATTATCAGGGTTGAACTCACAATGTCAGCAATTTAACCACTGTACCACAAGGGCTCACTGAGCTGGAAGTCAAAAGGCTGGAAGTCTGAGTCAACTTTGAACACCTTGGGATCTATCTGGATTTGATCCACGAAAGCTAACATTAAAATACAGCAGTTAGTCTTTAAAGTGCCACAACATTTTTTTGTCATTGTTTACTTTCTGATTATTTGGAAGAATATGAAATATTTGGGAGTTATGATGATGATGATGAGGTGTCAGAAATTATTCTGGGTTGAAAGGATTTTTGCTGGAGAATTTCCACTCAGGGGATGCCTGAATGAGGCTCCTTTCATGTCCCTAAGAGTTGGGACAGAGATGGGCACTCAACCCATCATGCAGTACCCAGGTTTCGAACTTCCAGCTTGCCAGCCTTCCAGCTAACAAGACAAGCTTCTTAACCACTGAGCCACTGCAGCCCCTTAGTGATCAATAATAGCTGGAGAGAACAAACCAGGAGAGGGGGATGTGGAGTTTGTGATGACAATGAAACACTTGAGCAGAAATGCCTCAGAAGCAATAGGAGGCACTTGCCTGGAGAGAAAGATGAGGCTGTAGGCAGAGACAGCTTTCTGCGACTAAGCCTTGTTTAATTTCAATTTCCATTTCCCCCCCCCCCTTCTATCAAGATAGTTACCAAAAGCCATGGGCTTCTTGTGCTTCTCAAGCTTTTCTTATTCTGGGCTGCTCCTGCCTTATATCTCTTTCCTCAGATAGGGACATGATGGCAGTTAGGCTGAAAAGGAAAGTGCTAAAAAAAATTTAAAAAATAAATAATTATACATTAATTAATTTTTCTCCATAGGAATGGATGGAATGCGATTGTCTCCCAGGTATTTTTCCTTGTCTTCCATGTAAAAGCACAACATTTTGAAACACAGTTGCATTAAGAACAGAACTTCCCTTCTTCCCTTTCAATGAGTAGCCTGAAACTCATTGGTAGAAGTCCTAAGAGAGATGGTCCCACCACCCTAGGGACGGAAAATCCTTAAGAAACCATGCTCTTCCTTTCACTTGCCTCCCAAGTGGCTAAACTTTTCCTGGCAGGATCAAGGAGAATTCACATCTTTGCAAGACAAATCTTTGCACAATTTTTGCAAGATTACAATGCTTGATCTCTGTTGCACGGACCTTTAAAATTAGAAGCATTGGATGGGTTGTTTCTGTCCTTCCCCTCAATCAACCAGTTCTTCTGTGCTTGCTGTGCACGCGTCTGTCGATACTTGTGTGTAGGCACATGTTTGTCCTTTGTTTCACCAAGGAAAAGAAACTCGTTTTATGCAGAAACGTTTTGCATAAAATGAAAAATCTCACTATCGTAACAAAAAGGCACTGCTTGTTCTTGTAAAGGTATCAAGTTTTATGGGATGTTAGCACATTCTAACCTTTCTCACACTGGGTCAGGCAAAAGGAACTTCAGAATGAACTCACCAAAAGCTCCTTCCTTTTGGCAGTTTCACATCTGACTTAGACACGGAAGAAGAAGAAGCACATTCTCTACTTTCTCAACATGAACAAGAAATTTAGCAATGTTTCTTAACATCCCTGTTCCACAGAGAGAGGGAAATAGAGTCCGACTGACTGATTCCTGTGATCTTTACATGGTTCTGAAAGTATAGTTTTCCTGGCTGGAGTTTTACAGGCTGTCTGCAGTTTTGCTTCCTGTTGTCACTGCACTTCTCCTCAGAGATTCCTAGTTCTTGATAACCTGCTCAGGCCTTGGGAAATGCTGACTTCCATAATCCTTATGCCAGCAGTCATCCGAAGAGTTAGAAGAGGCAGAATCCACTGCCTGTCTCCAAAGAAACCACCCAGCCCTATCCATTTCTGTTTCCTCTTTCCTGTTTGCAAACAGAATGGGAGTGGGGCATACCGTGGCAGAAAACATTTAAAGAAATTTTGAAATGGTAGCCGTGTTAGTCTGTGTTTCAAGCATATCAGAGAGTAAACAAAAAAAGAAAGAAAGAAAAACACTGTGGCACTTTAAAGACTAACTGCTGTATTTTAATGTTAGCTTTCATTGATCAAGCTCAGTCTGGTGGACCAGACTTGATCCACGAAAGCTAACATTAAAATACGGCAGTTAGTCTTTTAAGTGCAACAACATTTTTTGTATTTTTGTTTTGTTTAGTCTCTGATATATTTAAGAAAATGAAATTTCCAGGAGAAAGCTATATTAAATTCATGTCAGCAATAATAAAAAGTAGTCTTGAGGCACCTTGAAAACTAAGACATATTTTTGGCTTTGGCTTTTGTGGATTTCTGGAGCCCAGTTCTTCAGATGGCTCTGAGAAAGAGAGCTACATTACGCACAAGCTTATACCAAATCAAACTTATTAGTCTTCAAGGTGTAACAAAATTCCTTGTTGGTGTTGGTGTTGGTGTTGTTCAATTAATTAGTTCAATTGGCTCATTAGCTGTTGGTGAAAAAGTTTAATTGGAATTTTTACCAATTAAATGTTGGTCACTTAGAAGACAGGACCATCCCTCCATAAGCTACCTAAAGCACAATGAAGCATCTCAGGCAGAATTGAAGAAGAGATAGCAAACCAGTCACCTCTCCACCAAGTCTATTGACCAGCCTGATGGTCCTTGCCACCTGGGCAATTTTAGAAGCTGTCATGGCAAAAAATCAAAAGTAGCTTTCCCCAACCCTGCTGGTATAGGTATAAAATGTTAGAGGTTGAATATAAAGCATTAAGGGACTGCAGTGGCTTAGCGGTTAAGACGCTAAACTTGACAACTGGAAGGTTGGCAGGTCAGCAGTTTGAGACCCAAGTGCTGCATGATGGAGTGAGCTTCCGTCGTCTGTCCTAGCTCCTGCCAACCTAGCAGTTCAAAGGCAAGAAATTACAAGTAGATAAATAGTACCACTTTGGTGGAAAGGTAGGCAGTGTTCCGTGCACTCCGATGTCTAGTCATGCCTGCCACTTGTCTACAGAAATGTTTGGGGACACAGACAGCACTGGCTCTTTGGCTATAAACAGAAATGAGCACTGAACCCTAGAGCTGGATATGACTGCCTTTCGACCAAGGGTGACCTTTACCTCTACCATGCAAAACAAACAAACAGAATTAGCTTTCCCCATCCATGCTGGTGCAGGTTTAAAGTGTAGCGATTGAATATAAAGCATTTTCTCTTCTTTGTTTTTGCAGGAGACAAAAGGCTCCTGGGGGGAATAAACCCCAGCAACACACAGAGCATCAGCCAGGGACCGCCAAACACAACCGAGAGCACCAGAAACCCGCCCAGGGAGGTCAAGCACCCCACTCCTCAGGGCGGCCTGGCCACCACGGGTACAGCCAGAACCGACGGTGGCACCATAACCAGAAGCATTCGCCGAATGACAAAGAGATGCACAGAAATGCCAAAGAGACTGAGAACCTGAAAATTGAGGATGCCTCTGTATGTACGGTGCACATCCCTCTAGACATGCACCGCAATAGCGAAAACCCAGGAAGGCATTCGCCACAGTACATCCAGGATCCGGAAGGCAAGCGGAGAGATAGCGCTCACGAACGGACCGGCGAGAGACCCAAGGTTAACTTGCTTCAGTCTTCCAAAGATAGGCTACGCAGGAGACTGAAAGAGAAGGTGATTCCCTTGCCCATCCCTCCCTTCAGAAACCTGAAATGTCGATCTGCAGTAATATAACTTTTGTGGAAAGGGGGAAGCTGTTTAGCTGTTGGCACTCTCCAACAAGGCCCTAAATGCTTTCTGACCAGTTTTGAATACAGATATGGCAAGTACATTTCCAGATTACATTTTGCAACCATGGGGGCTAGATATGCTCTTTCGCACTTTTTGTGCATCCACGAAGAAGCATCTGAAAGAAGCATAAGCTCAATGCAAAGCCAACACTTTCAGCCAAAGGTGTCCCTAAGTAACATTAAAGCAACCTGTGTCAAACACAAAAGGAATGGGATGTGCAGGTTTCTTGGGTTACAAATCCCATAGTTCCCCAGTGTGTGAGTTT
Organism: Furcifer pardalis; assembly: GCA_030440675.1. Lineage (NCBI taxonomy): Eukaryota > Metazoa > Chordata > Lepidosauria > Squamata > Chamaeleonidae > Furcifer > Furcifer pardalis. The sequence continues at coordinate 102,573,130 of CP126896.1, read as the reverse complement.
TACTTGACTGACTGACCGGCTGGCTTATTTATTTATTTATTTATTTAGTCACACTTCTATGCCGCCCTCCTCACGAATGACTCAGGGTGGCAAACAACAGTTAAAAACACAATCAAAAATAAAAACCAATTATAAAAACCATCTCCGAAAGTTAAATTTTAAAGGTTAAAATTAAAAAGAGATTAAAAGTTAAAATTCACCAATTAAAATTACGAGGGAGAGGGGAGAACAGTCAGATTAGCCAGCTTGCCAGGGTAGCCGACTGGCCCAAACCCCACACCTACCCTACCACACCCTTTCTAAAGGCCAGTCTTAAAAGGTAAAGGTCTCCCTTGATCAAAACCCAATTGTGTCCAACTCTAGGCGGCAGTGCTCATCTCCGTTTACAGCCAAAAAGCCAGAAGTGTCTACCTCTGAAGATGTTTCTGTGGTCATGTGGGAGCCATGACTAGACACCAGAGTGCATGGAATGTTGTTACCTTTCCTGCCAAAGCAGTACCTATTTATCTACTTCCAAATTTCTTGCTTCTGAACTGCTAGGTTAGCAAGAACTGGGACAGATAATGGGTGCTCACTCCATTGTGCAGCATTTGAGTGTCAAACTGCTAATCTGCTAGTCTTCTGGTCGTCAAGCTCAACATCTTAAACAGTAAGCCACCATGGCCTTACATACACCTTGATTGTGGCTCACCTAGGAGAAAAAGACCTAAACAAGGAAGAATTGAGACTTAACTAAGCCTAGCTTCAACTTACTGCAGTGCTAGCTGGACTCTTTCTTTCTGGACACAGGAGGCTTTAGTGAAGCTAGGCCTAGGTCAGCCTCAAAGACTTCCAGCTTAGGCCTTTCCTGAGGTGCATTTGAGTGCCTGTAAGCAATTGCGGTGACTTTGTGGTTAAGATGCTGAGCTTGACGACCAGAAGGTGGGCAGGTCAGCAGTTCAATATCCAAATACTGCAGGGTGGAGTGAGCTCCCGTCTCTGTCCCTGCTCCTGCCAACCTAGCAGTTCAAAAGCAAGAAATTGCTATTAGATAAATAGGTATTAGTGTGGGGGAAAAGGCATTCTGTGTACTCTGGCATCTGTTCATGCCTTCCACATGACCACGGAAATGTTTACAGATGCAGACAGCACTGGCTCTTTGGGTGTAAATGGAGAAGAGCACTGCCCCATAGAGTCGAACACGACTGGTTTTCAATCAAGGGAAACCTTCACCTTACCTAAGGAATGCACACGTCAGGTGGAACTCCCAGAATGGGGAATAATGAAATTTGTAGTCAGAAAATCCCATCCCTTAAAGACATATCTATGTATCGCCACCCAAGCCAGAATTTGGGATGCTGTTTCAAGCCATCTTGACTCTTTAGAGTACTAAGATTTGAATAGGTATCCACTGGAGATTGAAACCCTTTCCATCTTTTCACTTTAGATGTCTGTTAAGTATATAAGACCCATGGTGAAAATTACACTTTACGCCACTTTGAATAGATTTAGTGGAAGAATAGATTATAAAAACAAATTATTGCTATTATTATCACAGATAACTGGCATATGTTGGTGTAACTTAGAGGTTTCCAACCTTTCCAAGCCGGGGCCCGGGTCATGCCCTCTCAGTCAGCTTTGAAGGCTGGATGGCCATTTTGCCCTGCCTGCACAATGGGGGTGGCCATTTTGTCCCAATAGCTTCAAAGGGGTGGTCATTTTGTTTCTTAAATTTCATTTCATTTGTACCCCGCCCTCCTCCGAAGACTCAGGACCCTTTAGAGGGTTGGGGGCACATGAAATGGCACTGTGGGCCGGAATTGACCCATGGGCCTTAGGTTGGGAACCCCTAGTGTAACTTGTTATCCTTCGGCTTTTCCTTTTTCTTAGGAGAACATTTGCTACTAGATGTCGCAATTTGCAGTGTACATTCTGCTTTAACAGGGCTAGTGCAATCTTCTTTAATGCTGAATTCTGCCCCTCGGTGTCGCTCTGTACTGTTTTTCACTTTTGCCTGTAAAGCCTAACACTGCAGCTGCTATTTTTAACCCAAACACGCTATATCTCCTCTATATCTATATCCATATCCAGGAAAAATGCATGTTTAAAAACAATGCCCCAAGAGTCCACTCAGAACCCTTGTAAACCAACTGTTGGAAGATTGCCACATATATTTTTGTGCTACTCTTGCAGTGACACTATAACAGCAGATGAGTTGAGTCAGGAGTGTAGTCTTGTTACTAGAGTTCAAGAGTGGAATTGTGTAACTCAGGGGGAACAATCCAGAGCATGGTGGCCAATTACTCTTGCAAAGTGTATTTCTTTTGCTTTCCAGCCATATAGGATGCATAGACCATAGGACAGGCAGAAATTTGACAGGTGTGGTTTTCTACACCCTGTAAGTGTGCTTCCTTGATAAAATAAAGGCCAAGGTCCCCATGACTCAAAAGCCAGTTGTGCCTGACTCTATGGAATGGTGCTCATCAACATTTACAGCCAAAGCGCCATTTGCAGACACTTCTGTGGTCATGTGGCAGACATGACTAAATGCCAGAGCACATGGAACCTTTCCCATTGAAGTGGTTCCTATTTATCTAGCTGCAGTTTCTTGATTTCAAACTTCTAAGTTGGCAGGAGCTGGTACAGACAGCGGGAGCTCATTCCGTTGCAAACTGCTGACCTGGCAACCTTCCAGTTGTCAAGCTCAGGATCTTAACCAATATAAGCCACTGCAGCTCTTTGCTCGATAATTAAAGCTAAAGGTAAAGGTCACCCTTGCTTGAAAGCCAGTCGTATCTGACACTAGGGTTCAGTGCTCATCTGCCAAAGAGCCAGCGCTGTCAACTTCTGGATAATAACAGCAGCAGCTGTCTGCTGCTGGATAATTAGACTCCCTTACATTCTGTCTGCCCTGTGGCTGTTAAAAAACACAGAAAGTGATCAACTTAAGGTTGTATGTCTATGAGGCCTCTGTAGATGTTGCTTTGGAAGAAGCCGGCCTGTGATTGCTGTCAGTTTCTTAAGATTAAAGTAGCTGATGTTGTGATGTCTCTGAAGCAAAGCAATGAGCGTAGCCATCATTTGGCTGGGAAAACACTCTGTTGAGAGCTCCATGGAGTCATGGCTAATACAGAGATTCTGTAATACAGTATACCATTGTAACCTCTGACATGAAGTTGCAAAATGGAATGGTCCTTTCCATTAAACTCTACTTCATTCCTGCCCACCACCAGCAGCAGCTGGGTTTCTGCCTTCCCTTTCCCCTAACTGTCAGCATCCCATTCTCAGTCTTCATAGGGTAGGGTTCTCTTCCTCCCCTCCCAAAGCTGGAAAAAGTTACTTTTCTGGACAAAAACTCCCCAGAATCTCCATACTGGGAAGAATTTGGAGGAGTTGTCCTACAAAAAAGTAACATTTCCAAGCTCTGGTTTTTCCTAAAGATTTTCATACTTACTCTGTTAATCTGAGCCTTGTGAATATTTGAAGCAGACAAAACCGGAGTGATCTGCAACAAAAGTTTGAGAGATGAAGTGCTTCAGTTCAAGGTTCTAGTCCAGTGTTTCCCAACCTTTGGCTTTTGGACTTCAGTTCCCAGAAGCCTAAGTCAATTCCTCAAAGCACTGATCAGCCATTGTACTGACTTAGGCTTCTGGGAATGTAGGTCCCTTGTCGGGGGGGGGGGGGGCTGCCCCATGTTGGGAACCACAGTTCTAGTCCCTCTATTCTTGCTCCTAAACTTCCTGCTACCTCAATTAGTCATTATTCTGCACTCATTCCAGCTGTAGATTGGGACAGGTTATTTGGCTTTAGTTTCAGTGTGCTTTGGTTTTAGAGTAAGCCATTCCCTTGAATGAAAGAAATGGTGGCAAACCTATGGCATGTGTGCCAGAAGGGACACACAGACCCGTTTCTGTCGGCACGCAGAAAGTCACATCAGCAGAGAGTTCGCCCCACCCCTCTTCCCAACAGCTCAATGGGAGTGTTTCCTCCCACCCAGCACAGAGTTTGCTCTGTGCCTCTGCTCAACAGCCCAATGGGAGCGCTTCCTCCTTCCCCCAGCACAGAGTTCACCCCCACCCTTCTGTTTGGGCACTCGATCTCTAAAAGGTTCACCATCACTGTCCTATAAGAAATGGTTGGGGGTTCTGAGAGGTACAGTGTAAAAGTTTGACTTTTTTGAGCTCTGGGATTTTGGGGGATAACTGAACAAAGGTTCTGTGCTGTAGCAACCATTAAAGTAGAGGATAAATTGTTCTTGAGCCTTCATATGTTGTTAAACTTCCCCTCCTGGCATTCATCAATATGGGCTATGTTAGCTGAACCTGCTGGGAGTTGTAGCTCAAAGAAATTTTGTAGGCTGCACAGAGAGTAACAAAACAAAACAAAAACGTTGTGGCACTTTAAAGACTAACTGCTGCATTTTAATGTTGGCTTTCATGGATCAAGTCTACTTAATCAAACTTAGGAGTGGGATTTCATAGCATCAGTTTATACCAGGGGTTCACAACCTACGGCCCGCAGGCCAGACTCAGCCTGCAATGGCAAATTATCCATCCCACGGTGGCAACCATGGAAGTGGACGCATTTATGACAGCCGTCAATGCGCATGTGCAAACACACCTGCCACGATTTACAGCAGTATTTAAGATGGGAGAAACCATGTGTCCGGCCCACTTAGTTGTCTGGGAGGGAGTGTTCAGGCCTGTGGAACGAAAACCTTGAGATACCCTGATTTATACACATCAGATACAGAGTGATTGGTTAGCATACAAATCAATATGGTACAACTGGTAATAGCAGATTATCTCTGGTTGTTATTCAGATTAGTTGTGAATTTTTGCCCTGTTGAATTGCAAATAATAGGAGGATATAAGACAAACACCTGGTATTCAACATTTGCTTTGCTTTGTTTGTTTGTTTTAATTCTCTGATATGCTTGAAACACAGACTAATACGGCTACTATTCCAAAAATAAATCCAACCAGTAGGCTGCAGTTTGCCCACATCTCTACCAGAGCTTAGGAGCTTCATCTGCAGATTTTCCCCAGCACTCTTGACCTGTATGTTTCTAGCTTGGATGTTCTTCTACGCTTCCTAACTGCCATTGCTTGCTGTTGTTAAGCTGATCTGTGTTTTTTCTTCTTTTCCTTTTCTTTCCCCTTTCCACGTTTTCCTTGCATAACAGATGCCTTGTCTTTCCCTTTTCACGGACCAGGACGAAGTGGCCGTGGAGTCTACCAACCCAGAAAAGAGCAAAATGGACAAACTAATTGAAATTCTTAACAGCATGAGGAACAACAGTAGCGGGGTGGACTCCAAGCTCACCAACTTCATGGAGGAGGCCCAGAACTCGACCAACTCTGAGGAGATGCTTGGGGAGATTGTCAAAACCATTTACCAGAAGGCCGTGACGGACCGCAGCTTTGCCTCCACGGCTGCCAAGCTCTGTGACAAGATGGCGTTGTTCATGGTGGAAGGCACCAAGTTCCGGAGCCTTCTTCTCAACATGCTACAGGTAACCAGATAAAACCAGGGCCCGATTTTCCTATAGGCTAACTAGGCTTCGGCCTGGGGCCTCAAGATCAAGAGGGGCCTATATATTGATATATATCACAGTAATGATGTATTTTATTATCTCTCATGTAATTTACAAACTTAAAAATGGGAGGTGAAAGGGCCACATAAGTGGAATAGCCTAGGGCATGGGTCAGCAAACTCGGCTCTCCAAGTGTTCTTGGACTTCAATTCCCAGAAGCCCAAGTCAGTATATCTGCTCATCAGGGCTTCTGGGAATTGAAGTCCAAAAACATCTGGAGAGCCAGGTTTGCTGATCCCTGGCCTAGGGCCTCTTTTCATGTAAATCCGGCCGTGGATAAAACTCTGCTGCTGCAGAAGCTGGTAAGTTCTTGACCGTACTTGAGCTGTGTGCCACTTCCAGCTCTCATCCAATTAATTTTAAGAAAATAAAAGCATAAATGGGAAGGAGAGAAGAGCTAGGGCAACATTTGTGTTTGTGTTTACACGAGTGTGTCATGGTTACCATGGCCTGATATAATTTTACAGACACTGGCCTCCTCCGATGCTATTTCAAATTTAGCAGGCATTTGGATGCCCCTTGGAAGGCACTGTTCCTGTTCACTTTTAGCCCAGAAGGGTCTGCAGTGGTTTAGAAGAGAAGGTTAGAACTTGGATTGGGAAAGCCTGATTCATGGCCTCAGGGAGCCCTGAAGGCTGTGGCTTTCCTTTTTTTCCCCCTTATTTGCTAAATTTACTTTAGAAAACTTCTGTGAGGGCAGGCGTGCCAGCAGATTGACAGGTGTTGTATTTGGTTATCTTAGAAATTGAATATATGCATTTGAATCTGGGGACATAAAGTAACAGAAGAATAAAGAAAACCTCAACACATACCTAGATGCTGGCAGGGAGAAAGGCAGAACTCTGTGCTGGGGTAGGGAGGAAGCACTCCCATTGGGGTGCTAGGCAGAGGGGCAAGGTGAACTCTCTGCTGGCGTGATGGCACACATGCCCACAGAGAGGGCTGTGAATGCCGTTTCTGGCACGCATGCCATAGGTTCGCCACCACTGCTCTAGTAGGCCCATTTGATCAAAGGCTTCTAGTTTTGATTGCTTCCTACAAATCTTCTCCCCAGCTACACATATAATCTCTAGAAGAAGATTTGAATGTATACTTACTGTCTAGCAGGGATTCTCAACCTTAAATTCCACCCTCCATAACCCCACACTTCCTGTGTGTTTTGAATGAACATCAGGTTTTTGCCATCTTTAGTATACCCCGTGAGGTGTTGGGTCAGCCCATAGTTGCTTTGGTGAGGGGGCAGCAATAGAAATCAAATAAATAAATAAATAAACATAGTCTTTAACCTTCATCTGGGATCTTCTTCCCATGATAGATCAAATGGGAGATACCCTGAATAACGGAAAAAATGTTCGTTATACAGCGAGACTCCAGCTGGTGCAAAATGCGGCGGCCCGGGTAGTGGCGGGGTGTGGGCGTTATGCTCGTGCTTCGCCGCTACTCCGGGAGCTGCACTGGTTGCCAGTATGTCTCCGGGTGCAATTCAAGGTGCTGGTTATTACCTTTAAAGCCCTATATGGTAGTGGGCCAGGATACCTAAGAGACCGCGTCACCCCAAGAACATCTGTCCGGCCCACCAGGGCAGATCGGAGAGGCTCCCTCGTTGTTCCATCAGCTAGAGAGGCACGCCTCTCTAGCACTAGGAGGAGGGCCTTCTCCGTGTCCGCCCCAACCCTCTGGAACCTCCTGCCCATCGAACTGCGCCTGCAGACAGAGCTCTTGCCTTTCCGGAAGGGCTTGAAAACCTGGCTGGCAAGACATATTTGGGGACCAGGGAACACGGGTTCCCATACTAAGTGGCTTACTTAGGGAGTGCCACTTTGGATCTGGACCAGGGGGATACTGGCGTGTAGTTTGCACTGTTTTTACTTCAAATAATTTTAGATAATCTTTTAGACTTCATGATTTTATATGTTTTTATCTTTTACCTCTGTTTTATGACGATGTAAGCCGCCCAGAGTCGGGTTCTCCCGAGTGGGGCGGGGTAATAAATTCAATAAATAAAAATAAATAAATAAATAAATAATACCCCCGCTTAACGAAAACCCCATATAACGAATTTTTTTTCATTATGTGGTTTATCACGCTGAGCACACAAACGATTCGTTGTACGAATTTTTCGTTATACGGAGTGTTTGTTATGTGGGGTTCCTCTGTACAGTATATGGTATACAGTAATACCTCGGATAACGATGCAAAATTTCTTTTAAAAATTTGCACCGGATAACAATCTGTTAGCATTATCCGATGCAGTCGTTCATAGCAGCAGTGTGGCTGGAAAGCTGACGGGGGGCTCCCCTGTTGGCTTCCCCAGCCACCCTGCAGCTGCGGAGGCAGGGGTGGGATGGCTAGAAAGCTGACAGGAGGTTCCCCCATCGGCTTCCCCAGCCACCCCGCAGCTGCGGAGGCAGTGGCGAGAGTGCTGGAAAGCTGGTGGGGGGGGGGGCTCCTGTCAGCTTCACCAGCCACCCAGAAGCTGCAGAGGCAGGAGCGGGTGGCTAGGGACGCTGACAGGGAGTCCCCGTCAGCTTCCCCAGCCACCCCGCAGCTGCAGATCAGGTCCTCCAACCTCCCAGAGCCGGCAGGGGTGCCGGAGAGTCCGAAATGGGTGAAAAAATGAAAGTTGTTTTGCCCTTTTGGGCTCTCCGACACCCCTGCCAGCTCCGGGGAGGTCGGGGGACCCGATCCGCACTGTTCCCGATGTTCCCCAACCCCCCTGGCCGCTGCAGTAAGCCAAAACGTCAGGATTCGAATCCCGACGTTTTGGCTTACTGCAGCAGCCAGGGAGGTCAGGGAACTTCAGAAACAGCGCAGATCAGGTTCCCCGGCCTCCCTGGAGCTGGCAGGGGCAGCAGAGAGTCCCCCTCTTCCCTTTCCTCTTTGGAAAGGGAACAGGTCTTTTTTTAACGTTGTATGATCAATGCATCGTACAACATTAACAACCGGATAACGACGAGACTTGTGGAACCAAGTCTCATCATTATCCGAGGTACTAGTGTATATGGGAAATATTAGAATGGCAACTGCTACTCTTTTATGCGATGGAGGGAAAGGGGCCATCATTACTAATGCCAGCTATTTCTAGTTTGCTAGTGGAGGCTCAGTAGGAAAGGAATTTTATTCTGGCTGACTGTCAGAGAAGGAAAGGATAGAAAGCCAAGATGGGCAGGGTGTGTGTGTTCCCCTTGAGGACATTCTTGGCTTCTTGGAGGTATTGAAATGGGGTTGTGTGTTTAATGCAATTAGAAACCTATTTGATAGAGTTAAGTGGAGGCAAAAGGGCATGTCACTTTAAAAACCCCTAATTATATTTTCCCCTTGAAAAATCAGGAAAAAAAATAAGTACAGTATACATATATCTGAGGATAGCCAGTATCTTCAAAGCCTGTCTTTGAATATCCAAAATCAGTTGAGTGGTTGCTTTTAGAAACAGAATATTGACTGCTAGGTGAACCATCAGTCAGATGCAACAGAGTTCAAGCTGCTAGTACATTTGTTCAGAATGATGCAAATTGTACACTGTACCTAAACCTGTTTTTATAGATTCTTGGCCTTCTTTTGTCAATGCATCGTTCCATGGGCAATTAGAAAGACTACAGACATGGTGTGCCATTTTCTCTCTCTCGGTTGTCTCTTACATAGCTAGCAAAAACTGAGCATATTCAGGCAATTGCTTTTTCAATGTGCTGTTGAAGGGAAAGGACTGCAGAGGGCCCTCCTGGCTGCTTTTCTTGGCTTTCAAGAGCTAGGACAGCAAGCCCTAAAATTGTGTACGGAAACTTGCAATGAAAGAGTGTTGAGGGTATTTGCACATCAATGTTCATTGGTTCTTCTTCATTCACAGTCATTTATGGCATGTACAGATGATCTTCCACTTGTAAATCTCCTTGCTGGTTTTTCCATATTTTCCCTTGCTTTCTCCATAAACTAAAATCGAATCTGAAAGAAAAATATAGTAACAGTTACCTTAACTGTGTATTGATTGGTAGGAATCAGTAGATTGGGAGCATTCCGTTGTGGATGTGAAAATTAGTCCTGATTTCATCGTTCTTCTCTGAGTCTGACCTGCAATTTGTTCCTGTCCTTGTTTTGTATTGGGGTGCAAGACATCTTCAAATTTTATTTCTCTTGCTTTTTTAAAATTTATTTTACATGTGAATGCATAAGCATGCTTATGGCACTTTCCCCTCAATACTGTATGCACATTTGTTTATGCATTTTACATAACTTGTACACTTTTCCATCTTTGAAAGTGTGATTGTGTTCAATTCTTTTAATTGTGCACATTTTTTAGCTGAACATCGTCTAATGTTCATGCACAGGTCGGTTATCCATGACCTCTACAAAGCATCTGGTAAGATTTTCTGGATGCTCAGTGCATGGTGCTTTTCATCTCATGGTGGGTTTTGAAAAGTATGAAAAGATGGCTTTCTGCAAGGTTGTCAAATGCAACATTTTCCCCCTCATTCCCCACCCATTTATATACAGTAATACCTCAGTTAACGGGTGCACTGCACAATGTTAAAACCGGATAACTTTGGGAAATTTGAGGGAAACTTTTCCACCGCACAATGTTAAGATAACATTGTGGGATGCAAATTTTTCCTCAAATTTCCCGACATTGCTCTCCAGATCTCTAACAGGCTTAGCAATCTAGGCGGGGGGGGGGCTGAAGTGAGGCTGGCGACCCTTTTCCCAGCCTCTCTTCAGAACCCCCACCCACCCACCCCCACCTGGATCACTAAGCCCCTTAGTGATCCAGGGGGAGTTTCTGAACAGAGGCTGGGAAAAACTTTTCCCAGCTTCTTTTCAGAAACACCCCCTCCCCAGGGCCTGGGTTGCTAAGGGGCTTAGCCATCTGGGGGGAGGGGTATGAAGAGAGGTTGGGAGACGGGCCCATAGCCTCTCTTCAGAATGCCCCCCCCCCCCGCCTTTCCCTGGATCACTAAGCCTGTTCTTTCCCCCAACCCCAGCGCTGATGCCAGCATGGGATCAGGCCTGGGGTTGGGGGAAAGAACCTGTGGTTGGGGGAAAGAACTGCCATGCACGGCAGTTCTTCTTTCCCCAAACCCCAAAGCCGATGCCAGGAAAGGGCAGTCGCACCCTGGGGCCACTAGTTTGCTTGGGGAGGGAACGTGCATTCCCTCCCCAAGCAAACCGGATCACCACCACCACCACCCTGTTCACTTTCCTCTTCGGAAAGGGAACAGGGCTTTTTTTTAACGTTGTGGGATCAATGTTAAAAACCGGATAACGTTATGACTTGTGGAACCAAGTCATAAAGTTATCCGAGGTACTAGTGTATCTGGAAGCAGTTTGCACCCAGATGGTGTTTGGAGTATACAGTAGTGGCTGGAAGTAACTGGGCTTTTTGCATCACCAAGACTCTACATCAGGGGTGACAAAACTTTTTACATTACGGGTCTGACCATGTTCCCGGACAACTGATTGGGCCAGACCACACACCCCAGAAGCGGAAGTGGGCGCATTTACAGCTGTCATAAATGTGCTCACTTCCATGTTTACAACAGCTGTGGGTGCGTTTGCACATGCACGGGTGCATTTTATGGCAGACGTGAATGCGTCCACTTCCGTGTGCAGCTGAGGCTCAACAAGCCAGCTAGGATGGTGTTGGGGGCCAGGGCTGGGCCATGGCCTGTAGCTTGAAAACCCCTGCCCTACACAGCCAGTGGCATTACACCGGGTCAGTCTATTCAGCATCAGCTGGTTCTGGTGAGTTCCCCAGGATGTCAAGCAAAGAGAGGACTTTCCTAGTACTTACAACTTGACTATGTAAGACAGGAGTCCTCAACCTTCTTAAGCCAGGGGCTGGGTCATGTTCCCTCAGACAGCTTCGGGGGCCAGATGACCATTTTACCCTTCCTTCACCACATGGCACTTCCTGGTGTGGTGGAGGCGGTGGGAGACCACATGAAATGGTACTGTGGGCCACATCTGGCCCACAGGCCGCAACTTGAGAATCCCTGTGATGCCCCCATTTCTGAGTCCTTGACATTGGTGTTGACAAACAAATTTTGCATTACCACTCATCTTCCCTTGCCAGCTTGTCTTTTCACTGTTCTGGAATGGGAACATGGTCTAGCCCAGCCTTATCAACTCTGACTGGGGCAGCAATTTCCCAGAGTTTACCTGGAGATGTTTGGATTTGACTGACCTTGCTCCCTTCCCCATTACATTATCTGGAGTTATCTGTGGTGACCCATTTAAGCCCTAACCAGGTTCAAGCCCACTTGTCAGCTGAGTTAAGTGTGTTTAGAATAGTATGGGTTTAGTCAAAGTCATGTTCTTGTGCAAACATAGACCAGTGGAAGATGGACAAATTTAGCACATGGAATTGTCTGCAATAGATCTCATTAAATTGCCTAGCAAGATTCCCCCTTCTCATTCTGCCTCCTAGTCCCAGTTTATTAGCGCCACAGAGAGGAAAATGATTAGTTTTTTGCACATGCCATGGGTTAGCACTCTTCTTCTTTTGTGTGTGTTTACTGTGTTACTACAACAGAGGGCTGTAGTAACAGGATGGAAGAGACAGCTTTAGACCACAGAAGGTAAAACAGTATGATTCAGATTTAGCATCTGAGCTTTCTTTCTAGTGGCTACACTAGAAAGAACATTGTGTGGGTTCCTTCTTTCCTGGCTTGGTATATATTTTGAGCCTTTTTTTAATTGCCAGACTAAAGTAGTCTATTCTAGTGCTGACTGCATGTTAATTTGTTTTCTTCTGTATTATGTCTCTGCAAATTCCTTGGGATGAATTCAGTCATAATCGACCTCAGTAAATGTAGCCTCTCACAGAGTAGTTAGGAAGGGCCATATACTGCCACCTCATACTGGCCTGCTGCACCTGCCACTCTCATTATACTTCCAGCTGTCAAGATAAGCCAAGAACAGATGAAATTGCCTGACATTGAGTAGGCCCAACTAGCCCACTACTGTCAGCTCTGACTGGCAGTGAATCTGCAGCATTTCAGGCAGAATGCATTCCTATCTCTACCTGGAAATCCGTCATTTTCTCTGATAGTCTAGGTAATAACCAAACTTGACTTTACTTGGCTTCCAAAAACCAGACAAGATCATGTGTATATAAGCAGCATGATGACAGAACAAATGGAATGTGGAGTTGTTACAAGGAGATTTAGTAGTAGGATGAAAACAGAAGGGTGAGAGGTGAAGATTTTGCTCCATCATCATCTTAGTGTAGACCTTGGCGATGGGGCGAGGAAGCAAGTTGGTGGAAGTAGTTTGAGAAAGGTGAGATCCAGGTGGAAATGTGAGGATGTTACTATATCTCCAGGCAAACCCTCCTCTGTAGTGTTGTGAATCTGAAATGAGATCTCAGATTTTTCTACCATGCCGTGACCCATATAAGGTAGAGAAGCCTTCATCAATGCATGACTAGAGAGGGGATGGAAAACTTGCAAACCTCTTTGTGTGATAGGACACCAATTCCTATCAGCCTTAGCCATCAATCAGGGGTAAACCAACAACACTAGAGCAGTGGTGGTGAGCCTGTGGCATGTGTGCCATATGGGGCTGTCAGAGCCCTCTCTGTGGGCATGCACACTGTCACTGTAGCACAGAGTTCGCTCTGCCCAGCAGCCCAATGGGAGTGCTTCCTCCCTCCCCCTCAGCACAGAGTTCATCCACCCCCCTCTGTTTGGGCACTCAGTCTCTAAAAGGTTCACCATCACTGACCTAGAGCAGGGGTTCCCAATCTACGGCCTGTGGACCTAATCCGGCCCACTGAGCTTATTAATACAGCCTGTGGTAGCCACCCTGGCACCTCCAGAAACTACCACCACCACCACTGGAAGTCCCAATATGCCATTTACCTTGGTGACAGTGATGGTGGTGAAAATTGCACTATTTTTGCAGCTTCTTGCACAATCTCTGCAGCTTCCCAGGGCAGCAGGCTTTTCGGAGAGTTTTCGCTTCTTTGGGGTTTTTTTCCCTCTGTGTTTTGGCAGCTAAACCACAGCATTTGGGGACTTCCAGTGCCGGACGAAGCTTACATCGGTGCCTGGGTTCACACTACAGAACCAGAAAGTGTCCAACTGCCATGGTTTAGCTGCCAAAATGCAGCAGAGAAGTGGGGGGGGGGGGAACCCAAAACGGAGTGAAAATGCTCCGAAAAGCCTCCTGCCACCCTGGGAAGTGGCATAGGCTGTGCAAAAAGCTGCAAAAATTGTTCAATTACCACTGCTTCCACCGAAAACATAATCAGTGGGAGCCTCTGGCCCCCACAGCTGAGTGTCCGGGTGGGTCTGGCCCATGGTGGGGAAATGTTGGGAACCCCTGACCTGGAGAGTCATAGATTTCCCCTCTTTTAGAAAAAGCATGGACTTTGAGGAAGAGACCACTGTCACTGTCATTTGGAGAATAAATGTAAAACCGAGTGTTGTCATCACATCAAAACTGACAGCTTTGCTGTGATGACAACTCCGACAAATGTAAAACAGAATTAAACATGACTGTGGGAGCTGGTGTGGATGATGTGATAGCAGTAAGCATTAAATTCACACCTCCTTCATAAGGCCCACATTGCTGAGGATTAAGAGTCAGCAGCTGAATTCAGGATAAAGCTGCTACTGAGCCCTGGAGATATTATCCCAGAGGGTGAGGGACCTTATTAGACTGATGTTGCCAAGCTGTATTATGGGTGTGATAAATAGGGATAAACATCTTCCTTCATTACCACTTAAGCCTCTGAATCCTCCTTTTCCAGGAGGCCGTAGGTTAGAACCTCTCGCATATGGACAGAACAGATGTTCATGTTTTTAAGAAGCCTCTTTGGACTTGTTTGGCTTTCCTCAGGAGCGAATCGCCTCAGATTTTAGACAGACTGGTGATAACAGCCAGGCTTTAACAGAGGTCTTGATAGTTTAATGCAGGGTTGCCCAAACTACATCCATATGGGTGTGTTTTACTTCTGCTTCCGGGAGTGACGAGGGTTTCGTGGGCTGGATGAATTGGCATTGGGGGCTGGATCAGGCCCACAGGCCAAAGTGACTTGTTCCTTGAACCACGTGACTGGCCCATGACCCAAAAAGTTTGGGCACCGCTGGTTTAATGGCACAGCGAAGGAAATGCATCCCCCAAAGCTATGTAGTAGCCCTCCCACCCTCATCTGATCTTCTTCCAGCAAAAAAAAGTGATTTATTTTACCGTACTTATACACCAATTTTCTCCCAATGGGGAAATCAAGGTGGCTCACCATATTAAAAAAGATCAACTTAAAATGCAATGAGCTGTAAAATTGGGGGGGGGGGGGGGAATTAAGCTAGAATAATAATTAATACACATTAAACCAGGGGTTCCCAACCTACGGCCTGTGGACTGACCCCAGCCCCAGACACCATCTTATCCGGCCCATCACTGTCTCTGCTGCACCCGGAAGTGGAATTGGGTGCATTTATGTCAGCTGTAATATGCACATGTGCAAACGCATCCAAGGCTGTTGTAAATACGGATGTGGACGCGTTTACAACAGCCATAAATGTGCATGCTTCAAGGGGAATGGTCCAGCCCACTTAGCTGTCCAGGGGCATGGTCAGGCCCGTGATGTAAAAAGGTTGGCCATTCTTGCATTAAATGATCAAAAATAAGATTAAATTGTAAAAAACAACACCAACATTTTAAAAACAGACAAAACTCTGTTAGGTCAGCAACTTAGGTAAAAACCAGCATCCAGTTCTAATTACACCTGTTTGAAGAGATGGGTCTTCAACTGTCCATGGAAAGTTAAAAGGGAGGTGGCCAACCTAACATCTTGAGGGAGCACATTTCACAATTTGGGAGCTACCACAAAGAAGGCCCTCTCCCATGCTTACATCAAGTGTACTTTTGATAGCAATGCAACTGAGAGATCCTCTGAAGAGCTTAGTACTGTCTTTTGACCTTCCAGGATTGACAGATCACATTTTAAATAAGTCATAAGTCACTCCACCATTTTTAAAGCACCCTGAATACCTACTTATAGAAGCTGAAGCATTTCCCCCCTGTAATTTGTTTGACCCCCTTTGGCAATCTTTGAAATCCTGGGAATGTCCTGTGTAGCAGAAAATTAGTTCCTGGACCTACCAGATTTACCCAACCTATTGTGAGAGGAGGATAATTGAGGCAGGATCTGAGACTCCTAACAACTGCCATAAGCTATGAAAGGCCAGAAGTAATGAATGAACAGTGTCCAACAAAATAATCAGAAAATCAAAACCAGAAGTGTCTGGACATACGCAGCCGATTTTAATTCCTGGTTTTGGGGTTGTCAGGCAGCCTAATTTAATGCCAGAAGTATCATTTCTTGAGATTTTCATGCTGCTGCATTAAAATAAAAACCACTCCCTTTCCCCAAGATATATTTTCCAGTGCCTGGATAGTGTTAAAGATCTGAGTATTCACAAATTGGCTTTAGGATTGCATTCAGGCAGTAGACCATACATTGCTGTCCTCTGAGTTAGAGCATGGGTTCCTATAATGCTCACTGCCATAAGTCCAGACAGTGATCCACCACACTGGAAACATGAACCATGGTCTAGGCCTGTCAGACACACGAGAGCTGCCCTTTGAGATGACTCTACCATTAGATAGAGCAGAGATTCTATGGGGTAAGGCAAGGGTCTATGAACTGACTGCAGACCTTAGTGCAGTCATGGCGAACCTTGTCTCTCCAAGCTGTTCTTGAACTTCAATTCTCAGAAGCCCTGATCAGCAGGAGTGCTGACTTGGGCTTTTGGAAATTGAACTCCAAGAACACCTGAAGTGCCAAGGTTCTCCATCATGGCCCTAATATATAATGTATGTATGTGCTCATGTACAGTTTTCTGGGAAGGAGGGACTTATGCTTCATCAGTAGCTTTGTGGCAAGGAAAAACATTTTTGAGGGTTGTTGTTGTTCAGTCGCGTAGTCGACTCCGACCCTTTGCGACCCCATGGATCATCGAACACCAGGCACCACTATCCTCCACCATCCACCTCAACCCACCCAGCTCTGTGCCCATTGCATCAACAATACCATCTAGCCATCTCATTCTCTGCTGCCCCCTTCTTTTACCCTTGACCTTTCCCAGCATCAAGGCTTTCTCAAGTGAATCCTCTCTTATTTGAAGTCCAAAGTACTTTAGCTTCATCTTCAATATTTGACCTTCTAAGGAGCAGTTGGAGTTGATTTCTTTTAAGATCTACCTATTTGTTCTCCTTGCTGTCCAGGGTACTCTCAAAATTCTCCTCCAACACCACATTTCAAAGGCATCTATTCTTCTGTGCTCAGCTTTCCTAATGGTCCAGCTCTCCCAACCATACATTGCCACAGGGAATACCATTGCTTTGACTGCAGACTTTTGTTTGCAAGGTGACGTCTCTACTTTTAACTATGTTCTCCAGGTTTCTGATGGCTTGCCTCCCAAGAATCAGTCACCTTTTTATTTCATGGCTGCAATCACCATCTGCAGTGAGCTTGCATCATAAGAATGTAAAGTCTTGAGGGTACACAAGAGCAAAAGGAGGATATAGCTGAGGAATTCAACCTCCCTTACGTCACTTGGAGGGCCCTGAATAAGCTGAGGTTTGGAGTGCCTAAATGCAAGACCAACATGTTCAAGTGGGGGTTGCTGGCAGACAACAACACACTGTGTGAATGTGGAGAGATACAGAATCAAGCTCATTTACTGGTATGCCGATTACTACTGGAAACATGTACCAATGAGTATTTATGTTTAGCCAACAACAAAGCCAAGAAGGTGGCTTCATTTTGACAGTTTAAGGCAGGAGTTCTCAACATTTTTAAGCCGGGAGCCAGTTCACACTCCCTCAGAAAGCTGTAGGGGCCAGACGGCCTTTTTGCTTTACTCCACCACATGGCACTTCTGGGTGTGGTGGAGGCAGAGGGGGACCACATGAAATGGCACCGAGGGCTGCATCTGACCCACCGGCCAGAGGTTGAGAATCCCTGGTTTAAAGTTTGCTATGGATGCAAAGGAAGAAGAAGCTTGCGACCTGTAAAAGGTTAAAAACTAATGAGTTAAAATAATTCAGCTGTTTCTGGTCACAGATATACTAAAAGGTGCTCTTCTTCCTCGATTACTTCTTTTCTGCCCCTTGGCCTTTCCCTCTCTTAGAGTTTTGTGTGCCCCACACCCTCTTCTGCTCTACCTAGAGAGCCTTGCTGCTTTTATGTATGGTGGCCAGTGGCACACAAGGGTGACTCCTGCCCTAAACCAGTAAAGCAGATAAAGCCTTCCCTACCTTTCACTCTCTGGTGGCTCAGTGGTTAAGACACTGAACTTGACAACTGGAAGGTTGGCAGGTCATCAGTTCGAGACCCAAGTACTGCACGACGGAGTGAGCTCCCATCTCTGCCCCAGCTCCTGCCAACTTAGCACTTTGAAAGCAAGAAATTGCAAGTAGATAAATAGATACTACTGGAAGGTAAACAGTGTTCCGTGCACTCCGGTGTCTAGGTATGCCTGCCACATGTCCACGGAAATGTGTACAGACTCAGACAGCACTGTCTCTTTGGCTATAAACAGAGATGAGCAGTGAACCCTAGAGTCAGATATGACTGGCTTATGAGCAAGGCTGACCTTTACCTTACCTTTCACTCACAGGACAAACAAAGTAAACTTCATCCATCCATCCCAGATGTATGACCTTCACTGCTACAGCAAAAAGAAAAGAAAAAAGGACTTTACTTAACACATAATGAACATGTAATTTGCTGCAGCAGAATGGAGCAGTATCTATTGGCTTCAGTTCTTGTTAAAGAAACAAAAGGAACTGGATCCATTAGTGGCCAGTCTTTATAGGACCTAACTGGAACATCCATAACAGGAGCAGAGTAAATAAAACATGCTAGGAAACAACAGCAGGAGACCTCTCTGACCTCCCTGCATTTTCTTTTCTTTTTCCTTTGTGGGCTCCTCAGAGACAGCTACTGTAGGAGATGTTTGCTGAACTAGACAATATTTTAATGCGGTCCACTCCCTGCTTCTTTGTATATTCCTAAACATAATCAGAGCTTAGAATGTTGGGTCTGCAAATTAAGTTAGTCACATTTGAATGTTTGAAGTTGAGGAACTGAAGACATTTGGGTTTTTTTAAAATCTCCTTCTTCTTTATGTCCAGATTAAACTCTAAACTGCCAAAATGAAGCCACCTTCTTGGCTTTCCCATTGGCCAAACTTAAATCCTCATCAGTACATGTTTCTGGTAGCAATTGGCAGACCAGTAAATGAATCAGATTCTGTATCTCTCCACATGCACATAATGTGGTGTTGTCCACCAGCAGCTCCCACTTGAACATGTTGGTCTTGCATTTAGGGACTCCAACCTTCAGCCTATTGAGGGTCCTCAAAGTGACATAGGGGAGGTCAAGTTCCTCAGCCATGTCTTCCTTTAATGTTATTCCTTGTCCACCGAGCTCTTCCCTTCAACTTCTAATTTGATTTTGCTCTTGCATACCCTCTTACCATAAAGCTCTTCCTGGATCTGAGCCGGCAGATTTGAGGCTCATATCCATTCAGAGGATGTTGAGGGTCCTTCTCTTGCTTAGTTCTCTCAGCATTCTTATATAGAAGAACTGTAAAAGAAGGACCTTAATGTCCTTGATGACCACAGTGGTCTGACTTCGAGCCAGACATCCTGGAATGTGAAGTCAAGTGGGTCCTAGAAAGTATTACTAACAGCAAAGCTAGTGGAGATGGTGGTGTTCCAGTTGAGCTGTTTGAAACCCTAAAAACTGATATTGTTAAAGGGATGTATTCAGTATGCCAGCAAATTTCAAAAATGCAGCAGTGGCCACAGGATTGGAAAAGGTCAATTTATGTTCCAATTCCAAAGAAGGGCAATGCCAAAGAATGTTCAAATTATCGTACAATTGTGCTCATCTCATATGCTAGCAAAATTATGCTCAAGATTCTACAAGCTAGGCTTCAGCAAAGCAATACATGGATCAAGATCTACCAGATGTACAAGCTGAGTTCTGACATACCAGAAAACAAAAACAAAAATACTGTAGCACTTTAAAGACTAACTGCTATATTTTTATTGTTAGCTTTCTTGGATCAAGTCCACTTCTTCAGACAAGGAGTGAAACTTCCAGGCATGGTTTATATATGCAGGGGTCTAGATGTTAAAAGGGGAAGGTGGATGTGCTCAAGCAGAATGACAGACAAGCAAGCATAACCATACAGCATCCTACAGCTATCAGTAACAATAGATTATTCAGATTAGTTTTAAATGACTCCCTTTCAGTCTCAAAGGTGTGGAGTAAAGCCCTTTCTGGTTTCTGATTAACCTCTTACTTGCATATCAGAAAACAAAAAAGTAATAAAACATAAAACACTGTAGGACTTACTGTTACTAGGTTACTTCCTGTTCTGCTAAAGTAATAAGAGAGAATTGGCACCAAAATATAATACAGTATATAAAATATCTAGTAGCATATAGCAATCTGTGTATCAAATTTGATAATGTCCCAGAAACCCTTGGCTAATATTTAATGATTTCTGAAGAGGCAAGGGAACTAGAGACCAAATTGGCAATATTCTTTGGATCACAGAGAAAGCAAGGGAGTGACAGAAAAAGGTCTACTTTTGTTTCATTGATTACACCAAAGCATTTGATTGCATGGATCATAACAAACTGTGGCAAATCCTTAAAGAGATGGGAGTACCAGACCACATCACTTGTCTTGCAAGAAACCTGTATGCGGGTCAAAAGCGAATTTTAAGACTGGATATGGAACGGCTGGTTGCTTTAGAATAGGAAAAGGACTACGGTAGATAAGGCTGCATATATTGTCAGCCTGTTTATTTAACTCCTATGCAGTGTACATCATGCATAATGCAGGGCTAGATGAATCACAAACTGGAATTAAGATTGCCTGGAAACATATCAACAACTTGAGATATGTAGATGACAACACCCTAATAGCAGAAAATGAAGAAGATCTAAAGTGCCTCTTGATGAGGATGAAAGAGGAGAGAGCAAAAGCTGGCTTGAAACTCAACATCAAATAAACCAAGATCATGACATCTGACCCCATCACTCCATGGCAAATGGAAGGGGAGGAAGTAGAAGCAATGACAGACTTTACTTTCTTGTGATCTAAGATCACCGCAGATGGTGACTTACTCCTGGAGAGGCAAACTACGGCAAACCTAGACAGCATAATAAAAAGTAGACATCGCCCTGCCAACAAAAGTCCACATAATTAAAACAATGGTCTTCCCAGAAGTAATATATGGCTGTGAGAGCTGGACCATAACTAAGGATGGGCACAGAAGAATAGATGCCTTTGATCTGGGATGCTAGAGAAGACTTTTGAGAGTCCCTTTGACTGCAAGGAGATCAAATCAGTCAATCCTGTAGGAAATCAATCCTGACTGCTCCTTGGAAGGAAAGATACTGAAGATGAAGCTCAAATACTTTGGCCAACAAATGAGAAGAGAGGACTCACTGGAGAAGGCCCTTGTGCTGGGAAAGATTGAAGGCAAAAGAGGAACGGGGTGGTATAGGACAAGATGGTTAGACAGTACCATTGACATGATGGCTATGGATCTGGACAGATTTCGGAGGATGGCAAATGGCAGAAGAGCCTTGTGCGCTATGATGCATGGCATTGCAAAGGATTGAACTCTGCAACTGAACAACAGCTTCAGTCATGGGCTGGGGCTTCTTTTAAGTTCTTTGGGAATTTGGAAGAAGGGACCATGCAGAAAAATTAAAAATAAAGATTTAATTTAATAGATTTATATACTGCTCTATCCATTGTGGGCTTTCTCTTGCCCAGAAGCTGCTCATTTGTGGTTTTCCTCCAGTTAACCCTTTGGAGATGGGCTAGGATGCACCTTCTGAAGAGCATAAGCCAACTGATGTTCTAACAAGGAAAACTCATGTTGACTTTACTTTTCAAACATTATTAAAACATTAGATTTTGAGAGCTGGGTTTTTTTTGTTTTTGTTTTTGTTTTTGGTTCCCAAAAAAATGTAACAATTTAATGTTAATAAATGTAGAAGAAGGTGGTATCTTTTTTGGATCACTAAATAAAAAAATAATTGGGAGCTTTCATGATTCAAGATCACTTCTTCAGGCAGGCAAAGGTAGGGAAATCATCAATGAAAGTCCAAATTTCCAAATGTGAAGAAGCAGTTCATTTTATATTCCCCCCCCCCGTGTCTGTTAAATGGGGGAGGGATATAAAATGGACTGCTACATCACATTTATTTTTAAGAGCAGAACCTGGAAAACACCAACATGCCACGAAAATTTGGACTTTCATTGATGATTCTCCTACCTTTGCATGCCTGAAGAAGTGATCTTGAATCATGAAAGCTCGCAATGATTTTTTTAATTTAGTGATCCAGAAAAGATACCACCTTCTTCTTCTACATTTGTTTTGTATATGGATCACACCACTGATTAGTTTGTTTTAATTTAATGTTAATATGTTAATTCTAACATATTATTTCCAAGTTCTGAGTGTAACAAATATCAGCATTTGAGCTTCACTTGCTTTCCAAGTTAACCTCAAGCTTTTGCATTTTGCAAGCATAGTTCATCCAAGAACATTTTAAGAATGAGTTCTCTTTTGGAAAGGACAGATCTGTAATTATGAATGCTGAAAAATGTTTTCCCTAAGAGGTTTTTGCTGGCCATCATTCTAAATATCAGCAATTACACTGGCCCGGGTACACACTCGTGACTAGGAAAGTGCGTACACGGAGAAGCTCATTGGGTTGTTTGGAACCTCAGGGTATGTAACATAAGTTAAAGTATCCCTCTGTTGAAATCTGCATGCTCTTTATAGCTGAGAGGTGTCTGCTTCTGAAGAATGCATAGCAAAGTATATTATTAGAGTGGGCATCACTGGGATTGTAATAGAACACTTCTCTCCTTAGCAACCGTTCTCAACAACACATTAAACAGAATGATGTGAGACCTTTTGAGAAAGGGGTGGGGTGGAATAAGGGAAGAAATGCCAAAAATCAGCAGGTTTACACACAGAGTTCAACACTGCCAGGCTGCTGCAGCCAAGATAGAAACATACATTGGGCTCCACAAAACCAACAGCTGGTTTTGCCAACCCCTTTGTTTCTTCTTCCTCTACTGAATCCAAATATTGGCAATCATCATGGTGATCAGCCATGAAGACTGTCCTGAGAATATAATGCAGCGGCCTTTCATCTGCTTTCCGCATCACAGCATGACACCCATACCACTGGTCTACTTCCGCAAGTCACTTTCTGGCAGACAAAGTCCTCCTCAGCCCCAGGCCAGGATTGATGAAACTGCTGGCCTCCATCATGATGGATTCAAGTGGGATTTAATCCACTTGGGGACCATCACCCTTCCCTGTGGACTTCGCCACCCAAGCCATATGTCCTCAGGGTTGGCAGGTTAGTTAACCACCGCCTGACACTCGGTGTTGAGTCACTGGCAGTATGGTCTACTCCATTACCATAGCAGGATAACCTGGCCAGACTCAGCCCCTTTGTTTACAAGGAAGCAAATGTAGAAAGAATATTTCTACAATTAATATACTGAATTTTGTTGGCCATCTTCTAGGGTTTCTGAGGGAGGAACCACTTATCAGCCTTTCCAAAACATAAGACCCCAGATGTGGTTGGCACTACAGTTCCCATTACACCTGACTGATGTACCCAGTAGTCCGGGAAGATGGAGGCAGTGAGTTGATGACATGTAGGGTACCCAATTGAGACATTCTGAGCTCGCTGTTCATAAATAAGTAAAACATGAGTAACTCACCACTAAGAATGACAGTCCATTGTTACTTTCTACATATCCTGGTGTCAGTTTAAAAGAATGTCTTCCTAACACTGCCAGTACCAGCAAGTGATGTGGTATAATCTTGGGGGAAAGCTCTAGAGGAGTGATGGTGAACCTATGGCACTCCAGGTGTTTGGGAGTTTCAATTCCCAGAAGCCCTGATCAGCAGGAGTACTGACCTGGGCTTCTGGGAATTGAAGTCCAAGAAGATTTGGAGTGCCAAGGTTCACCATCACTGCTCTAGAGAATTATACAGTTCTAGTATCTGAGACCATATACAGAGTGTATTTTCCTTAACCAACTATTTTTTTCTTTTGTGGCCGGATCAAATTCTGGATTGACAAAATGAATCCATCTTCTTGGCTTTCTCATTGGCCAAACATAAATCCTCATCAGTACATGTTTCTGGTAATAATCTGCATACTAGCCAGTTAGCCAGATTCTGTATCCACATTCACACAGTGTGTTGTTGTCCGCCAGCAGCCCCCGCTTGAGCATGTTGGTCTTGGATTTAGAGAGTCCAACCCTCAGCCTATACAGGGTCACGCTCCCTCAGACAGCTTCCGGGGCCAGACAACCATTTTGCCCTTCCTCCATCGCATGGCACTTTCTGGTGTGGTGGGGGCCACATGAAATGGTGCCGCGGGCCAAAGGTTGAGAATCCCTGCTATACAGGGTCTTCCAAATGTCATAGGGGAGGTTGAGTTCCTCAGCCATATCCTCCTTTAATGTTATAGTTTCTTTGGTTTATCTGGTATGAGAAAGATTAGCTGGCAAAACAAGGTTGTCATTGCCCATGGTACACCTGATTGTGGTTCAGAAATGTGAAAAGAATCCAAATTCTTTGAGGAGACTCTTTATGTGTACTCTTTCTTAACCAACTTAGGAAATATAACTAGCAGGCTCACATTGACTTCAAAATAGGCAAGACAAGCACTTCTTGCTTAAGCTGTACAAGGAAAACTAATGGAACCATTGCAATGATAGAGGGTTAGAGCATACCAGCAATAACTAGACCTCACGCCTTGGTTCTCCATTTCTCCTTCTTTTCAAGATTGTTGTTGTTGTTCAGTCGCACAGTTGACTCCGACCCTTTGTGACCCCATGGACCATTGCCCTCCAGGTACTTCTGTCCTCCACCATCCTCAGCCTGCCCGGCTCTGTGCTCATTGTGCCTACAATACCATCTAGCCATCTCATCTTTGGCCGCCCCCTTCTTCTTTAGCTCTCCACCTTTCCCAGCATCAAGGCTTTCTCAAGTAAATCTTCTCTTCTCATTTGATGTCCAAAGTATTTTAGCTTCATCTTTACTATTTGACCTTTACAATGGTATCTAGAAAATGCCAGAATTTTCTCAAAGATGTCCAATAGCTTCTCTAGAAAATACTTCATTCTTCAGCTTTCAGATAGCTCATAAAGATGAAGGTGCTGTGTATTCTGAGACTTATATTCTAATACAGGGCTCCCTAACCTGCAGTCTACAAGCTCTTTTTGTGTGGCCCTTCAAACTGCTTGTTTGTTGCTATCACCCTCATGACACTTCTCAAAGAGGAGAAGGACAAAGACCACGAGGTAGAGCTAGAGGACAGTGGAGAGATAACATCAAAGACCTATTACAAGAAGACCAAATAACAACAGTGGGTGCCATTAGAAGTGCAAGAACCTTGTATCTCCCTTGACACCTGAAAGGGAGAACGCAAAGAAGAAGGATAAGGCCCTGATGGCATTTTCCCTCAGACCCAAACTGTTCTTCCTACCTACCCAGTGGTTCCCAACATAGGGCCCTTGCCTCACAGGGGGATATCAGTTCCCAGAATTGGCTGTTCAGTGCTTTGGGGTATTGACTTAGACTTCTGGGAATTGAAGTCCAAAAACCAAAGTTTGGGAAACACTGTTCTTGGTTCAGGGGACACCATCTACTGCAGTTTTTTGTGTCTCTTTAAAAAAATTACAGTAGCAGCATTGTTTCCTCTGGTCTTCATGGTTCAGTTCCCTCTTGGTCTTTATTATTATTATTATTATTATTATTTAGATTTATATGCCGCCCTACTTGGCAAAAACCAACTCAGGGCGGCTTACAACATAAAATCGAATACAATACAATATAACAGATCAACAGTACAAAATCACAGCATCCCACAATACAGCGCAACAAAATAAATATAAACATAATATAATCAAAATACAGTCCGTAACAATATTCAGTACAAATAGACAGTAAACAATATATTCACAATACGGTTCATACCCAATATGAAAAATATAACAATATCATAACAAAATAATAATAGTAATGTAATAGCAATTAAATATCATAAAAATACAATAATATAATGCAATAAACAGCAGAAAACTACACATAAATCAACATTGTCAATACATTGTCAATACATTGTCTTACCCTCCATAATAGCATGTTGGCCATTCTAAGTGCTTTGCTAACTGCCAGAGCTCAGATACCTGCAGCAATAAAATTTCTCCGTTGACTTCTGCACGTTTACTTTTAATCTAAATTGTTAGATTAATGATTTTGTTACACCTTGATTTAAGATGTGGCCATCTTTAGGCATTGGGCACTCTAATGTGGCCCCCATGCCCTAGAAGGTTGGAGACTCCTATTCCTAAAGGCCAACCGGAAGAAGGAAGGGATTAGGAAGAAAGAGAGCAAATGGCAGCAGAAACACTAGTTTGCCTAAAGCCTTCTGTCTGCCAGAGTGAGGCAATGCAAATGCCACAGCTGTTCTGGCTTTGCTGCTGTAGTCAATTAGTTGGCTAGATGAATTGATTTTAAAGTGTGTTGATTGACTAGTTAATTGGGCCACAGTTTTTTTTAACAAGTAATGTTGACATAAGAAAAGTCATGTTGTGTCAGACCGAAAGCCAATCTAGTCTAGGATGTTGTTCACATAGGGTGCATCCCGTTAGTCATGGGAAGGTCAAAAACATGGATATATCTGCACATGCTGCCTCCAAGTCTCCAGCAAGAGATATGCAGAAATTTTAATTGTGGAGGTGATCTATTGGCATTTTGACAGGTAGCCCTCATAGCCATAAATTCCGGAGCCCTGATGGTGCAGTGGTTAAATGGCTGTACTGCAACCAAAGGTTGTCAGTTCAATCCTGACTCGTCCTCAAAGCTGACTCAGCCTTCCAGTCTTCCGAGATTGGTAAAAGGAGTACCCAGAATGTGAACCACCCAGAGAGTGCACTAATTGCTATGGGGCAGTCAGTATATATGTGCGATTGCTTTGGTTTGCTGCATGGTACTATCAGTTTCACTTTTAAAGCAATCCAAATTGTCAGCCATTGTTCATTCTTCCAGCAGTGAATTCCAGGTCATGAACAATTTGAAGCAAGCCTGCTTTTCTTATCTGTCTTGAGTTTCGTTTTAACCCATGACTGCTAATTTTTCTCAAGAGTATTTGATGAAAAAAGTTATCAAAAGCTTTTTGAAAACCTAAGGTGAATGAAACAGGACTTAATCTTTGCAGAAGTGGTACTGAGTCTCCTTCAACAAGTTTTGTCCTGAGTGAGTTGAGGAGGATGGTGGAGGACAGAAGTGCCTGGCGGACAGTGGTCCATGGGGTCGCAAAGGGTCGGAATCAACTGTGCGACTGAACAACAAAATACTTTTTACCAGTTTGCTTGGAAAAGATATTAAGTAAAGTGTCTGTAATTTCCTGGGTCACTGCTGGGTTTTGTCTGAGCCTTTCTTTTAAATCCATTTATTGGCTATACCTTGTCTGAGCCTTATGTTTTTGTGGGGGAAATTAGAACCTAGGTGGATGTAAATAGGTGAGCCCTGATTAAACCTTTAATAATAATTGTGTGCCATCAAGTCCACTCTGCTTTATGGCTACCATTTCAAGGGTTCTCTAGGTAGAGCATACACAGAAGTGGTTTACCATTCCCTTCTGGGGGAATCCTGGGACTGTGCAGTTTGTCCAGGCTGGCTCTTATCCCAGGAGTAACAGTGGGGAATCAAACTCTCAAGCTATGGCTCCACAGCCAGATACCTAACTCACTGAGCTATCCAGCCAGCTCATTAAATCATAGTGCTTCCCAGAAAACTACCTTGCCCTTGCTTATAAGATAGGATGCTGTATTGCAGCAATAGTAGCCCTCGTGGCGCAGTGATTAAAACTGTCATACTGTAGCCAGAATTCTGCTCACGATCTGAGTTCGAACCTGACAGGCTCCAGGTTGACTCAGCCTTCCAAGGTCAGTAAAATGTGTATCAAGCATGTTGGGAGCAAAACGCTGGTTACCTGTGAATCAGTCATAGTGCCCTTAAATGCAACCTGGTGGTATGCCAGTATAATTGTTATTGCCAGAAGCAAAATGGCTGTTCCAGGAGTCTGATCAGAGAGGGCTTTTTAAAGAGTAGTAGACTTTACACAGACACACTGAGGAACCATCAGAAAAGAGATTTAACTTAGAGACCACTGTATAGCAATAGGATGTGAACGTGAAGGTCATCATAGGTTCAGATGTCCACATTGCCAAACAAGGCATCCTATCTAAAACACACACACAAATGTAAGCGACAGAGGATAAAATAATGGATGATAAGAATTCAGTCTAAAACAGCTTCCTCTGTTGCTACGGTTTTCTGCATAGCTTTGCTATTTCATAATCTAGCATCATTAACGTTTGGGTTTTTTTTTACTTTTTTAATATATCAATTGCTCCATGAAGATCACTGTGAAAGCAGAGCATTGCATCAATGTTTTAAATAAACAATCCAAAGGGCACAATTCCAGTTGCTTCTCAGAGCCTGAAGGAGAAAGCCAAGGACTTCCCTGCTCCTTTGAAATAATACAGGGCACAATTCTGTGGGACGTTGTCCCTAAAAAGGAGAAAGAGAAAGGGCAGAAAGGGAAAGACTGTTTAGTTTTCTGCTTTGGGCATTGAAGTCACTTTTAGGTCAGGCCTTCAAGCATGGTGTTCATTAGATGCTGAGACCCTGAGGAGTTGGATTACATTATTTTAAAGTAAACAATGCCATAAAGTAGAAATGAACAGCTTCATTAAAAAGCCAGGTGAATAAACACATTTAACATTAGAGCATAGGGTTTACAGCTTCCTTCCTTCAGAGTAACATATGTGACAGGGGGTTTATGGCTTATGATTTGTGTTCTGAAAAGGAGGGGCAGAGGTTTGTCTCTTCATCGTTTATCAAGATCTGATAAGTCATTTTGGTGAGCAAAGAATTATCTGCTCTAAGAGACTGAGAATTACTCCCAGGAGGAATATGTGTAGATGATTGGCTTATAGTGCTATTATTATTAATATAATAAAAGCAACAAGCTCAGATTGCTTTTTCATCTGGAGATCTCACGGGGATTTACAAGGGTAGATGTGCATTATTAGCTTCATTACATAGGAAGCAACCTATACAGATCCAGGCGATTGGCATCTCTAGCCAACTTGTTATCATTTCAACATCGACTAACATGAAACCTCTGGAGTCTTGAGCAATTCATACACATCAGGTACACAGGCACACACAGGATGGCCAATCATTGTGTACCTCATGTGTATAAATTGATGCCATGAGGCCTCGCTCTTCTTTCCGATGAAGTGGATTCGATCCACGAAAGCTTACATTTATATACAGTTTTTTTGCTGTTTTGTTTTGTTTACTCTCTCTCTCTTTTTAAATTGTGTCAGAAGCACAGAAAGATGCTTTCTGAGATGAAAGGATTTTTGCTGGAGGAACTCTGCTCAGGGGACGCCTAAATGAGGTTCCTTTCATGTCCCCAAGATCTTTTCCCAACAAAGTGATCTCTATTAATCTACTTGCAATTTCTTGCTTTCAAACTGCTAGGTTGGCAGGAGCTGGGACAGAGATGGGTGCTTATTCCGTCATGCAGTACTTGGGTCTTGAACTGCCAACTTGCCAGCCTTCCAGCTAACAAGGCAAGCTTCTTAACCACTGAGCCACCGCAGTCCCTTGCTTACTCTGATCTGTTGGTATAATTAGTCAACACTTTATTGTGGGAAAGGATGTAATCTAGTAATAACTTGCAAGTAGAGTAGGCTAATTAAATCATGGAATTGACTCACCAAATCCTTAAGGGTCTACTCTATGTTGCAACTTACTAATGAATTTCAGCCAATGATTTTAAAGACATTTTAAGAAACATTTTAGATGGGGATGTTTCAAGATTTCTGCTATTATAAATCATATCTATCTATGTATCCATCTATCCTGCCTTTCTTGCCCTCCCCCACTAACAGTTCCTGCCCATCAGAGTTGACAGTAGTAGGCTAGATTGGTCAGCTTCCTGTATTGCTAATAAGCACTGCAACAACTCACCTTGATACAAAACAATGAATAGCAACAGCAAATTAATTTTTAAACAATGTAACAAGTAACACATATGGATTACGTCTTAAAATAACCTGGAAATGCTCAGGAGACTCTTGACATATATTAAATGAGTAAAAGAAGCTCATGAAACATTTGCATTGTTGAGATCCAACCAAGCTCTTTCTAGCCAACTATCCTATTTGCAACCACAGCCAGACAAGTACTGCTGGAATTTCACCCAGGTGGTGTTTGAAGCTGAGGGGCATCTCCTTTGGTTTGTCAGAGGTACTTTACAATAAGAAGCTCAGTTTCCATCATGCTTCAGATGCAAGAGTGAGATCTTCTGTCTTGCTTTGTGAGACATGAGGCACAGTTCACACAAAAAAAAACCAACGCCAGATAAAACATATTCATTTTGAAAATGTCACAAGACTTTTTTTCCCCAATAGGCCAACCTAACCATAGAGTAGACCCTACTGCCAGTGACTCAATGCCAAGCGTCAGGCAGCAGTTAACTAACCTGACAACCCTGAGGACTAAGGGCCTTGGGTGCTGAAGTCCACAGGGAAGGGTGATGGTCCCCAAATGGATAAAATCCCACTTGAATCCATCTTGATGGAGGGCAACAGCTTCATCAATCCTGACCTTGGGGCCGATGAGGACTTTGCATGCCAAAAGGGCTCAGGACCAGAAAGTGACTCGCAGAACTGGATCAGTAGTACAGGTGTCATGCTGCGATGTGGAAGGCAGATGAAAGGCCACTGCATTATATTCTCAGGACAGTCTTCATGGCTGATTGCCATGAGGATTGCCTATATTCAGAGTCAGATACAGCAGACGTAGAGGAAGAAGAAGAACTATTCCCTTTGCAAATGCCATTTGCAGTCCAGCATGGCTGACAGTAAGATTGCAGTCATGCATTTGGATGAGCACAGCTGTTGCACAGCTAGAGTGCTCTGCTAATGCTCTAGTGATTTACAGCTTTCAGTTACACAAATCTAGGGATTGCCCCATTGAAAACAACATGTACAAGGGAATAAAGAATTACCTGTGTGCAAGTGACCAGTGAGTATCACCTTGCAGAATGGCTGCTTCCCACATGGAAAAAAACAGAACAGGATTTTGGCCAGATTTTTCACGACTATGTCTTAGCTCATTGGTAAACCCTCTAACCAGGAAGTGCTCTTATGCATTTTGTGGCAGCGAGTTTCATTTTAACTGATGAAGTGGACTTGGTCCACGAAAGCTCACATTTAAATACATTAGTTAGTCTTTAAGGTGTCACAACAATTTTTTCTTTTCTTTTCTTTTGTTTCTTTTTTTTGCTGTTCTGTTTTGTTTGCTCAGACATGCTTGCACAGACTATCATGGCTACCACTTCAAACATTTCATTTTAACTGGGACAGATGATATCAGAACAGAATTTGGAAGATTTTTTTTTTGGGGGGGGGGGGGCTGACTTTTGGCTGGAGGATTTTGGGTGTAAAAGTCCAAATAGTAACTCTTTGAATCTCTTATAACAATATGATGAAGGAAATTAGGTCCAGTGAACGTCACACAGAGATACAAACTCCAAAGATCCTCTGTCAAAGTCTCGTCAGTCTTCCTGAAGGGATTAGAGAAAGGCTATAGATCTGTGGTGGCTCAAGTGGTTAAGACACTGAACTCACTGACTGGAAGGTCAGAGTTCGATTCCCAGGTACTGCATGATGGAGTGAGCTCCTGCAGTTCTAGCAATTTGAAAGTAAGTACAATAGAACCCCGGACAACGTTATGACATAGTTCCACAAGTCATGACGTTGTCCAGTTTTTCACGTTGTTCGATACATTGATCGAACAATGCTAAAAAAAATCCCTGACGTCAGGGACAAACCACGCCGAGGCAAGGCTCGGCTTGTCCGAAATGCCCCCCCCCCCGGTAGGCACGCAATCGTGTGTCGTTCGGGGTTAAGGCAAGGTACGGGAAAGACCCCCGTATCCTGCCCTAACCCCGAACTACACGCGCGCACGCTCGAAGTTGCGAAAGTGTAAGGATCTTTACCCTTTCGCAACTTTGGGCGGCTTGGATGCTTGCGCGCCTCGGCGGCGGTTAGGCGAGGATGCGGGGGTCTTTCCCGTATCCTTGCCTAACCGCCGCCGCAGCGCGCGTGCACGCCCGCGGTTCCGAAGGAGTACCCTCTCGGAACTTCGGGCGACTTGAAGGCTTGCGCACCGTGACGTACCCTTTCCAAACATCGTGGGGGTGGGTGCTGGGGGGGTTGGATTGGGTAGATGTTCTACCCAATCCACCCCCCCACGCATACACTTGTTCCGAATAACGTGAAAATCGCGCTATTCGATACAAGATTTTTCCGAAAATCTTGTCACGTTATGCGGTTTTCACGCTATACGGTACTTGCGTTACCCGGTACTCACGTTACCCGGGGTATTACTGTACATGTAATTGCAAGTACTGTAGATAAATAGGGACCACTTCAGTGGGAAGGTAAACAGCATTCCGTGCACTCCAGTGTCTAGTCATGCTTGCCACGTGTTCACAGAAACATCTGCAGATGCAGCAGTAGCGTGTGAATTTCAGTTGCCAAATTTGCCACCCCCTGGTGGATGCTAGCGCTTGCTCCCGCTAGGGCTTCTGGGAATTGTAGTCCATACACCCAAAATTGCCACCCCAGGCAATTCGCCCCCCTCCCCACCGCAACCCTACTGAGATGCAGACAGCGCTGGCTCTTTGGCTATAAACAGAGATAATGCTGTGTTTTAAAGGGTTTTTAATTGTTTTATATTGGTTTTAACTTGTGTACACCACCCAGAGTCCATTAGATAGGGTGGTATATAAATCTATTAAATTAAATTAAACCCTAGAGTCAGATACAACTGGGTTTTTTTTTAGCAAGGGCGACCTTTACCTTTACCTATAGGTCTGTAAGGTAACACAAATGCAACAGTAGGTGTTACCTTTATTAGACCACTAAAAGACAAACAAGGAGAGATCTTTTGTGTGGGGAAATCCTATTTTTTTAAAGATTAAGAGCTGTCATTTTATTGATAATGCAGAAAATTTCTAAATAAAGAGGCTGCATGGCAGATGTCTACGCCAGGTCTGCTTGCGAGAGGTAGATTCAAACTCTGGCCCAAACCACTCCTGGAGTCACTTTGTTCTCCCATCCACCTGTCTGAAGGTCTGCATTGCTCGAAAGCCAGTTGTGTACAACTTGAGGGGGTTTCCATGGTCATGTGGCAGGCATGACCTGATGCCAAAGCACACAAGATGTTACCTTTCCCGCTGAGGTGGTACCTGTTTATCTACCTGCAATTTCTTGCTTTCGATCTGCTAGGTTGGCAGGAGCTGGGACAGACAGAAGAACACTCCATTGTGCAGCCCTCGGTCCTCAAACTGCTGACCTGCTGACCTTCCAGTTATCAAGCTCAGCATCTTAACCACTAAGCCACCTTGGCTTTATCCACCTGTCCACTCTTTGCCTAATAGTACTGCCAGCCCCAGTGTTATTACAAAGCAGGCATAATTTGTTGGCTTTAATTTCTTGTATCTCCTTTATTTTCCCTCCCTTGCAAGTTTGCTCTGAGACTGGATGCATTAAGGATTCTTACTTCTTCAGTATGTTAAAAGTACAGTATTGCAAATGTGGTTAATAATAATTTTAAAAAACAACTGAAAGTGAACAGTGTAAAATGCCTGTAGCTTTCTGGGTCTTAGTAAAATTAATGGTCACTCTTGCTCGAAAGGCAGTCATATCTGACTTTAGGAGTTGGTGCTCATCTCCATTTACAGACAGAGAGCCAGCACTGTCTGCATCTGCAGACGTTTCCATGGTTATGTAGCAGGCATGATAAGATACCACAGCGTGCAGAATGCTGTTACCTTTTCCACTAAAACAATACCTATCTATCTACTTGCAATTTCTTGCTTTCAAACTGCTAGGTTGGCAGGAGTTGGGACAGACAGTGGTTGCTCATTCCGTCACATAGCACCCAGGTCTCAAACTACTGACCTTCCAGTCGTCAAGTTCAGAATACTAACCACTAAGCCACTGCAGTCCCTTATGGATGGGCTTAAATATCAGAAATTTACTCTTTTGACCCTTGAATGTTTCTGGTCATTCTGTAGCCATGCATTTATCTTGGTAGCCAGGGTGGAAGCGTCTGCAGGCACCCAGATTCCACTCTTGAGACATGAGATATGGGGTGGGGATGGCTGGGAATGGGGGGAAGAAGGAGTTTCCTGGCTTTTAGCCCAGAGAGGCAGGTGAAAATGAAAGCTTGGAATCAATTTCTGTTCTGTACCTCCAGCGGCCGCGCCATAGCCTCGCTGGGTGCTGGGAATGTTCCACTGCGGTCCACCAAAGTCTGGCCAAGTTCTCATCTTAGCATATTTTTCTTTCTAATCTCTCGATAGGCTTTCCCTTCGTGTGCTTTGTTAATGTTATGGGAGCCGCTCTCAGCTGGGTCCCATGCAGATAAAGTCAAGTTATCGGAGAAGCCCATATTAAGTATCTGGCCGGCCACATGGTGCTGAAGCCTTCCTGGTGTGTAAGCAGAGAACGGCGGCACCTCTCGGGCTGGAGACCTGTCTGAGGGACTCGTGCCAATATCCTTTCCGCCTCCCCCATCCCCTGAGCCAGCGTGGGAGGAACAGGGGAGGGGGGAAGCAGGAGCCAAGGCAGTTGGATCAATTCCTGCCTCGACGGTCAGGCAGACGAGAGAATCCCAACCACGCTAACTAGCCATGTGCTGAATTTCACCCTGAGTCAAGCATGCCTGGCAGGCGCTGTTGGAAACACACTACTTGTAGCTGCTGAGTTGGAGAAGGGATTTAAAGCAGGGCTGGAGTGGAATCCTGGCAATATCCAGGCACGGAAAATTTTTCTCGCAGGGTTATGTAATGCTTGCTTCTTGGGTGCCTCTGGGGATATAAAGCACTGAAGGGAAAATCCAAAGGGTTATGATACGCAAGGCCTATTATACTCAGCAGAGACAGAGAAGACAATTTAGGTGGAACAATAGCATGTGGAGATACCTAATATTGACTCAGGGACTGGGGTGGCTTAGTGGTTAAGATGCTGAACTTGACAGCTGGAAGGTTGGCAGATCAACAGTACAAGACGGAGTGAGCTTCCATCTCTGTCCCAGTTCCTGCCAAACTAGCAGTTTGAAAGCAAGAAATTGCAGGTACAGTAGAACCTCATATAACTAATGCCTCATCTAGTGGAAAAACTTGCATAAGGAAACGAGATTGAAAAACATGGTGCCTTGCATAACCAAAAAAATTTGCTATGTGAAAATAGCGCTCCCTGTGGAAAAAACTCATATAACAAATATTTCTATGGAAAAACTCGCATAATGAAAAAAAATTGCTATGCAAATTTTCACATAGAAATTTTCATTATGTAAGTTTTTCCGTAGGAATTTTCATTGTATGAAAAAAAATTAGTATAATAAAAAAACTTGCATAGCAAACAGCCTTGTAGAAAGAAAGAGGCTCCACTGTAGATAAATAAGTATCACTTTGGGGAAGGTAACAGTGTTCTGTGCATGCCAGTGTCTAGTCATGCCTGCCACATGACCACAGAAACCTCTGCAGATGCAGACAGCACTAGCTCTTTGGCTCTAAATGGAGATGAGCACCACCCCCTAGAGTCGGACACAACTGGCTTTTGAGCAAGGGAGACCTTTACCTGGGTCTGTTTATTTAGCATCTAAGTTGGAAGCCTGAGTCTTTTACTGGAATGTCACCCTTAACTGCAACCTTTTCTGTTTGTCCATTGCAAAGAATGCCAACACAAATTATTTGTTGCTGTAGATTTTAAAACAGAGTCTGGCACTTTCCACTTGGCTGCATTCTTAAATGTCCAGCAGAATCATTTAGTTGCATGCGTACACACAACATAGGTCCAATTCCCAGATACTTCCCTTTACTGTGCCAGGCCTGTTCCCATTGTATGCCTGCTTCAGTTGCTGCTTTGATTTTTATTGTTGTGAAGTGCCTGGAGTGGTCCTTTTGTTAAAGAAGTTACTGTTCTGTAGTAAAAAGTAAATAGAGTAGGGAAGAGTTGGATGGGAGTTATTTTAGCAAAGGGTAAAACTGACTGTTTCCAGGATTGGGCATTTCCAGGAATTTGCAGTGTCTATGCTTCTATAGAGCAGTCTTTCTCAACCCAGTTGCCTCAGAGATTGTTGGATAAAAAGTCCATCATTCCCAGTTGATGGGGAGTCAGTGGAGGAAGGAATTGTAGTTCAAGAAGATGGAGGGACACATTTGGCTGGAAAAGGCTAGTATAGGATTTTGCAAAAAGGATAAACTGTGTCAGGCCTCATTCCATGCCAAAGTAGAGGTAAAGAACTAGTAGCAAAGGTATGCCTTAATGCAGCAAAGATCAGAAGCAAGGTGGAGAACAGTAGCAAGAAACAAGAACCCACTTACTCTGCAAATTGCAGGCAAAGTTCACCAGGAAGCTTTGATGCCTTTTTGGGCTTCTGGTTGTAGTTTGAAGCTTCTCTGAGGGTGAGCCTGTAACAAAGGAGTTTTACCACTTTAGCTTTCCAGATTTTGGGGGCAGTGGGCAAGCCCAGTGGCTGCCATTGTGGCCAGTAATGAGAAAATATGACAGCTGTACTCCAAAAATGTCTGGAAGGCCACACTTATCCATTACTGCTATTCTAACAAGAGCAGGCTGGGGGCAGTTTGGAAGTAGGACATAACTGTAATCTGTACCTCCCCTTTCCTTGGGTTCTCCGTTTCGGAGGAAGGAGCTCACTGGACAAGGAATAACATTCAAGGATTCTTTTCCTATTTTTTCCATTCAATGTTTCTTATGTTGTTATGCTAAAAATGTTTAACTAGGAGTGATCTACTGTATCTTTAGCACAGCAGTGCTCAACCCTAAGGTTTCTAATGGTTTTAGACTATCCTCCAGAAGACCTTAGATTTTGAGTTGTCTTAATCAAGGCTTCTGGATATTGTTGTCCACATCCATTTACAGTACCAGAATAAATCTACTGTTGAAAGAGAAGATGCTGTTGGCTTTTCCATTGGGTGGAGAATGTGGAGTAGACATGCATTCACTGCAGAGAGCGTAAGAGACTCAAATGTTAATTAACACATTAATAACATTACATGCAAAGCAAGTTGACATAGCTGTTAACAAAACAATGTGCATGATGACCGGGTACTTCAAACATAGACCAGTTGAGAAAATATATCCTCTTGTTGGTATTGCTCCACTAAGATAAGGGGAGAAGTAGTAGTGAATGCTGGAAGAATGGCTCTGAATGGCTATGAGCCTCAAGTCCACTGGCTCAGATCCAGGAGGAGCTTTATGGCAAGAACAAACATTCTTGAGGATATGCAAGAGCAAAACCAAATTAGAAGATGGAGGAAGGAGCTCAGTGGACAAAGAAACAACATTAAAAGAGGATATGGCTGAGGAACTCAACCTCCCCTACTTCACTTGGAGGACCCTGAATAGGCTGAGGTTCAGAGTCCTAAATGCAAGACCAGCATGCTCAAATGGGGGCTGCTGGCGGACAACAAAACACTGTGTGAATGTGGAGAGATACAGAATCCCAGCTCATTTACTGGTCTGCCAGTTACTACCAGAAACATGTACCGATGAGGGTTTAATTTTGGCAAACAATAAAGCCAAGAAAGTGGCTTTATTTTGGCAGTCCAAAGTTTGACCCGAACATGAAAGAAGAAATCCCTTTTGCATTACACCTCATTCACAGCATGTTGCCAGTAGCAATTTGATGCAAAGTAAAAGATGCACAAAATCAGGCTGTCTCCTCCTCTCCCCAAAACACAACCCCAGGTCACCCTGCAGACAGTTTTTCTGAGGACCAGTTTCAGATTGATTTGTCACTCAAGGTAATGTGCAATTGCCAGCCAGGAAAGAGGCATACCTCTTTGCCAGTTGAAGAGCTGAGCTGGTCTGATGCATTAAGCCGACAAGGCCATCTGCTCCCACATAGTCTGTCTTAAATCCCAGCCAGTCTTCTAGAATCTCTTGAACTTTATCAGGTTTTATCGCCTGTGTTAACCGGCTGCCACATCAGGAAATCCCAGATCCTGGCACCAAATAGCTAATGTTAGAAAGAGCCAGCTATCCTTAGATGGTCCCTTCACATTGCATAAATAAAATGTAGGATGACTTCCTCTCTTCAGAAAAGTCTTGTCCTGAGAAAGGAATGGGATTCTTTTTGGTATAAACCACTGGAGGTAAACACAAGAGGCTTAATGCACTCCCCAGCTGTTCTTTCATGGCTGAGTCAGAAAAAGAATTCCTGCTGTGAACAAAAGTGCCATTTGCTTGGTGGCTATTGTGTTGAATTGACACGAGATGTGTGTCTGAGAGAGAGGATTGTAGTGGCTGTTCTTGCCCAGGACATGAGCAGATGGGTACTGCTGCAATCATGTCCTGTTTGAGGATTTCCCTATTGGTCACTGCAGAAATATGGTACAGCTCTTCTTAAGTTCTGGGACTTGAAATTAATGAGAGAGAAAAAATCAGCTGAAATGGACCCAAGCTCCTTGAGATGATGTGGTCTGAAACAGGAGGCAGTAGTCTTCGCTTCCTACCTTCCCTAGTTGTCTCAGGGTTAAAGAGTGGTGCTAAACCCTTTCATTCACTTTGATGGAAATAGGCTAGAAATGTAAGAAGCTGCTTTATACTGCTTTATACTCCATTGGGCTGCTGGGCAGAGGGGTTGGGTGAACTCTGTGCTGGGGGAAGGGATGACCCACTCCCATTGAGCTGCTGAGCAGAGGGGTGGGGCAACCTCTGTGCTGGGAGAGGAAGGAAGTGCTCCCATTGGGCTGCTGGGTGGAGGGGCAGGGCAACCTCTGTGCTAGGGGAGAGAGGAAGCACTCCCATTGGGTTGATGGGCAGAGGGGCAGGGAGAATTCTTTGCTTGGCAGAGGGAGGAAATGATGGTGAGCATGCAGACAGAGAGGGCTAGGAGTGCCCTCTCTGGCAAACAGGCCATAGGTTCTCCACCACTGGCATGGTTGGATCACAGTATGTTGCATTGACATTCCAAAAAATACATAGCAAATTCCAAAGGAATTGTGTAAATCAGTGTTTCCCAACCATTGGAGTTTGGAACTTCAAGTCCCAGAAGCCTAAGTCAATTTCCCAAAGCACTGATCAGCCAATATACTGATTTAGGCTTCTGGGAATTGAAGACTCCCTGTGGGGCATGGCCCCCACATTGGGAACCACTGGTGTAAATTATGACTAGGCATGGTTTGGGGAACAGTTTCACACTGCTAGGACCATCCATTGGCTGCATCATCCCTCCCTGTCAAATGTTGTTTGTTTGTGTTACTTATACTGGGTCCATCTAACATGAGCTGCTCTGGGCCCAGTATTTAAATTTAGAAAAGAAACATGTTTCCCACCCAGCCATCCTAATTGGATCTTCAGAACAGGGTAGGCTTTCAACAACTTGCAGAGTGGTTGTGCTGGATCTGCCTTACTTCTTTGTATCTGTTCCCAGACTCAAAAGGAGGACTGAAATTTCCCAGAAAGATTTATGATCACTTCATTCTCAGCCACTTGTAATAGAAACAAAAAGGCAGAGGTCGAACCTTCTCTTCCTCCATACGTGGAACAAACATGGGTTTTCAGATAAGAGCATTGGTTGCCACCTTGGATCAAGAGACACTTCCTGTCATCAGGAGCAGCTTTCCCAGGGAGATGTGGAGATGTGGAAGGGTTGAGAGCCAGTGGAAAATGAGAAATGCTTGAATGGCACTTTAAAAGGTGCAGTGATCCCTCCAGAACCGAGAAGCAAGGACTAGGTTCTAGTAACAAAAGGTGTTTTGAGCTAAAATGTGTGGTTTTGTTTTGGGGTGGGTTTGTTTTTAAAACTACGTCAGTTACCTTGACCTGGTGATAGGGATTATAAGAATCATTCAGAAAAGTTTGATTTTTGGGAAGAAAGTAGACTGAATACTCTTAAAGGTAAAGGACTCCCTTGCTCAAAAGCCAGTCATGTCCATCTCTAGGGGCTGGTGCTCATCTTCATTTCCAACTGAAGAGCCAGTGCTGTCTGAGTCTGCAGACATTTTTGTGGTCCTGTGGCAGCAGTGGCGTCGCACAGTCTTCAGCCGCCTGGGGCGAAGAACAAACTCGCCGCCCCGCCCCCAGCTCGCCGCCCCCGCCGCCGCCCCACAACCCAGGCAGAAGGCGCCCCCCTGCTGACTAGTGGCGTGCGCGCGCTCCGCACACCTTCGCCCGCTCGCCTTCCAGGGGCCCTTCGTCACCCACCCCCGATGAGCGCACCTCCACCTCCGGCAGCTCGCTCGCCCGGCTGGCCGTCGGGGGCTCTCCGCCGCCTACTCCTGGCGGGCGCCCTGTGCGTTCACGCGCATGCTGCCCAACTCCTCCCGCCCAGCCAGCAGCCAGGGGCTCCCCGCCATGGCGCCACCCACCCCCGACGAGCGCCCCGTCTGACGGCAAGCTGGGTGGGTGGGTGGCTGGGCAGGCAGAGGTGAGCAGGGTGCCCACCAGGGGCAGGCGGCGGAGAGCCCCCGACGGCCAGCCAGGTGGACGGAGGCGAGCAGCGCTCGCCAGCAAAAGGGCCACCCTCCGCCTGGGAAGTCCTGCTTCCTAAGCCCGGCCCCAGGCAGAGGGAGGCCAAACTGGTGGGGACATTTTGCCGCCCCCTGAAATCCGCTGCCCGGGGCATCCGCCCCCCGCGCCCCCACGCTACGCCACTGTGTGGCAGGCATCTCTAGATGCTTGAGTGAACAGAATGCTGTTATCTTCCCCACCAAAGTGGCACCTATTTATCTACTTGCAATTTCTTCCTTTCAAACTGCTAGGCTGGCAGGAGCTGGGACAGACAAAAGGACCTCACTCTGTCATGCAGCACTCGGGTCTCAGAACTGCTGACCTGCCAATGTTATAGTCGTCAGTCTCAGCATCTTAGCCACTAAGCCACCACAACCCTTCACTAGGAGATACTGACATTTAAAGCCCCAAAAGTAACATTTCCAAACTCTGGAATGAAATACTGTACAACTATATTAATTCAGTTCCCAGAATTTACATCTCTCCTACCTCCTATTTACTGCTATTTAACACTACTCTTGTCAACTCTCTCCACAAACACTCCACCCTACTGAAGAAGGAGAGCCTCTGAGTGTACACCATTGGCATGAAGGCCTTTTAAGTGCTACATATGTTTCCTTGTTTTTGTGGCAAAACACATGGGGTGCAACAGCACTGAGAAGTAAACCAAGTCTTCTTCTTCAAGAGTTGGATCCAGTGGTGGGATTCAAAAAAAAATACTACCTACTCTGGGCGTGGTATGGTGGGCGTGGCCAGGGGAAAACCCTGCGTTATTTCAAAACTTGGATGGGCAGAGGGGCCAGCCAGAAATTCTGCTACTGGTTCTGGCGAACTGGGGCGAACCTGCTGAATCCCACTACTGGCTGGATCCAATTCCAAATAATGACTATCCTCATGCGATCAGCCTGGTAGCAATATAACCTTCCACATCATAGAGTAACACCCATACCACTGATCCACTTCAGTATAGCACTTTCTGGTCCTGAGCCCTTTTGGCACATAAAGTCCTCATCAACCCCAGGCCAATATTGATGAATCTGATGCCATCCATCAAGATCGATTCAAATGGGATTTAATCTTCCCTGTGGACTTCACCACCCAAGGCCATTAGTCCCCAGGGTTTGTCAGGTTAGTTACCCACCACATGACAATCGGCATTTAATTGCTGGCAGTATGGTCTACTCTATTGCCATAGCAGGATAATCTGGCCAGACCAGAAATCAAGTCTACGGCCTGTTAATCTAAAGAAATTGATATTTGTGAAGTATGCAACTGGCCCAATAAAGAAGGAATAGTAACATTTGTAAGTTTATTAAAGTTATGACTATAACTTTAATGATGTCTTCACCACAAACTTCTAGTAATGTCCATGTAACCTCCCAACAGAGGAGGACATTTTGTGGTTATGTAGCAGGGAATGTAAGTACACATGCACGCACACATTCATTCCCCATGTCTATTTCATGGGAAATTGTATGTACGATACTGTATATATCTCAAAAAATTATACAATTTGTGAAAATTGTACAGTTGTTCAAAGCCCAAAACTAGGAATATTGCTGTATTATTTAATGATCTGAACCACTGAATGGGCTGTGAAAAAATAAAATTGTTGCTCCCTCACAAATTGTACAGAATTACAATAATTACTCCATTTTGGCATGGGACGTCTAAAATCAGAAGCATTGGATGAGTTGTTTCTATCATTTTCACCAATGGATACAAAAGTCAGTCCTTCTGTGCATGTTCTTCATGTTTGCACACTTGTGCATATGGACTTCATTAAGAGAGTAGACACGGGATGTACAGGGTGCAGCAGCATAACTTCTTGTTTTCAAAACTTAATAAAATCCATTGTAAGAATCAGAAAATGTTTATTTGTTTTTTATAATGTAGGCACATACCTAAAGTTTTGTTTTACACAGTTTTGAAGATCAAATCAGGTAGGTGACGTCCCCCATTCTCCATACACTGAGTAAACCGATTTCTGGCGTTTGTCATGACTCTTTCCAGCATAGCAGGCTGTATGCTGGGTTGCGATCACTGAACAACCACTCGAAAAGTAGGCCTCAATGGCAAACACACGCTCCACACTATTCCAACGCATGATGGTGACTGAACTGTGTCGGGACAAAACTTTATAGTCCCGCCTCTCGAACGAGACCACTAGCACTCCGCTACGACATCAAACAACTGAATTGCGCGCATTTTAAAAAAGGAAGTTATGCTGTCGCACCCTGTATTTATGGAGACTTGCCCTGGGGATGGGGAGCCCTTTATCTTACTCTTGGTTGGAGACAAGGAATCTTGCAATCCTTTCAGAAATCCTCATTGAGGACTCTTCTGTTATTAATACTGTCAATCAGCTGTATTACTAATGTGAAACTAGAATTTCTTTGGGAATAAGTTGAATAACTAGAGAATTTACTCAACGTCTTCTTTCATGTACAGATCAAACTTTGGATTGCCAAAAGGAAGCCACTTTCTTGGCTTTGTCATTGACCAAAATTAAGTCTTCGTTGCTGCATGTTTCTGGTAGTAGTTGGCAGACCAGAAAATGAGCCAGGTTCTGTATCTCTCTGTGTTCACACAGTGCGTTGTTGTCCACCAGCAACCCCACTCGAGCCAAAGAGATGGCACAGATTGCTGTAGTGATGTGTACATATGCCCCAAATGCAGTATCTTGATGGATGTTGGTCTTGCATTCAGGTACTCCATCCTTCATCCTGTTCAGAGTCCTCCAAGTAACATATGGAAGGCTGAGTTCCAGTGAGCTCCTTCTTCCATCTCCTAATTTGGTTTTGCTCTTGCATCCCCCTGAGGAATGTTTGTTCTTGCCATTAAGTTCCTCCTAGATCTAAGCCAGAGGACTTGAGGCTTATATCCATTTAAGGCAGTGATGGTGAACCTTGGCACTCCAGGTGTTCTTGGACTTTAGTTCCCAGAAGCCCAAGTCAGTACACCTGTTGATCAGGGCTTCTGGGAACTGAAGTCCAAGAACAGCTAGAATGTCAAGGTTCCCCACCACAGATTTAGGGGGTGTCAAGGGTCATTCTGGGCCATTAGGAAAGTTGAGCACAGAAGAATAGACGCCTTTGAAATGTGGTGTTGGAGGAGAACAAATAGGTCAATCTTAGAAAAAAATCAATCCTGACTGCTCCTTGGAAAGTTAAATAGTAAAGATGAAGCTAAAGTACTTTGGACATCAAATGAGAAGAGAGGATTCACTAGAGAAAGCCTTGATGCTGGGAAAGGTGGAGGGCAAAAGAAGGAGGGGCGGCCAAAAATGAGATGGCTAAATGGTATTGTAGATGCAATGGGCACAGAGCTGGACGGGTTGAGGAGGATGGTGGAGGACAGAGGTGCCTGGAGAAATGGGGTTGCAAAGGTTCGGAATCAACTGTGTGACTAAACAACAACAAAGGGTAGTTCTCTTGTTTAGTTCTCTCGGCATCGGGTGCTACCTCTCTCCTTATCTTAGGTGGAGCAATAACAACAAGATGAAATATTTTCTCAACTGGTGTAGATTTGAGACATCTTATCACTATATATGCATGGCTTTATTAACTACAATGTCAACATGTTTCTCATTTGTGGATTTGCTCCATACTCGAGCAGCATACTTTGCTACAGAGACGCTCAGGGCCAAAGCTGATGTCCGCAGCATGGATCATTGAGCTCCACATGTATAGTTTGTGAGCTTAGTATTTAGTTATTTGTTATAAAAATAATTGCATGCTGTCAACTAATTTCTGACTTACAGTGATAATTTCCAAGGTTTTCTAGGTAGAGGAAACACAGAAGTGGTTGACCATTCCCTTCTTCTGGGGGTGTCGTGGGACTGTATGGCTCCCGGCTCTTCTCCCACAGGGACAGCAGAGAATCAAACTCCCAACTTCTGGCTCCATCAAAACCACTGAAATGCTACTGCATTATTATTATCCACCCTTCCTGTAAGGAGGGCAGAACAACATCCTCCCCAAATGGCTAGGTAGAGAGAAAGAAGCTTTTGTTTAAGACAGTCTTTGGGAACTTCAGAATTCATGGAAGAAGGGATTTGAATGCAGCCTTTCCCACTGTTAAAGTGGTTTTTAATGTCTCCGTCTGCTGTGTTGTTGGATGTTGTTGTTGTTGTTGTGTTTTTGTTTTTGTTTTGTTTTTTGCTTGTTTAACATTTCTTTCTTGTGCTTCACTACCACTACCACCACCACCAAAAATAGGATTCCTTTTACTTTAGCTTTTATGGTTGAGATTTGCTTGTTCTAAATATAGGATAACGATAAGGACATGGCTCTGGGAATGTGACATGTTTGAGGCCTCTTAAACATTGCTGCATTCTGTAGGTGGCGGTAGCGTTCCAGGGTTGCCGCCCAGCCCAGAACATCAGTTGGTGTCTCCTAGCCCATGGCCGGACAGGCATGCTATACAGGCAAAATACATTCACAGCCTCTAGTCCAGGATTAAAGTGGCTGCT
Organism: Furcifer pardalis; assembly: GCA_030440675.1. Classification (NCBI taxonomy): domain Eukaryota; kingdom Metazoa; phylum Chordata; class Lepidosauria; order Squamata; family Chamaeleonidae; genus Furcifer; species Furcifer pardalis. The sequence goes on along the minus strand of CP126896.1, from coordinate 102,528,367 downwards.
TCAACTTGCACCAGGTTTTGACACTTAGAATCATAGAATAACTCAGTTGGAAGGGACCTTTTAGGCCATTGAGTCCTAACCCTCTGCTCAATGCAGGAATCCAACTCAAAGCAGATTGCAAAGCTAAAGGTTGCCCTTGCTTGAAAGCCAGTTGTATCCAAATCTATGGTTCAGTGCTCATCTCTGTTTATAGCCAAAGAGCCAGTGCTGTCTGCATCTGCAGAAGTTTCCATGGACATGTGGCAGGGATGACTAAACACCGAAATGCACAGAATGATGTTTACCTTCCCACTGAAGTGGTACCTGTTTATCTGCTTGCAATTTCTTGCTTTCGAACTGCTAGGTTGGCAGGAGCTGAGACAGAGATGGGAGCTCACTCCATCATGCAGCACTAGAGTCTCAAACTGGTGACCTCCCCAACCTTCTAGTCATCAGATGGTGGTCCAATTCTCCTTGAATTTTATTTTTTATAGTGGGAGGTGTGTTGGGTTGGGAGGGATTCCTGTCCTGACTGGTATGCACATCTGCAGCCTAGCGCACGTGCGCATGCACACACACAGACACAGACACACAGACACAGACACAGACACACACACACACACACACACACACACACACACACACACACACACCAAGCCATCTTCTGTGCTATCCATGCTTTTTAGAAACTCTATATGATCTAGAGGCAGAGAATAATTTGATCCACCTTGACATTCTGGCACACAAACACACACATAGTGGCCTGGACCGCACGAGTGGTTTCTTTTTTCAACCCAAGTAATGTGGATGGTTTACATAATTCAAAGCATTCTGCAGAGCATAAGCTAATTAAGTTTCCCCTACAATCAGTTGCAAATGCAAGCCTTGTGAATATGCTTGTTATCCTTTGTCAGTGACAGCCTAGAGGTCTCCTTGTAGCTGCACAGTAGACTTAAATGTAAGGTATTATAAGGAACAATGCACCCTTTGACATATTATCTTTTGGGCAAACTGGGCTATAACGGTTTGTAAGACAATACAACAACGGACAGCCTTTTCCCTTTTCCCTATGTACATCTTATTCCTTGCATTTAAAAATGTTAATTTGGGGAAACATCAACTAGCTACAGAAGCAGAATCAATTTCTCTTTTAAAGAAGGAACAAGGCACTTATGACCATTCATAAATTTTTGGACTATAGCTTCCCAACATCTCCTTGCTATGCTGGCTGTGCTGATGGAGTTTGTAGTCCAGCAATGCCTAAAGATCACATATTGCCCACCCTGTTTTTGAGCATCTGCTTTCCTTTTTTCATCACCATCATCATTTGATGCTGTCAAGTCAATTTAGACTAATGGTGACCCTTTCCAAGGTTTTTCTGGGAAGAAAACGTACAGTAGTGGTTTACCAATTCCCTTCTTCTGGTTTCATTCTGAGACTGAGCAGCTTGCCCAAAGCCATATAGGTTGGCTCTTCTGGGATACATAATGGGGAATCAAACTCCCAACTTCTGGCTCTGCAGCCAGATACCAAACACACTGAGCTACCTAGCCAACCAACAGTAACAACAACTCACGTTATGATGAGACTGGAATTATTTTGAAATGTGCATCGAATTTTCTCAAAATCTTGGCTTTTCTTCAGTCTTATCTTTTTAGATATATCTAGAACATCACCACACCCAACCCCACCCATTGAAATAGATTCACATAGGCAGACTGGGCAGAGGTTAAGTGATTCCAGGCACTTGTGATGGCAGCTGGCAAGCAAGAACAGCTTGCTTGGATCTCCATTATTGGAAGGGTGATAATGCAGCTTCTAACTCAGCCGGGATTAACTCAGTTGGAAGGGGCATCACATAGTCTTAGGACAGGGGTTTGCAACCTAAGGCCCATGGTGCCATTTCATGTGGACCGCCACCCTCACTACTGCCACCACCGGAATGTACCAGAAGTGACAAAAACAGCCAAAAACACGCTGCCCCCGCTCCCGCTGCCTCTGCAGGAATCAGTGAAAACAGCTGAAAACGCACTGTAAATGCCCCCACGGCTATCTTTCGGCAGCCACAGTTTACAGTGGAAGAACCACGTGTCCGGCCCGCTTGGTTGTCTGAGGGGGCATGGTCCAGCCCCACAGCAGGAAAACATTGAGAACCCCTGTTTTAGGAGATTGCATCTGAGGCCCCATCCCAGACTCTGGTAGGGCATAGGTAAAGGTAAAGTTCTCCCTTGCTCAAAAGCCAGTCATATCCTGCTCTAGTGTTCAGTGTTCATCTTGTTTATAGCCAAAGTTTGCGTCTGCAGACGTTTCCATAGTCATGTGGCCAGCATGACTAGACACCGGAGTGCATGGAACACTATTACCTTTCCCACTGAAATGGTACCTATTTATCTACTTGCAATTTCTTGCTTTAGAGCTGCTATGTTGGCAGGAGCTAGGATAGGGACAGGAGCTCACTCCGTCAGGCAGCACTTGGGTCTTGAACTGCTGACCTACCGACCTTCCAGTTGTGAAGTTTAGCATCTTAACCACTAAGTACAGCTCCCCCGGTGGCTTAGTGGTTAAGGAGCTGAGCTGGAGACTGGAAGGTCAGGTTTCGATACCTGAGAGCTGCACTTGGGGACATGGAAGGAGCCTCATCTGGGTGTCCCCTAAAAATCCTTTCATCTTAGAGTAATCTCTGACACGAAATGAACGAACGAACCACTAAGCCACTGCAGCCCCAGAGTACACGGTACAGAGTAATGTGCACTGTACAAAGCTGTTAGGGCATAGTTAGACCATGGCTGATTGCCAGATTTTGGTTCGGGTGGCTCACCCGTTTTCAGGCCTGCTGTCCCTTCTGAGCAAGTCACCACCAGAGCACAAGCAAAGTTTCCAGCCACTCTCCTCTTCCCTTCTCTTACAAACGTCTCCCACGGCAGAGGGCTAACGGAAGGGGCAAGGGCTTATTTAGGTCTTCTTCCAAACAGGGGAGGAATAACCACAGCCAGGAAGAGGCAAAAGGGGGAAGCTGGGATGGAGAAGAAAGAGACACAAATTGTTGGTTTAGAATTCCTTCGCCAAGCTGTAGCATGTTCCCAGATTCTAGGCCAGGCCCTCCTCCCTTGCAGACTAAACAGTTCCAGTGTTTTCGCTTCTCTGTCATTTCATGACCAAAAGAATTTAGAAAAGAGTCTGCAATTGTTCTGCACGGTCCTACCACTTCAAATGCATCTGGCTCCGGGCTTTCTGTTGACTCGTTCAATTTGCCAGGCTGCTGAGATGGTAAATTGGGCTGTACCACGTTGGAGGGCTCAACGTGATTGAATGGCCATCCTTCACTGTGTTCACAGGCTCGTCTGTCTGTCTGTCTGTCTGTGGAAGTGCATTCAGTCATCTGAAGCAAAACAATCCGTCCTTGGCATGAAAATTGGGAGGCTGTAAACAAATACTGGTTTTGATCTGTGAAATGTTAGAGAGTACATATTCTTCATCTGAATTCATATATGCATAGACTTGCATAGGTAAGTCCGTCGTCTTCGACTCTAGGGGGAGGTGCTCCTCACCATTTACAGCCAAAGAGCCAGCGCTGTCTGTGTTTCCGTGGTAATGTGGCCGGCATGACTGGATGCCAGAACACACGGAACACTGTTACCTTTCCTGCCAAAGCGGGACCTATTTATCACCTTTCAGTTTCTTGCTTTCAAACTGCTAGGTTGGTAGGAGCTGGGACAAAGACAGGAGCTCACTCCATCATGCAGCACTCAGGTTTTCAACTGCTGACCTGCCAACCTGCTGGTCATCAAGTTCAGCATCTTAATTACTAAGCCATAGTAGTCAGACTTGGATAAAGAGCCACAAATTGAAAGGACAAATCAGTCAGTTTTCTGTACAGTATAAGCATTTATTTCCTGGGCTCATGACTAAAGGTGAGGTTCCAACCAAGACCTTCCCATACCTTCCCTAAAGCAATGGATTACATACTTAAGTCCTACAGTAGGGGTGCCCAAACTACAGCCCATGGCCCATATCTGGCCCGCGACTCCAATTCATCTGCACCACACTGCCCTCATCGGTCCCGGAAGTGGAAGTAAAACACACCATACAGGCATGTTTTACTTCCAGGAGCGACGAGGGTGGCGTGGGCTGGATGAATTGGCATTTGGGGGCCAGATCTGGCCCACAGACTGTAGTTTGGGCACCCCTACCTTACAGAGGTTTTTAAAAACCAGAACCCCTATCAACCAAAGCTTCCTGCAAATAAAATATGATTACACGTAAAGGAGGTCTGAGAACATAATTCAAGGAGAACTGGAAAAGTTCCTTTTTTGGACTACAGTTCCCAAAATATCTAAGCCAACATAGGAACAAATTTGTTGTCCAAAAAAAGCAAAATCACCAAGCTCTGAAAGGCAGCTCCCTGTGTTCTTGTCTCCCAAAGCCTTTCTAAGGTCTGGATTCCATACAAAAATGAACTCCTGGTTGCCTCTTTCCAGCTTTTTTCAACAGTGGAAATGAGTCATTTTGCTGCAGTTGTTAAACGTCTTATTGGGAGTCATAAGTGCTTCCTGATTTACTTCTAGAGATCTCTATGCAGAAATTTGCAAATTTCTATCCAGAAACTCAACAAACCTTATGCTCTTAGCCACTGTTCTACACAGGCCACTTCCATGACATTTCCTTGGATGCACTTTCCATTTTACAAGCAATCAAGTCTCTGTGCTGATGAACTATAATCCTGTGTTCCATTGCTCGTCATAACTGGAGTGGACCCATTTGCTCCATTGGATTGACATCATTCAGGGACTGCAGTGGCATAGGGGTGAAGATGCTGAATTTGACGGCTGGAAGGTCAGCAGGTTGGCAGTTCGAGGCCCGAGTGAGCTTCCATCTCTGTCCCAGCTCCTGCCAACCTAGCAGTTTAAAAGCAAGAAATTGCAAATAGATAAATAGGTACCACTTTGGTGGGAAGGTAAAAAGAGTTCCATGCAATCTGGTGTCTAGTAATGCCTGCCACGTGTCCACAGAAATGTCTGCAGACGCAGACAGTGCTGGCTGTTTGGCTATAGAGATGGACCCAAGTCAGAAACAACTGGCTTTCAAGCAAGGGTGACCTTTACATTACCTTTAGCTATCATTCAAACTTCAGTTCTCAGTGTCTTATCTCAGTAGAAAAGGAAAATCTGAGCTTGTGCCCATGAACGACACCTTCCCTCTCTCCTCTCCTTCCCTCCCTCACCCCACTGCAGTTTTAGATTCCCTTGCATCTCTCTTTCCAGACTTGGCTGCTCCCCATAGACTCCTCGGCACCTTGGTCTTATAAAGTGGACGCCCTGCAAGTGTGAAGCTTAAGTAAGGAATGTGGGCTGTTGGCAGGTCCAGCGGATGAGATGTCCGCTACCTACTTATGTGCATGTGATAGGAGACGCTGTCACTTGTTTTCCCACACCTACACATGAAGCAATTTTCCTAGTTTCATGATCAACACTAAGAGCAAACCTAGATGTTTGAGACTTCACAATGTTGTTCCAACTTTCACAGAATTTGTAGAAGATTGTTTTTTACACTATTCATGCATTGCATGCTCCAGACACCATAGCCAATGTCCACACTCACCAATGATTCTGGGTATTGTAGTCCAAAAAAGTAAAAAACAATTCTGATCTCTGAGTTTGCAGAAACTTCTATGATATGCACCTTTGCTTACAACTTAAATTTGCACAATTACTTTACTGAACTCATTGGCTGAAATGCTGTTTGCACATCTGTGGTGCATGAGGCTGTTGATGTCACACTATGGAGATTTTTCCAAACTAAAATGTTTCCAGTTCTCTTTACAGTGAAGGTTTCCATGGGATCCCTTTCATTGTGGAGAAGCAACCAGGGATCACTGAATAATGGGGAATCCTTTAATTTCTGAAAATTGCTACCATCCTCCTGTCCTACAACAACAAATGGCTTTTGTATGATGCAAATGATACCATGGGACTCAGGATCTTTGGGGAGGAATCAGCAATTTTTTATTTTTTAAAAAAAAAATCACTGTGGCTGATGATGTCATCACCCTTATGCAGCGTGGCTGGACAAACAGGGTTTCAGCCAATGGGTTGGGCAAACTAACTGCAAAATTAAATGATGTATTTAGTTGCTCTAGATCAGAGGTCAGGAAATGTGGTTCTCCAGATGTTCTTGGACTTCAGTTACCAGAAGCCCAAGTCAGTAACACCTGCTGATCAGGGCTTCTGATAATTGAAATTTATGTATGTATGTATTTATTTATTCGGATTTATATTGCCGCCCACTCGCCGAGGCGACTCAGGGTGGCTTACAGTCAAAACAGCAACAGTACAATAAAAATTATAAAATAAACCTCACAAAATACAACCAAGCCAGAACACTGACTAAATCCCCTCAGGCCGTTGTTGTGGGCCCAGAGGAGGGGGCGATGTTCTCAACCACTGGTAGGGCATGGAATTTTCTCCTCGGGCCGTTGTTTCGGGCCCAGAGGAGGGGGCAATGTTCTCAGCCACTGCTAGGCCATGGAATCTTCTCCTTGGGCCGTTGTTGTGGGCCCAGAGGAGGGGGCGATGTTCTCAGCCACTGCTAGGCCATGGAGTCTTCTCCTCAGGCCATTGTTGTGGGCCCAGAGGAGGGGGCGATGTTCTCAGCCACTGCTAGGCCATCTTCTCCTCAGGCTGTGGAAAGCCATGTTTGCTGAACTAGATGAACAAGAGAAATCTATTATTAGCAATAGGCTTCTCTTAGGATCTCTTATCATATGAAGCTGCCTTATTTTGGGTCAAACCACTTATCCTCAAATCCCAATAGTTTCTGCTGGGACAGGCAGCCACTCCTTGGACAGTTCAAGCAAGGAAGGATTGCTCACTTTATCTAAGATCCTCTCAACTGGAGATTATTGGTGTTGAACCTGAGGTCTTCTCCGTGTACAACAAGCTGAAGGGTGACCCCCGTGACTAGGTACAATTGCTTAGGTTTGGCCTCCTATCTGCTTTCATCTACTGTCCTCTTGGTGCCACTTGAATTGTTTAGATGCATAGTTTCTACACAGTGTGGTTACAGGTCTACACCCAATGTCATCTGTTGGTATGTACAACTAGTAGACTTCTCTATGATTAAGAAAAAACTGGAGTCAGTGATTATCAGATGGGATTAAGGTCATAGTAGATAAAACTTGTGGTGGCATTTAACCACCACCACTAAAACAGTGTGATTGCTCGGTCATGTAGGTCTGCAGGAATAATTCTCTGAAACACACTGGATTTCTGCTTCTAATAATATGTAAGCAGTAATGTCCAGTTTAGTCCTTTGCCTCAACCTCCCACCTACAACACTGGGCCAAGAATGACCCCATGTAATCCTCCTTCATGCAAATGTCAGAAGTTTTGGGTAGATAAGATACAAAGATACAAAGATGCATTCTGTACTTTCCAGAAAATAACTGCTATAAATTGTTAGTATCATTCTTAATTATATACAACATTGTGAACTGTGTCTTATGGGGAAGGGTAAAATGCAAGGAACATAAGTGAAGGAGAAGTCAAGTTGCAAAATAATTCAGAAGCCATAAAGAGATAGGTTCATGGGGACTGGTTGACTCTCAGCTGCAACTTGATCCAAGTATACTTTTTCCCCTGCCCCAGGGTGCTGGGAGGCCTTGTCTTGGAGGCAGGTTGGTCTGGGCTACCTTTGCCCTCCAAAACAAGCAGGAAAAATGCCATTGGCATGAATTTGTTTGAGGTGGATCACAGCTTCCCATGAAGTGACCTGCACACTATGATCTCGGAGCCATTTCCTGCGACACATGTGAAATGAGACATGCAGGATGTAACACCAGGACTGCAATGGATTGCCACAGCCTTGAAGATTTGGACAAGGTGCGCCTTCACAGCCAGGCCATCTGAGCATGGCCTCTTCCACCTCCATGACCGTTGGGAATCAGAGTTCCTCCTCTACTCATTTTGCCCAATGTGATGGTTTCCAGTGGCATTCCTCCACTGAAGAGACCATCACCCCACCCAAGGGGGCCGTTGGCTCTTTGGGGAGTCAGGTTATTTAATGGCACCCAACACTCAGTGTTGAGTTGCTGGCTGTACAGTCAACTTCGTTACCATAGCGAGATGTCCAGCCAGACACATACTGGTTGAATGGAAGGGAGGGAACTGAGTTTTTAAGAACTTCCAGAAAAGGTACACTCTTGAGTTACTTATTTAAAAAGTTGCAATGAGCACTCAACTCTCCTCTCTTGTTTCTGGGATAGGATTGACTTCCATGGTCTTGCTGAAGTCTTCCATAGGAATAATTTCTTGTCCAGTTTAAGTTTATCAACCTGGCCAGGTTATTCTGCTATGATAACAGAGTAGACCACAAGGAAGGGTGATAGTCCCAAAGTGGATTAAATCCCACTTGAATCCATCTTACTGGAGGGCAGCAGCTTCATCAATACTGGGGCTGAGGAAGGTGTGCCAAAAGGGCACAGGACCAGAAAGGGACTTGTGAAACTGGATCAGTGGTATGGGTATCACACTGCAATGCAGAGGGCAAATGGAAGGCCACTGCATTATATCCTCAGGACAGTCTAAATGGCTGGTCGCCATGAGCATCACCAGTATTCGAATTCAGATATGGCAGAAGAAGAAGAAGAAGGTTAAATTTCTTCTATGAAGGACTAGTGACTGCTGGAAAGGTTGGAAAGGGAAATGCCGAAACACATAGGCACTTTACTCTGGTTTCCTTGTTCTCTGTGTTTTTGCTGACCTGAATGCAACCACTAGGCTCCTCACTCTTATAAGGAAGATGGGTCAGAGAAGCTTAAAGGGAGAGGAGAAAGAATGTAATAGATGAGTAGCAATAGCCAGCAGGACTTTAGGCAGGCAAATGATTTGACTTAAGCATTTTCTAGGGGACCCTTTGGGCAAAGGGACTGCGCTTGCTTAGTGGTTAAGATGCTGAACTTGGTGATTGGAAGGTCAGCAGTTCGAGACCCAAGTGCTGCACGGCGGAGTGAGCTTCCTTCTCTGTCCCAGCTCCTGCCAACCTAGCACTTTAAAAGCAAGAAATTGCAAGAAATTGGTGAGAAGGTAAACAGCATTCCTTGCACTCTGGTGTCTAGTCATGCCTGCCACGTCCATGGAAACGTCTGCAGTTGCAAACAGTGCTGGCCCTTTGGCTATAAACTGAGATGAGCACCAAACCCTAGAGTCAGGTACGACTGGCTTTCAAGCAAGGGCCACCTTTACCTAGTATCCTAAGCAAACAGTGTTTGGTTTGGTTTTTTAAGCCAAAGTTAGGAATGCTGGTTGTTTCTCCCTCACACAAGTTCCACCAATTAGACCAGGGGCCCCAAACTACGGTCTGTAGGCTGGATCCGGCCAGCGATGCCAATTCATCCAGCCTGCAATGCCCTTGTCACTCTCGGAAGCAGAAGTAAAACACACCCATACTGCATGTACAGGTGCACCCATATGAGCATGTTTTACTTCCACCTCCGGGAGTGACAAGGGCATCGCGGGCTGGATGAATTGGCATCAGGGGCAGATCCAGCCCACAGGCCGTAGTGACCAGCCCCCTGGACCACGCAGCCAGAAAAGTTTGGGCACCCTTAGCTTAGACAAAGTAATGAGGAACGCATAAGGTTCAAGGACCTCTTTCTCATCAATAGCAATAGTAGTTACACTTACATATCCATCCCATAGTGCTTAGAATCATGATGGCGAACCTTGGCACTCCAGATGTTCTTGGACTTCAATTCCCAGAAGCCCCCGTGCATCCACACGAATGGGTTTACTGCAATTCATCTGGCCCACGCCGTCCTCATCGCTCCTGGAAGCGGAAGTAAAACACGCCTGTGCAGGTCACCAGGGCCCATCAGATAGTCTATCTGCTTTTTGGGGTGAATTGGGCCACTTTTTCTCTAAGGGAAAAAGTTATTGACACAATGCAATGAAGGACATTCTGTTGGGAGGAAGAAAGGTTTATGCATTTGTGATTAGCATTTGTTCTCCCAGATTTCTTTGTTTGGCAGACACCTTTGAATATAGTACACTGAAAATGCATGCAGGTGATGTTGTCAGCATCTATGTGAGATTGGCTCATTAACAGTTGGTTCACAATCCAGGAACTCAGATGGGTTTCATGTAGGCAGTCCCAAGAGCTTGAAAGCAGGGCTTTGTGGGGCCAGGAAGGTTGTAACTCTTGCCTGAAGGTAGAGAGCTGTAATCTCAAAACTAACTAACTCCGACTCTGGCACACCCAGAACCCACTTCCTCCAGTCACATATTGGCAGCATCAAAGCATTTCCTTAACTTTCTGGCAGCAGTTGGGCTTTTCACGCCACCAGACAACCTTGTCCCAGTGGCATTCTGAGAGTTTCAGCTCGCTTCCCTGGGAGGGAAATTTTGCAACAAGAGGTATTTAGAACTCAGAGGCCTAGGGTATTCTATGCCAAGAGGGGCCACAGAGAAATGACATTGAGTGAACCACCCTAGGAAGCACCTTGGATAAATTTCTGCATGCATGAATTTTGCTGGTGGGCATCCATAGCTATCTTTCTGTATATAAAGAGGTGTTTTGGGCACTCAGTCACAATCTAGCATTGCCATGAAACAGTAATCCAAATCAAGGCTGTACAGAGAGAAGGAGGCTGAATTCCCAGTGGCTTGATTTTTAGTGGGTAGGTTTAATTGCAGCGTCTTCAGTTGAAATCCTTTTGCTCTCTCTTGTATAAGTAATTGGAGGCTGCTTATTTCTATGGGGAAAAGAAACCATCAAAATTAAGGTACTGTGGCTGTGACCATTGCAGAACATGGAAAAGTTGCTCTTCTGGACTGCAACTTCCATCCAGTGTTCTACGGCCCAAATCCTGTTTGTATTACTTTGCTCGGTGCAAGTTGATGATGTCAACAGCTCACATCACTGGTGTTTATTTTAAATTACTTAAATGCTTCCTCTCTTCCTGTGTTAGGTTCCAAGGCTCCGTAGCAAACCATGGGGAAGCCTTTGGGAACCTCAGGAGGGGAGCCTTTAATAATCAAATATCCCTGTCAGCTTGCCATTGCTGGGATTGTGACCAATGGCTGATGATTTTTGGCTATTAAAGACTCCTTCTTCTATCCTTATGCTCCCAAATGGCTTCACTAGGGTAAAAAGAAATTATAAGGAACCACATCATGTAAAATGGGAGTAAAGTAAAGGTAAAGGTCTACTTTGCTTGAAAGCCAGTCGTGCTCGACTCTACGAGGTGATGTTCCTCTGCATGTAGAGACATTTCTGTGGTCGTGTGCCAAATATGGCTACTCACCAAAGCGCTTGAAACACATACCTTTCCCAATGAAGCGGTGCCTATTTATCTACTTGCAATTTCTTACTTTTGAACTGCTAGTTTGGGAGGAGCTGGGACAGATTGTAGGAGCTCACTCCATCAGGCAGCACTCAGGTCTCGAACTGCTGACCTACCAACCTTCCAGTCAACAAGCTCAGCATCTTAACCACTAAGCCACGACAGTCTTAGGAGGCATTTAATTAATTTTTTAAAAACAATTGCAGTAGGAGGTAATGAAATCAGTATCTGCTGTGCACAGATTTATAGTTACAGATTTTGGACTATAACTCCAAGAAATCCCCAGCCATCATAGCAGGCAGGAGTGGTTCAAAGTTCTGGCTCATGTTAATTTTCTGAATAATAATAGAGTTCCATCAAGTCAATGCCAACCTATGGCAACTCTTTCTAAGTAGAGAGTACTCAGAGGTAGTTGGCCATTCCCATCTGTGGGTGCTCTCAGATTGGCCAACTTGCTCAAGGCTACACAGGCTGGGTCTACTCAAGGGAGATGCAGAGGAGAATTCAACTCCAAATAGCTAAATCATTGCACTATCCAGCTAGCTAACAGTGCCTGGAGGACAATTGGTCCATAGGGTCACAAAGGGTCGGAATCGACTGTGCAACTGAACAACAAAAAACATTATATAGGATTCTACAAATTATTTTACTGGCCACTCTTGGAAGCAAATTGCTTCTATGGCACTATGATCTCACAAGGACCATGTTGCGCCCCTTTACAATGTTATTTTAAAGAAACCTGCATATAAGAAACCAGCTTATAGTACAGGGGTTCCCAACTTATGGCCTGCTGGCCAGACATGGCCCATGATGCTATTCCATTCAGCCCATTGCCACCGCACCAGGAAGTGAAAACAGGTGTGTTTATATCAGCCATAAAATGCACCCGTCCATGTGCAAATGCACCCATGGCTGTCATAAATGTACCCACTTCTGGGGGCATAGTCCGGTCCACTCAGCTGTCCGGGGATGTAATCAGGCCCACTACATAAAAAGGTTGGCCACCCCTTGTATAGAACATTATTACAGTGCTATGCAAAAGCAAAACAGGACTGTGAGAATAAGGTCCACTCATACCTACTTTATAGGTAAGTGGAGGTTATATCTTTTGGTTCAGTAGAATCACAATTCCAAAGTAATCTACAAACCAGAAATTTTTCTGGTTTATACCAATAAAATGTTTTGGGTTAATTAAAGAATAAACAACAATAGGCTGTTGTTGGGAGCTGATTTAAGTAGAACATTATTTTCTGTCAGAGTCCAAGGCATGGGCAGCTGGTGAGTGACACCAAGACACAGAGCAACCAGGTAACAGGCCCAAACAATAACCATGTCTCCGTACAGAGTCCAGTATTCAAGCCACAGTTACAGGATTAGTCCAGATGATAAAAGCATACTCCAAGCTAGTCAGATGACCACGAGAACAGATAAGACAGAGTGCATTCACTGGCTGGAGAAAGGTGAGGATGGAAACCATGAAGCAAGGATCCAGGCAAGGCAAAACAACAGTCCACAGGAACCAGGCAAAAGTCTTTAGAAGCTGGGACAAGGCAAGAGGTCTTCAAAACAAGTTACAAGGTCCAGGAGCCCAGCAACTGCAAATCTTCACTACTATGCAGCTTCTGGAGGAGGGGCCAGTCCTATAACTAAGCCACCCTAGTGGGTCTCCAGGTGGAGCTTGTGAAGGTCCAGAACCTTCTCCAGGGCTCTCAGGTAGGGGCTTACTACCTACAGCAGGTTGAGGGTCCACTTTTGTAGGACTTCTAGCAGCTGTTTCCATGCTAAGAGCTTCTGTCCTGCAGATTTTAGGTCAGTAACTGAAAATCCTGACACTTTCTGAGTGATGCATTATTAACATGACAGAAAGTGGTTCAAAACACACACACACACACCGAAGTAACATTACTTGTCACACCAGAAAAGAAAGAAAACTGGTATTGCAGGTCATTAAGTTACTTCATAAAAACAGCAATATTTTGCCCCCATTCCTCCCCTCCTAGTAACAGATTACTCTACCTGTAACCTTGTTGCTTGTAACAACAAGCTCTGGAAATAACATTAGGATGTATGGGTAATGAGACTGGGACAAAGGCATGAAGCAGTAGAGGAAAGGGGACACATTGAAGAGTAGTAGCCTTCTCCAGTGTTATATCAAGTAGTCTTTTGAAACCTTCATTTCTTAAGTCCTTCTAAATGTTTCGCTCTTGCAAATGTACAGATTCAGTGTACATTGGAAAAACAATCAAATATGGGGGTCCCCATGTGTCCCAGTCAAACCCTGGACTGCCAAAATGAAGCCAATTGCCTCACTTTGTTGTTGGCCAAACTTACCTGTAAGTTCTCATCGGTGCATGTTTCTGGCAGTAATTGGCAAATCAGTAAATGAGCCAGAATTTTTATCTCTCCACATTCAACAGTCCCCACTTGGTCTTGTGTTTAGGGACTCCAACCTTCAGCCGGTTCAGGGTCCTCCAGGTGACCTACGGAAGGTTGAATTCCTCAGTCACATGATCCTTTAATGTTATTCCTTGTTCAGTGAGCTCCTTCCATCTTCTAATTTGGTTTTGCTCATGCGTACCCTCAGGAATGTTTATTCTTCCAATACAGCTCTTCCTGGATCTGAGGCTCATAGCCATTCAGAGGATGTTGAGGGTCATTCTCTTGCTTGGTTCTCTTGGTGTCCACTGATATTTCTTTCCTTATCAAACCAAACACAAAGTTGAAGAAATGCAAAACTTTTACTTTGGATGATTCAATGGGAACTGCAAATACTGTACTTTGAACTTCCTTTTGCTCCAGCATCCCACCTAGCACAAGAGTAATTAACAAAGGCAACCCTAAACCCAGAATGCCTTTAGGATTTCTGTGACAACTGTTTGTCACATGGCTTGCACTGACAAAAAAAAGTGCCTTCTTGTGCCCCATTTTCTTTTTTATTTCTCCTGAAATTGCCACCGATCAGGTTTACTGAAAGACCCTGGTTCCAACATATTATGAGACAGTGAGAACAACTCCTTATCTACTTCTCAGCATTTTCTCACAGCTCATTATCTCATTTATTTTTAAATGCTTTTTCAGACACAAAGATAAATGGAGTTTTCAACTATATTACAAGGAACATTTTCTTTGAAGGGATTTGTTGGCTTGGAGGAGAGCTTAAAATAAAGCGGGCAGAGATCGCTGTTGTATTAGAGAGTTCACATATTCTTAGTTCTGGCCAGCCTCACAGCAGCTTCCAAAGAAACCAGCATGAGGTTCTTACTGCCAGTGGCAGCCTATTGCCAGTAATGAATAAGGAGAGGTGTATTTTGTGTTTGAAGCTTTTGAGCTGGCACCAAACCCATTGCTTTGGCTGTAGTTGAAACATTAAAATCTCTCGGAATTTGTTAGGTAAGATGAAAAGACTGCCTTGACTGACTAATTTGGCCTTTTTTTTAAAAAAAGTTAGGTTTCTAGAAATGTATGGCACATGAGCCTGTCTACTGAGAGGTTTTATATGTCGTTGTTGTTCACTCACGCAGTCAAGTCCGATTCTTTGCGACCCCCATGGCCCATTGTATGCCAGGCACCCCTGTCCTCCGCCATCCTCCTCAACCCGCCCAGCTCTGTGCCCATTGCATCAACAATACCATCTAGCCATCTCATTCTCTGCCACTCCCTTCTTGTTTTGCCCTCCACCTTTCCCAGCATCAAGGCCTTCTCAAGTTAATCTTCTCATTTGATGTCCAAAGTATCTTAGCTTCATCTTCACTATTTGACCTTCCAAGGAACAATCGGGTTTGATTTATTTTAAGATCGACCTATTCATTCTCCTTGCTGTCCAGGATACTCTCAAAATTCTCCTCCAACACCACATCTCAAAGGCATCTATTTTTCTGCACTCAGCTTTCTTTATGGTTCAACTCTCACAACCATACATTACTACAAGAAATACCATTGCTTTGACTATGCGGAGTTTTGTTTGCAAAGTGGTCTCTCCTGTTGACTATGTTCCCCAGGTTTCTCATAGCTTGTCTCCCAAGAATCAGTCACCTTTTTATTTCATGGCTACCCCAAAGAAAGAGTACCATCCTGTCTAAGTTATGTACTGCTGCTTGCCCAAAATTTCAGGTGGTAACCTGGTGGGTTTTTCTTGGAGGAAGGTCGGATAGGAAGAACTATCAACAAAAACAATGAAAGCAGAAACAACAACACAGAAAGGGGGAAAGGGGGTTGCATCAGATGCCAGAGGCAGGAAAAGAACTTTACAAATCAAGTTCATGGCAAAGGATTTGGTTCAATAATGAAATCCAAATGGGGACTTCAGTCAAAAAACAAAAAAAAGACCAAAACTTGGAAGGGCAACATTGAAGGGATCAAAAATGATCATCAAGGGCTAGGAGGAATCTATGGAGCAATTTTCTTACCCTTTCAGATTGACTTTTTTTAAAAGGGGGGGGGTGTAATGAAAAGACCATGAGCAATGCAACAAATACCTGTGTTGAGTGTTCAACTCTGGAGGCCTTCAAGAGATAATTGAACAACCATCTGCCTTACCTACTTTGATTTGGATCCCTGCAGTGAACACTAGAGCTTGATAGCAGGTTTTTAGTTACAATAGTGAATCAAAGCATTATAACTGGTAGTTCTCATCTTGTTGTTCTAGTTAGACGCTAGACCAGGGGTGCCCAAACTATGGCCCAGGGACCAGGTACAGCCCCCAATGCCAATTCATCCAGGTCACACCATCCTTGTTACTCCTGGAAGCAGAAGTAAAATGCGCCATATGGGTGCATTTTACTTCTACTTCCAGGAGCGATGAGGGCAGTGCAGGCCGGATGAATTGGCATCAGGTCAGATCTGGCCCCCAGACCATAGTAGGGGCACCCCTGGTTTAAGCAGAGAAGACAGCTGCCTAAAATCTATCTCATCCTGTTGCAAAACAGATTGCAAGGCACGTTTTACTTCCACTTCCGGTGGGAGGAACCACATGACAGGCCCACTGAACCACATGACTAACCCACGGCCCAAAAAGTTTGGGCACCCCTCTTCTAGACAGGTGATTCCCAACCTTGGATCCCAATATGTTCTTAGACTCAATGGCCAACTCAGTGATTCTGTGATCTAGAGGTGAATCCACTAATGAGAGTTAGGAATGTGAATTGAACACTCTCCTACCCTATTCACTTTTTAATTTTTTGGCCAGACTCACTTTTGAGCCATTTTTTATCCTCACCAGTTATTATTAAAACCATTTAGCCTTTGGATTTTGCAACACCTTTAATTTGGTACCTTTAATTCAGATGGGAACTGTATTGACAACCAGTGGAATTTCTTGAAAACAAGTGGAGTTAGATTTTTATAAGACGATCCTGACCACATCCTAACCACTGTATTTTCTGCATACTGCAGCAGCTGTATCGTCCTCAAGGGCAACCCCAAGCTGGCAACAAACGCTTCCTCTCTGGAGCGGCAATTTGTATTTCAAGCAAAAGAACATTCTCTTGCTGGAACCTAGAAAATTGCTGCCAAAGGGAGGCTTTGGAAAAATGTTGTCAAGACAGGATTGGAAAGGAGGAGGGGTAGGATATAGTTCAATGGCAGGCTAATTTTGTGTGTGTGTGTGTGTGTGCTTTTTAAAAAAATAAATAAATAATGGACAACAGATGAATCTATGAATTAATAAACTGGTGTTGTTTTTTTAAGGAGGCAGCTCAAGTGAAGCATGGCGGGAGGAGTATTGCAGTCGGCCAAACTAACTTCCCCTGTGTTTTTGGAAATGTAGTTGAGCCCTCGCTGGAATGCTCAGTCAAAAGTATATTGAGCGTGATCGGACAAAAAAGACTGCTATTGTCGTTGATCACTTCCTGGAAGAATCCAGTTGTGTATCCCTTCCCAACCTAACTCAATATTTTGTACCAGTTCGGTTCTGTTTTGGAATACAGTTTTCATACAGGGTTATCAAATCGCCTCTAAATCTGTGTCAACAATTCATACTAGATCAGTGTTGTTACGTTCTACAAACGCTAATATTTTGCTCCCAGCCCGAGCTAGTCAATGACAATTATCAGTGGTGGGCTCAAAAAAAAATTACAACTACACTGTGGGTGTGGTATGGTGGGTATGGTCAGGGGGAAAAGCCCTGCATTGCACCCGAATTAGGACTACTTTATTTCAAAACTTGGGTGGGCAGAGGGGCCAGCCAGGATTTCTGCTCCTGGTTCTGGCGAACTGGTGCAAACCTGCTGGTGTGAACCTGCTGATGCCCACCACTGACAACAATCTACCTAGAAGTGGAGAAGGTTCCTGAAGAACGCCAAAATCACCTGCACCCTCTACAGATTATTTTCTAAGTCTATAGCATGTGAAAACCACAAACGTATTATCTTTTCCAGAACTCTGGCCTCAGCATAATCAGCTTTTACCCCAAAAAAAGTTTCAGCACTTCAAAAACCTAACCGTTGTGTATTAGCTGACATTCACTTTGTATTGGCTAATAACTCTGCATGCTGTCAAGCTGCCTATGTAATCGTCACTTTGAAAATTCATTATTAATTTTAGCAATGCATCTTGTCATCTTCTATATATTCAGTTTTCTTGGCTGCTAGCCCATAATATGTATATAAATCTGTGGCCTAAATGTCATCTCCCAAGTGTCTCAACAAGTAGATTGCAATCCAGCAACAAAATAATAATCTAAAATGAATCTGTTAGTCTTAAACATGTCTTCCATTTTGTCTGGCTTACGTGTTTTGAAACAGAGTAGCAGAACTACCATTTTGGCAATTTTGCACACTCTTTTACATTAGCCATTAGCAACATTCATTCTACAGCACACACAAGAGCAACACTTGTTGCTCATAAGAGCACAAAGCTGGCACAATATTGGGTTTGTTGCCAACACAACTATCAGACCTCCATAGGTTTAACTCTCAAGGCAGTTGTGCTGTAGGAGAAGATTTGTAAGAATCACTTTTGTAATATTGCATTCATTATTTTGTAATTGCCTTCATGGCAGTCTCAGTTTAACCCCTCCAGCAGGTGCCCTTTAATATAATCATAAATCAATTGAATGGTGTGGTCATGGGTAGGCAACATTCATCATAACCTTTCTTGCTGACCTTGAGTCTAGGTAAAGGTCGCCCTTGCTCAAAAGCCAGTCATATCTGACTCTAGGGTTCAATGCTCATCTCTGTTTATAGCCAAAAAGCCCCAGCGCTGACTGCATTTGCAGACATGTGGCAGACATGACTAGACACCGTTGTGCACAGAACACTTTATCTTTCCACCGAAGTGGTGCCTATTTATCTACTTGCATTTTTCCCCTGCTTTTGAACTGCTAGGTTGGCAGGAGCTGGAACAGAGACGGGATCTCAGTGCAGCACTGAGATTTGGAATGGCTGACCTGCCGACCTTCCGGTTGTCAAGCTCAGCATCTTAACCACTAAGCCATCATAGTCCCTTGACTGGCCTTGAGTCTCCATGCCTGAAAAACAGTTTCTCAGATCTTGTCTTTGACTCCCATGTAAAGTGTGAACAGCCAACGGCGTCTCTGGTCAAGAACTACCTATTTCAGCTTATGTTTCAGTATTATGTCTGTTTTACTCTTCTCTGTTAATTCCTTGGTTGCTCCCAAACCACTTCCTAAATTGTTCTTGTGCTTTCATATTGATGCCAGGTAAGTCTTGTTCCTTCCCATTCATCTGATGCCCTTCTGTGGCTTGTCCTTTTTCGCCCTTGCCATTCTACAGAAGGACTTCACAATGAGGGAAGAACTGCAACAAAAAGACGTGGAGTGTTGGCTCGGCTTCATTACCTTCCTCTGTGAGGTGTTTGGGACCATGAGAAGCAGCACTGGGGAACCCTTCCGAGTCCTTGTCTGCCCCATTTATACCTGCCTCAGGGAGGTACAGACTCATTCCTTTTTCTTTGTCGTTTTATGTGATGACTCATACTGCCTGAAGCTCCTCTGGCTACAGGGCTACACGGATCGCTACAGGGCTACCAGGGCATGTGGTGGAGGGGAATTAATTTTCCCAGAAATTTCTTTGTGTTCTCTAGGGCAGAGTTTCTCAACCTCGGGCCTCCAGGTGTTCTTGGACTTCAATTATCAGAAGCCCAAGTCAGCACACCTGCTGATCAGGGCCTCTGGGAATTGAAGACCAACAACTTTAATGCTTCTCTGTGTGTGTGTGTGTGTGGGGGGGTGTTCCCTGAACCATTGAAACATGCAATGGTGTACCACCTCCTGAAGAAGCCATCACTCGACCCAACACTAACTTTCGGCCTGTATCCAACCTTCCCTTTCTAGGTATTGGAGAAGGCAGTGGCACAGAAGTTACAGGGGGTTCTGGATGAAGCGGATTATCTGGACCTTTTTCACTCAGGATTCAGGCCTAGATATGATACTGAGACTGCATTGGTCATGCTAATAAATGATCTCTGGCATGAGCAGGATGGAAGTAATCCATCCGTCCTTGCTGTTCTTGACCTCTCAGTGGCATTTGATACTGTTGACCGTGGTATCCATCTGGAACCGCTCCGAGGATTGGGGATCCAGGACACTATGGTCCTGGTTTTCCTCATTTCTTAGGGGCCAGACCCAGTCGTTGTTATTGGAGGGTTAGAGGTCCAGCTCTAGGCTTCTCCAATGTGGGGTGCTGCAGGGTTTAGGGCTCTCACCTCTCTTATCCAATATTTACATGAAACCTCTGGGTGAAGTACCATCAGTATGCTGATGATACTCAATTGTATATATCAGCCCATGGTAATCCAAGCAATGCAGTGGAAGTCCTGTCCAGGTGTCTGGAGGCTGTGAGGGTCTGGATTGGGGACAATGGGCTACAACTGAATCCCAGCAAGACTGAGTGGCTGTGGCTAAGGGCCCCCACGTTATCCCAGGAGTTACCACCTTTGGTACTGGATGGGGCAGACAGACAGACCCAGCCACAGACAGACCCAGTCTGTAATTTGGGGGTCCTCCTGGACTCATGACTCCTGCTCAATGAGCAGGTGGCAGTCGTGGCCAGGAGGGCTTTCACTCAACTTCGAGTGATTCGCCAATTACGCTCCTGGACCGGGACTCCTTGCTTATGGTCACATATGCTCTGGTTTTAGTTTTAACTTACTGTGATTGTTGGGAAGTCGCTTTGGCGAGGGAGTGGCGATAGAAATCCAACTAAATAAATAAATACTAAACCGGGGGCCCAAGGCTGAGAAACCCTGCTCTATGAGGTGTAGGAAAGCAAGTTTGCCATGTTTGGAAGATGATGAGTGCTCTTGATACCCCTCATATCCTCTCCTTATGCTCTTTAAAAATATTTTTAGGCACTAGGGACAGAAAGGAATTTTTTTTTCAGTTAAATAAAATCATAAATTCTGAGGTGAGCAAGAAGAATGTTGCAGGGGTGGGTAGAGTCCTCTAAGATCCACATGTGAGTGGTCCAACTCTGGATCTCTGGAGGTTGCCCACTTCTACACCCTAATCACACCTCACCTAGTCTGTATTAATTTGAATTTGCCTGAGCTCCTTTGGACATCCTCTGAGCTGAGTAGCCACCACGTATTCTCCAAAAACTAGGAATGTACTAGCCACGGCTAGTACTAGTGGAACCCTGGCAAAATAATGCAGAAGTCTTCCATTTGCCTTCCACATCACAGCATGACACCTGTACCACTAATCCAGTTCTGTGAGTCACTTTCTGATCCTGAGCCCTTTTGGCACGCAAAGTCCTCCTCAGCCCCAGGCCAGTATGGATGAAGCTGCTGCCCTTCATCAAGATGGATTCAAGTGGGATTTAATCCACCTGGGGATCATCACCTTTCCCTGTGGATTTGGCACCCAAGGCCATTAGTCCTCAGGCTTGTCAGGTGAGTTAACTGTCACCTGACACTCGGTGTTGAGTCACTGGCAGTATGGTCTACTCTACAGTAATACCTCGGATAACGCTAAGACTTGGTTCCACAAGTCTTGGTGTTATCCGATTTTTAGTGTTATCCGATGCATATTAAAATCCTGTGGGATGTATCGGATAATGTTAAAGCTCCATAGAGATACATTGTAACCGCACAGGCTTTAGCGGTTGTTATCCGATCCATCCCATAGGACCTTAACGTTATTCGATCCAATTCTCCTCCCCAGATTACTTAATGTTATGCGATTTTAGCGTTATCCGAGGTATTACTGTATTACCATAGCAGGATAACCTGACCAGACATTTAGATCCCTCAAAGAGTTCAGGCCCATCTTTTGTGATTTTTGTCACCATTAAGAAGATCTCCCTGGGAAAATGTTGTCTTTTCATGTGGGTGGGACACAAAGACACCAGCACCCAGAACTTGTGTGAGAACAGGGCTCCACCCTTACTCATAGTTAGGGCATGAATTTTGCTAATTAATTACCAAGCTGTTGTTGCCATGAGCTTTAGCTGTCAGGGCTCCCCACCAAAATCTGCAAGAAAGATGACATGATGAAGATGAAAGATGAAGTGTCTGCTGAAGTGGACTTGGTCCACGAAAGCTGACATTGAAATATAACAGTCTTTAAAGTGCTATAGTGTTTTTGTTTATTTTCTGGTATGCCTGAAACACAGACTAACACAGCTACTATTCCAAAATCTGCAAGAAAGAAGCGCTCAGTAAATGTTTTGCTGTCTCCCCACTGCTTGCCGGTTTGGTCTTAAAAGCAGAGAGCTTGACTGTGGTGTCTCCGCAGGAGACATTTGTCCCTGAAACTCATTTCATTCTCATCTGGGTTTTGTTTAAATATTTTTTTTCTTTCATTCATGTTGCTTCCATTCTTGGAAAGCTATGGGAGTGTGCTTAATCCCAACCGTTTAATGCAACAGCAACAGTACTGTACTTCAAAGAAGGAAAACAAGACCTAACACAAAGGATGAAACCACCCAGAAAAAAAGTTATTTATTTATTTATTTCATTTGAAACATGAATATAAATCTCTCCCCCCCCCCCTTTTTATCTGTTAGAACCCACATGGTGGCCTTGTAATAAAATTAAAGGGAAGGCACAGTAAGTACAATGAAGACTTTAAGCAAAACAGTCTCCATCGAATGTGTCTTATTTAGTCAATGAACTCAAGTTCTTTTACAAGCATCTCCTTCTTGGAGAACACATTCATCAAGAAAATGTGTTTCTAGAGCTTGAAAATATATACTGTGACTTCCCAGCTTTTTCTTAGCTCTAGTCTTTTCACAACCAGACCCCTCGTGGCACAGTGGTTAAACTGTTGTACTGCCACCAAAAGGTTATGAGTTCAGTCCTGACCAGGACTCAAGGTTGACTCAGCCTTCCATCCTTCTGAGGATGGTAAAATGAGTGCCCACTATGTTGGGGACAAAATGCTAATTAACTTGTGAACTGCCCAGAGGGTCCACTAAGTGCAATGGGGCAGTATTCAGGGGTGATTGCTTTGCTTTATTCTGCAAAATGCATAGATTGTTTTTAAAAAAAGTTGTTTAATCTGGGTTACATCAGAAAATACAAATGGCACAGAATAAAAACTGATCTATAAACAGCAAAACAGTAAAAACCAGACCTCAGAAGATTATTTTGGAGAAAAACCTATGGGGTTTTCCCTTTAAACAAAAAAAGTAACTACTTACTATTCCTTGTTGCCGGTTATGTAAACATTAGCAATGTATTGCTTCTTAATCTACTTCTTAATGGCTTTATTTTTAAACTTAATTTCTTTTGAAGTAGACTTTAAAATATAAAAATCCTTTTGCATGACATGTCAGCAAGAAGGGTGATGCTAGAGGATGTTTCGAGTAATTCAATTTCCTACTTCTGTCCCATTGCTTTTCTAGTTCCTGTGTGATCTTTTCTCCCCACTCGGAAGCTGTGAGATTGAAAGACGAAGTCTTTGATTGCTGCAAATCTCCAGCTTATTCATAGTGGTCCTTATGGGGACTGCATGTATGACTGATGGTGGAAATGATAGCTATGTTGACAATAAGGATGCACATACTGTACAAGGAAATGTATAGGACTTATTTCCAAGTAGATGTGGCATAAACAAACTGGTTCTTTAGAAATGTTTTGAAGGGCAATTCTGTAAAGTCCAGTCAACGTAGCTGAAGGTCAGAAAAGCTGTTACCAAAAACATCTAGAAAGTCTTGTATTCCCTATCCCATGAGTGAAAATGAAAAAGACAAAGTGAAAATGATTTCTAGCAGCAACAACAAAAACCAAGCTTCCCTAAGTAGTGTCTTCTTGTTTTACCTTGTTCTGCAGTTGTTGCAATCTCAGGACATTAAAGAAGATGCTGTCCTTTGTTGCTCCATGGAGGTAGGAATCTTAAAGTGCTTCTGCCTGATCTCTTTCTACAATTTTTCAGCCTACACAAAAGGTTGTTTGTTTAAAAGAGCTACAGAATTCTCATGACAAGAGTTTGAGTTGCTATTATTTGCTTCACAGAAGTAGAAAACAAAACCTCAAAATACCTCCATAAAACAGTCGCTGCCTCTAATAACCACTGGAACATGTAGGACTTCAGAGTATCTATGCCAGGGGTTTGCATCCTGGTGGCCGGACCTGGCCCACAGCACCATTTCATGTGGCCTGTCACCCTCGCTCCCGCCACCGCCGGAAGCAATGAAAGCAGCTGAAAATGCACTGCCCTCACTCCCACTACCGCCACTGCCAAAAGTGGCAGAAACAGTTGAAAACGTGCTGTAAATGCACCCACAGCTGCCATAAACATGTTTATGACAGCCATGGATGCATTTTACAGCAGCATTTTCAGGCGGAGGGAACCATGTGTCCAGCCCACTCAGCTGTCTGAGGAGGTGTGGTCTGGCCCATGGTGTGAAAATGTTCAGAACCCCTGATCTACATTATGCAGTTATATGAATGACACAAGTTTAATGTTCCTTGCTCTGTCTTGAAAAATCGTGAGTTTTGCATCATGGTTATAGACAGCAATGTTTTTCAACCTCTGGTCCACCAGATGTTTCCAATTTCATCTCCCAGAAGACCCAGCCTACAAGAAGGGGAATCAGGGATTCAAGGAACTAAGAGTCTGGAATGTCTACATAGGCAACAGTTCAGAACCATAGCTCTAGTGCCCAGTCCTGAAGCCCAAGGATGTGTGTGTGACATTAGGATTTATTTATTTATTAACTTCAGCTCACAGAATTCTCCATTCTGGGAGTTGCACATGACAGACCCACACTTATTCTTCAGATTCTTCTTCTGCCCTATCCGAATCTCAATCTTGGTGATCCTCATGGCGATTTGCCATGAGGACTGTCTTGAGAATATAATGCAGTGGCTTCTGCATCGTAGGAACTGTACCATTGATCCAGTTCCGTGAGTCACTTTCTGGTCCTGAGCCCTTTTGGTACACAAAGTCCTCATCAGCCCTAGGCCAATATTGATGAAGCCGCTGCCCTCCATCAAGATGCATTCAAGTGGGATTTAATCCACTTGGGGACCATCAGCCTTCCCTGTGGACTTTGGCACCCAAGGCCATTAATCCTCAGGGTGGTCAGGTTAGTTAACCACCACCTGACACTTGGCATTGAGTCATTGGCAGTATGGTCTACTCTATTACCATAGCAGGATAACCTGGCCAGACTAATACCCACACTTTGGGTAAAGGTAGTCACCCTTGTTCGAAAGCCAGTCCTATATGACTCTAGGGTTCAGTGCTCATCTCTGTTTATAGCCGAAGAGCCAGCGCTGTCTGCATCTTTAGATGTTTCCATGGACATGTGGCAGACATGCCTCAACACTGGAGTGCACAGGACGCTGTTTGCCTTCCCACCAAACTGTTGCCTATTTATCTACTTGCAATTTCATGCTTTCAAACTACTAGGTTGGCACTAGACTTGTCCCATTGACTCAATGGAGATTAGTGAGTTGATTCCTCCATACATTCCATTGATTCAAATGGGTGTATTCTACCTGTGACATATGATGCTGAAACAAGTTGCAATTCGAGTAGGGCTATTTTAATCAGTGGAACTTACAAAGGAGGTGGCTCTCCAAATCATCCTTGATTTATGGGCCTACTCTTATGCAATTTACTTAATCTAAGAAGCAGGCTTTGGGCCAGTTTAAAACCTGTATGCACATCTCAGAGTACCTTGCCTGTCGCGCACTCTTACATGTTTCCAGCAAATAACTTTTTGTTTTCTCCAGCCTTTTAAAAATAACTTAATGTTCATTGTTCAGTTTAATTTGGAGACAACCTCTATAAAAATTGCTATTTTATACTTTATTTGAACATATTGTTGACTGGATGGTATTCTTAAAGGTTTACTATAAGATGCCCTGATCCTGCATTTGAACAACCAAAATACAAATCTAGAGGAAATAGCAAGAAAATGTCAACAGCTGCAAAGAAAGTGTAGATGAGACGAGACAACCTTCTAGGGCAAGAGTTCTCAACCTTTTTAAGATGGAGGATGGGTCATGCTTCCTCAGACAACTTTGGGGCCTGGACGGCCATTTTGAGTCAAAACCACATGGCACTTCCTGGTGTGGTGGAGGGGGGCACATGAAATGGTGCTGCGGGCCACAGGTTGAGAATCCCTGCTCTAGGGTACTGTAGTGGCTTAGTGGTTAAGATGCTGAATTTGATGTCTGGAAGGTCAGCAGTTCAAGACCTGAGTGCTGCATGATGGAGTGAGAGCCTGTCATCTGTCCCAGCTCCTGCTAACCTAGCAGTTTGTAAACAAGAAATTGCAAGTAGATAAGTTGGTACTGCTTCAGCGGGAAAGGTAACAGCTTTCGGTGCACTGCAGCATCTACTCATGCCTGGCACACATGACCATGGAAACGACTGCAGACAAAAACAGTGCTGGCTCTTTGGCTGCAAACGGAGATAAACACCACCCCGTAGAGTCGGATACAACTGACTTTCAAGCCTTTGCCTACTTTATCCTAACATATTGTTGATTGAATGGTCTTTTTAATAGTCTACTCTAAGATGCCCTGATCCTGCATTTGAACAACCAAGATATAAATCTAAAGGAAATAGCAAGAAAATGTCAACAACTGCAAATAAAGTTTAGGTGAGACTAGACATTCCTCTCCATCTCGGTTATGAAGGGAAGGGGGAAATGGTAGTGAGGTTTGGGTTTGCCTGGCACTCTGAACACCCTGGTTTTGACTCTTCTCTCTCCTTCTCCTTCTCCTTCCTGGACAGCTGCAGAGCACTGGCCGGCTACTAGAGGAGCAGCTGCCTGAGTTGATGACAGAGCTGCTGGCGATTGCCCGTGACAAGATGCTGTGCCCCTCAGAGTCCATGCTGACCCGCTCCCTCCTCCTGGAGGTCATTGAGCTGCATGCCAACAACTGGAACCCGTTGACACCCACCATCACACAATATTACAACAAGACAATCCAGAAACTGACAGCCTGAGAGGCAGGTGGAAGGAAGGCAGGAATGATAGAGCGCCAAGAGGTAGAAGAGACACGCACTTTAACAAAACAGGAAATGTACGCAGGAAGAATGAGAAAAAGAGGGAAAAGACAGAAAGAAAGAGGGGGAAAGGAAGGAGTTGAGCTGCAGCAAGCAGAAGAGGGACTGAGTGGTCTTTTATGGTTCGGATACCTAAGAAGACAAAACCCAGCATGCTTAAGAATATGTTTGTGGGGGCAGAGCATGTTTCTTTTTGGCCGTGTTCTCAAGTGCCGTCGCCATCCCTTCTCTCCCCCTGCTGTGCTTTGTTCATAGTCGTCCCCCCCATCCCACTTTTTTTCTTCATTAAACCGTTGCTCATTCAACTCCATATCCCGCCAGCTCATTGTTTGGGTTCAGAAAGGAACACCGCAGACCTGAATAGCAAGCCAGGAACGCCGCCGCGGAGGGCTTTGACGACGTTCTCCCAGGCTTGGACTGTCCAACTGGCATGGCACATGGCAGATGTCTTGGGGGTGGGGGGCAGACAAAGGCGGACACGTTCCACACCAGACATTGGTAATTGATGGCTTTTGTCAAGCAAAAGCGACCCCTTTGCTCCCCTAACCCATTTTCTTCCACTGCTCTTGTCTTCAACCTTTTGTCTCTCTTGCTGTTCTCTCCATTTTGCCTTCGCTGCTTCATACCCTAAAAACCCATTCCAGATTAGACATTCAGGGGGGAGGTATATGTCTCCTTCCTAAAAAGTATTGGCTTTTTTTTTGTTCTATTACTTTGTATACATAAGTATACATATATATATACACACACAGGAGTGGATACCTGACTGTTGAGTTTTTAAAACAAAGATAATGTGATGACTTGAAGCTGCAGAGGATTTTGAAGTAAGGAAATAAAATCCTGAAGAAACACTTTTGAAGTACCGTAGTACATCAACATCTTGTCAGTGGCTTACAATTAACACCCTATAGATCTGCCCTATGTTCAGTCAGAATAACAAAAGGACAGTTCTACACACCGTGACTGTTGTGGGATACACCGGTGTTATACCACTTTGCCACAGTAAACACAAGAACTTTGTTCAAGTGTTAAAAATCTTTAAGCATCTGTGTTGCTAGGAATCCTGACCTAATCAGGTTTCTGCCATACATAATGCTTAAGGGTTTAAAGATAGAAGGGGGAAATTGAAGAGCATTCAGAATTTCCTGTGAAAGGGAGAATTATCTTTTCCAAGCTATGACTAAGGTGCATCACAAGCATATGTTATGGTTGTGATGCACAACACACTGTTTTTCACACTAGTCACAAAATGCGGATGTGCCTTAATTGTGCATACAAGTGTAGCTTAAGTAGAGTTGACAACAGTGTGTCCGTTACTTTCAGCAACTGTCAGTCTGTGACTAATTTTATTGATGATTGTGGTGCCAGCTGAATTAATAGCAGCTCAGCCTTTTGGGTAAAAAAATTTTGTTCCTCTTGTTTAGACTTTGCAGTCAGAAACACATCCATAGTTATAATTATAAACAACAAAGCTGATCCTGCTATATATGACTTTGGGAATAGGGGAATGAAGGTTTGGAAAGTGATACCTGTGTATGTGGCCTTTAGAATTTTGAGCAGGGGCCAGAGAAAGAAAGAAAGAAAGAAAGAAAGAAAGAAAGAAAGAAAGAAAGAAAGAAAGAAAGAAAGAAAGAAAGAAAGAAAGAAAGAAAGAAAGAAAGAAAGAACTCTTGAGTAACAAAATAGTTTGGTATCAAAATCCATTTGCTTGTCCCATTGTATTGTTCAGTCACACAGTCAACTCCAACCCTTTGCGATGACCCCATGGACCATTGCCCTCCAGGCACCCCTGTCCTCCACCATCCTCCTCAACCCACCCAGCTCTGTGCCTACTGCATCTACAATACCATCCATCCATCTCATTTTTCCCATCTACAGTCGACCTATTGATACAGCTGCTGACTAGTTAAGGCAGGAGTTCCCAACATTTTTACAGCTTGAGCCTGACCACCACCACCACCACCCCTGACAACTGAGTGGGCCGGCTGTCATAAACACGTCTGCTTCCTCTTCCAGGTGCGGTGGCAGTGGGTCAGATGAAATGATGCTGTGGGCAGGGCCGGCCCACGAGCCATAGGTTGGGACCCATGAGTTAAGGCAACACTTGCATAAATCCAATTGATTTTGGGAGCTTAGATTACTCTGATTTGGACCAGCAACTGAATTTTGGCTCTTACACTTAGTAATTTTTCTGTTCCATTTGTAAACTAACTTACATTGCACATCTTTTAAATCTGATGTGAAACACATCACTAATCTTTTTCATCTCTTTATGAAATCTCTTTGTATTTCTTGAAATACCACATAAAGGGGATTCTTTCTCCATTTGAAATGAAGCATTATGACGAGATGGTATAAGGCACTGAGGGAAGGAACAGAGGTAGTAAGGCAAAGGAAATTCCTGAAGATTTCCTCCTCCTACAGTTTTATTTTAGAATCATTTTAAAAGTCCATATTTAGGGGATCTCTCCTTGGTTGAAATAGCAGCTCTCCATGGCATTGGAAAGTTGCAATCTTGACCACTGGAAAACGACAGGGCAATTTTTAATTATCAGCTGCAATTATGAACCACCATGCATTGTTTGAAATAGTACCAAGCCAAACTTAGAAAATGCCAGCTCTGGAATTCTGAAAAGTGTGTTTCAGAAAAGTAGCTTTTCCAAGACTTGATACTTACAGTGGTGGCATATAAAGTATTTTTCACTAATCCTGGTTCCATGTCACATGAGTCCTACAATGGAAGAAGAATGGAGTATAAACCTATAAACCTAATCAGCAAGTGTGCTTACTTGGGCTTCTTGGTAATTAAAGTCCAAGAACACCTGGGACACCAAGCTTGGCTGCCCCTGGTTTATACAGTAGAGTTCAGCTTCAGGATTTGGACCAAGCACCACTCCTGCCATGCAGTCTGTGTTAGTATCATCCTTAGGGCTTGTGTCAATAGCCGAAGGCCCTCAGAAGATGAGGCTACCTCAACTGTTCATTGAACTGAGACGCTATTCCTACCTTCATTGCCACCACAGCTCAGGGACTTTGAATCACTATTCTAGTGACCATTTCTAAACATTTCAACTCAGACATAATGACAGAAGGTATCTACTCTAAATAGGTGTTTAGCCTACCTGGCTTTATTCCATAGATTAAGGAAGCAGTATTTCTGCCAGGAAATGCCAGAAGACCCACACTTCTTTTGGATAGAGTGATGACGTCCACTGTAAGCAGCCTACAGTATATTCCGTGATGGTGAACCTTGGCACTCCAGATGTTATTGGACTTAAATTCCCAGAAGCCCAAGCCCCCATGATTCCACACAAATGGGTTTACTGCGATTCATCCGGCCCACACCACACTCGTCGCTCCCGGGAGTGGAAGTAAAACATCTGGAGTGCCAAAGTTCGCCATCATGGGTATATTTAGTTTTCATTACAGGAAAGCAATTATCACAATTCTTCCCCACTCCCCCCCCCCCTTTAGATTTTGTTTAATCTCCAGATTTTCTCTCTCTGAGAAAGGAGGGAGCCCTGCTGGAACAAAACAAAATCATATTTTGCCCTGCATTGCCTCTCACAAAGTGGCTGACCAGATGGCCTCTGGAAGCTTACAAGCAGGTTATGAGGGCAAGGGCAGCAGCAGCAGCAACAGCCTGCTTGTCCTTCCTAGAGTTCAGAGTCACTTGGAGTCTGATCCTGGAAGTGGCATGTAATCACCATGTTTAGTATCCTTATCTTCCACTAATTTGTTTAATTACCTTTGAAAGCAAGGTGGTGGCCATCCCTACAGCCTCTAGTAGCCAGTTTTATATTTCAACTGGAAGATTTGTGAAGGAGTTCTGTTTGTAATCTGTCTGTAATCTTCTCCCCAAACTAGCTTTGCTGGATGACCTGAACTTCTTATATTGGCAAAGAAAGGCTTCTCTTTCTCCATTTTCTCCAAATTGTATACATTGTATGTATATTGGCCAGGTAACATTGGGCCATCTCTGGAATTTCTTGAAAAATACTGTTCACTTCCTTGGGGAAAAGAGCAGTGATGAAACAGATGTCTCTATGGAAAGTAAATAATAGCTGTATAGTAGCTCTGCTTCATGTAATGTCGTGTGTTCAGAGAAGAAGAGAGTGATGAATTCAGATCTAAATCCTGCAAGGAAAATGGTGGTGTCTCATTCCAGTTATCAAATGTAGAGGCAAGTGGCCTGTGCAAGGCCCAAACAGCCTAGAAAACATAGGCAAAGATTAGATAGTGCAGGAAGATTATAGTTCCTTTAATGTTTCAGACAGATAATCTCTATGTTAAAGATGTGAAATGGTAGCCAAGAAAGTCATGGCCAGAAGTAAAGAAAAGGGTTTGAAGGCAACCAGTCTCCTGTCCTTTGTCCCATGCAACTTGTATTGAAAGATACACTGCCAGTGGTCATAGGTCAAGGGTGTAAAATATGTGACCCTCTACGGGCAACTCTCACCTGTTGAAGAGTTGGAATTAAACCACATCTGGAGGGCCACAATTGTCTACCCTTGCTTCAGCTGTTGATAAACTTCTCTCCTGTGGAATTATCTAATCCAGAGTTCCTCAACCTTGGGTCCCCAGGTGTTCTTGGACTTCAGTTTCCAGAAGCCTAAGTCAGTACACCTGCTGATTAAGATGTCTGGTAATGGAAATGAAAGAACATCTAGGGGCCCAAAGTTGAAAAATCCTGATCTAATCCTTGAGGCAGCTTGATGACTAAGCAGGGGAACACCTCACTTCAGAATGTTTGGAGAGCAGCCCCTTCTGGCCATAAGCCATGCATGCTAATTCCCTTTTTTAATATTTTTAATCTAGTGGCCATCACAACATTTTCCACAATTAGCCTCATGGGTTCATCACACCTTTTCTGTTAAGTAGTACTGTACTTCCTTTTACCTGCCCTTAAGTTTCTGTGTGTGTGTGAATACAAGTATGATCATAATCCTAACTCTTTCTTTGTTACCAAAGAGACTTGCCCTTTCTCTAGGCTAGGCAAGTGAAAAAATCTGTCCTGCACTGACTGGTAGGAAATCATGTAACTTTGTAGAGAGAGGAACCCCACTTTAAATAAAGACGGACTTTGGGAAAGTTGCTGTTTTTAGACTGAGATTTCCAGAGTCCCTGCTGCTTTGGCATTGTGGGAACCAGTGTCTACCAAGCTCTGGAATCACCAAAATAGCTATACTTGCAGAAAGCCCTAAATTCTTTGACCCCTGATCAAAAATGGCTTCATAGTTTGGATGTAAAGTTAAAACACAACAGTGAACTCATGCATATACAGACTGCTTTGGAACAGGTATCACTCTCCACATCATTCCCACTGCATTCAGTTCAGTGTTTTCAGTCTGATAGGAAAACAGCCTGCCCTCCGCCTGATCTTTTGACAACCACAGATTTTCATATAATCACTTGGAATTTTTGTTAGAGCATGAAGACATAAAGCCAATCCACATGACAGTAATTCGGTTGAAATCCTTTGCTGATGTCAGCCATGAAAGCGTTGGTCAAAGATAACCTTTAACAGAGATTGCTTTTGAGTAGCAGACATGATCCCAAATATAGAGACTTAATGGATCTGGTTCCATTACTTTGCTGTGCAACGTTGGGAATCCCCTTGACTTTTGGACAACTTCTATGATTATCTAGTAGCCCTGTGATTGTCTAGTAGTGTTTGCAGCCTCTTCATGACTAATTTTTGTGTAGCATCCTTCGGTTACATTTCTTTCTGCTACAGACTTGTTTGTCTCATGTGATATTCTGACTGTTCCATTCCTTTATGGAAATCTAAATACAATATTATTAAAAGAGTAAACTGCTGACATTCAACACAACATCTTAACTAGAGTGAAATGGCAAACAAACCAGCCTTTGTGGTTACTCTGTTCTTTTTACAACATAGTGATGTTAGCATTGGAAGTGGTTAATACATTAGTAACATGTCAGTAATATGTTGTTTTTAAAATTAGTATTATCCATCCCCCCACGGCCCCAATCCTTTATACAGCCAAGAATGGCAAATCCTTCTGGTAAATCCTAAAAAATAACGCTTTGGAGTCTAACGAGTAAGACTCATTATCCCCTTGGTATTATATAGCTCTGTTAACATGAATGTCACTGAGCTTCATCGTCCCAAAATTAACTTAATGAGAAAAATCTTAAGAGTTTTTATGCCAATGTAACAGCTCAATATGCAAGAGCTGATGCCTACATTAACTTTCTAATTTGCAGCAACTTGTCATTGGGATTTGCAACAGTTGTGTTAACGCTGGTGAGTGTAATTAGTAAGATTTTGCATTCTACTAGGTAACAATGTTGTTTGTAATTTTTTCCAAACTCTGCTCATATTGATACATCTTTTCTTTTCTTTTTTTTGGGGGGGGGAGAGGTCATTTCAGGGCCAAATTCGGTTCATGTTTATTGTATGAATGAGTCTCATTATCCCAAATGGGAATGCATTACCACTCCAGATAGTCATGTTAGCGTTTAAATTATACCTGTATGTGGTTAGTTGGCTTGTTAGTTCAGTGGTTTATGTATCTAGCCATGGAACCAGAGTTCCCCATTGTGCCTCCTGAAAATGTATAGCTTGGGCATGCTGCCCCCGGAAGAAAACCTTGAAAAGGACTGCCATAAGTCAGGATTGGCTTGATGGCACACAGTTATTATTATGTATGTGGTTATACACATCTGAGTTGCCAAGGTAACTAGGAAGCTGTGCATATGTTTACACAGACTTGTCCAGAACACACTAAGTGAATCCAGTTAATTGAGAGTTTTTAATGCCTATGACATCTCTTCTGTGTGTGTTTTTAGGAAGTAAAAGGCTGAGTTATTCCATTAAGTCTTGTTTGTTTATAGAGACCATGAAATGCATACAATTATGATAGGAATGGAGTATGGGAAACGAGGGTAAGTGTGTTGCAGTAAACCAAAGGTGTGTAATTCCACACATCTAGAGATACAGTGACACAACGTCCCTGTAGGAAGCGTGAGGGTGTCTACTTTGAGAAATGGTGACCATATTTTGTCACCATCGCAACATAAAACGCAAGTGTTCGTATATCTTTAGAGAAGTGAATGGAAATCACTGACCTACATGGAATCAAGGAGAGACTATACACAGGACAGGATATAGTACTCAGGTTGGTTAAACGTGGGCTTTACGTTTGGACGTTCCAACCATTAAGAATTGGACATGCTCTTCTCTGTAAGCGCTTCTTCCTTGATCTGGTATCTAGGTCGCACTTCAGAGTGACAGAAAAAGGGGATGAACAGTTTTTTAAAATAGGTACAGGCCAAAATCTTATTGCTGATTTACACTTAGGTTAAATTGTATAAGTCTCTACAGTGGTGAACATGAAAATTAATTGGTTGGTATTTGCTTTATCATAAGAAAAAGTAGTATGTAATATTGCAGTGGACAATGGAAGCAGGGGACATTTCCTTTTTTTTAAACATTTTCGATGCTAATCAGTCTTTTTAATAGATTTTAGATATGACTTTACAACTTTCTTTGGAAATTATATCTAATACATTTTTACTGTAACTTGTCTCTGTTTTTTCCTTCTGAATGCTAATCTGGAATGGAAATCATCTATTGTTCTCTGCAATGTTTCAGAGGAATCAACATGCACAGTGTCATGTACACTTTTAGAACAGCCACTGTCCTTCAGCTGAATTTTATTCATGAGGGATATGTTTCAAGACTCTCTATGGGTACCTGAAACCACGGATAACAGCGAATCTTATATTTAACATGCATACCTGAGTCATAGAAGCTGGGGAGGTGTTTCAAATGCCTCCTACATTTTACATGAGAGCTACCAAAATGTCCATCTCTGTTCCATGTATATATGAGAGGTCAGCTCTGGTAATGCACTACACAAATGTATTTCAGGAATTTTTATTGAATATTTTAAGTCCTGTGGATAACTAAAACCATGGAAATGGAACCTGCAGATATGGGGGGTGACCTGTGATGACTTTGGCTTTTTTTTTTTTTTGGTTCAATAAGGAAATGGGCTTCCATTGGCAGAGAAAATGATCCTTTCCACACTCTTCCAAAAGAGGCTATGGAGGCATTGTCAAAATCCAGGGCCATTCTTGATTGTACAAGGTTCTAGGTCAGGGGTTTTCAACCTATGGGCCAGACCTATCCCACAGCGCTGTTCCATCAAGCCTGCCGCCACACCCAGAAGTAGAAGTGGATGTGTTTATGACAGCTGTAAAATGCACCTGTGCATGCGTAAATGTGGTTACATCATCTGTGAATGCACCTGCAGCTGTTGTAAATGTGGAAGGGGCCACATTTACTTCTGCTTCCGGGGGCATGGTCAGAGTCACAGCATAAAAATGTTGGGAACCCCTGTTGTAGGTTAATTACATCATGTGTTAAAAATTGTTCAAACTTTTTCATTATCTCTATAAATGTGAAGGGTGGAATTTCCCCCATGTTTTAAATTACACTGTAGTCACACGAGATCATATATCATGAGTTCATAAAGTCACAGCACCAGGACTTTTGTTTTGCACAGATGAGTCTATCATCTGCCATATGGACACACATGCAGCTCCCCACCCCCACCCTATTTCCTCTGAGCTTCCTAGCAGTCTTCCACACAGTAAATGGGCATAGAGCAGGGAGGAGGGACATCCCCAGCAGCCATGTTGTGTTGTGATATATTTCTCTTGCAGTGCAATTTTTCTGGGGGGAGGGAGGGTTGGTCTTGAATAGGTGGTTAAGACCCACTAGTTGACATCAGATCTTCTCAAGATGAAAACTGCTGGTACAATTGATGTGAGTCAACTTGGCTACCACATTTGAGGGGCTCTTCTTGACAGCTTGGTTATTTAACTGTCCCGGTAAGCATTTGTAGTCCAAATTAGCTACCATTCCATTGCTCACAGGTGCATAGGCTATATCAGCCTTCTTCAGCCTGATGCCCTGAGCCCTATTGTGGAAGTTCTAGTCAACACAGTGTGCAAGGTTCCAGGTTGGGGCAATGAAGTTGACTATGTAGAACAGTTGGCAGCATGTGGCAATAAAAGCTCACAATGCCCTTGGGTGTAGAAGGTCCTCAAATACAGGAGGGGGCAGAGGAACCAGTGAACCTCTCAAATGGTTGCCTTCAAAAGGGAGATAGTCATCACCATAACAAGAGTTAAAAAAGATATGTCCTAGGCTGGAAGAGTTCCTTGAGGGATCAATTAGACTGGCAACCATGTGATTGAATGCAAGTTCTGCATAACTCTGCATGCAGATATTTACACTGTGCCCCAATTGGATACTGTCCAATTTTCCCAAAGTTCAACCTCTTTATCTACATACAGTTTGGGTTTTTTAAATTAACAATACCCCCTCCCCCCTTTTTTTTAAATATGGCTGCAACAAAATGTGTCCTCCCAAATATATTGATTTTTGGCACTGGAACAATTTTGTGTTCCAGTGTATGTTTCATATCAGCACAAAAAAACCTTATGCATTTTTTCATTGAATGAGGAAGCAATGAAGCAGAAGCTAGAGTAGATATCAGTGGATTGGGTCTATCCAGGGAAATTGGAATTCCATCCACTACCCTTCACAGGGATTCAAGAAATCCCTTATAATGCAAAAAAAAAAAAAACCCCACCCCAAAATGTGTGTATTTTATTTTACCTCCAGCCCACAGCACCATTTCATGCCGCCCACCACCACCCTCGCCAACACTGGAAGCTGACGCGAATGCGTTTGTGACAGCCATAAAATGTGCCTGTAGTTTAAACACTGCCACAAATACTGCCATAAATGGACCCACAACTGTTGTACACATGTTTATGTCAGCCACAGATGCATTTTATGGCATCGTTTATAGGAGGAGGAACTACATGACTGGCCCGCTCAACTGTTCAGGAGCTGTGGTCCAACCCATGACATAAAAAGGTTGGAAATCCCTGTTTTAAATCCTTGTGCATGAGAGTTAAAAACCAGACAAGTCAACAGGAGCTTGATGGATTTTCATTTGCCCTGTAATCTACACACTTTAAAAAAAACAGTAGAATAAAAAGAGATTAAAGAAATGATCTGTCAATTAAAACAGGAGTTTCAACTTCAACCATGTTCACTACAGTCATTTGCATCAAGCGGTGGTCTAGATTAGTATATCTAGAATTGCAACCTTGATTCTTATTCCCCTGTGGATATATGTCTGTTTTTATTCGTAGGGTTGTTATTATTTAATGCTAACTTTTAAAAACTAGCCAATCAATGTTCCATCCACCTAGATATGTTTAGGGGTTTTCAAAACAAGTTAACATTTAAGCTATCAAAATCCTGAGTCCAAAACAAACCAGAATGAAGCAGTGGTTTCATTTTAGAATGCAGAGGTGTGCTAATGATTTTTAAATTGCAAAGAAATGTATTTATTTTACTTGAAAACAAACATTTAATTTAATCATTTATCATATTTGCTGTTGTTTTTTTAAGTGCTTTTGTTTAAAAAAAGGTTTAAAAGGAAAAAAATACTATGTGGAACTGAGAAGACATAGATTTTTGTAATAAGAGGAGGTGGCAACGCGACTATGACTTTCAGCATTGAATAGACTGTTAAGGAATGGAAGAGGACACTTCTTCATGGCAGTTCAGTTTTGTTTATGGAACATCCCGAACCAATGTATGCTATAAAATACATCATCTGAGTAATAAAAGTTTCAAGCCTGATAACTTGCCATCTCTGTTGATATGTGGTATCAGTTCTGGTGGTCTAAAGGGACATTTTATTTTGTTTGGTTTGGAACAAAGTATGGAACAAAGAAAGGCATTGCTCCCGACCTCACTAAAACCCTCTGCAAAAAACCCCATGTCCTGATAGAACTATAAAAGAGTGGTTGAATGTTTCTCACTTTAAGAGCCAAGGGAACAGGCTGTGTTCTATGTTTGTGTCTGACTCAACTTGCAACCTCATCCTCTATTGCCTTCCCAAGAGGCTCCAGACCCATTAAAACACTACACAACTAACCTATTTAACAGTCCATTTCATTTCCAGGGAACTTGTGAGAGCCTATCTCCCAGTTAAGCAACCTTAGATTAGACCTGTGATGGTGAGCCTTGGCACTCCAGATGTTCTTGAAATTCAATTCCCAGAAGCCCAAGCACCTTGTGAATCTACACGAATGGGTTTACTGCAATTCATCCGGCCCACGCTGCCCTCATCGCTCCTGGAAGCAGAAGTAAAACATGCCCGTACAGAGGGAGGGTTAACCCAGAAGAGTCTTAACCGTATGGGCATGTTTTGCTTCCGGGAGCGACGAGGGCCAGATGAATCACAATAAACCCATTTGTGTGGATTCACATGGTGCTTGGGGTTCTGGGAATTGAAGTCCAAGAACATCTGGAGTACCAAGGTTTGCCATCATGAGACTAGACCCAGTTCATAGGGAGTCAGTTCCATGAAATCAATTATACTTCTTAGAAAATATATAGACAGTTATATTATTGTACAGCAGTACTGGGCATTCTTACAATTCAGTAGACTTCACTAAACTCAGTAGGACTTTCTTTGAAGTAAGCATGCTTAGGATTTCACCATTAGCCAAATACTTGTATACAGTGGAACCTCAGTTAACAAATGGCTCGGTTAACACAAAAATCGCATAACAAAAGGAAATCCATAGAAAATAGTGGCTCAGTTTACAGATTTTTTTTCTAGAACAGAGTAATTGGTTTTCAATGCATTCCTATGGGAAACTGTTTCGATTAACATTTTGGTTTTCAATGCATTCCTATGAGAAATTGCATGCAATGCATTCCTATGGGGAAATTGGTTTAAGTAATTTCTGCTTTAAGAAACATCCCGAGGAACACATTATTATTATTATTATTATTATTATTATTATTATTATTATTATTATTATTATTATTATTATTATTATTATTATTATTATTATTATTGTTGTTGTTGTTGTTGTTGTTGTTGTTGTTGTTGTTATTGTTATTATTATTATTATTAAATTTATATGCCGCCCTACTCGGTGAAAACCGACTCAGGGCGGCTCACAACATACAATCAAATACAATGTAACAATTCAATAGAGCAACACAATGTCACAATATAGTGAAATATACATCAATAATTCAAACAATAGAATATCATAAAATACAATACAGTAAGATAAAACCCCAATATACGTCATAACGTTACAAAAATATTACAAAAAACATAGGAACATTACACAATCTTACAAAGAAAAAAAATGTTACAAAAAGGCATCCCCACCCTACCCACCCCGGATCCTACCCATTAAGGTGGTGGCCACCAACCAACTAGTCCCCTTCCTTCTGTCCAAGGGAAAGGAGAAGGGCAATGTGTCCATCCAACATGTAGGTGCTGCCACAAAACCCCAGCCTAGAAAAAGTTTAGCAAACACAGACTGGCCTTGGAGGGTGGTGTTGGAATCAGCTGGGGCCTGGTGTTTTCTTCCTCCCAGAACATTAATTATGTTAACCAAGGTTACTGTATTTCAGTTAATAACATTCAGAAACAAATCAATACAATGATTCTGAAGAAAAGGGATTATTTTTAGTCACCACACAACCTTGTGTTTACATGATACATTTATTTGCCAGATATAATAATGTCTCAGAAGCGGCATTCCATGTATGTCAGATAATGCCTTTCTAAGAGATCAATGGCCACTTCTAAATTTTTAAAGTTTCTGCATTGAAAATATTTTAAATATCTATCACACAGCATCTATTCAATTAAATGTCATACAATTGAAATTAGTAACTTTTCTATGCATTCTCACCCATCAGGCAAAGATCCGTATGGAGAGCATCTAGGTAACCCTGTGAAAGCCAGCGTTTCCATTCCTCCATTGTTTAGAGGGGGGGAGGCTGGGTTTATCCCCCTGTCCCATTTCAAACAGCTACAGCAGGAGTTCTCAACCTTTTAAAGCTGGGGGCCGGGTCATGTTCCCTCAGACAGCTTCGGGGACCAGACAGCCATTTTGCCCTTCCTCCACCACATGTTACTTCCTAGTGTGATGGAGGCAGTGTGTGTGGGGGGGCACATGAAATGTTGCCATAGGCTACATCTGGCCCGCAGGCCACAGGTTGAGAATCTCTGAGCTACAGAGTCAAACTGGCATGTTGCATGCTACCTCTTTCCAAAAGTGGGGTCATCCTTTGTCCAATTCCATTTTTTCTTCTCTCAAAGATAGTGCAGAGTAGCAGAGCTGCTTCACTCACTGTGTGTCCCTCAACACACACACGCATACATGCATACATAGACAAAGAGCAAAGCTCTCATTTGTCATCTCGTTTCCCAATGCCCAGAAGTACATTGTTCATCAGCACAAGAAGAAATGGCCTCTTTGGCAGTAGCATCTTGGATGCAGGATTTGAGTTTTTTGTTTGTTATGTGCTCTCAAGTCAGAACCGACTGGTAGTGACCCTAATAAGGGTTTCAAAGTAAGTTTGATATTTAAGGAGTAGCTTTACCAGTTCCACACACACAGTGGGGATTCAAACCCAACCCTCTCAAGTTCTAGTCTCTCTATCCTCATTCTACAGCATGCTGCATATCTGGGGTACTACAACCAAACAACAACCCCAGATGTAGAATGGCCTCCCTAACAATGTTGACTTGTTTCCTAGACTACAATCTTTTTGGTATCCAGTTCAGACATAGGCAGGGCAATATTATCGCTAGCTTGGAGCACTCCCAACTTTTCCTAAGCCCTGCCCTTCCATGGCCTTGCCAGAGCTGTGAGAGGAAAGACAGCTGTTCTCTATTCCTTTCTTCCCAGTCTTTCTCCCCATACAAGCAAACTCTCCTCCCATTACTGATAATGAGTGAGAAAGAGTCGGACCCAGATAAAGTCACATCTCAATCTTCCCCATGTTGGGAGCGCACTGAGGAATGGCAAAATGACTTTGCATCTGAACTTCTTGTGCTCCACCTGTCATATTAAAGGATTCCTGTCAAGGCCAAATGGACCTTGTTAGGGTTTTGATCCAGGATGCTTGGAAGAGGTGGGAAAAGTCCTTCCCTCAGTGCTGATGTATCATTTGTTTTGGGTAGTCGTTATTTACAGTCCTGATGCTTCTGCTACCATTCAAGCAACCATGTGGCTGGGTACCCGCAGTCTGTGTTTCCCCAGATTTTGGGTCTCCATCCTTCCCTCCTTCCCTCTATTTTGGCAGGCCTGACTGAGGCTGGGCTCCTACGGAACAGGGGAGACTGTGAATTTTAGTGCTTCGGACTTGGATAAATAAATAAATCTTGTATTTGTGCATTTGGTCCCCCCCCACCTCTTAGTATAGAACTTTCCCCTTATCCCTGTTAAATTTCACTCTGTTGTTTTAAGCCAATGTTCAAGCCTATCAAAATCTTTTAAAAATGTTGTTCCTATATTCTAAGGTATTAGCTATTCCACCCAATTTTGCTTCATCTGCAAATTTGATACATTTTCCCTGCATTCCCTCATCCAAGTCATTAATGAAAATGTTGAAGAACACTAGACCAAAGATACTGAGTCTTGTGATACCTCATGTTTTACTCCCTCCCAGTTTGAGAAGGAGCCTTGATAAGCGCACTCTGAGTACAGTTCTGTAACCCACTATGTATCCATTGACACTTGTGCTATTCAGGCTACACCTGAATAGCTTTGCAGAGTCAAGCTATATTATTTCCGCAGCATTTCCACCACCTCCCAAAGATGTTACTTGGTCAAAAATGAAACAAGAATAGTCAGTTTTCCCCTGCTTCTTCCTTTTTACTTTTTTTTTTTTTTGCGATAAGAGACAACATTAGCCCTTATTTGGGGTACACAGAAAGAGCTTCCTCAAAGATTGTGGCATTTCTGAACCACAATTGAGTGTATCCTGATAACAGCAACCTTGTGTTGCCGGCTAATCTTTCTCATACTGTACTAGGTTGGGTGGAAGGAACTGCAGAATGAACTCACAAAATAGTGCCTTCATTGTGGCAGTTTCATGTCTGGCCTAGACGTGGAAGAAGAAGAAGCCCTTCTTTAATCATTAAGTACTTCACTCCATGATTTCAAGAAAATGATGGACAGTGATTC
Organism: Furcifer pardalis; assembly: GCA_030440675.1. Lineage (NCBI taxonomy): Eukaryota > Metazoa > Chordata > Lepidosauria > Squamata > Chamaeleonidae > Furcifer > Furcifer pardalis. Next base: position 102,486,554 of record CP126896.1, on the reverse strand, counting down.
TGAGATCTCTCCAGCCACTTCTTTTAATATTCAAAGTTTTGGGAGATGAATATAAAATGGCTTGACTCTGTAAAGGAACCACCGGCTAGGGTTGTTAAGAGATGAGCAGGACTGTTGAGGACAAGGCATTGGGGGGGGGGGAGGGGTGTTGTTTCTCATTCATAGGGTCACCATAAATCAGAGATGATTTGATGGCACATAACAGCAGCAACAACAACAACGGTCTACTAGGGCAAATGGCCAATCTAAGCCCAGACTATGTCCAGCCAGTTCACTCTTACCTAGTTCCTTACCAAAGACAGAGAGTCAGGAGTTCACCTGTGTTCCTCTCCTGCTAAACTCCCATTCTTATCACATTCTGGGTGGGAATAGCAGCAGATGGTGTTATTCCCGTCTTTATACACCATTGGCTGCTATGCCCTACTCTCCCCAAAGTACACCAGCTGCCACTGCACTTATGCCACAGGTATTATGGGTAAGAAGGAAATGAAAATTTAAAGGTGTTAGTAAAATGACTGTTTTTTAATCTGTGATTATTAAACTGTTAAACATTAACCGGCACTTTGGGACTATTAACCAGATCCTCCAGACATTAACCTGCTTTGCTGGGAAGCAAAACCTCATACCATTCAAGGAAAATACTGCTAATTGTAGTCCTGTTTGACTCAGGACTTGTGTCCTTCACAGGGAAGAATAATTGTAACGAATTAGAGAGACAGACAGTGGAGTAAATACTCCAAAATACTTCCTTGCAAAAAAAAAAAATCCCTTCTCAATCTACTTAGAGTAGCCAAATGGACAAGCGGTTTTGAATTACAGGATCGTGCAGGACAAGTTGTTTTGCACACCTGCTTTGCCTGGCCTGAAAGGGGGAAGCATTCAAGGTTGTCCTCCACATCACACAGCATCTGCCCCCTGAAGGGACTGATTCGCTCTACCTAATAGCAGGGCTGGATTTATACAAAGGATGGCCACTTTTGCATTACCAAAAAAAAAGAGGCAAAAGAAGATAAAGGTCTCCCTAGTGGCCGGTGCTCATCTTCATTTACAGCTAAAGCAGCTCTGGCTGTGTCCGCAGGTGTTTCCATGGTCATGTTGCAGACATGACTAGATGCCGGAGTGCATGGACCTTTCCTAATGAAGCAATATCTGTTTATCTACTTACAAATTCTTGCTTTCAAGCTGCTAGGTTGGCAGGAGCTGGGACAGACAACAGGCACTCACTCTGTTGCACAGCACTCTGGTCTTGAACTGGTTTTCTGGTTGTCAAGCTCAGTATCTCAACCACTAAGCCACCACTCTGCATATGGTAATTTATGGATACAAATGAAAATCAAAATAGAATTAAGATAAGTTCACCCAAGTGGGGAAGGAATGTGCCCAGGTGAGCTTTATGTCTCCTGGGTAAAGGTTCAGGTTTCTCTGATCTCCATCCTTGTAGTTCTTTTACCCCAAAGTCAAGCTTAGATAGGACAACACTTCAAACAAAGGACATCTTCAAATAGGGGAACCCAACATTTCTCATATCAGCATCTTTATGAGCTAAGGATGGGGGCCGTGCTACTGCCAAAGAAGCAGCCCGTTTCTTAATTTTTGCACTAGGCATGTAATTGGAACACATCTCCCCACAAAGAAGGGTTATAAACAAAAACAGGTGTTCCGATGTAAGGGACTTACAGCTCTGCTTTAGAGGCATCTCATAGGAGGAAGCAAAGAATTTGAGATGCCAGAGTTGATGCATTGACCTGAATTCAGTAGACATAAGGTAATTGAGCCATCTTCACCATGAACCCTGCATCCATGGGCCAGGAGGTCTCTCCTCTCTCTAAAGGTAAAGGTTGGCCTTGCTCAAAAGCCAATCATATCCAAATCTAGAGTTCAGTGCTCATCTCCATTTATAGCCAAAGAGCTAATGCTGTCAGTGTCTGCAGAGATTTCTGTGGACATGTGGCAGGCATGGACATGACACTGAAGTGCATGGAACATTGATTACCTTTCCACCAAAGTGGTACCTATTTATCTACTTGCAATGTCTTGCCTTCAAACTGCTAGTTTGGCAGGAGCTGGGACAAAAGACAGGAGCACACTCCATCATGCAGCATTCAGGTCTCGAACTGCTGACCTGCCGACCTTCCAGTCGTCAAGTTCAGTGTCTTAACCACTAAGCCACTGAAGTCCCTTTCCTCTCTCAACAGACCTAAAAAGTAACTAATAGGACTAACATCAAAATGCAGCCTGTAGTAATAATTTCGTATCAGAAATTATTCTGGGTTGAAAGGATTTTTGCGGAAACTGAGTCTGTAATGCAATTGGTGAATTGAAATGTAAGTTGCTGCAGTAGAAAATATTAACAAGAGTCAGAATGAACAGCTCTTATCTGTCTTAGACAGTTCCAGTGCTATTGATTAGTTTTTATTTATTCATTTACATTTTTGTATCATATCTTTCTCCCTCTCCCTTTTGATTGGGGATATCGTTTTAACATGTTCCAGGGACTGTAGTGTTTTAACCTTTCACCCTGGTCTAGACATGGTGGAGTACCCACGGTCCCTTTTTAATGAGAAAACAGACCCTCCTGTGGTCGCTCTGGCTGGGCGGTGGAGCCAGCCAGATTTCCAGGAACAGATGGTGGGATTTTTCTGACGGCACCAAGACCACAACCTGGCGGCTCGCTCCAAACTGCCCAAGTTAAATTATTAAAGATGCAATTTCCTTTCATCTTTCCAGTAAAATCTATCTTTGCTCTCTAATCCTCTGCATTACTGTCACTGCAGAGTGCTACATGCATGGCAGACTCCCTCTGCTCCCTTTGGATAGAGTTGATTAGTATTTTGCAGACTTACAGGGAAAGGCCTCAAGAAGGAAGGTGGAGCAGAGCACTGGTAGACCTTGAGATCCCAACTGGCCAGGATTTCAGCCTCTGATAAATGTCTCTTTCTCACCAAAGCCTATTAGAGCACAATCTTGATCTGATCTTGTGCACTGTTCTATATAGGTAAGCCCAGGCTGTGTTCAGAGGAATGGGAGTCACAGCTGCTTCCCTGTCATTGCCATTTCATCTTCTGTTGATGGAGGACTTGTTGTTAAATATCAAGTGAACTGTATCCCTATTTCCACAAAGCCTTTTGGACCTTTATGTCTGGACCCCTATGTTATGCTGGTACTGTATTTGAATATGCCTTTTTGAGCTGCTTTACATATCTCTCTCTCTAGATCCATAACTCTTCTTCTTCTTCTTCTTCTTCTTCTTCTTCTTCTTCTTCTTCTTCTTCTTCTTCTTCTCCTCCTTCTCCTCCTCCTCCTCCTCCTCCTCCTCCTCCCATCATTACCTCATAATTGATTATGCTGGTTAGGGCTGCTGTCAAGCAATTTGTGTAGGGTTGTAAATTAGTATCCTGCTCTAAGCCAAGAAGATGATTGAGCCTTACAAGGGACACTTGAACAGGAAAGACAGGCCTAACTAATGTTCCTTCTCCGTGGTGGTGAAGAATCTCTCAAGTAAGGGTACGGTTACATGCGTAAAAAATCATACATTTGGGTTGGCATAGACACTGGTAAAAACTGATTCAGCAATCAAAGATTACACAACACAGAAATAATCTAACATTATAGGAGCTAAGACATGGTTTATCTGAAACAGCCTGGAGGGGATTGTTTATTTTAAACTGATTTAAAAAGTGTAATTCAACCTATAGTTTTCCTCTGGGATTTGTGGGGTTTCCACCGTTTAGCTAAATTACTCAAGGACTAATTTATGCCTCACATGTTTGTCTTGTCACCTTAATGCAGGAGTTCTCAACCTTTTTAAAGCTGGGGACTGGGTCAGTGGTGTCACTGAGGGGGGGAGTTAGGGGGCAGCTGGTCCAGGGCGGCACTTTTGGGGCTATGTGTGTTCTTGGACTACATTTCCCAGAAGCCCTAGGGGGAGGGGGAGCCAGCATCCACCAGGGGCAGCAAATTTGGCTTCAGCCCCAGGCAGTTGAAATCCATGCTATGTTACTGGACCGGGTCATACTCCCTCAGACAGCTTCAGGGGATGGATAGCCGATAGCCATTTTGCCCTTCCTCCACCACATGGCACTTCCTGGTGTGGAGGAGGCAGTGGGAGGCCACATGAAATGATGCCATGGGCCACATCTGACCCACGGGCCTTAGGTTGTGAATCCCTGCCTGTATAATGTGCATTGTCTTTATGCAGATTATTTTATATATTTTTAAGCAGGTTGAATTATTGGGGGGGGGGAGAGGTGTCCCTCAGTTTTATGATTTGTACATGCTATCCAGAGTAATGAACTTATTACTACTAGATGAGTGGGTTCTGCCAAATTGTGTTTTGCTCCTCCCCACAACCTCAAAAGACTTTACCACATTGTTTTGCAAAATCAGCCAATGTAGACACACCCACAATTGTCCCAACAGAGTTGACATACAGGTCATACACACTCCCATATCCATGGGTTCAGTAGCCACTGTTTCAGTTATCCACGGTTTTTATGCTATTAAATAAAAATCCTGGAGAAAAAAATATAGGGTCTATTACAGTAGTGCCCAAACTAAGGCCAGGTGGCCGGGTGCGGCCCCCGATGTCAATTCATCCGGCCCAGGAAGCCCTTGTCGCTCCTGGAAGCGGAAGTAAAATGCGCCCATACGGGCGCATTTTACTTCTGCTTCCAGGAGCGACGAGGGCTTCGTGGGCCAGATGAATTGGCATTGGGGGCTGCACCAGGCCCCCGGGCCTTAGTGACCAACTCCCTGAACCACATGATCGGCCCACAGCCAAAAAAGTTTGGGCACCCCTTGTCTATTACCAGAGCTGGCTACTACAGAGCACTGTCTGCAATATAAAATACAGGGTTTGCTGGTATCCACAGTTTCAGGTATCTGCAGTAGGTCTCAGAATATATCTCCCCATGAATAAGGGGGAATGGCCTGTATTTACACTCCCAAAGGCCTGGGGCAGAAGAAATAAGCTATGCTTTCTTGGGGGGCTTTTCCAATCAATCTATAACCAGAGCAATTAACTACAGGAGTTAGTCATTACGGTGACACAAGGTTTTTTGTCTTTTTTTGCTGTTTTGTTTTACTCTCTGACATGCTTGCAAAGACTAAAGCAGTTACCACTCCAAACTTTTCATGTGGATCTAGTTGTACAATGACTTTACTGGTTGTGTGTTGAACCTGCCTGTTCTTTCTGTCCAGAGAACAGTGACTGGAAATGGTCTACACACTCTAGAACAGTGATGGCCAATCTTGGCACTCCTGGTGTTCTTAGACTTCAATTACCAGAAGCCCAAGTCAAGAGGCTGATCAGGAGGCTGTGTTACTGGTTAGATAGACTGAGCAAGCCCTACAAAATATTGGTGAAATATTGCAAAAACAAGATTAAATTAATGTGTGCAAAAGTAAAATGAATACATGAGCATGAACTTTACTGGTTAGCATGAAACTACAGGGTGTCCCAAAAGCCACCATACATAGGGGAGATGGGAAAGCATAGCTAAATGTACCTTTATTGACAAAATATTCATTACAAAATATTTTCTATGTGTTGGCCACCTCTTTCTACACACACACATGAAGGCTTCTCTCCTATTTATGGCAAAAACATTCCAAGATATCTGTTGTTATGTATGGTGACTTTTCGGACACCCTGTGGAAAGAAGAAGAAAATCTCATGTGCTACAACTCCCAAACAGTCCTGGGTTCAAGATTAGTCTAAACTGTAGAAGATACTCCACTTATTTCAGCCTAACCTTCCATTAATAAAGAAATGACTAATTTGTCATATTAGTGCCAGATCTACATTACTAATTAATGCAGCCAGTTAGTTTCCTCTGAACCAATGTGTAATCAGGAAAGCTGGCCTCAATAGTATTGTATAGGAGAGGAACAGAGAAAGAAAGAGAGGGGGATTAGGCCAGGGATGGAAGAACTAGAACAGAAAGCAACTACTAGGACCATGATGGTGAACCTTTTCACTCCAGATGTTCTTGGACTTCAATTCCCAGAAGCCCCCGTGAATCCACATGAATGGGTTTACTGCGATTCATCTGGCCCACACTGCCCTCGTCGCTCCCGGGTGTGTTTTACTTCCGCTTCCAAGAGCGACAAAGGTGGTGTGGGCCAGATGAATTGCAGTAAACCTATTTGTGTGGATTCACAGGGGCTTCTGGGAAGTGAAGTCCAAGAACATCTGAAGTGCCAAGGTTTGCCATCATGGTACTAGGATAACATAGGAATAGATGTATTGCTCAGAGCCTCCTACAAAAGCAAACTGTCGCTATTCTGGAGCTTTATGCAGGGTGTGTCTGTGCCTGTTTTGACTTTATGTTTCACAAATACTGAAACTAGTACAATAATTTTATAATGAACTAGTGGACCCCTCATATTGAAACAGTCTCCCTACTGAGATTCATCAGGTCCCTACACTTCATGCATTCAGAAAACTGTTAAAATCTATTTTTTATTTAGAAAAGCCTGTTCAGACATTTTTCCCAGTTTATGATTTATTATTTGTTATTTGCTATTTGACATGTATTTATGTATTAATTCATTGTTATATAATGCTCTGATTTTGTATTTATTCTGGCTGCTGCCACTTGGTTCTGAGGATTACAAATATGATTTGTTTGTACTGGTTTTTATCTGATGTTTACATATTGTAAGACCGCCCGTGCTAGGTTGGCTGGTGTATTAATAACAAATAAACAAATACTTTCCCTTGTATGTTTGACCCATAAATTAAAGTAGGTTGTATTGATGCAACAGATTGTGCTATTACTGGTATCTAAATGGTGCCTTTAAATGGCAGAAGTACAGTACAATTCCTTTCCCTTGGATTTCACCTCCGCTACCAGTAACATTCCTCCTCCAACCCCTCCTCACACTTTATTTCCTAACTACAGATGGCTCTAAGGATCAAACTAGAAGGCTCAGTTAGCAAGTCATTTTTTCCTTTGCAACTGTTTACCTGTTTCCGTTGGGGTTCTGCAAACTATGTTATTGATTATTTGCAGTGCTAAATGAAATACAGTCATTTCTTCTTCTTTCATGTCCCGCATTCTTCAGCCATATGCTCCTTTAATGTTATTCTTTGCCCAGCGAGGTTTTTCCTCCATCTTCTAATTTGTTCTTGCTCTTTTGTGCCCTCAATAATGTTTGTTCGTACCATAAAGCTCTTCCTGGACCTGAACCGGTGGACTTGAGGTTTATATCTGTTCAGAGGGTGTTGAGGGTCATTCTCTTGCTTGGTTCCCTCTGCATCCATTGCTACTTCTCTCCTGATCATAGGTGGAGCAAGTACAGTAACTACCATTCATTCATTCATTCATTCATTCATTTACATTTACACCCCATCCTTTTGATGTGAGCACCACTCACATTACAAAGCATGCAGATTCCCTCTTCTACTGAGAATAATAAACTTTCCCACTCCATGGGGGTGAAGATGCTTCTCAGAGCGATTTCTTGATGCATTCAGTAAGAGATAGGCTGTGGTGGTTACTACCATCTTCCAGTCAGTAGCCAGGGGTGATTGAGCCAAATGTCTCGTCTCTAGAAACCGCCTATGCAAGATTCCAACAGCTAATATTTCTCCATTTCAGATGTGGAATCCTAAGGAACATTTGAAGGCAATTGTTGTGTAAGCCTGCCATCTTTTCTGTGGTGTCACATAGCTTACATTTCTTAAGAAGACCAGACGGTAGCTTACTGGAAACCACATGAAACTTACAGCATCATGATGCCTTTCCCTTCCATATACTCAATGGACAGCAATTGTAGCGAAAGTGTATTGCAAAAGGGGAGAGAGAGAGAGTTTTTTTTCCCAAAGCATTGTTTTTCTGACAACATCTTCAGGGAATGTGCTGGAGGAGCTGACTATCATTTCCTCAAACAGGAACACTTCGGTGAAAGGGCTACCTTGCAGGCAGTCTCTTGGATGATGACACATTTCCTAAGCATGCGCCGGCAGTTTGAAAACAGGGTGATCTGGTAACATTGCCCTCTTGTGATCCAAATGGAGTTTCTCTCTGCTGGCACTAAAGGCATAGCCCTGGCAACAAGCAGCCTGTCTTCTTCTTTTGTGTCCAGATCAACCCCTAGACTGCTAAAATGAAGCCATTTTCTTCACATTGTCATGGTCCAAACTTAAGTCCTAATTGGTGAATGTTTCTGGCAGTAATCTGCAGACCAGTAAATGAGCCAGATTCTGTATCTCTCGGCATTCACACAGTGTGTTTTAGTCTGCCAGAAGCCCCCACTTGAGCATGTTGGTCATGCATTTAGGGACCCCAACCCTCAGCCTATTCAGGGTCCTCCAAGTGAGGTAGAGGAGGTCGAGTTCCTCAGCCATAGCCTCCTTTAATTAGTTCCTTGTCCAATGAACTCCTTCCTCCATCTTCTAATTTGATTTTGCTCTTGTGTACCCTCAAGAATGTTTCTTCTTGCCATAAAGCTCTTCCTGGATCTGAGTCACCAGACTTGAAGCTCATATCCCTCCATTCAGAGGGTGTCAAGGGTCATTCTCTTGCTGAGTTCTCTCAGTGTCCTGTTCATTAGTTATTTGCATTTGTAAGAGCAGCAGTTCTCAAACCCTGCCCTACCAGATGTTTCACTCACCATTGCTTGTGCAGGCTAGATTATGGAGAGTGTAAATCCAGAAAGATCTGGAGAGGAAGAAGGAAAACCGCTTTCTTGGAAGGAATCTCCATATTGGAGATGCACAGAATTGCCATCTAGGGAGTTGTGCTAGAAAAACACAGAGCCACATACGTCTACTTATCAGCAAATCACCTCCACCACCACACCTATGCATGGAGATCAGCTGTAAGGGTATCTATAACCACATTTAGACCTTGTCCCTTCCTGCACCGTCTTTAAATGGAATACAGATGAATTGTCAATTTCCCCCAAAATACCAGTTACCTGAATAATTACTGTATTTGCATTTAATAACTTCAAGTTCGGTATGAGCAAGCTGGGTCCTGCAAGTATAAACATCATCTGTTATTACACCTCTTGCAGACGATCTGTCAAATATTATCAGCACCAGAGCATTTATATCAAGGAAGAAAATTATGAGAGATCTAATGCCCTTACCAGCAGCTTTGAATTGCAAAACTAATCTATAAAACCATCTTTTTTGTAGTATTTAGGCCCAGTAGCAGATAGCGTCAGACTCTGGCAAAAAAAAAAAAAAAAGGTGACCTTTGGGGTTCAGTTGCAGAATTGGTTTGAATGTGAATTTAAAGCTATTCTATACCCACTGTTGCTTATCATACATTGCAAATTAAATCTTCTTCTTCTGTATTTTACATGCACTTTTATTTTACTTCAGGCAGGAATTTGGCTGCAGAGAAGACATTCAACACTATTTTATAATGATAGTTGTCCTAAGGAAAAAGCAGCTATCCTTGCAAATGTAAATCATCTAAACTTTCACTTCCACCAATCAAAACACATCTTCCTCAAGCAATTTGCTTTGCTTCAAATTCAAGCTTCTGAAAGCTTTTCTCAAGCTATATTATCTATAGGAGATAGGATGTGAGCAATTTCTGGTTGCGTGACAATCTCATGCACAAAATTGGCCACACATTTGCCTAATCCCAATTTGGAGCTGTCCAGGTTGCCAGCTAGGACTAGCTCTCACAATAGCTACAAAAGTGCTGTTGTCATATGCACTTTGTTGCTTCCAACATATATATATATGATTGAATGAGCTCCTGTCTCTTTCCCAGCTCCTGCCAACCTAGCAGTTCAAAAGCAAGACATTGCAAGTAAGTAAATAAATATGTACCACTTCGGTAAGAAGGTAAACAGCATTCTCTGCACTCCAGTGTTGAGGCATGCCTGCAGACAGCGCTGGCTCTTGGGCTGTAAACAGAGATGAGCACTGAACCCTAGAGTTGGATATGACTGGCTTTCAAACAAGGTTGAGCTTTACTTTTACCTTTACGGGAGAGCAGACCCTGTGCAAGCTCATATACCCACACTCCCAAAGCAGTCCAAGCCTAGAGCCATTTCCTAAATCTTTGTGTGTCATGCACCTGATTAGGGCTGGGGTAGGCAATCTGTTTCAACCCAAAGACACATTAAAACACAAAAGGGTAGGACAACAGATAGCAAGCTTAGTCTAAAGATTTTACTACTAAGAGCTGGAAAACCATTGACGGATAATGGTCATGGGAAGGAGATGCAGCTGTATGAGAAAGCCCATGGGGATGGATTGGTATTACAGGAGGGTAAGACTTGTCTGTCAAGCCTGAGGTCTTACACTCCTGGCATAGGGATTGTAAGTATGTTTGGCTGAACACACTTACCAAGTTCCCACGTTCAGGAACAATGCTGGGAGGAGGAGATGGGTGTTTTTGTTGTTCAATCGCACAGTCGATTCCGACCCTTTGCAACCCCATGGACCACTGTCCACTAGGCACTTCTGTCCTTCACCATCCTCCTCAACTCGCTCAGTTCTGTTCCCATTGTCTCTACAATACCATCTAGCCATCTCATTTTTGGCTGCCCCTTTTTTCTTTTGCCCTCCACCTTTCCCATCATCAAGGCTTTTTCAAACGAATCCTCTCTTCTCATTTGATCTCCAAAGTACTTTAGCTTCATCTTTACTATTTGACCTTCTAAGGAGCAGTCAGGGTTGATTTCTTCTAAGAATTACCTATTTGTTCTCCTCACTGCAGGCCATCATATCTGGAGGGCACCACCTTAGGGATATATGGCCTATAGATGAAACCTTCATCATTCTCTTTCACTCTGCTTCCATAGAACCACCAGGAAACAGATTTACAATAAAGGAGCACTGCAGATACACTCAGACACTTTTTCTAGTAGCTTGAAGAAGGCAAATTATTATTATTATTATTTCTTTATGGATTGTGTTCTAGCTGGTCTTGTTCTTTCAATTTGCTGGGATTTCACCTTGTGACCCAAAACAGCACCTGCTGTTTAGCGGAGTTCAGTGCTCTGTGTTGTAAAGCATCAAGGTTTTCTTTTACAGCCAATGCTTCTTGATCATTTTAGTTTACCAAGATTTCCTTTCTCAGACAATCTGACAGTTCCATGTGGCTTCCTAAGTGTCCTTTTGGAATTGTTCCTGGAAAAGAATTTAACATGTTTGTCCCTTGTTTACATAATTTATCTCCCTCACATATAACTTTGGTCACCAGGATGGCTAACAAAGTAGCTGAAACACACGGAAAACATTAAATCTAAACCACAATATGGAAATAGTAACTGTGGAACAAAGTTAGATTTTAAAAATAATGTAATGGGTGAGACTCAAGAGAAACCAGAGGTGCCATCCAATCTCGACCATTCGGAGGGAGCTGGTGAGTCTTGATTTTACATATTTTGGTTATGCTGCTCCCTGTCATTTTAACCATTTTTTGTATCACTTGCACTTGTGATGCCGTTGCGATGCCAATGAAGGTTTTATGAAAATTATGTAAGACAGGATATTTAGCCTCTGTGGGGCTAAATGAGCTGAAACAGTTATCCATGTCCGTTTCTGTTGCCCATATTATGAGGAAATCCACCTTAAGATTTTAAACCCCCTTTTGACAAGTTTCAGTGGACTTCCAGATTCATCCTGTTGCTTCTTTTAAACAGCAATTCTACTTATTTTATGGATAGAGTGGCTGCTTTTTAAATGTGCACTATTAGACTCCACCCTAGAGGTAGGAGCAATTGACCCCAGGTTCCTCATGATTTTATTTGTACCACACCATGTTGTACCAACTGCCTGTGATGCTCTTGCCACTGTAGTGCTGGTTGTAATGGTTATGTAAAGGTTATTTGAATTGTAATTTGAGTGAGAACCAAGTTCAGATGTTACAGGTAAACCTACTGCTTATAGTTACTTTTAAAGTGCACTTTTAGATGTGTTTAAAGACTTTTAAATGTAATTTTACAAGTTTTATTCCTTTTTGGCATCAGTCCTTTACAGTATTTTAATATACAATATAGAAAAAACATGTTATGGAATGAGTAACATAAAATCACCAGGACTGAAACCTTCCATTGCCAAGAGAGCAATGTCTTTGTCACACAGTGCACACAGAATCACACCTAGAAGATAAAATCCCCCCCCCTTTTTTTTTTTTTTGGATGCACAGACTTTGGTGAAAGCCGTTTCCTTTCTTGCCGAAGTAGTACCTGTTTATCTATTTGCATTTTCTTCCTTTCAAACTGCTAGGTTGCCAGAACTGGGACAGAGGATTGGAGCTCACTCCATTGTACAGCGCTTGGGTCTCAAATTGCTCACCTGCCAACATTTAGGTCATCAAGCTCTGTGTCTTAACCACTAAGCCACTGCAACCTGATCCCGCTATGCAAAATGCAGAAAGTGTTGCTGTGGAGGAGAACACTATCTTGGAAGCAAAGTTTGGAATTCTATTTCCATTCAACACTAATTCATTTGCAAATTTTAACAATTCCTTTCTAAATTAAAAGGTAATTCATACAAGTAACAAGAAAAGGGAACTCATTAAATTTCCTCCTGCTGTGCTATTATTACTCCTGAAATGGAAATCTTCAATTCTCTTGCTACCCCCAAAAGTAATTAGTCATAAATATTTGTCATTTTTAACTTCCATCTTGTGGTTAAAATTCACTACACAGTTGACACTAGGACTAGGTAAAGGTAAAGTTCTCTCTTGCTCAAAAGCCAGTTGTATCTGACTCTAGGGTACAGTGCTCATCTCTGTTTACAGCTAAAGAGCCAGCACTGTCTGCGTCTGCAGATCTTTCTATGGTCATGTGGCAGCAATGACTAGACTCTGGAGCATGCAGAATGTTGTTACTTTTCCAACCAAGGTAATACCTATTTATCTGCTTGTAACTTCTTGCTTTTGAACTGCTAGGTTGGCAGGAGCTGGGACAGAGGATGGGAGCCCACTCCATTGTATAGCACTCTGGTCTTGAACTGCTGATAAGATGACCTTCCACTTGTCAAGCTCAGTGTCTTAGCCACTAAACCACTGCGTACCATAAGGAGACTCCAGAAATGTTTGTTTCTTGGACTACAATTTGCAGAATCTTCAACTGGTGGGGGGAATTCTGGGAGTTGGAGTCCAAAAAAGACTTGAGCATAACACTGTTCGCTTCTTCTTTTTCATTCTGCCGCTGAGGGATTTGTATTTGCTATCTCCACTTCAGGCAGCTATTTCTAGCAGCTGGAGCCCAAGAGCTTTGTTCCTAGGAAACAGAGGTATGTTATCACCCAGCCTCACCTGAGAGGTTCCCTTCTGAAGAGCGAGATCAGTAACAAGGACCTCTTTGTTTTATAGTTATGAGCAAAGAAACAGATAGAGCAAACAAAAGGGGCAGCAATGGCAAACAAACTAATGACAAACTCTTACAGCCTGTCTGCATCCTCTGCTGGCTTTTGTGAAGAATTCCAAACCATGAGTTATTAGGAGCCCTGGGTTCAAATCCCCAATCAACCATGAAATCCACTGGGTGCCCTGAAGTAGTCAAACTCTTTCCCTCAGATCTACCTATTGCACACAGTTGTTGTTGTTGTTGTAAAGATAAAGTAGACAGTAGGAGCAGTGAGCATGCAGTGGTGGGCAGCAAAAACTTTGCTACCACACCGTGGGCGGAGCCTAGGTTGTGGGTGGACCGTACATCATAGCCAATTTAGTCATGCCTGCTATATGGCCATGTATACATCTGCAAACACAGGCAGCATTGGCTCTTTGGCTGTAAATGGAGATGAGCACTGCATCCTAGAGTCAGATATGACTGGCTTTTGAGCAAGGGAGACCTTGGGACAAAACCTGACATCAAATTTGGATACCAATCAGGGATCTTCTGTTATTAGGTAAAGGTTGCTCTTGCTCAAAAGCCAGTTATTACCAACTCTAGGGTTCAGTGCTCATCTTTGTTTATAGCCAAAGAATCAGTGGACTTGATCCACAAAAACTCACATTAAAATACAACAGTTAGTCTTTAAGGTGCCAAAACGTTTTTGTCTTTTTGGTTTATTTACTCTCTGATATGCTTGCACAGAATAAAACTTTTTAAATGGTAGCTGTGTTAGTCTGGGCAGGGCAGGGAGGTGGGAATGGCCACCCAATTTCGCTAAACCCCCACCCGACCCGAAGGCCACCCAATTTCGCCACCCCCTGCCCAAAGGCCAGCCAATTTTGCTAAAAAAAAAAAAAAAAAAACCTGTTGCCGCCCACCACTGTGTGCGCACCTTCTTCTTCTTCTGTTGTATCCAAATCCAAACATTGGTGATCCTCATGGCGATTACCCATGAAAACTGTCCTGAGGATATAATGTAGTGGCCTTTCTTCCGTCTTGCAGCATAATGTCCTCTACCACTGATCCAGTTCTGTGAGTCACTTTCCGGTCCTGAGCTCTTTTGGCACACAAAGTCCTCATCAGCCCTAGGCCAGGATGGATGAAGCTGCTGCTCTGCATCAAGATGGATTCAAGTGGGATTTAATCCATTTGGGAACTATCACCCTTTCCTGTGGACTTCAGCATCCAAGCCAATCGTTAACTGCCACCTGACACTTAGTATTGAGTCGCTGGTTGTATGGTCTAGCAAGATAACCTGGCCAGGCTTGAGCACCATCTTGAGCTCACTAAATGACATTTCTGGAAGGGGCCATTAGTTTGGTGGGTATGCGAGGTGCCTCTCAAGTTGTAGCATCTGCAAGGTCAAAGACTAAAAACCTGGCTTTAACCATTCAACAATTGATGTAATGAGTTTATTCCAGATGACTCTTTCTGGTTTAGGCCCAAACATGGGGTGGGGAACAGCAACTCTGTTCCGGGTGACCAGGTGCCTCCTTGGAAGAGGGGGGTTGGGCCCCTGTTGGCAAGGGTCAGCTGAGGCTTTTGCTGATTATCTAGCGGAGAAAATAGCTCAGATTCAGTCGAGGTTGAACCCAGTGGTGGGTTGTCAAAATCGCCACTACCCCACCATGACGTCATGGACGTTGTAGGCGTAGCTGATGTCATGGGTGGAGCAAAAAAAAAAACTTTTTTAAAAAAATGTCTGCACATGCGTCAAACCTCTATTTGATGCATGTGCTTTAAAAAATAGAACTGCACATTCATCAAACGGAGATTTGACGCATGCGCAGTTCCGGGCAGCCAAAATGGCTGCCCGGAAATACATTTTTGGAGGGGGGCGGAGAGGTGACTGAACCGGTCGCCCGGGGTTTTATTATTTTTTATTTATCTTATTTATTTCATTTGTACCCCACCCTCCTCCGAAGACTCAGGGTGGCTTTACAACTAAAAACAATTAAAACACATACATAAAAATTAAAATTCAAGTTAAAACACCAAGGATATAGGCCGTCTGGCCCACTCCTCACATCTGCCCCACCAGCCAGGTCTTCATTCCTTTCCTAAAGGGCAGCAACTCCGTCTGGAGACATAACTCTGTTGGCAGGAGGTTCCATATGGCTGGAGCGGACACAGAAAAGGCCCTCCTTCTCGTGCTAGAGAGATGAGCCTCTCTAGCTGAAGGTACAACCGGAGAGCCTCTCCGGTCCCCTCCTGATGGGGTGCTACCGGTTCAGCTAGACTATGTAGACTATGACAAGCAAGTGCCTTTAATTAAAAGTAAAAGGATAAATGAAGGCTTGTGAGAAAGTCTTCCTAACTCACTAGGGAGCCAGGTGTCAAAGAAAAATACTCCCCAGAAGCTAAAATCTTCTTTGTCACTATATTAAGCTTCTTCCTTGATGATCCCTAACACAGGCCAAGCAAAGAATCATTTCCCCTTTGATGTTTTTGTGCTTGTAATATCACCCATCTCTTTCTTTCATTCAGGGAAAATTTCAAAAGGCTATTGTTCCATAGCCTGTGTCACAAACAAAAGATGGATAACCTAAGGTTCTGTCTCTTATTCAGAGTCTAGAGCTGAGAGAAAGGGCAGGGAAAATTTAAACAGGTAGTCATTTTTCCTTTGGTGAAGCTATGATGCTGCTTTAAGAGGCTATTTTGACAAGGAAGTAGTGTATAGGGCATTGCCAGGGGGATTAAGAAGTGACAGGATAGTGTGACCTCAATCAGAAGGAAAAAAGGAAATGTGGGAACAGTTAGCTTAATAATTTTGACGTGAATTCTATGAATGTCTTATGTTTCAGTTGGGTGGTCTGGCAGATTTTGCGATGTAACAAAAATCATGTACTTTTGACAAGCTGCCACCACAAAACTAAAGCATCCACGAAAATAATGGTTACATCGACTGAAAGCTCATCTTGCTGACTTTCAGAAATGTAAAGCGCCATTGGCCAAAAATACAAAGCGATGACATCATTGCTTCCAAAAGTTGCCTCAAATAAATGAATCTTTGCTGGGGGGGTCGGTTTCCGGTGGCCCAGCAACCAAACCACACAACCGGTTCAGGTGACCCA
The DNA here is from genome assembly GCA_030440675.1 of Furcifer pardalis. Lineage (NCBI taxonomy): Eukaryota > Metazoa > Chordata > Lepidosauria > Squamata > Chamaeleonidae > Furcifer > Furcifer pardalis. The sequence goes on along the minus strand of CP126896.1, from coordinate 102,470,160 downwards.
AAGCACGTTTGAAAGAGGAAAGAATAACCTTTTTAGTGATACTATTACATTTGAAATTGGACTTGGGGGGGACTATGAAGTGTTTTACAAAAAACCATTCAAATGAGGTCACAAAAACACAAAAATAAAAGGGGAAACCATATTAGAAACTGAATATGACAACTTCCCGGGGTGGATACAGTTCGAATACAACAAGTGGAGAAGAATGGCACCGAAGCAGGAATCAACAACAAAGATATTAAGGAAAACGTGACTCGTAAAAATGACATTTTCAGGGGGAGGGGGACAGTTGGCAGTGAGCCAGTGACCAAACCAATCAACTGATCCAAGTGATCCAAAGTGCAATTGATAGAGGACAAAATAACCTTTCTTGTTACACTGGTACAATTTGGATCGGGCTTCAGAAACATTTTCTATGAAGGTTTAAAACAAAACTAAAAACACTTTCTTTCTAACCTTCCTTCCTTCAAAAAAAGTCTCTCTCCAACTCTTACCTTCTCGCTGGATGTGGAAATAAACAGGCTGTCAACATGTTCATTTCGTGAGGGAAGGAAGGTAAGAAAGGAAGGGGGGTCAGGACCCACCAAGCAGCAAGGAGGAGTCCTTAAAAAGTCCTCACTTGCGTCTGCTGCTTCTGGCTCGCCTCTTTGCTGGCAGGTGGGTCCTGAAACCACCACCACCACCCCACACACACACACACACACTCTTTCTAACCTTCCTTCCTTCAAAAAAAGTCTCTTTCCAACTGCCTCCTTCTTGCTGGATGTGGAAGTAAACAGGCTTGAGGGCGGCAGCGGCAGGGTCTTTGTAGCCATCAGCAACGACTCAGCTATGGTTCGAATTCACGAAACAAATCACTTTTTTAACGTACCAATGAGGATTTAAGTTTGGCCAATGACAAAGCCATGAAAGTGGCTTCATTTTGGCAGTTTAAAGTTTGAACTGGACACAAAAGAAGAATACTTTTTGATGTCTGATGTGGAATAGCAAATCACAGAACCTTACTCTGAGGGTTACCAGGTCAGCAGCATTTCAGGGCCAAACCCCCCCCCCCCCTTGCATTGGTAGCCTCTTGTAATATCACAAGAATGGGCCCTCATGATGTCAGAAGCAAGACATGTCAAGAGGGGTTCGAAGCGCCTCTTGGAACAACTACCTTGGAGGGAGATTATGACCAGGTAAGCTATGTATCTATTGTTGGGTGCTGCCCCCATGCTAAGCATCAATTGGAAATGTCAAGACCCACTTAAAAATTTTTAAAACCACTCAAAATTGTGATTTTCTTGATTTACAGTCTGGGATCAGACACTGAGAAGCCCTGATTTTGCAACCCCAGCTAACATCCCTCTAAGGACAGCAGGCCCCAGAGAAGGCAGTTAGATCAAACTCATATACAATTTTATAAATCATAGATTACTCTGAATTGTGCCAGGAAACAGATATCTGGGTGGTGGTGGTGGTGGTGGTGGTGAAGCTATTATAACAAGGGAGTTGTGTGCTCCCCAACTCAAAATCCAAGTCAGCAGCCTTGCTTACCACATAACTTCCAACCAGCTGAAATGTCCAAATGGCTTTCAAAGGCTGGCCACTTACAGCATTATTACAGTAATAAAAATGGAATGTAAGCATCTGCATGTAAATGAATGAGATGTAAGTAACTGTGGCCAGATCAGACTTCTCAGTAATGAGTGCATTTGGCGCAATAGCATTAGCCATGTAAAAGCAATCAGGGCTACTGCTAAAAGCACATTAAATAAAGTAATAATAATAACAAAATGAAAGCTGGGCACCTAGTTCCAAGGCTAAATCCAGGAGTAAATCCAAACTGGAGGCATTTAACCCCATCCACCACCGATGCAATTCATGTTTCCTGATTTTTGGTTAATGGAACGGCAGCATCTTTTGTCTGGATTTTGTTCAAAGTTCCATCCCTCAAAGTCAATGAGCCTGGTTTCAGCAAAACCAGCTAGATCACACACCTCAACCTGGTCCCTGACATAGATCATAGATCAGCCACTAAGGTAACCAAAACTGATCTTAACATGTAACCAAGCCTGCTGCTAGACAGAAGTGAATATGCAGGATCCATCTTATTGAGGAATTCTTGGATCTGAGACATCACTAAACATCTCCAGCACCTTGCACAAAATAGTGGAAACTGCCTGGAAATTTTGGAATCCAGTGGATCCCCCACCGTGCAAAGATCACTGTTTTGCTGAGACATTTTGGTAGACTGCCTTTCTGCTCTCAGGGGTCAGCAAACTTGGCTCTCCAGATGTTCTTGGACTTCAGTTCCCTGAAGCCTTGATCAGCAGGTGTACTGACTTGGGGTTATGGTAACTGAAGTCCAAGAACACCTGGAGAGCCAGGTTTGCTGACCCCTGGTCTAGGTCCTTACTTTGAACCATTGAAGGTACCACAAAAAGCCACATCATTCAACAGGGACTTTAAACATCAACACAGCAGCAGGAGCACCGATTTGATGAACTTCCGCTAGGTAATATTTCTAATTGACTTTGATCTGGACTAATTTGACATGCCTAGTGGGTAAAGTAAATTTGTTACCCAATTCTGAAGGCCTGGGTTTGGATTACACTGCCACCACCAGGCACAAAGAAAGCTCTCAGCTTCAAAGAGAACCATTTGAGGAAGGTAATATACAAATGGCTGCCTTTGAATTGCAAAAAGATGTAAGCTGCTGTCTGTTTTCCCATTTAGCATCTAAGAATAAAACCTGGCTGGGACTCCAAGCCTGAAGAAGTAACCCTGAGTTATGAAAGCTTGCCAAGTTTTGAATTCTTAAAGTGACCTAAAAAAAGGTATCATCTCCCTCCCCCCCCCCCCCGCATTTTTTTTGGTAATGAACAAAGAAGAACAAGAGTCAAGCACATACTGTATGTCTTATCTCCAACCTTTATCCATGCCCAGGGTTATAAAAATTGCCTCTTTTTCACTCTACCATATAGGTGGTAAACCTATGGCAGCGTGCCAGAAGGGGCACTCAGAGCCCTCTCTGTGGGCACGTGTGCCATTGCCCCAGCACAAAGTTTGTCCCGTCCCTTGCCCCAGCAACCCAAAGGGAGTGCTTCCTCCCTCCTCCCAGCACAGAGTTCACCCTTTGCCCAGCAGCCCGCACAGAGGGGGTGTTGGGTTGCGGTTTGGGCACTCTATCTCTAAAAGGTTTGTCATCACTGATATAGGTGAAAGGATCTGAATAGTTACAAACTTCTACAGTTACTTTTTGGCAATGCACCTACATTAACCCCTTATCCCTTTAAAATCTACACAACATTTTCATGTTAATCACATCTTTTAAAAAAAGCATCAGATGTTCAAGTCCCAAAATCCATTAGAACTGAAATATCTAACTCCAGCTTTATACCGCCAGAATAAATAACAGACAAAATTGATTAACTTCTGGATTTGAAATAATTATACTGCCTTGTGAGGCAAAGCTTTCTAATGGAAGTTTATAAGATTTAATCTTTATGAATGTATGTTTTATCAGTTAACCAAACTAGCAGCATGAGCATGTGAAATAATAACACCAATGGTGAAAACTCCAGCTTATAAAATAAAAACACCCATCTATTCATTTAAGAATGGTACATCCAGGTCTTTAAAATCCAAATTAAGTATTCTCCAGACTTCCGGTTATAGGACGTTCCAATGAGTGGGGTCACCACAGAAAACACCAGCCTTTTGCCCATCAAATCCAATGATCTTATAAACAGGTGTTTTTGTAAATCTTCTCTAACCCAAGAAGGTTCATATATCTGTTGGTGGGCTTTCAGATAATCTCATCCCAAATAGTGTATGGCTTTAAAATCAACTATGAGCACTCTACGTTGATCTGAGAAACATGCTGACAATCTGTCAACAAATCAGGAAAACATCTGGACCTGGTTTAATTTGGCTCCATCTCCCCCTTTCAGTGCTTCTGCAGACTAATCTGCTGGTAGATAACTTTATCCATGAATCTCTGAGATCAGCCAGGTTCCAAACTGTCTTTGAAGGCAGACCCATATGTTACAGTAGCTTAGTCCAGATGCATCCAAGGAATAAAGGCTTTTAGCATTCTACATCATCGGTTACACTGGTTAGTGTTTGTGGATGCTGCAATACAACAACATCTGGAAGCTGCACTTTGCACACTTCTGCCCGAAGCCAGGCACTTTGCCCCACCAAAGTAACACCCTACCATCCAGATCAACAGGTTGCCCTGTCTTTCTGCAGCTTTAGCTGGATGAATCCTCTGTTTGTTTGCCTTCATCCATCCTAAAAATTGCCTCCAGATACATGGCTCAGATTTTTCAAATCCAGATAACATTGCTCATTATATTAATGGCTTGTCTTTCTTCACATGCTTTTGCCACCTCCTTCTATTATCCCTGTTCATTAGCGACAAGGCTGGTTGGAGCTGTGGCCCAAGGCGCCTAGACACTGTCGGGATACGAGTCAAGACAGCATACATAAGTTCTCATCCTGATGGAAAACATGCAGATTTCCATCTTCATATCTCTGGCTGTGATAGAATATCCAGTAATATTAAGAAATATTTAAAAGCTGGACAATTGAGGATGTTGTTATGAGACTTTTAAATGAATGAGTTTTTCTTCTTTTTTGTGTGTAATGTGTTATGATATGATATTGTGATTTATTTGTCGTTACTCCATTGTATCTTAGTCTGGCAATGTGCATATGCTTTGCTATATTTATATTTTATATTGTAATATTGTTGTTTCATGGAAAGTTATATTTGGGGGTTCTGTTTAATTTTGTAATTGTGATGGGGGAGCTCTTGAAATGTTACGTGATATGTGATACAGTACTTTGGTATGTTATTGATATGTGACACTTTGATATGTTATTGATATGTGATACCTTGATATGTGATACTTTTATATCTTTTGATATGTGATATTTTGTGATCTATCTTGTTAGCCACTCTGAATCGCTTCCAGGTGTTTTTGGACTTCAATTCCCAGAAGCCCAAATCAGTACACCTGCTGGTCAGGGCTTCTGGGAATTGAAGTCCAAGAACATCTGGAGAGCCGAGTTTGCTGACCCCTGAGCTAGAATAAAGAAGGACTCCTCTCCCAGCTTAATACTTCAGCTCAGAAGCTGAAATTTCAGCAGGTGCAGATTTCAATGCAAGCTAAACCTACTGAAATTTCCTCTGCCACACAACTATTTATTTATTTATTTATTATATTTGTATCACCGCCTCATTCTTAAAAGAACAGGAATGATCCTCCTCTATTTTTTTTTCTCCATCTTGCCACCCTAAGTAAAATGTAAACCACTTTGGCATGTCTAAATTGAAAAGTAGCTTAGAAATGTCCAAATACCGTAAATAGATATATAAGGCAGATGCAATCAAAACTGTTATTAAATCTTGTAGGATTACTCACGATTAAAAAGCTCTTAAGCAGAGGGTGTGGCTATTTCTCCTTCCAAGATGGGAGCTGGCGCATGCTCAGTTAAATAAACACCTGGCATAGACTGCTTCTGAAAGTTTCCCTAAAATTCAGCTTGGTCCTGGAGAGGAGATACAATTCCAGGAAGCTTGAGGGGACCTACAACATATTAATTCTGTTTTTTTAAAGTGATGAACCTAAGTCAGGGTCCTGTTCTGGGTCACAAACTGTAGATACAAACTGCTGAGTTATGAACTATGACATCTATCTAATGCCCTCTTGTTCTGAGTCTAAACACAATGCTGCGGAGGGTTTTTTTAAATGTTGAAGATGGAAACCAAATTATGTACCAGTGATGATACTTGTTAGCTACTTATTGCTTTTGTTTCAAACTTATTGTAAATTTAGTAGGGGATTTAAAAGTGAATACTCCAGTGGGTTTTTCTTTTTCTTTTCTTTTTAAATTTTACTTCATTCTTCTATTAAATAAGGCCGAGTGGAGATTTCAACTTCAGCATTAAATGAAACTACCCATTCCTCATTCTGTGATAAATTCTGGGGTAACTTGAAAAATTCTGGGAGCTGCAGTACAAAAAATTTGTATCTGTGTAACTGTAGCAGAATTAAACCCAGCAATGTTGCAGGAGGGAAATCTGAGGAGGTTTGCAAGGAATCTTCATTTGACAGAAGTGATGCTCAGACCTTCACTAAACAACCGACACACACACACACACACACACACACACACACACACACACACACACACACACGATCCATCCTCCCTCTATACCAGTGATGGCGAACCTTTTAGAGACCAAGTGCCAAAACAGAGGGAGGGGGGACTCTGTGCTGGGGGTAGGGAGGAAGCACTACCATCGGGCTTCTGGGCAAAGGAGTGGGGCAAACTCTGTGCTGGGGGGAGGGAGGAAGTGCTCCCATTGGGCAGCTGGGCAGAGGGGCTGGGAGAACTCTGTGCTGGAAAGAGGGAAGGAATGAGTGACAGCGTGTGTGCCAACAGAGAGGACTGGGAGTGCCCTCTCTGGCACGTGTGCCATAGGTTCACCACCATTGCTCTATACATACACCAGTTACTGCTAAGTGGCAAAGACGTTTTGGACAAGGTGTTCAAAACAACACGTACAGTACTTCTATCTCTCTTCATGCTTCCTATAAACAGTACAGTGGGGAAACTCAAACTTAGTTTTGTTGCCAAGTTAGTCAGGGTAGATATGACATAATGATAATCTCTTTGTCTGAGATGTTAAGACACAGATGGTTTGAGGTACTTTGCCTCACCTTTGCTGAGCATCAAAGGGCTCCATAGCCTATTAGATGACTGAGAGTGTGTGTGTGAGGTGCATCATGAACTATAATAACAACAGTAATTATGAAAGGTGTTTTATCCAAAAAATATTAGTGGTTCTTTTAATCTCAGGAGTAAATTGTCTTCTAAGGCTACAGTGTGATAGTTTTTAGATGCTGCCTTAAGAAAGTTCTGCAGGCATAGAACAATTTGAACCTCAATAATATGAAGGTTTTTCAGAGATAATAAAAGCTTAAACTGCTACCTGACAACATCCTAACATATGGATGTTTTTGAAATAAAGAATTATTGTTATAGAAAAATAGCATCTAACCAGCAACCTTGGTTTACCACAAATATCCTGTGGCTGCCTCTGTGGAATAATCAAGGCCATAATATTGAAAGCTTTTTACATTCAAAAAGGAAAGATGATCGAGGAAGAAAGGTTCATGTTACGTGGTTACTCAAAGAACGGGTCAGCCGATGTTAAGATTCAGCATGAAGCTTTAGAATGGCAAACAAAAGTTAACTGAAATTACAGTTCAATGAATGTTCTCAAGTCAGATTGGATTTCTGTGACATATACTCTGAACAGCTGGAACACGAATAACAGAACGTCCACTCTTACTCTGTGTGTGTGTGTGTGTGTGTGTGTGTGTGTGTGTGTGTGTGTGTGTGTGTGTGTGTGTGTGTGTGTGTGTGTGTGTGTGTGTGTGTGTGTGTGTGTGTGAGAGAGAGAGAGAGAGAGAGAGAGAGAGAGAGAGATTTGGAAGCACCTTTTTTTTAATGACCACAACTCCATAGGTGTTGCATACTGTAAGAATGCAATATAGGCAGTACAGTACCTGGAAAAAGACTCACCATTGTGACTCAACATCTTGAAATGAAGAGTCACTAGTCAGAAAGGGGCCAAAATTATTGCTTCAGATGAAGTAGTCCATTTGATGTGAGCTGCTAAGTATTTAAACAAACCCCCTTAGGCCTTTGCCATAAGAATCTAAAAGGTGAAACATATCTGGTTCTGGTTAGCTCTTTAGTAAGAGATGCTCTCATAGTAAATGTAATGGTCACCCTTGCTCAAAAGCTATTTATGTCTGAATCTGGAGTGCAGTGCTCATCTCCATTTATTGGCAAGGAGCTAACACTGTCTGTGTCTGCAGACATTTCTGTGGTCATGTGGCAGGCATGACTAGATGCTGGAGCTCACGGAAAGCTGCTACCTTTTCTACCAAAACGGTACCTATTTATCTACTTGCAATTTCTTGCTCTCAAATGGCTAGATTGGCAGAAGCCGGGACAGATGACAGGCGATCACTCCATTGTTCAGCACTCGGCTCTCAAACTGCCAAACTGCTGACCTTCCAGTTACCAAGCTCAGCATCTTAGCTACGAAGCCACCACGCAAAAGATGATTTAAACTGTAATGAGACAAATGAACATACAAAAAGTATGCAGAATGTGGGTTAGCATAGTCCATCAGTTGCAAGGCCGGCCCTACCATTGCAAAGAGTAAGGAAATGTTCTCAATCAGCTGATCTGGTCACAGTCTTTGACTAGGTTTCTTCCATGAAAGAACGGAGATGTTTAAATCTTGCAACCTTCCTATGTGCACTAACTGTTGCCCCAGGCATGGTGTGCAGGAGTTTCACAGCTATTTAAATAAGAATAAATTATACATGCAGGCAGCTTCTGAGCATGGAGTGTGGACGAGGAGACATTTTGTTTTCATGTCAGTCAGCAAAATATTTTGACCCAACCCTGGTTGTTTGGAAAGGATGGGCGGGATCTTTTTGACAAGATTGCGAGGGACTGCAATGGACTGCCGCAGCCTTGAGGATATTAACAAGGTGTGCCTTCACAGCCAGTCCATCTGGCATGACCTCTTCCCCCTCCATGACAGTTGGGAATCAGAAGTAGTTCCTCCTCCCAATATGCTGGTTTCCGGTGGAATTTCCTTCACTGAGGGGACCATCACTCCACTTAAAGGGACTCATTCACCCATAGCAATTGACCCCATTGGAAAGTCAGGTTATTTAAAACCAGCCAAACACTCAATGTTGAGTTGCTGGCTGTACAGTCTACTCCATTACCGTAGCAAGATATCTGGCCAGACCTCCAGTAGAGATTATATTGCAATTTGCAAATAGAAAAAGCAAGATGTACTTTGGTAAAAATACCACTTTTTTAATGCAGTAGAGCTCTAACTCTCTAGATCTGAATGGTGAAATGTTACATGTGATATATAGAGTCAAAGCTTGGGTGCTGAATAAAGCATCTGAAAAGAAAATTGAAGCTTTTGAAGTGTGGATCTACCAACAGCTGCTAAGGACATCATGGGTTGATCATGCAACTACAGTAATGTAGAATCTGGGCAATGGCACTAAATCAACACGCCCCCACCCTCACTCCAACTGCCACCACCACTGCCACATTTGTGGCTGTTGTAGATAAGTTTACGGCAGCTTTTATTGGGGGGGGACACCAGTCTGGCCCCTTCAACTGTCTGAGGGAGTGTGACCCGGCCCCTGACTTTTAAAAAGTTGCCAACTCCTGGTTTAAGGCCATTAAACAATGAAAGCTCCAATACCTTGAGCATATCATGAGGAACGACATAAAGTATAGAATACTCCAACTTATTATGAAAAGGAAGACTCTTGAGAAGAGAAGCCCTGGATGTAGATGGACCTCATTACTGAAGATCCTGAGAGACTGGTGTGTGGAATATCGTCGGAAGAACTTTTCTGAGGAGTTAAGAACCAGAAGAATATCACCATGATGATAACCAATATTCGAAATGGATATGGCACTTAAGGAAGAAGAATATATAGGTACTAAACTGAAAAGGTAAAGTAATAAATATCTGAATAAAATCATTTTCATAATCATCATTAGCAGCAACATCACCATCACAGTGTGCCATCAAGTCAATTCTGAGCTATAATGACCTTTCCCCATAGTTTTATAGGTCAAGAATACACAGAAGTAGTTTACCATTCCGTTCTTCTGGGAACACCCTGGGATTGTGCAGTTTGCCCCCGCCTACATAGCCTGGATCTATTCAAGGGAAGCACAGGGAGGTATTGGAATCTGCCTGTAGCTCCACAGCCAGATACCAAACTCACTAAACTATGCTGAAATGGTAAAATATAGCAGAGTGCAGGAAGGTGGCTGGCTTTTGCCACACCCTGAGGTTTGAGAGTGTTTGTTGAGATACAGGAGACAAAAACAAACTCCGGCTTGGGTTGCAGGAAATATGTATTTACACTATTTACAAAGGTTGTGCACAACGTGCAAGTTAACACTTGTCTTCAAGTCAGACCAAGTGGTGCAGCAAGTCCTTATAGTCTATGTGAGCTAAATAAGCTCTTATCTTCGATAAAGCAATGCAAGCAGTCCAAACCTTTACCTGTTGCTTCAAGGTCGGCTTCGAAGATATTCACCAGTTCATTCTAGCTACGGAGTAGCTCGGTTCCAAAACAGTCCTTGGTTAGGTCACCACAATGTGGCTGAGGTATGTGTTCCAATATCTTGCAATAAACGGCAAGTAGACATACCAGACAATCCTCAAGAACGACGAAGGTCCGATGGACGTGAGCACAGCAACAAAGCAGTCAGAGAACAACAGGCTGGCTGGCTGGCAAAGACTGTTGCCTCAATTTATGCTAGACACAAACACTCAATGCTTGCACCTGGCTGTGGTAGCTGCACAGTCTTAAAGATACAGTCATTGGTTTGCTCTCGTTGCAAACCTACTCATATATCCTAACATATGCAGCCTGAATAACAAAACAAGGAGGCCCATTAAAGTTCCTTGTGACATGAATTCTTGGGTTGTACAAAGTAGGTTGTTCATCTTGGATGAATCAGCAAGAACTGCTGAATCTTTTCTGCAGTGGAAATGTGCCAGACCTTGGAAAAATTATTCTGGGGACTACGTGCCCATTTTGAGATTGATAAAATAAAATTTAAAAAACCTCATGAACAACTTGCCTAAGCAAAGAATCAGCAAGGAGAGCCAAATCCTATAGATGCCCATGTGTTGGCCCCCACGGCCTCCGCTATAATGTGTTTGTGATGGGACTCTCTAGAAGGGGGTGGGTGGGTGTCAGTATTTTCTCCTCACAAGGTGCTTCTCAATCAGACTTTCCCCCCGACATCTGATCCTTGCCTGCACTGCAGCTTAAATGCACTGCTTCTAATCTTGCCTCCTATTTTTGTAAGCTATCAAGGTATTTAAATTGTAAAAAATAACAGATTCATGTATTTAAATGGTTGATGGACTCACATCTCCTGACTTTGGAGTTATTTTTTTAAAAAGAGCTTTTAAAATGGCTTTGATAAGAAACGATGAACATGCCCAGTTTCTTTTCAAGTTTGCAGGTCCTCTGGTTTCCTACCTAATTGATGGTTACGTTAAATGCCATTTTAATTTGGGAGAAGAATGCCTTGCCTCTAAAATTAATTCCAGTTTCAACATTGTTTGGGTTTCAACTATAACTTCCAGGGTACCCCAGATAGAAGAGCAACGCCAACTGCTCTGTGGGCTGCTTAATATGAAAAATGGAGCTGAAAGCAAAACCTCAGTCCTCCTTATTTCTATCAACCCCTCTTCTCGATTTTATATTTATGGTTTAGTGTAGGTATTGTCAACCTGTGGCCCACAAGCCAGATGTGGCCCATAGTGCCATTTCATGTGACACACACCCCTGCCTCCACCACACCAGGAAGTGCCATGTGGTGGAAGAAGGGCAAAATGGCTGTCCAGGCCCCAAAACTATCTGTGACCCAGCCCTCAGCTTTAAAAGGTTGAGAACTCCTGGCTTAGTGGCTGAGGAGACACACAGGAGACACACAGTGCTTTCTTCTTTCACTCTTTACTACTGGAGTTCTAAAATTGCTAGTTATTTTGAGCTTGCTTGCTTCTTCCGGTACTGTTAACAATATTTAGCATTTACATAACATGTTATTATGTTCTATGTATTTCATACACGTTATCTCAGTAAACCTCACAACTGTATCTGAAAGTTTGCATTGTAGGCCATATTGCAGGTCCCTGGTGTTCACTCTTTTTGCCCTTCTTAGTTGTCACAATTTATAACTTCATGGACTACAAGGAGCAGGTGGGATGTGTACCTGATTTATAGGAGAGGCTTTAGGACATATATATCCAGCTCCTAAACTATTAAGGGCTTAAATTATAGGTAATGACCAGAAGCTTGACTTGGGGTCAGAAATTAATAGGAAGCCAATGAAGACTCGGTCAAGACTGGAGATATGTGTTCATATCTGCTGGTACCTGTAATCAGTCTGGCCACCACAATTTGTACCTGCTGAAGTTTCCATGCTGATTTTGAGGGCAGTCCTACATAGATAATGTTACAATAGTCTGTTTGGGGGTTACCAATGGATGAACCACTGTTATTAAGCATTTTTAACCCAGGTGGGCAATCAAAGTGTGACTGAGCAGTAACATATATTCTCTTTAAACCATCTCCTTCAATAGCTAGCAGAATAGTGCAAATCCATAAAAAAGCAGATAGAAAAAGTAGATAGAAAAAATACATTTTATTTGAAGTTCTGTTTTTCAGTTACAATTGCAAGGTAATTCGTATGCAGTCAACATGGTAGAAGACTGGGAGAGAGAGAAATTAATACTGCCTCCTTTTCTGCATGTATGTTGGCAAGCTGCTAACAAAAAAGGGAAATGGAAGATGTCAACACAAACAGGAAGAGGAAGGTGGCAGTTTGTAGGCTTGCCTTTAGAGTCAGAACTGAGGGGGAGGAACTCTGCAAATTGGTTATTGAGAAAAAGACAGTCAGTCATCTTAGCCAGCAGATGGTCCCTTTGAAGTACACTAGTACCCCGGATAACGTTATGACTTGATTCCACAAGTCATGTCATTATCCGGTTTTTAGCGTTGTCCGGGGTATACACCGAGCAACGCTAAAAAACATCGGGCGCGCTGGCGTGCGTGTGTCAAGCGCGGTTTGGGGAGGATACGGAGATTTTCTCCATATCCTCCCCAAACCCCGTTTGACACGTGCGCGCCTGCACGGTGTTTGGAAAGGGTACGGGGGCCCGTACCCTTTCCAAACATCGGGCGGGCTGGCGTGCGCCTGTCAGACGCGGCTTGGGAAGGATACTGAAATTTTCTCCGTATCCTTCCCAAGCCACGTTTGACACGCGCACGCCTGCACAATGTTCTGAAAGGGTATGGGGGCCTGTACCCTTTCCAAACATCGTGCAGGCGCGCGCCTGTCAAACGCGGCTTGGGGAGGATTCTCCGTAGCCTCCCCAAGCTGCGTTTGACAGGCGCGCACCTGCACTGTGTTTGGAAAGGGTACGGGGGATCTTCCCCGTACCCTTTCCAAACATCGGGCGGGCGGGCGCGGGCGTGTCAGAGGGGGTTTGGGGAGGGTACGGGGAATATCTCCATACCCTCCCCAAACCCCGTTTGACATGCACGCAACTGCACAGTGTTTGGAAAGGGTACCGGGACCCGTATCCTTTCCAAACATTGTGCAGGCGGGCCCTGGGGGGGGAGGGTTGGATTGGGTAGATGTTCTACCCAATCCAACTTTCACACACACACACACACACGATTGTACTGGATAACGCTAAAAATCACGTTATCCGATGCAAGATTTTCCCAAAAATCTTGCATCGTTATCCGATTCTAGCGCTATCCGGTACAATCATTATCCAGGGTATTACTGTATACTCAATGTTAGTAAGCATGCAAGATTGTCACTATCCAAACAGTTTCTACAGTCTCTTATTTGACAATCAACAACTGTTTGAACACTATTCTCAATTCCTCCTATAGAAGACCTCCGAACTTATATCCAGAGTTGACTAGGGTTCTGGCTTCTGTAGGAATCACAGTGCACATACACATACAAGCATGTGTGTGGACACACTCACTTTCTCTCTCACACACACACTCATTCACTCACTCACTCATTCACTCACTCACTAACTTTCTCTCATTCTTTCTCACTCACTCACACAATATTGCAATAACACTTCTCCATTCATCTGAGCATTTTCCCTTCTGGAACATGAAACATTATAGAGCCTGTTCTATTATCTGCACTTGACAGTTCAAGCATTTTTCTTGGGTGATTTATCAGCCCAATGTTACATGGTTTGTACCTATTTTACTGCACTCTGCAATTACAGCTCAGCAGAACTATGCAGAGAAAGCCCCAGCAGTGCTATAATTTACTGACCGGCAGTATATCATTAGAAGATTTAGTACTGATTACACTGGAGCCTTGGTACAAAGCAAAGATTACTGTCACCAAGAGGAAGAGATTGATGTCGGATCACCCGAAACTGAAGTGAAAATCTATTTCTCATGAGTGCTATTCAGGGCTAAGAAGGTATACAAACTAAGAAAGAAAATCTGTCATCTTAGATGCATTCAGCTCTCCACCACCACCACCACCAACAACAACAACCAAATCATTTTCTTCAGACAATACAATCTCAGATATGAATGTGTGAACAAAAATGAGCTGAGCCACAGTCCTCCTCCCTCAACCTGTATTCCTTCTGAATACAAGCTATCCATACACAATTGGCACATATGTGAGGTCTCCCAGAGTAATCAGGAAATCCATAAACCATGTAAGGTCTCCCTTGTATGAAAGCCAGCCAAGTCCAATTCTAGGGGGTAGTGCTCTTTTCCAATTACAGCAAAAGCACCAGCACTAGCGGCATCTGCAGATGTTTTCCATGGTCATGTGGCAGACATGACTAGGCACTGGAGTGCACTGAATGCTGTTACCTTTCCCGCTGAAGTGGTACCTATTTATCTACTTGCAATTTCTTGCTTTCAAGCTGCTAGGTTGGCAGGAGCTGGGATAGATGACAGGAACTCACTTCGTCACTCAGCATTCTGGTCTCAAACTGCTGACCATATGCACATGCCATATGATCTATTCAAACTTTCATTGAGCACACAGAGGAAAATAATAGTCCCACCTGTAGTCAACCAAATTAATCCTACCTGTGCGTTGCACACAGTAGAATACCATTGCGCTTCCAAGTCTGAACAGTGTCATGATCACTTTCCAAGTTCTGTCATTTCACCGAAGCGGGTGGACAATCCAGAAATATGTACTGCAACTATTTTAATGCATAGCACTGGTCAACACAATTTTTCTGGCATGAGGTACTCTAACAATTCTAAGGTAATTTTGAGGTGCTGATTCTGAATCTGGCATCCATTTTTTTCTAGCACATCAGGTTTTTGAGGTCTCAAATATTGCAATATACCTACAAACAACAAATTTATCATCATATTCGTCGAGCTAAACAGACATACGGACCTAATAAAATAACATCCAATATGCAATATTTTATTGAACAAACATATATAATTATGAACTGAAGCACAAAGTTGAGAGTGAAAGCAAATTAACATGTAAGAATTGAAACGTTAAGATATGAAAATATGTACAAAAAGGTAAATTGACAATATCGACCTTACATCGCCATGAACAACCTTTACTTGGATGCTCTGCGACGTTCAACGTGTGTAATGTCTCTCATCAAGGACCAACAGTAATCTGCCATCATGTTGGTGTTCCATTGGCCTTGGTAACATTCTTCCATTATTTTAATCTCTTGATGAAAACGTTCACTGAGCTCTTCGCTCACTTCACCCAAGTTCTCTGGAAAGTTGGCCAAGTGACTATGTAAATAGTGAATCTTGATGCTCATTCTACATCCAAGTGCTTGGAAACTCAAGAGCAGCTCCTCCACAATCTCTCGATAGTTGTCCGCTTTCTTGTTGCCAAGGAAATTCCGAACAACATCGGTTAATGCATTCCAAGCTCTAGCCTCTGCCACCGTCATTGTTGGAAGAAAGTGTGGATCCCTGATGAGAGTTCCAATTTGAGGGCCATCAAATATTCCTGCCTTTTTCTTCTCCATGCTGAGACCTGGAAAGGTTGTACATGTATAGCTGAAGTAGTTTCCAGTTTGATTCAGGACTTTGACGAATTGCTTCATTAACCCAAGTTTTATGTGCAGTGGAGGTAATACAATTTTATTCCTATCAACCAGATAGGATGTGATATAGCAAAGTGGTGCACCTCACACTTGGTTGGATGCTTTTGATATCACACTCTTCACATACCAAGTGTGTCTTGAATGATATACAATAAAAACATTAAAACATGGGAATCAAAAGTTGCAAGACAGTGATTACCATCTATAGATTTTAGAGTACCTAAAATAAAATGTTCTGTGAAGCTGAGTTTCAGAAATTGTGTTATGAACTGATCTTATCCCCTGCCTGCTAGACTAGCATGTGATCTGAAACGTTTATATTTTACATTCCTCTGAATGTTTTGATGGAAAAATTCACAGCTCAATGCGTGTTTTGCCATAAAATCTATTTATAAGTATGTGTTTTGAGAAATTATACATACATTTAGAAAGACATATTTGGCAAGAGAATATGTTTACAAATGGTATTATGACAGAGACACAGTTCAGATTTTTATCTAGATTTTAGAAATAACAGATTAAAATAAAGATGGGGATGGAGTGAATGTATGAATAAGCACAGGAGAAAGTGATATGAGTTGGAAGTATGTTAGTATGCCCCTTTCTCAACATTTCCACAAAGATCAAGAGGCCTGGACATCTTTTGAATATCTTCCCCTTTTAACTATTTAAATAGAAATTATTTTAAGAGTTTGTACATTTGGGAAGTGATTTCTTTAAATGCCCTACTGCCCAAATTGTATAATTACCTTTCATTTCAAAGGAAGAGCGAGCATTAGGACTTCTTATAGCTAACCCCATTTTACTCTCCCCTTCTTTTGACTTTAAATGCTGTCCTGTGATGATGCCCTTTATTCCATGATTTTAGTTAAACTTATATTGTCTTCTTTGAAGGAATAAGGAAATGTCACATTTTCTTTGCCTTATATACAGGAAGGAATGACATTTCTAAGATGATGGCTGTCATCTATAATTTTACAGGTACTGTACCTAACTTCTTCGAGGTTTAGTAGTTAAGTCGCTGAACTTGATGTCTAGAAGGTTGGCAGGTTGGCAGATCGAGACCTGAGTGCTGCACAATGGAGTGAGCTCCTGTCTCTGTCCCAGCTCCTGCTAACTTAGCAGTTAGAAAGCAAGAAATTGCAAGTAGATAAATAGGTACCATTTTGGTAGGAAGGTAACAGCGTTCCATTCACTCCAATGTCTAGTCATGTGTGCCTCGTGACCATGGAAGCATCTGCAGACACAGACAGTGCTGGCTCTTTAGCTGTAAACTGAGATGAGCACTATACCCTAGAGTCAGATATGACTGGCTTTCGAGCAAGGGCATCTTTTAACTTCTTTGAAACCGCAAGTCTGAAAAATATCATTCGTTATTATCTTGGTTTAATTCTCACTTCTTCTTCTTCTTCTTCTTCTTCTTCTTCTTCTTCTTCTTCTTCTTCTTCTTCTTCTTCTTCTTCTTCTTCTTCTTCTTCTTCTTCTTCTTCTTCTTCTTCTTCTTCTTCTTCTTCTTCTTCTTCTTCTTCTTCTTCTTCTTCTTCTTCTTCTTCTTCTTCGTGGTCCTTTGTCCTCTTTGTTTTGTCTTCATACTTTGCTTTTCTGTTGCACTTTCTAGTGCTGTGTTATATGAACTTTCAACAGGCCGTTTAATCCCATTTAATAGATAAAACGCTTGAGGCCAGGGCTGTAGCTAGAAGGGGGCGGGGGTGGGTGGGTAAAACCCTCCTGAACTAACAGCCCCCCAACCCAACCCGTGATGCCAATGTTATATATGTGAGTGTGACATTGTTGCCCCTCCTGAAATTTTTTTGGGGCCCACCTGAAAATTTTTTCACCCCTCCAAGCCTAGAATCCTGGCTACAGCCCTGTTGAAGCTGGAAAAAAGTGGCTTGCTCAAGAGCAACATGAAATTAAACTTGACTTGATCATTTCCCAAGTCTTAAAATAATCTTAACCATCCTACTACACAAGACATAACTCAACACAAAATAATTAGAGAGAGAATATAATCTTTTCTTGTTTACTGAGTTCTTCAGAAAAAACAGAGGTTGAAAAAGAATCAGTCCCTGCCCCCAAAGTGACTGCACTCTCCAGTTTCACAACCAGGCGAAGGAAGAAAAGTGACTTCTTTTCAACACAAGGCAACAGGAGTTATATACGCATGGATGCAGTTTTAACATTTCAGATACAGGTACTGTATCTTGTTTTCTGTGGGCATGAGACTGAAAAGTGTCTCTGAGAAGAAATTGACAGGCTGAGAAAGAAAAGATTTATACATTTCCCTTTGTATCCTAAGGAGGAAACACTCAAAGTGGCTAATATGCAATCATATATTTTTAAAGCATCTTCTTTCATGTCTAGGTCAGACATTAAACTACCACAATGAAGCCACCTGTTGGTGAATTCATTCTCCCGAACCTAGTGTGAGAAAGATTAGACCAGTGGTACCCAGGAAGGGCCCACACCCCACAGGGGGACTTTAATTCCCAGAAGTCTAAGTCAGTACATTGGCTGATCACTGCTTTGGAAAATTGACTTAGGCTTCTGGAAATTAAAGTCTGAAAAACAAAGGTTGGGAACACTGGATTAGACACACAACAAGGTTGCTGTTGCTCTGATTGTGGTTCAAAAATACCACAATCTTCGAGAAGATCAAAACTTGACTTCTTTTTTTTAATACTAGCCGTGTTAGTCTGTGGTTCAGGCATATCAGAAAACAAAACAAAACAAAGAACACTGTAGCACTTTAAAGACTAACTGCTATATTTCTATTGTTAGCTTTCGTGGATCAAGTCCACTTCTTCAAACGAGGAGTGAAACTTACAGGCATGGTTTTTATACACCAAATTCAGGGTTCAAAGGGAGCAGGGTGTGTTCAAACAAAATGGCAGACAAGAAGCAAGCACAACAATACAGCTTCCCACAAAACTGTTGGCTAAAATCCTATAACCCTTCTCCATTTTGCAAAACTGTCCCATTGCTTGTGTGATGCCTTGTGCATGCCAGAGATCACTTGAGAATAGGGGCTGCGGTGGCTCAGTAGTTAAGAAGCTTGCCTTGTTAACTGGAGGGCTGGCAAGCCGGCAGTTCAAGACCCAGGTACTGCATGACAGGTTGAGCACCCATGTCTGTCCCAGCTCTTGGGGACATGAAAGGATCCTCATTTGGGCGTTCCCTGAGCAGAGTTTCTTCTGCAAAAATCCTTTCAACCCAGAATAATTTCTGACACGAAATTATTATTATTACTTGAGATTGGCATAGGGTTCTGTGATTAAAAAACAGGATTCCGGCCACTAGTAAATATAAATAAGCACTAAAAAGGCATCAGCGCCACAGAAAAAAATATATTTGGAGATACTTCTTTCATGTCCTGATCAAACTTTGGACTGCCAAAACTTTCTTGGCCTTGTTGTTAGCCAAAATTAAATCTTCATCTTTACATGTTTCTGGTAGTAATTGGCAGCCCAGTAAATTAGCCAGATTCTGATGATACTAAAATGGGAGATACTAAACAGCCTGCACAATAAAATATGGTCCAGAAACCTCATACTACAAGTAATTTGGTAGCATTCAAGATGCCAAATGATTTCTTTGGCTGATAGGTTTCAGAAATTGCAATTGCTAAGGCCAAAGGAACAGTTTCCCCCAACCATCAGTTATGATAAACAGGTGTTTTTTGGGATGGAGGCTCAAACAATAGGTGAAATACCTTTACTTCAGCAGCTGACTTGAGAGGTTGCAGTAAAGGTAAAGGTTGCCCTTGCTCGAAAGCCAGTTGTATCTGACTCTAGGGTTCAGTGCTCATCTCTATTTATAGCCAAAGAGCCAGCACTGTCTGCATTTGAAGACGTTTCCATGAACATGTGGCAGAAATGAATAGATGTAACACTGTTTATGTGAAGTGGTACCTATTTATCTACTTGCAATTTCTTGCTTCTGAACTGCTAGATTGGCAGGAGCTGGGACAGAGACGGGAGCTCACTCCAATGTTCGAGTCCTCGGGTCTCGAACTGCTGACCTTCCAATTTGTCAAGTTCAGCATCTTAACCATGAAGCCACTGCCGGTTGAAGGTTGCAGTAGGAAGAGGCAAGTTGTAAGAGGCATCCTCTTTGTAGTATAACACAAAACACGTGAAATCAGTAAGCTGTAAATTTCTTTGCCTCTGTCTGACTTGTGTGCTTGGCAGGGTGAGAACACACAGTGCAATATTTATGCTTTGAATACTAGCCAGTACCAAGTAGAGGGATAGTTCTGTGGGGCATCTTTTCTGTGAACAGAAATAAGGGCAAACATCTAAAAGGCACAGTAAAACACTGTGATCCCCCCCCCCAATGTAAAGACAATGAGCATGTGTTGAACGGAATCTAGTGGCCCCACCACAAACCTTTTAGTGGTACAGTATATAACTAAGGTTGGTAAGTGTGGCCTTGGGCATGCCCACAGCCCCCAAAGCTATTTATATGCTAGCTGGTGCCCTGCCAATAAGTTATAATTGTCAATATTGGATGTAAAGATTGGGGTTTTTTTCCAGAAGAAATAAGCTAATGAACTACGTGGAAAGGCTCCTTTCCATGGATAGCAATATTTAGTTGTGGGAGGAGAAAAATTGTAATATTTAGGTAAAGGTCACCCTTGCTCAAAAGCCAGTTGTATCCAACTCTAGGTTCCAGTGTTCATCTCTGCTTATAGCCAAAGAGCCAGCGCTGTCTGTATCTGCAGACATTTCCACGCACATGTGGCAGGCATGACTTAACACCGGAGAGCACGGAATGCTGTGTACTTTCCCACCAAAGTGGTACCTATTTCTTGCTGTCAAACTGCTAAGTTGGCAGGAGCTAGGACAGAGATGGGAGTTCACTCCATCATGCAGCACTCGGGTCTCGAACTGTTGATCTGCTGAGCTTCCAGTCAAATTCAGCATCTTAACCACTAAGCCACTGCATTCCTTTCCTCGGCCAGCAATGTTTAGTTGTGAGGGGAGAAAAATTGTGACATTTAGAAAAACACAAACCCTGAAAAAAGTACTTCTTTGCTACCTCTCTGTCTGCCTGTGCTACTCACTGTGTTAAACTGGGCCCATAACCTATTGAATGGTCTCCCATGCCTTCTTCCTTATGAATGCTTGAAAGTCCAGACATTTAAACAAAAAATATGGGTTGGTTACTATCCTGAAAGTTGGGATGACCTTTTGGTGAACTATGCCTGGCTTGCTTGAACCACTGGTGTCTTCGATGCCACTACCCTGAAAATTACTTTGGAATTTTTACATGAAAAGTGGTACAGAAATACTCTTAAATTAGCAAAAAACAAAAACAAAAAAACAAATAAAAGGGTTTTGTTGACTGCTATGCTAAATAATGTGCTATGCTAAAATGTCTCCCTTCTAATCTCCATAGTGGTTACTAAAATTTACTAAAATGAGGACTGGAGCAGCCATTTCATCTCAGTCACCTCTGACTTCGGTTTTAACTTATTTGTTTCATTTCCTTCATTTGGTTGAGAGGTACTGATAGCTTTGGAACCTGTTGCTGCTGCCATGTGTCAGAGTGAAGCAGGTTGACTAAATCTTCTGAAAGGGCTAGCAGAGAACAATGTATTCCATTTGAAGGTTTGATCAATCTGTTCCGCTTCTTGGCCTTTTGTCTAAGATCAAGTGAAGTATCTGTTCTTATCAGTATAATGGGACTGCGGTGACTTAGTGGTTAAGAAGTTTGTCTTGTTATCTGGAAGGTTGGCAAGTTGGCAATTCAAGACCTGAGTACTGCATGACAGAATGAGCGCCCATCTCTGTCCCAGCTCCTGCCAACCTGGCAGTTTGAAAGCAAGAAATTGCAAGTAGATAAATAGGTACCACTTTGGTGAGAAGGTAAACAGCGTTCCATGCGGCAAAAATCCTTTCAACCCAGAAAGCACCTTTGTGTGTTTCTGACATCATGATAAAAAAAAATCAATCTGTTTTAAAGATAACAAACTATAAGGAGGAAAATGAAGGACTTTGAATTTTCCTTTCCCTATTTGAAGCACCATGGTCTTTACCACTTGAGTGGAACACTTTGTAATAAATAATGTCTAATTCTACAGCTGTTTATATCAATCAATATATGGAAATTTATGCAGCTCAGGAACATTTTTGTCTTCGTTTTTGATGACACATTTGTGTATGAGCCCTGGTTAAACTGCTGTAGTAAAGGTAAAGGTTTCCCTCGCTCAAAAGCCAGTCGTATCTGACTCTAGGGGTCAGTGCTCATCTCTGTTTCTAAGCCAAAGAGCCGGTGCTGTCTGCTTCTGCAGACATTTCCATGGTCAGGCATGACTAGACACTGGAGCGCACGGAACACTGTTACCTTCCCACCGAAGTGGTCCCTATTTATCTACTTGCAATTTCTTGCTTTCAAACTGTTAGGTAGGCAGGAGCTGGGACAGAGACGGGAGCTCATTCCGTCCTGCAGTACTTGGGAGTCGAACTGCTGACCTTCCACCTCCCAGTCAGCGCCTTAGTGACTTGAGCCACTGCTGTACCTCAGTCAAAACTGCTGATGTTGTGAGTTTGATCATGATAGGATTCAAGGTTGACTCACCCTTAGATCCATCTGATGTTGGTAAAAACCCAGCATGTTTGGGGCAAATTTCATGAAGCACTATGGGGTGGTAAAGGTAAAGGTCACCTTTGCCTGAGAGCCAGTCGTATCCGACTCTAGAATTCAGTGCTCATCTCTGATGAGCACTGTGTCTGCAGATGTTTTCTGTGGATATGTGGCAGGCATGACCAAACACAGAACGCTGTTTACCTTCCCACCAAAGTGGTACCTATTTATCTACTTGTAATTTCTTGCTTTTGAACTGCTAGGTTGGCAGGAGCTGGGACAGAGACAGGAGCTCACTCCATCATGTAGCACTTGGGTCTTGAACTGCTGACTTGCCAACCTTCCAGTCATCAAATTCAGCGTCTTAACCACTAGGCCACCGCAGTCCTATGGGGTGGTATACAAGTGTAATTGCCATTTCTGCCTTCAAATGAGGTCTCCCAAGATCGATTGGCTCCCTCCATTTAACTGATGCCAATCCAAAGTGTAAGTGGATTTATGCCACTAAGAAAAAGCACACTACATTAAACATCCATTCCCCCCTCCCCCGCCTAGCCCAGTTGCTAGCGTTGGTACATGCCATGCCCATGCACTTTAGAAAAGAAACTTGAGCCGTTATCTTCCAGAGCACCCTTTTTTCTTCAGGGCCTTTGATGTTGTATTAATTTTGCAAATTTGCTGGGCAGGGAAAGGAAGTGAGAGTTTGCTTCAGTCTCTTGCCACAAAAGGCTTGTCATCATCTCGGTCTAGCCATTGTGCCACTGGGAAGATGGGATGTGAACAACTCAATAGCTTGAGTTGTGCCAGGAGGCAGAAAAACAAACCAAACCTTGTGCCTCAGACAAACATTTTCCAGACATTTGACCTCTGTTAGGCGCTGCTTTAATGACTGACATCAAAGCCAAAAGTATTGTTCAGTCTTTGATGCAATGAGTATATTTCACTCTAAAACCAAACTGATCTCTTTCCCAGACCCCAGAATTTATCAGGTGTGCCTGAGTTGGAGCCTTAGTACTTATTATTTATTTTATTTAAACTCTGCATCTCTCCCACTTGGGACTATGGTGGCTTAGCGGTTAAGACACTGAACTTGATGACAGGAAATTCGGCAGGTCAGCAGTTTGAGACCCGAGTGCTACACCCATTGTGGAGCTCCTGTCTCTGTTTCAGCTCCTGTCAACCTAGCAGTTCGAAAGCAAGAAATTGCAAGAAGATAAATAGGTATCATTTCTGTGGGAAGGTAGCAGTGTTCTGTGCACTCCAGTGTCTAGTCATGGCTGCCATATGTGCACGGAAATGTCTGAGTTATACAGTCCCTTCTAGTTCTGCAGTTCAAAAGTTAAAATTATAATCTAGAGTGTTTAAGACACTAACACCAACTACCTGACAACGCTGAGGACTAATGGCTTGGGTGCCGAAGTCCACAGGGAAGGATGAAAGTCCCCATGTGGATTAAATCCCACTTGAATCCATCTTGATGCCAGGCGGCAGCTTCACCAATACTGGCCTGGGGCTGAAGAGGACTTTGCATGCCAAACAGATTCAGGACCAGAAAGTGACTCGCAGAACTGGATCAGTAGTATGGGGGTCATGCTGTGATGCGAAAGGCAGATGAAAGTCCACTGCATTATATTCTCAGGGCAGTCTTCATGGCTGATCGCCATGAGGATCACCAATATCCAGATTTGGATACAGCAGAAGAAGGGTACAGTATCTGGCTGTTGAGCCAGGGGTTAAGAGTATGATTCCTCAGTGCCTCCTTGACAAGATGTTTTATACAGTCCCTTCTAGTTCTACAGTTCAAAATTTATTAAGATTATAATCTATCTAACAAGAGGAAGCATGAACAGAAAGGGACTGTGGGCTTCTGAAAAACATCAGGCTGGCCTCGGAGGGACTAGGACGCTCAACTAGGTAAGTCTGGGAACTGACTGGGTATGTCTCCTATGTAAGCTAGCAGCTGTTAATAAGGCCCTACTTTCAGGGTACAGGTGTCCACTGGGCAGAAGAGCTGTAGGCATATGGACTGGCCTGGCCTGCAGATATGGGGCCTGTGGACTAGATTGCCTGCCTAACAAATGGCCAACCTATGGAATGGCATGGAAGAAATCTTTGTTTCATAAACAGCATGAGCGAGTGTTTCCTGTTGGCAAATAAGGGCTGAGGATTTCTCACAGCCTGGACTTTTGCACAATGGAATGAGCAGAAAAAGATACGGGATTGCTGTGGCAACAAGGCTCTGATTGATCTGAAGACAAAAGAACATTGTGGACAGGCTATGAAGTTGGACCGTTTCAGTGGCTTAAGATCCAGAATGTATCCTGATAAGATGCTACGTGTGATCACATCCTATCCTGCAGGACAGACAGTTGGTTTAGCCTCTGGGAATAAAATAAATGCAGGGCACTTTCTCACTCAGGTTTGCCATCTATCTACCAATAGAGAGTGGGACTGCAGTGGCTCAAGATGCTGAGTGGAAGGCGGCAGGCCAGCAGTTCGATACCCGAATACTGCAGGACAGAATGAGCTCCTGTCTTGGTCCCAGCTCCTGCCAACCTAGCAGTTTGAAAGCAAGAAATTGGGAAGGTAAACAGCACTCCATGCGCTCCGGTGTCTAGTCATGCCTGCCACATGACCACAGAAACATGTTCAGCTATGAAACAGAGATGAGCACTGAACCCTAGAGTCAGATACAACTGTCTTTCAAACAAGGTTCTTTACCATACCAATATAGAACTGAAAGTTAGGGGTAAAACCTGAATATTGCTTGAGAAGAGATTCAGACTTAAAAGATATGCACCTATATGCTTCTCAGCTCACTTGTTCTCATGTAATTTTATGCTTGCAGATTTTGACTGTTCTGTGGCCTTGGCTGTAGTTTGTTCTGACAATGGGGTAGATTACTCCTTCTGGGAGACTTTACATCTATCTTACTGTCTTCTTTTATTACTTACACTCACCTACACTTGCTCCAATGAGTTCACTACTTCCATTTTACTTTTTCCTCCTGGATCAATTCTCCTGCACATTTCCCCAAGTCTTCAGGAACCTGGTTCCTTGGAATAGGAACTTTCTTTCTCAATCTTTAGGCCAAAGGATGCTTCAACTACAGGGTTGGTGGAAGATAGAGGGCAAATATAGTGTTTTATAAAATGATCATTGCACTGTAATTAGTTGGTTTTCTTGTGATTTCTTTTATTCTGTGTCTTCATTTTATAGACTTTAACTCTTATTTATCTGCTGTAATTTAAATACACTTTTCTATTAATTGTAACTGAAATAGCCTAGTGTCATCTCTGGTTAAGCTCTCATTTTCAGCAGAGTTTGTGGGTCTCATTGTGCTCAATTATTTGAGGATGATCCCTGCTCTAGATAGAAAGCTGAATGGATTCATGCCATGATCACTTCAAATGATGCACTCTTTCCCTGCTATATATCATGAAACCTTCAATTTGTACAGGAAGCAGGACTACATTTCAAGGTCTCTGCTACTGGAACTGGAAATGTTAGCTTTTTGGAAATGACACATTTCTGGAAATGTTACTTTTCTTTGTCTTCCTGAACAACCAGTTTCTGGTATGCAGACACCCATAATTTTTAATGCCATTTATTTCATGACACCCGATTCATCTTGAAAATACAAGTTCTTCTTCATGGTCTCTATGAATCCACACTTAGACAAGTTTCTGCAGAGGTTCACCTTAAGCATATGTTAAATGGAACAAACCTCCTTAGAAAAACATTCATCAAGTTTCATTAACAGCATTAGCAAAAGGGAAGAAGCACACCAATTTGGTTTTTTTAAATCTTTTTTTAATTTGGCATTTTGTTATTTGCATTTATATTAAAGCAAAGTGCATCTTTTCTTATTTTTTCTTGTTTATACACATTGCACAATACATAAATAATGATGCTTATAAAACGTCTTTATATTTACAAGTAATAATATATTTATATATAACATAAAATACATTTTTCTTTAATAAATCTCAGGGTTTTTTTAAAGGAGTCTTTTTGTTGTTGTTGTTTTTCCAAAGCACTTCAATGCTAAAATTCCAATGAGAATGCTTCTTTTGTTCACTTAAATCTTTTATATTTAGAAAAATAGCTTATGTTAAAGTCTAAACATGCTCATTGAGCTAAGAACAGTGTAAAAATTATCATACAAAGTGTATGAATTCAAGATGAAATAAATGAATGACTGCAATTTCCGGATGCAAACAGTACTATCAGAAAACCTGCTCAGGACAGGTTGCATGGGGATAAATACTGAAAATCCTTTTCGTCCGTTAAAAAAGAAAAGAAAAAGGTTGTCATGAAAGTCTGCAATTGCAGATTGATCTGAAAAGCACAGGCTACACACCGTGTATGGTTTCCCTGGCATTACAAATGATCACTATTACGCACAACAGAAACATGGGCGCTTCCTTTTAAACCCACGATGCTTCGTTCTTCCTCCATAATGACACAGACATAAAGTGTTAAAAGGGCAAGTGACTGCAGCAGAGAGGGTAAGAAAAAGGAGACAAAAGATAATAGAAGTGTTGGCAATTTTTAAAAAATTCTGTGCCTTTGCTCGCCAAACATACTCTTTTGTCATGTATGCATACGTGTTGGGTACACTTTTTGTCTGAGTGGTTTTTGTTTTTATTGAGCAAACTCCATCAAGGGTAGTTTTCCTTCAGTCAAGCAAAGGAGCTGGTGTGTTTGTAACATACTGGAGATGGAATTAGTTACCATAATACAGAACAGAACCTGCCGCACAACAGACTGTGTGATATGGAGATCAGGAGGGACACCTCACTGCAATCAACTAACATACCAGATTTAGCCCCACGTCCAAAAGAACCTGGTGCTGGATGAATGATCTGGAGAACTTTAGGAACATATTTCCCTCTTCCCAACTTCCCCCCTTCAACACTTTTTGGTAACATCTTGCCTGATTAAGAGAACCAGAAATCCTGAAGAGTTATACACATATCGTGACATTTTAGTTAGCTTAATACAGATAATTCAAAAAATTGATTTTTTTTGTGGAGGTTATCTTAAGGTCAATGCAGTTACCATTGTTTTCTGTTTCTGAAAAAGGCTTTCATTGTCCAGAAACTTTCTTATAAACATGGGAAACCTAAAAACATATCACCAACCACCAGCTGCAATGACTTCTGCATTCATTTTAAGGGGCAAAACAGTTTGCATTACACTGGAGTTTATGTGTGCAGATCAATTCCTATCTCTGAAACAAACAAAAAAATGCATCCCATATGCATATTAACACTATGTTTCCACTGGAGTAGGTCTCTAAAGAAGGCAAGGGACAGAAATAATTGGAATAAACTTTGCAAAAACCAATTTCCATTCAATGGTGCCCATCAGATTTGCAGAATCGGAGTACAAAATTATTCCCTATCCCACATAACCTTATTTTCATCTTTTGGGTTATTGGTCATTCACACTTTTACAAAATAAGTTTTTTTAAAAGGTCAGATCCAAAAGAAAAGAGAACGAGGGAGAGAGTAGAAGAGATGGGAAGGAGAGAAAATTTTCCATAAGCTATTTCTCAAAACAGAACAAACAAAGTTTGCATGAAAAAGCAAGCACTCAGGAGGAGATATTTAGCAGCAAAGTTAAAAAATGTCATTGTTTTGAGTCCAGTATATCTCTTGAGTCATCGGTTATTAAAAATAACCTCCAACCAGCATGGGCAACTGCTGATGAACTGTCTTGTGTAGCACTGGCCCCAGCCCTTCACAAAGCTGATCTGGACAGTGAATCCAGTCCATGGTTGCTGCATGAATTCATGGTCGTTGGGCCTCTGTAAACTGTAAGCTTTCTCATAGTCAAATGCTTTGATGGAATAGCCTGGGAACACTTTATGAACCAACAACGTCCTGGAATCAGGGTTGTCCAGTGTGGCCGACTTGATGAAAATCGGGTAACTGCTGCGATTATAAATCCAAACCCCATCGACTTCCTTCGTCAGCTGGATACCATAGCCAATCTTGCTGCGGACTTTCTGCACCAACTGGCTTTTATTGTCTGAATTCAGCTGTCCAAGGCAAAAGCCATTCCCTTGAGGTAGATCGTAGAAGATATCCAGGGAGGGCTCTTGGACAGAATACAGCCGCCCCACACGTGTCTTTTCTTCCCAGTATGCCACCACGCACCAGTGTGACGGATCCCCTGGTTCTTGTAGAACTTGAGAATCTGGAAAAAGAGGGAGATACATCTTTAAGTCTCATGACAATCAAACAGCTTCTTCATACATTCAAATACATTTATGTTGCCTGAAGCAATGATACTCAATGTTTCCTATCCAATCACTCTGTCAAGGAACCTAAGGCACCTTTCAAGGAACAAAACATCTACTTTTCCCAAAAAGAATAAAAACAAAGAAAATACCAATTATACTGGTGGTGGTAAATTATTAATTTTGTGGAGGAGAAATTTTACTGCTAAAGTAAAAAAGATAATATTAAAAACTGCAATATTGTTACTGGGAATGAACTATTTCAGTGATAATGATACGTGCTTAAGTCACTGTTCTGAAAATCCTAGATAATTTCTGTGTCTTACTGGTATTAAACAAGTCACCTGTTGAGAACCACTGGTTTAATCAACACCTAAATGGCTTGTAATGGACTCTTGATGTATCACTTCTAGCACCCCTTTGAAGTACTTCCTAAAGCCTCCTCCCTCCCAAAACTTTCAATGACTTGAGATTTTTTCACATGGAGATGGTTAGAACCTTCTATTTAGAAATATGCTGTTGCCCACCCAACAACTGTATCATCCAGGAAGTCCACTGGCTAAAGGAGTGAAGATATCCTGGCTAATGGCTTGTGATTTTTATTTTCAAATGTACACACACATAAAATATGCATCCAAGTAAGATCGATTGCTTATTTTGTTCTTCTGAATAGTCTGATTATAAATTTACTAGTCCAAATGTTTTTTTAAAACAAGATATTCAACACTTATGGAACATGAAGTAGGAAGAACCAATGCGGATGTGCAGCTGATTGATCAAACACATGCCAAAGAGCCTCCCAGAAATAAGCATTGCTTAATACCAGGATGTATTATATGTATTGCATAAGCCTCCAAAACACTAGCACATGCACAAAACATGGGCCGATATAAGAGGATTTCACAGAACCATCCTGCCATGTCACTAACAGCTGAATATTTATGTTGCTACCTTTGAAATATGCTGTGGCTGTTTCACATCTGGCAATGCTGGAATTCATTCACAAAACTGCAAAGGAATTTTATGGACCTTTAAAACTAATTCAGCTGAAGATTCATAACACATTTTGAACTCAAAAGAATTGACCTTCATAGGGAAAGGTGTATGGATCGGTTCTGAAGAAGAATCCTTCTGAGAGTTCATAATGAGGAATGAATGAACCCTGTATACACCCCAGAGAAATCTTTTATGGTCATACCCTGGAAAACCATTTGAAACAAAGGGATTGTGTGTCACTCGTTCTGCTTCTGGTGCGGTATTAACAAAGCCATGATAGCTAAACTGGGACGTCTGTAATTTTGGAAGAATACCTCTCAGTATGAGGTACTTATGGCTTGAGAAAAGTTGTTGTTTTTTAAAATACAATTCCCAACTAACATGGCCAGCTATTCATGGTTGTATCCAAATCTGAGAACATAGTTGTGGTTTTCAACCCACCTTGTATATTCTCCTACAGCCACCCACAGGACTTCTGTTAGAAACAAGACCCTGGACATTAGGTTGTTTCTATCACACATAAGTCCCATCACATCTCCACCATGTCAGTGTGGACAAGAAGTTCACAAAGCTGAATTGAGCTTTCCATGACCCTGCGACTCACCACAGATCAGACAATTCAGGAGCTAACTATTTTGAGAAAATGCTCTGCAAGAACTTATCCACCAAGAGCATCTTGATTTCCAAATGATCGTATTATTTACACAACAAGCAGTCTTGTTGTGGTCAAGGAAATGGGGGAAGATACAAAACTGCTGCACGCCCATGCCATCCTGTAGATCCCATAATAGATTTCTCCTCCCAAATAAGACAAACACACACTTCAAAATCCTGGATTCAGCCAGTCCGCTAAAGCATACAGTACATCAATGGCAGATAACATTATACCAAAGACCTGCTAATCAGCCACAGACATCTTTTGTGATGTCAAAAGTGGGTAAACAGGGCTGACAGTTAGGTATTGCACAGCCCAACTCGCTGCGTAGATCATCCTGTTCTTAAAAGCCAATCCCTAGCTTTGTTTCATGTAATAAATTTTCCTCTCCTTGTTTAAAAGGAAAGAGAGAGAGAGTCATAAAAAGAATGTCAATTCAGACTGGTGGGGTAGGATAAAATCATCTGCTATAATTTAAAGGCCTTATTTATGCCTATAGCCAGATCTCTGGTCATAAATGCTAAAGGATGTAGACGTCAGAGGAACTATAAATCTGATTGAATTGCAGTTAGACTGTGGTTTGTGGTAGCAGGGTGGAGACCGGAAGTCTTGCATTTGTTAGCAAAAAATGTAAAGGGGGGGGGGAGAACAGGGAAATGCTTCCCCTTCCCTATCAAAGGACTCACTCCTCAACTGTGTCTCTATTGCTAAATAGGAAGAGAAAGAGACCGTTATCCTTACCACAATCAGTGTAGGAAGAAGACAGGGAGAAGGAAGGGAAGGGTGGTATTGACTCAAGATCTGTCCTTGAAAGCCACTTCCACAACATAGTCATGAAGATTAGCCAGTAATTCTGTGAAGGTTTTTTACTGACCTGCTGAGACCAGGGAACTTCTACAGTTCTGTATATAAGGGAACAAAGGAAGGAAAGGTGGAAGTAAGTGGAGGGCTGACAGTCTGCCCGTTCCACTTCCAGCCCACCTCCAAGGCTTTCTCTGCCACACAGCCCCCTCTCTATTTGAATAGCAGAATCGTGACCAGAACATAAAAACACTTCAAAACATCCTCTGGAACAATATCTAGGCACCTGCACTTTGCCTGACTCACAATTACAAGAACAACGGCCCAGAATGTCTGTGTCTGCAGACGTTTCCATGGTCATGTGACAGGCATGACTAGACACTGGACCACATGGAGCCCTGTTACCTTTCCCACTGAAGCAATACCCTTTTATCTACTTGCAATTTCTTGCTTTCCAACTGCTAGGTTGACGGGAGCTGGGAGAGACAATGGGAGCTTACACTTGGGTCTCGGACTACTGACCTGCCACCCTTTCAGTCATCAAGTTCAGCATCTTAACCACTAAGCCAGGGTACACAGAAAGAGCCTCCTCGAAGATTGTGCTATTTTTTAATCACTATTGGGCGTACCCTAGTGATGGCAACCTTGTGTTGCCGGCTAATCTTTCCTCACACTGGGTCAGGTAAAAGAAGGTGCAGAATGAACTCATCAAAAGGTGCCTTCATTTTGGCAGTTTCATGTCTGGCCTAGACATGGAAGAAGATGACCACCACAGTGCTCTGCAGCAACACAATACATGCCCACAAATTCCACCTTGGGCAATGATTACTGCTTCAAGCACCTGTGAAGTCCGCACAGCCACCTCTGATGGAGATCAACGCAATTCATGTTTCAAATTGAATTTGGGGGCTTATACTTGCTGTTTCCAGCAATAGCATGCAAATCTTTTCCTCAAATCAATCGCCCAATTAGTTGGGGCCTTTTCCTCAACCCTGCCTGTGGGGAGCTTATGGCAAGAGGGAAGAGCTACACGAGAGAAACTTTTCACGCAACAGCTCGGCAGACAAGACAGAGGTACATTTCCAAAGTAGTTGCTATCTTTATGAATTAATACAGGAACTGGGCCTAACACACACCATTCGGCACCGGCCTTTTCTACTCAGTTTCTCCAACCCAAGCACACAAAGACTCTGCTCCAAATGTTCATGCTACAGTCTTTGGAAGCGGGGCTTCGTATAGTTTCCTTCTTTCAGTGCCAGCTAGGAAAATATATTCCTAAATAGCTTGAGGCGACTTCTAAAAATGGGTCAGTGTTAGGAAACAAGAAAAGATACAAAGTTTATGCTCTAGCCATGAAAAAAAGAGAGAACAAAACAAAGGAGGAAAGTGCCTAAACCCCTGTAAATTTGTTGAGCTTATGGGGTGGGCTGATTTTTCCCCCCCTTTGAGGTAGGCCTTGATTTTGTCTTTCAGGTCAACCCACTCAACCCTTTTCAGTGCCTCACAGTACTTTGTTTCATATAACTATCCCACTGAAACCTGGCACCAAATAAGGGGAGGGGGAGGATTTGAATAAGGGAAGGGGGAGCAGAGGTTGCAAAGTAAAAGAGGGAGGAGGGGAGAGGAAGAGGCAAACTCTCATATCAAATTACTTTAACCTAACTCTCCAAAACTACTTCAATGGAGAGAGGTACACTTAAGGGCTCGCTCTCTCTCTCTCTCTCTCTCTCTCTCTCTCACTCACACACACACACACACACACACACACACACACACACACACACACACATCCCTACCTAAAGTATAAACAGTGCCCACACTTGGGGAAGGGGTGGAGACCCAAAATGGGACGGGGTGAGAATCTGCATTCATGAAAGAAAAAGCCAACAGAGAACGGTGGAGAGAGACCAGGAGGGGAAATCTCAGCTCTATCTATTTGTGCAGGAAAAAAAACCCTTTTCCGAAGCCACCCTCCAGCATGGAAGAAAATCCCTCAGACTTGGATTCTTTTCCCTTTCATCTCCCTGACGCGCCAGTCCACCCAGCAATTTTCAGACAGGCGTCAGTTAAAGAGAAGTTTTCAGATTACGTTAATTGTGGAGCCTAGATAAATTGCAGGCTCTTCCCTTTCTAGTCTACCATGTGTGTGTGCCAGAGAGGGAGAGAGAGAAAGTCAATTCTCCTATTATATGTCCCTTATAACTATAGTCTTACTACAACCAGAAGCATACAAGCCGTCTCTTTGGACCCTATAACAAAGGAAGAAACAAAAACGCTTGTAGCAATAGCAATTAACTATCACCCCATAGCACTCTCCAGGCAGTTCACAAGGTAATTAGCATTTTGTCCCCAGCATGCTGGATACTCATTTTACTGACCTCAAAAGGATGGAAGAATGAGTCAACCTGGATCAGGATTAAACTCACAACATTTTTGGCTTAACCCAGGAATTTGCAACCTTTTCAAACTGGGGGCTGGGTCATGGTCTCTCAGTCAGCTTTGAGGGCCAGACAGCCATTTTGCCCTGCCTCCATGATGGGGTGGCCATTTTGTCCCAACAGTTTGAAAGTGTGGCCATTTTGTTTTTTGAATGCCCTTGGAGGGGCACATGAAATGGTGCCATGGGCTAGATCCGAACCACAGGCCTTAGGTTGGGAACCCCTGGTTTAACCAATGTGTCATCAAGGCTCTTCATGTGTATGCCTTATGAATGCATGCACAGGGCTCTTTACTAAGTGATAACTTAGTGGACTGGTAGTCAAAATGCTCTCTTAATTGGTGAGAAGAATCTTATCAATTTATCCCCCTCCATTCTGAAATTTCAGATCAAGTAGAAAAGTCTGATGAAATTCTTCATAAACCGCCATTATTTCCGTGGGCTCCGTCTGGCTTTGCAGGGTGTGACCACAGACACTTTTTAATTGCTTGGGGCTCCTACGCCCCAGGTTTTTTACATTTCTCCAGAACCCAACCCAAGGCTCTGGAAGGAAATAAAGGAGTTCCTCCAACGGATAGAGTTTTGCAGTTTTCTACACTCTGTTAGCACACAGTGAAAGCAAGAATCCCTGGCAAAATAGGCTCAAGGGAGCCATTCAAACGCTGAAGTAGCCAAACTTTATTTTTCATAGATGAAATAAGACATAAATGGTGCTGACTTGCTTGTCTTGTCATACATTCACTTTATCACGTTTTCTTCTCTTTAACCTTTCCCTGAACTCTCCTAACTGCTCCCTATGCCTTAACACCACATTCTCTCTCTTCCCAAATATCATCAACAATCTCTACATCTCAAACATACACTTTCTAAAACAAACACACACACACCTTTAAGAGGGCTCTGATAGCCTGAGACAAAGACTGAGATGGACATCAACCTTTATAAAAGATAAAAACTAGTTAGTACTGAATGGAAGACTAACAGGGAATACTTTCTTGGTAAGGTTCAAGAAGACTCCAGCTTAAAAGCTTAAACACTTGCTGCCATTCAGAGCTGTCAATACAAGGCTCCAGGAACCAAGAGCCTGAACTCAATGTATTTTCCTAGTGAGCGCTGTTTTCTGACCCAGTATCTGCCAATCTAGCAGTTCAGAAGCAAGAAACTACAAGTAGATAAATAGGTACCACCTCAATGGGAAAATTAACAGTGTTCCGTGCACTTCAGCATCTAGTCATGCCTGCCATATGACCATGGGAACATCTGCAGATGCAGACAGTGCATCACTCACTGGAGTTGGACACAACTTTACCTTATGCTCTAGTACCTTTCCACATTGCTATTTGTGTTACTGGTTTCTCTTAGATTGGATGCAGGTTTTTATTACCAACAGTGTGTCTCTTTCTCTGGGTTTTACAGAGTTTTGGTGTCGACCGTCCTTCGTTTGCACCCATCCCTTGCTTTTCATATCCACAATTTATTCCTTTTTTCATCTCTGGAGAAAATTCATTAAGAAGCAAAAACTGGAACAGCTGCAAAGAGCCTTCTAATTGCTCGTGTAAGCAGCAGCCTTCTGTCTGGGAAGGTTCTCAGACTGGTTTACCAGTGGCGGTTCCACAAGAGACTGGAGGAATCTAAGCAGCCGTCAGTTACTCTGAGGCCCCAGGTCTTTGGATGCTCAGGGTGGAACCAAGATTTTAAAAAAACACCCTTCTTTTCTGCTTATGATCACTGACTTATTATGTCTTCACTGAGGCAAAAGTCTTGTTTCCACAGTGGCAATTCATGATGCAATTATTTATTTATTTATTTATTAGTTCAAATTTATATTGCCGCCCACTCGCCGTGGCGACTCAGGGCGGCTTACAAACAATACATTACATTACAATACAATATATTGGTGTAGGCACAGGGGAAGGGGCGGCAAGGTCCTCATCCTGCCCTGTCTTCTTCTTCCCCTGAAAGCAATGGAAGTTACTTAATGCTGGGAGAACCAGCAGCAGTTCCAGGTGTCCTGGGAGAACCAACTGCACAGATGGTCCCATTATTCAACGCCACGGCTGGGCAACTCATTCAAAACCAAAAGGCCAAATTAGTAATATATCACGAGAGAGAGAATCATGGCTTATTTGCATTTTCAGCTGCATGCAATTAACATAATTTGCTTATCATTTTCATGAATGAGGCAGGTGATGAACAACTGCTTGCTGTTTGTGTCACATTCAGTCTGTTTTGTTCTAACTTCAGACTCAGTTCTGAAACTGGTTGCTAATGTCAAGGACGAAAAAATCCAGCTCATTGACAAAAATTCAATAACTCACACCCCAATCTACAGTTGGCTGCCTGGTGTCATTTTTTAAAAGCACAGAATGAGTACTTATTCATGCAAATTATTATCTCTCTCCTTATCCAAACAAACTAAAATCTCCTCTCTTAGGCCTACTTTTAAAATAGCTGCAAATAGCTGAAAATATGGGGGTGATTATGCTAGATTTTCAGAGCTATGTAAAAGCCATCTTTTTCTGCAAACTGACAAGACCATTGTCACCTTCCCCTCTAACTCTGAACCCATTTCTAGTAAAGGAACCATTCTATATTTCCACAGTTGACTCAAGCAAGGTATGTCTGTAAGCATTCTTTAAAGTGAAACACTCAAACTTTTAGTTTGTGGCTCCCAGAAAACTGTTAAGTGCCTAAGATTATTGTTGTTCTGTGCCATGATTCTATGAATGAGAGACCCCAAAATATCTTATCCTTAACAAACCGTCTTGGAAACCGTCCTAAGCCATTGACTTCACTCAATCTATCTCATGTTTGATCTTCCACCTTTCCCACCATTTTTGTCTTTTCCAGAGTCTTGCCTCTTCATGTACCCAAAGTAGGACATTATCAGCTTCATCATATTTGCCCCTAGCAACAGTTCAGGCTAGATTTACTCTAGAGCTCGCTTGTTTGTGATAGGACAAATAGACTCTCTATGTTGCATTTCTCTCCCAGCTACACAGCTTCCACACTGTAAAACTAGATCCATATTCTTCACATTTATTTGTTTAATGCAGTGGTCAGCAAACTTGGCTCTCCAGCTGTTCTTGGACTTCAGTTCCCAGAAGCCTTGATCAGCAGGAGTGCTGACTTGGGCTTCTGGGAACTGCAGTCCAAGAACACCTGGAGAGCCAAGTTTGCAGACCCCTGGTTTAATGCAAGGAAGATGAAATCAATACTCAAAGTATCAGAGACTACAATTAATTTTGGCTACCCATGTTTTGCAGAGTACAATTTCCATACACGTCAAAGGCAACCTGAAAGGTAACATGTTACTGTAATGTCCAGCTGAGGCCGGTAGCTGGGGGGGGGCAGGGCCCCCTGCCCTCCCCTGGTGGCACTTTCCAGGGGGTGGCAAGATGCCTCAGTGGGAGGCGAGCCAACGAGGGTGTTCCTTCCCGGGTCTGCAGCGATAGTGCCGTCGCGGCACCAGCCTTGGTTCTGGGATGGCTGGGAAGGAGAGTGGACTGGAAGGTTGAAGAGTGCCAAGTTGGGGCACCGGGACTGGCTCTGCTCCTGCGAAAAATGTTGAGCTGCTCCTGTGTCCTCTCTTCCTCCCCTGCCTTGCAGCACCGGTGTGTGTGTGTGTGGGCCCCAGGTCCTTCCCACCTGTCCCAGCTCCTGACAACCTAGCAGTTCAAAGGCAAGAAATTTCAAGTGGATAAATAGGGGACCATGGCGGTGGGAGCCTAGAGGAGAGGCAGTGAGGCTAGAGGGGGCGGTGAGCCTAGAGGGGGGCAGCGGTGAGTTTGGCCTGCACCCCGGGCGGCTGAAACCTGCACTATGCCAGTGGCTGAGGTACATTCAGTTGTGAGGCAGACTTGCCTTCTCCATAAAGTAGAACAGCCAGTGCACTCTTAACCATTGCAGCCATTATGAGAATCAATATGCACCACCCACCCACCCCTTCTCAGAGGCAAACTTGATCATTTAAAAGGAACACAACCATATTCAGGACAGCTTGTATTTCCACTCTCAGCTACGTTTGTCAGTATGCCAGACCTGTATGGATTGGATCTACCTTGTTAGCTCACATTCAAAGTATTGCCACACCCAACACTTGGGACTGATTCTGTACTTCTAAGGCAGTTCTCAACCTTTTAAAACTGGGGGCCAGGTCACAATCCCTCAGACAGCTGCGGGGCCCAGATGACCATTTTGCCCTTCTTCCACCACACAGCACTTCCAGGTGTGGTGGAGTCGGGGGGGGGGCACATGAAATGGCGAGAATCCCTTTTCTAAGGTCTCCTTGTTATTAATGGAAGACATGAGAGTATAACATTATGTTCCATGGAACACTGGTGGACTTCAAATCCCAGAAACCTAAGTCAGTACATTGGCTGATCAGTGCTTTGAGGAATTGACCTAGGCTTCTGGGAATTGAAGTCCAAAAAACCAAAGTTTGGGAAACAGTGATCTACAGAATGACCAACAACAACCTCCTGGGGAGTCATTACAATATGGTCCTTTTTATCCCCACTAGAGCACGATATCATGGTCGATGGTAATGAATGCCCTTGAATTGTCTACCAAAACCAACAGGACAAATTTGTCCTGTTTAACTCCCAGCAAATGTTATCCATCATCGCAACCTATGCTACTCCAGTCCCTGCACCAGGTTTGCATCCAGCTTTCAAAGAATCAAAACAATGAGCTTCCTTGAAGAAACATTGCATGTAGTCACATCACAGCTCAATTTCATTTTGGCTAAGGTAGTAGTTTTTGACCCAGTCTGCTGCTCTACGCATGCCAGAAGAGGGATGTGTGGTAATAAGCTAAGATATTCAAAGAAGTAGGAAGCATCTATGGGTAGGTAATGTGTTCCCCTGGTGGGGAAACCTGAAGCATTAGTCTGCAGAGGCAATGCCTAGAAATCTCTTTGTAAACAAAATCTTGCAACTTAGGTAATGCAATGAAAGCACAAGGCTTATGTTATCAGGAATTCAACACAGTCAAGCTAACCAAAGGAACAATTTGACCAAACATAACTTCCATACCACTTTTACTTTCCTAAATCCCTAACCACTATCTCCTTCTGTAGCAGACATGGGACCAAAACCAACCATATCATGAGCTTAGGAAAATGATGCAGAAATATTTAAAAACGTAAGATCTTGGGTCACAGGGTTGCATATTCCAGAAATGATTCACCGACTTATCTTCGTATTTATCATTTTGGGCACCCCTGCATTACATGATAGTTTTATCTGCTTCTAGATAACTATAATGCTGTGTCAGAGAAGATTATTGCCGTAGCCCCCCACTGTGGGGAAAGCCCCCCCTTAAGTTCCATTCAAGGCCATCACTTACAGAGAGAATTGCTACTTATTTACTTTAAATAAATTAAGCAAATGAATAAACTATAAATAAAAATTCTTCTTTGCAGTCAGTTATCTAGCAAGCTTATGGCCTGAGCACGGTGTGTGCATACTTCATCCTCAAATTTGTGGTTAAGGGGCTCCATTCTGTTTGTATCATACCCACAGTCCTTGGCAACCCATAATTATTTGTTTTATCATTTTTCTGTTGAAATCACTAGAACAGAACTATACCATATTTCTACTGCAAAGAATGTCAGATCAATTTCTATAATTTCTTCATCTTTCATGGCCTTACTCTTTTTTCTCATTAAACAGTGTCACTGTTTAGAACCATTTTAGAGCAACTGGTGAGCATAAGATATTATGGGATCCACTAGCAGACTGCTCACTTCACATTTGGACTTGTGAAAAAAACACACGGCCCAAATCCACTTGTGCCTACCTTCTTAACATCAGTGATGAAACGACATCACTTGAAACAGCAGATTGCTCTTAATTCCTCATTTCTTAAATTTAATCTCCATGTTCATGAGCTGAGTGGCTTTGCACACAAACCAGAAGCGAAGTGGTGACACTTTAATTACAATCTAATTCATTCAAGAATCCATAAAGGGAGCAATTCTTTCAGATATTTTTAAACATAAATTAAGCCGGCTGCTGATTAAAAAATCATTTGGGGTTGCAACAAAATTACCCAACTCACATTCAACAAGATTATGTTTAATCGATGAGGAATCAAAGTAGGGAATTCTAATTAACAGCAAATCGGTCACTACAAGTGATATCATTTTTTTAAAAAAAGCGGCATCATTTATGTAAGAGGATTTGAGACTGTATTAAATTGACTTCATTTGATAACAAAAAGTTGTTTCTTGTTTTCATTTTTTTAAAATTTTAGTTTTATTAGCTATTATGTTATGTACTTGGGTGTTGGGGTCCTTCTGTGTACAATTGTCATATTGTGTAAACTGCCCAGAATGACATTTATGTCAGATAGATGGTAAACAAACAAACAAACAAACAAACACAAACTTCAGAGTCTGCATCTGATATCTTAACATTTAATTTGTTGAAAGTTCAGATCTACACCTGAATGAGATGCAAACATTTCTCACAGCTTTCCACTAGGATTATGTGAAACAGCTGAAACCAGAGCCCCAAAATAAACAACTAAACTCAAGTGTTGTAATCACTTAGAGCAGGGGTGGCCAAAGTATGGCTCATGGGCTGGACTCGGCCCACAACACTATTTCATGTGGCCTGCCACCACCCTCACTGCTAGCTGAAGCAGACACTTTTATGACAGCTGTAAAATGCACCAGTGCATGTGCAAACATCCTGCCTCCCATAAACACTGCCGTAAATGCACATGTGGCTGCATTTATGGCAGCATTTTACAGACACATTTTACGACAGGAGGAACCACTTGAATGGCTCGCCCAGCTGTCCGGGGTCATGGTCAGGCCCGCAGCGCGAAAAGTTTGTCCACCCCTGAGTTAGAAAGTTCTTAATCTAGGGACTATTAACATGACAGATCATAATACAGTAATACCTCGGATAACGTTTGCATCAGGTAACGTTAAAACCGCAAAACGTTAAGCAAGCTGGAAAAAAATTGCATCGGATAAGATAACGTTAAAATCCTATGGGATACATCGGATAACGTTTGCTAAAGCCTGTGCCAGTTACAATGTATCTCTATGGAGTTTTAACGTTATCAGATGCATCCCATAGGATTTTAACGTTATCTGATGCATGCATCGGATAACATTAAAAATCGGATAACACGAAGACTTGTGGAACCAAGTTTTAGCATTATCCTTGGTTTTACTGTATCTCTTTAGGAACTATTATGCGCTGCTATGTCAATGGTGCTTATGGGGCCTTTAATCTTCCAAATCATAAAACAGACTACACTTTTGTGCCAGTGTCTAATTAGGTAGTTGTTCCTTAGTTCACCAGGCAACTCTGCAAGATGAAATATATGCTTTTTAATTAAAAGATTCTTCTCCTTCAAGACTTGTGAAAAACACACCCCATGAATACAATTGCTCGTATCAGGGGAAATTGTTTATCCCCATAGCAACCTCATAGGGTAGACTAGGAAACTCAAAACATTTTATTTTATTTTTCCATTGTTATGGAAAATTTAGAAATTAGCAAATGTATCTGTTAACTCTTGGTTTTTGTAACATAAATGATTTTTCCCTGCCCAGTCTATGCAGGTGAATAATTACAGAAAAACAGTCCAGAAAAGTTACTTCTGGATGACAAGGGTAGAATTCTTTCAAATTCCCTGTAAATCACAAAATTGGGAGTGAATAATGTACTGTACCTGATCATGGCTCTGGGGAGGATTGCTTGTACTTTGCTGCTTTTAAATGTGCTTATATAGGTATATAATTTTTAACATCTCATTTGTTTCATTCTGTTGTGATCCAGCCATCCTCCGACTCCGAAGATGAGCTGGATCAGGGGGCACTCCCTATGCCCAGTCCGGTTCTGCCTGCGCCCGAGCCTAAGGATGCCCTGAGCCAGGGGTCTCATCCTGCGCCCTGCCCAAGTCTGTTCTGCCCGGCAGCTGACCTGTCAGATCAGGAGTCTGGCTCTGACAGGGATCAGCCATCAGTCTGGGAGAGGGCTAGGAAACAGATACACCTGAGACACAGGCAGGCCAGGGCGAGGAACCAAAGAAAGCTCCCAGCTGATACAGATTAGCTGGGAGGCTTATAAGCAAACCTCTTGCAGCCTGCCAACGTTGGTACAACTCTTGTGCGAAGACCAACGTCCTGCTTGATTCCAGACTGCCTGCTGTGGCCCTGACCTGCCTGCTGTGACCCTGACTACTCTGCCAACCCTGACGATGCGGCCCTGGACATCCTTTGGATTTGACTACTGACTCGGACTACCAATAAACAGACCTTGGTTTGCCTTTTGGACTCTGGTATCTGGACTATCCTTGAATAAGACTCGCTGTGTAGCTCCACCATGAGGTGACCATGCTTGCCCAGATGGGCCAGGACACTTTCTTATTTAATATTGTAAAAACTGTTTTTACCCTTTTATATTGTATTTTTAATGATGTAAACCAACCTGGGTCCTTCTAATAGGAGAAAGGTGGGATACAAATATTTTAAATAAGGTCAAGGTCTCCCTTCCTTGAAAGCCAGTCATTTCCAATTCTACGGGGTGTTGTTCATCTCCGTTTACAGCCAAAGAGCCTGTGCTGTCTGCAGGCAGTGGCTGCAGAGGTTTCTGTGGTCATGTGGAAGGTTCTACAGAATGCTATTACCTTTCCCACTGAAGCATTATGTATTTATCTACTTACATATTCTTGCTTTCAAGCTGCTAGGTTGGAGGAGCTGGGACCTATTTAAAATGGGGTCATTTTAAATAAATAAAATATCTAGAAGATGCTCCCTTCCCTCAATGTTAAAAGAATACATGTTTTTTCCTATGGAAACCGGTACATATATGTTACCTTTAAATATTACATCAAAGGTTCACCAGGAATAGCCATCACCTCTACCGTGACTCTTCCCATATTGTTCTATACATGAGCAACACATGTGCATCAAAGAGAAAAAAGAGAAAGAGAAATTTGTGCAGTTATAGAGTACCCCAAAACAGACCAACTGACGTCCCATAGCAAATTAAAAAGACTCTTGGGGGGGGGGGTCAAACATTGATTCATAAATGCTTCATTAGTCACTGCTGCTGTTTAATTATGACAAATAATCAATTACTGCTGCTACAAAAGAACGATCCAAAGAGGAAAAAGAAGATGGAGGGAGGGGAGGGAGAGAGAAAGAAAGAAACCCTCTTTAAAGCTTAATTATATTTTCTTTAAAAGCCAACAGACAGGAGCCACCACGTCCTCCAATGAATATGCTTTATAGCTAGAAAAAACCCACACTTCCATGCACACAAAACAAGAAAGCCTGGCCTGGCTGTCTCTAGTGGTTAGACTAAAGCCAGCTGACTCCAGCTTCCTCCGTCCCAGGCAATGGGCCTCATCAGCCATGCAAATTATAGAGTATCCTGGTGTCTGAAGGCCGAATTTCTACTTAGCTCAGGAAAAAATAAGGCCTTAGAAGAAAGGCGGGAGTGAAGAAACCGAGCCAAATCCATTCATAATATTTACAGTAAATGGCCCTCTCTGCTGTTGTTTGATATACAGCCCTGCCTAATTATTTTCTGGAGTTTTAATTTCAAGAACCTGCTTTCTTTCTGAGTGACTCTCTTCTCCTTCTCTTTAAATATCTCCCCAAACGTTTTCTGGACACCCCTTACACCTTCATCTGACTCCAATAGAAGCCGTTGTTTGTTAATAATTTCTACAGTACTTTGGGTCAAGCAAAGCCTTTCCTTACCCACACAGCAACTTTGCAAGGTAGTGAAATGTTATGGCCATATGAAGTTCCAAGTCAGCCCCAGAGGCTTATAAGGCTTAAATTGATCAGTCAGGTAACAATGGGGAGGTAACAGTGTTTTTCAGTAAATCTGGGGAGAGACAGCAAAGGTGTCAAAACAGGACCAAGCAAATATTAAACCAGAATCATCTACTTGCCAACTATCTGTTGCTTTGATCAAAAGTGGGAAGCCTATATTTTCTCTACAGCCCTCCATCCTACCCTAGCGTCCCTTCAAACCTCGTTCCAGAAGGCTGGAGATTGGGTTTGTATAACAAGGAAGGCTGCAAGCAGGTCTGGAAGGGAACCAAAGCTTTGATTACCCTGGCATTGAATACAGAAAGACATCACTGATTCTTGGTCACTGACAGTAAGATTAGCTCCCAGTAAGTTTACAGTTGTATCTCACTTAAAGAGCATAATGGCAAAACACTGTTGTAAGCGGCCAATTGTGACTTGGGGGGGGGGGGGATTGTGAACCCCTGATTTATTTGTTAAGTGAGTTTTTGGTTGGTTTTATTTGTTAAGAGCAGCAAACATTCAGAGAAAATTCTGCTCTTTAAGCGAGTTACTCTTTAAGCAAGGTGCTCTTTATGCGAGATTTGACTGTACTTTTAAAAAGCCACACACAGCTACGTTTCTCACAACTGGGCACATTTCTAAATCCCAAGAACTGTGAGTATTCTCTGAATAACTTCTGGGCATATCCCTTAACCCTTAGGTTGTCTTCTACATTTGTAAAGATGGTTGTTGGGTTGAATTGGAGATGGGCAGATTTATGTTCCAAGACTACAATTCTCATTATTTCTATCTTCTTCTTCTTGGCTTCCTCTTTTACCCCATGGGATATCGAGGGATCTAACTTTATTAAATGCTGAAAATTAAAACTATTTCACCCATTCTCCCGAACAGTAGCTTTTACTTCCTGCCATCCTACATATCTACAGAAAACCTGCAACAAATGTAACTTAGGCTTTACAAACTCTTAGCATGGTTCTTTACTTTCTTTCTCAAGGAATGCTGATTTATGTACTAAAAAGGAGGCTGCATGTTTACAGGCAGGCCTGCTTTTGTAACAAATGCAACACAGGAGCCAAGAAATCTGGAATATCTTAACCTGAATTCACTGGACTTGATTACCCTTGAAGATGGGGAATGGAGAAGAAAAGTACTTTTAAAATATAAAAGAAATGCTTTGAAATAAAGGTGAATGAAGTCTTTCAGAAAGAGCTGAGATACATGGCATTTGTTTATCATATGCTTTTAAATAACCAAGCAACTTTTCAATAGCCAGCCATAGCCTGTAAAACAAAATCTTGAATTTACTAAACAAAGGGTCTTTTTTCCCTTTTGTGTGCACGTGTGTTTTGGAGTAACCCAGTATACCAAGCAGAATACTCAACAAATCCCTCTTTCCCGCATGCCTAACTACATTCCATACGGCTACCCTATGCTTTCTGAAAGTCTAATTTTAATAATT
This sequence comes from Furcifer pardalis, assembly GCA_030440675.1. Lineage (NCBI taxonomy): Eukaryota > Metazoa > Chordata > Lepidosauria > Squamata > Chamaeleonidae > Furcifer > Furcifer pardalis. The sequence continues at coordinate 102,425,436 of CP126896.1, read as the reverse complement.
GGAGATGGGAGGGAGGGAGAAGGCCAAGAATTCACAGGAAAAGAACCTTTTCCCAGCAGCAGCGCATGGATCAAATGTTCTTAGTTTGCAAGATGCAAAAACTTAGCCGTTTTAGCCAAAAAGCTTCTTGATTAAAACAACATTTTTCCCTAGAAGGATGAAGGAAATGTTCCTTAAACGCAGATATAAGGCAGCAAAAATAAAATAAAAAACAACAGGCTTAGAAACAAGTAATTTCCATTCTCTGCTCTGCAGCCACACCAGCATTCTCCTCCAGTGCAGTTTCTTCCCTCCTAATAACAATTATGAAAACTGTTTAGATGGGGGTGGCATTTTGAACATTTACTGCATTCCAGCCCATAAATTCCATTCCCCGAATCCAATGGAAGTAAAGCGCCTTCCCTCAATTCCACCCTCCCTCCTCCTCCTCCTCCTCCTCCTCTTCCAGCCAGCCTTTCCCCTTCTCTGTTTCTTTCCCCTCCCCTGGCTTTCATTCCTCCCGTCTTTCTTTACAACCTAATACCCTGTCGACTCAGGGCCAGGGCCTACTTAGGGGGAAAAAACAATACACAGCGCCAGACTGGAGACAGCATGCAGACTGAAAAAGTTAATCATTACGTCTGTCTGCCTTCATAATCTAATCACTTCTGTGCCTAAGCGCATGCAGCAAAAATCTTTCTCTCCCATACCCAGAGTGCAACAACTCTACAAAACCATTCCCTGCCATTCAGCCTCTTCCCACAACTCTAGATGCAAACTCAAGTGACCCCCCCTCCCTCCCTCCCACCATGTCAAGAATGACAGCCAACAGCCATAAGCAACGGGGAACAGCTCCATAGGCAGCTTCCCTGATCCATTCTCCCACACCCCTCCTCCCCTGTCTCCTACTTTACTTAGTGGATTAATAACACTTAACAATTAAGGCAGTACATTACATTCATGGAGCTAATTAATCCTCCCAACATTCCTGAGATGCAGGCAGCAGAAAAAGAAGGAGGGAGAGAAGAAGGGAGGAGAAACTGCTTTTTGCAGCAATTTTAAAGATGGGACATCATAATCGCCTGTCACCACCACAGCAGCGAGTTACTTCTAAGGTAAAGGTAAAGGTTTCCCTTGCTCAAAAGCAAGTCGTATCCGACTCTAGGGGTCAGTGCTCATCTCTGTTTCTAAGCCGAAGAGCCAGCGCTGTCTGCTTCTGCAGACATTTCCATGGTCATGTGGCAGGCATGACTAGACACCGGAGCGCATGGAACACTGTTACCTTCCCACTGAAGTGGTCCCTATTTATCTACTTGCAATTTCTTGCTTTCAAACTGCTAGGTTGACAGGAGCTGGGACAGAGACGGGAGCTCATTCCGTCCTGCAGTACTTGGGAATCGAACTGCTCACCTTCCGCTTCCCAGTCAGCGTCTTAATGACTTGAGACACTTCTATGGCCAGCTAAAATGCAAAGAACCCATGGGAAACTCTGCAACATCTTCTGTCCCTACGTGCTCATAAATAGTGCAGTTTAAGCATCCAGTGCATGCTTCTGACCTACTTTATAACACCAGTCTATACGACAGAAAACGGCACAGCCACAAAGTGGGTTAAAGATCCACCACCACCTTCACCAAGCAGTCTGACCGACGGTGACTAAGTCAGGTTCCATCCAGATGACAATATTTGCACTAAAGGTAAAGGTTTCCCTTGCTTGAAAGCCAGCCGTATCTCAATCTAGGGTTCAGTACTCATTTCTGTTTCAAAGCCGAAAAGCCAGCACTGTCTGCTTCTGCAGATATTTCCATGATCATGTGGCAGGCATGACTAGACACCGGAGTAAACAGAATGCTGTTTATCTTCCCACAGAAGTGGTCCCTATTTATCTACTTGCAATTTCTTGCTTTCGAACTGCTAGGTTGGCAGGAGCTGGGACAAAGATGGGAGCTCATTCCGTCCTGCAGTACTCTGAAACCAAATTGCTGACCTCCCGCCTTCCAGTCAGCGTCTTAGCCACTTAAAGTCACCCCTGAACCTCTCAGTGGTCTTGCAAAACCAAATTAGAAGACAGAAGGTATAGTTCACTGGGCAAGGAACAACATTAAAGGAGGATCTAGCTGGGAAACTCAACCTCCCCTAAGTCACTTGGAGGACTCTGAATAGGCTGAGAATTGGAGTGCCTAAATGTAAGACCAACATACTCAGATGGGGGCTGCTGACAGACAACAACACACTGTGTGAATGTGGAGATACATATTCCAGATCAGGGGTGCCCAAAACTATGGCCCATGGTCCGGATCCGCCCCCTGGTGCCAATTCATCTGGCACGTGCCATCCCCATCGCTCCTGGAAGTGGATGCAAAACACATTTTGCTTCAGTTTCCAGGAGTGACGAGGGCGGCGTGGGCCAGATGAACTGGCATTGAGGGTTGGATCTGGCACATGGGCCATAGTTTGGGCGCTCCTGATCCAGATCATTTACTGGTCTGCCGATCGCTGCCAGAAATATGCACTGATAAGGACTTAAGTTGGCCAACAACAAAGCCAAGAAAGTGGCTTCATTTTGGCAGTCCAGGGTTTGATCAGGACGCAAAAGAAGATGTGGTCTTGCTGCTGAATCTACACACAGACACAATGTCTGCAGTTTAGCAGCAAAAAAAATAGGATCTTTTTATTTTTTTTAAATACTCCAAAACTGATAAGAACACTGACTTGTCCTGGTAGTGCAGTGGTCAAACTGCTGTCTTGCAACCAAAAGGTTGTGAGTTTGATCTTGACTAGAACACAAGGTTGATTTAGCCTTCCATCCTTCTGAGGTCTGTAAAATGAGTACAAAACATGTTGGGGGCAAAATGCTAATTAACTTGTGAACCGCCCAGAGAGTGTATTAAGTGCTATGAGGTGGTATACAAGTGTGATTGACTTGCTTCCTCCCTGGACACTTTTTTGTCAGCTATTTGTTAAGACTTTCCATACAGAGATGCCCCAAGTTAATTTATCAAATAGCTGAAGAGCCATATTTTATTTATTTATTTGCAATATTTATATACCGCCTGTCTACTGCATACCACTACTTCAGGTGGTTTACAAAAGGTCACCAACAATAGAACACAACTATTAAAAAAAAGTTGCAGGTAGAGTCTAAGGACACTACCGTCAGGGATTTAATGCGTGAATTTGATGCGTTGAATTATGCTCATTAGTTCATTTATTTCTTTTATTTCATTCATTAGCTAAGGGTGATGTTTCAAATGGGGGGAAAATAAAGACATTATGTTCATAAAATTAAGGTTTTCATAAAATGTTCATAAAAATCATATATTTTATTTTTCAATAAAGATGCTTTTAACCTTTATTTTCCATTCTCCCCGACTCTACCTACTACGCACACGTGTCCATAAGCAGTCCATTGTACACACAATAATTCACCACAGGTACATAACTGCAAAGGATCTATTAATACATTTTTCAATAGTCAAACCGCAAAGAAAAAGTTTTTCCTTCACAATTCCTTGAAAGAAGTTATTCAATAAGAGGGAAAAGGGAAAGTGGTTATGATTTCAAAGGAGAAACTTGCTAAATATCCATTCTCACAACAATGTATCTATTCTGGTATGGAGAGATAACTTTTTTTTTTTGAAGGAAGGAAGGTTAGAAAGAATGTTTTTTTTTAAACCTTCATAGAAAATGTTTCTGAAGTCTGATCCAAATTGTATCAGTGTCAAAAGAAAGGTTATTCTGTCCTCTTTCAAGCGCAAAATAAAATAAAGCAAGCAAACACATAGCATAAATTCAAATAAATACAGGCATTACAGCTGCTAAAGTAGTACACTGGAAGATGTTCATAAATGGTCATCAAGAACCCTATTCAGATATTACTAAAGTCGCCGCAGTGAACACACTGACCTCACACTTTCAGTCACTAGTTTTAATGACACCAGAATAAAGTTTACAGTGATTGTCCCACTGAAAAGAGTTAAACAGTGGTAGCTACACACCTACTTTTCCCAGCATAAGGTGAGAAAAACACAGCACTAGCTAGATAGCTCAGTGGTTTAAGTATCATGCTGCAGAGCTAGAGGTTGCAAGTTCGATTCCCCACTGTGCCTCATTGACAAGGCTAGACACAATGTTCCAGCCCTTCAGCACCACAGTTCTATATTGATTTTTAAATTGTTGAAAACACAAGGCTGTGATAAGCATGCAATGATAAGTATTACAACAACAGAAAAGTTCCTGTTTTGTGACAAATTATCTCCCCACACAACAGATATAATTAATGGCAAATTCCATTGCTACAGGACTGTGCAACAGGACCTATATTAAAAAATCTTTTTAAATGATATGGTATCTTCACAAGGAAGACAGGTCTACTGATAGGAGAAGACTTCAAACTACCAGAAGCCAAGTTCACCAAACTATGGGATATCATTTAAGCCAGCATATCCCAAACTATGTTCTGCAGAACACTGGTGGATTTCAATGCCCAGAAGCTTAAGTCAGTACATTGGCTGATCAGTGCTTTGGGGAATTGATTTAAGCTTCTGGGAATTGAAGTCCCAAAACCAAAGATTTGGAAACACTTATCTCAGTTCTGTCTGTGATGCTCAATACAGTTCATAACAGTCCATAATAACATATGAGGAACAGATCGTTTCTAATGTTAATAACTTTTAATTACCCATTCATGACCAATCCAGCTTCAAATACTTTTGCAACAGGAATAGTTTGCTGCAGTTATATTCTAGGGAAATGTTTTTTTATCCCAGCTACTGTGAAGAAAACAATCAAGGTCAGAAGGGACTGGAAAGTCTAGGGAAGGTAAATGGATGATATCATAATCCCCGCTAATCAAAGTCTTTCGGCTTTCACCCTACATGCCCTGGCTGAGATACATCACTGTTTGTTAGTGTCTCACTTGTTTTGCTACATCACCACTAAACCAGGTAAGTATGTACGGCTTTCCATAAGAAAGTGTGTCAACATTTAAAACTGAGCTACATCTCTGCATTTGCCCAACTCAAAAGGACAGAGGAACAAACAAGAAAACCAACAGATCTATGTTTCTTTATTTAACCTAACATTTCATTCAAAGATGCTAAAAAGCTTCAGAGTGATATCCAAGAAAATGTCAGTGACCAGTACTGAACTAATGCTATGAAGATCAGAGTTTCCTGCGACTTTCCCCATGCAACTAACATGGAGAGGTACTTCACACTTCAGATAGTAAGAACATCTGCTCTCCATGTGGTAGAATCTGCAAAGAGTGAATGAGAATGTCTGACATAAGTCCATGAGTATACAAACATATAAAAAACCCTCACTTTTGCACTTAACACTGCTGGCCTTTGAAAGCACTGATATCCAACCTAGGTGGCAAACTTACTTTATAATATGGAGATGATCTTTTTGCTGTTTCTTGTTTGAAAACTGTTACTGGATGTAAGTCTTCACCTCACTCCCTAACTGGCTGCAAGACATATTGTGTCTGTGGTGCCTTTAAGACCCTACTGCAGGGGCACACAGGTGCTGGGATTTTTCCCTGATGTGCTCCATGGGCCAGTATATTTAGGTCAGAGCAGGACTGCAGACTTCCAGCTACAATGCTCAACTTGCTTGAGTTTATTGTGATTGTGATAATGAGTTTATTGTGATTTTATGACTGTTTCTTTTATTGATACTATGAATACTATTCATATATCATTTTTTTTCATATATCCTTTTTATCCACATATGATGTTCTGTCTTGTGACCAAAACAACAAATGATGGTTAAAGCAATATAGTAAATTAATATAATTTTAAGAAGGGGGAAAGAAGGAAGTATTTTTCACAGGGCAAATTTCATCTCTCATTAGGCATGCTGGGTTTCAAATAACTAAGAATTTTGCTCATCCCCCAACCTCTGATGTATTACACTGTCTTTTAGCATAAGCCTATCAGATTATCGCATGCACAAAGAACAAATTTAGCATGTTTCCCGAAAAAGTCCAGTATTCCTGGTTCTCCCAAGGCCAGTTTACAAACCACTAATACAGAGTCTTACTCATCTGAGCAAATACTTGTCCCTCAGTCTTATCCTTTGATGCTTTGCTACTTCTGGTACCTATGAATTAAGTCCACCCATGTTGTCATTACAAGTGATACAGCCAGAGGCTAATTTCAGAGGCAATGAAGTGAAAGCTCTTTAGATATTCTCAGCTATGGTTCATTAGGCATAAATAAGGTGTGCGTCATACGTTAATGAACTTCTGTCTGACTATGACAACACGAGTTATCATAAAAAATGAATATGTAGGTCTTCAGGAGGGTGGATATTAACCTCTCAAACAAGAAATTTCATTCCAAGCTGGCATCACACTCCCTTTTGGAGAGAGAGAGGAATTAGCCTAGCCTTGCAAGAACACAGTATTGTAAACAATATCTCCAGACAAAGTGAAGTAGCATGAGTAATAATAATCCCAAGGTTGCTTATCAGATACATACCTCATATGCATAAACATATACATAACAGAGCGGGTCATTAGCCAAGAGAGCTTTAGCCATTTACTAATGGTTAACCATGAATGACATCAGATCAATAGAAAAACCTGCCTGTCTCCTTCCGCTGGGCAGTAAGAGAGAGACCAGTTGCAGAAGAACCGAGCCTCCCTTCCTACGAATATTACCACTTGACTACAACTGCCAGTAGTGCTGGGAGAAGAAACCTGTTGGCCAAAGGAACAAGAGGTATCATTTACTATTCAAGCAAGAACACCAGCAAGAGAAGATCAGCTGGTCCTAACTACCTGCATCTTGTTCTAATCTTGAAGAACAGGTCTCTCTCCTTTCCCCTTGTGGGTCTTGTTTCTTCTGTTTGTAAATTTGCAAAGTGTGTGCCTCATACTGGGAAGCCATAATTTTCAGGAAAGTAGGATAAAAATGCACAAACACACACTTACAGGCACACACAGTCTGTTGAGAGGTGCAATTCTGCTGCTTCACGAAACCTGGACGAAACCTCCTGGCTGAGCTAGCTATAAAATGTATTCTGCTCCCCTACCCGCAAACACTGTAACCTATGCACAGGTAAAAGCAACATCCGTAGCTGCTTATGGATGATTTAACAACAGGGAAGAAAACCCTCAATCAATAAGGAGTAAATACAAGGAAGAGAGAGTCTATTTCTCCCAACAATGAAGACTCTCACACAAGACCAAGCAACTGTATTACAGGGCCATTCAGTTCAACCCAGATCAGTAAAACCCCATATAACGATTTTAATTCGTCCCACAGGTCTGGTCACTATACAAGTTTGTCACTGTACAGTTTTTTTCCTATGGGGAAAAAAAGCGTACAACAATTTTTTCTATGGAAAAAACCTGTACAGCAATGTTTTCGCTAAGTGGTTTTTCCCATTGAAAAATCACTGTACTATTTTTTCTATAGGAAAAATCATTATGCGGGGCATTATTTTCTTTAAAAACCTATTTGTTATGTGATGTTCCACTGTATTGGTAAAAGCCAGCATGCTTCAACGCTACATAAATAGCATTCTGTAAAATCTTCAGGAGAAAGTCTACACTAGCTCTTTCGTACTTCTCCATTGGAAGAAAGGGATACTCAAATGTAGGAATGACAGCAAAAGTGTTGCCAATCATAAGCAGTTTAAAAACAGTAAAAAAAACTAAGAAACAAACAAGCAAAACACCAAGCAAGCATTCGGATAAATGAGAAAATTAGGAATCTTTACATCTGGAAAGGGTGCCCTCTGCAGAACAATCCGGATATCTTCACTAGCCAATGCTCTGTTCAAGAGAGGCAGGCAAACTTGTGTTCTCAGACTACAGTTCCCAGAATTCCAAACTGCCTGGGGAATTCCCAGGGTTTAAATCCAAAACCACAAATTTGCTAATAAGCTCTCTAATCCAATCCCTTTCTTCCCAGTTTTCTGCTTGTTCAGGGCAAGGAAGCGGGATTTCATTTTCCTTAAAGATTCCCCCCGCCCCCGGTATACTTTTGGAAAACTCAGGGTTTGCAAGCTCTTCTGATCTCTCTCATTTATATACATGTGGCACTATTCTGGCTACACAACCCATCACAGCCCATAGGGATCATAAAAGAATAAGTCTCCCTCTGCTAGTTCCTGAGTGGCAGAGGTTTTTTTTAATGATACGGCATCACCACTAGCCACAATCTGTCTCTGCATTTATGTTAAATTGCCACAGGAAAGAGTTGTACCAGCATATATTTAAATACTTCTGTGCAACATATGAGATTGCCAAAGGCTGGGCTAGTGTTCATGCATGCTTAAAAGATTCATTTCTGAAATTAACACTCTTCTCCCTCCCTGGTGCATTTTAGCAATATAAGAAAATCAACATTCATTTTCCAGAGACCCATCATTCATTAGTCCAATGGAGAAAGACAAAGGCTCCCACGACATATGTGAATAATCTATCATCTACAGATGCAAGACTTCAGAATGCACCACTTTGAATAGGAGGTTACCTCGAGTAAAATTATATGCAGGAAAATTGCAGACATACATATAGAGACACACTAGCTGAACAACAAGTGTGTTGCTAACCTTGTTTTTAAATTAAGGAAGTCTCAAAACTTTGCCGGTGGGAAGGGTGGAGGGAATGTAGAAAGAACAGAAGAAACAAACCAAGCCATGTCAAAAAAAAAAAGGTTGATTCCTACCCACACCTTTTCATACCTTAGTCAAGGGGCTTTAATTTCTTTTCTGCTGGAATGGACCAAAATCAAGCCTTGCAGATGTCAAAAGTTTTCCCCACTGAAAAGCTCTCGTATTGTGAAGGGGGTTTAGCAAGTGCGCCACTTCAGGATATTGGCAAATTGAACACTTCCTCTGCTCCTTTGTGGAGGGGCATGGGAATGGGAAATATTGTTTTGTTTGCCTCTGATAGACCATTACTGATGTGTTGAATTGTTGAGATTAAATTAAAAAGTATATATTTTTCTTTGCCGTTGTGTGAAGTGCTGGTTGAAACTGTGGCTGCAGGCAGTTTATTGACCACTACAGACATGGCAAATAAAATATTTTTAAAAAATTAATCTAAGTGATTCAGCACACCAGCAATGGTCTAACAGAGACAAAAAAATCACTTATTAAGCCACTCCACTGGCTAGATAGCTCAGTGGTTTAGGTATCTGGCTATGAAGCTAGATGTTGGGAGTTGAATCCACCACTGTGCCTCCTAAAAGTAAAGTCAAGGTGGTCTTGAGCAAGCTGTGCAGTCCCAAAAGAAGACAGTAGTAAACCACTTCTGGGTATTCTCTGCTTGGAAACCCATCAAAACTTCTCCATAAGTCAGAACTGACATGGTGATGGGTCACCATCAAGACCCTTCATGATATTGAGAACTGACAGCAGAAGAAGCTGAACTAGGGTTGTTTGAGGTCTATATGCTGTTTGGATGTGAGGATCACACCAAATGGTGTGATCCTCATTACTTCCTTCATTCTCAAGTAACCCTATTCAGATCGCACCAGTCTTTGTCCCAGCTCCTGCCAACCTAGCAGTTCGAAAGCAAGAAATTGCAAGTAGATAAATGAGGACCATTTCATGGGAAGGTAACAGCGTTCCGTGCACTCCAGTATCTAGTCATGCCTGCCACATGACCACAGAAACGTCTGCAGAAGCAGACAACGCTGGCTTTTCGGCTTTGAAACAGAGATGAGCACTGAACCCTAGAGTTGGATATGACTGGCTTTCGAGCAAGGGAAACTTTTACCTTTACCTTTGACAAGTCACACTCCTTGAAGGATCAGCAAACCTTTACAAACTGATGATTAACAACTCCAGGTTTTCATTGTTATTATGAAAACAAGCCAAAGGGGGAAATGGGTGGAGGATGGGGAGGTAAAGGGAAGAAAGAAAGCTGCCTGCTTATTGCATATCAGAGAGCAAACAAAACTGCTTCTATTTGAGTAAAGATGAGATTACTGTACTTGGCTAGCAAAGGAGCTAGTTAGGTTTCTGCTTTGCTATTTAATCAGTACAGTAGAACCCTGCATAATGGGGGGAAACTCTGTTCCATGGAGCTCTTCACTATGCGGTTTTTTCATTATGCGAAGAAATGGGCGATACCCCGCGTAACAAAAAAAAAAATCAGTATACCTCGCTTAACAAAAACCCTGTATAATGAGATTTTTTTTATTATGTAGGGTATCACAAATCGCGCACGAACGCTTTGTTGTACGAATTTTTCATTATATGACGCGTTCGTTATGCAGGGTTCCACTGTACTGTATAGGGAAGTTATATGAGCATTGGTAATAAAGCATTCCCCCCAGCACTGTGTAATCCTGGCAATTGTACTTTCACCACTGTACTTTCAACCCTACTTAGTTCAGCTTCTTCTGCTGTCAGTTCCCAATATCATGAAGAGTCTTGATGGAGACCCAACACCATGTCAGTTCTGACTTATGGAGAAGTTTTGATGTCTGAGCTCTGTTGCATATACACCCAAAGAGAAGCCAAGGGTAGACAGCAGGATTTCTAGTTCAGTCACAGAATACAAGATCACAAAACAGTGAATTGGACTGTCCTGCTCTGCACTGCCAGTGGCGTCAGGCCTTTGCAAAAAAGGAAAAGAGAAAAGTTTTAGTACACAATATTGCCTCTTCTGCATCCTTTGTTCCTTTGCCTTTGGGTTTTCCCCACAAGCAACCCAATCCATTTGTAAGTGGACAGCCTGTCTGTCTAGCATTGCATCTGTTGGGAATTGCATCCTTCGCCAAATGGGCCCAATTCATCTAAGTGCAAAATTTTATACTGCAATTTGCATTTCATTTTCATGAGCATGGCGTCAGCTAATGGGCACTGAAGGACACTTATCATTTACAGTATTTACTAAGATTTCTCTTCTGAAATATTTTACCTCAAAATGGGTTTGAGCACCTGGGAAGTGTTTACATTAAGACTCTTGAATCATGAGATTTGTTGAAGGTCAGTAATTATCTGACCTCTCAGGCGCTGGCAGGAATGGCTTTGGATTTCCATAACGTTAACCACAATAAATTCATTTGGTTGGGTCACTGTGGAGATGGCAGGACTGGGTTACACTTATAACTACTTCCTCCGAGTGAGAAAGGCATTTCTACTTTTAAAATGTTTTTGTTTTTTTAAAGTTGAGGTGTTTTGTTTTGTTTTTGCTGCCTTTTGTACCTTAGTATATATGTTGCCAGGGTGTAACTGCCAGGAAAGGATGCGCTAGCGGGCCTGAATTCCCCATTCCTGACAACCAAAACTAACATGGGTGGAGGGCAGGCAACAAAATCCTTGGCTATTTTGGGAATCTGGCAAAAATACAGGAATTCCATAAAATGCCATCTAGCTTAACTAGTATTTCCATTCACACTTACACAGTTAGCAGATGAGGGCTTTAAAGGACTCTAAAACCTCACTTTCCAAAGAAGATGTAGGCTCAAGTTCAGCTATTCTACGATTGAAGCTATAACACTGTCAGCTATTCTGAAACACAATTACAGTAGATTAAAACTGTTTTAAAATGGTTTCTTTTCCTCCTCAGCTTTACAGAGAAGGCATAACTGCACCATCGCTTTACAGATAAACAATAGCCAAACCAGGTCCACCAAGACAGCTATAAAAGATGCTTCCTATTTTTGTTTTGTTCTGGCTAATGCAGAAGGAGATACTGAAGAGGCTTTCAAAGGAATTCTTGAAGGGAAAAAGAGGTGGTTGTTTAATGTTTTTCAAGGCACACGAGCCTACTCAGTAGTCTTCACGGGGGAGGCGAAACAGACTTTACTTTTTTCCCCTCTGCATAGCAAGGTTGAAAGGGTAAGGAAGTGCTGAGCAAATTTTTTTCTGAAGACGTGTTTTCTTCCCAGCTCCACTCCACCTCCCCCCCCAGTTAAAACCCAGATAATGACACTGGGTGGGGAACAAAATTTTTAAGCCTAAGCAGCCAAACCAAAATTAGTTTCCCAGCCAGAAAGCTTTTGGGGAAGGAAACCGAGAGGAAAAAACCATGAAAAGATTCCTTAGTAAAACGGAGACACGAAGTGGCAAAGTAACATTTAAGGAAAGGTGACCTTGCTATTAAAATATTTTCTGAAATAATAAAAATAAGATCGTGAACTTAAACAGTCTCCCTCAATTTCTTTTCTCCCTTCCTAGAAATCAGGCCCAGGAGAACAGACGTGTGATTGCTAGAAAAGGCGGGGGGGGGGGGGAGAGATCCTTCAAAACCCACCCTCTCCCCTTTTCTACTCATTACAATGTTTTCCGTCCCTTCCTTTGTTTTCTCCTTTTGCTTCTCTCATCAAACAGTGATGTCATATCCTATAGCATCTCAATGTTTCCTGCTAAGAAAAGGGTGAAAGTTACCATTAGGTACTTTCTATCTACATTTACTATCTCTTGCCAGGCCAAAAAAAATTTGATTAAAAAAACCCATTTTCTTATTGTGAAGAATGACTGGTTCTTTCTCTCATGCACACAGAGAGAAATGTCACCCGAATCATAACTATTTTAAGAAGGCCTCAATGAAGACAAGAGTATTTACAAGCCCAAAACTCAAAATGGTTTAATTATTTTGTTCTAACCATAGTCATGGTCAAATGTTGTAGGCAGCAACGTCTACAAGGGAAAGGTAAACCCTATCACTGCTCCTTCATTACTTTGTAAGCAGCACTTTATTTCCAATTTAAAAAAACCCTGAAAAATATCTGTTCTTGCTCACATTAACTTCCTGTCTACAGAATTGTGGCTATTTCTTTCAAAAAAGTGACGGTGGATAGGATAGAGATAGGCACACTCTGCTAACCAAGCTCATGTGTATCTAATATCATCACAATCAGGGGGGCACAGCCAGTGATGGGATGTATCAGGTTTGCACCAGTTCGCCAGAACTGGTAGTAACTTTTCCCAGTGTCCCAGAGAACCAGTAGCAGCTTTTGGGGGGAACCACCTTCGGGGCTTACCTTTTCACTGGTTCCTCCACTGCACATGCGCTCCAAGCACTTGGTGTGCTTGGCGCGTATGCACGGCCTCCTTGCTGTCCTCCCAAGTGGGGAGGAGGAAGAGAAGCTGCTAGCCTGCTCCCCAGGGTAAGTGACTCACCTTTGGATGTGGTGTGTCTGTGTGTATTTTAATGTGTATTTAATATCTTTACCTATATTGACATACTACCACAGTTCTTAAAAAGGCCTGGCAGCTGGCAGGCCTGACTTGGGGTTTTTAAGCAAAGTCTTGGAGTTACCTCATCAATAAGCTACACCTGTGCTGTTCCAATTGCTGTTCCAATTGGAGAACCCTTAAGGAGATACAGCTGTTTTACATTTACATTAAGGCATATTATTCTAGAGAACTGGTTAGGCAGACTTAGTACCTAACTTCTTTAACTGTTGAAAAGTTGAAAAGTGCCAAAATGAAGCCATCTTGTGGTGAGTTCATTCTGTAGTTCCTTCCATCTGACCTAGTGTGAGAAAGATTAGCCAGAATAAGCTTTAAGCTCTGGTTTAAAAGCTCTGGTTGATTTGTGTTTGGGTGGGTGGGTGTATTTTAATGTATTTTTTATTTTTTTTATTTATTTAATTTATTTACGGGTTTGTGTTGTGGGTGGGTGGGTTGAGGGGTATGTGTGTGCTTATTTTTATTTTATTTATTATTATTTATTTTTTACTTTGACTCCACCCACAATATCATGTCACAATGTTGGCTCCGCCCACACTGTGATGACATCATGGTGGGGTAGTAAAAAATTTGACATCCCACCACTGGGCACAGCCTCCACACACACACACACACACACACACTCCAACCCTTGGGTGTGGCCACTGATCATTCTGCATGTGATGGAATGACTGAACTGAAATCCAGTAGTAAGCTATAACTAGAGTGAGTCTACACCTATGCATGTCCCATTGATTCAGTGGCTCTACTCTTGTGACTTACCCAATGTCAGATATGTGTAAGCAAAGGTAATAATAGGGTTCTTTCACACCCCACTGACTTGACTTAAATACAAATCACAACTGAAACAACTTGTATGTTGTTACTGATGTGTGTGAATCAGCTGCTTCTGATACCTTTTCTTTTGGCCTCTGTTCAGTCCACATTCAAGTCATGAACAAGACACTCTATTATTTTACCCTATTACAACCATCTTGACCCAGCTTATACATTAACCAGACTTTCCACAGCCATGGTAGAGAAGCCAAAAAAAAAAAATCCCTCCCTTCTTTCTATGCACAATATAACTGGCTGAAAACTAAGCCCCCTAAGTCAAGATCAAACCTAGCTTCATTGAAGCACCCCAAAAGTGGAGGGGCTAATTGTATGATGAACAGGATTTCTGGGCAATCATATGTGCACTAATTACTGCTGGAGAAAAGAAGAGTCCAACTACTCTTCTATCTAAGAAGGGCCCCAGTAAATTAAAAAAACTGAGACCCTGTCAGAAACAATTAAAAATGGATCTGCAGTGAGTTAAATTTACATGTCCTCTCAATAAAATTAAATTCGTTTGTTTGATTTGTACCCCATTCTAGTTTAGTGAGTAGAAGCATTACTATTTTAACTGACTTGATTGATGTAGGAGTAGATTTGGAAGAATTTCTTATTGTCAGAGGATATGAAAAGACCCGGCCCTTTCCAACCCTATGAAGTTTTTGAGCACAGAAAACACCTTCACTAGCGTAACATAAATAAATAAAGGGAATGAAAAGGGGGAGAAATCCCATTTCAAAAACCGTAAAAATAGCTGTATCCCCCCACCCCCTCTAATGACACATTGGAATTAAATTACTCAGCCATTCCCTCTAGCAGCTAGCTCAACAGCAAATACATGTTGAGGAATACATCCAAGATGTTAATGTTGGCTAAAAAGCTACCGTAATTAAAAGCCAGGGGCTAAAGATCCTTAAAAGCTGCCTAGCAGTTTTCATTCCCACCATTTTGTCAAGTGTCCTGAGAATAGCCATCAGCCCACAATCTTGTTTATAACTAGACAGTTCCTGAACGAGCGGAAAACTATCCCCCAAGTTAAAAACACCACAAAACAAACTCCAGTGACGAGGTTCACAGAAAATAGTAGACGGTGAACAGAATGCCAGCCTATGTGGGTAAAACGTTGGGGAGGCAAACACGAACTTTACTTTCTTTGTACGATACAAATGGAACGGAGGCCATGTTTAACTACACTTAATAATATAATTGAGCTGAAAATAAATTGGAAAGGAAGCTACTCTGTGACAAGAGGCAGACTGCCAGGTTATTCTGCCTGCGTGGGTCATTCAATCATGCTCAGGAAAATGGTTATTTTTTGGCAATGACCTCCAACTAGGTCTTTGTCATCTTCTTTTGCATTGCTCACACTTCAAGATGACACCAGAAGGAATTCCAGTTTCAGCTTTTGTTGAAACCTGCACTGCTTGATCAGGTGGACCACTGGCTGAGGTCCAAACATCTGGTTAACCCAATACCAGTATCTTTTCAAAACGGCCTAAAAAGGAGTCATCATGACTGTAAAAAACTGATAAACCTGGAATAACCTTTTTTAGCAATAAAATGGTGGGCAATTTCTTCTTTAGTATCCCGATCAAACCCTGGACTGCCAAAATGAAGCTACTTTCTTCGCTTTGTCATTGGCCAAACTTAAGTCCTCATCTGTGCATGTTGCTGGCAGTAATCAGCAGACCTGCAAATGAGCCAGATTCTGTATCTCTCCACACTCACACTGTGTGTTATTGTCCGCAATAGGAAATCTATACCTGGGGGTTGTATTTTTTCCCTTTACAGCAAGGGGTTCGCATAGCCACCTCTACCCCAAAAGTCCTTATTGGTTTTACATGCCCTTTAGAAGCATTCACAGCTTACAGTGACAAGCAGGCAAGGAGATCATTATTAAGTGTTCCTTTCAAACTCTTTGTCGTACTGTGGCTTACGATTCCACAGCAAAAGTTTTGAAACAAAGCAATGGAAAACTGTCATAAAATTTTAAAAGGAAAGGGTTGAAAATAAAATCCAAGATAAATCAAACCCACATGCTTGGGTATTTACACTTTTAATGAAAGAAATAATCAAGCTGGCTTGTTATATTCCTCGATTGACCAAACTATCAAGGGATGAGTTCTGGCTAGTCGCAACTCACTTCCCATTCCTTTTGCTCTTCTTCTCCAGGTTCAACCAAAACTTTTCAGGATTGAGTCTTCCAATCTTTTGGGGGGTCTTGCCAAAGGGTCATTTTACTATTATATAACTTATTATATAACACATTACCACCTAAATAAATCCTAAAGGGAATAAAGGTCGTAGTTCCAATTTTAAAACAGGAATAATAATCAATGTTATTGAAAACTATGCTCTAGTGCCGTGATGTTGAACCTTGGCACTCCAGATGTTCTTGGACTTCAATTCCCAGAAGCCCAAGCCCCAATAAATCTGCATGAATGGGTTTACTACAATTCATCCGGCCCACGCTGCCCTCATCGCTCCTGGAAGCAGAAGTAAAATGTGCCCATACAGCTGTTTACTTTTTCACTGAAATGGTACCTATTTATCTACTTGTAATGGTTAGATCTGCTGACCTTCCAGTCGTTAAGTTCAGTGTCTTAACCACTAAACCACCGCAGTCCCTATGAGATAGGTAACACTATTTTAAAAAGCCAGTTTACTATGACTAAAACCCTACTGCTTGGAATAGTAAGCCACAGCTGCAGCAGGTCCACTGAATCAAGAGAAGTTACATAGGAGCTCCCACTGATTTGGTGGACCAACTCTAGTTGCGACACATTACACCAAACAATGGGATTTCCACCTATACGAGAATGGCCATTGCACAATGTGCAAATTCTTGGAGGAACTTCCAACTTTCTCAGTGGGTAAGTTTCTATCCCAAGTCTGACATCTTCCCCACTGTTCTGGTACTCAAAGGGAATCACTGAGTCAGTCAGTGTCTGAGCCTTAATAAATTACTCCTGAGGGGGACAGAAATCTGGTAACACAAAATCTTTATAAGGTGGGATATTTGAGGTGCTGCTCAAGAGACAGAAGGAATTCCTACCCTGTTGATTTCTGTTAGGTCCCGAATGCAAACTCCTTAGCTGTTCTCTCCAACCGCACCTATTTAAAGTGATCCATCTGGCTCAATTGCCAACTCTTACATGTAGAAGTAAACCTCCTCATGTGATGAAAATTGTCACCACTTCCTTTGGGTAAATTTTATTTAGCAGGCATAAATAAGGTCATACACGCACCATTAAGGTTAGGACTAGACTTTTAAAACATACTTCTGTATGATTTTGGGACTGCATCATTTTATTTAAAAATAAATTAAAGGAGGTTTGAAAACCATACAAACACTGCTAGAAAAAAATTAACTATCAGCAGAATGTGGCAGGCGAGAAAGGGAGAGAAAATGTAGTAGAAAAACAACGCACCAAAATGCATGGTTCTTTATAGTAAGAGCTATGTCTGATAAAGAACCCCATAGAATGCTCCGCTTTATTATTAATGGCTCTGATCCAGCTACAGTGAGTTGTGACTACATTTCATAAGAAGTAATAAGACATATTCTATATGAACAATTTCCATTAGGTTCAACAGGACTTAGGCTAAAATCCTCACCATGCTTAACATAAGGATAAGCCTTGGCGGATCAGACAGGCCTTAGACATAGAACTATGCTGTTAGTTATAACTCGGGTTGGAGTGAATGCAGCTTCAATTCATACCCAATTATATGTATAATGCTCCCTGCTACTTTAATGGGGAAGAAACCAAAAGGAGACCTCGTGCTTTACCATCAAAACAAACAAAGAAACAAAGTCATTAAGAATAATGGAAAACAAGAACTTGGTTTTCTGTAAATTTATTGGGGGAAACCATAGATAGGCATATACACCCGGGGTTCTCAACCTTTGGCCCGCAACACCAAATCATCTGGGCCACGACTTCGCTACAGCCGTTGCTTCCACCACCACCGCCTCCCTCAATGCTTGGCTTGGTGTGTCCCTAACAGTGCTCCATAGCAGGGCGGATGTTGTAAGCCTTACAACATTTGCCCTGTTATGAAGAGATGTTAGGGACACACCAAGCAGAGGAGACGGGGTTGAGGAGGAGACGGCAGAAGTGGTGACTGGAGTGAGGTCGCAGGCTGGATGGATTTGGTGCCATGCAGCTCCTCCAGGCCAGTAAGCAGGGAAGCAGTGTGTGGGGAATGGGGGTGGCTCTGGGATGGTCCCACTGCCTCCACCAGCAGTGTGGGGTGGAGTGGTGGGTGGCTTGGGGTGGCCCAATGCCAGCACTGCCACCTATCTGGCCTGCCAACAGTCTGAGGGGCATGATCCGGCCACCGGCCTTAAAAGGTTAAGGGCCCTTGATATACACACTAAGATTTCACTAAAGCAAAGAGCCTTTACAATCTTCTACTACTCTCTGCTCAACTAGGCTAGACATCTTCAATTGCTGTTTCCCTGGCATGAATTCTAGAGGACTACTTTAGAGTAAGCCAAATTGAGGACTGTTCGAAAGCTTATTTGGGACTGAAGTGTTGTATATAAGGCAGCTGCCCCATTCTGTAAACTTCAGAAACTTTGCTGAGAGAGAGAGAGAGAGAGAGAGAGAGACGCTAGAATGAAGAGTCAGAGTCCAAAAACTACATAGGATGGCTTGCCAAAAAAACTACACTTTGCTGGCTTGGCTACACACTGCTATGGTCAGATGATGTGTGAGGGGAGTTGCAATGCTTCCCCTAGTCTGGCAGGCAGCCTGCTTTACTTCAAAGACTCCACTGCTGTCATCTCAGCATTAACCCCTGATAACCTCATCCTTTTTGTGGACAGACCTGCGTTTTTAGGTAAGCCATTTAATAAGGCCTAAGTACAAGCTAATGGTCTGTGTTACTGGCCTCTCTTAATTTGAGCAACATACCATACAGGGAAAGGTTTTAAAGTCATACCTATGTAGAGAAAGATGTTCTGTACAATTGATAAAGTAGATTTAAATAATGCTGACTAAAGCATTCAAGGAGGGACCAAAACTTAGGAACTTTACTTTTGCGGACTTCAACTTCCATAACACCTTCCTGCCTACGTGTAACATAGCCGTTGCAATTCTGGGAGCTGTAATGCCCCAAAGTAATTTTTCTAGCCTTGAGAGTGGGGTGGAAACATTACCAACTGGTTATGTTAGTAATAAACAGAACACTAGCGGAAAACTAAAGGGAAGTTCCTAAACTTGAAATTATAAAACCAACACTGGATGGACAATAAACTGCACTTCTCTATTGGAAATGAGGGGCTAGAGTGCAATTAGGATTTATGGGGATAAAATCTAGTAATTTACCCTGAAACTGTGGATAGGGCATCAAACAACTGCCACTTTCAAACAGGTTAGGTTATGAAAAGGAGACTAGGAAAACTGGGCCACTAACACAGTGAAGCACTGAGCTTCTTTTGTAAAGAGAGGTCTACATTTTTTTTTAAAAAAAGTTCACCTCTACACAGTTGATAACAAATACAGTGGTACCTCGCTTAAAGAGCATAATGCGTTCCACAGGATTGCTCTTTAAGCGAGTTTGCTCTTTAAGCAAAACACCATTGTAAGTGATCAATGGGGGAGGGGGATTGCGAACCCCGGTTTTATTTGTTAAGTGAGTTTTTGGTTGGTTTTATTTGTTAAGCGAAGCGAACATTCAGAGAAAATTCTGCTCTTTAAGCGAGTTACTCTTTAAGGGAGGTGCTCTTTATGCGAGGTTTGACTGTACTATCAAGGATCAAAAGGCACAGCAAAACATTCCAGTCTAGGTTGGTATTTCAAAAGAAATAGCAGTCATCTATTCATTGTAGAGTTTGTAGTGGGGGAAATCCACAGTGGCAGAAAATTTAATGCATGCATTAAAGAAGGCCTGTTTTAAACTAAAGAGACACGAATCCCAAGAAAACTGCCAAAAGGGTTTCCACTACTGTTAGCAATTTGAACATCTACTATATGCCTTGAAAATAAAATGGGTAAGGAATCAGAGACCGGGAGCTGAGTAAGAAGGATGTTTTTTGGTACTCTTGGAAAAACTGTTCTTTTCAGTCATTTTAACAGCACTCTGTTCTGAAAAAGCTGGCTTATTCATATTGCCCTCATTTGCCACTGGTGACATCATCACACACTCAGGTCAGACTGGCTATATTCGTTGCACCTTCTGTTTGGCTAGGATCATTCAATGACAGTTCGGACAGAAGGAAAATACAGCAGCAAGGGTGAGAACAATTGCACTGAAGGAGAATCAAAGCTATGTGACCTTTTTTTTAAAAAAAGGATGTGAGGGAACCCTAACATACGCGCGCGCACACACGCACACACACACACACGTGCGCACAGGCACGCACGCACACACACACGCACCAATTTTTTTGGAGACTATTCAGCTCAGCTCTTCAAAGAACCCTACTTCAAATGGGTACCAAGCTTATTTTAATCTAATAAAGGACTGTTGTGTAATTAGAAACATAGTACAATGTACAATAAACCCCCGATTTACATATGCCTCGAGTTACATAAAATTCGACTTACATAATGATTTTTGCACTAAAACCATGTCCTGATTTACATAAACGTCCCGATTTACATAACACAATTTCCTATAGGTTTGCTTCGAGTTAAGTAAAAAATTCATTTTTCCTATGGGATTGCTTCAATTTACATAAATATCATTTTCCTATGGGTTTACTTCAAGTTAAGTAAAAAAACAATTTACATAAAAGCTTACAGAACAGACTTTTTACGTAAGTAGGAGTTTTACTGTACCAGCTGAAATGTCAACACTGAAAGAGGTTTTTTAAAATCTCCATTATTCATTCAGTTTTTTAATGAAACACAACAGCTGAAGTATCAATACCAAAAGATATAATTTTAAAAATATCTCCATTATTCTTTTGAGCCCTACAGAAAATTGTACGTATGTACAATCTTTCTTTCAGAAAGGGTCAATTACTCCTATCCCCATAACAAACTCTGCAAATGACATCAAGATTAAGACACAGGGCACAAGTTGTGTTTACCTGTACCCTTTCTTTGCTGTTAAGACAGCCTCCACCAGCAACCAACTCTGCTCACAATCTGAGTTCCATCCCAACAAGTTCAAGGCCAACTCACCCTTCCATAACCTTCTGAAGTCGATAAAATGAGTACCCATTGTGTTAGGAGCAAAAAATGCTAATTGCCTTGTGAACTGCCCAGAGAGTGTTCTATATACGATGACATGATACAAAGGTGAAATTACTATTGCTATTAAGAAAATTTAGTTACCACCTCTTTCCCAGTACAGTATCTTGCCTTCCACTTCCTCTTTTGCATTGTAAGTGGCTAACTAGATGAAACATTACTTGGATTTTGCCACCAACATACTAGATGGTCTGCAGTCAAAGAATATGGTGCTGTCTCTAAACTGTCAAGACATCTAGACAAGACACCAACCAAGAAAAGTCAAGATGAAGGTGTTCAATTTAGTTCCAAAATAAGAACTTCACATTCTAAACATACTTTTGCAAACAATGGTCTTTTTAAAAAATCCACAAAATAAAATTAAGAGCATTCATATCACAGGCCATCTATTTTCTCTTTCAATTCCATGAATGATGGGTAAATAAAATATAATTTGCAGACCAATGTAGTCCAAAATCCAATTCTCTGAGACACACAGCCTTGACCAAAGGGCTGTGTCTGGGAATCATTTTCACGTTCACTTTCGGCACCCATGCCTTACTTTATATTTGGTTACAGATTAAAAAAAGAGAGAGAGACCACAGGGCATCTTATCTTTACACAGAACAATAATTATTCCAGCCTCTACTTCACAAAAGGAGAAAAGATCATTGGACCTCAGGAACCCATCCAAATTAGTGCTGCCCTGGAGTCCACAATAACATTAATCAACCCTCTACCCTAAGACAAAAACCAGACAACAATTTAATGGGGGCAGGAAACCCAAGAGCAAAAGGTGATAAAGTGTTGGGAAGAGAATGAGAATGAGGAGAGAGGCACTTACGGATACTCTGGGGTTTTTTTTTAATGCAGGAGAAGAGGATTAAGGATGGGGAAAATAGATACAAGCCACATGTTGACTCCCTACATTTTCCCGGTGGAGGCTTTAACCTTTAGGAAGATCCTCCTTTAAGAAAACATCATTAAAACTAGGTCTTAGAAATGGAATTCAGTCAAGTCCAGGTTTTCCCACCTCCTCCCTTGTAAGTCCTTCATCTTTCCTCCCTCCCTCCCTCCATCCTTTCCCTTCTCTCTCCCCCACTCCCAACAAATCCAACAAACGATATGAAAGGGCATCATCATCACCAGGCAGCATCATCCCCAAGTGAATTAAAAGGTCATTCCTGTGGAAGCAGTTCCTTTGGGAAGGACACACGGGATTTAGTTTTTTCAATCTCTCTGAGTCTACACAGTGAGCAGTGTGCTCAGTGAACAGTGGCTCAAGTGGCTAAAATGCTGACTGGAAGGCGGGAGGTCAGCAGTTCGATTCCTGATGGAATGACCTCCCACCTTGGTCCCAAGGCTCTTGCCAATCTAGCAGTTTGAAAGCAAGAAATTGCAAGTAGATAAATAGGGACCACTTCAGTGGGAAGGTAAACAGCGTTCCGCACACTCCGGTGTCTAGTCATGCCTGCTACATGACCACAGAAACATCTGCAGAAGCAGACAGCGCTGTCTCTTCGGCTTTGAAACACAGATGAACACTGAATCCTAGAATTGGATACCACTGGCTTTCGAGCAAGGGAAACCTTTGCCTTTACACAAACACACACACGGGTGTGCGCGCACACACACAAGGGGTGCTCAAATGTTTCGGGCCATGGGCCGATCACGTGGTTCAACGGGTCAGTCACATGCTTCCTCCCACCGGAAGCAGAAGTAAAATGCACCTTGCAATCTGTTTTGCAACAGATATGTTTTGCAACAGGATAAGAAAGATTTTGGGCTGCCATTTTCTCTGCTTAAACCGGGGTGCCCGTAGGCTGAATCTGGCCCCCAATGCCAATTCATCTGGCCCATGCCACCCTCGTTGCTCCTGGAAGCAGAGGTAAAATGCGCCCAGATAAATTGGGTGTTGGGAGGCAGATCCACCCCACATGCCATCGTTTGAGCACCCCTGATATATTCTTATATATACAGTAATTGTGTGTGTGTGCGCGCGCACGCATGTTTAATGTGTGTGTATATGCATGCACTTTTTTCTTCTCTCTCTCTCTCTCTCTCTCTCTCTCTCTCTCTCTCTCTCTCCTGCCTCCTTTTTCCTTCTTTTTCTTCCTCTGCCAAAAGAATCAGTCACTGGCTCCAGGCTCCAAGCCTTCCTCCCACTCTGAACTGAGCCCCATTCATGAGCTGGAACCAGGGCAGCTCCAGCAGAGGCCAGGAAGAAAAAACAGCAAACAGAGCAAGGCAAAGAGAGGCTCAGATTGGTTATTTTCTGGGTTGGGGCGGGGTGGGTGGGGGAATGCTTGGGCAGTGCAGTTTCTCCCGCCCTTTCTCCCCTGTACTTCTCTCACCATTCCACGTTGGTCACCCTCCCACATCCTCTGGGCACCGAATCGACCCACACCTTCGTCATTCATCGGGGGAGAATACTTCCCAGCCACATGAAGCAGAACCAAAGAGGGTATTTTGCAGTTCTAAAATACACCCCCTCAAAAGAAAACATTGGGGGGGGGGCTCTGCATTCTTCAGGCAAATAAGACACACATGTACACGTAGACACACACAGACACACACCTCAAAACAAAGAGCTCCATTTTTTCCTTTCTACTGTTTTAAAAATACCTTTCCTGGCAGCAAAACACCGAACAACTTTTCGGTAGCAACTAAAATAATCCCTCCGGCCTCAAACTCAGCAAATGATTCCATGACACCCCTTCTCCTAGCCCCCAACCACTTCCGTCTACTAAACAGTTTTACGTCCCTACTTTCAACAGGCTTACTTACAACTAACTCCAGACACACTTGCTATCCTAACAATGGCTCAGGGCTCCTTCCAGATGGAGCAAAAGTCATTACTAGGATTCACACCTATATTGCAAACTTTAAAAAAAAAAACCAACACCACAATTTCTCCTTCGAATCGTACTTTCAGGATATGCTCCTTGCAGAAAGAAGGGAAAAAACATTACCAGAGAGGGAAAGTGGGTAAAAGTAGCTAGGAAAGTAGGGATCAAGTCCTGCTATCACCCAGTTTTTAGGTAGATAAGGAAGTTGATGTGGCAGCCAAAAGCAAGGAGGCTAAAACAGAAATCCTTTCTTTTTAAAAGCAGATTTAAAAAATATGACAGTAACCCAACTTCCCTGCTGTAGCTTGTCTACTAGAATAACCCCCCCTCCCTTGAAATAATAAAAGGCTTCCAACCAACAGATGTCTCTTCGAAGTGCTTAACCTGTCACCCCACCCCACAAGCAAAACCAAAATAAATGAAGGGGGGGGAGGCTTTAAAATGGAAAATCACATATTTTGTTGCTGGTTGAAGCAAGAACCACCTTGCAAAATGTGAATGGCAGGAAAAAGAACCTACTACAATCAGCAGTGAACAGGAGCCAAAACAGAGCAAATCTAGATACACCTTTTGGTTTGACTCTAATCCAGGGATGCTCAAACTATGGCCCATGGGCTGGATCCAGCCCCTGATGCCAATTCATCCCGCCCGCGAAGCCCTCGTCACTCCTGGAAATGGAAGTAAAACACACCCATACAGGGGCTTCATAGGGCAGATGAATTGGCATCAGGGGCTGGGTCTGGCCCACAGGCCATAGTGGCTGGACCCCTGAATCACGTGGCCGGCCCACAACATGAAAGGTTTGGGCACCCCCGATCTAATCCATTGTGAGCCCAACAGAGTACATATTACCTGCCCAAGCACACCTACGAAAATACTGTAATGTCTTTTCCACACAGTTCACCACAGAATCACATCCTAAGGTAGGGGTCCCCAACCTTTTCAACCTTTCTCAGTCAGCTTCGAGGGCCAGGTGACCATTTTGCCCTGCCTGCACGATGGGGGTGACCATTTTGTCCCAACAGCTTCAAAGAGGGATGGCCATTTTGTTTCTCGAATGCCCTTGGAGGGGTGGGCTCCACATGAAATGGCACTGTGGGCCAGATACAGCCAATGGGGCCTTGGGTTTGAGAGCCCCTGTCCTAAGGTCATAGCAAAGAGGCATACATATTTAAAGTAATATTGTCTCTGAACAGTTGAGTTGACAACAGCTGTACCAACTGGGCAGATTTGCTGGCCCTCACTTGTCAAATGTCTCTCTCAAATGAACTACACTAGAGGCTAACAAATGCTGAAACCAATTACATTTCTTCTGTGCCTGGGTCAGAGTTGCTTGCTTTTGTCTGCCCAAAACCTCCAATGTTTGCTGTGACATTTAGTTTGGCCTTCCAATCTTTTCAGAGAGTAAATGGGGCCATTTGCCCCTTGCTGGACACTGAAGGACAATCTGGAAACGGCCATGTGAAAGGGTCTACAAATCAGTCTTCCTAAATCAAGGTGCCAAGTGGATTCATTTTAAAGTCTACCTTATAATTTCCTGGGATAAAGTAAGATAACAAGCCAGTCACCTGTCTTTTTTCTTTTTTTTTTTAAGACGTTGCACAAAAAGGCAGGAGGCAAAGGAAATCACTGTGTACTTTTCTGTAAACTGCTCCTATATAAGCTTAAGAAGGTTATTGTAACTTTTCTTTGCAAAAAGAATCAAAGCACCCTAAATGCCCTGACAACAGCTGATTAAAAGTCCTGTTCAAATACACTTTCCAGCAGACTATCTAACGTATGTAAGGAGAAGAGAAACCAGGCTTTAAAACATTGCTACAAATCCTTGGCAGTTTTCAACCAACACCAAACACTTTTAAGTCTAAACATTTCAAAATGGGTAAGAGTGGGTTCTAAAATCTACACCGCTGAAATCACTGGGACTTCAAAAAACACTTAACTACAACTATATAGTACTCTTCTGTTTCCCTTTTGACTGGAGTCTCTCCAGCCACAGGATTTTAAGAGGCACACTTCTGGGTTTGCGTCAGAGTTAATAACAAATCAAGCAGAATTCAGAACAAACGGTCCTTCATGTGGTCATATTCAGCTTTTATTCTGGACTTTATATAGACCACCACTTCCTTTGTGAGCTAAAACATCCCTCCTTCCCCTTGCTCATTAAGGAGTAAATATCTTTAAAAGAATGCAGAAAAAATAAGATTTTTTTTTTTTGTAAAGACAGTCTTTTCAGTTTCAGGATTTTGCACACCCATTTTCTAACTCTAAGCTTGCTTTTAAAAAAGTGGCAGGTAGAGTCTAAGGACACTACCATCAGGGATTTAGTGCGTGAATTTGATGTGTTGAATTATGCTCATTAGTTCATTTATTTCTTTTATTTTATTCATTAGTTAAGGGTGATGTTTCAAATGAGGGAAAATAAAGACATTATGTTCATAAAATTAAGGTTTCATAAAATGTTCATAAAATCTAAGGTTTTTCTGAGCTAAGATAAAGGTTACCCTTGGTCGAAAGCCAGTCATATCCGACTCTAGGTTTCAGTGCTCATCTCTGTTTATAGCCAAAGAGCCAGCGCTGTCTGTGTCTGCAGACATTTTTGTGGACATATGGCAGGCATGGAACACTGTTTACCTTTCCACCAAAGTGGTCCCTATTTTTCTTCTTGGAATTTCTTGTTTTTGAACTGCTACCTTGTTTTCACCCAAAACCAGAAATCCCAATTTCATTTGTGTTTATTATTTTTTAAGAGATTTTATTTTTCAATAAAGATGCTTTTAATCTTTATTTTCCATTCTCCCCAACTCTACCCACTATGCACACGTGTCCATAAGCAGCCTACTGTACACACAATAATTCACCACAGGTGAATAACTGCAAAGGATCTGTTTTTAATAAATATGTCAATAGTCAAACCGCAAAGAAAAAGAGTTTTTCCTTCACGATTCCTTGAAAGCAGTTCTTCAATAAGAAGGAAAGCAAAAAAGTGGTTATGACTTCAAAGGAGAAACTTGCTACAGTGTATCCATTCTCACACCAATGTATCTATTCTGGTGTGGAGATTTATTTAATTTTTTTTTAAGGAAAGAAGGTTAGAAAGAAAGTGTGGTTTTTTTAAAAAAAAACCTTCATAGAAAATGTTTCTGAAGTCTGATCAAAATTGTATAAGAGGCGTTTGGGAAGGGTACGGGAAAGATCTCCGCGCGCGTCAGCTGATGCTCACGCCCGTTCAACCCGCCACCCAAGCCCCCATCGCAAAGTGTGGGCGTCAGTTATTACCCCTGACCCAAGTGCTGATCACAATGTGCGACTGGCACTTGGGTCAGGGGTTATACCAGCAAAACACATTTCCCCATAGGAAATATGCACCTTCAATGCATTCCTATGGAGAAATGTGCTTTGCTGAACGAGCAACTCACTGAACAAGCAAACATGGCACGCATTTTGCTTGTTCAGTGAGGTATTACTGTATTTAGTTTCCAAATTGGTTTTCTCTCCTTTTGGGGGGGGGGGGGTTGTAACCTCGTTTGAGTGGTTTTTTGTAAAATGCTTCATAGATTACTTTTCCAAAGTCCAATTCCAAATCTGAAAGTGTCCCCACAAAAGTTAATCTTTCCTCTTTCAAGTGCAATTTGGATCATCTGAATTGGTTGGGTGGTTTTTCACTCCCCCCCCCCAACCAACCCCCCCCCCCCGCAAAACTGTCACTTTTCTAATGCTACTTCTGAAAGCAATGACATCATCACTTTGCATTTTTGGCTTTTGGCTTCTACCAATTCTTAAAGTCGACAAGACGATCTTTCAAATGACGTAACCCTTATCTTTGTCAGTGCCTTAGTTTTGGTGTTGCAGCTTTTCAAAAGTACATGATTTTTGTTACATTGCAAAAGCTGCCAGACCAACCAACTGAAACGTAAGACGTTCATAGAATTCAAAACTAGAACTCATATCAAAAGTACAGACCAATGGGTTCAGCTTTGAGAAGTTTAAACCATGGGTGCCCAAACTATGGTCTGTGGGCCAGTTCCAGCCCCCAACGCCAATTCATCCGGCCTGCGCTGCCCTCGTTGCTCCCGGAAGCAGAAGTAAAATGCACACATATGGGAATGACAAGGAGCAACAAGGGCAGCACAGGCTGGATGAATTAGCGTTGGGGCCCAGATCTGGGCACTCCTGGTTTAAGGAGAGTAAATGGCAACCTAAAAATCTACCTCATCCTGTTGCAAAACCAATTGCAAGGTGCTTTTTATTTCTGCTTCAGGCAGGAAGAACCACGGGACCAGCCGCTGAACCCATGGCGCGAATGTTTGGGCACCCCCATTGAAACACTCAAAAGAAAGCACCTTTGACCAATTTTTATCTGTTAACCCTCTAGAATGCCCTAAGGAAAGTGTTGGAACTCCAAGCAAGTTATGTTATTTCCTGCAGCCTGAAACCCCACCAAACTTCCTACCTTCCTTCCCTCCCTTTAGGCTGCAGACTAGACAGACCAAGATGCTATCAATACACAAACCTTTCAAATGGAGGCTGCCTTAAAAATATATACTTCCTTTGCTTATTTCATGTGGCATCCCCACCCACTCACATATTTTGCAATTCTGTTTCTTCAAAGCAACTCACATCACCATTACATTGTTCTCAATCTTGCTTTCCTCTCATTCTATCCCTTTCCCCTCCCTCCACAAGGTCATTTTTTTTTGTTTCAGAAAGAAAGCCAGATTGAACATTACAAGTAGAATTGGCTTTTTGGGGGAGGGGAAGCAACTAATCTGCCATCCCCTCCTCCTTCTTGCTCATTTGATTAATTCCCATTAGGGCCCTTTGAACAAACAGAATACTCCCTCTCTCAAATGACACAGGCAAGGTATATGTTACACTGAAAAGAAAGCAAACAAGGGCTCCCTTAAATACAGCCATGCCAAATGCCAATTCCTGGGGGGAGAGAAAGAGAGAGAGAGAGAGAAAAGAAACTTATGCACACTCAAAGAGACAACCAACTTCCACCCACCCACCCAGCATTCCAGTTGCAGACTAATGAACGAAATACAACAGTCACAAAAGTCATCCATCAAGCCCAGACACTTTGGCAAAGAAAAACTATTCTACAAGCCTTAACAGGTAAATATTTTTTTTTGGCTTTAGCAACAACAAAAAACACCCCACACATTTTTAAGGGATGTATTAGACTAGTGATGACGAACCTTGGCACTCCAGATGATCTTGGACTTCAATTCCGACGAGGGCTGGATGAATCGTAGTAAACCCATCGGGTGGATTCACAGGGGTTTGGGCTTCTGGGAATTGAAGTCCAAGAACATCTGGAGTGCCAAGGTTCACCATCACAGTATTAGACTCTCTGGAGGCAGTGACAAAGAAAGAAGACAAAAGACGGCTTGGGAAAGGGCCACCCCGTTGGAAGAAGAAAAGGCCAAGCTGTGTGAAGTCAAATGACTAGATTTCAAATTTGAGCACCCTAATTGTGTCCAGCCATAAACATGACGAGCAAGTTGGAAGTCCAAACAGCCACGCGGAGCAAAAGCCCCTCCAAACAGAACCCCTTATGTTGTTCCCATCAGAGGCAGATGTTCTTTTCCACTCAGAGCTTCTCAAGAGATCCAGCCAGTCCCAGCAAATTTATATACAAAGCTAAAAGCCACCAAAACATCTTACACTCCACCTTAAACACCAAAAGCCAGCCTGAACTTGCAACCCTGCAAAAAAGCATGAGTCTGCTCCGGCACACCCAAGTAGTGGACAGTATATAATTTAGTTTTCTCTGCATAAATCTCATTGGCTGAGAATGTCCTCAGCTAATTGCTATAATAGATCTACCAGCAGACTACTCAGCTCTGCATTGAATCACAACCAGGGAATATGGAATAGTGTAAAAGAAAAGTAAGCATGTATGAAAAGACAGCATGCTTCGTATCACCATTACAGCCAAGAAATCTCAACTCTACAGAAGGATCACTCAAAACCATAACCTAGCACTGAATTACAAAGCCACAGACCCCATCATAGAAAAATGATTTTCTGTGTCTCTCCAGGGGATACTTCACCACCAAATTGCCAGCTAGACCCAAACCTGGCAGTAAGAACTCCAACTGTGCTGAATCCCCAACCAGCACACATATGTAATATTTGATGGCAAATCAAACCCTGGAAAACTGCAGGGAGTTCAGGAATATGAAACGAATACAAACTAAAATCTCATATCAATTTAATCAAGTCTACAAACAATTATGAAATAATTAAATAAATAAATAAATGATCAGCCCGTTACACCTTTCTATGGAACAACATCTGAGATTAGCAGAAGGCTGTGAGAGCTGGACCATTAGGAAAGCTGAGGGCAGAATAGATGCCTTTGAAATTTGGTGTTGGAGGAGAGTTTTGAAAGTCCCCTGTACAGTGAGCAGAACAAATAGGTCAATCTTAGAAGAAATCAACCCTGACTGCTCCTTAGAAGGGCAAATTGTAAAGATGAAGCTAAAGTACTTTGGACATCAAATGAGAAGAGAGGATTCACTTGAGAAAGCCTTGATGCTGGGAAAGGTCAAGGGCAAAAGAAGAAGGGGGCGGCCAAAAATGAGATGGCTAGATGGTATTGTAGACACAATGGGCACAGAGCTGAACGAATTGAGGAAGATGGTGGAGGACAGAAGTGCCTGGCGGACAGTGGTCCATGGGGTCGCAGAGGGTCGGAATCGACTGTGCGACTGAACAACAACACTTTAGTGTTCATCAACCACCAAAAACTAAATCAACTGAAGGCTTCTAGCAGGTGGTGGATTCACTTCACTACAATCTGATGCCTCCATAAAATATAGTCTGTTACCTGTTGGATTCTTGCAGACAATTGAGCTCTTCGACATTCTCCCAAAATTTGTGAATGGAAAGACTCACATTCTTGGCAACAGGAGAAAGACGTGACTATGGTCTGAATCAGTCCCATTAGATAACAAACTAGGTTAACTTCCCCTGCTGTGGTGTCACTTAAGCAATAACAGTACAAACCATACCATTTGCCATCACAGCAAAAACCACCAGAAAGCTGTGATGGGACATTTTTAAAAAATGTATGTCAACAGGGTTAACAATAAGATATTTTTCTTACCTGAGAGCCCCGCAGGGGCCAGATAATTTGTCCCCCCTGTCTCAGTGGAGGAAGGCACAGAATCTGGACAACTTGCTGCAAAAGAAAAGAGAAACGATTTAAGAAATAAGCACAGCATACTGCTATGAAAAACAAAAAGGAGCTCCCTGCAAATAATGTCCCGGCCAAATGAAGCACACATTCCACAGGGTTTAGTAAAAAGCTATTACTAATTGTCTCCGCAGAGACAGCACAGCTCTTCATCAGACATTCACTGTAATGCATCACCCACGTCTAGGCTCCACTCTGCTATTTAATTATATTAGTCAAGGAGAAAAAAATTACAGAATGGCAGGAAATCATCCTCTGCCCCTGGTTAGTCACTTTGTTGGCTTGCTAGTCACTAGTTATTGAAATCCAGGTGACCATGAGGTCAAAAATCTCTTTGCTTCATTATTGATCTGTATTGAGTTAGTGACAATACCAAAGGATACTTAAGAGACTGCATCACCCAAAGAACATCTGTCCACCCCACCAGAGTGGACCAGAGAGGTTATCTGATCATGCCATCGGCTAGAGAGGCACATCTCTCTAGCACTAGAAGGAAGGACTTCTCTGTGTCCGCTCCGGCCCTAGGGAACCTCCTGCCAACAGAGTTGTGTCTCCAGACAGAGCTGCTGGCCTTTAGAAAGAGTGTGAAGGCCTGGCTGGCAGGACAAGTGTGGGGGTTTGGGTCAGTCGGCTACCCCGGCAGGCTGGCTAATCTGACTGTTCTCCCCTCTCCCTCATAATTTTAATTGGTGAATTTTGACTTTTAATCTCTTTTTAATTTTTAACCTTTAAAGTTTAACTTTCGGAGATGGGTGAGTATTTTATCATTGGTTTTATTGTTGATTGTGTTTTTAACTGTTATTCACCACCCTGAGTCATTTGCGAGGAGGGCAGCATAGAAGTCTGACTAAACAAACAAACAAACTGACGGGGGGGGGAGGTTAGGACAACTCTTTGCCAAAGATAGATCAACATTTTAATTTCTGAAAGCTGTTTCTATTTCCTAAAATTTGCAATAGATCCTATTCACTTTTTTCTTTACTAATGGCAACAATTCTGGTACAGTAAAACACCGGAAAACGATTGGATCGGATAACGCTAAAATCGCATAACGTTAAGTAATCTGGGGAGAATTGGATTGAATAACGTTAAGGTCCTATGGGATGGATCGGATAACAACTGCTAAAGCCTGTGCGGTTACAATGTGTCTCTATGGAGCTTTAACGTTATCCGATCCATCCCATAGAATTTTAACATGGATCGGATAACACTAAAAATCGGATAACACCAAGACTTGTGGAACCAAGTTTTAGCGTTATCCGATGTTTTACTATATTCCTATGTTCTTTCTTCCTACAACTAGAAGAGATTGTATTAAATTTGGAGGGGAGGGGATGTAATAATTGTCCTCAGCAGGCTGATGATGAATGAATAAGCCAAATACAATGCCCCTCTAATGTCAACACACTTGGATAAAACTGATCTCTTTTATAGAATTGTTGTAAAGATTATGGAAATCATTATTCTATGCTAACATCATAAGCATCTCACAAGTCATACATTTCATCTTCAACTGTTATGCATCAATTGTTTTGGAGCATGTTTTTCTTGTGCAGTCGGAACTGGGCAAACTATGGTCACTCCTAACTGGAACTAGAAATCAGCTTACTGTGGGTTTCTAATTCTGATTCCCAGAGTCTGTAAGTTAAACCAAGCTATAGTCACTGTGAACAAAGGCAGAGGCAATTGACATGGGGAAGGGCCAGAGGGTGCCCATGTACCTACAAAACATTCCTAATGTTGCAAGAATGGGAAGTATGACTCTGCCCTTCATTTTAGTGAGCTCCAATACTCAGGATTCTTCAACAATTCCTCAGACAGAAATCTCATCTGTGTCTGCCTACTTGTACACACCTACATTTAACTCACCTGGAAGGAAGCTTATCTTCCAGGTTGCCTCAAGCCTACTTCCTGTGCAAACAGGACATAAGACCAGGTTTT
The DNA here is from genome assembly GCA_030440675.1 of Furcifer pardalis. Lineage (NCBI taxonomy): Eukaryota > Metazoa > Chordata > Lepidosauria > Squamata > Chamaeleonidae > Furcifer > Furcifer pardalis. The sequence continues at coordinate 102,392,293 of CP126896.1, read as the reverse complement.
GGGGAGCCCTGGGTTTTTGCAGAAATGTAGTCTTGATGCCCATTAGGGCACCTGTATAAGTGCAACTGCAAAAAAACAATACCTCCCACAAAGTTATAGGCCTGAAAGGAAACACGCACACTTTCCTTTTTGTACAGGAAGACTGCCCAGAAGATAGGCCCTGTTCCAAGTGAGAGAAATGTAACTCCCAAAATAGTGCTTGAGGAATTCTTGGGGAGAATTCTGGGATTTGGAAGTAAAAATAAAAGGAACACTAAATGGCATATCCTAGTGGTGGCGAACCTATGGCACAGGTGCCAGAGGGGGCACTTAGAGCCCTCTCTGTGGGCACATGTGGCGCTGCCCCAACACACAGTTCGCCCTGCCCCTCTGCCCAGCAGACCAATGGGAGCGCTTTCTCCCTCTCCTGTCTGGGGTAAGGCAGGCTGCTCACATGCAGCATGAGGGTGTGGCACAGACAGCAGCTGTTGAGTCTGTGATGAAAGTGACTTTGAGCACTCGGTCTCTAAAAGGTTCACCACCACTGGCATATCCTAATAGGGACTCTGAATCCTTGGAAAAGGGGAATGGCTTGACTTGGTCTCCTTGGGCTAAAGTGTCATAAGTTGCCACTGCCAATATTCAAACAACCGAGTGGCTGAATTTACAAGCCAGGCAATCTTTGGGAAGGAACCACAGCTGAAGCACATGGTTTACATACAAAACAACCTAGATTACAATGCTGACATCCCCAGCTAAAAGGTCTCAAGTTACAGGAATTGGGAAGGAGAAAATCTTTCCACCAATGCATAGATTGATTATTTCATGGTGTACATGAACTTTGGTCCTACATTGGGTGAAAGGCGGCATAGAAGCAAAATGAAATAAAACTTCCCTGGTACTTTGACCTGGTATAAAAACTACTTCCAAAGGATGTGGACTGCTATGAGCTCAAAAGGCTTACACAAAAGACTGCTGCTATTACTGTTTATAATGTTAAACTTACAGAGGGTCTGATAACATCTGAAGTTTTTCTTTGCTTGAGATTAAAAATACATATTTGCCCACCATGCATGTTTTAAAGAAGAATCATAGAGTAAATGAGTTGGAAGGAACCTTTCAGGCCATTGAGTCCAACCTCCTTGCTCAATACATGAATCCAAATCAAAGCAGATATGACAAATGGCTGTCAAATTCAATCTTGAATGCTTCCAACACTCACCACCTCTCAAGGAAATTGGTTCCACTATTGTACTGTTATAACTGTTAAGAAGTTCTTCCTAATATTCAGCCTTTATCTGGCTTCCTGTAGTTTCAGCCCTTTATTATGTGTCCTGCAATCTGGGGTGATGGAGAACAGATCCTTCCCTTCCTCTTTATGGTTATCTTTTGGGTATTTGAAGAGTACCATCATTATATCCATTCTCAGTCTCCTTTTCTCAAGACTAAAGCAAAGCAATAACACTTAAACATGCCCAGTTCCTTCAGCCTTTCCTCATATGGCTTGGTTTCCAATCCTCTGATCATGACTATTATATTGCTGTTTCATACCAAAACATGTCCATATAATCACTTATCACTACAAATCTATACTCCACTGCAGCCTGTCAGAAAAGCAGATACAGTAGAACCCCGTATAACAAATGCCTTACAGCGAAAAAATCGTACAACGAAGAGGATTTGAAAAAAACATTGTGCCCCTTATAACGAAAACTTTCGTTATACAGTAAAACTTCACATAAAGAGTGTCTCACTTAAAGACAAACTTGCTTAAAGAGCAGACTTTTCTCTGAATGGTCGCCCTCGCTTAACAACTAAAGACAACCAAAAACTCGCTTAACTAAATCGGGGTTTGTAATCCTCCCCCCCCCTCCGTGCCAGAAGTCACAGTCGGTCACTTACAATGGCAGCGGCGGTGATTTTTCCAAGTGTTTTGCTTAAAGAGCAACTTGTTTAAAGAGCAATCCCATGGAACGCATTATGCTCTGTAAGCGAGGTACAGTAATACCCCGGATAACGATTGCACTGAATAACGCTAAAACCGCATAACAACGACAAATTTGGGGGGAAGATTTGTACCAGAGAACGTTCTTTTTAGCGTTATCCGATGCATCGTAGCAGCAGAGTGGCTGGAGCTGTGGATCCTTCCCCTGCCTGGCTTGGTAAGGGTCTTAGCTACCCAGGCAGGGGGTGGTGGTGGTGGTCTTCTTAATAGAGTCTTGGATAGGGGATCCAAACCTCTGTTAGGAAGCCGCCGCCCCAGCCTGGATTGGTAAGCTCTTTAGCAAGCCAGATGGAGGTTTCTAAAAAGAAGGGACCCAAGAGAGGCTTGGGTCCCTTCTTTTCAGACCCCCCCCCCTTGCTAAGCAAACCAGATCAGCCCCCTGTTCCCTTTCCTCTTTACTATTTGGCCTTCTAAGAAAGAAAGAAAACATGACATTAAGTCTTAAAAGTATCACCTACTGCAGATAATTACCCATTACAAGCAGAACTTGAAAAAGTTGCTCTTCTGAATTACAACTTCTAAAACCATCACCAAATCTGAAGCTCGGTCCCAGTGGCAGCTATCTGACTTCCCAAACGTGATTGCACTTCTGCTTTTATTATCACTTTTTTAAAAAAAAAAACAACATTAAGAATGACACTTTGTTCCATATTAACAGTTGTTCCATATAAAGAGTAACATTGATTAAATCAGAGACAGAGAGCCAATGAACTCTGGCCAGACTTATTTTAGAAATCTTTGTAATATATTGTACATTATTAGAGTATAACAAGCCTTAGGTATTTGGCAGGGTTCAGATTCTTGGCAAGCAAAATCAACAATGTATTTTTCTTTGCAAAAGAAATTATCTGATCTGTTCTGGAAAAAAACAACAGCAAAACACAGAATGATCACACCTGCCAAGCTTAAAAGGTACTCTCAAACTCCAAATCTACCTAAAGTTTCTCAGTTCTCAGAGCCCAAGTTACAACTAAATTCACAGTCCTAAATTCACAGTCTTCTAACCCTTCTGAATCAAGTAGATAGAGAAAAAAGATCTAAGGTGGCTGGACCATTAGGAAAGCTGAGCGCAGAAGAATAGATGCCTTTTGAGATGTGGTGTTGGAGGAGAGTTTTGAGAGTCCCCTGGACAGCGAGGAGAACAAATAGGTCAATTTTAGAAGAAATCAACCCTGACTGCTCCTTAGAAGGCCAAATAGTAAAGATGAAGCTAAGGAACTTTGGACATCAAATAAGAAGAGAAGACTCACTTGAGAAAGCCTTGATGCTTGGAAAGGTTGAGGGCAAAAGAAGAAGGGGGCGGCCAAAAATGAGATGGCTAGATGGTATTGTGGACACAATGGGCACAGAGCTGAGTGAGTTGAAGGGGATGGTGGAGGACAGGAGTGCCTGGCGGACAGTGGTCCATGGGGTCGCAAAGGGTCGGAATCGACTGTGCGACTGAACAACAAAATTTAGGGACTGTAGCATCTATGACAACAATACAGTAAAACCTCGTATAAAGAGTGCCTCGCTTAGAGCTGAATTTTCTCTGAATGGTTGCTTCGCTTAACAACTAAAACCAACCAAAAACTCGCTTAACAACTAAATCAGGGTTTGCAATTCCCCACCACCACCAGAAGTTACAATTGGTCACTTACAATGATGTTTCGCTTAAAGAGCAATTTGCTTAAAGAGCAATCCTGTAGAACACATTATGCTCTTTAAGTGAGGTACCATTGTACATTTCTCTAAAGATGGATGCTTACTTTACAACAATCTATCTCCAACCAATCCTAGAAGTTGTTTTCCCAAGAACTCACTGCTGAACAGTGCAGGGAGAGAACACAGGCATATGTGCGTATGAGACTGTGTAATCTCATTTTATCAGAGTAAAGTATAACTCTGAACAGGAATATACAGTTTAACAGGATATACTTAATCAAACTGAAAACAATGGAGCAGACAGGAAATTGAGTTACTTGTGAAAATACTGTATACTGTAGACTTTCTAAGTGTACAAGGTTCGCTGTCTTCTAAGGAAACAGCTTTTTTCTTAATTAAAACATTTTTCTAAGACTTTTAGGCTTTATATCTTGCTCTGCTTGAAATGCTTCATTTTATTTCTCTCCTACTACAGACTCAGAAATAACTACCGTAGTTGTAAAAATTAATTACTTGCAATTAATCCATTTCTCCAATATCTATCTATGGTATTGTAATGTACCCTTACACTACAATTTTAATTTACCGTAATTAATTAACAATAAAATTAGGGAGCTAAAAGGGATCCCAAGAGTCACTGAGCCCAACTCCTCTGTTGAAGCAAGAAGTCAATAACTAAAATCCAAGCCCCAAGTACCTATCCATCTTCCAATGAAGGAAGAGTCCATCAATCTCCAACAAGTCTATTCCACCATCAAACATGTCTTACTGTCAGTAAGTTCTTTCTAATGTTTAGGCAAAATCTCTTTTCTTGTAATTTGACTCCATTATCAAAACACCACCGCCTCTCATGTCTTCCACATCTTTAACATAATACATTTCTTTTGTTTCTCCCTGCTATACGTACATATGTGTACACACACTCTCTCTCTTTAAAAAGTAAACAATGCAATGCAATGTAAAGTTGCTCTGAATTCTGAAAACTCCCAACTAAGTTTCAAGGTTGGCGAAACAGCAAATAATGGCTCATAGATGAAAATGCCTCTCATATGTCCTAACTATACAAGCAGGACTTTAACACTGTTGAAAATGTAATGCTTTCAGTTGGTGGATACTCTACAGATCTAGCCATAACATTTCTACTCTTAAGATCTATATCAGGGGTTCACAACCTACGTACCAGAAGCCGGATGCGGCCCATGACACCATTTCATGTGGACCACCACTGCCTCTGCCACATCAGGAAGTGCCATGTGTGGCAGGCAAGATAAAATGGCCGTCTGGCCCCCGAAGTTGTCTGAGGGAGCATTACCCAGCCCTTGGCTTGAAAAGGTTGAGAACCCCTAATCTATATTGATGATTCACTGCTTTTCATCACATAACATCTCCATAAAACTGGATTAATTGATATTTGCATATCTTATTAGGATAATATGAGTTTCTTTTTAAAAATCTTGTTTGAGAAGACTAGGAGATCTCCATTTGTTCAAAATTAGTGTTCTCATTCAACTTAACTAGACAGGATCCAAACCTTTTCATTTGCAGACTTAATTCTTGATCTCAAAGTGGTATGTCATCTGACAAAATGATCTTTAAATTTCCAAGCTTCTGTTTTGGGTTTGCAAATTTTCTTCCCTGAAAAGTTCTATAAGGGTCACAACTGTGCAGGTTCTTTAGATTAGAACATAAAAAGAACTATGGTCGACAAGTCAACCAGCCTAACTACTTCAAAATATAGTGGGCAACCTGCTACCTATGACAGACCCATCAAAAAGATAAGAATACAACTGTGCACAATTAAATGTTGTGGCCTGTGTTATGTAGATACCATTATGCTATCTTCTCTAATGCAGTAGCTAAGATCCTATTGCAAATAGTATAACTTCTGGATATGAACTCAAAGTTAAGAAATCTGAACAGGCATTATCTATTGCATGCTGACTGATGTTGACTCAGGATGCATCCAATAATGCCTATGTAAGATTTTCAATTTATGACCACCTGCACATATGTGAAACTGATGGGCATGTATTTAACCTGTAATTTCACATTTCAGAACAGCTAACCCTAAAGTGCTAGAAGAATATTGGCCAAAAAAGGGGGGATTTTCAAATCAAATATTTTGAGTACACATGCGGATCACATGTCTTCAGAGAGTAAGTTCAAGATTCTTCCTACACTACTGAAAGCACAATACTACCACTGAAAAACAAGTGAATGCTAAGATTATATGAGCAAGTACACCACACAACTCAGCACTGTCTGCCATGTCACACAGACAGAAAAATCACATCAATTGCCTTGCTACCTACCTAATTTGGAAATACATATTTCCTTCAATACAGGTAACAGCTCTGTTCAAAGAAAAAAGAACCCAATACTTTCCTGTCTGCCTAGAAGCACTGCGGTGTAGAACTTCAAAACATGTGTACCTCAACCAATCTGAATTAGCCCAGCATAAGAGAGAGAGAGAGAGAGAGATGACTTGGACATCTGGGAATTGAAGTCCAAGAACAGCTGGAGTGCCAAGGTTAGCCACCACTGCTATAGTTTTCTATTGGAATCACCAAACACAAAAAGGGCAATTTGGGATGCACTATTTTGCAGCCTGCTTGCTATACCTGGTCATGAACCAGTTGCACAATTCAGTGGTGTAACTAGCAGCCAACAAAACACAAAAACTGCTTGTGCAACTGTATCAAAATCCAAAAGATATAGACAGTGCATTCTCTCTCACACACTCTCCCCCTTTACAATGACCCTGATTAAACAGGAAGCTTGATGAAGAGTGAGAGGTTGTAATAACCAACTGCAATGACAGACTTATGGGCATTTTTGTCTATCTCTGCCATACACTACAACATCCAGAGTTCAACTGCCAAATGGACATAAGGAAGGGGGGCTTTGGGTGAGTAACCTAACTCTCTCTCTCTCTCTTTAACATTTCCGACAGGTTCCATTAATCACTTCCCATTGGCCAATACAGAGAACTTTTCCTTTCAGAGTGGCACATTCAAGTTCTGTGGCTTTTTCTGTTTACAGACAGTTTTGCTACCTAACGTCAACACTTGCTGATGAATAAATATATCACTCCACTAACTGAGACTCGAGCTGCTGAATGTTTAAACTCCTGCTAAGAGATTTATCCTAGCATCTTTGCAGAAAAACCAAACAGCTGCCCTTAAACTAGGGGTGCCTAAACTATGGCCCACAGGCTGGATCCGGCCCCCAACACCAATTCATCACTGCCCTTGGTGCATTTTACTCCCATTTTGGGAGCGACAAGGGCAGTGTGGGCCGGATGAATTGGTATCTGGGGTCAGATCTGGCCTATGTGTCATAGTTTGGGCACCCCTGGTTTAAGCAGAGAAAACAGCAGCTTAAACTCTATCTCATCCTGTTGCAAAATAGATTTCAAGGTGTGTTTTACTTCCACTTCTGGTGGGAAGAGCCACATGACTGGCCCACGGCCCAAAAGGTTTGGGTACCCCTGCCTTAAACCATGCTTCCCAACAGACCTGAACTTGCCCACTATTTGTCACTCTTTCCAACTTCTCTTAAGACCACTTCATAAATGTATCTTAAGATCTGTGTGCCTATTTGTAATAAATAAATACACTTTTTAAAAAAACCACCTTAACCACCCTTACTTGAACATAAAAGCTTTACTAGAACCTTCTTCTACACTGGTCAGTCAAGGACTAGTGCAGTGATGGCCAACCTTGGCGTGCCAGATGTTTTTGGACTTCAATTCCCAGAAGCCCTGATCAGCAGGTGTGTTGACTTGGGCTTCTGGGAATTGAAGTCCAAGAACACTTAGAGTGCCAACATTGGCTATCACAGGACTAGAGCATCTACACAATGTCTTGGGGGAAGGCTATTTGGATAGACAGAATTCACTTCTTAGCAGATAGGCACGGGATCAAACAGGAGGCCAGATGATTCCTGCAAGGAATCTAGATCAAGGGTTCGCAACTGATGGCCCACTGGCTGTACCTAGCCCCCAACACCATTCTGTCTGGTCCACAGTGACAACCCCAGAAGCAGAAGTGTTTACAACAGCCGTGAACATGCCTGTGCATGCACAAGCACACCTGCCGCGGTTTACAGCAGCATTTGTGGCAGGGGGAAATGACATGTCCGGCCCGCTCAGTTTTTGGAGGAGGAGTTGTCTGGCCAGTGGTGTAGTAAAGTTGAGAACCCCTGATCTAGATGGTTCCTACAAGGATCTAGATTGCACTGTTCCAGAAATATTGAAAACTGTTCCTTTTTAAAACTACAAGACTCAGAATCCTTCAGCAATCTCAGGATCATGGGAACTATAGTTTCCCCTCAATAGCTATATTCCCATGCTGTGCATTTCTATAGTATGACCAAGAGTTACAAGGGGTGCATCTCCTTTCACTGACACCCTAACCAGTGTACCATCAGACCAAAGAGAAGATAATTTAGGATGAGAAGCAAAGTGAATCCCATTTGGCCTCTGTCTTAAGAAAAGTGGGAAGCTCAAGGGCAACTGAATTACTCCACTCGTCTCTGGGCTAACACCAGCAAGAGAAGACCAGTTTGGCCTCCAGTGTCAGCTTCTTCCCAGGATCTCCAAACAGATTTAACTCTCCTGCTCTTTTCCCTCCCAACCCTTATGCATGTATTTTTTCCTTCTTCCACTGAAGCCTGAGTACTAGAGAAAGTCTCACCTTGTTTTGCAGCTATGAGCCAAGTTATGAACGTCAGAGACAATATTTAAATGAGAAGCAAGATGAGCGAGTTAAGCAAATGAACAGCATGCATGTTTTACCGAGTGGGAAACTGAGGAGGAGTGGCAGTGACTTGCCAAAGGAAATCTTGGCTTCGAGGACATTTGGCTCCCTGCCACTGTGCCATCCCTCTGCAAAAGCACACCCTTGCTAGCTAGTCAACTGTTAGCCCCACGTAACAAGAGGTTGGCAGAATCCATGAGAGGAGATGGCAGGCCATTCAATAGCAAAGCATGGAGGCAAGCAACAGTGACCCCCCCCCCAAAAAAAAATCATTTGCTTTCCCTTCTTCCCATAGTAATTTCATGCGATCAACTCACATCCCTCAGAAAAAAATAAAGGGGTGCTATTGAAGATGTTCTCCTACCAACCTAGGAATTCGAAAGCAAGAAATTGCAAGTACCGTAGATAAACAGGTACAGCTTCAGCATGAAAAGTAATAGCATTCCATGTGCTCTGATGTCTAGTCATGCCTGTCACATGACCATAGAGATGTCTGCAGGCACAAACAGCGCTGGCTCTTTGACTGTAAACAAAGATGAGCACCACATCCTAGAGTTGGATACGACTGACTTTGGAGCAAGAGCAACCCTTTACCTTTACTATTGAAGATGTTACTGAGGTGGGGTTAAAACGCCAAATGCCAGCAAAAGACTACTGTATATACTCAAGTATCCAAAAAAAGGAACTCGACTTATACTCGGGTCAACGACCCCAAGGGTCCCAAAACCCCAAAACCGTAGTGGTGCAAATTCAAACGCACGTTTTTAAAAAGCACTAACACTACAATAAAAATTTGAAAACATACCCACACAAATGTCTGAATAAATTAATTGTACTACATTTTCATTTATTTTAATTACTGAAACTCACTAGCAGCGGCTGCATTTTCCACCCCCGACTTATACTCGGGGTCAATCTATTTTCCTAGTTTTAGAAATCCAAATTAGGTACCTCGACTTATATTCCGGATGACTTAAGAGTTGAGTATACAGTAATACCTCGGATAACGCTAAGACTTGGTTCCACAAGTCTTGGTGTTATCTGATTTTCAGTGTTATCCGATGCATGTTAAAATCCTATGGGATGTATCGGATAACATTAAAGCTCCATAGAGATACATTGTAACCGCACAGGCTTTAGCGGTTGTTATCCGATACATCTCATAGGACCTTAACGTTATTCGAACCAATTCTCCTCCCCAGATTACATAACGTTATGCAATTTTAGCGTTATCCGAGGTAAACGTTATCTGAGGTATTACTGTATATGGTATACAAAGTGCTATACAGTACAAGTTTTACTCTGACTCAGAAACGCTTTGCTCAGAGATGCTTAACAAAGAGAGACATAAATACAACACTCATAGGAGAGTGGGCAGATGTTACTCAGTTTCTTAAGGTGTTTGTAGTTAAGAGTTAAAATTCTTTCAATGCTCGTAGTTAAAGAGTTAACATTCTTACAAAGCAGGAACAGATCAATTGTGTCCTCTGAGCTCCAACTCTCATTAGGCTAAACCAGTACTATATGAACAATCCCAACCATAGGTAGAATAAAGTAACAACCCATTTCCCCTGAAAATAACTCATTCCAGTACAGTATTCAATAACCAAAAAGGCAACTAGGCTGCCTATTTCAGCTACAAGAAGACTCCTATGATTATTATTTCTTTAGTTTTAACAATGATCCTATAAGGCAAATCAACATCGCTATCTCCAAACCTCCAAAGAGAGGAAATCTGGTGCAGAGAGAGAAAGAGAGAGACCTCTGAATGGCAAAATTCAGATCAAAGATTTCCAAATTTATAGTTCAGCCTATGCTACACCAGTTCTCACGTTGCATTTCACAAAGGTCTCTGTCCATTAGAGACTCCCAGCTTTAAAAGGTATCAAAGAACTGAACAGACCTTTGAGAAGCAAAACCATTCCCCTTCAAGTTAATATTTAAATAACTTGGCAAACTAAACAGATCCAAGGATTTTCCTTAGCAGGATAGAGAGAGGCAAGAAAGATCTGTTACTGTCTGAAACTGGGCCTTGGCAAAAATAATAATAATCTATTTTTAAGCTGTGGTAACTTAGTGGCTTACATGACATCAGGGTATAATCAATAAGGCAACTGTTCTACTATCTGTATTTTTCTCCATTAATCTTCAGGCGGGATAGGGCAGCTTTGTGGATTTTGATTTCCTGACCTCCCCCTTCTTTCACCCACATTTCCGATTTTCGATAACGTCTCCCTCTTCCGGAGTGCCAGCCTATTTTTCTAGCACAGGGTGAGCCTGCTGCCAGCCAAAAGTTTATGCAGACAACCACAACAGTGCTGGTGCCAGCCTCAAATGGGGTTTCTGCCCTGGCACTCTGCCGCCCAATTATAAGCAACAGGCATGCAGAGAGATCTGTGCTAAAAAAAATAAATCAGTATGCCACTTTGCAATTTTTTCATAACACTCTCTCTTTATTGGAAATGACAGAAAAATAAAATAAAGTAACAACCCATTTCACCTGAAAATAACTCATTTCAGTATTTAGTAATCAATAACAGGCAGCTCTGCAATATTTTTGTTATTTGTGGTGGTGGTTATGCTAGTCAGCTCTGGCCAACCTAGCAGTTTGAAAGCAAGACATTGCAAGTAAATTAATAGGTACCACTTTGGTGGGAAGGTAAACAGCGTTCCATGCACTCCGGTGTATAGGCATGCCTGCCACATGTCCATGGATAACATCTGCAGACACAGATTGCTCTGGCTCTTTGGCTATAAACAGAGATGAGAGCACTGAACCCTAGAGTCGGATATGACTGGCTTTCAAGCAAGGGTGACCTTGTTACAGGTGAAACATTAGGCTGATGTAAAGCTGTTTGCTTCTTCTTCTCAAATTAAGAAAAAATACAGTAGCTTCATTTTTCCCTAAAGGAAGTAGTCAGAAGATTTGGACTATAATCTGGTAACTTGGAAGTTTTCAGTACTATATTAATGCAAACTTACTTTTGAGTAAACAAGCACAGGTAAAAAGCGCTGGGTCCAAACGGAAACTTTAATTTTGGACTTGTGCAGAAATATGTTTACATTTCATCTGGCTAGAAGTAACTCTGGCCAACTCTGAAAGAAGGTACTTTCAAGTAAGGAAATCGGGACTAGGAGAAGCCAGTTATCTTGTACTCCAGAGAGCTTAATAAAGTTTGAGAACAAAGACTAAACTCAGGAGTCCACATATACTCAGGAGTAAAAGTACCAGGGATCTTAGTCTCACTGCTGGTGATTAAGATTTCTTCAACAGACAGTAACAATTAACAGAAAATGGAAATCTGAACATCCATCATCATAGCATGACATGTTACAAGAAAAGTACATATCAGATTTGTAACTTTATCTATTATACTAATCAACCATTATGTACCTCTGTACCCTGCCCCCAACCTGATATGTATAAATTAATGCCATGATGTCTCACTCTTATGTCTGATGAAGTGGACTTGATCCACAAACATTAATGTTAAAATATAGTACTTAGTCTTTAAGGTACCACAACATTGCTGGGTTGTTTTGTTTTGTTTTATTTACTCCCTAAAATGCTTGCACAGACTAATAGGCTACCACTTCAAGAAAAGTCTGGGGTCACCCCTTAGAATGCAGAATTATTTCTGGTGCCCCCCCCAAAAAAAGTTTAGTTTGCTGTTTCTCACCCCCCAAATTCTAGTTCCGTTTAAAGAACTGTCCTGACTTACCAGTTGGTTTGAGAAAATCCATCGGATATCTGGAGTAAGGAGGAGGGGGAGACTCTGAAATTAGAAAAGTGCAGATTAAATAAAAGAGCCATGAGAAGAGAGAGAGAGAGAGTGAGAGAGAGAGTACAAGAAAGTGGAGGGGGAGGAGAGAGATAGGAACTTATGATAACAGTGGCATTCTTGTAGCAAAACTGTTTGTCTTAGCTCTGGGGGTTGGAGGCAGGGCAAGCCAGGCCGCGATTGCCTTGATATTTAACTGTCAGATAAACAAAAGGGGCCTGCTGGCGCCAGTCTCTTTGCTATCTGCTCCTCTGGCTGTCTCCACCGACCGACGCGGCCTCCTTGGCTAGGCTGAGAACTTCAACTCTGGAAATCACCAACTGATCCTGGCTCCCTGATAATCCCAGCCAGCGCACTACAGGCACATTTAACATTTCACAGAAAGCCAGGGGGGGGGGAGAGGGAGGGAGGATGAGACACAGGGAGGGGGGCCACAACTCAGACTCACATTTTCCTCCCACCACCACCACCACCCCCTTTACTCTTCCCTCCCAGCTCTTATAAAAGGCAAGACTTGCATACAGGATGGGTTTTCTCAGCTCTGTCAAAGTTTACAAACCCAGGAAACAAAAGGATAGTAAAGCCCAAGATTGAGGGTTTTCCCTTTGGGGGGGGGGGGTACCAGTGTGTTTTTAACCATAACTAGCATGTGTCCGTCACCCTCAATACACACACACATTGGCTCAATAATTTTACATATTCCAAGCGGTTTGCTACTAACCATTTAAAAGCATTTAGTGCCAGATCACACACACCCTATCCCAATTTATTTCGACAACAAAAGAACACCAAGGCAGCCTCCCTGAAGGAGGGAAGGAAGCAAGCTTGCACATTGATGCCTGGAAATTATGTGTCCTCATTTATATTCCAGAGGCAAGGAGGGCTTTTGGGGGAAGGAGGAGGAATACAGAGGACAACCAAGCTATCAAGTCAGCCAAGTGTTGGATTGGTTTTGCAAACCTCCACCTGGCTAGATAGTTGTCTTATTAAAACAGAAGATTCTGGGGGAATGGATTTTACCCAACCTGGTCGGCTTTTTTTAATCTCTGCACACTCCCACTTCCTTGCATAATGCTTAATTCATGCTGGGCCAATCCATATAATCGTTTGCCATGTATTCTCAATCAGACTATGGCGCCTTTAAAAGGATACTGTGGATTTCAGATTTCTGAAAGATGCATAATTTTGCAAGAGGGTATTATACCATTTCAACTGCAAGCTTCATTCACATCTCTCCAGTTCTATTCCTCCTCCTTTGGCTGGCCACTCAAAAACATAGCTCTGAGTATGTTTGCAAAGTTCATGGTAAATGGATGGTGTTCTCATGCAAAGCTTCCTTCAGGCAATTTTTTAAAAGCTAGAATTGAAACACTCCCTAGTATTTCCCCACCCCCACCCCCAATTTGCATCCCATTTATTTCTTTTACTCAAGAGTTGCATGCAAATATATATATATATATATATATCAAAACAAAAAACTATCTACAGTATTTGTACCAACACCACTCTTTGCTTACTTGGATGGTATTTCAAAAGCCTGACTTTTAGGGAGACCAAAAAAAATGCAACTAACAGGTGCAAACTTCAAATCCCACAAAATCTAGATCAGGTCCCTGACCTTAAAAAAGGCTGCCTTTTACTTCTGTTAATGCAACAGGAGACAACATCAGGAGACATCATGGAAATCATCCCCCAAATTATAGGACGGCACATTTCCCCCCAAATCTCAACACAACAAAGAACCATCTCCATCCCCAAGCTATGAGAACCCAACTTCCAAAGGCTGGATTTTCGCCTTGACTTTTCCTGGCACTATAAAAACATCACCCGCCCATTCACTCAAAGAGGGGCACGTCTCCCTCCTAGGGATCTATGGGGCCCCGTGTTGGGACGGGGGGAGACTCCATCGGTGCTTACCTAGTTCGCAGAGCCGGCTGAGGTGGTACGGGTTGCAACAGACCAAGTCCGGGTGAGTTTTCCCATAGGATTCACAGCAACATAACCTCTTGACTTCCGAACCGTGCCGGAGATCGGGCCAGCGAAAGACCTTGCAGAGCAGCAGAGGGAGGGAATACCAGTGCTGGCCCAGCTTGGAGTCGAGCTTACTGGGCAAGAGGAGGCAGGAAGTCCGCGTCCCTCCCCGGGACTCCACGGCTTGCAGGAGGCCTTCGAGGTGCTTCTCCTTCAGCCTCTTCAGCACCGCGTGGGTCAGCGCTTTCAGTTCGGCCTCCGAGCCGAAGGGCCCCTTGGCCAGCTTCCCCGACTTGCCCAGGCAGCAACCCCGGCCGCCGCCGCCGCCGCCATGGGCCCGGGGGTCCGCCGTGCCTTCCTCGCCCAGGCCGCCGCCGCCGCCGCCGCCTTCCTCCTCGCCCCCGCCGCCGCCCGCGCCGCCTCCGCCGGGCGCCCGGCTTCTCCAGAGTCTCCGGACAAGCACCGACCTTTTGGTCCTGAACATGCGGGACGAGAGGAAGGGTGCCCGGCTAAGAAACGGGCATGTCGTCCGCCACTCATGAAGAATCCGGGATCCGAGTCCAGGCAGCCACGACAAGCAGCCTGAAATGATGGGGATGAAGTGGGCGCAGAGGACCGATGGCGAGGCCGATGGCGGAGGAGGCGGTGGCGGCGGCGCTGCTGCCGCTACTCCTGGCGACGGTGGTGGTGGTGAAGCCGCCAAAGCGATGTGAAGCATGCGCCAGATCCCTGGATCAATCCCTGGCCGCCGCTCCTCCTGCGCGCTTCCCCCCGCGTCAAAAAATAAAAATATAGATCCTCCTCTAGTTCGCCAAGGAAGGGTTGGTTGTACGCACGGGGGGGGGGAGGGATGGGAAAATCCCTTAATTCAAGGGAAGGCTGAGACCTTTATTTTCCCCGCGAAGCCAAGGAGGGAGAGAAAAGCGTCTGCGGGTGAATGGGAACAGCCAGCATGACCCCCCCCCCTTCACACACAAAAAGACGCACACACACACACCAGGTGTAGAAATATGCAAAATGAGGGGACTCAGGTGAATCGTTAAGGTTTTCCAGCCCTTTCGCCTTCTCCCTCCTAAATAGGGAAGGATCCCCCTTCCTCTCCAAAATATTTTAAACAAAAAAAAAAAAGCCTGAGATCTTGGAGGGAGCCTTTAAGATCCTAAATCCAGAGCCGGGCCAAAAAAAACTGAAATTAAAATGGGGGGATGCCGTAGAGGTAGAAGAGGGGAGGGGGAAGTACAATCTGGTCTTTTGGAGGAGTGAAAGGGGGAAGAATTCTGAATGGAGATGTGAAAGGGGGGGGGGGAGAGAGATACCGTGATCGAGACCCAAGAGGGAAAAGGAAAAATTGAAAAAAATCCACAGTAACCACCGAAAGTGTATCCAAATGTTAAAATAAGAAATAAAAAGAGAGATTCTCCCCGATCCTTTCTGGTCCTGGTCAGATGTTGATCTTCTTTCTTTTCCCCTTCCTTCCGTCTCCGCCGGTTTGTGTGTTTCTTCCTCGGAAAGCGGCGCCCGCACTAATCTCCGGGGCAGGCGGGTGTCTGTGTGTCTGTGCGCTTGTGTGCCTGCGCAGCCCTTGGCCCGGCCTCCGTGGGCACCTTGCTTGGGGTCGCTGCCCGGGAGGCGCCTCCTGCCCTGCCCTCCCCCTTCCCCTCCCCTTCAACCCAGGCGCGCTTTGATCTCGGGTCTCTTCCGAGCTCCGACGTCGCCTCCTCCTCCGAGGCTTCTTGGCTTCCTTTTTTCCCCCCCCCCCAAGACGGGCGAGTTTTCTCTCCAGGCCAATAAAATAAATAAAAAGTTCTTTCCCTTCCAAGTCTCTCCACCCAACGAGAGCCTCTTTGGATGTATTTTTCCCCTCCCCTTCTTCTCTCTCTCTCCTTGGGAAAGGCAAGGAAGGAACGAAGGACGACGGCGCTGGCTCGGAATAATCACCACCACCAAAAAAAGGGCCCAGGGAAGAAGGAGAAGTCGCCGAGGCGGAGGATTAGCCTTTCATGCCCGGAGCCGAAAGGGCGACGACGCCAACCAGCCACACCGCCCGCGCCGCCCCTTCGTGCCTCTCCGTCTCGCCCTCCCAACCAAGCCGCCTCCTGCTCTCAGCGCCTTCCCTTGGCGGCGGCCAGGGCCAGACTTCGCCCGCCTCTTCCCACTTTGTGCATCGCCTCGCTTGGCGCGCACACGCCGAGAGACCCGCGCACAGCAAAGCGAGCGGGAGGGAGGGAGGGAGGCGGCGGGGAGGGGAGCTGGAGCGGCTGGAGCTGGACTCCACTCGGCCCCTTTCGCCTCCGGGGTGGCTCTTATTCTGTTCCCTTCTCCTCCTCCTCCTCTTCCCCGCTCCCTTCTTCCCTTCCCGGCGCAGGAGGAGGAGAGCGGTGGGGGCTCCCTTGCTCGCCACCGTCTTCTTCGGGGCTCCCTCCTAGCGCAGCGAAGGAGGAGCTTGAAGACAGAGGCCTTCCCTTGCCTTTTATTATTTTATATTTTTCCCCTTCTGTTTATTTTCTATTAAGCCTCATTCGGGCCCTGTCCCTCCCTCTCTCTCACAGTCACACACACACACACAGAGTTTTTATTTAATCCTTATCCAAAAAGGGCACAAAAATGGTCGTGGAGAGGCAACGTTGCGCCAAGGTGGAGTCGACCCTCGAGAGCCGCCAAGGCAGAGCGCGCTCTCCCCACTCTTCTCTCCTGCCGCGGGGCGCCCTCGCCCTCCTCCTCCGGCCGGCAGCCCGAGTCAACCTCGGCCTCCTCCCCTCCTCCCCCTTCCCTGGCCAGCCTACTTAGCGCCACTGCCCTGCCCAAGCAAGCAAACATCCCCCCCCTCCGCTCTTCTCTCTCTCTCTCTTATCACGTGGGCGTCTAGACACCCTGTCGCTTTTTTATTTAAAAAAAAAAAAGCACAGTGATTGTATTGCGCAAAGAAGGCATCGAGTTTCCGAAAGCTATTTTTCTCTCCCCCTGTAATTCCTAAAGCCTGGGGAAACAGCGCGGGCGGGGCCGAGGAAGGAAGGAAGGAAGGAAATACATCTGAGAAGGTTTGGGGAAGTTTGGAGGAAACAGCAGCAATTCCCCACCCCCACCCCCGTGATTGATCCTTCCTCGTGGCGCCCCCTTGATGTTCTCGTAATAAACTAGGGGCCCTTTGGAAACGGTCCAAGTTGAAGTAGCAGAACCATTATCAATGGGGAAAGCCTTCCCTGAGATTACCTGTCTAGCCCCCATGGGGATGACCAAGGAAGGATGACCAAGGAATTATAAAAGGTTGGGGACACCGAAAAGTAGATTTCTTCCCTCAGCCGAGAGGAAGTGAAATGTACAGATTGTTACAGCTGATCATTCAAGCTAAAATCCATGGGAAAGGAACTCTTGGCCAAAAACCCTTGGAGACTGTCTTGGAAGCTGGACAGTTGTAGTTTAGAGCTACTGTGACTAAACAACAGCTGCAATGAAGTCCAGCTGTCAGTGGAGAGCAAACTAGAACATGTAGTCCTCTTTGAAAAATTAAGTGAGGTTGTAACCACCACCAAACCAAGCCATTGCTGATTGTGCCATTCATTCATTGTTATTTATGTAAATGTTGTCAGCAATATAATTCTGTGCTTTGCCTACTGCTCTAAAATGAATAAATATTGGTCCTTCTCTGGGAAGAATATACAGTACAGACATATAGGTAAATGATAGAATACTCTGTCTTCAGTGGTGGGCATCAGCAGGTTCACACCAGTTCACCAGAAGAAATTCTGGCTGGCCCCACCCCTCCAAGTTTTGAAATAAAGTCCTAATTCAGGTGCAACACAAGGCTTTCCCCCTGGCCATAAAGAATCAGTATACTGTACATAAAAATAAAATAAAAACACACTACATAAAATATCCCCCCACCCAAAACACAAAGAAAACAAACCCTAGTTCCTTACCTTTGCTGGGGTCAGGGACTCAGGGAGCAGCAGGTAGATGGCAGCGGCGTGGCCGAGGCTGGCCTGGCCTAACCAGGCCCGGTGCTGCTGCCGTGGAAGCAGTGGCAGCGGTGAAGGAAAGGCTGCTTCCGCTGCTCCAAGGACGCCACTGTGCCCTTTCCGGGCAGCCAAAAATGGTTGCTTGGAAGTGCGCATGCATCAAAATACCATTTGACACATGTGCACTTCTATTTTTCAGGGTGCATGCATCAAATGGTGGTTTGACGCATGCGCACTTCTGAGCAGCCATTTTGGGCTGCCCAGAAAAGGAATCCGGAGGGCGGCCAGAGAGGCGACTGAACCGGTCACCCGGAGGTTTATTCCCCCTCCCCTGACGAATCCCTCCGGATTTCCGCTACCAGTTCGGCTGAACCGGTACGAACCGGTAGCAGCCCACCACTTCCTGTAGTGCCATCTTGCTCATATTATTTGAGGTTCCACCAGTTCTGACCAGCCAATGATCCCATGAAAAGGGGTACAGCACTTCCTCTTTCAAAACGTCCTTTGGTTCACATGTGCTGTTTTTCTTGAAACATTTGCTCCTTACACAACCTTTTTGGTGTGCACCAGAAATTAAATTGGAGCAAGGCCTTGAATTAGCTTTCAGACCCACACTTCATTGATAGAGCCTGTGAAGTAGTCAGTATTTTAATGCAGCAGATCACACTGCACAAGGTTATACTCCAGTACAGTATCTGAAATCCTAAGGATCTTACTCTATGAGTTGCAACAAGTATCAAAATCAAATCTCTTGGTCTAAGCCCATGATGGAGAATCTTGGCAGTCCAGGTGCTCTTGGACTTCAATTACCAGAAGTCCAAGTCAGCACTCCTGGTGATCAGGGATTCTGGGAATTGAAGTTCAAGTACAGTTGGAATACCAAGGTTCGCCATCACTGGTCTAAGCCCATGATGACGAACCTTGGCATTCCAGGTGTTCTTGGACTTCAATTCCGCGAACTCCAAGTCTCTGTAAATCCACACAAATGGGTTTACTGTGTGTACACAGTAAACCCATTCATGTGGATTCACAAAGACTTGCGTTTCTGGGGATTGAAGTTCAAGAACAGCTGGAGTGCCAAGGTTTGCTATCACAGGTCTAAGCAGTGGTTCCCAGCCTTGGGGGACAAGATGTTCTTGGACTGCAAAACTTTGAAATAGTGAACAGCTGATCCAACAGGAAGACTTTGGTTCTTTTAATCCAAAAACATCAAGGGTCCCAAGGTTGGGAATCACTGCACAGTATAGGCCTTATGTTCATCAATTGTGATTTGTCATGAATAATGCAATCTGTTATTGTACCTGTTATATAGAGGAAGTTTGGAGGCACATGTGCTCTTAATTCACATGCACGTTTACAAATCTAGTTTTTAGAAAGCTCCAGAGTACTGACCAGACATCCTGATTCATTGTATTTATGTCTCTTGCTTGACAAACGATTATGAAAGTTCAGTAGCATTTATATCTGTGATCAGTCTTCCTTAATGTAAGTGGGTGTTGTTTTACTCACAGGTCTTCTTCAAGTGCCGTATCTGTTCCGCATATTGGCTATCATCATGGCAATAGTCTTCCTGTTCTTAACGCCTTGGAACAGTTCTTCCGAGGACATGTCACACCAGTCTCAGGTTTTTTAGCCCCAAAGTCCATCTATGTCCAGGGCCTTGGCAGGAAACTGAATGTCTATGAAGTTTTTTTTATTATATAAATTATTCAGTGCCAAAAAGTGGAATAGAAATAAAGTCTCTTAATGTGTGATTACATTTCTGGGACAAAGATCCAAGGCTCTTGTTTTGAGTTAAAAGCCTGACACTTTAAACCATACACATAGCTAAATGAAACCAAGTCCAACTAAATTCAATTGGGCTGATTACTGGTTAGAAAATATATAGGATTGAACTGTATGTGTCTTAAGATTTATGTACTGACTGTCGTGGCTCAAGTGGTTAAGACGCTGAACTTGATGACAAGAAGGTCAGAGTTTGATTCCTGAGTACTGCACAACAGAGTGAGCTCCTGTCCCTGTTCCAGCTCCTGCCAACCTAGCAGTTCAAAAGCAAGAAATTGCAAGTAGATAAATATGTACTGCTTCCATGGGAAGGTAAACAGTGTTCCATGCACTCCAGTGTTGAGGCATGCTTGCCACGTGTCCACGGAAACGTCTCCGCGCAGACAGTGCTGGCTCGTTGGCTATAAACAGATGAGCACTGAACCACAGAGTCGGATACAACTGGCTTTCGAACAAGGGCGACCTTTATCTTTACCTTATTAGAAAGAGAAGCTTCCAAATGATCTCCATGCAGCAACACCTTCAAATAAGGCCCAGCCCCTTTTGCATTCTGTGCCAGTGACCAAACTGGTTATACAATATAGCAGGGCCTTATCTGTCACAGCACCATCCCACTGAACGATATTAGAGCTGTTTTCAGACTACAGTCCTTGTAATCATGCAGCCACGAGGGGCATCATCAGGACCTCAGGGAAGTTCTGGGAGCTGTCATATAAAAAGTAAAGCTCTGCCAGCATCTACCTTAAAAGACTTGGAAAACCAACCAATTCTTCCAGAAGATTTGGAGCGAGAGATATGTCTAAGGACGTATTTGCTTCTCAGCTCACCTCCTCGAAAACAAAAAGATGAAATCTGTTTCTGGGTGTTATGTGCCCATCCTACAAAACTTAAAGATGACCCTTATTCTTCTATCAGAGTATATTGAATTTTGCATCTGATATAGGCATCCTGGTCAGCTAAGTAGACACTTGTTTCCACATGCATTACATTTGTTTTAATGCTAAAAACTCTCCAAGGTTCTGTGGATTAAGCCATTAATCACAGCAGTCCTGAAATTTGGAAGAAAATTGTTGCACTGTTGTGTGTGCTGTAGTAGCATTCTTATTTTCTGTTAAATTTGAAAATTATGGCAATTAATATGGAGCCAGAGAATCCTTGGTCCCACAAGAAGAAAGATAAGCCTCTGGTTTGCTAGAACCTGTGTTTCCAGACTGTACCTCCCAAAGGCCTGCTGTGATGGAAATCTCGTTCCCCAACTGCCTTTGAAGAGTTAATGCAAGTGATAAACTCGGGTTAATTTGCAATGCAGTTCAACATTTGGCAGACAGTTGGAGCCAGGGAACTGTTAAACTAATTGTCTTACTAACGGCACCAGGGTGTGACAGAGGAAAAGCACACTAATATACATACATAACAAAGATATAACTCTCCTGTCTTTTCGTCACTTCTTTCCTGTCTGAGATAGGTACCAAGCAGTGGTGGGCTCCAAAATATTTTACTACCACACTGTGGGTGTGGTATGGTGGGGGTGGCCAGGAGGAAAACCTTGTGTTGCACCCAAATTAGGACTACTTTATTTCAAAACTTGGATGGGTGCCAGAATTTCTCCTACTGGTTCTGGCGAACTGGTGCAAACCTGCTGATGCCCACCACTGGTACTAAGCCTGCAATCATAGGTACACTTACTGTAGAGTAAGCCGTATTAAATCCAGTGGGATTTTCACCTGATAAGCAGCCCCAGGGTTGTAATGAAAAACCCCTCTTTTTACATTTGCTAGCTAGCTAGCTTGCTGTGAAAAGCCAGTATGTTGCTAGATTACAGTTTAGGTGTAGGATATAAGGGCGCGTTTTACTTCTGCTTCCAGGAGCGACAAGGGCAGCATGAGCCGGATGAATCACAGTAAACTCATTCGAGTGGATTCACGGTGGCTTCTGGGAATTGAAGTCCAAGAACATCTGGAGTGCCAAGGTTCGCCATCACGGGTTTAGGAGATATGGGCTCAAATACCTGCTTGGCCTTGGAAATTCACAATGGGAAGGGGTTGGTAAACCCCCAGTGCTTGAACATTTTATATATATATATATAAGAAACCCAACTATTGAGGGTCTCCATAACTTGGAAGATACTTGATGGCACATAACAGGACAGCTAGCGACCTAACTAACAAACAGATCATAATGACATCTACCGCCAAGCTCAGTAACCTATGACCTAAAGGAGTCATATAAGAAGGCAAGGGTCAGAGCATAATTTTGTCCAGTCTTACAGCACCCTGAAGGCATCTGTTTTCCTTTGATTTTAGAAGCTAAGTAGAGTTGGGCTTGGTAATAACTTAGATGGTAGACTATAAGATACCATGAGGCATCTGAAGAAGAGGGTAACAAAAACTTATGCCAAAGCAAAAAGTGCTAGTCTGTGAGGCAAATCAAGAAGTGGGCTGATGAAAGCTTGGGCCAAGTGGTCTTGTAGGTGCTACAAGCTTTTAAAGATACAGGTCACCCTTGCTTGAATGCCAGTCATATCCGACTCCAGGGTTCAGTGTTGATCTCCATTTACAGCCAAAGAGCCAGCGCTGCCTGTGTCTGTAGATGTTTCCGTGGACATGTGGCAAGCATGACTAAGCACTGAAGACCACAGAACGCTGTTGACCTTCCCACCAAAGTGGTACCTATTTTTCTACTTGCAATTTCTTGGTTTTGAACTGCTAGGTTGGCAGAAGCTGGGACAGAGATGGGAGTTCACTCCATCGTCCAGCACTTGGGTCTCAAACTGCTGACCTGCTGACCTTTGGTAACCTGACCAATAGTGGTCAGTGTTAGTGGGGGATTTGACATCTACCCCTTTGGTTCATTTCCTCATTATTAAATGGGAAGCTGGGTTACATCACACTGACCTGTTACACTGGTGCTTCATCAGCCATGCTGGAAATAGGCTCACTTTCAGCTTTTGGTTTTTAACCTTTAACAACGTATGGTGACCATCTGTCTTCATTTAACAAGGGCAGCCTTACTTTTGCAAAGGCCAAGTTCTGGTTTAAGGATAAACATGAGGAAGGAGGTCAAGTTTCTTGAGACTTGCCCATCTATAGATGGAAGCCGTTGGACATCTGACTCAGCAGGTTATCGTCATCATTGGCCACAACCCGATCTGAGTATACAAGTGTTTTTCCTACCCCAGGGTGCCGGGAGGCCTGGTCTTGGAGGCCATATGGTTCTGGGCTGCCTTTGTCCTCCAAGGCAATCAGGAAAAATGCCACTGGCGTGAATTTGTTTAAGGTGGATCCCAGCTTGCCATGAAGTGACCCACACACTGTGTTCATGGAGCCATCTCCTATGGCACACATGAAATGAGAGATGCAGGATTTAACACCAAGACTGCAAAGGACCGCCACAGCCTTGAGGATATGGACAAGGTGCACCTTCACAGCCATCTGACATGGCCTCTTCCGCCTCCATGACTGTTGAGAATCAGAGTTCCTCCTCTGCTCATTTTGCAGGTATACAGATTATTTAATCACAGCATCCCCAACTCAAATGAGATAACTTGCAATTCTGATTAAATTAAATAGAAAGAAAAAGACTCTAATGCAGGCGTTCTCAACCACTTCAAGCTGGGGGCCAGGTCATGCTACCTCAGACAGCTTTGGGGGCTGAACTGCCATTTTGCCCTTCCTCCACCACATGGCACTTCCTGGTGTGGTGGTGAGGGCACATGAAATTGTGCTGTGGGCCGCATCTGGCCCATGGGCCACAGGTTGAGAATCCCTGCTCTAATGGTACATGTAAAGTAGCAAATGCATGATACACATTTATTTTGATATTTTCATATTCAATTTTATTTTATTTTTATATTTGAATTTGTTGTTATGTTTGGCTTAGTGGTTAAGATACTGAATTTGATGACTGAAAGGTCAGTAGGTCAGCAATTTGAGACCTGAGTACTGCATGATGGAGTGAGCTCCCATCTCTGTCCCAGCTCCAGCTAATGTAGCAGTGTGAAAGCAAGAAATTACAAGTAGCTAAATAGGTATCACTTTGGTGGGAATGTAGCAGCATTCTGTGCACTTCGGTGTCTAGGCATGCCTGCTGCATGCCCATGGAAACATCTGCAGACGCAGACAGCACTGGCTCTTTGGCTATAAACAGAGATGAGCACCAAACCCTAGAGTTGTTCAGTCGCAACAACAAAATTGCCTTATACTTTTTTGTAAAAGGTTGATGTTTGCAAATGGAAGGTACCTCCTTCCCAGTACGTGTTCTGAATTTAAACCTTTTAAAATTTTAATTTCATTTTGCAAACTGGAATGCTTCTGTGTCACGGGTTGCAAAAGTTTGCCAGGGCACTGCCAGCCTCTGTCATCCACTCCACCTTCACCCCAAGAAAATTACCATTATTTTGTGTTATTCACAGGTTGAAGGTTTATCCAAGAAATCAAATTTAACCTCTGGCTAGATCACACCCTCACTATATATCACCATATTTCGCTAGTTATATAAACTGGAAGATATGTGATAGGAATCTTTTTGTGATTTTTTTTAATTCGTAAAAACAGGTTTTGGAGTAAGTCTGCACCATTAGGCATTAAAAAAAAACCTCAGGTCCCCACTTTTCTTTTAATTCTCCCTCCTCCATTTCTTTCCTGAGTCTACTCATTCCATTTTCTACAGCTCTCATTTAAATATTAAATAGGCCATTAGGTTGCTAGACCTTATGACTACACTAAACAATGGTGTACCGTCTGCCAAGCATAGCTAAGAGGAGACATTCTATCAGTAAGCAGGAAAGAGAGACTGTGATCCTTGTTTGGAGTTAAATTGAAAAGTTAAATATGATACTTTGAATGTTGATGCTCTTAGCTGGGCCTAGACTTACCATTTAAATAGGGATATCCTGTGTTTTTTTTAATACCGTGGATAAAGCTCACTGCCTTAGACTTTGCAGCTCTTACTGGAATCCTGATTCATCTCTGAAGAATATAAAAATGAATTCCATCAAAATAGAGAACTCTGTGGAAGACAGAGTTGCCAAAGTTCACTTACAAGATAAATAAACTCACAACGTTTTTGTTTGGTGGCCACTGCGCTACCAGGCCTCTTCATGTTATTTGCCCATCTACTGTCCTGCTTCAGTACAGCTAACAATACTAGCCAGTAAATTGTCATTTCACTTTCACCAATTTCCTGTCTAAAATGAACTAAGAAGTATAGTTCAATGCATATTCTAACTTGCTGAACTGGCCAATACAGTACATCAATAAAACTTTTGTTGTTGACTTGTTTACAGATTTCTCTCTTTTTTTCTTTTATCGGTACTGAAAGACCACAGGACTTATTGATTGCAGTACAATAAACTATGCAGCTACTCATCCTGAAAAGTTTGTATTCCTGATGGGGATCAAAATTGACCCATCCTTCCAAGGTCAGTAAAAGGAGTACCTACTCATCAGCAGTGGAGGCAGCTGCAACTCGTATCTGAGAATTTCCCGCCCCCCTCCCGAAGCAGGAAAAATGCCATTGGCATGAATTTGTTTTAGGAGGATCCCAGCTTGCCATGAAACGACCCACTCACTATGATCACAAAGCCATCTCCTGTGGCATGTATTAAATGAGACATGTAGGATTTAACACCAGGACTGCAATGGACTGCCACGGCCTGAGGATACAGTATTATCAAGGTGTGCCTTCACAGCCAGTCCATCTGGCATGGCCTCTTCTGCCTCCATGACCATTAGGAATCAGAGTTCCTCCTCCGCTCATTTTGCCAGCATGTTGGGAGCAAAATGTTAATTGCTTTGTGAACCACCCAGAGCATGTACTAAGCGCTTTTGGGCAGTATACGTGTAATTGCTATTGTAATTGCTATTGCTATGAGAGCTTGAAGCTGATATACATGACACTACTAAACCCTGATTTTATGTTGCATGTGAATGCTGGCATCATTTTACAAGAAGCATTATCTTGTCTGTAATTGAAAATGAGGGTGCATGCCTCTTTCAAAACATGCTTGACATGCAGTGCTTTTACAAGTACAGTACAAATATCAGGACTAGAAAGATAGCCAGATCTCAGGGCGTTGGCTGAGGTGGCAAGAAATCTCTAGGCTTCCCTGGATCTCAAGTGAGGAGACACACTTCATGGGGAGAACAATTCAAGGAGGAGAAACTTTTTTAAAAAAAAATGCTGAGATGCTTCTAAAGCATGGGGTACCATTGTCATCCATTCCCAATTAGCAACTGGGCTCCCAGGCTCTGTGCAAAATGTTTTCATCTGTGTTGCATTTGTGCAATGATGAACTACCAAGAGGTCTGGCATCAAGGCTCTCCCTGTCTAGCACCACTGCCTGCTTCTCACGGGGAAGAAGAACAGAAGGATAGTGATGACAGAAGCACCTTCTTTTCCCCCAGCTGCTTCATTTCTGGCTGTGAGGGAGTATTTAAAAATCACCTAGCATTATGGGGCTGCAGTGGCTCAGTGGTTAAGAAGCTTGCCTTGTTAGGTGCCCTCCAGGAAAGAACTAACACCTGGTTGGCAAAGCAGGTGTGGGGCACCAGTGATGTGGTGACCCCCACCTGCTGGCTAATATAGCAATTTTGCTTGTTCTTTTAATTCTGGTAGTATTTTAAATTGGGTTTTTAATGTTTTAGACTGTTATGTTGATTTTAATGTTGTGAGCCACCCAGAGTTGTTACAAGTTGGGCAGTTATACAAATTGGATAAATAAATAAATAAATAAATAAATAAATAAATAAATAAATAAATAAATAAGGCCAGCAAGTTGGCAGTTCAGGGCCGTAGCCGGGGGGGGGGAGGTGAAAACTCTCCTGAGCTAACAGCCCCCCACCCCACCCTGGGATATGTGTGTGTGACATTGTTGCCACTCTTGGAGAACCCCTCCCCCCCAAAAAAAAAATCTAGAATCCTGGCTACAGCCCCATGGCAGTTCAAGACCTGGGTACTGCACAATGGACTGAGCGCCCGTCTCTGCCTCAACTCCTGCCAACCTAGCAGATCGAACACAAGAAATTGCAAGTACTGTAGATAAATAGGGATCACTTCAGTGGGAAAAGATCTTGGGGACATGAAAGGGAGGGAACCTCATTTGGGCATGCCCTGAGCAGAATTTCTCCAGCAAAAATTCTTTCAACCCAGAATAATTTCTGACACAAAATTATTATTACCTGGCATTATTCATTCAACCAGCCAAGAAGCAGCTGCCATGTAGACTGGCAGTGGCAGCAATCAACAAAGACATCAATTAAGATAAGGAGGGTGGTTCTCTCTAGGAGAGGAGAGAATGCGTGTGTTGTGGATTTGTGCATTTTAGACCTCTCTGGTATCTCGGTTAAAGAAAGCCTCTCTTGTGGCTTTTCTGCCACAAGGCATAGCATGCTATGGGAGCACCCATGAGGCTTGTGCAGTTAACCTTTTGAGAAACCCCAGCAGCAAATAAAAGTTGTCAGAAATTCCCCTGTATCTTGTGTGTGCTGTGATAAAGCCACACAATGTCCTAAAGCCACAAAATGCATTTTGCAGCTTCTTGTTGCTAGGGTACACAGAAAGAGACTCCTCGAAAATTGTGGTATTTTTGAACTACAATTGAGCATACCCCAGGCAATGGTCACCTTGTGTTGAGTAATCTTTTTCACAATAGGTCGGGCAAAAGGAACTACAAAATGAACTCCCCAAAGGTGGGTGCATTTTGGCAGTTTCACGTCTGGTCTAGACACAGAAGAAGAAGCTCTGTTGCCACATTTCCTCATTAAACATGTTTTATTAGTCCCATTTGCCTTAATTCCCTCTGTGCCTCTTTCCACACCAAAATTAATTCCTTTGGTGTCTCTTTCCTCACAGAACTGGCTCCAGCCCCAAAAGCTCGATCCTTGCCTCCCTCAGCGACACCATAAGAATCCACTTCCTACTCCTAGATTTGGGGCCTGAAATGCCAGCGGATGAGAGGCACTGCCCTGGCAAGCCAACACAAGACACCAAAGACTTCGGCTCGAAGGCCTCTTCGGCCATAAATAGTTGAAATGTTTGAACGGGTAACTGTGTTAGTCTGTGAAAGCATATCAGAGAGTAAACAAAACAAAATTTAAAAAGACAAAAAACGTTGTGGCACCATAAAGACGAACTCCTGTATTTTAATGTTAGCTTTCGTGGATCAAGTCCACCTTCTCAAGAACACTTTATCCTTTTTTTAATTTTATTATTTTATTTTTGTTTACTCTCTGATATTCAGCCATAATGTTAACTGAGTGTGAAGTGAGAGAAGATTTCCTGCATTAGGTATCACCTGCCTTGTAGGATTAAAGAGATAAATATAAATAGCTGCTAATGATGACTGACTATGACTTTCAGACAGGCGACTTTTACAGATGTTATTTAGACCACAAATTACTAATAGTGGCATGCATGATCAGACAGTCTACTGACAATTATGCACTTTTTAAAAATTTTATTACAAAACTGACAACTGTAGGTTTTTGACTCTCCCAGGACTGGAATCTTACTTTGGTGACAACCACATTCATTCCCCAGTGTAGTCAACAGTCAATAACATTGGTGTTATGTTAATAGATTTTCTCCCCACTCCCTTCCAGACATACATTTTAAAAGTGATACAGTCCAGGGGGCACCCTCAAAGAAAGTAACTTCAAGATAGCATGTACCACCAATAATGGATTAGATGAATACCAGCATACTGAAAATCTATGTGAGGTTGATAAGATGGCTCTTGTGACGGGTGTGTGTGTGTTGTCAACCGGTTTTAGATGGGTTTGTGCTTTCTCTATGGTCCAATGCTATGTTTTGGAAGTGCTGATCAATCCAGCATTCTAACTGGAGGTCCAGATAGTGTCAGTGCAAATCAACATCTTTTCCCAACAAAGACTAGTGTATCATCTCAAAGATTGCCATACTCTATCTTTGTACTGCCTAAGTTGGACTACTTCAGTGGGTTTTGTATGAATCTGCCTGGACAGACTTCTCAGAAACTTATGTGGTTGTTTTTAAAGTCAACTGGTAAATGAAACTGATGGTAGAGGCAATGAATAACAATTTATCACCAGTTGCAATTCGGAGTGTTGATCTATACCTGTAAAGTACTCAACTTGTTCTTGTACAATAATTACATGGGAAAATACCTGTTTAACACAGAAGAAGGCAAAATGTGGCTTTCGGATTCTTTAACCAAAGTTCCTATCACCCTCCACTACTGGCTATACTGGCGAAGGATGATAAGAAGTCCAATCCAGGAACAGCTGGAAGAGGGCACTGTGCCAATCCTGCATTCACCATATGACCATAAAATGTTTGAAACTTGTGATTTCAATCAATAGCCGTTTTCTTCCCCAGATGAACATGAGATTAGGAGACTGGAGAGAGGACAATTGCAACTGTGACACTTTGTGTATGAGGACACTTGCCCCAGAAAAGCTCTCCTGGCGCCTCCTTGGGCATATTTTTGGCGCCAGGTAAAGATTTGTTTATTTGCTTGGGCATTTCAACCTGTCAAATAGTTATTATAATTGCTGCTTTATGGTCTAGCCTGAGTTTTATTGTTAGCTGACGTTGTTCTTATGTTTTATGCTGTTTTATTGTTTCATTTTTTTATTGTATGGTTTTGTTCCCTTAATTATATACTGCCCTGGGAACTCAGGCTGAAGCTTATAAATTTTCTAATGAAATAAATAAATGACACCTATCTAGTGAAAGAGAAAGAAGGTAACCACCACTAGCCTAATGATGGAGAATGGGAACAGAGGTGAAATTCCACCACAATTTCATTTTCTCACACTTTTTATCATTTTCCAAGCATCTTCCAGCAAGAGGTAAAGTACAGAATGTTTGTCAGAGGTGGGAGGAGAGAGATTGAAAAAGACAGAAAGAGAGAAATGCAGAAGACAAAGCACCTGCCCAACCTTGGGGCAAGTCCCTGGAGATTTAGTCAACAGCAAAGAGAACAATTTGGCTGTCATTGTGTAATGAAGCAGGAGCCAGGGAGATTGTCTGAAGATGGAGTGGAAAGATTACATATGAATAGAAAGGCCTGCCATGCAGACTTCTTAGGCAAGCCAACTCTCCCAAGTGGGTTAGATGGCCCGCAGTTTTCGCAAATGAGTGATTCCTGGGAGAGATTTTTAAAAATAAAAATAAAAACAGGGAGTGGTACAAACAGACTCTGTCTTTGTGGGAGGGGGCGGGGTGGGGTGGGGGTGCAGACAGCAGAGGAGAATCAGAGGTCAGGCTCAGGGAGATGTAAATATGGATCTGTGGCCTTCAGAAGGAAAATATTATGATACTAGGTGAGCTTTTCCAGGAAACCTGCTCGTGCTGTAGCAGTGGAAGTCATGCTCCTGCTGCACTCCCAGGCTTGCTCTTGATTTGAGAGAACCTCTGATGGGAACTGTCCTGCTGCACAGTGATGGCAAACCTTGGCACTCCTGGTGTACTTGAACTTCAATTCCCAGGAGCCCTGATCAGCAGGAGTGCTAACTTGGCATTCTGGGAATTGAAGTTCAAGGACACCTGGAGTGCCAAGGTTTGCCATCACTGTATGAGCTTCCCTTGCCTTGGTGGCGGCCAGGTGCTACCCCACCTGCCATCTTCTATGGTCAGCACACAGATCAGGCTGACTTCCAAGTGCTGGCAAAAATTATCCTTAATCCTTTTTCTTCTTCTTCTGTGTCCAGATGTGAAACTGCCAAAATGAAGCCACTTTTTGGTGAGTTCATTCTGCAGTTCCTTTTGGCTGACCTGATGTGAGAAAGATTAGCTGGCAACACAAGGTTGCCAATACCAGGGTATGCCCGATTGTGGTTCAAAAATACCACAGTCTTCAAGGAGGCTCTTTCTGTGTACCCCATCGTCAATGCTCAAACAGTGTGACAATGGGCTAGCTTACTTTCAACACAGCTCAAAACAACTGGACACGTTGCTTCACTAGCCAACTTTTCAGAGTTCCTGAAAAAGGAGAAGGCAACAGTCAAATGAAACAAATCTCAAGCTAGAATAGGGTAATGTCCTGCCAGCACTGTGGGCAAGAGGGGGCACACCCTAGCTTTGAGTAAGTTTCCTCCTAGACATTAGGACAGTAGTTGGGTCTATGCCAGCATCTTGCCTCCTGTCTCCATCTCTCCCGCCTCTGGTAATTCACAGTAGTACTGCTTGACTACTTAAATAATATAATAGTTGGTACTGAGATGTCAAATGCATTATCTGGTATGATTTTATGGGATCGGTTTCAATCATTTAACACCAGTTGAGGCAGACAAGTCTCTTTAATTTTGTAGAGGCCTTATCTCTATTTTAGACCCCATGCCCATTGTGGCTGGTAAAATCTGCCAGAGATTTTATAGTGGAATGAACCTATCACATTAGAAATTCATCTTTGCAGGAAGACAGTATTCCTTCTTGCCCAAAAGAGACAATCCTACTTCCCATCGTGGGAAAAATGCACTGGCCGACAATATTAATAACTTTTGACCAGTCACCAGTTTGCCTTTTGTGGGCAAGGTGATTGAGAGGACATCGGCTGATTAGTAAAGGTAAAGGTCACCCTTGCTCGAAACCCAGTCATATCTGACTCTAGGGTTAAGTGCTCATCTCTGTTTATAGCCAAAGAGCCAGCACTGTCTGCGTTTGTAGACGTTTCTGTGGACATATGGCAGGCATGCCTCAACACTGGAGTGCACCGAATGCTGTTTACCTTCCCACAAAAGTGGTCCCTTTTTATCTACTTGCAATTTCCTGCTTTCGAACTGCCAGGTTGGCAGGAGCTGGAACAGAGACAGGAGTTCACTCCATCATGCACTCGTCGCTCTGCACAATGACCTACTTTGGGAAGCAGATTGGGCAGTTCTACCCCTCCTGGTGCTCCTGGATCTTTCTGTGGCTTTTGATACCATCAACCATGGTATCCTTTTGGAGAGACTGTTAGGGTTAGGAATCAAGGATACAATTTATGATGGTTCTGCTCCTTCTTCAACAGCAGACCTCAGAAGGTCCAGCTCAGGAAGGTTGTTTCATCCCCACAGATTCTGGCAAGGGTTAATCATCTACTCAATGTTGTTCAACATCTATTTAAAGACAGTGGGGAGGGACATCTGGAGATTTGATGCTCGCTATTGTCCGTGTGCTGATGACATGCAGCTCTATCGGTCCTTTATATCTTCTGCACTGGATGCAGTTCAGTGCCTGGATGTCAGAATCCAGGATGTGGGGAACTGGGAAGTAACATGAATACAGTACCAGGAAAACCCGGTAACAGGACAAACAGTAACTGCATCTCAATCCATAGTCCAAATCCCAATGAAGCCGGAGATGCAGGATCAGCCCAGATGATGAAAGCATAGTCCAAATGAACCAGAAATCAGGTGACCTTGAGAACAGACCCATCTTGTTACCTGATAGAGCATCTTCCCCCAAGATTGACTGCCTTCATCCAGGTCCTTGCAGAAGTCCACATCTTGGTGCTGGCACCAAGAATGGCCACAATGAGGAAAAAAGCCTTCTCAGTGGTGGCACCCACTCAGTGGAAGAGCTAACCAGCTCAGCTGTGACAAGCCCCCTTCCCTTGTGGCCTTTAAAAAGGTACTGAAAATATATTTTCAGAGAGACTTTTAAAGATATTCTTCCCCTTGTATTCAACCCCACTTAGACCCATAGTCACCTAGTCTTATGTTTAAAAGTTTTTATTGGATGCATATATTTATAGGACTAATTTTTAGATAGGAAAGGTTTTTTGGGGCATTTAGGGTACTTCCTGCTTAGCTACCATCCCTGACAGACCTGGGTTGAAAGGGAGCCTACCACCTCTGTTGTTGATCAACTCTTACCACTAATACATTTTTAACAATGTCCAATTCTTGCACCCACCTCACTGGGTTTAAAGTTTCTTTGTTGTTGTTTAATTTAAAGAACCCTTACCTTGCAAACTAACATTGCTGTCCTTAATTCCCATTTTATTCATTTAGACATTTAGTTATGTAAAATGCAATCACTAAATTCTGCTCCAGCAGAGTTATAACGAATAAAAAAAAAAACCATTTCCTCTTTGGGAATAAATGCAAAGGATTTGGTGGAGGATTTCATTAGACTACGTCTCTATGAGAAGGCACAAGCGTCCCATTTTTGGAATCTTACGTAGAGCTATTTAACTCAAAACCACCTTTCATTTCATGTCCTCCACTTGCCAAATGCTCAGTAGGGAACATTTTTCAAGCTAGTCATCTAAAAAAACTTTGGCCTAGTCCCAGGATGTGGGTTAGATGTATATCTGAAAACCCATGGCTATTAAGTGAATCATGCAGCAGCTTTCTCACCGACCTTTCGGAGCCTGTGGAAGACAAAGGATGTACACAATGTTTTCGTTTCCGAGTACATTTGTCCTTGAGATTTGTCCTTCCAGCATGAGTTGGAAAACACAGTTTAATCTAGAATGGTGGCGGTTCAGGTTTTTTTCCAAGAGAGCCAAGCTCTCCTAATACCTTCTGGTGGAATAACAAGAACCTAGGTAAATAAGGCACCATGCTGAAACACCTTTGCACAAAGGTACATAGGAAAGAAGGGGATGTGGTAGCTTAGTGGTTAAGACACTGAACTTGACAACTGGAAGTTCGGCAGGACAGCAGTTCAAAACCTGAGTGCTGTATGACAGAGTGAGCTCCTATCTCTGTCTCAACTCCTGCCAACCTAGCAATAAATTGAAAGTAGATAAATAGGTACCACTTCAGTGAGAAGGTAACAGCATTCCATGCGCTCTGGCATCTAGTCATGCTTGTCACATGATCACAGAAACATCTGTAGATACAGATAGCGCTGGCTCTTTGGCTGTAAACAAAGATAGTCACTATATCCTAGAGTCGGATATGACTAGCTTTTGAACAAGGGCAGCTTTTAGCTTTACCTAGAAAAGGTGGGGTGACTCTTGAGTTAAGCTAAATGCTTTGCTCATAATAATGTCTGGGCTAATTTCAGGATTTCTGGGCATAATCTCAGACATTAACCTTATTTTCTCATGCTCCAGTAATGACAGGGCCTTCCAAACGACACCAGTGCCATGATTCTATAGTTGTCCGAGAACTATAGCATAAACAATAACAACAGTACCTCGATAGGTACAGAAAGAGCCTCCTTCAAGATTGTGGTATTTTTGAACCATAATCAGGCGTACCCTGGTAACAGGAACCTTGTGTCGCCAGCTAATCTTTCTCACACTAGGTCAGGTAAAAGGAACTGCAGATTGAACTCACCAAAAGGTGGCTTCATTTTGGCAATTTCACGTCTGGCCTAGATATGGAAGAAGTACCTGGACAGATGGACTGCTCAGGAAATAACAATAAAAATTATCAGCTCTTCTGTGTCTGCTATTGTCTAGCCTGACTTTATATAAGTGGTTGTGGGATGATTTTTCCTGATTAAAACAAAAAAAAAAAAATGAACTGGAAAATGGTCTAAAATTAGCTCACAAAACCTTTCACTCAAATCTTTAGATTTTTGTCACTTGTATTTTGGAATTATCTTAATTCCACTGGGCACAATCCAACAGGGTACAGTATTCCCTTTTGCACGTCCAACTGAAATAAATCAGACATCTGGTAGGACAACAGTTTACAAAAGTTCATTTAAACAAATGTGTCACTCAAGAGATTATGGAAGCTGCCATTCAGACAAGTGAGGTTTCCTCCTGAAAAGCACAGTTTATGCAACAGTTTCCTTGCCTGGAAACAACAGCTAAGCCTTAGCTCCATGCAATACATAATTAAACAGGGTCACTTAAGGTTGAGTAGAAGTCTAGTCCGCCATTTCTTGCAGATCTTAAGTGAACCTAATAGGACTGGCTCCTTAAAAAACAAAAGGAATGAAAAAAAATCTCATCCTTGTCTTCTTTCTCTCTTCCCACCTCTGAGAGGAAGATTTCCATCAAAAAAAAATCTGATACAGAGCACTGTTCTAATAAAGTTTTAAATGTTTTTGCTTCCTCCCTCTGCACCATGGCATGGCTAGTTCTTCTTCTTCTGTTGTGTCCCAATTAAAAATCTGGACTGCCAAAATGAAACCATTTTCTTGCTTTGTCATGCATGTTTCTGGCAGTAGCAGACCAGTAAATGAGCTGGATTCTGTATCTCTCCGCATTCCTACAGTGTGTGTTGTAGACTGTCAGCAACCCCCACTTAAGCATGTTGTTGGCAATCGCATAGCATGGGTTTCAGCCTCCCGGGGCACAGGCGGCCAAACTTGCCGTCCCCCATCTCTAGGCTCCCCGGCCGCCCCCCACGGCGCTCGTCCCTATTGCGCCCAGTCTGCCCTCGCTCCTCTCTGCCAAAGTGGATCTGTGCCTTGTAAAAATAAAATAAAATTCATTGTGTCTTCTCTTTGAAATCCGCGGCATTAGGGACCTCGTGGCAATGACTACATTTCCCAGACTCGCTCAGTGCTGTGGGCCAAGCCTGCTATACCCCATCTCCAGAGGCTGGGTTGTTCCATCATCCACTCGCCCGTCTGCCCAGGCACAATGCCATCCCCAAAAAAAGTGCTGCCATAGGTGGGTCACACACACACACACACACACACCACGCTACACTACTGCATGTTGGTTTTACATTTAGGGACTCCAAACCTCAACCTATTCAGGGTCCTCCAAGTGACGTAGGGGAGGTTGAGTTCCTCAGCTATATCCTCTTTTAACCTTGTTTCCTCCCATCATTTAATTTGTTTTTGCTCTTGTGTACACTCAAGAAAATACAGTAAATAGGTACCACTTTGGTGGGAAGGTAAACTGCGTTCTGTACACTCTGGTGTCTCAGTGTGTCTGCCACATGCCCACAGAAATATCTGCAGACACAGACAATGCTGGCTCCTTGGCTGTAAACAGAGATGAGCACTGAACCCTAGAGTCAGATACAACTGGCTTTCGAGCAAGGGTGACCTTTACCTTACCCTCAAGAATGTTGTCATGGCTGATACTTGGCAATGGATTTGGCTGTGGGCAGGTTCTCAACCCACCTTTAATAAAAGTCAAAGAAATATTTCCCCTTTCTTGTCCCCTCCTGTCTCCTCCAAGAAGTTTTCAATGTTTAATCCCCCTCCGCTCAGTGATGCAGTAAATCAACAAAGACAAACTACAGACAAAAAAAAATATCCTTTTTACTTCCTCTGCCCATCTACTGAGCAGAGGAAGTGGTTAATTTCTCAGAATCATGAAGTGACTAAGCTGTCTTCTGAAGACTGGGAAGCTGAAAAAGATACTGCAAAAGAAGGCAAATTTAAAGTTGCAAGCTCCAGTTCGGTTCATTTTAAGAAACTGAATCAGCAGGAAAGGAACCAAAACAGAACAGTCTTATCTGCACCAGCAAAAGAAGTAGCAACTTCACAGGGACCCAGAAATGTGTAGATATGAATGTTCTGTGGACATAATGGTTCACTCGAACAATTTCATTGTGAAATTGCTAGTAAAAGGTGTGAACCAGCCCATCCCTGCAAGCAGACCAAACAAAGGAAAAATACCCATCTATACACACCCTAAATAAGGCTTATTTTGCTCCCTGCATGTCTGTACTGTATTTTAATTCATAGCTCCATAGTCTTCTTTTCATCCTATCCAACCAGATAAAGAGTTCTGGAGGAGTCAGAAGCTTATTTCACTATTTTGTGAAATTGTGTTTGGTTCTAGTAGAGCTTTAAAATGTTGTGGATTTTGGAGTTTTTCCTCCCTTATGGATCAGTACAATTACCTTTCATTCTCATTAATGCACTTCTTATAACCTTTAATGGAACCTCCAGTTCCCTGGGAATTTACATCAAAGACCAGATATGTAAATGACTGCAGGATATCACAGGGTAACCTTCTCTGATTAGTTAATTCATTTGGGTTTTTTAAAAAAACAGGCCAGAGTAGGAAGCATACTAACCCTTGCTGCATCTCTTCATCCAAGGGATTTACTTTAAACCTGATGTGCACAGAATCAGGCTTTGAAGAGATATTGAAGGGAATGGATAATAATGAGGTGCTTTTAATAAAATTGAGGAATTTTTTTTCCTGCTGAATTCATTTGAGCATTTTGTCACCCCACCCCACCCCCTCGGTCACTTGTGGCATGTACAGAGCAGAAAAGAAAGCCACAATAACACAATAAATAGGAAACATGGCATGTTTCATTCTTTTTGCCCCATTTCCTTCCGTATTCCTATTTTGGTACGTATATGATAATAACTTCAGAGTTCCTTCCTTTTAACACTGCAGGTCATAACCTTTTTTACACTGTGCTTTATATATCTAAAAAGCATAGTGTAAAAAAAGTTATGACCTACAGTGTTAAAAGGAGAGAGAGAGAGAGAGAGAGAGAGAGAGATGAATGAGACAAGGGCACAGTTAGGTAGGTTATATAACTAGATTTTCATATTTGAATTTTTTGGAACAGTAGCCGTGTTAGTCTGTGGTTCAGGCATATCAGGAAAAAAAAAACCAAAATAAAATAAAAAACACTAGCACTTTAAAGACTAAACCCTCCAGGGTTTAAATCATTGTTGCAGAGAAATCAGACTGTTGGAAAAAGCAACCCAATGGTCACCCAAAACATAGAAACAACAATATGAGGGGTAGAAGGAAGTTAGTAGCCTACACAGTTTCTCTTTCTTACTTTTTTTAGGGGGGGGGGGGAGGCAATGCATAAGTCTCCCCCTATTTTCTAGCCAGTGTGTGTGTTTTGCCCATTCATTAAGTCTCTCTTTACTCCTGGTGCAGAGTTTTTCTTCACCACTTAAGTTTTCTATTTTTTCTAAGCCTGGATGATTTGAATGGATCCCCCCCTGCGCAATCCAGTATTCTGTTCTCCCAAAAGGATGGGAAACGTAACTGTGCTTGGCAGTGGCGTAACGTGGGTTTCAGCCGCCCGGGGTGCAGGCCAAACTCGCCGCCGCCGCCGCCGCCACCGCCCCCAATCTAGGCTGGCCACCCCCATCTAGGCTCGCCCCCCCCCCGGACCGAGAGAGTCCCACGATCACAGAGGCACCCTTCCAAGGACCAAACCTGCCCTGGGGCTCTCTGCTGGCTTCGCTCCTTGGAGGCTAGAACATTTTGCCACCCCCTGGAAAGTGCCGCCCGGGGCAGCCCGCCTCCCCCACTGGTACTTGGTATTCTGGGGATATACTATACTGGGCACGTTGTTTTAGACAGTGGAAATATGCATCCCCGCTATCTCTCTGTAGTCACCCCAAAGTATTCTTAAACTACCTTGGCACAGATTTTTTTAAAAAAAGAGACCAAAATTGCTATTGAATAGAAACAACTCCAGTGAACTACAACAGATCGCTACATGTATGCAGTATGTGTGTTTGTGCTTGTATGTTATGGTGAACTTTGGGAAACTCCCTTTTTCCTAAAGTCATGCAACACTTTAAACGGCCCATTGGCTTTACAATGAACCATAAATGAAGAATCGGGGTATCAAAGAAAGTGGGACTATGATATGAAAGAAATGGTGAACATTGGCACTCCAGTAATTCAGAGTCTCTGATCATCTAATCCAGGGGTTCCCAACCTTTTCAAGCCGAGAACCAGGTCATACTCTCTCAGTCAGCTTTGAGGGCAGGGCGGTCATTTTGCCCTGCCTGCATGGGAGGGTGTGTGTGTGTGCATTTTGTCCCAACAGCTTCAAGGTGGTGGCCATTTTGTTACTTGAATGCTCATGGAGGGGGGGCACATGAAATGGCGCCATGGGTCAGATCCAGCCTGCAGGTCTTCGGTTGGGAACTCCTGATCTAATCTGAATAGAAGAATAAGGAAGGCTGTGAACCAAGTCTTTCCAGTTCAGTTTAGCTGTGTAGTTACAGTCTTAGTTTCCCAACAAGTTCCCTTCAGGCTTGTTGGTTTAACAAAGAGTGGTAAGGCTGTTTGAATGGGGGAATTTATACCACAAATCTGATCTCCTTGGTGAACTTTAATTATACTCCTAAAAAGAAAAAAAATCTGTTCTTCCTCTGGGGAGTTTACAAGGTGCTGTAATCAGGGTGTCATTTCATTTTAGCCTTATATAAAGTCTTGAATTTAAGTCTCCCAGGGTGGTCTGTGGGCAAGTCAGTCTGAGCCTAACCTGCTTTCCAGGACTGTATTAAACAGGAAAAAAATGTGAATAAACCACAAATAAGCTATGCCAAGGTGTGAAAGAGATGGAAGAATAGTTTGTACATGTGAAAAATGGATAGGCAGGTGATAGCTGAGTTTGGGAACATTATCTTTTGAACAAACCACAAGGATACCAAGATGCTAGCTGGGTGGTTCTGAAAACTACAATCCAAAATACTAACTTTCTTTGGTCTGCCTGGTCGGATAGAAATCTTCTCCTGTCAACAGTCATGTTTTTTTCTGCAAGGTACCACCATTTTTACCCTGTCTTTTTGTGTTCTTGCTAGTTTTATTGAGGCACACTTAATTAAATGAGAGATACATTTCTTCTGAATATCCTCAAGGCTCTTGTTTAAAGGAAAGGAGTCAATTAAATTCAAACGAAAGGTTAAAAGAAAATGGAGTGGTAGCTGTGGTGATGCTGTAGTTATTAAAAACTGAACAATCAGCAAAAAAGGAGAAAGAAAATTACTGTAAGCATTTTGAGAAGATCTTTTAGCTATTAACAGAAAAATTTGTACCAGATATGTGTAAATTGATGCCATGAAGTCTCCCTCTTATGTCTGACAATGTGGACTTGATCCACAAAGGTAAAGATCACCCCTGTTTGAAATCCAGTTGTATCCAACTCTAGGGTTCAGTGCTCACCTCTGTTTATAGCCAAAGAGTCTGCATTTGTGGGTGTTTCTGTGGACATGTGGCAGGCATGACAAGACACCAGAGTGCAAAGAACACTGTTTACTTTCCCACCAAAGTGGTACCTTTTTATCTCCTTACAATTCCTTGCTTTCAAACTGCTAGGTTGGCAGGAACTTGGACAGAGATGGAAGCACATTCCTTAAGCATTATATACAGTTAAGCATTATATACAGTTTCTCTGATAAATATCTAATAAGTGGAAGGTGAAGGGCTTCTAAAAGACGAATAAAATAAAAATATACAATATGGGAGAAAATAAAGGAAAACAAATTTTGTCAAGAACGGTTTAAAAGGTAAAGCCGGACAATCACCAAGAAGAATATGATTGGTGTCTACACGAGTTTTGTGTAACTTGCTGTGGCTACTAGAGTATACTAGAGTATAAACCAACCCAAATATAAGCCGAGGTACCTAATTTTGACCTGAAAACCCAGGAAAATAGATTGAACCAAGTATAAGCCAAGAGTGGGAAATGCAGCAGCTGCTATTGAGTTTCTATCATCAAAATACATGAAAATATGGTAAAATTAATTAAATTGTTGGTACATCTCAATCTGACATGGTTTTGGGACCTTCGTGGTCATTGATCCAAGAATAAGCCGAGTCCCCTTTTGGGGGCTCATTTTTGGGGCTAAAAACTCAGTTTATACTTGAGTATATACGGTAATTGTAGCTAAAATGACATGTTACTGGGTACATCATGGTTGTGCAGTTCTGTTTTATGATATCAGATTCTAGTGATTCAGACAAAGGATGTGTGAAAATTGATGGGAAAAACATCAATAATTTAATATATGCAAATGACACCATCGTAACTGCAGAAGACAGCAATAGACAGGAGCTCACAGCAATCAGGTCTCGAACTGCTGACCTGCCAGCCTTCTGGTTACCAAGCTCAGCATCTTAACCACTAAGCCACTTTGGCCCCTTCTAGACTGGGTATATTTGAAGTTATATATACATTGGAACCTTGGTTACCGTAATTAATGCATTACCCAGGATGTTTCTTACAGCGAAAATTACTTTAACCAAATTCCCCATCGGAATGTATTGAGTGCAATTTCCCATAGGAATGCACTGAAAACCAAAATGCATCAACCAAAACACAGTTTCCCATAGGAATGCATTGAAAACCAATTTATTCGTTCTGAAAAAATGTTTTTAAGCTGAGCCACTATTTTCTATGGATTTCCTTTTGTTATGCGATTTTTATGTTAACTGAGCAGTTTGTTAACTGAGGTTCTACTGTATATCAAGGCATAATGCAGTCTCCCAAGGAAGTTTTATAAGAGAAATTAAACACATAGTAGTTAGAAAATTCAGATGCTCTGTGAAGGCATCTCCATGTCAAGTTTCATAAAGTTGCCTCCACTCATTAAACAAATGGTAAATTAATGTTAAGGATGCTAGCAGTTTTATCACCCATGCTACAGACAGCACACTCCTAAATATTCAAGCCTAACCAGACTTCAATAAGTGAGTCTATTGTTTTTTTTTAACCAGGCAAGCTATGAATCTTAATTCCCAGTTAACAATATTACAGGTGCTGTCAAGATAATCCTATTAGAATAAAGACAAAGAGGTCAAACATGGGAGTGGTACCATTTGAAGAAACTCTCACCCATGAATGATAATGAGCTGTTCTTGTTCACAAGCTTTCTTCTGAATGAATTCACTAGTGTTTCTGACAGAGTCTTTGGGAAAGTCTCCATTTTTAAAATTTGACTTCTTAAAACATACTGTACTTTTGCAAAATTTCAGAGTTTACAGGGCAGGTAATATGGAGACTATGTAGAAAGTATAAAATGTCATTGGAAACTGCAAAAAAAAAATCACTGACTATTTTTTATTTTTTTAGTAAAATTCCTTTGCAAAACAAAAGGTTATTTTTTAAAAAAAATACACAAAATAAATGTATACAGTACTTACATTTATAAATAATGAATTTATTTATTTATGCCAAGCTTGGGGAAGTCCATTTTTAAAACTGTGACTCCCAAAATTATTTTGCCAATGGTTGTTGAGGGAATCTGGGATTTATAGCATAATTCCCCCCCCCCCCAAGCTTTAGTTATCAAATGGATCAGCCCAACTCAGGTTTTGGGCAGTGTTGCAGCATATTTTATTATCGCTCCATTATCGCTCTTTGGTGGGGCTGTGGGGGTGGGGCTGGGGCTGTGGTGGCTCAGTGGTTAAGAAGCTCACCTTGTTAACTGGAAGTCTGGCAAGTTGGCAGTTCAAGACCTGGGTATTGCATGATGGTTTGAGCATCAATCTCTGTCCCAGCTCCTGCCGACCTAACAGTTCAAAAGCAAGAAATTGCAAGTAGATAAATAGGGACCACTTTGGTGGGAAAAGATCTTGGGGACATGAAAGGAGCCTCATTTGGGCATCCCCTGAGCAGAGTTTCTCCAGCAAAAATCCTTTCAACCAGAATAATTTTGCCACCAAATTATTATTATCACTCTTTGCAAGAAGTTTTGAAAAAGACATGCTAAAATTTCCTTATTTTTTCCTCCTTCCCTAATAGTTTTTGTCCTATTTGCAAATATTTTAAAGAAAATATAACCTGGAATCATATGTTGATCTGGAAAGATCTAAAGGAACTGTAATCCAGTTAAAAATATGATGAAACCTGTAGCATTGTAATTGTATTTTAAAACAAACCAGTCAATTAATTGCACAAGTTACAGGTGCTTGGTCAACTTATTAAATTTGAATATTCATTCATTCATTCATTCATTCATTCAGTCATTCATTCATTTCGATTTATATGCCGCCCTACTTGGTGAAAACCAACTCAGGGCGGCTCACAACATACAATAAAATACTGTACAATGTAACAGTTCAATAATACAATATCACAGTATAAAATATAGTACAATAAAATAAATATAAACACAATATAATCAGAATACCATCCATAAACAATACCCAGTACAGAATAGACAATAAACAATATAATCACAATACAATCACTAACCAATGCAAAAATTACATAGTAATCAATTTAACAATATCTATCTGTTTGGGCCGGCTCCAGGAGCCTTTGTTGGTGGCGGCGGCGAGGGCAACAAAACTGTCCCAGTTTTAAAGCTCCCGCCCTGCCGCCCAGGTGTTCCTGCTCCTCATCAGCAAGCCAGCCGGATCCAAGGATAAACAGTTCCAAAGGAAGAGGAAAAACATTATAGTTACATTGGATTCAGAGTTCAAAAATGGTGTGCCAATGGGGAAAATGCATTTTATTTTGGACCGATGTGGGTTTTAAATATCAAAAGTCAGCCTTTGAACCACACAGAATTCTTTCTCAAAATACCCAGCTGAAAAAAATGTCCCATGTGACTTAAAGGGTTGCATTAAGAAATTAAAATTAGTGAGTGCCGTAAATGGCATTATCTCATCTTATACCAACCAAGCAGCTCAAAAGCAAGAAATTGCAAGTAGATAAATAGGTACTACTTGGTCAGGAAAGGTAACAGTGTTCCATGCACTTTGGTGTCTAGTCATGCTTGCCACATGACCACAAAAATGTCTGCACACACAGACAGCACTAGTTCATTGGTGTAAACGGGAATGAGCATTGCACCCTAGAGTCAGATATGACTGGCTTTTGAGCAAGGGAGCCCATCATCACTTATGCTTCATATAAAACACACAAAGGAAAATATTTTCATACACCAAATATTAGTTCCATAAAGTTTTCTTTTCTTTTTTGTTTTCATTCTATATTATGCATCTCATTTTGGTGACTATTACCTTAATAGTGTTCATTTTCAATTGCATATGCTAGAAAATCAAGTTTGGGGGTGGGGTTTGGTCTTAATTGATGGCTATTTTAAGGTTTAAAAAAAATAATAAGCAAGAGATTATTTTAGAAATCTCCAGCAAACTAGCTTAATGAGAAAATGAAACAGCAGTTTGGCCCTTAATAAGTATGTCTGCAAATGTTTCTGACTATGAGTCTAGACTAGCCTAGCCCATTCTGGAGCCTTGGAAACTGGTATTGAGAAGAGTGTTTTCCATACATCAAGCCTATTTTAAGTATAAGCAGTAGCACAGGATTCTGCTAGCATCTTCCCACAAGGATTTCGCTGAGACAGGTTCAGGTTTGCATGGATGGCAGGATAGGTGGATAAATATCTTGATTATATTACTGGTCTTGAGCATCCCTCAATGCCAGATTGCATATAGGAAACATTCAAAGAAGTTTAGGGAACATTAATTGGACATTAACTGATGGCACAGTATTATTATTATTATTTATTTGACTTATACCCCACCCATCTGGGATACACTCCCACTCTGGGCAGCTCACAATGTTAAAAAGAGAAGAACAGACATCATAAAACCATAGTAAACCACCCATTCACCCAGTCAAATCAGCACCAAGGACCACTAGCCCAAGTGGCAAAAAACGATGGGAGGGTCTCCTATTTAAACTTCAACAAGCTGTCAAAGGCCTCCTCGAAAAGAAAAGTTTTCAGTTGCTTCTTAAAGGTCCCTAAAAAGCCAGTCAAATGCAGCTCCCCAAATAGAGCGTTCCAGTTAGCTGGAGCTGCCACTGAGAAAGCCCTCCGGCAAGTAATGGGCTTTCTAGCAAACCTGG
The DNA here is from genome assembly GCA_030440675.1 of Furcifer pardalis. Lineage (NCBI taxonomy): Eukaryota > Metazoa > Chordata > Lepidosauria > Squamata > Chamaeleonidae > Furcifer > Furcifer pardalis. Next base: position 102,347,983 of record CP126896.1, on the reverse strand, counting down.
GAGTTGGCACTTCGAGTTGTAAGAGAAGAGCAGGTGAAGCAGGCTTGAGGGGTAGACTCTCTGACAGGTAGGAAGGTCCCAAATCGTTGAGGGCCTTGAAGGTTAGCACACCCACCTTGAACCTGACATGGGAGATTATCAGTGAGATAACTAGTGTTATTAGGGACTGCCTCTCCAGGTAGGGACGCAAATGAGCTCTTTGGTAAAGATGGGGAAAAAAGCAGCTTTACACATAATTCAATTTGCGCTTCCAGGGTCAGATGGCAATCTAATATGACCCCAAGTTTCAAACTTGGTCCTTAGAGTGGTGGGATGTCAAAATTTTTACTACCCCACCGTGGGGAAGGGGGGAGGGGTAACGGGGGGAGGGTGGGGGAGGGAGGGGCTTGGGGAAAATAGAAAATGTATACTCCTTGTAAAACTCTTTAAATAAAAAAATTTTTTTTACTACCCCACCGTGACGTCATCACAGTGTGGGCGGAGCTGATGTCATGATGTCGTGATGTCGTGGGCGGGGCCAAAGAAAAAATAAAATAAAAATAAGTAAACACACACACACCTCAACCCACCCACAACACAAACCCGTAAATAAATAAATTTAAATAAATAAATAAATATTACATTAAAAAACACCCAAACACCCACCCCAAACATAAATCAACCCACCCACCCACCCCAAACACAAACCCATCACTTACCTGTTAGTATAAGTGCCTGGGCAGCACAATGTTGCAAGACGGATATGGTCATCTTACCAGTTCTCTACGATAATATGCTTTAATGTAAATTTAAAACAGCTGTACCTCCTTAAGGGTTCTCCAATTGGAACAGCACAGGTGTAGCTTATTGATGAGGTAACTCCAAGACTTTGCTTAAAAACCCCAAGCTAGGCCGGTAGGCCTTTTTAGGAACTGTGGTAGTCCGTCAATATAGGTAAATGTATTAAAAACACATTAAAATACACACAGACACACCACATCCAAAGGTGAGTCACTTACCCTGGGGACTAGGCTAAAGGGAGTTTCAGGCTAGCAGCTTCTCTTCCTCCTCCCCGCTTGGGAGGACAGCAAGGAGGCTGTGCATACGCGCCAAGCACTGTAGGTGTGCATGCACACCAAGTGCTTGGCACGCATGCGCAGTGGGGGAACCAGTGAAAAGGTAAGCCCCGAAGGTGGTTCCCCCCAAAAGCTGCTTCCAGTTCTCCAGGACACTGGGGAAAGTTACTACTGGTTCTGGCAAACTGGTGCGAACCTGTTACATCCCATCACTGTCCATAGGGGATAAGACCATCCCATCTACCATTAGGGTCAGGGCTCCTAGTTGGGCAGACAGACCCTCCAACACCAGCACCTCTGTCTTACGCAGGTTCAGTCTCAACTTGTTAGCTTTGATCCATTCCAGCACCGCGGCCAGGCACCAGACCGCATCCCCTGCAGATGATGTAAAGGAGAGATAGAGTTGTGTGTCATTGGTGACAGCGCACTCCGAATCTCCAGATGACCCCTCCCAGTGGCTTCACATAGATATTGGCTTTGGGGAAATGGTCGACCCCTGAGGAACACCCCATTGAAGTGTCCGTGGCACCAACAAGCATTCCCCAAGTTGGATTCTCTGGGAATGATTCTCAAAGAAGGAACGGAACCATTGTAAAACAGGGCCTCGGACCCCCAACTCTGACAATCGCCCCAGCAAGATACCGTGGTCGATGGTATCAAAAGCCACCGAGAGGCCCTGGAGTACCAGGATAGACAAAGCCCCCTGGTCAACCTCTCAGAAAAGTCACCTTGCAGTGTGACCAGAGCAGTTTCGGTGCAGGGACTAAACTGCTGTACTGCAACTAAAAGGTTGTGAGTTCAATCCTGGCCAGGACTCAAGGTTGACTCAGCCTTCCATCCTTCTGAGGTCGGTAAAGTGAGTAGCCAGCATGTTTGGGGCAAAATGTTAGTTAACTTATGAACCACCCAAAGAATGCACTGAGCACTATAGGACGGTATATACGTGTGATTGCTTTGCTTTAGATCAGGGGTGCCCAAACTACAGCCTGGGGGCCAGATTTGACCCCTGGGCCACAGTGACCGGCTCCCTGAACCATATGACCAGTCTGTGGCCAGAAAAGTTTGGGCACTCCTTCTTTAGATGGTCAAATGTTTCCCTTTGTAATTAAGGCACTGGGTATCTTAGGTCATGGTAACCAGCTCTCTCACTACCCATCCAGTGGTAGGGAAAAGAAGGAAAATGGTCCCTTCTTTGACTACGATTCCTTCAGCCACTTATGCGAAAGAGCCATTACTCACTGCCACAGTCAGAACATTCATCTCACCAAAATAGCAGTTCAGGCACAACAAGTTTAATGCAAACATTCAATTTCACTACACACTAACCAGCATAGCAAACTGATGCTTATAACTTTGGAGAAAGGATCACACCTCTCTATTAAAACTATTCACTAGGATACACTGAGAGTAAGCCTGCCACCCAGTTAAAGAAATTCTAGACAATCAATTGTGGTTAAATCTGCATAAACGGTACTATAGCAATATTGGAACCAATTTTGCATACTTTTCCATACATGTACATGTTGAACATCATGTATTAGGGGAAAAATACCACAATCCCAGTAGTGGGATTCAGCAAGTTCGCCCCAGTTCGCCAGAACCGGTAGCAGAAATTCTGGCCGGCCCCTCCGCCCATCCAAGTTCTGAAATAAAGTAGTCCTAATTTGGGTGCAATGCAGGGCTTTCCCCCTGGCCACGCCCACTATACCACGCCCACAGAGTAGGTAGTAAAACATTTTGAATCCCACCACTGCACATTCCTCTATAAAGGTAAAGGTAGAAGCTCTTTAGAGGGTCTATAGTGACTCAGTGGTTAAGACACTGAGCTTGATGGCCAGACAGTTGGCAGGTCAGCAGTGTGAGACCTGAGTGCTGTGTGACAGATTGAGCTCCTGTCCATGGTTGGCAAGTCAGCCGTTCAAGACTCAAGTGCTGCACGATGGAGTGAGAGCCTGTTGTCTGCCCCAGTTCCTGCCAACCTAGCAGTTTGAAAGTAAGGAATTGCAAGTAGGTAATTAGCTACCATTTAATTGAGATAAGTAACAGCGTTCCATGCACTGATGTCTAGTCATGCCTGCCATGTGATCACAGAGACGTCTGCAATTAGTGCAGGCTCTTTGGGTGTAAACAGAGATGAGCACTGCCCCCTAGAGTTGGACATGACTGCCTTTTGAGCAAGGAAGATATTTCCTTTTAGAAGCCTTCTACTAAAAATGATGGCATGATCAATTTTTGTATGTCCTGTATTTGTCCTGTATTTGGTTTATCTCCTGCCAACCTAGCAGTTCGAAAGCAAGAAATTGCAAGTAGATAAATAGGAACCACTTCGGTGGGAAGGAAACAGCATTCCGTGCACTCCGGTGTCAAGTCATGCCTGCCACATGACTACGGAAACGTCTGTAGGAGCAGACAGCGCTGGCTCTTCGGCTTTGAAACAGAGATGAGCACTGACCCCTAGAGTTGGATACGACTGGCTTTCAAGCAAGGGAAACCTTAACTTTTACTATTTGGTTTATACTGGTTAACATTTGCCTTTCTTATAAAGTGCTACCCTGTTAACTTCAGTGTCTTTTTTGCCTATTAGGCCACTGGTGGTGCAGTGGTTAAGCTGCTATACTGCCATCAAAACTTCTGACAGTGTGAGTCCGATCATGACAGGAATCAAGGTTGACTCAGCCTTCCAAGGGTGGTAAAATGAGCACCCAGTATGTTGGGGACAAAATGCAAAATATCTTGCAATCCACCCAGAGAGTGCACTAAACTCTATGGGGTGGTATACAAGCGTAATTGCTATTGCTATTTTAAAAAAAGTTTTCATCATTGCTGGGGGAATCTATCCTTTGGGTCTACAACTTTAAAATCCCCCATCACGCTTCCCATGCTGGCATGAGAAATTCTGGGTGTTGCAGTTAAAAGAGAAAAAAAACATTACTTTCCCAAACACTTTTTAGCTGGTTGAGCAGATGAAATATTTAACATAATTGTTACTCCTAGTGTTGTCGTTCAGTTGCACAGTTGAGGAGTCTGGCCCTTTGTGACCCCATGGAGCCAGGCTCCTCTGTCCTTCACCATCCTCAGTCCAAACAGATCTACTCCCAGGAAGTGATGAGGGAGCCTGTCGGGGTGGGGGAGGGGGAAAAAAGAAATCCCATACATTCCCATTACCTCTGCCCGCCTCGGGGGTGGGTGGGTGCCAGTTGTTGGGGTGTACCAGGATGAGTCCCTGTATCCCTGTGGGTCAGCACATCACTGATTCCTCATAAGATAAAGGTAAAGGTCACCCTTGCTCAAAGCCAGTTGTACCCTATTCTAGGGTTCAGTGCTCACCTCTGCATCTGCAGACGTTTCCGTGACATGTGGCAGGCATGCCTAGACACCAGAGTGCACGGAACACTGTTTACTTTCCCACCGAAGTGGTCCCTATTTATCTACTTGCAATTTCTTGCTTTCAAACTGCTAGTTTGGCAGGAGCTGGGACAGAGATGGGAGCTCATTCCATCGTGCAGCAGTACTCGGGTATCGAACTGCTGACCTACCCCCTTCCATTCATCATCTTAACCACTTGAGCAACTCCTAATAGGGAAGCACTAAACAAAGAAATGCTTTATATAGGTTGTAAGGCCAGCGCAGCATGGTAGTCAAACTTTTCTTGGTAAGAAAAGACTAGCACAAGTCAATCCAGGAAGAAACTTCATGCTTTGGTCAGTTTAAAAAGGAAACTAGAAGAGATCTATTTCTAAAAACACATACTGACCATAGTAGTATTTATAGCTGTGAATTTACTGGATAAGATGCATTCAGTTTCCCAGGCTAATCATGTGTAGGTTTGCATGACTGAATACTTCTTGGCTGCTGCTGCTACACATCCTTCTCTTGCCTGAAATATGTGAATTGAAACTGCCAAAATGAAGCCACAATTTGGTGCCGTTTCTTTTGCCTGACCTAGCGTGAGAAAGATTAGCTGGCACTAGATGGCTGTTGGCCAGGTTACCCCCAAATGTGGTTAATAAATACCACAATCTTCGAGGAAGCTTTTCTGTGTAGCTCATGGAAAGTGACAGGCCCTACCTCACTTAAACAAGTTTATATGGCTTACAGGATACCTGATCCTGGATTCCCCAAATACCAAACCTCACTATTCTAACCATTGTGCACAATGGCATAGTGTGTGTTTCAGCTGCCCGGGGCATAAGTCAAATTTGCTGCCCACAGGATGCTGGCACTACCCCTGCAGCAGCCTCTAGGGCTTCTGGAATTGAAGAACACCCATAGGCCCAAGTGAAAATTTGCCACCCCAAAAAAATGCCACCCGGGGCGGGGGGGCTGTCCTCCCCCCCACACTACACTACTGATTGTGCAACAATGTTTATCAAGTTGCCTCAGTGGCCTATGTGAATTTTTTGTGGTATTTGGGATGGGGACTGACTTTCTTCTGCAGTGTTTACGACAGCTCTCTGGAAGAACAAGAGGTGAGAGCATATTTCATCACAGATTTACACATGGGGCTCCTTTCTCCTTGAGATATACACACTTCTCTCTGTGGAAGTCTGTGTGTTTGCCCTGGTTATACAAGAACACTATGTTCCTATTGAGAGATTGATTGTAAAGTGTGTACTGCTCCCCCCCCACCCGTTTCTCTTTTAATTGTACATTTATACTGTGTCCTCTGATCTGCTTATATACTGCTTATCTGAACTTTGGATCGCAAGAATGAATGTGCAATGTGCTGGTATTTGTCTTGTAGGTGGGTGTGAGGTGCAGAGTTCACTGCCCCCAATATACAGTCAACACTGAACCTTTATCTCTGTTGCTCAGTCAGACCAGAGCCTGCATTGCTAACTAATTCAGTATCTGGCCATGGCTTGGGAACACAGCAGGTAACCTGATGGAACTTTTCAGAAACTCTTAGGGGAGGAAAGGTGCATTAATTTCTTTGGGTGATGCAACCCATGCTGATGAGATTCAGAACATTAAGCTGCTGTAATGCATCCTATAGATGTCTGCCCAGCCTGGCCAGATTCTCCTGCTGTGGTAATGGAGTAGACTGCACTGCCAGTGATTCGATGCTCATCCTCAGGCGGCAGTTAACTCACCTGACAACCCTGGGAACTAACGGCCTTGGGTGGCAAAGTCCACAGGGAACAGTGATTATCCCCAAGTGGACTAAATCCCACTTGAACCCATCTTGATGGAGGGCAGCAGCTTCATCCATCCTGGCCTGGGGCTGAGGAGGACTTTGTGTGCCAAAAGGGCTCAGGACCAGAAAGTGACTCGCAGAAAATTGATCAGTGGTACAGGTGTCACCGTGATGCGGAAGTTAAATGGAAAGCATTATATTGTTCCCAGGGCATTCTTCATGGTAGCTAATATTAGGAAATGGATACTACACTTGAAGATATCAGAGAGTAAACAAACCAAAAATGTTGTAGCACTTTAAAGACTAACTGCTGTATTTTAATGTTAGCTTTCATGGACTTGGTCCACTTTGTTACCTAAAAATCACTATCCCATTTTAAACAGTGGAGATGCATTTTGAAATTAAAAAGTTCATCTACTGGCAGACCCCCCAAGAACCAGGCAAAAATAAAATAGTTTATTAACACTGCGTTTAAACAACAGAGGCCTTACTGCTGGATAAAGGCAACCTTTTTGTCAAAATCTAACCGTATGCATGCACATGAGCTTCCCTAACAGGGAGCTCCCTTCCAGAAATAGCAAAGACATTTTATAGATTTCTATTATTTAAACCTATCATATATTGTTACAATAAAGTTTATACAAAAAGAACAATCATCCAGCAGCATGGTCTCATTCATAAACAAATAAGTCAGCTTCAAGTTACAATGGTATGTTTTTAAGGTAAATAGTGACATTGCAAAAAAAAAGATTACAAACATCCAGGAAAATAACAAAAGATTAAGGGGAGGAGATGGGGTTTAAGTGGACAGTAGCCAATGGCAGAATGGAATAGTTGAGTGCGCTCCAATGAGCACATTGGGCTGGATGCTATGAGCCAGTCAGGAACGCAATACGTCTGAAGCAAGGAATGTTTTTGACCAATCAATATTGGAGGAGCTTCAAGAAACTGACTTTGGCTTTTTACTTTGCATTTCCCACCCACATTAATCCATCTTGATTGCAGACAAATAAAATCAACTATCCTTGTGTACATATGTTAATTATGGATCCCAGGCCCAATAGACATGATAGATGCATGCAGGGGACTGATCTTTGGGGCAATAAGGCAATCTGGGTTGGTTGTGGCTCTTTTGCTGTTGTCGCAGGAAGTCTGGCTTTAGGTGAGAGGTCACCTTCAGATTGTTGTTAATTGTTTCTGGGTGGGAACATCATAATCCCTTGTATTTCTGCTTTCGAAATACAATAATAGAGCATATTAGAATCATTTTACAATAATTTTAATGATTTTTGGAACATTTAATTGCAACCGCTAATTGACAATCAATGAGGGACCAATTAGTTGAGTTTGCTATGCATCTGGCCAGGGGAAACCACAATTTAACCAAAACTGTAATTACTTAAAAGTCAAATTAAACACTAATTTTCTTTTTTCTTTCTTGCTGCAGCCCCAGCTTGACTTTTGACAGGGAAAAAGGCAGGGGAGAGGAACCATTTTCAAAAAGCCCGCTCTTCTTAAAGGCATAAACCAATCAGGAAAAAGAGAATTTTAAACTTTATTCCAGCATTTAAAGTGTTAACCCTTGCCTCTGGGTCCTTCTGCTGTCTTTCTCCCCTTGCTCTGATTGTTTTTCTATCTTTTCTCGGTTGCCCTCCTATCAAGGAATCATTAAAAGTATGTACTCCTTTGATCCTGACCGAATCATTCAGCTAGATACAATGTTACTAGTGCACAGCCTTTGAAGTCCTTTGTAATTCCATATTTGGCTTCTCATTCATAAAAAAACCAGCGAGTCAATTGAGGACAATGTATCCGTCTGCAAGGTATGCCTTCCATAGAGACTCATTGTAGCGTCTATTGCTATTCAAGTGAATGGGGTTTTCAGATCGCAATTGCGATCTTTTCAAAAAATGATTAAAAATAGATCTTTGCAGGGTTTTTTTTTTCCTGCAACGTGTTGTGAGTAGGTGTGTGTGTCAGTGTAGTGTTTGGTCAGCCTATCTGTATCGTGGGTAGCAAATTAAAAATAACAAGAGAAGCATATTTTATTGAAAATAAGTCTGTAGGTAAAGGTTTCTCTTGCTAGAAAGCCAGTTGTATCCGACTCTAGGGTTCAGTGCTCATCTCTGTTTCAAAGCCGAAGAGCCAGCGCTGTCTGCTTCTGCAGAGGTTTCTGTAGTCATGTGGCAGGCATGACTAGACACCGGAGTGCATGGAACGCTGTTACCTTCCCACCGAAGTGGTCCCTATTTAACTACCGGTACAGTACTTCCAATTTTTTTGCTTTCAAATTGCTAGGTTGGCAAATGTCTATATATGTATAAAAATAAAAAATAATAATGGTAATTTCAAAATTGAGGTTACAACTTTGTCAGGCATCGGAGACTTCATGGCATCAATTTATATACATCAGGTACGGAGTGGTTGGTTAGCATAATAACAGATAGTATGCAAATCAATATGGCACTTGAAGATGTCTGCCCTTTATAAGCAATGTTAAAGGAATGTAATGCATCGTGTAGGTGCCTGCCCTTTATGGCCATTGTTGTTCAAGGCATGTAATGCATTTCCTCCGCTCGGAATACACTTCGGAGCCAAACTGGCTCTGGACTCCCCTTCCCATCTCCCCCCCCCCCCGCAAATGGGAGCAGCGGCGGGGGGGCGAGAGAGAGAAGGAGCCCTCCCTTCTGCCACCTCCCAAGAAGAAGCCCATTCTCTGGCCAAAGCGCCTCCTCGCCTTGCCCAACGCGACCCCGGCCAGAGTCAGGCGTCCCCCCCCGCCCGAGTCCTTGGCCGGCCTGCCTGCCTGCCTTGGCCCGGCGCCTCCCTCGCCGGCAGCTGCCCCTTCCTTCTTCTCCCCCGGGCCCGCCCGCTCGGCTGCTGTGGCGGCGGCGGCGACCGAAGCCTCGCCTTAGGCGGCCACTCCGGCGCGGGTGCGCCCTCCTCGGTGACCCTCCCGGCGGGCAAGTGCCAGGCTGGAGCCAGGGCGGCGCGGGGGCCGGGATTTCCCCGGGCCAGGCAGGGCCCGGCAGCAGCCAGGAGGCGGGGCGCCCCCCGGCGGAAAGAGAGGCCCAACTCCTCCTCCTCCGGGCCTGGCCTGGCCGCCCTTGCCTTGCCCTTCGCCAGCCAGCCAGCCCTTCCCCGCCTTCCTTCCCCCTCCCGCCTCGCGTTGCTCCATCGCCGGCGGCGGCGGCCCCTGTGGGGATGGGGATGGGGGTGACACAGGCGGCGGCTACCCGCGCCAGGAGGGCAGTGGAGCAGCCGGGCCCAAGTCCGCCTTCCCAAGCCGCGGGGGCCAAGCCGGGCCAAGCAAGGGCGCACGGGAGAGCGCAGCCACGGGGGGCGGGGGGGGGAGCCGTGGAGGCCGCCTGAGGCCGCCACGGGTCCTCCTCCTAACAAGCCCCAACGTGATCTACTCACTGGGTGGAAGGCCCGGAGAGGTTGGGAAAGGCCTCGGGGTCAAATTCCACTTGGAGCAGTTCTTCTTTCTTGTCTAGGTCAGACATGCCAAAAATGAAGCCACCTTTTGGTGAGTTCATTCAGTAGTTCCTTTCATCTGGCCTAGTGTGAGAAAGATTAGCTGGCACAAGAAGGTGGTTGTTGCCTAGATACCACAATCTTAGAGGAGTCTCTTTCTGTGTACCCCCTATAGCTGTATACCCTATAGATGTATAAGATGCATTACATTCCTTTTAACATATCAGAAAGCAAAAACAAACAAAAATTCTGCAGCACCTTAAAGACTAACTATTATATTTTAATGTGAGCTTTCATGGATCAAGCCCCCTTCATCAGACATAGGAGTGAAATAGCAGGCATGAGCTTATATACACCAAATACAGAGTCATAGAGTGATTCAATCAGAATGATATAATCATGTATTCTGTCATTCTGATTTAGTCACTCTATGACTCTGTTAGTCTTTAAAGTGCTGCAGAGTTTTTGTTCTTTTGTTTTTGCTTTCTGATATGCCTGAAACACAGACTAACATGGCTACTATTTTTTAAAAATTCCTTTTAACAATGGAGCAGACATAAAGAGCAGACATGTATAGGATGCATTACATTCCACTAACAAAGCTGAGTGCAGAAGAATAGACACCTTTGAAATGTGATGTTGGAGGAGAGTTTTGAGAGCACCCTTCACAGCAAGGAGAACAAATAAGTCAATCTTAGAAGAAATTAAATCTGACTGCTCCTTAGAAGGTCAAATAGTAAATATGAAGCTAAAATACTTTGGACATCAAATGAGAAGAGAATACTCTCTTGAGAAAGCCTTGATGCTGGGAAATGTGGAGTGCAAAAGAAGGAGGGGGTGGCCAAAGATGAGATGGCTAGATGGTATTGTAGACACAAAGGGGACCGAGCTGGGCAAGTTGAGGAGGATGGTGGAGGACAGAAGTGCCTGGCAGACAGTGGTCCATAGGGGTGCAAAGGGTCGGAATCAATTGTGCAACTGAACAACAACAACAGTCATAAATATAGGATGCATTACATTCCTTTAACAATGGTCATTACATTCCACTTGGAACTGGGAGGCTTATTGGTGAGCTTAGGATGCTTTCCATCAGCGTTGCCCACAAGACCAAGGCTGTGGTCTTCATTCATTTCCTGATCAAAGTTTGGACTTCCAAAATGAAGCCACCTTCTTGACTTTGTCCTTGGGCAAAAGAACCTTCACTGATATGTTTCTGGTAGTAACCAGAAGACCAGCAAATAAGCCAGATTCTGTATCTTTCCACATTCACACAGTGTATTGTTCTCTGCCAGCAGTTGCCACTTGAGCATGTTGGTCTTACATTTAGGCACTCTGGCCCTCAGCCTATTCAGTGAGGTAGGGGAGGTTGAGTTCCTTAGCCATATCCTACTTTAATGTTCTTCTTTGTCCAGTGAGCGCCTTCCTCTGTCTTCTAATTTGGTTTTGCTATTGTGTACCTCAACAGTGTTTGTTCTTGCCATAAAGCTCTTCCAGGACCTGAGCTGATAGACTTGAAGTTCATATCTGTTCAGAGGATGTTAAGACTCATTCTCTTATTTATCCTCTTGGCATCTGCGGTTACTTCTCTCCTTATTTTAGGTGGAGCGATGTCAACAAGAGGACATATTTTCTCCTCACCAAAAGGCTGTGAGGGTAGAGACAGGGCAGTTACTTGGTGAACAGGTTAGGTTAAGCAAAAGGTTAAGCAAAAGGTTCCAGCAGAAGATAAGATCAACCAGCCTACTTGGGATTAAGCCAAGGGTCCTCAAACTACGGCCTGTGGGCTGGATCCGGCCCCCAATGCCAATTCATCCAGCCCCCAAAGCCCTTGTTGCTCCCAAAAGCAGAAGTAAAACACACCTATACAGAGCAATGAGGATGGCATGAGCTGGATGAATTGGCTTTGGAGGTTGGATCTGGCCCACGGGCTGTAGTTTGAGCACCCTTGGCTTAATCTCATCCTGTTGCAAAACAGATTGCAAGGTGTGTTTTACTTCCGTTTCTGTTGAGAAGAACCACATGACCGGCCTGCTGAACTACATGACAGGTCCACAGCCCAAAAATTGGACACCCCTGGATTAAGCCCCTAGATGTGCCTATTATAATAAAAGCATGATAAAGAGTGGTATGGACAGCTTTGGAAAGTGGTATGGAAGGCAGATGAGCAGAGGTTTTTGGACAGCTTGGAAGGCCCCATCTAGCTGGGCATGCATTCACTGCGGATTCCTGCATTAGCAGGAATTTGGCCTTTTTTCAGTCTATTGATCTGACTAGGCCTTAATTTAGAGTCTTGAATTCATTTGGTACCCTGCAAAATGGATACTTCACACCATGCACTGATTCATGAAGAAGTGCCATGATCACCTCTTAATACATGTGTATTCAGAGATATAGTGGGTTCGGATCCCACTGAATCTTTGTAAACAAAGGTATAAGAACAAAACATTGGCAGGTACTGTAAATTCAAAGTCGAGGTGTGTTTGGTTGAGGAGAAAATGGAGCACAGAATGATAGCAGCTTCCAAATATCTGAAGATCTGCCTCAGGGAAGGCCATTTTTTTGGTTGCCTCAGAAGATGAATTTTTTGGTCTGATGAAGTGGACTTGATCCACGAAAGCTAACAGTGAAAATATAACAGTTAGTCTTTAGTGTGTTTTTTATTTTATTTTATTTGGTTTATTTTGTTTTGTTTTGTTTTCTGAGATGTCAGAAGATGAAGTTTCAGTGGGTACAGAAATTTGGCCGGAACAAGATTTTGATTCACAGTTGAAGGCAATCCATAATAGCACAAGCTGTTCAAATGGATTCAGTTTTGCTTGGAAGGAGGCTGTGGATAATTCTCCATTGGGAGTATTTAAACACCGGCTATGTGACTGCTGTGGCTCAAGTGGTTGGCAGGCTGGAAGGTTGGCAGGTCAGCAGTTCGAGACCCGAGTATTGCATGATGGAAAGAGCGCCTGTCTCTGTCCCAGCTCCTGCCAACCTAGCAGTTCGAAAGCAAGGAATTGCAAGTAGATAAACAGGTACCACTTCAGTGGGAAGGTAAACTGTTTCATGCACTCTGGTGTTGAGGCATGCCTGCCACATATCCAGCGCTTGTTTTTTGGATGTAATCAGAGATGAGCACTAAACCCTAGAGTTGGATACAACTGGCTTTTGAGCAAGAGTGACCTAAACACAGACTGGAATGTTTTCTTCCAGGGACGTTGCAGCCGTACATTTCATTTCAGATCCTACACTGAGGTTGGAAGTAGACAACCTCTCTGATACCTCCCAACTACCTGATTCTGTGTAGTGGTCAAAAGATGTTAAAGAATGCTTTGATTTGAATTCTTGCATTGAGCAGGGAGTTGGGCTCGATGACCTCATAGGCCCCTTCAAACTCAGTTATTCTATGAGAACAAAACACAGCGGTATTGCCCCCCCCCATGTAGGAATCCTTAAAATTGTGCTTTCAACCCATAGCGTTCTAAGTCCGTCTGCCTTTATTGGGTTTTTGCAAGGAAGAATTTGTACTCTGCATGTGCTCATAGATACATCTGTAAGTTAAATCCAATGTTGGTCTTAGCTCAGGGAGATTCATTAATACCAGAGGCTTTTATATTGGTGTTGACTAATGAGCTTCATTCATTTCAATCAGTCTGCTCTGGTTGCCACCAAAATTGGATTTATCTTTTGATTATTATTATTATTTTACATCCTGTGTATGCAAGGACTGAACTACAGCACTAAAAAGAGTTGTCAAGACTAGGTCTGGCTCAAATTAAGCTTGAAGAATAATGACCTCCCTCTCCTGTATCTGTACAGTGAATTTCCATGCTACATTGCTGAGTTTAGACCAGTGGTTCCCAGCCTTTTTTGGCCATGGCCCACCTCAGCATCTCTAAAATCCAGATGCTGCCCACCTCCGTGACATATAATTCTTATTATTCAAAAAGTGAACTCCTATTCATGTGGAGGAAGTCTAAAAGGCCATTAACTTGGTCTAAACAAGCTTCCAAAGAACATGGCATCCATGAAAGGACATTTGAAGATTTGAGAAAGAAATAACTGAAAAATTTCCCCCTTTAAAAATCAAACTGCCCCCTGTGGGGTGTGAGACCCATATTAGGAACCATGGGTTTAGACAGAATGGTTCTCAAGTTTCTTCTCACAGTGGCTTCAAACATCCACTTTTAGAACAGGAAAGAAGCATGGCATTTTTATGGGCAGGAAGATTGCCATATACATCCATGCAGGGTCCTGGACAACCCATGATATGTGACTGTACAGTATATGAATTTGGTCAGAGACACCTGCTCCTTAGAATGGCCAAAGAAATAGTTCCATGGGTTTGGAACAAATGCTAGTTGCACACAGTGGTGGGCAGCAAAAAAAATTGCTACCACACTGTGAATGGAGCCTATGCTGTGGGTGTAGCCTATGTCATGGGCAGAGCCTACATCATGGGTGATCTAGTCATGCCTGCCATATCGCCATGTATACATCTGCAAACAGGCAGCACTGGCCCTTTGGCTGTAAATGGAGATGAGCACTGCACCCTAGAGTCAGATATGACTGGCTTTTGAGCAAGGGAGACTTTGAACCACTTGCAGGGCCAAAACCTGATGGGGCAGGGCAGGGAGATGGGTGTGGCCACTGCATTTCGCTAACACCCCCCTGCCACCGCCTGAAGGCCACCCAATTTTGCCACCCCTATGCCCAGAGGCCACCCAATTTTGCTACCTCCCTCGGGGTGTGTGTGTTGCGAACCTGTTGCTGCCCACCAATGGTTGCACATCATGATTGCAATTGGCTGGGAGCTTAATATCACAATTCTATCTCTTCCTTGAGTTGGGTTTTACTTTTAAAAGGACTACCAAACTACATTTCTGGCCATGAAGTTTGTTATTAATTTTTCCAGACCCGAAATATATTTTCAGCTGAGCTTCTTAGAGTTTCCTCTAACCAGAGCAGGAATTCTCCACCTTTTTAAGCCAGGGGCCGGGTCATGCTCCCTGAGACAGCTTTGGAGGCCAGGGGGCCATCTTGCCCTTCCTCTGCCACATGGCACTCTGGGTGTGGTGGGGTTTTTTTATACTACACAATCCCAGAATCCTTTAGGCACTAAGTGTTGCCTGGGGGTTCTGGGAATTGTAGGTTTAAACAAATTCCAAACTCTAACCTCTGTTGAGACTGTTTCATGGATGTTGACCAACTCTGGAACTCTATCCAGAAAAAATTGTCTGATTCTAAGCATGATGTCAGGTGAGGCGGTTTTAATTCACCAGGGTTTTGAAGATAAAAGTGGATATTTTTTAAATTGTTAATATTTGGCTGTTGTTTTTTAAACCTGCTGTTACTGTATTTCTGTATATTTCTGTTTCACTGTACAGTAGTCTGATTCCACATTATGAGAGCATTTATGGCTGAAGATGTAATGTGTGACTGATGAATAAAATAACAAGCAAAACGACATTGCAAAAGGAAAGAAGAATAAATAATTGTCTTCCAATGAAGAAATGGGTCCCTGCGCTTTGTTAACAAGCAGACGACGCAATAGCTCGAAGCTACGACAGCCTTGGTTCACTTTAGTTGTGCCATAGTCTGTCTCGTATCACCAACTCAGTTTCACTTCCAGATTAGTAAAATGCAAACTAAACAAATAAATTAATTGATCATCGTATTGACCCATCAACTTCACAGGGATGTTGCAAGCAATGTGAAACTGTGCTTTGCATACTGAGTAAAGATATGTAAATGTGAAGATTTGGTATAATGCAACATGGTTAGTCAGATAAGGGCAAGGCAGTACAGTGCTTTGAGTTCTCCTTGCTTAAAAATATACAGGTATATGTAACCTTGAGATGTGTGAGAAAGATTTTGCCCATTTATTATATTTATGTGAGAAAATGAATTAAGAGAATTTGGAATATTTGGGAGGAAATATGGTCACTTGGAGAAAAACCACTTCTGCCTTATAATGGACCATAGAGCCAAACAGAAGATCTGCTTTTAGACAATGTTACTGTTGTAAGTGCTCGTTGGTGAAGAGGATAGTTTAAGAGTAACTTCTGCTATTCTCTCCAGGTTTTTTCTCTGCTGTTGCTGTTTTTCAGCTTTATGCTCTGCTCTAACTACGACGGGAATAACCAGACTCTGAAAATATACTTCTTCAGGTGTTGCATCCATTCCAGATATTGGCTGTCATCATGGCAATAGTCTTCCTGTTCTTAATTCCTTGGAACAGTTCTTCCAAGGACATGCCACACCAGACCCTCAGGTTCTTCAGCCATGAAGTCCATCTACATCCAAGGCCTCTCTTCCCAGGGATCTTTCCTTGCAGAGCAAGTTGGAGTACAGTATTCTATACTTTATACAGTATTAGTTCCTCATGAGATGGACAAGGTCTTAGAACTTTCTTTGCTTAATTGTCTTAAAGAGTTCTTGTTCTTTATCTGTTTGACGCAATACTTTTAAGTTAGTCACATGATCAACCCATGATATCCTTAGCAGCCATCTGTAGATCCACATTTCAAAAGCTTCATACTCTTTTCAGATGCTTTAACTTGGGCATTGACTAAAGCATCTGAAAAGTATCTGAAAATATACATTCAAGACTATTAAGGGAAAGGGGGGGAGGTCTAGGAAATTATAAAACAGTAATGGGGGAAATCATGGTAGTGGCCAGCTAGACAGAGGTTTGAGCTTTATAGCTTATAGCTGTGAAAATGCAATGTCTACTTGTCTCTTATAATGTCAGGTCTGCACTAGGAAAATCATCTTTCATTCAAGCCTGCTTGTTACAAAAGCCAGTTTTCCAGTAATATCCGTTCTGTTGAGACAGGCTGCAAATTGAGGACTAGACAGAGGAATTTGAAGCCATCTGAGCCACATTTAGAAGGCTCTTATCTTTGGTGCAATTTATTTTATCTCACACTTGAGTAAACCTTCCATTCACATGAGAGATGTTTCTTCTCCTATAAGGATCCAAACAGCACTTCAGACCCCTCCAACCCCACCCTTTTGACAATTGATGCTTCATCCCCAACTTTCTCTGCCTTTTTTGGAGTTGTCATTCAATGGGCTGCAGCAACAGCCCATTTTTTGGTTCTGTTTAGTAAAGTGGCATAGTGTTACAGCAATCCATCACTAGCATAGTAAAGGTAAAGGTCACCCTTGCTCGAAAGCCAGTTGTGTATCTGACTCTAGGGTTCAGTGGTCATCTCTGCTTCGCAGCCGAAGAGCCAGCGCTGTCTGCTTCTGTCTGCTTTCTGTGGTAGATGCTCCCTTATCTCTGAAATAGTGATTCTTCCCTTAGGAAAATGGTTTTAAAATTGTAAGAAGACGAAGAAGAAGATAAGAGGAGGGGTTTTCTGCACAGTCCTGTCTACAGTCACAATTAGCTGTATGTCACAAGCTGGTCACCAAAGAGAATGCTAACCAGAGCTGCCTTGGGGAGTGAGTTAAACAACCACATTGAGTGCAGTATGGGACAGTCAAGTGTGCTACCAATTGTACCAGATAAACTGTAGCCCTAGAGCTGTGCCCTATAGGACCGGCCAGAACAGTTTGCCAAAGGGGCAGGATGGATCACTCTTACTTAAAATGTGTGGTCTCTGGAAAATAAGGTGAACCAAACCACACCAAAAACTGAATAGCAAGCTACATGCTTCACTGGTCACTCCTAATCAGCTGGATGAATTCGCATACAGCGGATGTGCTATTAATCCTTCTCCCTACTCCTCATTATAGCTGCAGCATCACTGCCTGGTATACTGAATGCCTTTTGCTACCTTGGTTGTTTTTTTTTTAAAAAGGAGAGCCTTATAGTTCAGGTGAGGCTGGGATGAGAAAGAAAGCTTTGGGATGTGACACGTTTGTGCAATGTGAAGCAATGGTATAATGTGATTTGTGTGTATGCGCGCGCGCGCTTACATCCTGTCTGCTTATACTTAATGATCCAATAACTCCTTTTTTGCGAGCGTAAGGGTGTTAACCAAGTCATCCTTTCTGGCTTGAGGTCAATGAAGGTAATTTTGTTCTCTCTGTGAGTTCATAAACTCTTTCTGCAAGACTGGAATACCTGCAGTGATAGATTTACAGACTTCTTGTATTTGTAGCCTGTCTTTTGACTGGAATTCCAAAGGTGAATCTTCCCCATTTTTTAAAAAATTTGAAACAATACATTAAAAATTAAACTTTAAACAGGTCAGTAACTACACTGAAGTGCAGAACTTCAATCAATATCAATTAATAGAAATCATTTTTAAACAGTAAAAGACCAGAACAGAATATAAACAAAACATTGACGACACATTGAAGTTCCTACAAGACAAACAAACAAACATGCGCCCACCCACCCCACCAGAATCTGGAAAAGTTTCTTCTTTGTTTTCCAATAATCTCACAGCCAGCAATGGTACCATTAATGGCACACTCTGAAGAGAAGATAAAGTGTCACCTAACACTCCCATGGTACTATATCTCCGAGATGCTACAGTCCCCATGAAGAGAGGAGACTTTTATGCAAATGACATGATTGAGAAAAATGAACTTTTGCAGCAGTGTCAACTACAGGCAGGATTTCCAGGACTATAAAGTCCATAATTCCCCTTCCTAGGGTTCTACCTGTGTTGCTAACACTATACAAATGGTTAAATGTGGCTCACCTGGGAGAAAAAAATTGCAAGTAGATAGATAGGTGCAGTGGTGGGCATCAGCAGGTTCGCACCAGTTTGCCAGAACTGGTAGCAGAAATTTTGGCTGGCCCCACCCATCCAAGTTTTGAAATAAAGTAGTCCTAATTTGGGTCCAAAGCAGGGCTGTTCCCCTGGCCACGCACACCACACCACGCCCACAGTCTGGTAGTAATTTTTTTTGGAGCCCATCACTGCATAGGTGCCACTTCAGTGGGAACTCCGGTGCACTCCGGTGCCAAGGCATGCTTGTCACATGTCAATGGAAATGTCTGCATACTCATAGTGCTGAGGCTGTTTGGCGCACTGAACCCTAGAGTCAGATATAACTAGCTTTCAAGCAAGGGTGACCTTTTGTTTATTTATTTGTTTGTTTATTTATTCAATTTGCGACTCTGGGCAGTGTACATAAAATCCTCAATGCTTAAACTATAGAAACCCATAACATTCCTAAAAACAATGAAAAACTACCTCCCACCCGCACCAATTAAGAATTTAGTTTAAAACTTTTAAAAGCATGAGTGATCTTGCTCTAAATGAGCCAGTGGGGGAGGGAGGGTTTGCTCCCTCTCCACCTCCCCACACCTGCCCTGCCAGCCAGGTTTTCAGCTCTTTCCTGAAGGGCAGCAGCTCTGTCTGGAGGCAAGAGGTTCCATAGGGCTGGAACGGATACTGAAAAGGCTCTTCTTCTAGTGCTAGAGAGGCGAGCCTCTCCATCAGTTGGTATTTTTAAAGAGCCCCTCCGGTCCACTCTAGTGGGATGGGCAGATGTCCTTGGGGTGATGCGGTCTCTTAAGTATCCTGGCCCACTACCATGTAGGGCTTTAAAGGTAATTACCCGCACCTTGGAGACCAGTGCAGCTCCCATAGCAGGGGTGAGGCATGGGCATAACGCCAGTGATGGGATGTCAAAAATTTTCCTACCACACCGTGACGTCATGGACATCATGGGTGTGGCCAACGTCACGACGTCATGACATCGTGGGCAGACCCAACATCATGACATCATGATGTTGTGGGCGGGGCCAAAAATAAAATTAAAAATAAAACACACACACACACACACACCTCAACCAACCCACCCACCCAAACAACCACAACACAAGCCCATAAATAAATAAAATAAATAAAGACATAAAATAAAAATTAAATTAAAATACACCCACCCACCAAAATAACCACCCACCCACCCCAAACACAAATAAATCCACCCACCCACCCCAAACACAAACCCCTCATTTACCCTGCTTGGAAGCATCAGAGGTGGTGGCAAACCACGGTGGCGTGGCAGCAAACTGCTGTGGCGACCATCCGGCGTGGTGGGAAACTGCCGCAATGGCGCGGCGTCCTGGCGGGGTGGTGGGGCCAGGCGCGAAAAGGCCACCGCCGCTTCTTCAGGCGCTCCCTGCCCCCTTCCTTTCCTGGCAACCAAAATGGCTGCCGGGAACTGCGCATGGGTCAAACTTTCATTTGACACATGCGCAGTAAAAAAATAGAACTGCACATGTGTCAAATGAAGGTTTGATGCATACGCAGTACCCGGGAGCCATTTTGGCTCTAAATTTAATCCCCCCCCCGGTGGTTGCTACCGGTTCGGCAAACTACCTGGGAATGTTGCTACCGGTTCGGGCGAACCGGTGCAAACCAGGAACATCCCATCACTGCATAACGCCCACACCCCAATACTACATAGGCAGCTGCATTCTGAACCAGCTGCAGCCTCCGAATGGTCATCAAGGGCAGCCCCATATAGAGCGCATTACAATAATCCAGTCTGGAGGTGACCTTTACCTTTACCTAGGCAAAGAAATCCAAAGATCCCATCCAAGTGGCAAGGATGGCCAGTTACTGATATGCTCTTGGTAGGTTGCCTTTGATTTGACTTTGAGGCTTCTGAGTTCTGCTGTCACTTCCCAGGGGGATGGTGGCCCAATGGTAACACACTCCCTCTGAGCAGAGCTCAGGAATATAATTTTGGATTACAATTTCCAGAATCCCTGTTGGCCATGCTGCTTGGGGAATTCTCAGAGTTGCAATCCAAAGAAGTAACTCCCCGCCCCCCGCTCCCAGATTGTTTGGAGATCCCTGGAAGTAACTGAAGATCAGAGGCTGTAAACTCTACCAGAGTGTTGTTGATAAGGAGCTTTAGTATAAGGAGTTGTGTGTGTGTGTGTGTGTGTGTGTGTGTGTGTGTGTGTGTGTGTGTGTGTGTGTGTGTGTGTGTGTGTGTGTGTGTGTGTGTGTGTGTGTGTGTGTTGTGTTTCACCATGCCATCAGCATGTACATTAGGCCTTCTGCTCATTACTACACACACGTAACATATCTCAGTGAGCTTGTCCTTTGCAGGCTAGTAAGCCTCTCCTCTTGAGCCAGCATTTGTAAAATGATATTTCTATATTTACTTAAACGTCTATTTAAAGAGGAATCCTTCATAATTACTCACCCACAGATAGATGACACTGTTTTGGCTGTGTTTATTTAGTTTCTATTAGTGATTGGCAAAATGTCTACTGTGGCCTTAAAGCAGATCTAGATGAATGACCCCTTGATCATAAAATAAAGTATGTTGCCTTTCCCCCCCCCCTCCAAAGTCCTTGTGGGAAATGGCATTCAGAAGGACATACATCAATGTCTCCTCCTATCATCTCAAGTTAAAAATACAAAGAAACCCAGTAATTTCTACTGGGCTGGTTTAAGGAACAAATTCTTGGATAGATTCTATGGCACTTCAAGCATCCTATTCTCTTGGGGATTTATCAGTCTGCAGGGGGAATAATACATAGGCAAGGCTGGCTCTACCATCAGACAGGATGAGAAAGTTGCTTTCTGCAAAAAATAATATTTTTTTTAGGATGTTGGGAAAAGGCAGCAATTTGCCAA
The DNA here is from genome assembly GCA_030440675.1 of Furcifer pardalis. NCBI lineage: Eukaryota > Metazoa > Chordata > Lepidosauria > Squamata > Chamaeleonidae > Furcifer > Furcifer pardalis. The sequence continues at coordinate 102,326,756 of CP126896.1, read as the reverse complement.
TTATTTACTTTGTTATAGTATGGCCAGGTTATCCTTCTATGGTAATAGAGTAGACTAGGGGTTTGCAACCCCCGGCCCAGGGGCCTAATCCAGCCCATGCATCTCATTAATTTGGCCCATGGTGAAAATTTTGGCACCTCTAGGACCGCCCACCACCTGCAGCAGCAGGGGGAATTGTGCTGTTTTTCTGGGTTCTTGCACAGCCTCCGGTGCTCCCAATGGTGGTGGGAGGCTTTTCAGAGCATGTTGATTCTGTTCTGGGGGAGTTTCCTCTGCTGCATTTCGGCAGCTAGAATGGGGCAGTCGGGCACTTCCAGTGCCGGGTGGAGCTTATGTCAGTGTCTGGGCTCCCAGCGCGGAACCAGGGAGTCACCAAGTGCCCCATTCTAGCTGCAGGAGGCTTAGTGGTTAAGATGCTGAAAGGTTAGCAGGTTGAGACCTGAGTGCTGCACGACGGAGTGAGCTCCCGTCTCTGTCCCAGCTCCTCCCAAACTAGCAGTTCAAAAGCAAGACATTGCAAGTAGATGAATAGCTACCACTTTGATGGGAAGGTAAACAGCATTCTGTGCACTTGGGTATTGAGGCATGCCTGCCAAATGTCCACAGAAACGTCTGCAGACACAGAAACGTCTGCAGACACATGCCTGCCAAATGTCCACAGAAACGTCTGCAGACACATAGCTCTTTGGCTATAAACAGAGATGAGCGCCAACCCCTAGAGTCAGATACAACTGGCTTTCAAGCAAGGACAACCTTTACCTTTACCCTGTTCCTTACCTAACCCTGATTCTGGCCTAACTTTATGCTGGAATAGTGGCTGTGAGTCTGGCATGAGGGGTTTTTGGATCTCGTGTAATTCAACTCCTCTTGTCTGTTATTTTTATTGAAGGGGGCAGTCCTGATTTCAGCCAGCAAAGTATGTTTTGCAATAAACCTTGTAATCAGATTTGGAACTAACAAAAGATAAAAAAGACTACAAAGTATGCATAAGGTGTGTATGCATGTGTATACTGTATATCTATGTGCGTGCCAGGAAATCCTGCTGTTAAAAAATCTTAAATCAGACAAGGACTGGTATGAGAGGCTTCTGCCCATTCCAAACCAATGGTAGACAGTGTGTTTTTCATACTGTCACTGTGTGTGATCATGTATGTATAGAAGACATATAGTAGTTCTTATTAGCAGTTAAGAGCCTGACTTCTATTTTGTTGAGCAGTTAAAAAAATAGGGACCTTGAAGGGGACTTTAAAATTGCAACCATTTCCCAAAAATATCTAAATGTTTTAAGTCTATTTATAGTTATTGCAATCTACTGAAAAATCACTCTGGGATTCCTGCTGGCATAAAAAGTGATAAACAGATAGATAGATAGATAGATAGATAGATAGATAGATAGATAGATAGATAGATAGATAGATAGATAGATAGATAGATAGATAGATAGATAGATAGATAGATAGGATTGATTGATTGATTGACCATGGAAGATGGCTAAACTCTGTAGTGGCTTATGGTTTAAACAAGAAGAGGCTTCATCTGGAGACCACTTATGGTTGAAACATATGATTGATCTTTCATAATAATTTTCCAAGGTCAATATATTTACAGGGGTATGGGATAGGCTAGTGGGACGAGAAATACGATGTTGCAAAGAACAATACTCTATAGGAACTTGGAATGTAAGATCTATGAATCAGGGCAAGCTGGAAGTGGTAAAAATGAAATGGAACGAATAAGCATTGACATATTGGGAATCAATGAGTTAAAATGGACAGGGATGGGCGAATTCAGCTCTGGAAACCATCATATCTACTACTGTGGACAAGAAAATCTTAGAAGAAATGATTGGCGATAATAGTTAATAAAAGAATGAAAAAAGCAGTAATGGGATACAATCTTAAAAATGACAGAATGATTTCAGTCTGAATCCAAGGAAAACCATTCAATATCACTGTAATTCAAGTCTATACACCAATCAGTGGTGCAGATGAAGCCACAGTTGACCAGTTCTATGAGGACCTACAACACCTCATAGAACAGACACCAAGAAATGATGTCCACATTATCATAGGAGATTGGAATGCCAAAGTAGGAAATCAAAAAGTACAGTAAATGGAATAACGGGCAAGTTTGGTCTTGGAACACAGAATGAAGCATGGCAAAGATTGATAGAGTTCTGCCAAGATAACACACTGGTCATAGCAAACACTCTCTTCCAGCAACACAAGAGGCGACTTTACACATAGACATCACCAGATGGCTAACATCGCAACCAGATTGATTACACATTCTGCAGCCAAAGATGAAGAACCTCCATACAGTCAGCAAAAACGAGACCTGGAGCAGACTGTGGCTCAGATCATAATCTACTGATTGCAAAATTCAGGCTTAGACTACAGAAAATAGGGAAAACAATTAGGCTAGACAGGTATGACCTAGACAACTTCCCTAAGGAATACACAGTGGAGGTGTGGAACAGTTTTAATGGCTTAGATTTGATAGACAGAGTGCCAGAAGAATTATGGACAGAGGCACGGGACATCATACAGGAGGCAACAAGGAAAACCATACCAAAAGAAAAGAAGTGTAAGAAAGCAAAGTGGTTGTCTGATGAGGCTCTTAAAATAGCAGAGGAAAGAAGGGACGCAAAAGGCAAAGGAGAAAGGAAAAAATTCCATCAATTGAACACAGAATTTCAAAGAAAAGCAAGGAGAGATAAGGAAACCTACCTAAATGAACAGTGCAAAGAAATAGAGGAAAACAACATAAGGGGTAGGACTAGAGATCTTTTCAAAAAAATTGGGGAAATCAAGGGAATGTTTAAAGCAAAAATGACCATGATAAGGGGAAAAAATGGCAAAGAGTTAGCTGATGCAGAAGAGATTAAAAAATGGCAAGAGTACACAGGGGAACTATACAAAAACCATCATATTGGCCCAACGGCAAAATAAATGGAGGAGAAACTCTGATTCCCAATGGTCATGGAGGTGGAAGAGGCCATGCCAGATGGACTTGCTGAGAAGGCGTACCTTTTCCATATCCTCAAGGCTGTGGCAGTCCATTGCAGTCCTGGTGTTAAATCCTGCATGTCTCATATCACATGTGCTGCAGGAGATGGCTCTGTAATCATAGTGTATGGGTCACTTCGTGGCAAGCTGGAATCCACCTTAAATTGACACCAATGGCATTTTTCCTGCTTCAGGAAAAAGTGCATTCTTGAATTTGAGTTGCAGCCGACAGCAACAATGAAGACAACGATGTCGAATGGCAGCTCTAATGCCTCCAAACTCTGAGGGTCCCAGAGAAATGTCAAAGCAAGGGGGTCTTAACAGAGTAGGTGGAATAGGGTTCGTTGAGTTTTAGTGTCAAGGTGTGTGCTGCATAAAGGGTAGCACAAATATATCCAGAAGAACTGTGTCGCTATTTCCGCCGCCGCCAAACTGCAGAGCTGGAAAGGATCCTTCCAGTCAAGGAGGTACAGTAGGGAACTGAACTCCTAACCTCTGCTCTGTAGCCAGAGACCTAAACCATTGAGCAAGGAGGAAGAAATGGCATCAAGGTAACTGAAATTAAGAGAAAACCAAAGGGCATCTCGCATCCTGTTTGTGGGGATAGCAATGTGAGTTGCATGGGCTATAAAGAAGTGTTGGCATCCATTTTAGTTCAGCACCTCTTTTAACTCAACCAAAAGCATACATAAATGTGCGTAAGTTTTCCTGGTTCTTTTCATTTAGCAAAATGGGGCATGGGGCAAAGAAGAAAAACTGGCTTCTTCAAATCATTATGTCTGCACTGTCTGTCTTAACTTGGAGGTCTGCAGACACTCAGCTGAGGTTGCAGCTGTTTTTGATTTTACATGGAAGGCTGGGAACAAGAAAGGCATAAAAAAGTTAGTTTCTTCCTTTGTGAAAGCATAGAATCCAGCTGTAAGCTATGAGTTTTCTCCATCACAAACAAAGCATACAGTCTCTCTCTGTATATAAAGCATACAGTGAAAAGTTATGCAGTCTACATTTTAGATAAGTTGGAGATGATTTCAGATGTTGGACTAAAAGAAGAAGAAACAATTAGCAGCTAGAGGATGAACTCTCAAAAAATGAGACTCGGCTTCAGGTGATATTAAAAGTGATATTAAATTATCTTCTTCTGGTTTAGGGACCCACTATTATGTGCCTGGCTTTTCTGTTCTTGAGTCCCATTCCACTGCTTACCTTTTATAAGAAGATTGTGTTAAATATCACAATCTGCCATTCTCAGTTTAGAGCTCTGTGATACAATTTTACCTGCATTGCTGCCTCTAGTCAGAAGTAGCAGTTAGAAGTACTGTAATGATTAGGAAGCCAACATTATCCCATCAGAGTTGGTGTTACAGGACTCAATCAAGAGAAGGAGTCAGAAATTTACCCGCTGGATAGCACAGAACCTGAAGCTTTATAAAGGTTTCCAAGGACAGTCCCAGATATGGTAGAGTGATCTATTTTAGACATAACTAATGTGAAATACAGTGTTACTGCTATCTCTATCCAAGTAAAAAATAAAATAAAAATCACACCTGGCAAACCAACTACAGTACTGCTAAAAAGGCACCTGTAAATGGAATTAGATTCTTGTCTCACTCCTCCTCAAAACCTTAACATTCTTTTACAACTGATTATCACTAATAAATATTAACCAGTGGAGAAAATAAAGTTAGGATAGATTTGTATAAGATAGTTGACATATCAGCCATCTAACTAGACAGGCTTGTCCATCTTTTGTCAATGATGTTAGACCAGGACTAAAACTCACCAAAGCATCCTCCATCAGATCCCTTGGGCAAGGTGAAAGTGGAGGGCACATGTCATGGTCTGCTTAGCCAGCGGGTGATGTGATATCCAAATGGCTAAAAAACTGCATGCAAATGGACTTGATTTCTCAGGTCCATTTGCATGTGTGGAATGTCATCGTGGAGATGTCTACCAACGCATGAACTCCTTGCTGAATAATGACTCCAAGGTATCCAAGTCAACATATGACTTAAATTAAGGTAATAGTAATGGGTTATTTTTTCTGATTGGGCTTAAGAAGAACATGAACCCATAATCTAGAAGTATATTACTTTTATAAACCAATGTTTAGAATGCTTCCCTATGAATGATGTCTTACAACTTTTTATTCACATTTTGAAAACTGATCCAGTCCCACAAGTCACTTTCTGGTCCTGAGCCCTTTTGGCACACAAAGTTCTCATCAGCCTCAGACCAGTATTGATGAAGATGCTGCTCTCCATCAAGATGGATTCAAGTGGGATTTAATCTACTTGGGAACCATCACCCTTTCCTGTGGACTTTTCCAACCAATGCCTCAGGGTTGTCAGGTTAATTAACTGCTGCCTGATGATCAGCCTTGAATTGCTGGCAGCATGGTCTATTACCATAGCAGGATAACCTGACCAGTTGCTTTCTACTTCTACTGTTGAGCAGTAACTGCCCTTCAGAAGGTTCTCTGTTGAAACCAATTCTTTTCTGCTGGTGTAACTGTTCATTCCTGAAGAGAATGTCTCAGCTTTGGCCATTCTTATTTAGGTAATCTTGCTGAGAATCCACACTCTTCACAAAAGCTAGAGTTCTGGAGATGTTGCTCTCGGCTTCCCTGCCTTGCACAAACTCTCTCTCTCTTGCTATCAAAGAGATGATTTTTTAAAACTATCCGTGGAGTAAAAAATAACAGACATTTGATCAGGAGTCAGAAAAGGAGTAGAGATTGCATTTCATATACAAATAGATTGTTTGAGTATACCGAAGAACTTTAGAAGGAAATCAGATTGTGCTTTTATAAGTTACAGCAAAGTTTTTGGTTGCATGGATGAGCTGTAGAAGAAATAGGCGTTCCCTCGATATTTGATTGTCCTGAATCATAGCCTGTTCTAGGGGCTGCAGTGGCTCAGTGGTTAAGAAGCTTACCTTGTTAGCTGGAAGGCTGACAAGTCAGCAGTTTGAGATCCGGGTACTGCCCGTCTCTGTCCCAGCTCTTGGGGACATGAAAGGAGCCTCATTTGGGTGTTCCCTGAGTGGAGTTTCTTCCATAAAAATCCCTAGAACTCAGAATAATTTCTGTCATGAAATAATGATGATGATGATGATGATGATGATGATGATGATGATGATGATGATGATGATTATTATTATTATTATTATTATTATTATTATTATTATTATTATTATAATAGCCTGTACTTTGGTCAAGAAGTTACTATTAGGACAGAATATGGTGAAGCAGAATGCCATCACATAGGCAGAAATGTTAGGCAAGCCTTCACTTTATTTCTCAATCTCATGTGCAGAACATATCATATGGAAATCTGGATCAGATTCAGATTTTTTTAAAAAGAGGGGGGGAGATGAAAATTTGATATAGGACAGAACTAACCTTTTGACCCATGTTATAATCCTGATCCAGATAAAGCCTCCGCCCTCCAGCTATTTCCAGTGATTGTGAATGGGAGCCTTTCTTGTAATAGAAACAGCAGTCTAAGGACCCATGAACTCTATTTCGATTTGCAGCAGGGGGTGGAGTGTTAAAACTTTGCAGCCTACTTTGGATTAGAACCTGACAGCTGATGAAACATGCAAACATGTGCTGATAGAACCTGGAAAAATGACTTTTTTTTTTTACTATAGTCACCAGAATACTGCACCAAACGTGGACACTCTTTTTTGTAGTGCAAAAAGGTAACTTTCCCCAGCTTTGCTTGCTAATTGCATCAGTGGTGTTGTGTCTTTCTTAACCTACTATCTTTGAGTTTCTTTTCTATCCTCATACCAGAAAGGCTTTCATCTTTCTTTGTAGGGCCACCTGCTTTCTTCTGAGTCCATCCTACTCCTTTCCTAGCAGTATCTACATTTTTCAGTTGCAACTCAATACCATTTTTTGTTCCCATGGATCCATCCTGTGATGGAACTTTGGTGACACCAAAAAAGCAGAGAATTCTAAGGACGTATTCTAGACAGTCAAGTTATCCCACGATGGAGAAGGATAAAGGGGATCACTTGGAAGTGCAGTTTGAGATTTACATCCAAGGATCAGGTGGGGTTGAGAGAGAAAACCACACCACACCTTGAAAGAACACCCTTGTGATGGCAGTGGTTAAACTGCTGTACTGCAGCTAAAAATGCTGACATTGTGAGTTTGATCCTGATTTTGGGGGTGGGTGGGGGAGTGAAAGTTGAGTCAGCCTTCCATCCTTCCAAATTTGGTAAAATGAATTTAAAAAGAAAAGCAGTCACACTCTTAGTACCCAATACGTTGGGGGCAAACATGCTCATTACCTTTGGAACCGTCCAGAGAGCACACTAAGCACTATGGGACAGTATACAAGTGTAATTACTATTGCTATTTAGCCCAATCCATTCTGTCATCGTCTATGCCCCTGCATGTCTCCTATCCCAATGGTGGCAAACCTATGGCATGCATTCCAGAGGTGGCACTCTGGCCCCCTCTCAGTGGGCACCTATGCAGTCATCCCAGCACAGAGTTTGCTCCACCACCCCCTGTCCAGCAGCCCAATGGGAGCACTCCCTCCCTCCCCCAGCACAGAGTTCATCCCACCCCTCTGCCCAGCAGTCCAATAGGAGTGTTTCCTCCCCCAGCACAGAGTTTACCCTGCCCCTCTGCCCAGCAGCCCAGTGGGAGAGTTTCCTTCCTCCCCTGTTGCTGTGCTGGCACTTTGCAATAAATAAGTGGGTTTTGGGTTGCAGTTTGGGCACTCAGTCTCTATAAGGTTCACCGTCACTGTCCTATCCCATCGTCTGCAAGGAGCAGGGTAATGTTGTATTTGTTTCCATTTATTGGTGATTGCCATTTCATTGGCTTACAACTCAAGTGACATACCACTGAACTGCTGGGGGAAATACCTACTAGTTCTACCTTGGCTCAACACCAGCAATCACATGCTGGAAACAACTTTAAAAAAGGGAGCAACTCTACCAACACTAAACAAAAAGCAACAACAGACACATTACAGTGGCCCCTGCCACGGACCAAAAAAGGACAACTAAGCATAGATAAAGGTCAGACTGATTTGTGACTACCTGTACATCGTGTCTGATTTCAACCTAAATCTCATCAAATTACAAAACAGAGAATTCCGAAAGAGGGAGTCATGGCAATAAAATTGGCATTGAACTGCTATAATTCTGTAGCATAGTTTCTGTGCTCTAGTTTTTCCTGACACACCTTTTATTGTCTACTCTTTCTTCTTGTTCCCTAGTTATAAAGTAAGCTCAGTCAATGACTTTCAGAAACTCTTGGATTTTCCTGCCCATCTTTCTATGACATCCACCAGAGAAACTCAGTCAAATATTGCTTCCTTGTCATAATTACTCACCCCCACACACACACCTCTGTGCATTGATTACATTATAGATAGTGCTTCACCTTCTTGATGTTCATTGATTTACTTCCTTTAGAGATCGTTGAAGCAAGAGAGGCTAATCCAAGTTCTTCTTTGGTAATCTGGAAACACCCAGTTTGCATGTTGCAAAATAAGAGGGGAGAGAGAAGAAAAGAAAAGGAGAAAGTAAGGAAGGGAAAAGGGACTGTGGTAGTTTAGTGGTTTTTTAGATGCTGAACTTGACGACTGCAAGGCGACAGTTTGAGACCCAATTGCTGCATGACAGAGTGCATTCCCATCTCTGTCCCAGCTCCTGCCAACCTAGCAGTTTGAAAGCAAGAAATTGCAAGTAGATAAAAAGGCACCACTTCAGTGGGAAGGTAAACACCACCTCTGTGAACTCTGGTGTCTAGTCATGCCTGCCACATGTCCATGGAAGCAAGAGGCGATAGAAGAACCCATGAGTTGCGCATGACCACCACAACTTTAGCTGAAGGCAGAACTTCGTGACAAATGGGGTGTCCCTTGTAAATTACTACAGTGTCTTCCAAGATGCTGGCAATCCTTGCCAAGTTGTAATGCAGAAAGGAGAGCCTGTGAAATGGGACAAGCCCATGTGATATCATGACATCAATATTTCAGTCATCAGTAGACAGTGTGTAAGGGCTTAGTTGGAGGGAAGGAGGGGAACTTCCAGGGGGGCCCCCATCTCTCTTTTTTAAAAAAGTTTTATTTGATTTGAAAAGGGAACACACACACACACACACACACACACACACACACACACACACACACACACACACACACACACACACACACACACACACACACACACACACCGGGGCTCTCCTGGTGTGCTTTGGTGGTTCAGTGTGTTCTTCGGAACTTCGAGGCTGAAAATTGCTCTGGCTGTAAATTAAACAACTGACATTTGGCAGGGCCAAAGCGGTTTTAAATTTAAATTTTAACCTGTGTGCCTCAGTACCTGATGTGTATAAATTGATGCCACAAGGTATGACTCTTATGTCTGATGAAGTGGATTTGATCCACAAAAGTAACATTAAAAATACAGCACTTGGTCTTTAAAGTGCCACAAAGATTTTTGTCTTTTTGTTTTGTTTATGCTCTGAGATATCTGATATGGTTGCACGGACTAACATGGCTACCACTTCAAAAATTTGCATTTAAAAGGCACAGAAGGGGAGAAGCAATCTTTACACTGGGGGAAGGGTGTGTGTGAAATCCACTTGTGTGTGACCATCTCTATCCCATCCCTGTCATCTCTTATTACTGTATATGCTGGCGTATAAGACTACTCCCCCCCCCTGAAAAAACATGCCTCCAAGTGGGGGAGGGGGATCGTCTTATACGCCGGGTGCACTTCAGTTGGGATAGACATAGCTGCCCATAGTGGCCTCCCAATGCCCGCCTGGTGCCCATAGTGGCCGCCCGATGCTCTCCTGGTGCCTATAGTGGCCTCCCGATCCCCACCCACCTCATTCTACATACCATCCAGTATCGCGTGGTATCCAGCGTGGCTGCGGCGAGCATCAGCAGCGAGACAGGGGTGACAGCCTTTTCGGCGTGACCGGCCCGTTCTGCTCAGCGGGAAGCAGCGGTGCTCCGCCCCACCCCTTGTCTATGCAGAGCTCACACATGCGCACTTGCGCACTAGTGTCGGCCATAGGGAGATGTTGAAATCAAATCTGATGTTCTTTTATGTTTTATTTGGTGTGTGGAAGGTGTGCGGAAGAGGGGGTAGTCTTATACAGCGACTATATAACAAACTGTATATTTTGAGTGGAAATGTTGGGGGGTCGTCTTATACGCCCAGTCGTCTTATACGCCGGCATATACGGTACCATTTTGGGCTGCTCTTAATACAAGATATCTGCAACATGGGTGACACTGTTATTGGAACTAAGTGAAGATACTTAGCGTTCTGTTTTGAAGCCAGCAGACCTTGGAACATATCATGTTGGCCCTGAGGCAAAGCATTCTGGATAAGTAATTTCCTGTCAAGCAGACATGGATGGGGCACTGTCATTAGGCAGAGTGTTTTCTAGCTGCATCTGTGAAAAGTTCTGCCCCTGTATGGTGAGGAAAATGAGACGTAAAACAAAGACATTGCTGGCTGCATGAGGCAGCTGCCCCATTCTGTCCAGTGCTCGGGCCATCCCTCTCCGAGGCCTCTGATTACAGCATTCAACACCCCATGTGTCTTTTTTATGAATGATATAGACAAGACTCATTGCTAGCTTTCTTTTCCCAGTACAGTAATAGCAAAAGGCTGGGCTGTGATGGCTTAGGGGTTAAAATGCTGAGCTTGACAACCGGCAGGTCAGCAGTTTGAGACCCAAGTGAGTGCCTGTCCTCTGTCCCAGCTCCTGCCAACCTAGCAGTTTGAAAGCAAGAAATTGCAAGTAGATAAATAGGCACCATTTTGGCAGGAAAGGTAGCAGCATTGCATGTGCTTCGGCGTCTAGTCATGCCTGCCACTTGACCATGGAAACATCTGCAAACACAGACAGCACTGCCTCTTTAGCTGTAAATGGAGATGAGCACCGGCCCCTAGAGTTGAACACAACTGGCTTTCAAACAAGGGAAACCAGACTTTTCATATTTTCTGTGGTGTTTGTGCTTCTTCTGGTTTCACTCAAACTAGACAGAACAGGTTACATGATCTTTTTGCTAGTAGAAGTCAGTGTAGACAGTATGTAGGAAACTATTGCATACCTGTTTTTGTTTCCTTTGATCCCTCCCTCAAAAGGGAAAAGGCATAATTGTATCCTAGTCTTTCCCTACATTTTTGGAGACTTGTTCAGGTCAAAAGATTAAATGGATTGGAAGAATTCCAACCCAGAGTCAACAATAATTTGACTGAGCTTTTCTTTTCTGGCACCAAACAAAGAAGCCATGCCTCTTAGAAGTCATTCCAGGTTAGGCTGATGATGGAACATGTCTCCTGTATCTGTAGGTACATCTGATTTGGGTGTAGCCAGATCACAACAAAGACAGCACTTCAAAAAGATTGTACACGTCCTCACAATGAGCTACTGACAGCAGGATTGCAGTAGATGGTGTTTAAAGGCATCAGAGACATGTAGAGAATCTAGTCATTTAATATAGGTGGCATGCTTTCTGAAACAGGTTGTTTGTGGTAGAGGATTGTGTTTTGAAAAGTAATTTTAAATTTACAAGGTGGAAGACATGTTCCCAGTCACCTTTTGCAAATAAGAAAAAAGAAGTGCTGAGAGATTGCGTATTTATCTCTTGAGATTTGAACTTACTCACACTAGTTTACTTTCTGATGGAGTTTACATGTACATTTGGGCTCATTCACACTTTACAATAAAGGATCACTCGGCATATTTTAATATGTGTAAAGATGGAAGTGGCTTACTATGTTTTCCCACACTTCCAGAACTATTAATAAGGACTAAAGATAAAGGTCTCCCTTGTTCAAAAGCCAGTGGTTTCCAACTCTATTGTGTGGCACTCATCTCCATTTACAGCCAAAGAGCCATCACTAAAGCTGATGTTGAGGGGTTTGTAACCATTCTTCTTGAGCCCATTTCACCTGGCTATAGTAGAACGAGTGAAGAAGAGCAGTAGGGGAAAGCTGACTGCTTTTTGGATTCTCTTCACTCCAAACCTATTGCTTGGGTATGCTTGTTTTCTCCTTCCTTCTTTCTTTTTCCACTAGGTCAGCTAGGTAACCAAAGGAGGGGGGAGAGAGTGAGGAATCAGTTGATAGAAAGGAGGAAGTTATCAATCAGCCTTGTTGACTGCTTATTAAGGCAGCTCTGCTTTACCTATGCCTCTTGAAAATCTAGACAGCCTGAGCTGAGCTACCTTAACAAGCTGCTAACAAGGCTGAGTTGCCAATTTCCTCCCCTCTCAGATTTTACTTTCTTAGGATCAAAGATCACTGCAGATGGAGATTGCAGCCATGAAATAAAAAAGCGACTGAATCTTGAAAGACAAGCTATGAGAAACCTTGGGGAAATAGTTAAAAGTAGAGACATCACCTTGAAAACAAAAATTCGCATAGTCAAAGCAATGGTATTCCTGGTGGTAACGTATGGTTGTGAGAGTTGGACCATTAGGAAAGCTAAGTGCGGAAGAACAGACACCTTTGAAATGTGGTGTTGGAGGAGAGTTTTGAGAGTTCCCTGGACAGTGAGAACAAATAGGTCAATCATAGAAGAAATCAACCCTGAATGCTCCTTAGAAGGTCAAATAGTAAAGATGAAGCTAAAGTACTTTGGACACCAAATGAGAAGAGAGGATTCGCTTGAGAAAGCCTTGATGATGGGAAAGGTGGAGGGCAAAAGAAGAAGGGGACAGCCAAAAATGAGATGGCTAGATGGTATTGTAGATGCAGTGGGCACAGAGCTGGGTGGGTTGAGGAGGATGGTGGAGGACAGGGGTGCCTGGAGGGCGATGGTCCATAGGGTCACAAGGGGTCGGAATTGACTGTACGACTGAACAACAACTCTGCTGACTCTTTTGTGATCAGCTGAAATTAATTTTGAAACATGCAACTTCCTGGATGTGACTTCACAGCAGATCCATTCAGATTCCCTCCCCCTCCTCCATTGTGTAGTCGCACCCCATGGCATGTTAGAAGGGAAAGTACTGTATCTGCAACAGACAAGGCATAAGGCTTTGGCATTTCTTGGCTGAATAAGTCATTATACATGATGTTCAAAATGGATTGTCAACAATGAAGATATTCAAGATAAGCTTCTTGTAAGGGCTAAGCCCGGGCTTGAGCCACATATGACCAGTTTTGCCAGAGCCCACCCACAGATCAATAAAGATAAAAATTCGTAAATAAAGCAAACTGAGAAAGAACCAGTGTCTGCTGTTCAGTTTTGAAATATAGAGCTACAAAGGGTAATGACTGGTTTTCCTTTTTAAAATAAGCATGGACCAATGTGGTTTGGTTGGATGGAGCTAGCTGGTTCAAATACCAGACATGGTTTTATTGGCACTGTTATCAGGATGAGTCAGGAAGTGGGGAATTTTCATAACAGGCAAAAATGCTAAAACGTGACTGTTTCAAAGAGTTTTAGAGCAACTTACTTTGCCAACTGGCCAGTATTTAATGATTTTGACAAGTAAATCTCAGTTCCAACAAACTAACCAGTACTGGAGTCTGAAAAAACTAAAAGAATCCAGATTTGCCCAAGCTCTTTGTAGGACTACTAGTTTCTGCCAAGCTCTCTACCTTAATCAACCAGGAGATAGTTTGCAAAATAACATATAAGATTGGCAACATTATAATGCTTTTAAACAAATTGATGATGTACTGACATTTGTAATTGTGTGTGCGATTCTAGGATCATTAAGTTAAAATATTAAAGTACTGATACTCCACTTTTCAGACCAAGAATGTTTAGACCATACAGCCAGCAACTCAATGCTGAGTGACTCCCTAAAGGGACTAATGGCTGTGGGCAGATGAGCTCCCTTAGGAGGGGTGGTGGTCCACTCAGTGGATGAAATGCCACTGGAAACCATCATATTGGGCCCAACGCCAAAAGGCTGTGGCAGTCCATCGCAGTCCTGGCGTTGAATCCTGCCTGTCTCATTTAATATGTGCCGCAGGAGATGGCTCCATGATCATACTGTGTAGGTCACTTCTTGGCAAGCCGGGATCCACCTTAAACAAATTCACGCCAGTGACATTTCTCCTGATTCAGGGGAAAATGCATTCTCGGATACGAGTTGCGGTCGACAACGACTGTTCCTGGAAAAATGAATATCTCTCCCAGATCAATGGGAAAAATGATGTACATGTCTCATCATTTTCATCTTCATCTATTTTCTCACTACAGTCAAACGTCACATAAAGAGCGCCTTGCTTAAAGAGTAACTCGCTTAAAGAGCACAATTTTCTCTGAATGTTCGCTTCACTTAACAAATAAAACCAAACAAAAACTCGCTTAGCAAATAAATCGGGGTTTGCAATCCCCCCCCATTGGTCACTTTCAATGGTGTTTCGCTTAAAGAGCAAACTCGCTTAAAGAGCAATCCTGTGGAATGCATTATGCTCTTTAAGCGAGGTACAACTGTATATGTATAATTTGCTAGTGTGTACACAGCATATTTTTCACACGTACTGATCTGACTAATTACACCAAAGCTTTGCAAATATATACAGTATTGAATTCTAAAGTTCAATAGGAATGTGGGATCCCATGCAGATTGGCTGATTTAAGGGATTTAAGGGACAGCCACCCCTTTCTGCCCTTGTTTTTATCTGTTGCGTTGTTGTAATTTTTCTTATGAATTTTTAAGGTTTTAACCTGTGATTTTAATCTATGATGTAAGCCGCCCAGAGTCGGGTCTACCCGACTGGGGTGGGATAGTAAATATGAGTAAATAAAATAATAATAAATAAGGTCTGGCCGGCGCTGCTCCGGCTGTGGGCGCTGCTTCATGGTGACCGCTGGCCTCGCTTCCCGCCTTCTTGGGCGCCGCTGCTGCTGAAGGCGGCTGAGCTGCCGCCACTGGGCTTGGAGGCGGGGTGGCTACATGCCTGGGACCCCGATGGTGGGCTCCCCGCTGGGCCCACACTGCACCTTGCCTCCCCAGACCCTTGCCCGCACCATCAGATTCCCAGGCCCGCGACCACCCTGCCTCCTAGCCCGATGTAGCCCGAAGGTAGGGCTTTCCTACCGGGAGAGGGAGCTAGGGGGGCAGCGAGTTTGGCCTTCAGCCCCGGGCGACTGAAACCCGCCCTATGCTACTGGTGGGGCCCACACCCCACAGGGGGATTTCAATTCGCAGAAGCGTACATTGGCTGATCAGTGCTTGGGGGAATTGACTTAGGCTTCTGGGAATTGAAGTCCCAAAACCACAAGGTTGAGAAACATGGTGCTAGTGTGTGAAAAGAAAGCTATCTGTTTACTGTCCATGTCTCTGCCAAGGTCTGACACTCATAATTCACAAATTTGATAAATCAGGTACTGTATTCTGAATTTCTTCACACTCCCCTAGCTTCTTTTTTCATAGAATTGTGCATGTTTCTCTGCTGAAACTCATTACATTTGTTTTTGACCTAGTTTTCTAACCTGGAACATTAGTATACCTTTGATGAGTGTCTCCTGTACATCCAAGTCATTCTTGTATAAAGATGAGCACTGTTTGGGTAGGCATGCTGACTAGCTACATAATCATCTAAGAGTAGCATTATCCAAGCTTGGGTAGAAGAATAAAATTGGCATCTTGTTTAAAAACATCATTGCTGAAGTAAAGCAAAGCAATCACACTTATATACCGCCCCATAGTGCATTTCCTTAGTGTATTTTCTCGGCGGTTCACAAGTTAATTAGCATTTTGCCCCCAACATGCTGGGTACTCATTTTACCGACCTCAGTAGGATGGAAGGCTGAGTCAACCTTGAGTCCTGTTCAGGACTGAACTTCCAAACGTTGGTTGCAGGACAACACTTTACCCAGTTCCAATTTTATTCTTGCAAACACACAGAAGAAGTGGTTAGTCTGGCATGACTTGTTTTTGAGCAAATCACACTCTCATTCCTAGGTGCTCACAAGCAAACTGTTTAATGTTCTGTTCTTGAGCATTACCTTGTATCTATGTCAAGTTGACTTGTTGATAGTTGTTCATATCCCCCCCCCCCATTTGAAAACCAATAAAACAAACTTGCCTTCATTTTCAGGAAATTCACCTGTTCTCGAGGAATTATCCATAATGATAGATAGATAGATAGATAGATAGATAGATAGATAGATAGATAGATAGATAGATAGATAGATAGACAGAGCTTCTGATATTATAACTGCCAATTCCATTAATACCATTAATTGGAAATACAGTACTGTAGTTCCTTATGTCTGAAATGTTTGAAGTGGTAGCCATGTTAGTCTGTGCAAGCTTATCTGAGAGTAAATAAATCAGAACAGCTCAAAAAAATGATGAAGTGACCTTGGTCCACGAAAGTTCACAGTTAAATACAAGAGGTAGTCTTTAAGGTGCCACAACATTTTTTGTCTTCTTTATTTTTCCAGTTCTATTTTACTTATTCTCAGATTTCCTTATGTCTGGACTCTGGATACTTGAATTCAGTCAAAGCAATTAGATGTTCATGTACCATCTTTTTACCTATCTTGGTCTGTAGGTCTTTTGCCAGGTTGAGTCTGCTTTCACTATCCTGAGTTTTGCCTTCCTTTGAAAATTTACTAGATTAAATGAGGTGTGTAGAAGTTGCAAAGTGGCTCCTGAATAAGGCAAATATCAACCTGTCTACACTGACCCTTTTGCTACATCTAAAACTTAGTACAGTTCTGTCTTTGGATCTGTCCCTGAAAGACAAAGGAACATACATTGGGAGAGCTAATTTAATTCAATCAGTCCCTGCCTCAAAATGATGCCAGCAGGAAACATGTCTCCCTTTAAGCCGACTCTTTTACCCGCTTGTCTGTCTGAATGACTTGGAGAGTAATTATACTCCTCTAATATTGACACATTTAATTTGTATCCAAGAAAAACAAATTAATCCCACCCCCTAACCTCTCCTGCTTTTAAACATTTCTGTGTGGGTCTTTCATTTAGTTATCTGCAGTGTGGCAAACGTATCCACTGAGCCTTGTTTACTGTACAGGATGTCCGGAAGTTTTGCTGTTTTGTGCGCAAAGAATGTTACCAGCAGAGGTGGGTGCGTGCGGTTCTGTGGCAAAGATGTGTTCCCTACTGTGATTAATGTGGAAAATGGTGCAAAACAGCAGATTTCCCATCCTCTAAGGGGTGCCCAAACATTTTGGGCCATGGGCCGGTCATATTATTATTATTATTATTTATTAAATTTAATACCCCGCCCCAATCGGGAGAACCCGACTCTGGGCGGCCCACAATCAGAATAAAACAAGAATAAAACAAGAATAAAACCATCACTAAAACGTCAGAATTAAAAAATCGGAAGATGGTTCAGGGAGGACAGTCACTATGGCCCAGGGACTGGATCTGGCCCCTGACACCAATTCATCTGGCCTACGAAGCCCTCGTCACTCCCAGGAGTTGAAGTAAATCACACCTGTATGGAGTTTCTCCCGCAAAAATCCTTTCAATCCAGAAAAATTTCTGACAAGAAATTCTTATTATTAGCACCGAACCTTGGAGTCAGATACGACTGGCTTTTGAGCAAAGGCGATCTTTAACTTTACCCTTACAACAACTCTTGCTAAGCCAGTCAACAGACTTTGACTGCTAGGAAGGCATTTCGGCAGGAGTCTCTTGTCCTTTCCCTGAACATTTCTGTTTTCCTCACGCTTTCCTAATTTAACACTGGCTTCCCTATTCTGAAGGGTTGTGATCCAGTCTCCCGCCTGACTGCCCTTTACAGTAGTTCCGTGCTGGAGCCATAGGCTTTTGGGGGCCGGGGGAAAATACGTGACTTATCGGAGCTGACTGAGAAGGCGAGCCAGCAACAACGGAGCCAGTAATAAAGGCTGGAAATCATTCCCACAGCACAACCAGGAAGAAAATGCAGACTTCCTGTCTCCAGGTCCTGTGGCTTTTAGATGCCAATCGTCGGTGACCTCCACAAACAGCCAGTGTGGGACAAATGACCAAAAAGAAATGGTGGTTTGGTCTGCGTGTATGTGATACCCAGATTGGAGTCCTATTTACATTTATGTGCACCCCGAGAGTATTCATTGATAAACGTCAAATTTTGTGGCTGTAAGCTACAGCCAGCCCTAGTTTGTGTCATTCTATGTAAAAGATAGTTTCAAAGGGGGTGGGGTAGAAGAGTGGCCTCCTAAATGTTCTTAGGATTTGACACTCATCATCCTCAGTTGCTGGCCCGTGCATGTTGGCGCTGAGGGAGCAGGAGTTAGACAACATCTGGAGGAAATCGTTGATCAAACTGAGTTGCAAGCAGTGAAAATGACTGTAGTTAGTTACCATGGTGTACTGCTCAATGCTTAAACAATGGCAGAGCAGTGCACCAACGGTGGAAACTTCTCCACTGGGCCGGTAAGGTGCTGAGTTCTCTCTGTGTAAATATTATGCAATATACTGGCTCCTCTTTGTGTGTGTACACTTGTGTGCCTGTAGTGGCCAAGGACAATATAACAGGTGTCATTTGTACAGGGATGAAGGGACTGCAGTGGCTTAATGGTTAAGATGCTGAATTTGATGACTGGAAGGTTGGCAGGTCACCAGTTTGAGACCAACCTAGCAGTTCGAAAGCAAGAAATTGCAAGTAGATAAAAGGGTACCACTTCGGTAGGAAGGTAGACAGCCTTCTATGGACTCTGGTGTCTAGTCATGCCTGCCACATGTCCATGGAAGTGTCTGCAGATGTAAACAGTGCTGGCTCTTTGACTATAAGCAGAGATGAGCACTGAACCCTAGAGTAGGATACGACTGGCTTTCAAACAAGGATGACCTTTACCTTTACTAACGAGTAACATTTCTTAATTAGGAAGGAAAGGTCTTTCTTGACAGCATTTAAAAGAGGCATTTGAGCAGGATTTGTCCAGTTGGATGCCATTCTCAGAGATGGGAAATGTTTGGTCTTTTGAGTTACAAAATCTCACAGCCAACCCAAATATTGCCTTGCTGGGTGTGGGAATCCAAGAAAACAAAACACTTCCCATATCTGACCTTTCTCTTATCTGTCTTGGGGTTGTGGTGGCAGCTGGGGGGGGGGGGAATTGGACAGTGGTCTTCATGGACCGGGGTGCCCAAACATTTCAGGCCACAGGCCAGCCACACGGTTCAGTGAGCCGGTCGCATGGTTCCTCCCACTGGAAGCAGAAGTAAAACGCGCCTTGCAATTTGTTTTGCAACAGGATGAGATAGATTTTAAGGTGCCCTGCTTAAACCAGGGCCCCCCAAACTATGGCCCACAGGCTGGATCTGGCCCCGAAACCAATTCATCCGGCCAGTACTGACCTCATTGCTTCTAGAAGCAGAAGTAAAATGTGCCTGGGGGCCAGATCCAGCCCACTGGCCATAGTTTGGGGACCCATGACTTAGACAGACCAGGGAAACAGAATGGGCAGAAGCGATGGTGATTTCAGGGCTACCTTATCCTCTCCTCTGGGTCTAAAATATGTCATTTCATTATTATTTTTTTACTTCAATGCAATCCTTCTCCCAGGGGAGGGATCCAAGACAGTTTACAAGGGATTAAAACAATCTGGGTTGAAACCACAATAAATTACAGGGTTAAAAGGCAATGAAACGTACAACAATAATTAAAAATGGTTGCCAAATACAATTTCATCCTTTCAGGACTATCAGATCATTCATATTCATGATCAACTTTGCTAATTGTAAATCCTATTTCCTATTTCTGGCACAATTCAATGGACGCCTCTCCTTTTCTTTTCACCTCAAATCTTTTTCTAAAACCCATCTTTCCTGGGAGCCATCTGGACTACCTCGTTTAATCTAGTCAGAAAAAAATGAGGAAGGTGGTTGTTCTTTCTTTTAATGAGTCAGACCAGAATTCTCCAGCCTATCAGGACTCAATTGGCATGCACGCTAAGCAAACTGTACCTTGGGGCAGTGATGGCGAACCTTGGCACTCCACGTGTTCTTAGAGTTCAATTCCAGAAGCTCAAGTCCATGTGAATCCACACAAATGGGTTTACTGTACATGTAGTAAACCCATTCATTTGGATTCACAGGGGCTTGGGCTTGTGGAAATTGAAGTCCAAGAACACCTGGAGTGCCAAGGTTCACCATCATGGCATTAGGGCATTAGATTATGATTGGCCTCTAAATGCCAAGGCCCAATAATTTAATACAGTGATGGCGAACCTTGACACTCCAGGTGTTCTTGAACTTCAGTTCCCAGAAGACCTGATCAGCAGGAGTGCTGACTTGGGGTTCTGGGAATTGAAGTCCAAGAACACCTGGAGTGCCAAGGTTCGCCATCACTGGTTTAATATTTCCCCACACATTTCGGTGATGTTACGGGGCTCTTAAAGTTGACCTGGCTTGCAGCTGTGGCACGTCCTAATACAGACCTGCAAACAGATCTCTTCCTGCTCTACTTGGAACTATATGGCATTTGTCCTTGGGTGTGGGTCCTATTCCCTTGGGTAGGGCTAGTTCCAGGGCCAGGAACCAGAAGGTTACTAAGGTTAAGGTAATCTAGGCAGAGGAGATCCAGAGCCAAAGTCCTAAACCTAAACAATCCATGTCAAGTCAGTCCATGCAAGTGAGCACAGAGAGTGCAAAAGCATAGGCAGTCCAAAAGATCATACACATCAAGGAGTCAGCACTAATTTCCAGAACCAGAAGAGATGATTTCTCCCGGGGATTAGAGTCCCAACTGAAGTCTTTTTAATAGTTGAGCTGCTGGAGCTCTGTGGGACTGCGGTGGCTTAGTGGTTAAGAGGCTGAGCTTGATGACTGGAAGGTCGGCAGGTCAGCAGTTCAAGACCCAAGTACTGCACAAGGGAGTGAGCTCCCATCTCTGTCCCAACTCCTGCCAAACTTGTAGTTCGAAAGCAAGAAATTGCAAGTAGATAAATAGGTACCACTTCGGTGGGAAGGTAAACAGCCTTCCATCTAGTCACACCTGCCACATGACCACAGAAACATCTGCAGAGGCAGACAGTGCTGGCTCTTGAGCTATAAACTGAGATGAGCACTGCATCCTAGATTCGGATATGACTAGCTTTTAAGCAAGGGTGACCTTTACCTTTACCTGCTGGAGCTCCACCTGACAGTTAGCTGTAGTTGTTACAGCATCTGGAACAAGAACTCAGTCACAAAGTTTAACTGCAGTTATTACAGCATCTGGAACAAGAACTCAGTCACAAAGTTTAGCTAATGGGTCTTCCTGGAAGCAAATACCTCCTCCCAAGGAAACCACTATTCCTGAGAAAGCTCTTTCGTCCTTCTCTACACTTGAGCACTTTATCTATGAGATTCAAGCCAGGGTCGTGTCTTCAGCCTTTTCCATTCCTTCCAAGTTCCTTCAGCCTTTTCCATTCCCAGCCTGAAGGGAGCAGCAGCTGTGCAGCTCGGGCGGCTATAAGCTTGCTGCCACCACCGCTGCTCTTACTGGATGCTCCCTCTGCCAGCCGGCCTGGAGGGAGCAGCAGCTGTGCAGCTCAGGCGGCTCGGTCAGCTGTGCAGCTAGGGTGGCTCTCACCCACTCATCTTTGGGCCATGTCACCACCTGAAGGAAGAGGACCGGGCCCAGCTGCGGCCGTTTGGGCGGTGGAGGAAGCTCCTACCTGCCTAACTCCGGGCTCTACCTGCCCAGAGACGGATAAGACAGCCACAGCCCAGGACCAGGAGGACACTTTCCACCCCACTGTTGGTCTGGTGCTGCCACCACCGCCACTGGACTCTTTTCCCTCAGCCAGCCCAGCCTTCAGGGAATGAAGAACAGCTGAGCAGCGCAGCCGACCAGAAGAACTGTTTTGTATTGCTATAAAATGTGTATTGCTCTTGAAATGTTTTTTGAAATGTTGATGTGATTTTGTAACTGTAATTTGTGATATCCTATCTCTTTGTTAGCTGCCCAGAGTCGCATTGGGAGTGGGGCGGCATACAAGTTGAAATATAATAATAATAATAATAATAATAATAATAATAATAATAATAATAATAATAATAATAATAATAATAATAATAATAATAATAATATGATGATGATGATGATGATGATGATGATGATGATGATGATGATGATGATGATGATGGAACAGACCAGGAATCCCACTTCCTCCTTTGAATCTTCTCAGCACATGTGACTCTCACCTTTTGCTGCACACCTGGCAAGACCAATATAACATTCTATTTTAGCAAAAATTTAAAAGATCAAATGGCACCAAAGTCTCCTTCAAACTCTCCAGATAAAGATTCCTCCGGCATCTCCCTTGGGCAAGGTGAAAGCAGAGGACACAAGTCATGGTCCGGCTAGCCAGCGGGTTACGTGATATACAAATGGCAAAAACCGCATGCAGATGAACTTGATTTCTCAGATGTGTTTGCATGCACAGAGATGTCTACCAATGCATGGACTCCTCACTGAAATAATGCTTGTTTGACTGAGCCTTAAGATCTCTGTGAAGAAACCTCTGTCTTCTCCCACAGGAAATCCAGAAGGATGTTTGAGAAGGAATGGAAGTGATACTGGTAACCCTGGGTTAAGGAAATTCTGCATAAATCAGAGCAGGTAAAGGGCGATCTAGGGCCGTGATGGCAAACCTTGGCACTCTAGGTGCTCTTGGAATTCAGGTCCCAGAAGTCCAAGTCTCTGTGAATCCACACAAATGGGTTTACTTCACATATGCGCAGTAAACCCATTCATGTGGATTCACAGAGACTTGGCCTTTGGGAATTAAATTCCAAGAACACCTGGAGTGCCAAGGTTCACCATCACTGATCTAGAAAACCTGAGAAGTTTCTTCTCTCTGTGTGTGTCTCTGCCTCCTCTTCACTATGCAAAATATCTATCTTCTCAGTTGCTTCAACAAGATGGAGATGTTCAGATAATGAAATTGGGTTAATTGGTCTGTATCTCTCTGCCTCTCATTCCATCTGTCCTCTTCTTCTCTTATAATTTGTTATTGCTGCTACCGAAAAATGGGGGCTCACAGCATATTCTGCAACTTCAGACCATTCTTTAAGATGGGAAGTTCAGGCTTTTACCCAACAGTGAGACCCATCTACAAAGAAAGAGAGAAACGCTGAGAAAGGTTGCTGAAGGGTTTTCTCTTTCTCCTACCATGTGGGATTGTCATTGAATTTTTAAAAAGGCATTTTTATATCTGCTTTGTGGCTAGTTGATACCTCTAATGAGCTATCTGGAAGGGAGTGTATGTATGTATATATGCTGAGTTTGAATAAACAAAGATAATTTGGCTAGACGGCCTGATGTAAGCTATGTCCACTGACTTATGCCACAGCTTGGTGCCAATGAAAACATACGCTGCAATTTGAATGGTTCCCATCCTTGTGGTCACTTTCACAAGAGAAAGAAAGGAGAGGATAGCACACAAACACTGTTAAGCCGTCAAAATTAAACATATAGTTAACAGCAACAATCGCAACGTCACATGGGCTGTTTTCCTGGCCAATAATATCACTAAAAAGAAAGAAGTTTGTTCTAATTCAACAGATCTGACATTGTAACTATGAAACAGGAATAACAATAACTTCTTATGGGCATAACGAGTGGATATTTGGGTAAATTAAAGAGCCCTTCTGGCACAGTGGTTAAACTGCTGTGCTGCAGGCAAGACATTGTGAGTCCCATCCTGACGGAGGATTGAGGATGACTCAGGCTTCCATCCGTCTGAGGTCAGTAAAATGAGTACCCAGCATGTTGGGGGAAATGCTAGTTAACTTGTGAACCACCCAGAGAGTCCACTGAGCGCTCTGGGGCGGTATAGAAGTGTAATGGCTATTGCTACCAACTCAGCAAATAAGTTTATAGGTCGATGTAAGTTCTTAAACATGGTGAAAAGAAGACGGCTAAGGCAGTTTTCGATGTGGACAAGTCAGCATAGACTGAAGAGCAAGAAAAACAGGAAGCAGAAAGATAGCCCCAAGAGCTGCCGTCTCCCTGTCGCTGTGGGGGGAAAGGAAAAGACGCCCGACTCCCCTATCATGTCTCCTGTCTGCAACTGATTCGGGTCAGCTGCTAAATATATCAGTGCTCACTTGTTTAAATGTGCTGTTTTTTCAGACCTATCAAGATGGGCGCCATATTGTTTCTTAATCTTATCTTTCCTTAGTGAAATGTCTCCAACCTTTCTTCCTTTTGCCTTCATATTTTGCAACGGAGCCCCTTGTGCCAATGGCACTTAATAAATATATTCCCTGGCTTTGGAAAGCGCTTGGAACTGGGTACTGTACCTAATAATAATGCTTATGTGGTGGAAATTCCCTGTTGGGAGCTTGTTCATACAGCTGGTATTGTAGAGACCTGCCAACCTGGCACCTTTAATCACAGGCTACTGAGGTTGCTTCTACCTTGCATATTCCAGCAAAGGACTTGCGATTAGTCAGGTTGACTAGAAATGTTCCAGGACAATGGATTCATTATTAAACAGGGGAGTCGCCTCTCCTTTCCTTTACTGAAAGTTATTTTTTAATGTGACTTTTAAAAAAGCAGCAGGGAAAGAGAGAAAAAGAGTGAGAGATAAGTGGGCCAGAAACTGTGAGAATAATTACAGAATGAGTACTAGGGGAGTGAAACAGACTCACACTGACTTTATGGCTATTAAACAGAATAATTACTCAGTAAAACTCACAGATTAAAAATAGAAAAGGTACATCTATTGCAAATGCAGCCAGGAATAGCACAGGAGAAAGAGCATTAAACTCATTCACAGAGATCCCTAACACTTGTTTCTACAGATATAGGTATGCTAGGTATGCTGGTATTCCTTCTGGAGGAAACTGCTGCCCTGCTTTAACAAAGGTGAATAGTTATCATGCAGGTAGCAATTTGTCTGCCAAGCCTTTTAAACGGTGGTGGGATTCAATTTTTTTACTACCACTCTGTGGGCGTGGCCTACTCTGTGGGTGTGGCCAGATGTTGGCCATGTGACTTGCTGGGTGTGACCATGTGACTGGGTGGGCGATCTAGTATGCCTGCCACATGACCATGAAAATGTCTGCAAACACAGACAGCACTGGCTCTTTGGCTGTAAATGGAGATGAGCATTGTACCCTAGAGTTGGATACAACTGGCTTTTGAGCAAGGGCGACCTTTACCTTTACTAACAACTTGGAACTAAACAGGGCCAAACTTCACAGCAAATTAAATACCAATCAGGGATCTTCTGTTACGTGACTAGCCCACAGCATGAAAAGTTTGGGAACTCCTGGGCTATAAGATCATTAGAATTGTGCAGTGTTGACCCTGGATTCTTATTGATATTGTTACTGCTGCTTGATAGTGTTTTAATTTGAATACTGTTATGGTTTTAAGATTTTTATGCCATCCGGCTTTGCTTCCTGTGCTTTTTCTTGTTTTTATTTGCAGTCACCAACTACCAAAGCAGAGACTGAAATCAAGGCATAGCTTCCTCACAGCTTCTGCTCCTCCAAACAACCAGCCCCCACAGACCACCTTAGAACTATGGAAGGTGAACAAGGAACTACCAGCTAACTCATCAGAACCACATGATTCTCTACAACCTGGCCAAGAACAACCATGGCTTGTGTGGAAAGCTTTAAATAGACTGTGTGCAGGGGTAGGAAGCAGTGATAGGATGTAACAGGTTTGCACCAGTTCACCAGAACCGGTAGTAACTTTCCCCAGTGTCCTGGAGAACCGGCAGCAGCTTTTGGGGGGAACCACCTTCGGGGCTTACCTTTTTAATGGTTCCTCCACTGCGCATGCACGCCAAGCACTTGGTATGCATGAATGCCTACAGTGCTTTGCACGTATGCACAGCCTCCTTGCTGTCCTCCGAAGCGGGGAGGAGAAAGAGAACCTGCTAGCCTGAAGCTCCCAATAGCCTGCTCCCCAGGATAAGTGACTCGCCTTTGGATGTGGTGTGTCTGTGTGTATTTTAATGTGTATTTAATACCTTTACCTATATTGACATACTACCACAGTTCCTAAAAAGGCCTGGTGGCTTGGCTTGGGTTTTTAAAGCAGTCTTGGAGTTACCTCATCAATAAGCTACACCTGTGCTATTCCAATTGCTGTTCCAATTGGAGAACTCTTAAGGAGGTACAGCTGTTTTACATTTATATTAAGACATATTATCCTAGAGAACTGGTTAGGCAAAGACTTAGTACCTAACTTCTTTAACTGTTGAAAAGTTGAAAAGTGCCACAATGAAGCCATCTTGTGGTGAATTCATTCTGTAGTTCCTTCCATCTGACCTAGGGTGAGAAAGATTAGCCAGAATAAGCTTTAAGCTCTGGTTTAAAGGCTCTGGTTGATTTGTGTTTGGGGTAGGTGGGTGGATTTTAATGTATTTTTTATTTTATTTATTTATTTAATTTACGGGTTTGTGTTGTAGGTGGGTGGGTGGGTTGAGGTGTATGTGTGTGTGCTTATTTTTATTTTATTATTATTTATTATTATTTTTCCTTTGGTCCCACCCACGTCATGAAATTGGCTCTGCCCATGATGTCATGACATCATGACATTAGCTCCGCCCACACTGTGATGACATCACAGTGGGGTGGTAAAAATTTTGACATCCCACCACTGGTAGGAAGATCACAGGCTAATCTGAGGAAGTGGGGTTTCCCTGTAGATGACAACCTGTGTGAATGCGGAGAAGTACAAACTGTCAGCGATATGACAAAATGTCAGCATGACAAGAGTTAGTTTGTGTTCTGGTTTGGTTGTTTTATGTGGTTGCATTTTATAATTTTTATTGTACTGTTGTTTTGACTGTAAGCCACCCTGAGTCGCCTCGGCGAGTGGGAAGCAATAGAAATCTAAATAAATAAATAAATATGATACAATGCACATGATGCCTCTCAATGTGCACTGAGGAGGACTTTAGGTTGGCAAGAGGAAATGCTGTCGATGTGGCCCGATATTGGGCAGATGTCATCTAGCCCTTTTAAATTCTATTTTGTTTTTAGATGTGTTAATTTTAGCTTTGTATGTTATTATATACTGGTGGTGCCTCTGACACGAAGAAAGTAAAAGAAATATACAATCCAATATGATGCTTGAAACAGTTTCAGAATTTTCCTTTTATCCTCTTTGCAGCAATCCCTATGAGAAAAACCTGCTCCAGACTTTCCCAGCCACTTGGAATGTCTATTTTTTTTCTGGTGGGGGAACAAATGGGTCTATCGAAGGGCATATGTTGAAGTTGCTTCTTCAAACCATCACATTATAGGGCCATGATGGTGAGCCTTGGCACTGCAGATGTTCTTGGACTTCAATTCCCAGAAGCCCAAGCACCCTGTGAATCCACACGAACGGGTTTACTGCGATTCATCTGGCCCGTGCTGCCCTCGTTGCTCCCGGAAGTGGAATTAAAACATGCCCGTACGGTCGTGTTTTACTTCTGCTTCCGGGAGCAACGAGGGCCCCGCGGGGCTGGATAAATCGCAGTAAACCCATTCGTGTGGATTCACAGGGTGCTTGGGTTTCTGGGAACAGAAGTCCAAGAATATCTGGAGTGCCAAGGTTTGCCATCACGGGTATAGGGTATAGTTTTGGGCTTCAGTTTTATATCAAAGCACCATACTTGGGGCATCTTGGGAGCCTCAGAACACAACTCTTCTAAGCTCCGAGGGCAGGAGATGCTGTTCCTTCATGGAGCCATTCTATTCCCACCACTTATTCCAGCCTGCTTCACAAATCCTCCCACTGAATGAGGCTCTATTTATATAGCTTCTCCCGTTCCCCACAATATTATGTATATTTAAAGCTTGGTTGGAACTCAAGGCAGACATTCCATAAATAGTTACTGTTTACCCACCTCTTTCGACAGCCTGTTGTTCTGTACACAGAATGATTCCAAATACTCTATTTGGATAAAGAAAATAAAACATTTTTTTTTAAAAAAGGAAAGGTGATTCTTGAACAAGATCAGCTTCTGTCTGGGAAGATTTGCAGATGCTATTTTCAATCTTCCTTTGGGTTGTGGCGACTGTATTAAAACCCAAACAACATAATTAAAACCTTATCAGTGGGAAACTGATGTTTAGGTATTTAGGGATGGGGGGGGGAGTACTGTACTGTGCTGGGTAGAAATTTACACAAATATTCCTGAGACAAGAAGGGTAAATGAGAAATATTCATCTCTTACAGCACTATGATGGGTGATGCTTGTCTTCCAGTGGCATTAACTGGCATCAGAGTTGTTAATTGGTAATAAAACTTCACGCAATGCAAAAACAAATGTGTAGAACATTCTACCATGTGAATTTCATCATTTCTATCTTGGATAGCCTTTCAAAGAATTAGGCTACTCTTCTCCATCCAACATCCTCCAGATGTATGTATGTATGTATGTATGTATGTATGTATGTATGTATGTATGTATGTATGTATGTATGTATGTATGTATGTATGTATGTATGTATGCATGCATGCATGCATGCATGCATGCATGCACTGTATTTTTCAGACCATAAGACGCACCTGACCATAAGACACACCCAGTTTTTAGAGCAGGAAAACAAGAAAAAAATTCTGAACCTTCGGACCATAAGACACACCCTTATTTCCCCCCCCCCCTTTTTTGGGAAGAAAAAAGTGAGTCTTATGGTCCAAAAATACGGTATATATGTGTATGCATTGTTTAGCATGATTAGAAGACCACACAAACCATGGTTTGGAATTCACAGCCAAACCAGAATTAGAAAATAGCATTTAAAAGACTTGGTGAATTAGCCATTGAGTTTGGAAACAAAAGGGCTGAGCAGAGATAAGGTCCAAGCAGATAAGTCGTCTAAATCATTGTGGTTTTATTTTCCACATCTATACAGTTGTACCTCGCTTAAAGAGCATAATGCGTTCCACAGGATTGCTCTTTAAGCGAAACACCATTGTAAATGACCAGTTGTGGGAGGGATTGCAAACCCCGATTTATTTGTTAAGCAAGTTTTTGGTTGGTTTTATTTGTTAAGCGAAGCAAACATTCAGAGAAAATTCTGCTCTTTAACGAGTTACTCTTTAAGCGAGGCGCTCTTTATGCGAGGT
Source organism: Furcifer pardalis (assembly GCA_030440675.1). NCBI lineage: Eukaryota > Metazoa > Chordata > Lepidosauria > Squamata > Chamaeleonidae > Furcifer > Furcifer pardalis. Next base: position 102,297,738 of record CP126896.1, on the reverse strand, counting down.
TTGACTGTGCAGTAAAACCTCGGATAACGCTAAAACTTGATTCCACAAGTCTTGGTGTTATCCGATTTTTAGTGTTATCCGATGCATGTTAAAATCCTATGGGATGCATCGGATAACGTTAAAGCTCCATAGAGATACATTGTAACCGCACAGGGGTTAGCGGTTGTTATTCGATCCATCCCATAAGACTTTAACGTTATTCGATCCAGTTCTCCCCCCCAGATTACATTAACATTATGCGATTTTAGCGTTATCTGAGGTAAATGTTATCCGAGGTATTACTGTATTTAAAAGTTTAATGGCTATTTTTGGTTCTGAAGTACAGTGGTATCCTGTATAAAAAACACTTTGTATAAAGAAAAATTCATATAACAAAGCGTTTTTGAGCTACTGGTGATACACCACATAAAGAAAAAAAAATTCGTTATACGGGGTGTACCCGGTATAACGAACATTTTTTGTTGTACGGGGTATATCCCACATAATGACACACCCCCCCCCCCGGTAATGCAGGGTATCGCCAATAGTGATTCACATAACAAAAAAATTGTATAACGAAGCAATCTGTGGAACGAAGTGCTACTGTACATTGCTACGTCAAATAGTTTCTGACTTGCAATAAGCCTATGAATTTGTGATCTTCAAACAACTAGCTACCTAACAGATCCATATTACACTTTATGCATGTGATGGCTTGCTGTAATGGCTGAATAGATGGTTCTCACTCAGCTAAATTTAGTCTTAATTAGTTTATGACGATTACAAAACAGGTCTGAATTTGTCCTATCATTATTTGTTCTGCCAGTTACAATGGGGCCTATATGGATAACTAATTTTAGCTATACCGGAGCCATTTGAACTTTTAACATTGGTAATCTAGTTGTGATCTTATGGATATCATTCAAGTACATCTCACATCAGCCTTAGCTTGGATGATGAGAGCCATAGCCCAGCAATATACAGTCAAACCTCGCATAAAGAGTGCCTCACTTAAAGAGTAACACGCTTAAAGAGCAGCATTTTCTCTGAATGTTCGCTTCGCTTAACAAATAAAACCAACCGAAAACTCGCTTAACAAATAAATCGGGGTTCGCAATCCCCCCCACAATTGGTCACTTACAATGGTGTTTTGCTTAAAGAGCAACCCCATGGAACGCATTATGCTCTTTAAACGAGGCACCACTGTATAGTTAACATAAGCTAACTATATATTGCTCTGAATATGCTCTGAATAAGGTCTTTTCAAACTTTGGACTTTGGACTTCAATTCTCATAAGCCTAACTCAATTCCTCAAAGCACTGATCAGCCAATGTATTGACTGAGGCTTCTGGGAATTGAAGTCCACCAGTTTTCCACAGAACATAGTTTTGGAAATGCTGCTCTAAATAATAATTTAAAGGCTCAGAAAATGAATTCTCCCCCTCATTTATAGTTAATCTACACATGTTCAGAGTCATGCCCATAAGGGCCCTCTGAGCCATGGCAATAGGGCATTTTGACCCTGATTAGGCTGAGTCTATCACATGCTCATAGAGGTATTCACAAGAAGACTTTTATTGAAAAAAGAAACCTGTAACTGATATACAAAAATATACTCAAGAAGCAAACTTCCACACACAGAGAGGGGGGCAAAGCAAGAGTATGTTGTGTGGGGAAATATTCCCAGAAAATAGATTAGAGGTGATGATCTTTGTCTCATTTAGACTGGGAAATGCTGGAACTCCAATAGGAACAATGTGAGGGAATTCTTGGACAAGGATCCTAAGAGAGGATAGGCGAACAGGTCCTAAGCCAGAAACCCTGAATTCAGGACAGCAATGTAGGTTATCAGGATTTTCTGGCTAAACCCTGGATTCTGGGTGGGCTAAGACAGTGATCTTGACTAGGAAATGAAATCAACACAAAGAAGTCTGGCAGGGATAAGTAGGAGGGTTGAGGTAGACCTACAGGGTGGCCTGTAAGTCCCTACCCATTCATATGTATTATCACCCCCCCTTTCCCCCCAGAGAAATATGGCTGATTTAAGCCCATTTACACTTAAAGAGTGTATTGTGACAAGTACATGGGTACATGAGCACAAGAATTCTAGTGACACCCTGGACAGAATAAGTGGCACATTTAGAGAAAGATTCAATAGGGACATACAGGCCACCCTGTAGATTGAGAAAGAAGATCCACCTCAGAACACTTCTCCAAAATGACTAATAAGGTTGCCGTGTGTCTTTTATAGAGGTTTCTGGCCAGGCTTCTGGCCAAAAACCAGCAGGCACTTGGAAATCCAAGTGGAGATTTGTTAATTGTCAGGGAGAGAGTGCTGTAAGTTACATCGTTTGCCTTCCAAAGGGGTAACCAAGCAACGGGATTTTGGCCACTGGTGTTGTAGACACTTTGAAGAAAAGCAGGGTAATAATATATATATATAAATTAAACAGCCATTTGCTCTTCTTTGGTGGGCAACCAAACATCTCCCATCCAAGGTGGGTGATCTTATATTGTCTAATGGTGCAGATAACCCCATTTCCAAGATGCCATTTTGTCAGAGAATTAAGCCAAAGGAAGAAAACTAAAAAAAAACTAACCTTACAAGATAAATGTTACATAGGATAGTCTGCAGAGAAGTGTGGTTTTGATGTGCTCTCTTTTTATTACAATGGCAATGCTTCACACAAAAAATACAGAAAAGGACACTCGAAGCTGGCAGTTTATAGATCTGGATGACAAAGGAATATTGAGGAAGATATTCAGACTGCAGTTTCCAGGACATCAACAGACCTTCCTGATGCTTGAAAGCACTCTAGAATTAAGCTCTGTGCAAACTGCCTCATGCCTTGGGCCTATTATTCTTTTTCATCCATAGGGCGGATGTTTTCTTTAACAAAAGAAAAAAACCTGAATGGAGTTTAAACATGCTAATTGTAGGGGTGCCCAAACTTTTCAGTCTGCAGGGTGGTCACATGGTTCAGTGGTCCTCCCACCGGAAGCAGAAGTAAAATGCACCTTGCAATCTGTTTTACAACAGGATGAAATAGATTTTAAGCTGCCATTCCCCCCTGTTTAAATCAGGGGTGCCCAAACTATGGCCCATGGGTGGGATCTGGCCCCCAATGCCAATTTATCTGGCCCACACTGCCCTCGTCGCACCCAGAAGCAGAAGTAAAATGCGCCTGTATGGGCGCGTTTTACTTCTGCTTCCAGGAGCAACAAGGGCAGTGCGGACCAGATGAGTTGGTGCTGGGGGCTGGATATGGCCCACAGGCCATAGTTTGGGCACCTCTGTGCTAATTCTCTTGAATTTCAACAAAAGCAGTGTCTCATTTGGATGATGTACTGTGAAGTGTGCAGGTATCTCTCCTGTCTGCATGGAAGACAAAATAATACCTTATTCATTTGATTATATGAATGAAGCATATTTTTTCTGATCTAAAATCCCAAGATGACCTGCATCCACAACATTCGGCATTGGCTATTATTTTACTGTAGTTTGCTTAACTAAATCATTCAACTATTCCAAAAAATTATCAGAATTTGCAGCACGGAAATGCATCATTAAAACCCTGACTTTCTCAGAAGTGCAGTCGACAGTCTTTTATTTAAAGGAAATGGTTGCAGGAAACACTACAAAGAACTCATCCTCCTTTGAACAAAATATAAAAAGAAAGAAAAATAAAAGAATAATAAAGCCCAAACAGCATTAAATGTTAACCTCTTTTTAAAGTCTCACATTTAATTTTGTTTTAATGTTTACATTGAAAATGCCAACAATGCTAACAAATGAGTCTTCATATTGCCACTTCCCTAAATTTACTCTGTGCAAAAAAACAAAAACCAACCTACAATAATCTCTGTGTGTCTACATTTGCAGTTTTAAAATAAATAGCAAAGGGATTTTAATTTCCAGTTGTACAGAGTACTTGAATACTTTCCAGGATTCTGCTGGTCAAAAGTGGAAGGAAAACAACAACATTTCTACCATTTGTCTAGAAGAGCTTTAATGAAAGAAAAGGTGAAATATTCTTTACCATATTTATTTTGAAACAGATTATGCTGGGCAAGACAATAACCTGCCATAGTTTATCTTTCCTCTGCAGTTGGGCTTGTTCTGTTCATTTGAAAGTGACTAACAATCACAAGTTTACATTGTGTGAGAAAAGATAACTTTCTATTAACATTCCCCCTCTTCTCCTTGTTATGCAACATAATGCCAATTCTCTGTTTAACAAGGAAGTCTGCAAAAAACAAAAACAAACCCAAACCATTGCAGGGCATTCATTTTTAAACATTTGGAGATTATGGCCTTACTTCTGCACCTTTCTGACAAATCCTGGTTTCCTGAAAAGACAACACCCCCATTTTGGGTTTTTTTCCATTTTGATCCCTATCACAGTTGTGGTTTGAATGCAGTGTGTTTTCTCCATGATTTCAAAAAGCCTGTGGAAGCATGCCCAACAGGTAACTGGTAAATAACACACCACTGAAGTGAATGTCCTGATGTTAGCTACTGGTGGCCTGTGGTCTTTCTGGGAGGGGGTATCTCACCATATTGGTTTGGAATAAAGTGCTCCTTGCTCAAACCACAGGCTGCTCCTAGATCTAATGGAAGCATCTCCTCAGTCTTACTGAGACAGATGTATGTTTTGCAGCTGAAATTATGGTAGGACATCCGTAACTCTTAGTAACCAGAAAAGACAAGTACTGTAGTAGCATTTTATAGAAACGAGGTATCCTTACTGAATATCCTGCCAACTGGAATTACTGACTTTTTTCATATCAAATGATTCAGTCCAGGGGTTCCCAACCTATGGCCCACGGACCATACCCAGCCCATGGCAACATTTCATGTGGCCTGCCACCATACCCGAAAGTGGAAGTGAACGCATTTACAACAGCCATAAATACGCCCCCATGGCTGTCAGAAACGTGGAAGCTGGCACATTTACTTCTGCTTTCGTGGGGCGTGGTCCGGCTTGCTCATCTGTCTGGGCAGCGTGGTCAGGCCCACGGCGTAAAAAGTTTGGAAACTCCTGATTTAGTCATCTTGTCATAATATTAAATATCATGAATGTAATTATGGTTGTTCAAAACTGCATTAATTTCAGTGACATATAAGATTAAAGTGTGTGTACATGTTGTGGGGAAGAACATTGTGAAGATCAAATGAGAAGCCTATAGCCAAAGTGTGGGGTGTGTGAACCATAACGAGACTCACCTAAAGCTCAAAAGGAATTTGACTTGCAAATACAGCACTGACTTTTTGTATTTTCCTTTAAAAGCCAGTCAATGCTAACATTTTGCTTTGTGTGAGATGCTCCCAACCCAACATTCCCAAAAAAATTTCTTCGTTTTACAAACATATAAATAAACATTAATCTACAAACTTTTCAGAGTCCCCACAATATTCTGGCTTCCAGCATGCCCCTTGCAAATGGCAGTGGGATTTGCACAACGGTAACAAACATCTTTCTGAGTCAGCTTTAGACTGAAAGGGAGTGGCATTCTGGGAGAAGGGAGGAGTGACAGAAACCTGCCGGCACTGCCCTTCCACCGCTGGTCAGCCTGAATCCATGGTGAAGAGCTGGATATCTTGTGGGCGCCAGTAAAGTGCCACTGCAGAATTGTATACGAGAGACCAGACGTAAGGGATGAAGAACTCCTCGGGTTGTTCCTCCTCCACATACTTAAACTTCAGCTCTGGAAATTTCTGGAAAAGAGAAGGGGAAAAAAGAGGAATGTCATGAGAAAATGAAAAAGGGAAATGTAATGAGAAAATGAAGGGACTGCAATGGCTTAGTGGTTAAGACGCTGAACTTGGTGACTGGAAGGGCGGCAGGGCAGCAGTTCGAGAGCAAAGTGCTGAACAACGGAGGGAGCTCCTGTCTCTGTCCCAGCTCCTGCCAACCTAGCAGTTCAGAAGCAAGCAACTGCAAGTGGATAAATAGGAACCACTATGGTGGGAAGGTAAACAGCATTCTGTGTACTCCGGAATCTAGTCATTCCAGCCCTGGGCTCAAATTTCCAGTTTTAAGAAAGGAAAATCTCTTAAGAAAAGGTGTATATGACACATCTGCAACATGGGAAAACTTTCTCTCACCCACCTTAAAAATTAACAAAATTATGTAGAAGGGGAAAGAGAATTAAAAAAGAAGAGAGAAAAGAGGAAATGTTTTAGGTAAGGTAAAGGCAAAGGTTGCACTTGCTTGAAAGCCAGTCGTATCCGACTTCAGAGTTCAGTGCTGATCTGTTTATAGCCAAAGACCCAGAGCTGTCTGTGTCTGCAGACCTTTCTGTGGAAATGTGGCAGGCATGACTAAACACGGTGCATGGAACACTGTTTACCTTTCCACCAAAGTGGTACCTATTTATCTACTTGCAATTTCTTGCTTTCGAACTGCTAGGTTGGCAGGAGCTGGGACAGAGACGGGAACTCACTCCGTCATGCAGCACTCAGGTCTTGAACTGCTTACCTGCTGAACTTCCAGTCATCAAGTTCAGTGTCTTAAGCAATAAGCCACTGCAGTACCATAGGAAATGTTTTACCAACCCCAATTTCTTGGCTAGTAGGAGACCTGAAAACACAATCTTTCATCATATTTATCAGGAATGTTTTATCATCATATTCCCCCCCGGAATGTGGGTATTATCCCACTCAAACCCCATTTTCTCAGGAGGCATATCCTTAACGTACATCTACCAAAGATGTTTCCTTGGGCTGGTGTCTCACTCATCATTTACTCATTCTTCAAAAAAAAAAGTATTTTTTTAAAAGGGGAAAACAAATATTGCTTTTGGAATAAACTGGGCAAATCACACATCCAGTCAATGCTAAATCTATGTAATTCAATATTCTAATGCAAACTGGAATATTAAAAAATAAAGAGACAGAGTTTAATGACTGTTAGTTTTGTCATTCCAAAGAAAATGACTCATATGGCATAACTTCTGAGCTGGGTCTGCTCCGTACACATTGCAGGCTGGCCAATAAAGACAGGTTTGCTGCTGTCTCTGCTGATTCAGGACGCAAGAGCCACCATCCCGATTGGGTGAATCTAAAATATATGAAGGGTTGCAGTGTAACAAAAGAAGTCTCTTTAACTAGAGATTCCCTTGTTCTTTCCTGCCACACTTCACCTTCTGCCTCCTTACTATCCGTGTCTGTCACCACATTGTGGGGCAACTCAGCCCTTATGAGCTCCCCTATGACTTCACATGGCCCCAGGCTAGTGAGTGTACAGGGTTCAGATAATTCAAATTAGGTAGCAAAATGTGGCCAGCTTAGTGTGGTCCAGTCAGCTCCTTATCCCAATTCAATAGAAACAAAGGATCTATATTTTATGAAATTTATTTGAGTGAATTAAAGAAATGAATATAGCATAGGAAATCAGATTTGCAATCCAATCATTTAAAGAATACATACAAAAAATAAGAAATCTTAACTTGTCTTGGTCCTTTTGGCCCAGCTTGTACTCACAGGTCCATCCTGTGAGGTCCTTCCCCTGGACTTCCATGGCGAAAGAGGAAGTAAAATTCCTGACACTCTGGTTTTGTTCTTTTGATATCAACCTCCCCACGCTTGGAATATCATCCAACTGAAATTAGTTTTTCATTCCAATCTCTCTCTGGCATGTGCCCTAAAGCATCTCCCCCAGATTGAAATCTCCATCTTGGATGGGCTTAAGCACCCATTTTGGGTGGGCAAAATCTTATGAAAAAGTGCAGCTCAGAAATGGGCTTTTTCATGACATGCAGCATTAATTAATCAATATTATATTAATTATATTATTAATTAATAAGAGTTAATGGCAGATTTGCTCCAAGACTTTCACCTGATTGCTCGTAACAGCGGAGATAAACTTCCAAGCAGCAAGGCAGTGGAATTGTAAAAATGTATCTTTTTAAGAAGGTGTATGTTTATAATCCCTTCCCACAGTATACATCTATACATTTAATGTATAATTGGATACGAGTAACAGCTGCCGACAACAATGTTCCTATACATTAACGTAGGGCATAGAACACTTCTTGAAATCCCACTGATTAGAGAATAGAAAACGGCAGAAATCTTGAAGGAAGAAAAATAAGTAGGGGCTTAGTATTCCTATAAAATTTCAACTGATAAAACATGGTTTCCTTCTGCTCGATCAGAACCACAGGAATATGGTGTACATCTATTTTTCTCAATGATTGCTGCAAAACCTTTAGCTCTTTGTATTTTGGATTTGTATGCTGCTCTATTCACTGAAGCGCCTCAGAGCGGCTAACAGCATAAACAATACAATACAGTAGTCACATGACAAAACATATTAAGGTATCACGTATCAAAGTGTCACATAAACCATATCTATAAAAAAACCCATCACAGTTACAAAGCAAGACATTATTAAAACATTTCAGCAACACTTCAAATAATTCAATCAAAAACATATCAGAAATCTCCAATCCCCAATCATAATTACAAATCAAAATCAAAAATTCCAAACAATCTCACCCCACCCCACAAACCCAGGAGCCAAATCAACTTCAAAAAATAATAATTAAACTATAAATTTGCAAAAAGAAAGAAAGAAAAACAACAACAACCCTCAAGGATTTAAAAGTTTAAAAAAGTTTAAAACAGTAAGAGAGATTGGGGTGGCTGTCCCATCAGGTCAGCCACCCAACATGGGACCCTGTATTACTGGAACCCCCACACTTGCCCTGCCAGCCAGGTTTTTAGGCCCTTCCGAAAGGGCAGGAGCTCTGTCTGTAGGCGTAACTCAGTTGGCAGGAGGTTACAAAGGGCCGGGGCGGACACGGAGAAGGCCCTCCTTCTGGTGCTAGAGAGATGTTTATTTTGCACAATGCACTGAGTGTCTGTGGGTGTCTACCGAAAAAAATGATACAGTAAGGACTAATTTTACTTTGTCCCTCATGGTACCACAGGATGAATCTGAATTGTGCCTCTGTCCTGGAAGAGTGTTTAGTCATTTAGCGAAAAAGAGGGAGATGCATTCTTGCATCTTCCAGTTAGGCTTAGATGTTAGCTGCACAGTGATGGGGAAGCAAGACTTTCCTTATTCTCTCAGTCCTCTTCTTCTGTGTCTCAATCAAACCCTGGACTGCCAAAAATGAAGCCACTTTCTTAGCTTTGTTGTTGGCCAAACTTAAGTCCTCATCGGTGTATGTTTCTGGCAGTAACTGACAGACCAGAAGAAAGAGCCAGATTCTGTATCTCTCCACACTGATGGTACGTGTTGTTGTGTGCCAGCAGCTCCCACTTGAGCATGTTGGTCTTGCATTTAGGGACTCTGAACCTCAGCCTATTCAGGGTCCTCCAAGTGACATAGGGAATTCTCTCAATGACATAACAGTTCTGGCAAAGGATGCAAATAGATTTCTTCTGAGATACCCCAAAGAGTTTGTATAAAAGAAATATAGGGACAAAATTATATTGGTTCACTATCAAAACAGCTGCAGCATATATGTCAGACGTATTACCTTCTTCTTGCAAAACCTACTTCTTACAATAAATTTGTTGGGTGATACATATGAGTTATAATGGTGGTGGGACCTACCAACACAGATACAGCTGAAGCACCCCAATCCCAATGCTTTATGAAATGCTAACATCATTTACTCAATCAAACACAGCAAATATCTTCCTCTTCTCAAGTAAATGCATGAGTTGGTGGCTGAGACAATAATATGTCGCTAGACAGGTCCAAAGTTTGCCAGACTGTCTGAGCCATAAAGTCTGAGATCAGATGCAAAACCACAGGAAGCCACCATGAACAGATGCAGCTTAGAAACAGACCAAGGTTCACCACTACTTCAGTGCAATTTTTTCTGTCTTAGGCGCCTAAGAGATTGCATAGATAACAAAAGAAGATGATTCCTGTCTTTGCTCAAGTGAGTTTAATTCTGTTTAGAACCAAAGGGCACTGCAGTATATTAAAGATCAGATTACAAAAGCCATTCGTGCACTGTTACAACTTATTTATTTATTTATTTATTACATTTTTATACAGCCCATTTGGGTGGCATCCCACTCTGGGCAGTGTACAAACAAATATCGAATAACATGACAGAACACACAACAAATCAAAACAGACAACCAACAAATACATCTCAATAAAATAAAATAACTGGCATCTGAGGGATCAACTTGACTGACTCGTCGTCTTCTAATGCAACTCGTATCCAAGAATACACTTTTTCCTGAAGCAAAATCAACACAGCTCTGAAGACTATGGTGAGGTCCACTTGTGTAACCTCCTCCAGTGAGGCTGTGGACTATCCTATACATCTCTGCACGTTGGTTCGAGGCCTCTTGGATCTGTTGGACATTATAGATCTTTCTAGCTCTCTTTACATGATGCAGATATATCATGGTCTCAAGTTCTCATCTGAGGGAGTTCATCTCCACTTGCTCTCTAGCCTTCACCTTTGCTGCTTCATCACTCTTAGTTCCTCTGTGAACCATGGGGACGACCGAGCTCTGCAGTAGAGAAGGCGTTTAGGAGTGATCGTGTCAACTGCCTAGGTTGCCTCCACATACCACCTAGCAACCTGAGCACTAACAGGAACGCCTGCCAGGTCAATTGGAAACCCACCCAAGGTTGCTTTGAAACCAACTGGATCCAGCAGCCTTCATGGGCAGACCATTCTAATTGGTCCTGGCTCCCCATAGGAGAGGGTTGATGTCATAATTTTGAACTTCAGCAGAGAATGAGCTGACCTTGATAAGATGGTGGGAACAACCTCTACAACCATCAGATCATTGTCTCCACAGCCCCTAGAGAATATCAGGTCAAGAATGTGGCCAGCCACATGTGTGGGTCTGATAATATGCTGAGACAGGCCCATGGATAATACTGAATCCATGAATTCCAAGGCCTCCCCAACCAGATTCCCCTCCATGTGGATGTTGAAGTCCCCCAGTTTGGGGGACGTCAGCACCATCATGGAGATGAAGTCGATCAGCCCTGCCAAGGATTGGGTCAGGCCAATCCTTGCTTACAAGGATTTCTTTGCTTACAAAGATTTATTTTTACAGTCAAACCTCACATAAAGAGCACCTCGCTTAAAGAGTAACTCACTTAAAGAGCAGGTACACATTGTCATTCTCCAGAGAGCATTCAAAGTCTCTCTCCCTTTCATCCTCACAAGAAGTCTGGAAGACAGGTGAGACTGTAAGGCAGTGACTGGCCCAACATTTTTTGCTTATATACCATCTAGTGGAGTGGTTCCCAACGTGAGAACCCGAGGGGGACCTTTAATTCCCAGAAGCCTAAGTCAGTACATTGGCTGATCAATGTTTTGGGGAATTGACTTAGGCTTCAGGAAAGTCCAGAAACCAATGGTTGGGAAACACTGATTGTTAGCTGAAGTCTCAGCACTATCTTATGAAATCTACTTGCAGGGTTATGAATGCAATGGCCTGTCTTGGTACACCTTTACACCTCTTTTACAGTAAGAAAATTCTGCTGGTCGACTACATATTCTGGGAAGATGCTTAATTGCATACTTTTGTTGTTCAGTCGCACAGTTGATTCCGACCCGTTGTGACCCCATGGACCACTGTCCGCCAGGCACTTCTGTCCTCCACCCTCCTCCTCAACTTGCTCAGTTCTGTATACTAATTGTATACTAATGTACAGTAAAAGTGGGTAGTGAGAATACAACAAACATGGTTCCTAGTAAAGGTTTCCCTTGCTTGAGTGCCAATCATATTCGACTCTAGGGTTCAGTGCTCATCTCTGTTTCAAAGCTGAACAGCCAGCTCTGTCTGCTTCTGCAGATGTTTCTATGGTCATGTGGCAGGCCTGACTCGACACCAGAGTGCACGGAATGCAAATAATGTGTTTTTCCTAACAAAATGAGATTCCCAGGTGAGTTTCAGATGGGTGGCAAATTATCTGTACAGTATATTACTGCTCACGTAAGAATGGGCCCTAGCCAATTATTCATCATGTTTGTTCTCTAGTTTCTATGTATCATATACTGTTTTGCCAAATCTATTACAGCTAAACTTAGTACAAAGCCATTGTGCAATACTGGTGTTTCTTCGCAAATTCTATACGTTATCACATTCACCATGAATTTAAAAAAATGACATACCACCTTCCTTCATTAGTTAGATGATGCTCATGTCCACTATGGTTAAGATACAAGGAATTCATGTTCAGAAGGTAAAAGCTTTAAGTACCCTTGAAAAATCCATAATATTTTATTTACTTCAAAAGAGTCTCAAATTGTGCAAAACATACTGAAAGCAATAAACCTGAATTTTGCAACCAACAGGCCATTTCTTTGGGGACTATTCTGTTGCTCAGCATATCTGGAACAGTACTTCCCATTGTCTTTTCTAAAATACTAGTTATGTTGGATATCACAACAAGGCTCAGAAGCACTGCCCCCTCTGCATTTCAGGTTCTCCCAGACCAATTTGCATTGTTTCTCTTTTACTGCTGACAGAAAGTCGCCACAATGTATATCAGCTAAAAATGGGGATATGATTTGGTTGAAGTGTCTGCATGTCGTATGCAGTGGAGTCTGCCTGCCCTTGATAGTATCTTTATGCCTTTTTTTGGACTTACAGAAGAGACGTCAACTGTGGAAAAACTCACAGCCAAGAGAGACAAAGCAGGCCAGTGGAAATTTACAAGACAAAATGAAGATCTGTCTCCTTTTCCTGGCAAGTATGCATGGCTTGTCTATATAGCCTTCATGCCAAATGGTGCATAATAGGAGAGCTTGAAAACTTTCCATTTTGGACCTACAACTCCCATAACACCTCCGGGTAACATTCAGTCCTAGTTTTCATTACTTTTTATGCACTATTTGCAGATTTTAGATGTTTACAAACCACTTTGGATCTTTTGTCTCCAACAACTGTAAATGTATCTATTAAGAAGATGTGAGCTCTTGTCAAACTGTGAATGGCTTTCGCTCTTTTACTAACTACACGGAGAAGGATTATTTATTTCTCAGAAAACAACTGGAATAAAAAGTAACTTCAGATTTAGCTTTTTTAATCTTTATTTTTATGAGGGCCAGAGACCTTTTTGGAAAACAAAGCATGGAATCCAGGACAACTCATAGTCTAAATAGGTATCAGCTGGCTTGCCCCAAATCCAGGCAATCCTAGCCAATCAGTTCTAGTCCCCCCCCCCCCCCGTGGCTTAATGGTTAAGGCACTAGGTTTGGACACTGGAAATACAAGTTTAATTCCCGAGAGCTGCACAATGGGGAACATGAAAGGAGTCTCATTCTGGCATTCCCTGCAAAAACCCTTTCAACCCAGAGTAATCTCTGACATGAAAACAAATGAACAATACACAGTACAGTTCTTAGGGGGCAGCTTCTTAGTCCCCAACAAAACAGTTAATGAGCAAAGGCTCATACTTCTGAAGTTCTTATTTCTTGTAGTCTCATTCTTTAAAAGAAGACATAGAGAGACATACCAAGAAAGTACTTAAACTATGTTTTTATACATTATTTTAAAGAGAAAACAGAAGAGAAATTTGAGATTGCAATTCAAAAGCAAATGTAACTATAATGAGGCATCAGAATTTGTAAGCTTGTTAAGTCACACATGCAAATGTTTTCAGGTATCAGCTCTTCAGAGCATATTATATTGGTCCTGTTTTGTCTGGGCATAGGTCTTCCATTTGCTTCCTGGCCTGATTCAATGTGTTTATCATCCACAAAATATTTAACTGCCTATTTATTTATTTATTTATATTTATCCACCGCCCTTCTCACCAAAGTGACTCAGGGTGGTTTACAAGTAATAAAAGACATCACAATAAAAACACAAACACTACCTAAAACCCTCAAATATAAAACTGTTACAATTAAAATTTAAATCTAAAAAGATTATTTCCAGAGTACTGTATCTGAATAGCTGCCTCGTTCCAGATGAACCTTGTGATTGGCACCATCACCCTAGGCCCAGGTTCTAGGTTACACTGCCAAAAAATAAAAAATAATAATAAAAAAAAGGATTTGATTTATGCAACACAAGATAGGACCTTCTTGGTGGCAGCACCTGGGCTGTGGTTCTTTCTCCCAAGAGGTCTCTCCAAACCTCTGGGGTTACTGATTGCTTTTAGGTGAGCAATCCATATACTTTTATCTCACCAGGCTTTCCACTGGTATGTTAGTTCTTCTAGGGGAGTGGTGGCAAACCTACGGCATGTGTGCCAGATGGAGACCTCAGAACTCTCTCTGTTGGTACATGCACAGTCGCCCCAGCATAGAGTTCACCCAGCTCCTCTGCCCAGCAGCCCAATGGGAGTGCTTCCTCCCTCCCTCAAGCACAAAGTTCGCCCTGCCCCTCTGTTTGGGCACTAGGTTTCTAAAAGGTTCGCCATCACTGTTCTAGGGTCTGCTTTAAACATTGATGAAAGGCTTCTGAGACCTGAATTATGATGCAAAAATATTTCAATAATAAACAAATATATTAGTAAATGTTGTGTGGAATGGCATACAATAACTAATATAAAAACTATTTTATTTATTAAGGCATTTGCACCCTGCTCTTGAGGTCAGACAAGATCTTCCAACATAGTAGCCTAAAAGAAAATGAAAATAATATTAATTTAGGTTAAAAAAACCACAGATTTACAGTCAATGTATCATGACTACACAAGAGAGCAAAATAACTATTGGTGGTTGAAACTAGAATTGTAACTAATTAGCAGTTGAATGTTTTCAAGCTGTATCAGTCTGTTTTGCATGTATAGCAAAAAATAAACTGAACTAAAAACAAAACAAAAGTACCGTGGCAGCTTAAAACTTTTGTTTTGTTACTCATACTTTCCAAATGTTAATTTTCCATCATCAAGTAATATCATGCACCCAAAAAACAAATGCAGAAAGATATATATTGTATTCAAAAGGATGGGTATTTTTCAAGAAAATGGCCTACAAGTCAATTTTTGGGGGGTCTTTCTACAACTTCTAGAACTGGACTAGTATTAAACACATTTTTACTCCTTCAAGCTGACCATTGGTTTTCTCTTGAATGATCAATAAATTCTTCATGGCCATATTAAATTGACAAGACCCAATGTAGTGTAGTGGCAGGATAGTTCAGTGGTTTAGGTCTCTTACTACAGAGTTGGAGGTTGGGAATTTGATTCCCAACAATGCCTCCTAGAAGACCTTGGGCAAGTTGCACAGTCTCAAGATGCCCCTGGAAAAAGTGAATGGCGAACCGTTTCTGAGTATTCTCTACCTAGAAAATCCTGGAAACTGTTGCCATAAGTCAGAATTGACTTGATGGCAGCCAATCATTGTAAATGTAGTGTATTGGCTAGAATGCTGGACTATGTCTCAGCTGACCTGGGGTTCAAATCCCCATCTGTCCATGAAACTCACTGGGTGAATTTAGGACAATCACGCTCTCTCAGCCTGACCTATGCCAGAGGTTTGTTGCAAAGGATAAAGGCAGGGAGAATTAGTATCATGTGCAATCTGGAGCTCAGTAGAGGATATAAAGGTAATACATCTATCCATAAACAAAAATTAAAGAGGCTAGCAATGAGATAATTTACCCCCAGTTTGTGTGTGAGCGTGAAAAACTACGGCACTGAAAGCAGAAAGAGCACCCATTTACAAGTGAGCCCAAACAGGAGAAGCACAATCAAATGGATAAGAGAGGCAGGAAAACCACACATAATGCCCTATTTAACATGAGCCAAATTCTGTTGTATATTTTAGAAATACTGGGTGAAAATCTAACATACCTATTCATAGCAATAGGCATTCTTTAGTTATATTTGTTAAGCTACAGATATGAAGCCATTGGAAAGGAGTCTATTGTGGAAAACATGTTATTGTACATTTACAAAATACACAATGAGTTACGAATTTGGGCTGAACTTTAAAGACAGTAGAGAGAGAAAGAGAAGTCAAAGTTCATGGTGCTTATTCCATTATTGATTCTACAGAGCTTGAGTCAGAAAACAACAACAACAACAAGAAGGCCCACCTTGATTGTAACTCAAAACACACACAATGCTCGCTGAGCCTTACTTTACTGCAATGCATGTTGGACCTTGTCAGTAAACATGTATAGGATTAGCATATTAGCCAAGCATGTTTATTAGTTCCATCTATTTCAATGAGAGAATGCAACTCATGTCATTTATCTCTTTCCTATTGAAACTAAAAGGGCTCTGTAGTCTTATAACTTTGGCTGGATCATGTTCATAATGAATAGGGGTGGCCTCAGTGGTTTCACTTCTTAGGGCAGGAAGTGAAGCACTACCCACCTGCAGGATTCAAATATCCCCCAAAAAGAAAAAGAAAAAAGAAAATCCGTCACCAAAAGAAAGGAAGACTTCTTGTCAGTAACATCCCCTTGTACTACCAGAGACACATAGAAGATTGTACATTTTTGAACCAAAATCAGGCGTACCTCGGACAATGGCAATGTTGTTGTGCCAGCAAATATTTCTCACACTAGGAAGTAATGAAGGAGCTCAGTGAACAAGGAAAAACATTAAAGGAGGGTATGGCTGAGGAACCTGACCTCCCCATGTCACTTGGAAGACCTTGAATAAGGTGAGGGTCAGAGTGCCTAAATGACCAACATGCTCAAGTGGGAGCTGCTTGTGGACAACAAGACATTCTGTGAATGTGGGAAGATACAGAATCCAGCTCACTTACTGGTCTGCTGATTGCTGCCAGAGACATGCACTGGTGAGGATTTTAGTTTGGCCAATGACAAAGTCAAGAAGGTGGCTTCATATTGGCAGTTTAAAGTCTGACCTGGAAAGCAAAAGAAGAGCATAAAAACATAGGATGTGGCACAGTAGCTGTCTCTAGCCTCTTTGCCTGAGAGGCAAAGGAAGAGGCAGCAGCAGTGGTGATGAAGGTGAGTTCTCTGTGGAGGGGCAGTTCTCATCCTGAGGAAGAGGCAAAGATGACATCCTCCTGCAGCTTAGCCTCTTGAAAGTCCTCAGGGCTCGACCTTCTGGGAAGAGTCTCAAGCAGTTCTCTTAGATACATTTCCAGAATGCCTGATTCTGATCATCCTCACTGCCAGGCATTTTGCATTTCTCCACTGGGGATGCTGCAACAGAATCATTCACATTTTTTGTGAATGGATTCTCTCTCAACACTAATGCAGCCTGCTGTGTACAGCTGCACAGAGTAGCAACAGGTTGGCACCTCTCCAGAGCAGCAGGAGTATTGCCAGGATCCGCAGGGGAGTGATGTAGTTGCCATCTGGAACGGTTGTTTCTCTCAAGCTAATGGCAGGGCTGGCCCTGAAAATAAAGTACAGTACTCTATACAGTACCTCTACAGACAAAAATGGGAAAACATAAACAGATGGGCCAGAATTCCATGTCATATGCAAAGAGCACAGTTTTGCCAATGTACCTAGACAACCACTCAGGTAGAAGGCTCTTTGACTGAGGGTCTTATGGCAACCAAAATAACTTGGACAATTTCAGCATCAACAAGGCTGTCTAACCTCTTCCTGCCCAATCTGTGGTTATCTTGGCTCACCAAGGCAGGGAGCTGTGAATGAGGGAAGCCTCCTTGGCGGAGCTTCAAATAGGTAAAACCACTTGTGCAACTGAAGATTGCATCACCATGCTGCTCAAACAGAGTTCTGTTGAGAAAGAGTAAAATGCTAAGTGCTAAAATACTAAAAGGTGTATCATTTCTGCAGGCCCAACAGCAAACTGACCAACAGTTATTCAATGAATCCTGAAATTCTTCAGAGGAAGAGATTCACAAAACTGACAGCAGTTTCATTTATTGGAAGAACTTCTACCAGCTAAAGAGCATGTGCATTTTAACAGGACACAGAAGTCCACGATATGGGGAATGGGAAGACTCATAAGGAAGTTCAATAAACAGTATACCCTTATTAGTATTTTGTGTGGCTTTCATCTCCTGGGACAAATGTGGATAAAAGCCTTTTAATCCAAAAGGACGATGTGTTTATGTAACAAAGGCAAAAGATCACAGAGCATACAATTTGGGGAGTGGAGAAAAAAGTGCCAACTCATTGCAATATTCATTTGGGAGACTCCTGAAATAAACAGGTGCTTTGTCTTTTTATTTAGGGTGGGTGTCAGGAATGACCTAATAATGGGATTAGAGTAGACAGATAAAGGAGGGCTACAGGCACTACTTGACAAAAATGGTAAGAGGAGGAAACTGGTTCAAGGCAGGCATAATGAGAAATAATGGAAGAAAATGACAAGATACTACTCAACAAACAGGCAATAAACTACTGACAGAAAGCATCAAATGATTCTCGTCCCTGACTGTGGTAAAGCATTTCTGACCCTATTAACCACACTAAGTGATTGACTGCTCAGATGGATAAGTGAAATCATTTTGTATGTTTTTGAGTTTGGGGAACTAAAAGAAGAAGAAGAGTAATCCCAAAACCTGCACTTCCTTTTTATTAAAATACAGTATAGCAATTGCAGGTTTCATTCTTTGTTCCAAAGGCGATGGAGTCTATTAAGATGCTACCAGGGATAACCTTAACTGACATACTTGTATAGCGAGGGATTTGTTGAGAACGCTGTCAGCAGAAAGCGAGCGGGAATATTCCTGGGATTTTAGTTCAAAAAGGACCATTTCCAAGTGTTTCTTACATCCCCTGGTAGTTCAACAAAACAAGAAGGGGAAAACATGGTGAGGTCCTTGTATACAATTCAAAAGGTGAGGAAGGATGATGCAATTTTTAGACCACTAAAAACTTACAAACAGAAGCTTGCTTTCAGTTGATGCAAATTTTCATCAGGGTGAGCAGCAGCACAGAGCTATGCATGGTACAGATGCTCCCCAAACCAATAGCTTCAAACATTTTGGCTAGAGTGAAATCTCTAAAAAAGCCAGACCGACTCACAAAGGAGAAAGAATTGCCACTTAACTCTCAAAGGTTTCCCCTATGAAAGGCATTCTCAGGGCAGACATGTGTTCACCAAAACAGTCCTACCTGTGGTGGTTGTTCTACGGAGATTCAGAAATAGTTTTCACTCTATAATTACAACTTCAAATTGTCAACTTGGACAGAAAGGCACAAGGAAGGATGTCATGCTGTCAAATGGTGGCCAAGAGTGTGAGGTAGAACTGAATCATTAATCAACAGTCCTGATAAAAAGGCTTTCCAAAAGAAGAAGAAAAGCACATTCACTACCATTAGTTTCTACGAGGAAAATAACATGGAATCCTTTCATTAATTATTACATGACAGCTGAAGTCACAATAAAATACACTGTACATATTTTACTTTTAAGGATAAAATGGATAGGATCTTGTTATCCACACTTCAAAACATTATTAGATGTGAAGGTAGATATTTTCAACTTAACCTGTATAAGTTTGCTAGCATGCCTTAACTGAAGATAGAAAAGAAATATAAAATATAAAAGTGTATATTCTGTGTTCCAACTTCTATTTGTTCATTATAAAATACTGGTATCAAATAGGTTAAATCTAGACTGAACATCATTTCAATTTAAACCAGATGGTTAAAAGCAATTTAACTAACAGCAAAATATTTAAATTTGATTCCATATCCCTTTATAGCGAACTAGAGTAAATCTAATACATCTCATTTCAACACTTTGTTGCTTCTGTTCTTGCTGACTTATCTGGTTTATATCAGTCACACAGAGAAACCTACTTTACTGAGGTAGGTTTCAGACTCTAAATGTACATCCACAATCCCTCGTTAAAACACTTTGAAGTTGGTTTGCTGTCATGATTTCCCCTGAGATTGACTGTGCTGCTATAATTTTATAAGGATTCTAATAAATGTCACCTAGTTTCTATAGCTTCTATTAAGAACTACAGTTCCAGGATTCCTTATCTACAATACCAAAGAAAGTTAGAAAATAGCCAGTTCACACAACCATAACTGGTCTCAAGATGATTAAAACCAACTCAAAAAGTAATACAAAAAGTGCATTACTTAGCTGGCATCCCTCTACCAAAATTCCATCGAGAAAGTGCTGCTCAGAAAGTGTAGGTCAAAGCAAGATCCTTGGAAACACACCTCATATTTGATCATCAACCATCAAAGCAGAGACTAAAATCAAGTCATAGCTTCCTCAAAACTTCTGGCCCCCACCCCCATCCCCAAACAACCGGCCTCCACAGACCACCATAGAACTATGGAAGGCAGGCAAGGAGCTACCAGAAGCGGGCAGAACCACATGACTCTCTGCTAATATGAGAAAGTGGGGTTTCCCTGTAGATGACAGCCTGTGTGAATGTGGAGAAGAACAAACTATTTCCCATATGGTACAATGCACATGAAGCCCCTAAACGTGCACTGAGGAGAACCTTATGTTGGCAAGAGGAAATGCTGTCGATGTGGCCTGATATTGGACAGATGTCATCTAACCCTTTTAATTCTATTTTGTTTTAGATGTGTTAATTTTAGCTTTATATTGGTCGATCTTAGAAGAAATCAACCCTGACTGCTCCTTAGAAGGCCAATTAGGAAAGATGAAGCTAAAGTACTTTGGACATCAAATGAGAAGAGAGGATTTACTTGAGAAAGCCTTGATGTTAAGAAAGGTGGAGGGCAAAAGAAGAAGGGGTGAACAAAAACGAGATGGCTAGATAGCACTGTAGACACAATGGGCACAGAGATGGGCGGGTTGAGGAGGAGGATGGAGGACAGAGATGCTTGGTAGGCAATGGTCCATGGGGTCGCAAAGGGTTGGAATCGACTGTGCGACTGAACAACAACAAATGTTATTATATACTGGTGGTGCGTCTGCCACGAATAAAGAAAAGAATAACCATAATAATCATCCTTATGCCAATACATATATGAAATAATACTACCGTGTTTCCCCGAAAATAAGACACTGTCTTATATTTTTAAAAACTCCAAAATATGCACAAGGTCTTATTTTCAGGGGATGTCTTATTTTTCCATGACGAAGAAGAATACAGTACACATTTATTGCTGATACAGCGGATCACCAGGGCAAGATTTAGGTGAATGCCTTATTTTCGGGGGGGGGGGGGGGGCAGGGGGGCGGCGGCTTATATTTTCGAGGTGGGGAAAATAGGGGGGGTGTCTTATTATAGGAGGCGATCCTATTTTCGGGGAAACAGGGTAGTTATATGAATTACAATGCTTGTAGTTAAGACAGGGAAGTACAGTACTTCCGATATTTTGGACCACAAATTTATCTATATATCTATATCTACGCAGGGACTGCAGTGGCTTAGTGGTTAAGATGCTGAACTTGATGACTGGAAGGTCGGCAGGTCAGCAGTTTGAGACCCAAGTCTCAAACATGCTTCAAACCGAGGCATGACAGAGCGAGCTCCCATCTCTGTCCCAGCTCCTGCCAACCTAGCAGTTCAAAAGCAAGACATTGCAAATAGATAAATAGGTACCATTTCAGCTAGAAAGGTAACAGCGTTCCATGCACGCCAGTGTCTAGTCATGCCTACCTCATGCCCATGGAAACATCTGCAAACGCAGACAGCGCTGGCTCTTTGGCTATATATAGATGAGCACTGAACCCTAGAGTCGGATACAACTGGCTTTTGAGCAAGGGCGACCTTTACCTATGTAACTATGGACAATCACACTGCAATACTGATGAACATGCTATACTGGCATCCAGACTGACATATTTTTAATAGCAATAAGTACCAGAATGCATGTTAAGCATCCTTTTTAGACAACTGCTTGCCACTGTAAGAATCATATGTTTGTGCACTTTGGAAATAGCTCAGAAGTCAGTCAACTGACCTCATAACTATTTCAGAGAATTTCAAGGAATTTTAATAAATACAGCTTGTGCATTTTAATGAGATTGCTTCCCTTTTGGATTTGCTTGTTTTGTTCCTAGTGTTCTCCCCTTCTTAATTCCCTCCTTTGCAAATTTGATTATATAACAACCCTTCTCACTGTCCTGATCTCAATCTACTTAAGTACAGTAATACCTCATATAACATTAGTATCGAATAACACTAAAATCGCATAACATTAAGGAATCTGGGGGGAAGAATTGCATCAGATAACATTAAGATCCTATGGGATGCTTCAGATAACAACCGCTAAAGCCTGTGTGGTTACAATGTATCTCTATGGATCCCATAGAGGATCAGATAACACTAAAAATCATATAACACCAAGACTTGTGGAACCAGGTTTTAGTGTTATATGAGGTTTTACTGTATCTCATTTTTAGTGCCATTACTCACTCCCAGGATATGATTCTTCTTCTTTTGTGTCTAGGCCAGACGTGAAACTGCCAAAACGAAGCTACGTTTTGGTGAGTTTATTTTACAGTTCTTTTCACCCTACCTAGTGTGCAAAAGAAGCCTGATTGTGGTTTAAAAAATACCACAACCTTCCAGGAGGCTCTGTCTGTGTTCCAGGGTATGATGGAAGTAGGGGAAGTATTTGTTTCTGCGTTTGGGATGAGCTATGGAACAGTCCTAAGCCTCAGATTTGCCAGGAACAGTTATGAGTTTCATCACATTACAACATCAAGAACCAAGCAAACATGATTCCTAGAAGCTGAAATTCTCCCCTTTCTTGTTTTTAAAAATAGTCGCTTATGTTTCTGGATGAAAATTCTTTTCGTGTGGATGGTGGCAAAAGGAACAGCACCATGAGTCAATCTGCATACTTTTCTCAGGAAAAGACTCCAGACATGCTTTCACTGGGAGCTGATGCACAAATGGTGCCAGTCTCATTGCAAAAAGGATGTCAATAGGAGTGAAAAGGGGATTGAAAACACTGCCCTGGGAAATTGAGGGCAGAAGTCACATCCAGCACCCACCACACAGAATTAGGGTGGGGTCATTCTTCATGAAACAAGTGTCTATGAGCAAGCAGCAGCAGCTGCTTCTAAAGCAGTGGTGCCCAAACTTTTTGGGCCGTGGGCCAGTCACGTGCTTCAGCGGACCAGTTACATGGTTCCTCCCACCGGAAGCAGAAGTGAAACTCACTTTGCAATCCATTTTGCAACAGGAGATAGATTTTAAGCTGTCATTTTATCTGCTTAAACTGGGGGTGCCCAAACTATGGCCCAGGGGCTGGATCCGGCCCCTGATGCCAATTCATCCAGCCCACACTGCTCTTGTCGCTCCTGGAAGCAAAACACGCCTGTATGGGCACGTTTTACTTCTGATTCTGGGAGCAACAAGGGCGCCATGGGCTGAATGAATTGGTGTCAGGGGCCAGATCCGCCCCCTGTTCTAAAGAAACAAATTCTTTTCAATTTTTGTGTATTTTAAGTCTCAGAAAGCCAAACTAAGGGAATATTACAAAATGATAACAATTACTGAAGAACAAGAGACAGACTTACTGTCACCAGCTGTTAACTTTCTGATCGGGGCAACCTAGGAAGTGGGCCTTATCTGTCTTAGTTCAGGACATGCTGACTAATGCCCCTATTGAAGCGGCAGACCTTTGGCTCCATAATCTGTGTGTATTGGAAAATGTACGTGGCTGGCTGACATTATTCCCTGCTTAAGTAACTGAAGGTCTCAGAAGTGGCCAGGGAATTGCAAAGGCAGTTCAGAAGGCCAGACATTCAAATGGGAGAAAAATCAAATTCATATTGCTGTTTAGAGAAATGAGGATGGATTGTAATAGCAGAGTCTTTTTAAAGTTCACTGTTCCCTGTTAGAGGAAAAGAAAAAGGAAGACGTGATGGAGTAATAATATTATTTATTTTAAAATGATGACATCTTCCCAGATGTGAATCAAGAGAACCTATGAGTGTCTCGCTTTACTCCAGGGGTGCCCAAACATTTTGGGCTATGGGCTGGTCACATGGTTCAGGGAGCCAGTCTCTAAGGCTCAGGGGCTAGATCCAGCCCCTGACACCAATTCATCTGGCCCACAAATCCCTCATTGCTCCTGGAAACTGAAGTAAAACGTGCCTGTACATGCACATTTTACTTCAGTTTCCAGGAGCGATGAGGGCATCGAGGGGCCAGATCTGGCACCCAGGCCCTAGTTTGGACACCCCTGCTTTATTCCCATATCTTCTGCCAGTGACCTTCTAAAAGCAAAGATAAGGGAAAACCCCTTTATCAATCCTATTATATCTTTATATGGCTTTCTGATACAGATTATGAGGTGCTGTTGATTGACTTAACTTGGGAAACATTCATGAAACAGTTCAAGCATTTCTGCTGACTGCAATTACAGTACTATTAGGAACCCTCCCACACACACACACACAGCAGTTAGTTTTAAAAATGCTACGTTTTTGTTTTGCTTTGTTCACTCTCTGATATGCTTGAAATACAGACTCACATGGCTACCGTTCCCAAAAACTTAACTATTAGAAGCCTGTACACGTCCACAGAAATGTCTGTAGACGCAGACAGTGCTCTTTTAACGTAAACAGAGATGAGCACCTAACCCTGGAGTCGGATACAACTGGCTTTCAAGTAAGGGCAACCTTTACCTTTACCTAGACAAAAGAACTGGCTAGTTAATGTTTTAATCAAAACATGAACTCCTGCCACTTTAAAACACTTTTGGGCCTTCCTTGCTCCCTTAAAACTGCCCAGTCACAAAACAACAATAAAAACAGAAATCACAAGCAGCAGAACTCTCCTGACTCCATCTTTCCAAACCTGCTCAGGATTTCGTATGTCCCATGATTTGCCCACTTTGTTCCCAGAATATTGCTCCCTGCCGATCTAGGTTGCAGAAGGAAGATGAAAGGAAGCCTTCCAGATGTTCACGGACTGCAGCCCCAGCCTACTTATTTTTCACTTCCTTTGCCCCATTTACTTTACCTTCTCCACCCACTGACCCACCTCTACCATTCTATTCCTCTACCTAAACTATGTGGCCCCTTCTGGTTAGCTTCTTAACCAGGGATGCCCAAATTTTTGGGCCACGGGCTGGTTACGTGGTTCAGTAGGGTGGTCACGTGGTTCCTCCTACCAGAAGCGGAAGTAAAACACGTCTTGCAATCTGTTTTACAACAGGATGAGATAGATTTTAAGGCTATTTTCTCTGCTTAAATCAGCAGTGCCCAAACTATGGCCTGTGGGCCGGATTCGGACCCCAACACCAATTCATCCAGCCCAACCCCCCTTGCTACTCCTGGAAGCGGAAGTAAAATGTGTCCGTATGGGTGCATTTTACTTACGCTTCCAGGAGCAGCAAGGGCGGTGTGGGCTGGATGAATTGGTGTTGGGGGCAGAATCCGGCCCACAGGCCATAGTTTGAGCATCCCTGTTCTTGACACTTCAGTTCTTGCTTACTCCACCCTTCACTGTAAGACTCATTCTCTAACTATCTTTCCCCATCAGTTTCCTCAATTTCAGTTTATTGCTCACCCTTCATGTTTCTAGGCTTCTATCTTTGCTTGCAAGATTTTCCCCCAGGTGACAGACTTGCAGAGAAGAGGGATCCCACAGGTCTTAAGATACCTGCATTATTGTCTGACGCATTAAGCCAACCTAGGTCTTTAACCTGGGTCTTTATCTTCAGGTTTCCTTTACTTGAAACATAGAGACACGTAGTTGGACTTTTATGCCTTCTGCCCTGCCAATGTTTTTACCATCTGGTCTGGTAAAGATTTTTATATAAAAAGTTGGAAAGTGTGCACAGTTTTTGCATTACTGTTGATCCTAATAACAAGGTATTGCCCTCCTGTGGACTTGAATGTCTCAATTTAATTCTGTATTTATGGATCAACACAGCCTCACCTTTTTTCTTTTTTGGATAGTCTATGCATTCACGTGGTTTTAATCTGATATAGGCTGTCAACTCTCTTTTATTTCAAAGAAAATACGCAAAAGCTGCTTCCTTTCTTGGACATTTCATGTCACCATATAAGCTATTAAAACACATTCTGGCCTTCCTCTAAGTAGGTGTGAATAGCATATACAAGGTTCTTCCATTTTATCCCAACTGCTGAAGCAGTCAATCAATCCTAAACTCATGAGCCCATTTTGGTTTCCTTAAGTTAACTATTAACTGATTTTCCCAGACAGCTCATTAATCAATTAGGGGGAAACCTGGATCTCTAAATTTCAGGGGAATTCTTTGGTCATGATTAGCATAAGGCCGGGCTGTTCACTTTCTAAGAGTGGACACAGTCACTGCTCAAGGACATTTGTCTGCATGTTCCCAGAGAACCCCCCAGAAATGCTTTGCAAGTTTCCATTCTTATCTCTCACCTGGTCACACCCCAGCATTAACCAGGGTTTATCTGAGACTGCTAGAAAATATTCTGGGGAGGTTTTCCGTAAGGTGCTACCAAGTATGTTAGTGATGTTAGTGACAAATGGCTTTGTATTAAGCTTCTGAATGACCCAAGTCCTACATCCTCTCCATGTCTGATGAGTCAGTGTCTGGCCATGAAAAAAGACTCAGTGAGGACAAGCCCAAACGAAACTGTACACCAACAATGATGAGTTTGCTGCATGTTCTGCTTTACCTCTTCCCAGCAATAGAAAGATCATGATGAAATTGACAGTTTTCTTTGCAGAAGAGTGCTCTGAAGTTTGCTAGCAACTGGAAAGAAGCACAGGGATACAAAGGACATCTCTCAAGAAAATGACAAACTGCTGCTTGGTCCAGCATCCTTCCTGGACAATGCCAAAATAAGTTGCATCCTGCCCCACTTTTTGACCCTTACCTGTAAGCTCTGAGTGTAGCCTTGTCCCAAAATAATACTTATCCCATTCTACTCAGCAAATGTGACTGATTGCAAGGTGCCTTGCTTAAATTAAAAAGGATTTTTTTTTAAAAAAAAATGGTGTGCTTCCTGCATTTTAAAATCTATATTTATAATTTATTTATGGTATTCCACCCAGAACCTTGATGTTTAAATATATTAAATACATAAATTTAATTAATTGAAGAATTAACTTCATTAATGATCTCTATGGAAGACACAGTTCTTTCCAGCTATTTCATGGCTGATCTAATTATCCATCTTTTATTAAGACAGATTACAGGTGTCCACCACTGCTGAAACTACTGAATAAATGGATGCTACTTTAGGATCCATAATTTAATTCTGCAAGTCTGTTATAGGGATAACTTCTTCTAAGCTCATATTGCTATTACCATAATTCAAGACTTTGAATTATAGTCACCTACAGTATAACTGCTGGATTCTGCATATAACAATTGCCTCAAAGAACTGCAAGATGGGTGAATAAATGGCAAATCATTAGGCAGTGAAGAAAGCAAGCTGTAGGGAGAGAGATCACTGTTTGGCATATTGTGATGCAGAGAAGATGATATAGTCACAATGCACAATAAATGGAGCACTGGTATCAAATAAGCTGTACCCCAGGGGTACCCAACGTTTTCATGCCATGGGCAGGTTCCCGTCACCGTGCTCAGCTGTGGGGGCTGGAGGTGTGGCTACACCCACAACTTGTTTTTGTCGTCACTGGCGGTGGTCACACATTCTTTCTGGGGTTTTGGACAGCCTCCCCTGCTTTCCAGGGCAGCAGGAGACTTGTCGGAGTACAATAGCTTTTAAAAAAAATTCCACTGAGTCCCCGCAGCTAACCCCAGCACTTGGTTACTTCCTGGTTCAGTGCCAGGAAACCAGGTGCTGATGTCAGCACTGCACACGAATGAAAGTCTCCAAGCACCAGGCATTAGCTGCTGAGACAAGCAGGGAAGCAGCGGAAAATTTTAAAAATGGAGCGATTGTGCTCTGACAAGCCTCCCACCACCCTGGAAAGCGGCGGGAGCCGTCCAAAACCCCAGAAGAAATGTGCGATAGCTGCTGCTGCAGTAAGTGACGTATCGCAACTTCTGGTGGTGAGCGGTCCTAGAGGTGTCTTGTGGGCCGGGGGTTGGGAATCCTTGCTGTACCCAATCAATTGCTCTGTGAGAATACCATCTCTTTCCCTTACGAGTTTTGTTACAGACTGACAGTTCAACTCTGGACCAAGCCAGTTCAATGTACTACATACTTTGCTGGCTAACCCAACCCACTTGCCTCACTGATGTACAAGACTACTTGCCCACGTGTTGGTTCCATAAGCTTGGATTTTCTACTGCTTTCTGCCTTACTAGGATGGTCTCAAGACTAACTAGGCCAGGCAACTGATTAAGTTGGCCACCAACATTCAGATGTTTCCACCATGTAATAGAAGGTGCAATTTTAGAAGAAGAAAATGCACAATGCTGCTTCCAAAAGAGTCATCATCTTCTATTGTTCAAAATGCTTATATTAAGAACCAATTTAATTTGTTCCTAAAAATTCTTGTCTGAAAAACCCAGAGCATCTTCTAAGAGAATAGACTTTCAGCACTATAACTTCTAAGTCAAGACAAGACTTTCAGAGCTGTAGCCTTTAACACATTTTCACACAGCTGTTTTCCTCACTCTTCCATGGATTATAGAGTATCTAAGGGAGTTTTAGGGATTGTGATGGGTTAGTGGTTAAGACACTGAGCATGATGACTGGAAGGTTGGCAGGTCTGCAGTTTGAGACCTGAGCGCTGCATGACAGAATGAACAACCGTCACTGTCCCAGCTTTTGCCAACCTAGCAGTTCAAAAGCAAGAATTTGCAAGTAATTAAAGAGATGGGAATACCAGAGCACCTTATATACCTCATGAGAAATCTGTACATGAATCAAGAAGCAACAGTTAGGACAGAATACGGAATGGCAGAGTGGTTTGGAATAGGAAAAGGAGTAAGACAAGGCTGCATTTTGTCACCCGGCTTATTCAACTTATACACAGAGCAGATAATGCGCAATGCAGGGATGGAGGAATCAAAATTGCTGGGAGAAACATCAACAATTTGAGATATGATACCACCCTAATGGCAGAAAGTGAGGAGGACTTTAAAAAGCTCCTGATTAGGTTGAAAGAAGAAAGTGCAAAAGCTGGCTTGAGACTCAATGCCAAGAAAACCAAGATAATAGCAACAGGCCCTATCAGTCCCTGGAAAATAGATGGGGAAGAAGTAGAAGCAGGGACAGATTTTACTTTCTTAGGATCAAAGCTCACTGCTGATGGTGATTCCAGCCATGAAATAAAAAGGCGACTGATTCTTGGGAGGCAAGCGATGAGAAACCTGGGGAGCATAGTGAAAAGTAGAGACATCACATTGCAAACAAAAATTCGTATAGTCAAAGCAATGGTATTCCCTGTGGCAATGTATGGTTGTGAGAGCTGGACCATTAGGAAAGCTGAGCGCAGAAGAATAGATGCCTTTGAGATGTGGTGTTGGAGGAGAGTTTTGAGAGTCCCCGGGACAGTGAGGAGAACAAATAGGTCAATCCTAGAAAAAATCAACCCTGACTGTTCCTTAGAAGGTCAAATTGTAAAGATGAAGCTAAAGTACTTTGGACATCAAATGAGAAGAGATGATTCGTTTGAGAAAGCCTTGATGCTGGAAAAGGTGGAGGGCAATAGAAAAAGGGGGCGGCCCAAAATGAGATGGCTAGATGGTATTGTAGACGCAATGGGCACAGAGCTGAGTGAGTTGAGGAGGATGGTGGAGGACAGAAGTGCCTGGTGGACAGTGGTCCATGCGGTCACAAAGGGTCGGAATCGACTGTGCGACTGAACAACAACAACAAAAAAGGTACTGCTTCGGAGGGAGGTTAACAGCATTCCGTGTACTCCAGAGTCTAGTCATGCCTGCCACATGACCACGGAAACGTCTGCAGGTGCAGACAGCACTGGTTCTTTGGCTGGAAATGAAGATGAGCACTGTACCCTAGAGTTGGAGACCACTGGATTTCGAGCAATGGAGAATTTTACCTTTACTAAGGGAGTTTTGCTGAGACCTGGAGCACAGGGAATCTATGTGAGAGATCTTCATTGCTTCTGTCCCCTCCAGAGGTCAGTCTAAGGACACTTTGCTCTTCTTCCTTGAAGCTGCTCTTCTCATAAGCACTCAGAGGAGGAGGCAAGCCAATGGCAAGCACAATGAATGGTGAGAGATTGAAGTTAGCCATAATTTATTAATTTTCTGCCCTATTTTTTGTGTGCAGTTGACTCTTATTCCTCACTCTGTTTCTTATGAAGAAAAAAAATCCACTACATTTTGCCTCTTTCCAGAATTAAAAAAAAATGCGGCTTTTGATAAGAACTTATGGGCTGTATTGCTAAGGCAACTTTGTAAGGAATTTGAAGGAAACTTTGCCTTTTTACATTTTAATAGGTGATAATGTCCCCACCTTCATTTTTATAAAAGCATCCATTTATTACTTAATGCCCAGAAAAGAAGGGCACTTATACCACCCCGTCTTCAGTCCAACTACATTTAAGAGTGGATGTTCTAGTTTAATCAAGTCTTTGCCACTTTGGAGGAGTTCCAATTTGTTACCAAGCCAAAAGAGCTTTCTGATTCTCATACCATTAAGGGGATGCCTAAATTACCCTTGAAAAGAAACATGGTTTGAATTACCAGGTGACGAGGGGACAAGTCTACAGAGTGAGCGTACTTTTGTGAAACTCATGGACCTGAGTTATTATCTTACACAAAACCTAACAGCACACAGTTACTGTTAACAATTTTGAAACTGGCACATCATGTTCCAAGTCTGAACAAAATTCAATACCCTCAGACTATTTCTCATTTAGTACATTCACCTTTCATTCCACCTGTAATTTTCAGCAACACTCTTATTGCTAGCCTCCCATTGCATCCTTTGAATCAATACATGACCAAACCTGCATGCTTAATAAAATCCTGGAGAACTAAGCTTTTCAAAATTGCAATCAGCTGAACTAATTTTTATAGAATCAAGGCACATGTCCCAGTATTTTATAATAGGTCAGGGTCATGATCTTCCATCATTATATCAGATTGAAACTACGGTTTAGGCATATTTCAGATTGTTTTTCTTCCTTTCCTAAGAGAAATTGCTCAACCAAACAATACCAGAGAATGTAAGATGATTTAAATACTTCATAGTAGTAATAATAATAATTTTGTGTCAAAAATTATTCTGGGGTGAAAGGATTTTTGCGGAAGAAACTCCGCTTAGGGAATGCCCAAATGAGGCTCCTTCATGTACCCAAGAGCTGGGACAGAGATAGGTGCTCAATCTGTCATGCAGTACCTGGGTTTTGAACTGCCAACTTGCCAGCCTTCTAGCTAACAAGGTAAGCTTCTTAACCACTGAGCCATAGTAGTACAAGATCAATTGCATGGTGCAGAGAGAGGTTATTTGCTGCTAGCTATAGACTGTACCTGTTTTCTGGCTCTAAAATAATGGAGACAATCCTTAAAATGTTAAAATAACTTGGAGAAACATTTTACTCTCATACCTGAAGAAATTTAATTACAGTCTTTTTTTTAAATAGTGTCAAAAGGACACAAAAGTGCTTTCTGGGTTGACAGGATTTTTGCTGGAGGAACTCCACTCAGGGGATGCCCCAAACGAGGCTCCTTTCATGTCCCCAAGATCTTTTCCCACTGATGTGGTCCCTATTTACCTACTTGCAATTTCTTGTTTTTGAACTGCTAGGTTGGTAGGAGCTGGAACAGAGACGGGAGCTCATTCTGTCATACCAGTACAGTCAAACCTCGCATAAAGAGTGCCTCGCTTAAAGAGTAACTTGCTTAAAGAGCAGAAATTCCTCTGAATGGTCGCTTTGCTTAACAAATAAAACCAACAAAAAAACTCGCTTAACAAATAAATCGGGGTTTGCAATTCCCACCACCAGAAGTCACAATTGGTCACTTATGATGGTGTTTCACTTAAAGAGCAAACTCGTCTAAAGAGCAATCCTATGGAACGCATTATGCTCTTTAAGCAAGGTACTACTGTATATAAAAATAAGACTAACCCACCCACAAAAGAGCCTACAGAAGTCACTCTCTGTTCCCAGCTGGACAGAAATAGCCCCAGTGGTGGGCAGTAATAGGTAGCAAAATTGGGTGGCCTTCAGGCAGTGTGTGTGTGGCAAAATTGGGTGGTGTTCAGGCGGTGTGTGTGTTAGCGAATTTGGGTGACCATGCCCACTTCCCTGCTCTGCCCAGACTAACACAGCTACCATTTTAAAAGTTTTATTCTGTACAAGCATATCAGAGAGTAAACAAAACAGACAAAAGCGTTGTGGCACCTTAAAGATTAACTGCTGTATTTTAATGTGAGCTTTTGTGGATCAAGTCTACTGGCTCTTTGGCTATAAATAGAGATGAGCACTGAACCCTAGAGTTAGTAACGACTGGCTTTTGAGCAATGGGAACCATTACCTAATAACAGAAGATCCCAGATTGGTATTAAAATTTGACATCAGGTTTTGTCCCTGCAAGTGGTTCAAGGTCTCCCTTGCTCAAAAGCCAGTCTCTAGGGTGCAGTGCTCATCTCCATTTACAGCCAAAGAGCTAGTGCTGCCTGTGTTTGCAGATATATACATGGCCATATGGCAGGCATTACTAGATTGCCCATGATGTAGGATCCACCCATTACATAGGCTCCACCCATGGTGTGGTAGCAAAATTTTTTGCTGCCCACTAATGAGTAGCCCAGAATAGAAACTTTTGCACAGACACAAGTGTCCTCCACTTTTGACTTGTGGTAACTCACAGGCTGTCTATGTGAGCATATAGCCTGCTTTTCAGGGTAGGCTGGGGGTGGATTGGTCTGATGGTATCCATACTTCAATCCGGTCAATCCCTGCCAACCTGCTCCATTTTGAAACCCAATCAGGGGTTGAATTAAATGTGCCCATCCCCAGTGTACAAAATAGAGTGCAGCTGAAGGAGCCAAGTTGCAGCTGACGGTGTGTGTGTGTGTGGACTGCTTTTCCTCATCAGATGGTGTGATGGAGAGAGTCACAAGTTATTCAACATGTAGTTTCTTTGGTTTTTAAACTGTCTTAAAATGTAGCTTTGCTCTGTGCAAAGGCCTCAAATTCTTTCGCCAACTCTTATCAAGCAGGTATGCTTAGCAGAAGCTTCTCAAAGCTTCAGGCCTATGTTTTGTCTTATCCTTCAGGTCTGGAATGTCTGCTTGCGTCAACATCCAGAGCCTGGGAACACCTGACTTTCTTATGGGAACCAGAGCTATACAAACCCTGGGCTCTAATTGGCTGTATGCTAATTGGGAGAGCCACGCTCATGTTCTTTCCTATAGACACATGGGTTTGGGAATTCAAATTTGGGATTTCTGAGTGTCACACCTCAAAAAGGAGAGTGGGATTCTAACACCTGAGTCCTTACTCAACCCAAGCTAAGTCATGATTACCTAGATTAGTCAGGTTTCCCTTTTGTTTCATGGGGGAAGGCCTGAGTGTGGATTTTCCTACTTGTACTTTTTTATTAGATGTTTTTTCCTTTGGATTTTCCTGTATCCTGAAACCTTCGAATGAACTGTTATTTCTACAATATGCTTCATGAACAATAAACAACTTTGCATCATCAAAACATCTGTTTATTGGAAGAGGGGGTAAGACAAGAGTTAAGCCACAAGCCGTATGCTACCACACACACACATTTTAATATTATTCTCCAATATATTGTCTGGACTCTGTACAATCCAGGTAAGCCCCAAGTTGCTGCAAGGCTTTTGCAGGATGGCTTTTAGGTGACCTGTACCCGGAGTCATGGGGTTCAATAGAGCAGGCTGGTAAAGGAAGCTCTGGAATGGAACAGGAGAGACCAAGGCTAGGGTCAGGCCAAAACCTAACTGTCATAGCTGGGAAGCATGGTGCTAGTGGAGGGGGCCAGTGAACAGAGCAGTGGTAAAACTGCTGCACTGCAGCCAAAACATTATTAGTTCGATCCTGACCAGGATTCAAGGTTGACTCAGGCTTCCATCCTTCCAAGTACCCAGCATGTTGGAAGCAAAATGCTAATTAACTTGTGAACTGCCCAGTGAGTGCACTAAGCACTATGGCACGGTATGTAAGTATAATTGCTAACTGCTAAAGAGGTTGCTGATTGGACTTCAACCACTTGGGGGGACCTCCTAGAAGGGAAAGTTGCTGCAGCCCCATCAGAGACGCAAAATGTTGTCTGGATGCAGGGATCATGTCAAAGAGCTTTTCATTTCTCCTTCCAGTTTCAATCATCTTTTAGAAATCTGTTCTACAACAACCCAAACGGGCCAGTGTAGACAAGCCCTCTGTTTATTAATGACCTCCAAATGGTCATGCTAAATATTGGACCATATCAAAGTACTGTATCTCAAAAGAAAAACCAGTCTATATTTTACTGTGAATGGAAGTGATTCTGGGCTCCTGGAGGTTATGTTATCAGAGTAAAAACTCTGAAGGTTATACCAAATTATAAGACTCTCAACATAGCCCTGACTGAAAGCTGCAAAGTCTTCTACATAAAGGCAAATCTAGCTAAGTACACACTGCATTACTGTGACACTGTCCACCAAGTTACAAACTGGCACAACAACTTGGAACTAATGAGGGATCGCATATCTGTTATCAGCATTGGTGGACTTCACATACCAATGGAAACCATGATTGACTTCAAGACATGCAGGCTATGAAAACCATAACAGAAATCTGAATCATGACAAAATGAGCATGACCCCAAACAACAATTTAACAAATCTATGAATTTATCTGTAGTTCTTGGTCATTTTAGTTGTATTTGAGCCAGAATTTTCACCTGTGAAAAATAACCAGATTGGAATATTTGAGTTTTGCAAGAACATTATGTGAACATCATAAAATGTACACCAAAATTTATAGAAATTTTATAACAGTCATAATAAATACTAACATCCCAATTTAGCAATAATTATAGTCTCTGCAACAGGAACAAAACTGTAAGTATTTTCTGACTTGAGAAAGCTGAGGACTAAAAGTGGAGCTGGATAGAAGCAGCCTACAGTAATTGCTTTCTAAGGAAGAGCTAAGGGAAGAGGCTGTATTTATAAGGCTTGTAAATCTGTTTTTAATAGATGGGGCAGTTTTGAAAACATGATTTTGCAGAATTTTGCAGCAATTAGTGATTAACTCTTATTTGGGAAGACAGTCACTTATTTAGCTTCTGTTTTAAATGGTTTTTATCTTTGCAGGGTCAAGAGGCTACAAGTTGGCACCGGACAAGTACTGCTCTTGCTACACTTCTGTAAATCTCAAAGCGCTGCAGACCAGACAGCCTATCATCATCAGCAGGTCACAAGGCTGGATGACTGGAGGAATAAATGTCAGAGAGTGGAGCTCAAGTGTACAGACAGAGGTTGAAATATAAAGACTGTAAATTTTCAAATTACTCATTGCAACCAAACAAGACAAAAGAGATGACTATAACACATCTTGGTTTCAGAAGACAAGATGGCAATTAAATTTATCTATTTGTTGGATTTATAGCAGCCCCCCCCCCACCTTTTTTGCACCACAGACCGGTTTCATGCTAAACAAGGAACAGGGGCCCAGCCGCATGTCAGCCAAACTCTTCGACTCAGGTGTCATGGTTAGATTGGGGCCTGTGTGTTTTTTGAGTCTGTAATGGATATTGGGGAAGAGTTAAGGGCAGTGAGATATCGCATTGCACAGAGGTGGGGGAGGGCAGGCAGAGCCCCTCCGTAGTTAAGCAATGTGGAGAAGTGGACTGGCCACCTGCCTTCTGCTGTGTCTGAAGCCCATGCTCTTGCTCCCTTCGCCAGGCAGACCCGGCAGAGCACATTGAGGACAGAAGGCTTCATTACCTGAATCCCAGCACCACCCACCCACGTGGCCCTGTTAAGGACTGTCCATGGTCCGGTACCGGCCTGCAGTCCAGTGATTGGGGACTCTTGATTTATAGGCCATCTTTCTCTCAGTGGGGGACACAATGTTATAAACATCAAATTAAACTGCAATAAATTATAAACTGAAATCAATTGAACTACAGTAATAATTAATATATATCTTAAATGACTAAAAAGGATTAAAAATTTGAAAAGTTAAAAAACAACAACCACCAGACATTAACTCAGCTAAAACCCACATAACCAAGCTTAACCTCCTAAGGAAGAACGTGCTATAATCTGTGACAGAAAAGGCCCTCTCACATGTCCCTATTAAGCATACCTCTGATCACAACAGGACTATGAGGATCATAAGAGCCAAGAAGGCTCATATGTGGTCCTCCAGAAAGCCTGGACCCAAGCCATATAGGGCTTTATTAGTAATGGTCAGCACTTTGAATTGGGTCCATAAATGGGCAGATAGCTAGTGCAGTTATTGTAGCAAGGGGATTATATGCTCCCTATTACTGGCCCCAGTCAGCAATCTGGCTGCTGCAACCAGCTAAAGCTTCACAACCATCTTGAAAGGCAGCCCCAAATAGTGGGTGTTAGAGTAAATCCAAGCAGGATGTAAGTAAGGCATGTGTTACTGAAGCCAAATCAGGCATCACAAAACTCCACTGGACAACTCTGTGCAGATGCATTAGCAGCAGAAAATACAAAATAGGCCTTGTGTGTATGTGTGTTGATGTCAAAGTACACAGAAATACTATTCAGATAGGTAATTGAGTACACTTTGCTAGCCAAAGTTGTGATTTATATGTGTGTCATTCCCAAATAATCATGTCAATTTCCTGCTATAATTTATTGCATTGCCACAGAAACGTCTGCAGAAGCAGACAGCGCTAGCTCTTCAGCTTTGAAACAGAGATGAGCACTGAACCTTACCAAACCAATGAAATACTGGCCACTGTTTGCTTGTATTGAATACGCAAAAACATATTTCCAATAATGATAGTTTAATGAGAGTTGTCCTTGACAACTCTGATCCATGCACTGGTAATCTCGTGGATTGACTATTGTAATGCTCTCTATGTGGGGCTGCCCTTGTCCCTGCTATGGAGATTGCAATGGGCCAAAGAGTAAAGAAATTTAACATATTTCCCTAGCCATGGCACATCTGCACTGGCTCCCCATTCCTGTCCGTACCAGGCACAAAGTGTTAATGTTAAAATATAACGCCCTACAACGTTAGGATCTTGTTATCTGATAAAACAATTCTTTAATATGCAGCAGTTATTACAATAATCTTGAACAAAATATGACTGAAATCTGAATTCCTGTTTTGCCTATGGACATTCTCACTTTGGGGAGGAATAAAAGAGAGGTAATTTTAAGACCTCTAAAGATTCATAGTTTGTAAAATATTTGTAAAAACAATGCCTTTTATGATTACTTGAACTCATTCTGCATTGTGATCTAAACGGTTGTCCTAGAAACAGACCAATTTGTTTTTGTCTTCCGGGTTATTAGCTATTCCACTCAATTTTGTGTCATCCACATATATGATAAGCATTCCCTGCATTCTCTCACCCAAATCAATAATACAATTTTTGAAGAGCAATGGGCCCAGGATTGAACCTTGAGGTACCCCACTTTTTACCTCATCAATTTGAAAAGGAGCCAAGAACACTCTATGATTCTGTAACCAACTGTGTATCCATCTGGCAATTGTTCTATATAGTCCATATGTAGTTAGCTTGCTAATCAGAATATCATGGGACACTTTGTCAAAAGCTTTTCTGACATCAAGATATACAGTACAGCATTTCCATTGTCTATTGTCTACCAAGAAGCTTACCCATAGTCTCTTCCAAGAACAACTTATGGCCCATTATAATGCTCTCCATGGCTTCTCTCCTTCTTCATCTCCTGCCGTATCCTAATATTGGCGATCATCATGGCAACTGCCATGAAGACTGTCCTGAGAATATAATGCAGTAGTCTTTCATCTGCCTTCCGCAACGTACCATGACACCTGTACCACCAATCCAGTTCCGTGAGTCATTTTCTGGTCCTGAGCCCTTTTGGCATGCAAAGTCAGCATAAGCCCCAGGCCAGTATTGATGAAGCTACTGAATTAATCACTCTTCCCTGTGGACTTTGGCACCCCAGGCCGTTAGTCCTCAGGGTTGTCAAGTTAGTTAACTGATGCCTGACAGTCAGTGTTGAGTCACTGGTCATAGTCACTGGTCATAGCAGGATAACCTGGCCAGACTTTTAGCAGAGCTAAACCAGGTACACGTCACATGTTTGCATTCATCCTCAGCAGTTGGCAACTCAAAACAAAAAAAATCTAACTTTAGCTCAAGTATATGTTAAACTACTTTAAAATAGTGGGCATAGCATCCAATATAATTTTCTTCAATTCTATGTGCAATTTGATTCCTGGCAGCAAGATGATGTTGTGGTTGCTAAATGGACTATACTGTCAGTGGAACCTTATTTAGGAAGGAAAGCTTTTCTTTCTCTTACAATGATTCCCGTTTCATGGATGAAAGTATAGTATTAGCCTTCTAATTTGTTTTACGGACTGAGGATGAATATTGAGGCCAACGTCCTGAATCCCTTTAAACAGAAAGAAAAATACAACAAGAATGAGCAAGCTAATGTGTTTCTTGTAATTTCTGAAGTTAGCATCAGCATAACCAGATTTTTGTCAGTAAAGTTTGGTAACACAAGGAATCCTGTAACCAATTTCATGTGTTGATAAATGAACAGTCCACAGGGGAAAAGAGGCCGGAGAGTTTCAGAACAGTCAAGGGCTCAGACATTACTGAAATGCTTCTTGAAGGAGCCAGACTGTCTATTGCTTATCACTGCTGAGCCAAAGAATACTATGCAAAAACACTGGAAGTGCCAGACTCCATTTAGAGTTCTTACTGAAGAACAATGCAATAGCACTTTGTACACATATGCAGTCCTTTAAAACATAGAATGGCTATAAGACACTTCCTATAATATTGTTCTTAAGCCACTGCCTTGGAAACACATGGTCCTATACAAATGTGTTTTAAGTGTTCAATATGAATTTTAAAAATAAGCTCTATGTAAAGGACGGAGGCTCTGAAAGATTACTGAGAAACCTAAGAGCGTACTTGGGTGTACATCTTAACCACATCCAGAACCCCTCTAGACCAGCAGCTCCCAATGTGGGGCATACGCCCCACAGGGGGACTTCAATTCCCAGAAGCCTAAGTCAGTTCTTTGGCTGATCAGTGCTTTGGGGAATTGACTTAGGCTTCTGGGAATTGAAGTCCAAAAAACCTAAGGTTGGAAAACACTGCTCTAGACAGAAAAAGTCGCCAAAGGCATCCATTATGAAGCAAGTTTATTTGTAACAGTCAGTAACTTTTTTGTAGAAATAAAAATAGTAAAGGTCTCCTTTACTCGACAGCCAGTTGTATCTGGCTATAGAGTTTGGTGCTCATTTTCATTTATAGCCAAAGGCCTGGTAATGCAGTTATGCTCACAGTGGGTGAAGGCAACTGCAGAATGAACTCACCAAAGGGTGCCTTCATTTTCAGTTTCACGTCTGGCCTAGACACGGAGAAAGAAGTGGCCAAGCAGATGTTGTGGGAAGTCACACAGTGGAACAAAAAAGTAGTTGTGCCGCCATAGAGTAACTGTATCATCCCACTTGTGTTCCTCAACAAATGGTACACAGAGGAAGAGTCTCTCTGATGCTGCAGGTAATACCCGACTGCTATGATGCAAGCCTCAAGTAGTTATTATTGATTTATTTAGATTTATATTGCCACACACTTGCATTCATTCATTCATTCAAATTTATGTACCACCCTCCTTGCCGGGGTGACCCAGGGTGGTTTACAACATCATAAAAACAAAAGCCATTACCCAAAACTTTGAATTTACAGTTACATCTCTCATTACCTAATGATCCTGGATGGGAAAATATGGGGAAAAAATCCAAAACTTTGTTATAATTTCAAGCTCTTCGGAAAATAAGTACAGTGGTACCCAGCTTAAAGAGCATCATGCATTCCAGGGATTGCTCTTTAAGCGAGTTTGCTCTTTATGCGAAACACCATTTTAAGTGACCGATTGTGACTTCTGGGCGGGGGGGGGGATTGCGAACCCCTATTTAGTTGTTAAGTGAGTTTTTGGTTGGTCTTAGTTGTTAAGCGAGGGTGACCATTCACAGAAAATTCTGCTCTTTAAGGAAGTTAACCTCTAAGCGAGGCGCTCTTTATGCAAAGTTTTACTGTATACAGTAGTTGGCTTTGTAAAGTATTTGTGGTTCAGGCTATGCATTGAGTCTGCAGTTGATTAATTCTATCGTCGGTTAGAAAGAGAGATGCATTATATTTCCAAAAGGGGAAAAAATCAACATAAGTAAGGATATCAGAAAGGACTGAGTACATTTTTCACATTAAATACATGGGTCACTGTGCAACTACTTTAAAGTAATAATAGAAGGGTTAAATGGGGGCAATTAAGTTGGTTCTGATCATTTTATTAAGCCGTGCTGTTAACACATGAATGCCTAACACATACACAATATATAGTCAGTCCTCTGTGCTGAACAAGAATTGTAAGAACTGTCATGGCAGCTCAAGTTTGACATCTTATTTAGCTTGGCATTTGCTTGGGCTCAGGAATTTCACAAGCAGGGGATGGTATTATTAATTCCTTCTCCTGACAATCTGGCAGCAAGAGACAGGCGGCTCCAAAAGTGGAGGTTGCCTTTTTAGAGATCATGGCTGTAAGCGTTAAGTGAACGTGCAAGCATGCTAAACCCTGATGCTAGCAGCCATTAGAACATCATTACCCCCAATGTGAATTTCAGGCTCATAAAGTTGCTCATTATCTTCAGCTGGTGAATATTTTCACAATGAAATTTCCCCCTTGCATTCATTATTATTTATGTTTATCCGCTGCCGCCGCTGCACCCTCCCGGCCCCCGTCACCAGCCGGGAGGAAGATAAAAGGGGCCTCCCTCGGCCAGGGGAGGCCCGAAGAAACGCCGACGCCGACGCCGCGCCAGACGCCGCCGACGCCGCTGCACCCTCCTGGCCCCCGTCACCGGCCGGGAGGAAGATAAAAGGGACCTCCCTCGGCCATCCGGCCTCGAAGGGAGAGAACTTGGGGGTTTTGGGCGGCTATAGAGGACTCAATAAGGGGGGGGGGGGGTTGGTGGGATATTGTTTTGTTTGTATGGAAGCCGCCTAGAGTCAGGTTAGCCTGAGCGAGGCGGGGTATAAATTTGAAGAATAAATAAATATAAATAAATAAATCCTGCAAAAGCAGCAAAAACCATGTTGCAACTTAAAACTAAAACACTCACTGCAGCATGAATCTTTTCCTCATGAAAAAGAGATGAATTTTCCTCATTTTTAAACTCCTGCTTTGTGACTACGGTAAAATGCAGCTTTAAAAGCCGCTTATTTTCTGAAATACTAAGCAAAGGATGTGGATAGGCACTTGGTTGAAGATCTGTTTTTTTCCTGATTTACTAACAAAAATGTTTTATAGAGAGCTGCTTACAAACTAGAAAGCCGGATAATGATATTCTGTTGGAGAACTCGGTTCACAGCAAAGTATTTCAATGGCAGTAATTCAAGGTAAAGTTTTCCCTTGCTTGAAAGCCAGTCATATCCAGGCAGAGTTTTTATCCTTTCACAAGAGTCTTAAGACCTGACTGGCGCAGCGGGTGTGTGGAGCAGCTGGGAAGATAGCCACCCTGGGCTCGCTTGTTTAACTATTTTTAATGTTTTTGTAAGTTTTTATATGTTGTAAGCCACCCAGAGTTGCCTTGGCGAGGGGACGGTGGTAGAAATGCGAGTAATAAATAAATAAATAAATAAATATCCAACTCTAGGGGTCTGTGCTCATCTCCGTTTAGCCAAAAAGCCAGTCCTGCCTGCATCTGCAAATGTTTCTGTGGTCATGTGGTAGGCATGACTTGGTGAGCATAGAATGCTGTTACTTTTCCAACGAAGCAGTACCTATTTATCTGTTTTTAATTTCTTGCTTTTGAACTGCTAGGTTGGCAACAGCTGGGAGCACTCGGGTCTCAAGCTGCTGACCTGCTGACCTTCCAGTTGTCAAGTTCAGCGTCTTAACCACTAAGCCACCATAGTCCCATAGAAATTCAAGGCAGATATGCTAATGCACATTTGCCCATGCTAAGTTGGCGAGTTGACGTTTGCACTGCATTCCTACAAGGGGGATCAGAAGAGCATTAAGATATTTTGAAGCTTTAATGGCAGAATAAGAGGGAAGTAGACTGTTTTAATTTTCCTCCTCCTGAATGCTTCTCCTTCTTAACATAAATCCCAAAAGGAGAGCCTTAAGCTAAATTAAGACAAAATGTTTTTTTAAACTCTAGAACTGATTGACAACTACAATATAAAGACAAACCTCAGGTGTTAAAGAGTTCTCATGTTCAGACATGTTTTAAAAAGGAATTTCCTACACCCCTTCTAGGGACCCCTACCTTCCCAATTGAAATCTATCCTAATATTTATTAAAATATGTGCTGTAGGATTTTCAGTCCCAGCCGAGAGGAAAAAGAGCGCACACCCTGTCCTTTTCACATGTTAAGGGTAAAATATAAATGAGGTTTCAATTTCAACATGAACAAGTTCTCTTGGGGAGAGTCACACAAAAGGTTGTGGGTGCCATCATAAACACAACTACTGTTTTACAAAACAATCCTTTGACCAATAATATACTTTAATATAACTAAGACCTTATGTAGAAAAAGGACTATTCTTTATAATAAGCAAAATAAACCAATTCCTAGTTTAAAAATTCTTTTCAGAGGCTTGGTAGAGCAGATATTTCATTGCATATGTTGGTGGCATTATGGAATTTCAAGGGTGGGGGAGGAAAGAAAAAATGATAATT
The DNA here is from genome assembly GCA_030440675.1 of Furcifer pardalis. NCBI lineage: Eukaryota > Metazoa > Chordata > Lepidosauria > Squamata > Chamaeleonidae > Furcifer > Furcifer pardalis. Next base: position 102,255,198 of record CP126896.1, on the reverse strand, counting down.
TTATTTTAGGGATGTTCTATAACAAGTGCCCTAATCTAGAAACAATGAGTTCCCAGGAGTGTGGATTGGTGCACAGGGAATGGGTGAGCATTTGTTCCTTGCAATGGTATGTAAACAAATATGAGCTTATGAGCCTCAGTTTCTTACAAAGTGAAGAAGCACTTGGCCATATTGGATACTGTTACTCGCTCTTAATTTAGCACTGGATCTCCAGACTAGCAGAATTAATTTTACATGGATGTGCCAGAAGACTAAGCATAGACTCGCTGCAGGCACATGGCATGCTCCAACACTGCACTCTGTGGCCACAGTCCCAGAGGAGGTGCTCACAAAACTTTAGCTGTGATGAGAAAACTAGAATATTCTGAGAAGCAGCACTTTCCTTCTAGGAAACTCTTTCCTAACTCCTTAAAAACCTTTCAAAAGCAACAAGCAGACAAACAAACTCTCAACCCCCAATAGTTCATTTGATGAAAAACTGACAATGCTTGTATACTCATTTCAATCATAGTCTGAATTCACACCTAACTATATGAAACAACAAGGTACTTCTGAATTAGGTACGTACACTGTGTTTTTTCTGCACTTGTAAAATGAATAGCAATTGAAATCACACTTATATACTGCCCCATAACGCTTAATGCACTCTCTGGTCAGTTCACAATTTAATTAGCATTTTATCCCCAACATACTAGGTACTCATTTTACTAACCTCGGAAGGATGGAAGGCTGAGTCAACCTTGAATACTAGTCAGGCTTGTACTCACAATGTTCTAGCTGCAGTAGAGGGGTTTTACCACTGTGCCACCAGGATGCAGACTTCAGTTTTATAAAATTGAATATTTCAAGATGTCAGGATGTTGAAATTATTTACAGATCATCCAAGCCTGGCCTGAGGACTCACTCTTGGCCTGGATTCCAGCTAAAAGGAACAATGGGTTCAGAGCATGATGGCTGACACTTTGTGGCGCTAGCAATGTCTTTCCAGGGGTCTCTATGTACAGTGTGAGCCCTTGCCCAATGGATCTCTCGTTGGCCAACTGAAGAGTTGCCAGAGAGGGGCTAGCCAAGGCAGACTTGAGAAGAGCAATTTTCTCTTTGGTTCACTGAAGAAGAGTAAAGAGTGGTGGTTGCTAAATGGAGACAGCCAGTTTTTGTTTGATCTCCACTCACTCGCCCTTCTTTTTGCAGTATGCTAGACTGGTGTTCTGTTAAGACTGAGGCTATGTTCAATTTCCAAACCATGTTCGTTGGCTTGTTGTTTATTTTCCTTGTTGCAATTTCAGCAGTAGGTCAGCATGGGAGTGGATCCAATGGGAAGAGGAAAGGGTCTGTGAGTCTGTGCATCTCCCTAGTGAAAACCCTTTTAAGAAATCATAGGGGTCAAGGCTGTAGGTGCAAATTTGGCTCAGGGACTGTGCCACATACTTCACCCACAGGGAACAGGAGGAGATCACACCCTTGTTGTTTCCTCTGTTTCCTTGATTACCTCTAGAAAACAGGTTGGGATGTGATGGTTGTGGTGTGATTAATTAATGGTTGGATCAGCTAAAGTGGGGTGTATGTGTGTGTGTCCTACATATGGAAGTCAAGACTGCCTGAAATTATAACCAGAATAAACCCATGGCCTATGCCAATGATGATGAACCTTGGCACTCCAGCTGTTCTTGGACTTCAGTTCCCAGAAGCCCTGATCAGCAGCTGTGCTGACTTGGGCTTCTGGTAATTGAACTCCAAGAACACCTGGGGCGCCAAGGTTGGCTACCGCTGGCCTATGCTGTTTAAAAGAATGGTGCAGTGAGTTTCACATTGTTATCATATTGCTGGAGGGGTACACAGAAAGGGCCTCCTCAAAGATTGTGGTATCTTTGAACAACAATCAGGCATACCCTGGTACTAAAAGACACCTCCCTCCGAAAGATAAATCTGACCACATTAGAAATAATGTGCTCATATCATATGCCATCAAGTCAGAAGCAACTCATGTTGATTCTAATAAGATTTTCAAAATTATCAATACCACTCTTACACTCAGTCAGCTTCCATCACCCAATGGAGATATGAACCCAGTTTTCCTGAGTCTTAGTTCCCCCACAGTGTCTACTGCACCATGCTAGGTAAATAAAGCAATATAGCAAATAGACACGTTTTTATAACATCTACAGCAATCATACACATCTTGAAAGGCCAGATTTACAAGCACAGTTTCACACAGTACAGACTGCCTGGTGGAAAAGAACGGGTTACTTACCTGTAACTTTGGTTCTTTAAGTAATGTCTGTGAACTTCACATGTTCTGGGTTTGCGCCTGCGTAAAACTCCAGTTTGGATTACGCCAGAGCTTTTAAAAGGAAAAAAGGAGGGAAAATTCGTTAGAGGAGGCCCCGCCCACCTCCCTTATAACCCTAGCGCTGGCCGATTCCCGCCTCAATCTATTCCAAACTAGCGCCAGGTTACCTCAGAGACATGAGAGAGGGAAGGAGGGTGGGTCACGTGTGAATTTCACAGACGTTACTCGAAGAACCAAAGTTACAGGTAAGTAACCTGTTGCTTGAACTCGAGCTCCAGTGGTTGGGTCATTCTTGTAACCAGTCCCGAGTACCCTCTAGAGTCCTCAGGCGGCTGTGCAGGCTTCAGAGATGTGAATTCTGACTCCGCTGTTGCTGCAAAGGATGACTCCTGATCAGAATCAGACTTCACTGGGGAGCTGGATCGTGAGCGGGGTGAGACCTCTGCATTGCTCCCTCTACTGCTAGAATGCCTCTCGTTGCGCCTTGAAGGGGCAGTCGAAGAAGGAGAAGTTCTGTGACTTTGTGAGGCATGCTCCCTTGGATCCGATGTACCGTGGTCTCGTGAGGCACGGTCTCTTGGGTCAGATCTCCCACGGGTATGTGAAGTGCGGGTGTTGGGATCATCTTTTCCCTTCAGATCCGGGCGGCGAACAGGAGATCTCGAGTGTGGCGCTCTCTTGCTCCTAGCTGCACTCTCGGATTCATGCCTCCCCTTTGCCACAGCTGAGCGCGGGCGATGGTGGCTGCCCTCAGGTTTCTCGGATCCAAGGCAGTGATGGTTGCTGTCAGCCTTAGTGGATCCTTGCCCCCCAATTGCCATGGATGAACGTGGGCGATGGTGGATGCCAGTGGGCAATCTTCCCTGAGATTCATCCCGTAACTTCGGGGGCTGTTCCCATGACGATTGGGATGCTTTCTGATGATCGCAGGCAGAAGGCTCCATATCAGGGTACCCCTGGGGTCTGGGGGAGAACCAAGGTCCCCCCATGCAGCAACGGCCATGGCACTCATAGAAGTTGCCCTGGGGGTAAGCCCAACCGTGAGGTGGATAGTGCGGATGCATGAGAGGGTGACAGAACTCAGAATGGGAATCAGAGAAATCGGACCTTGGAGACATTGAGGGGTGACTCATTGGCCGATCTTGGGGTGGTAGAGGAGCCGGAGAGTCGACTATCTGCTCCATAATGATGGAGGCAAAATCCTCTGGTGGGTCCTCTTGAGTGACAGACAAAATGGCGTCACTGTCAGAAGTGACATATTTGACAAGCGAGGGTTTCGATAAAGACAATGGCGGCGAAGCTGCCTTTCTAGCCATTGTTTTAACCTTTTTGACCCCTACTCCTGTGGGATCCTCTTTATTCTTTCGTTTCTTTGCCTCCTTCTTTGAAGGGGAAGAACAAGATGAAGTTTTGTCCCCCTCAGTGGGAGGGGAAGGCTTAGGGAGATCGTTGGAGGAGTTCTCCATGGCAGCTCCAGCTAGAAGAGATTGTTCCCAAAGATGGGAGTGAAGCCTTGAATTTTGATTTTTTTTAGAGCTGACTTTGAAAATCTCTTACAGAAGCCACAGGATCGTACCTGGTGTGACTCGCCGAGACAAAGGAGGCAGTGGTCGTGTCCATCCGTCAAAGGGATTTTTGCGGAACAAATGGAACAGTGCTTAAAGAGAGCCGCTGAGGCTATAAAACATGGAAAATAAAACGGACACAGTATTTGGTAAGTGAAAGAGATATTGCTCTGATAACTGACAAAGAAGTTACTACCACAGCAGAAAGAACAAGACTGAGGAGGGAAACGGCCGGCGCCAGGGTTATAAGGGAGGTGGACGGGGCTTCCTCTAACTAATTTTCCCTCCTTTTTTTTCCTTTAAAAGCTCTGGCATAATCTGAACTGGAGTTCTGCGCAGGCGCAAACCCAAAACGTGTGATTTCACAGACATCTCAAAGAAGAACTGTTAACCTAACTATTTGTGATCTGCAAAGTATAGATGGCTAAATAATAATCAAATGATGCGGCAGTTGCTTTTTCAGGATTACAGATTAACCTCCCAATAATATAGGAAAGTTATTCTCAGACCACACAAAAAGAACCTTCCTTTAAAATTCCCCCTTGAAATCTGAAGCCAGATATGGAGTGCCTCTGCCTCACATACCAGCTGTATTTTTTGGGGGGTGGGGGGTGGGAGCTATTAATGCTTCATTGCATTCTGTCTCTCCACCAACAAATTCAGTTCCTTTGGTTGATCCGGTGTTAGAAAGATTAGCTGGCAATGTTGCCACCTACGGTATGCCTGGTTGTATTCATAATCTTTGTGGAGGCTCTTTCTGTGTACCCCTCCCCTATGTCACTTGGAGGACCCTGAATAGGCTGAGCGTTGAAGTCCCTAAATGCAAGACCAACATGCTCAAGTGGGGACTGCTGTCAGACAACAGCACGCTGTGTGAATGTGGAGAGATACAGAATCCGGCTCTTTTACTGGTCTGCCGATTACTGCCAGAGTCATGCAACGATGAGGACTTGGGTTTGGGCAACGATAAAGCGAAGAAAGTGGCTTCATTTTTGCAGTCCAGGATTTGATTGGAACACAAAAGAAGAAGACCAACAAATTTGAAGGAGAGCATATGGAACCTACGGAGCTATAGCAGTGCAAAAATCAATGTGAGATAGTGGTTACAGTGCTGGACCGGAGCTCAGAAGAACTAGGTTCAAGTCTTCACTAAGCTATGAAATCCATTGGGTGACTCTTTGGGCCAATTATTCTTGCTCAGCTTGATCAGAAAGAGGATGGTCTTGTGTGTTCCACCATAAGCTCACTGGAGGAAAGACTAGATATAAAAGCAAACAATATATAATAAACAAATACTGTTTAAGTATCAAGCAGGACATGCTCTGCTTATGAAGCTCAGTGATAGATGTATATCTAGGGTATTTTAAAAATCATTTAGCACAGGGGTTTGCAACCTACAGCCTGAGGGGCAGAAACAGCCTGCGGTGGCAAAGCATCTGGCCCACAACCCCGGAAGTGGAAGTACACGTTTACAACAGCTGTAAATGCATCTGTGCATGCGCAAATGCACCCGCCATAGTTTACAGCAGTGTTTATGGAAGGGAGAACCCATGTGTCCTGCCCGCTCAGCTGTCTAAGTGGGTGTGGTCCGTCCCATGGCATGGAAAGGTTGAGAACCCCTGATTTAGCATAACCACTAGGCATGCTGGTTGAGAAGCAGAATTTCTGGTTCTCCCAATTTAATGCTTCCTTTGATTGGGCCTATATTCTTGAGGTTTCTGTGGCATCTATTGTTCTTAGGTTTCCAGGCCATTCTCACTAAGAGTGTGAGTTTCTTATACTGACTCTAAAGCAGGGGTGCCCAAACTTTTTGGGCCACGGGCCGATCATGTGGTTCAGGGAGCCGGTCACTAAGGTCCGGGGGCCGGTAGCGGCCCCCGATGACAATTCCTCTGGCTGGCGTAGCCCTTGTCGCTCCTGGAAGCAGAAGTAAAATGCGCCGTACCTACACCAGCTGGATGAATTGGCATTGGGGGCCGCACCAGGCCCCCGGGCCTTAGTTTGGACACCACTGCTCTAAAGCCTAGAAGGAACAACATAAAGTATAGAATACAGTTGTACCTCGCTTAAAGAGCATAATGCTTAAAGAGCATAATGCGTTCCACAGGATTGCTCTTTAAGCGAGTTTGCTCTTTAAGCGAAACACCATTGTAAGTGACCAATTGTGGGGGAGATTGTGAACCCCGATTTATTTGTTAAGCAAGTTCTTGGTTGGTTTTATTTGTTAAGCGAAGCGACCATTCAGACAAAATTCTGCTCTTTAAGCGAGTTACTCTTTAAGCGAAATGCTCTTTATGCGAGGTTTGACTGTACTCCAACTCCCTCTGCAAAGAAAGATCCCTGGCAAGAGAGGCCCTGGACGTAGAAGGACTTTGTGGCAGAAGAACCTGATAGACTGGTGTGGCAAGACCTCGGAAGAACTGTTCCGAGGAGTTAAGAACAGGAAGACTATCGCCATGATGATACCCAATATCCGGAACAGATACAGCCTGTGAAGAAGTATATTTTCAGTGTCTGGTTATTCCCTTCGTAGTTAGAGCAGAGCATAAATCTGAAAAACAGCAGCAGGGGAAAAACATGGAGAGAATAGCAGAAGTTACTCTTAAACTATCCTCTTCACCAACGAGCACTTACAACAGTAACATTGTCTAAAAGCAGATCACAGGTAATGATGGGGTGCGGGTGTTATGCTCGTGCCTCACCATTGCTGTGGGACCTGCACTGGCTGCCAGTTTGGGTGCAATTCAAGGTGCTGGTTATTACCTTTAAAGTCCTATATGGTAGTGGGCCAGGAAACCTAAGAGACCGCATCGCCCTAGGGACATCTGTCCATCCCACCAGTGGACCAGAGAGGCTCTCTGGTTGTACCATAGGCTAGAGAGGCGCATCCCTCTAGCACTAGGAGGAGGGCCTTCTCCGTGTCTGCTCTGGCCCTATGGAACCTCCTGCCAAGTGACCTGCGTCTCCAGACGGAGCTGCTGCTCTTTAGGAAGGGGGTTAAGACTAGGCTGGCAGAGCATGTGTGGGGGATGGGCCGGACGGTTGCCTCAGTCTCTTGGCTCATCTGACCTCCTTCCTCTGTGTGTGTGTTTTTAATCTTTTAATTTTAAAAAAATCTTTTAACTATTTAATTCTGATTTTTATATTGTGTTTTATTGTGTTTTAAGTGTTTTGGAGAGTTTGTTAGCCGTGCTAGGTCTTTTTGAGGAGGATGGCATAAAAGTGTGATTAAATAAATAAATAAATAAATTATAAAGCAGAAGTGGTTTTTCTCTAAGTGACCATATTTCCTCCTAAATATTCCAAATTCTCTTAATTCATTTTCTCGCATAAATGAAATAAATGGACAAAAGCTTTCTCACACATCTCAAGGTTACATATATATTTTTAAGCAAGGAGAACTCAAAGCACTGTACTGCCTTGCCCTTATCTGACTAACCATGTTGCATTATACTAAATCTTCACATTTACATATCTTTACTCCGTATGCAAAGCAGTTTCAAGTTGCTTACAACATCCCTATAAAGTTGATGGGCCAATACAATGATCAATTCATTTATTTGTTCAGTTCGAGTTTTACTAATCTGGAAGTGAAACTGAGTTGGTGATACGAGACAGAATATGGCACAAGTAAAGTTAACCAAGGCTGACGTAGCTTCAAGCTATTGCGTCGTCTGCTTGTTAACAAAGCGGAGGGACCCATTTCTTCATTGGAAGACAATTATTTATTCTTCTTTCCTTTTGCAATGTCGTTTTGCTTGTTATTTTATTCATCAGTCATACATTACATCTTCAGCCATAAATGCTCTCATAAGTTGGATTCAGAATAGAGTGAAACAGAAATACACAGAAATAACAGCAAATTTAAAAACAACAACCAAATACTGTATTAACAATTTAAAAAAATCAAAACCATGATGATAGCCAATATCCAAAAAGGAAACAGCACCTGAAGAAGAAGAAAGCCTAGAAGGCAACTGAGAGAATACAGCTTATAACATTATCTGTACCCCGAATACTCTACTACTTTGTTTGATTATCTTGACTTTGCCATTTGTCTTCTGTAAGAGAAATTGGGGGCTCAAGAAATTGATAGTGCTACCTCTATTTGCTATTCATCGTTGCAGTTCATTTCAGGGGACTGTTTCTCATGAAACAGTAATGCACATCAAAGCCATGGAGCTGGGAACAAAGTTGTGCCGCCTGCCACACATTTTGGGTCACAGAAGAGAAGAGGAAAAGGGATCCATAGGGCAAAAGAGTAGAAACAGACATTTCTCACCCCTGCCCCAATGTTCTGACTCTGTTTTTAAAGAACTAGTTTCAGGCTTTCAGCCCTCTGATAAAGAGAATAAAACTATATTCTGTACTGTACTTCATATCATGCTATTCTGACTATGGTAAGAACATACCAACATGTGTATGGGAAACATTAAAAAGAAAATGAAGTAAAAATACTAAGCAGTACACTTTGAAATAAAATAGGGAGATTCATCCAAAGAAAACCATTTGTAAAATAAATGTTTTATCTTCAAATTGCTTAACCAGTGGGAAGTTTCTTAAAAAAACATTTAAATATGATCTCTTAAATGTTGCTCATTCTATGAGCTCAAATGTCAGCTTCTAGTTAATAATGTCTGGCATTCAGAACAGGTTTTCTCACTTATGAGAGGTTGGAGGGGGGAGAGAGAAAGAGAAAGAATGAGAGTAAAGGTGGACAACTATCTTCTGGCTAAATTCCAGAAAACCCTGAGATAACTCCCAGACTTCAGGCATGGTCCCACTCTTAATCCTCAAACTACAGATAAATTCACCCAAAGGAAATGGGTTGGGTGGTAGGTAAAGACTGTGAACTTCACCACTGCTTCGGGAGTTGCACTGGTTGCCAGTATGTCTCTGAGTGCAATTCAAGGTGCTGGTTATTACCTTTAAAGCCCTACATGGTAGTGGGCCAGGATACTTAAGAGACCGCCTCACCCCAAGAACATCTGCCCGTCCTACCAGAGCGGACTGGAAAGGCTCCCTAGTCGTTCCATCGGCCAGAGAGGCACATCTCTCTGGCACTAGAAGGAGGGCCTTCTCTGTGTCTGCTCCTGCCCTATGGAGCCTCCTGCCAATGGAGCTACGTCTCCAGACAGAGCTGCTGCCCTTTAGGAAGAATCTAAAAAACATGGCTGGCGGGACAGATATGGGGTGCGGAAGGTATAATGACCCCAGCACACTGGATGATCTGAGCCCCTCTCTTTCTCTACTTTTTAAGTTAGTAGTTGTAGCATTCGGTGTGTTTTTAATCTGTTTTTAATCTTTTTTAGATTGTAATTTTAAATTTTAATAGTTTTAAGGTTTTTAGATGGAAGTTTCCACTTCCTAATCCTGGGCTCTACTTGCCCAGAGAAGGATAAGACTAACGTCCTCTGGCCGGAAGAAGGAATGGACTGTTTGTGCTCTGTTTTTTTTTCCTGACTGTAAGCTGCCCTGAGTCGCCATGGCGAGTGGGCAGCGATATAAATATAAATAAATAAATAAATAAATAAATAAATAAACTCTGTGGAGGAAGATAGAGACACAGAAGTGAATTTTTTACTTATCTCCCTATCTTTAAATTACTGATAATAATAACCTTCTACAGTAAAACAATGAGCCTTTTAACCTGGGATGTTTGTCTGTAGTGTAGACATTTCAGGAACATCAACCTCAAGATCCAGCCAATTTACCCTTTTTTTATCTCAGCCATGAAATAAAAAGTTGCTTACTTCTTGGGAGGCAAGTAATGAGAAACCAAGACAGCTTAATAAAGTGTAGTGACATCAGCCTGCCAACAAAAATCCACATAGTCAAAGCAATGGTATTCCCAATAGTAATGTATGGATGTGAAAGTTGGACCATAAGGAAGGCTGAGCGCAGAATAGACACCTTTGAACTGTAGTGCTGGAGGAGACTCTTGAGAGTCCCCTGGATTGCAAGGAAAACAAATCAGTCCATCCTAAAGGAAATCAACCCTGACTGCTCCTTGGAGGGACAAATACCTAAGCTGAAAATCAAGTACTTTGGCTACAAAATGAAAAGGGAGGACTCACTTGAGAAGGCCTTGATGCTGGGAAAGATTGAAGGCAAAAGGAAAAGGGGACGGCAAAAGATGAAGTGGCTGGATGGCATCATAGAGGCGATGGGCGTAAACTTGAGTGGGCGGCGGAGAATGGCAGAGAACACAGGAGCCTGGCATGCAGTGGTCCATGGGGTCACAAGGGTTTGGACTCAACTGTGCGACTGAATAACAACAATAAATCTCCTCCCACTAGGCTGAAGGAGAAATCCAAGAGCCCAGTATTTCAACATCTGCTTAAAAAAAAAAACTCCTGATGGAATCTTCCAAAAAGGCTAATTACCCAGTTTTTGACTTTCCTTGACCTATGAAGCAGACAGGTGGGAGCTGGCACTTTAAAGTGGCAGCAATTTATACCATACTTATCTCAAGCAACAGTTAGATAAAGATGCTAAAGGAAGCTTCAGATCTCAGGGACTCAGTTGTCAAACAGACCACTCTCTCCTCCCAGGTGTGTGCCAGGATGAAGCTTGGCACGTACTCTTTCTTTCAGAACACCACAACAACTTTAGTGGATCAAAATCAACAACTCACCTACTAGTCTAAAAGCACCTCTTTCACTTTAGCAGTCTGCGGCTTGAGCGTAGTCAAGAAAGTGTGTGAAAATTGCATGCTACCTTTGCTCGCTGTGAAAGCAAGCAAATGTCCTGCAATTATCTTTGGTTATCTCTAGAGTATAAACACTCTCTCCTTGACTAATCAAACAACAGAAGCTCCAGGCTATCTTAATTCCCAGCATATTTTTATCTGCCTTTTCCTAAGGCCAAATGTTGAAGGACTCAGCTGATATTGCCCTGATGCCATGTGATCATGGCCTTGCTATCTCATGTGTTCTTGAAATGCATACAGGTAGATGGACAAAGCCTACATAAAGGTTCTCAGGCTCAGGAATTGGACCCAATCCAGATATATGAATTCCTGTGAAAGAACAGGTACATAAGGGTATTCCTTGAGTCCAACTTGAATTACAGTGACTCTTTCCCCAGTTTCTGCTTATTCATTAACTATTAGCTTTCCTATATATGAACAATCTTGTTTCACAATCCGTAACCTAGATGCAAGCTTGAAAAAGTCAGTGTTGGCCTAAAATTCCTAAACCATGTAATCTTAGATAGAATCAGGAATTTACAATATAATCTGGCATCCATATTATAGTCAGTATGGGGAAAGGTTGCCCTTGCTCAAAAGCCATTCATATCCGACTCTAGGGTACAGTGCTAATCTCCATTAACAGCCAAAGCACCAGCACTGTCTGCCTCTGCATACATTTCCATGGTCTTGTTTTTATATGGCTGCAACAATGTAGCAAGCATGACTAAATGCTGCAGCACATGGAACACTGCTACCTTTCCCTCAGAAGTTGAATCTATTTATCTACTTGCAATTTCTTGGCAGGAGCAGGGACAGAGATGGGAACTCACTCCATCATGCAGCACTTGGGTCTCGAACTGCTGACCTGCCGAATTTCCAGTCATCAAGTTCAGCATCTTAACCACTAAGCCATTGCAGTCCCACAGAGTCAGTATACACATACTCTATTCAAATATGTTATGCCCATGTGCCAGGTAGGAAAGGAAACCATATGGACTCTTCCTCATCAAACACAGATGAAAGATTATGGGAAATTACTTTTTTAGCCCAAGCCATTAATTTGCATTCCAGTGTGGCTTCAGTTGATAGATGGTGTATTTGAGTACGTTTCTTTGCCTCCAAGTTTACCGAACAGGAAATTTTATTCTCAGTCTCAAACATATAATCATAAGATGCTGAGAGACAGGATATCTCTTCTTAAGACATGTGAATATATTTCAGTAGGGTCCTAAAAGAAGCATATCATTACAGAAATGACCATCAATGTTCCCAAGTTATTCCCTCTTTTATGGAAAATGATTGCACAGCATAATGAATAGATCAATATAACATACAGAAACTGAACTTCAAATAAATAACCAGAAGGCAATGCAGTCGCAGGGAGGGAAGATGGAGATAAAGAAAAACTACTCCTTAAGTGCCACTATGTTTAGTGCAATCCTCTGATGGACTTTGCCAGCACTTACTCTGAGTCTGTCTTTGGGCAGCGCAACTGCTCCTTGCTTGATGATTTCCAGAACACGCTCCACTGACAGCTCAGCACCAGCTTGTTCAATCCGTGCACTAAAGAAGCTGATCACCTGGAGTGAGATGGGGAAAAGATAGGTGTATAAACAAAGAGAAACTTGGGTTAATTAATTAATATCAGAGTGTCTGCCAATGAAACCATTTCCTTTTAAAGTGCTAATACCTTGAAAACCACTCAAGTGAATTATGATGGGAAATTATGCAGCACCCGTGGCTTCTTGACAGGTATTTGTCAACCCCCTGGTTTAATGATACAGGACAAATAATATTCACAACTCAATTACATTACTTGAAACAACAGAACCATGAACTAACAACATAATCTGGGCATGTGTATTAGACTAAATTCTTTGGAAATCTACAGTTTGTGCAAATATGTTGTTGATGTGGCCAAAAATGAACACAGACCCAAACTAGTATGGCACAACTGCTGAGAGACTAAGTTGCAGCCCAAGACAAACTGTACTTTATCCATGCACTCTCTGTGGCCTCAACATTTCCCCTTTATTCTCAGTATATGAGTAATAAACAAAGTACATCATAGGACTGTCGCAAGGATATAAAGTACATAAAGTGGCTCCAGTGCTTGAAAGCACTAAAAGGGATTGCGATTCATTGCCAGTGATGGACAGAGTTGGAAGTTTCTGGGGTCATGAGTATCATTCCAAATAGCTTCCACAGGAAAAATGTGCAAAGCCACAAAAGAGCTGCCACAACTATTTCAATGAAAGGCAAACCAGGGATGGAATCTCAAAACGGAGCCTGTTCTGCCAAGCACAAATCCGCAGTTCTCTCTTTTATTTCAGCTTAGCTCTTGAAACTCTTGAATTTCACACTCTACTCAATGTCCACTCCCAATATGTAAGATCCATGCACACATTCTTTTTGGAGATCATTCTTCCTACACAGGGCTTTCCTGATTGACCAATTTACTCTTGAATGCCTCTAGCTTTAGAGAGCTCACCATCTCCTGAGGTAAAACAAACCAAAGCAATCACACTTATATACCACCCATAGTGCTTAGTGCACTCTCTGGGTGGTCCACAAGGTACAGTAATTAGTATTTAGACCCCAACATGCTGGGTACTCATTTTACTGACCACGGAAGGATAGAAGGCTGAGTCCACCTTGAACCCTGGTCAGGATCAAACTCACAACCTTTCAGTTGCAGTGCAACAGTTTAACCACTGCACCACCAGGGCAAACAATTACCAATAGTAATTGGTTCCATTGCCATACTGCTCTAATAGTTAAGAAGTTTTCCTGATATTCAGTCTATATCTGAAATCTTGTACAGTAGTTGGAGACCCTTATTACATGTCTTGCACTCTGGGATGATCAAAAACAGATCCTGCCCCTCCTCTTAATGGTTCTCTTTCACTTGAAAATTTCTATCATATCCCCTCCGTGTCTTCTTTTCTTAAATGTAAACATGGCCATTTCTTTCCATCTTTCCTCATAGGGTTTGATTTCCAGTCCCCATCCTCCTCTGAACTTGTTCCAGTTCATTGGCATCTTTCTTAAAATGCAGTGCCCAGAATTAGACAGTTTCAAGAATTGGACACAGTATTCTTGTTAAGACCTAGCTAGTGCTGAATAGAGGGGAACTAGTACCTGTTAGATTTTGGAGATTTTACTTCTGTTAATGCAGCCTAAATGCCTTTGGTGTAGCCACATCACACTGTTGGCTCTTATTCAGCTTGTGATCTGCAACCATTGCAAAATACCTCTTGCTTGTTGTATTATTCAGACACCTTGACATTGCTTAATTAACCCAAGCTCCACCATCTGTTTATCTTTTATTGGAATTGGTACTCTTTTGTAACTTGACACATGTCTCCAAGGGAAGCCATTTTGTGCTAGATCAGAGTCCTTTTCCTCTCTAGACCAGGGTTTCCCAAGTTTGGGAAATCCTGCTCTAGACCATCCTTAGTTTTCTGTGTCCTGCACATACACACACCCAAATATCGTATTCATTGCTTTCATATGTACAAACGGATTTTTCCTTTTGCCCTTAACCCTGCATAGGTACATATTCTCCATCAGTACTTTCCCTTAGGCTAACTTGGTTTGAGGGCTACTTTTTCATCTGCACTATCTCACTGGACAACTCAAACCTGAACCATTATTTGTTCATCTTGACGGTCACGAGCTTTTGCTTGTCAAAATATACTAGACACTGGTCATCACTTCCAATTTACATAGAAAGAGGGTTCCCTAAGAAAGCCAGTTGTAAAACCGGTGGCTCTTTTGTTGCTCCTCAGTCAATCCCACAGTTGAATCTCACCCTTTGTGACCCCATGGACCACAGCACACCAGGCTCCTCTGTCACCCGCCATCCTCCGGAGTCTATCCAGATCCATGCCCAGGCCACCGCATCAATGATATTGTCTGAATAGCTCATCCTCTGCCACCTGCTTCTCCTTTTGCCTTCGATTTTTCCTAGCATCAGGGCCTTCTCAAATGAGTCCTCTCTTCTCATTTGGTGGCCACAGTACTTGAGCTTCAGCTTCAGTATCAGTCCTTCCAAGGAGCAGTCAGGGTTGATTTCCTTTAGGATCGACTGATTTGATCTCCATGCAGTCCAGAGGACTCTCAAAAGTCTTTTCCAGCACCACAGTTCAATGGTATCTATTCTTATGGGCTCAGCTTTCCTCATGGCGCAGTGGTTAAACTGCTGTCATACAACCAAAAGGTTGTGAGTTTGATTCTGACCAGGATTCAAAATTGACTCAGCCTTACATCCTCCTGAGCTCAGTAAAATGAGTGCCCAGTATGTTGGGGGCAAAATGCTAATTAACTTGTGAACCACCCAGAGAGTGCACTAAATGTTATAGGGTGGTGAAAAAGTGTGATTGCATTGCATTGCATTATGATCCAGCGATTCATTACTATTGGGAATGCTTTAACCATGTAGACTTTGGTAGGCAGGAGGATGTCTCTGCTTTTTATTATGCTGCCTAAGGGCTCTTTTAGTTCTGTGATTATCCCCCAAATGATGAAGCGTATCTTCCCTAGTTTATCCTTCACCCATGCAACTTCTTTTTTATAAGTTATATAAAAGAAAGCAGCTCTACAAAAGCAGCTCCTTATAAGTCTCTAACCACATACCAATCATGAGATGTCAGTAGAGTAATGAAGCACAGCCCAAGTCATTGAAGAGTGTTAGCATCCCTTTGATATTTTTCTTTCAGGACTGGGAAATGGTTTACCGCATGGCCATAATGTGCTTGAAGTGCCTTTGTATTGCAGGGCTAGACACCCAACTGGAGCCCTTGAGCCTAATCAGGCCTTTAGAACTCTGCTGCTAATAGGAAAACATAAAGAAGCTGATGGTTTGATTATCTGAGATTCATATGAAACACACCATTGGCATGCCTTTTAGGGCAGGAGACTTGTCAAGCTTGCAAAGAAGGCTTCTCATAAGTGCAAAGCAAAGGAAATTCAATAGGAACTAGTCTGCTGATCTAATAACTTATTGCCACAAATCCAAAACAAATTTCTTCTAAAAATAATTACTATCACAAAGCAAACATTATAAGCTATAGAAGCTCCAACCTTATTACAATTATACTTAACATGGAGGTCCTTCAAGAAAATGTAGCAACGCATCCTTATCTTCTTTGCAAGATTATTTCTGTTTTGGGTTTCTGCCAATCAGTATACACAATATAATAGCAATATCCATTACACTTATATACTGCCCCATAGATTAGTCCCCTCTCTGGGTGGTTTACATGTAATTAGCATTTTGCCCCCAACATGATGGGCAGTGATGGGATGTAACAGGTTCTCACCAGTTCTCCAGAACCGGTAGTAACTTTTCCCAGTGTCCTGGAGAACTGGTACCAGCTTTTGGGGGGAACCACCTTCGGGGCTTACCTTTTCGCTGGTTCCCCCACTGTATTAATGTATTTTTTATTTTATTGTATTCATTTATTTAATTTATTTACGGTTTTGTGTTGTGGGTGTGTGGGTTGAGGGGTGTGTGTGTGTGCTTATTTTAATTTTATTTTTTCTAAAAAAAATTCTTTGGCCCCGCCCACATCATGATGTCATGATGTTAGCTCTGCCCACACTGTGATGATGTCATGGTGGGGTAGTAAAATTTTTGACATCCCACCACTGATGATGGGGGATACTCATTTTACTGACTTATACAGAAGAACCCCTACTTATGTAAAAAGTCAGTTCCGTAGGCTTCTACGTAAATCGGTTTTTTATGTAACTCGAAGCAAACCCATAGGAAAAATGATTTTTTTATGCAAACCAATGCAAATCCATAAGAAAATGACTTTTCAAGTAATTCGAAGCAAACCCATAGGAAAATGAATTTTTATGTAAATCGAAGCAAACCCATTGGAAAAATGAATTTTTTTACATAACTAAAAGAAAACCCATAAGAAATTGCATTACGTAAATTGGAAAATTTACATAAATTTATTTCTTTATTTATTATTAGTACTTATATGCTGCCCTCCTTGGGAAGTGACTCAGGGCGGCTAACAACAGCAATATAGTACAACAATCCGGCAGTAAATCAGGACATGCTTTTAGTGCAAAATCATATGCAAGCCACATTTTACGTAACTCGAGGCATACATAAGTCAGGGTTTTACTGTGTGTGTGTGTGTGTGTGGGGGGGGGTAACATTCCATCTTCTAGCCTATCATTCAAGCCTGAGGGTTCCTTTAGGGAGAAATCTATCTCATATTTGGTTGTATGCTTTTACTACTTGCCTTCTATTTTTTGCAACATTTCCCAGAGAATCTTGTTTTCTCATAATGTGCCCAAAATAGGATAGCCTCAGCTTCATCATTTTGGTCTCCAGAGATCATTCAGGCTTGATTTGCTCTATGACCCCACTTGGTCATCTTTTTGGAAGTCTAGGGAATCAGCAAAGCTTTCCTCCAGCCCTACCTTTCAAATGCATCAATTTCTTTCCCCTGCCAGCCTTCTTTACTGCCTAGCTTTTGCACCTGTACATAGTGATTAGGTAAACAATAGTGTGGATGACCTTGCTCTTGGTATCCAGTGACATATCCTTACATTCGATAATTTCTTCTATTTCCTTTATCACAGTCCTTCCAAGTTGCAAGTCATCTGATTTCTTGGCTGCAGCCTCCATTTGGATTGATGAGTGAACTGACATATATAAAATCTTTCATTATCTCAGTTTCTTCAGTGTCAGCCTTAAAGCTATGCAGTTTGTCTGTAGGCATCATTATGTCGTCTTAATTTTCAACTGCTGTCCAGTTTTGACACTTTCTTCTTTCATTTTGACTAAAAGTCACTTCAAATCATTGCTGCTTTCTGCCAGTAAGATGGTGTCATTTGCACATCTTTCTTTCTGTGACATTTTTAGAAGAGCTCTGTGTAGGAAGAATGAATCCATGTGTACATGGATGTTATATATTGGGAGTGGAAATTGACTCAATGGCCTCATAGTCCCCTTCCAACTCAATTATTCTATGATTTAAAGCCAGAATTACTGGTTGTTGATTTTGCTCCCTTCTCCCTATAATCCTAACTGAAAAGAAAAATATTATTTCTTTCTTTCTTATTTGCATTTATACCCTGTCCTTCTGGTGCATAGGATTGTTTTCCATTTCTTGTCGCTCCATCTCAGGCTGAAACTACGGAAGTGTGGCCTCTCTTTGGCTATCTAGTGAGTTTGTGAATGAAATAAGGCTTGGATCTGGTGCTTCTTTGCCCCTTTGTGAGAAAGAGACAGGCAAAATTCCCTTCTATCTGTTGTTTGAAACAGTAAGTACTTCTTTTTAAAAACATACAAAGTCCCACTGAATGAATCCCTATAACGTACAGAAAAATAGCCTCCTGTTTCATGCCAAATGAATATTCTGTCTATAAAGAGAAAAGCTAACCACTAGAAACTAAAGTAAGTGCATATAATCATTCTTCACTTAAAACCAAAACTCTCTCTTCCTGGTTTTTAAGATGACTTTTTGGATACGTATCAGAATTATTTATCTTGCAGGAAAATCCCCAACTGAACAAAGCAATAAATAATGAACATTTGGTAACATTTAGGATATCAATCCAGCATTAGGAATTACTAGTCAGAACCATATCATATTCTGTAGAATAGGAATCAACTTAGTTCTGGACAAACTTCAGCAGATAAATGAAAACAGAAATCATATTATTTCTAGTTACCAAGTGAACCAGCTGTTTTCTATCTGTACAAAATGAGTGGTTACAAATCAGTTCAGAAAATCCAGGCAGCATAATTCATGTAGTTATTCAAACAGTACATGCATATGTAGATTTATAAAAATGAACAGCATAATATGCCTAATTTGCATTTTAGCTTCTCCTGGCACCAAGCAAAGCACCAGAAACAGGGCTAGACTTTATTAAAATTAATTACAGTTTTAAAAAAATATGCATGGTTTTAAGTTCTCCAGAACTTTTTGACAGGCTACATGGTTAAAAAACTAAGAAGGGGGCACAGAAGTCCATAAATTTAGGCTAGTGTTTTGAATCACAGAGACCTGCAATTAAAATTCTGTGTGAAGATGACATGTAGGGGCTTCATTACGAGGAAGAATGACGTGACGTCTAGCAAAGACCACTGCGAGGATTGTTTTTGAAGTGGTAGCTGTGTTAGTCTGTGCAAGCATATCAGAGAGTAAACAAAATATGAGATGATAACATTGAAACAACAAAGACTGCAGCAACTCTGCCATCTCCATCAGCCTAAATCATTCAGCAGACTGTAAATGCCCAGAACTAGGGACATCAACTGGGATTACCAACAGAAACATATTCCCTTGATTCTGTATATTAACTTTGCTCTGCGGGGTTCCCAGGTTTTTAAAAAAGTACTCATACTGACCTCAAAAAGTGTTTGTGCAAACACTGCAACAAAAAACAGAGCTAAATGGAACCTTGAAAACAAACAGATCTATTTTATTATGAGCTTTTGTGGACTACATTCACATTGCCATCTGGCATTCACAAATTACCTTGCCCAGGATACAATAAGGATTGTCTTCTTTCATTTCATGCTCTCTCACCAAGTGAGGAGAGGTGGATAGTTACACAATATGGAATCTTCCAAGTATTGCTTTAGTTAAAGCAATGGTCTTCCCAGTAATAATTTATGGCTGTGAGAGCTGGACCATAAGGAAGGCTGTGCGCAGAAAAATAGATGCCTTTGAATTGTGGTTCTGGAGAAGACTCTTGAGAATCCCCTGGACTGCAAGGAGATAAAATCAGTCCATCCTGAAGGAAATCAAACCTGACTACTCCTTAGAAAGACACAGTGGCATAGGGCGGGTTTAGGTGCCCGGGGCCCCAGGTCAAACTTGGATCCCCCTCAGGTAGGAAAGTCCTACCTTCGGGGGGGGGGGGTTGCCAGGCTAGGAGGTGGGGCGGCCGTGTGCCTGGGACCCCGATGGTGCAGGTGAGGCCCAGGATCTGGAGCGGTGCGGCACGGGCCCTGCGGGGAGCCCACTGTTGGGATCCCAGGGGCGCGGCCACCCCGCCTCCAAGCCCGGCAGCGGCAGCTCATCTGCCTTTGGCAGCAACGGCACCTGGAAAGTGAGGCCAGCGGTCGCCGCAGTCCAGTGTATGCGGCTGGAGGACCTCCCCCGCAAGGCCTGGCTGGCGCTGCTCTGGCCACGGGGCCCACAAAGACAACCGGCCTCACCCCTTTGGTCGCTGGTGCTGCCGAAGGCGGACGAGCTGCCGCTGCCAGGCTAGGAGGCAGGGCGGCCGCACACCTGGGACACCAAAGGTGGGCTTACTACTGGGCCTGTGCTGCAGTGCCCCAGCCCCTCACCTGCGCCATCGGGGTCCCAGGTGGCGCGGCCACCCTGCCTCCTAGCCCAGCGGCAGCAACGGTGTTCAGGAAGGTGGGAACTGAGGCTGGCGGTCGTCCAGCCATGTGTTGGGGGTGTGTGTCCTTAGCCTGTCCAGTGCTGGGCCCGCACCCTCCAGCCCGACTGTGACAGAGGGTCCCGGTGCCTGCCCCGGCCACCCGGATGTCCGGGGCAGTGGCATTGCCGCCCCCCGCAAAGTGGTGCCCGGGTTGGGCCGCCCCCCCGACTACGCTTCCGGAAGGACAAATACTAAAGCTGAAGTTCAAGTACTTTAGCCACCAAATGAGAAGACTAACTGGAGAAGGCCCTGATGCGGGGAAAGATTGAAGGCAAAATGAGAAGGGGGCAGCAGAGGATGAGATGGCTAGATGGCATTGTTGATGCAGTGGGTGTAGATCTGGGCGGGCTACAGACGATGGCAGATGATAGAGGAGCCTGGTGTGTGGTGGTCCATGGGGTTGCAAAAGGCCGGACCGGACTGTGTCACTAAACAACAACAAGCTTCAGACACAAATGTACTTCTCTTCCTAGGTGCAGCAATGGCCTCTGGAGTACAGAATTCACTCTTGAAGGAGATCTAGTGGGCTTCCCTGATGTTGAGTTATAGGCAACAAATGAAAACTTCAGGTGTAGATCCAATTATTAGTCCCAACAAAAACTGACTCAACAAATCAATAAGACTCAAGGAAGTTCTGATGATTCAGTGTGTTTACTTATCAATAAATTATCAATTACTTCCTTATTTGTAGAATGATGGTCTTCCTTTTTTCTTATTTGTTTTACCATTATACTGTGCTTAAGTTGTGTCATAATGGTTAACAGATTTTTTTTTGGTGTAAGTCATTCCTGAAGATCATTTAAAGGAGAAAATATTTTAAATAATGATGTATAAAAAAATTACTCAAAGGCTTTTCAGATTAAATAAACCAGAAAATAGATGGAATATTTTTATTAAATCAGTTTATTGAAAAACTATGTTAGATAAACTGAAATATTTATGCTAGACACTTTATAACAAATTACAATGTCCAATGTTTAGTGTAGAACTACCTTTAGCCTGTTATAAATCTACTTATGGATTGGTTCTCAAGACTTTGCTCTTTTGAGGGTTTTCAAATGGGGGGGCGGCGACGACGACGACAACAACATGTATTAGCATTTCTTTTCTTTAGTGTTGTTGCACAAATGAAAGTGAAGTTATTTGTTTAAAAAATAGTGCCAATGAGCAGTAAAAATAATATTATTTTTCTTATACAGTATTAACTATAGCTGGAATTTTTAGCTGGAAATTAAGGAATTTTTGGTTCCCTGATTGTTGTTCTGATTGTGTTTTATTTTTAACCATTCTTCTGAAGAATGCAGCTAATGATTGGTTACTCAGACTTTCCTTAAACACTTTCATCTTCTCTTGAGGTTGTGCCTTTTAAGACTGAAAGCAGCTGCAATTTGCTTCCCTGAAAAGCTATGCTGAGAATTCATAACTACTTACCAGATCTATGTTCTGCATTATATCTTGGAAAGAAGGATGAGTTCGAAATTGCTCAAAAAGATCTCGTTTATAAAGCAATGCATACACTAAATTCGGGTTATGGTGTAGGGAGTTTGTCAAGCAAGAGTTGATTATCTCTAACATCATTCGGATGACTTCTTCAATCACATTCAGATCCTGTGCCTGTAAGAAACAAGTAGACGTATGTTAACATGAATATATGTATATTACATATGTAGCAAATGTTTTTACAAAGGAACTAACTGAAAAGGTAACACCACCACCCCAGAGGGTGTTTGGGAGCAAAATGTCTATAAATTTGCCTGTACCAGTCATGGTAAATCTTGGGACTCCAGCTGTTCTTGGACTTCAATTCCCAGAAGTCCAAGTCTCTCTGAATTCACACACACACAGTAAACCTCTCTGTGTGGATTCACAGAGACTTGGGCTTCTGGGAATTGAAATCCAAGAATAGCTGGAGTGCCAGGTTTTGCCATCAAGGGGCCTATACAAAGTACGTAGTGACATTTTTCAGTAGTCCAAGTGATGTTAACAGAAGCTTGTACATTCACTTGTTTTCCATACTTCATTCTGTAGGACTAATAAAGCAATACATCTCAATATTGGTAGGCAACAGTATTGACTTTTTCCCACTTGGATTTCTGCAATGGGCTATACTCACTACTTTAAAACAGAAATAATTGCTATCCTCTTCTCCAGACAAATTTAGTGTCAGGCAGTGCAGACAGCTAAGTTCATGTTCCAGGAAATTCTGTAGTTCTGAGGAAGCTTATCAAGGGCTTTTCACTGACAAGATCAGTAAGAGCAGACAAGGTAGGAGTATAAAGGAGTAGATGCACTCCTGATGCAATTTTATATTCTTTTATGCAAGTTGTTAGGGGGATCCTTTTGGACCAAACAGCAGGAAAGAAAGAAATACTTAAAAATAACAAATTTTCGTGAAAATGTTTGATAAAAGATTAAAATGGCATGGCTGAATCTTTCGATTTTAAAGAACTATGCATTTCCCAGTGTTTCAATTAAAGATACAACAGGAATATGTATGGTCTTGCTTTGTGATTTAAAAATCACACATACTGCTTTGGTTGCTGTGATGAAACATAACAAAATATTCTAAATAAGTAATTCCTGTTTGAAACAAACAGGTAGGAGTCTTGAGTATCTATCTATTCATGTAACCTTTGCATAACATTTCTCCAAACCTAAAAGTCTCTTTCCCGTGCGGAAATGTATAAAACCTTGACTTAAACTTTTTGGAATAATTGGTACACAATTAGCCATAGCAAGTTATATAAACCTTATGCTAACAGGAATAGGATTCTGCCAGTTAGGTCCAACCTGGACAGAGGAAGAAATGCTTATTTTGGTGGGACAAATCATGACTCCTTGTTTTGCAGAATGAGCCAGAATATCTAAGCCAGGGGTGCCCAAACTACAGGCTGGGGGGGGGGGGCCGGCGGCTCCCTGAATCATGTGACCAACCCACGGCCTAAAAAGTTGGGGCACCCATGATCGAAGCGAAAGACAGAAGTTTCTAGGAATGCATCAAGATATCCTCTACCTCTGGTTCTAAACCTTTCATGTTTTATGTCTCATCAATTATTCTATCTGAAGTACTGGACTTGATCCATAAAAGCTAAAATTGAAATAAAGTACAGTAATACCCTGGATAACGATTGCATCGGATAATGCTAGAATCGGATAACGATGCAAGTTATTTGGAAAAAACTTGCATCGGATAACGATTCTGGATAATGATTCTTAGCGTTATCCGAGGCAATGGTCTGCGGGTGTGGGGTGGTTTGGGTAGAACTAACCAATCCACCCACCACCCACAGCGGTCTCTGCGACTGCAGTAGGGTTGGGGAAAAGCACCACTGCGGGTGGGGGTGGCTTTAAAGGCAGGGAGGAAAAGAAAGAGACCCAATTGGGTCTCTTTCTTTCCCTGCCTGCCTTTAAAGCGGTTTGTCCCTGAAGTCAGGGCTTTTTTTTTAGCGTTGTTCAATGCATGCATCGGACAACGTTAAAATTCGGAAATGTCATGACTTGTGGAACCAAGTCATAACGTTATCCGGGGTATTACTGTAGTTAGTCTTTAAAGTGACATAACATTTTTGTCTTTATGTTTTTCTTTGTTTTCTGCCTATTAAAAGAGTCCAACGAAATTAAAAGTCCATTTTTTCCAAAGATATTAATATGTTTTCATGCATTCTACTACTACACATACAATGTATATGCTAAATTGGCAGGAATTAGAAAACAGATGGTAAAAGGAAACAATAAATACTCAAAGCTATTATAAGCATGCCACAAAGTTACAAAAGGATTCACTTGCAAGAGAAAATGAAGACTGAGAGAATGTTGATTTCTTAACAATTTCTTATGAAAACCACATGCAATTCTGCAGTGATGGCAAAATAAGCATTCTCTAAAGCAGTGATGGCAAACCTTTTAGAAACCGAGTGCCCAAAGTCAACAGGCTGGTGTCCACACCACAGAGGGGGCAGGGCAAATTCTGTGATGGGAGGAGGGAAGAAGTGCTCCCACTGGGCTGTTGGGCAGAGGGGTGGGGTGAACTCTGAGCTGGGGCGACAGCACATGTGCCCATGGAGAGGGCTCTGAGTGCCCTCTCTGACACATGTGCCATAGGTTTGTCACTACTGCTCTGTAGTGTATAAGGCCACTGTTCTGTCCATTTCAATACTATGTACTCCAATGGAGAAGAGTTCTCCATAGTCTCAAACAGAAAGCTATCTTAGTCTTGCAACCTACGTTTGCTGATAGTAGGGACTAGATCTGAGATGTTTTATATGGAAAACATGCCTACATTAATTCATTGATCTATTTATTGGATTTTTTGGAATAGTAGCTGTGTTAGTCTGTGTTTCAGGCATATCAGAGAATAAATAAAAATGCTGTAGCACTTCAAAGACTGTTATATTTTATTGTGAACTTTCTTGGATCAAGTCTGACGTTACGGAAAAGAGCTTCAGCGGTCCAAATTTGGGACTGACTGTGACTGTCCAGCAATGTTAGGTTTTTAAAAAGACTGGCACACACACCCCAACCAAAAACACCCCAAAGGCTTCCAGAGGCTTCCCCATAACAACAACAAAAAAAGGAAACTCTACGGAGTCCCGGAACCTAAAATGGGAGATAGGAAGCTTTTAATTTGTGTAAATAAATTATTTTTAGTGCATAATCCAGGTTATCTGGTACAAATTTAAAATACTAATTTGGATTTTCCTTTTTTTTCTTTTTAATTGCCACTCACCATTGCTGTGTATTTTTCTCAGATAGGTAATATTACATGCATGGCTTATTATAAATTCAATATTAAGTTTTGAATCACTCATAATTGGTATGTATGTCACTTCAGATTTAATAAACTTGCTATATTATAGAAATTGTTCCTCTCCTAACCAAGCTTTATCCAATTACTCTATATAAACTACACCACCATTGTCAATTATGAAGACTCCGATGAACAGTGTGCTTTCTAGGTGCATTACTGTATGCTTGGAAAAAACAACAGATGTTCCTTCAGACTCTTTTTTGGTACAGCACCTGCTGTCTTATGAACATCAGCACCTCCTACGAACCACAGTTCCCTCTTTAAGTCTGCCTCCCATTCCCTTCGCCATACTTTCAGACCTCTTCCTGCTATCTTGGGTGATTTCAACTTTGTCTTGTGGTTTTGTAGAAGTCCTACTCCTTATGTCCTTCTCCCACAAGAAGTTGGCAGACTGTTGTCTCAATCATGTGCTCACAGTATTCCCAAGGGCTGCGGTGGGTCAGTGGTTAAGAAGCTTGTTTTGTTAGCTGGAAGGCCGGCAAGTTGGAAATTTGAGCCCCAGGTACTGCATGACAGTTTGAGTATCCATTTCTGTCTCAACTCCTGCCAACCTAGCAGTTTGAAAGCAAGAAATTGCAAGTAAAGTAATACATCGGATAACGTTTACCTTGGATAACGCTAAAATCGCATAACGTTAAGTAATCTGGGGAGGAGAATTGGATCGAATAACGTTAAGGTCCTATAGGATGGATCGGATAACAACCGCTGGGGTACAGGCTGAAGGCTACCTGAAATGTATTAAGCACAAATATCACCCTGATTCTCCTTGAACAAGAGACAAACTTTGGAATGTGTGTGCGTGTGTGTGTGCGCGCGCTGCTAAATACCTAGGGTTGCCATATGTCCCAGTTTTCCAGGATTTCCCAGATTTGAGCTGTGCTGGCCAGTTCAAGAAAAAACATGTAAAAGTCCCAGATTTTTAAATTTGAACAAAGCAAGCAAGATCATCCCTCACCAAGGGATTTTTGCAAAGAGTTAATTCACTGCCTCCCTGCCTTTCTTTCAATTATTCTGTTTGAAGGCAAAACAACACCCTGAGAAGCCCACTAGGGAGGGGAGACACTTGCAAGCGAGATACAGTAAAACCTCGGATAACGCTAAAACTTGGTTCCACAAATCTTGGTGTTATCTGATTTTTAGTTATCCGATGCATGTTAAAATCCTATGGGATGCATCAGATAACGTTAAAGCTCCATAGAGATACATTGTAACCGCACAGGCTTTAGCGGTTGTTATCCGATGCATAGGATCTTAACATTATTCGATGCAATTCTCCCCCTCAGATTACTTAATGTTATGTGATTTTAGCATTATCTGAGGCAAACGTTAACCGAGGTATTACTGTAATTGAAAGATAGGCACAGAGGCAGTGAAATAACTCTTTGCAAAAATCCCTTGGCTCACCCTGAAGTTTGGGGGACAAGGAGTTGTCCTCAGCCCTTTTCCTTAAAAGCTGGGAGGGAGCAAGAAATACCCATATCTAAGAAGCCAAACATCCACCATACACTGGGATGGAGGATTCCTTCTTCATGTAACTGCAAAGGGTTAATTGCATAGGGTCAGTATTCCTAGAGAGGGGAACAGGGTGGACAGAGAGTGAAGAGTCCTGCATCGCAAAGGCCCTCCTCCAAAATAAGTCCCTTTCCGTCTCCTGATTTTCTCCTTCTGGAGGGAAACAGAGGAGCCATGGACTGAATTGCCATTCTGTGTCCCTCTTTAGAAATTTCTTCCAGGGGATCCTCGTGTGGGGTTTGAGGGTGAGTCTATTTCAGTGAGGGTGTATGTGAAGGGGAGGGTGGGGTGACCTCAGGGGGAGGAAGGGTGGTTTCAAGAGTGGCCCAAGAAATTTTATTGAAAAAAATAAAAATAAAACCATCAAGAATAGTCTTTTGCAAAAAGAATCACACGGAGAAATAACTCTTGACTACAGTTAATTTTAAACTGACGAAGGCTGTCTGCCCTGGATGGGGATTCTGCGGGGTCTTAGAACTGCGGTCTCCCTGACAGCCCCATCTGATACATGTGCAGTTTGAAGAATGCAATGATGTCATGTGGCTGTCCAGGTTTGGTGGGAGAGAATTATGGCATCCCTATCAGTGGTGGGCATCAGCAGGTTCGCACCAGTTTGCCAGAACCGGTAGCAGAAATTCTGACTGGCCCCGTCCACCCAAGTTTTGAAATAAAGCAGTACTAATTCCGGTGCAATGCAGGGCTTTCCCCCTGGCCACGCCCACCATACCATGCCGAGAGTGTGGTAATAATTTATTTTCAGCCCACCACTCATCCCTATGAATACCAGAGGCTTGAAAGTTGCATTTTGGACCATACGTAACTGGTAGCTGGAGTATTCTGTAAATTATAGTACAAAAAGTAACTTTTCTGGATCTGCTCATTACTTATGGATTTTGCTTCCTAAAATATTTTACTAAGCATTTCTTCTGCCAAAAGTACTCAAAAAGCTGCACTGTGACTGTGCTGTCCTATAACCTCAGAAACAACACTCCAAACAATGATTCCCAAAGCACCCCTGTGGATCCTAGAGTCCTTGGAGAAATGTAATATAGAACTAATGTAGGTTTCTAGACTAGATACTCCAGTCTGACACTGTAAGCCAGTAAAAATGAGAAAGTTTTAGGAGAGGAGACGGGGGAACATTTTTCTCTCCCAATGACTCAGTTTTCTTCCAAAAAAAAAAAAAAGGATTATGAAACACTGTGCTTGAGACATTTGGAGAAAAAAAAGGCTTGTCTCAATCAGGACAAAACTTAATTTTTTAAAACCATGAATCAAGAAGCAACAGTTAGGACTGAATATGGAATGACTGAGTGGTTTGGAATAGGAAAAGGAGTAAGACAAGGCTGCATTTTGTCACCCTGCTTATTCAATTTATACACAGAGCACATAATGTGCAATGCAGGGATGGAGGAATCACAAATTGGGATCAAAATTGCTGGGAGAAATATTAACAATTTGAGATATGCAGATGATACCACCCTAATGGCAGAAAGTGAGGAGGACCTAAAGAAGCTCCTCATTAGGTTGAAAGAAGAAAG
The DNA here is from genome assembly GCA_030440675.1 of Furcifer pardalis. NCBI lineage: Eukaryota > Metazoa > Chordata > Lepidosauria > Squamata > Chamaeleonidae > Furcifer > Furcifer pardalis. Next base: position 102,227,357 of record CP126896.1, on the reverse strand, counting down.
TGCAAATGCTGGCTTGAGACTCAATATAAAGAAAACCAAGATAATGGCAACAGGCCCTATCAGTCCCTGGAAAATAGATGGGGAAGAAGTAGAAGCAGTGACAGATTTTACTTTCTTAGGATCAAAGCTCACTGCTGATGGTTATTCCAGCCATGAAATAAAAAGGCGACTGATTCTTGGGAGGCAAGCAATGAGAAACCTGGGGAGCATAGTGAAAAGTAAAGACATACATTGCAAACAAAAATTTGTATAGTCAAAGCAATGGTATTCCCTGTGGCAATGTATGGTTGTGAGAGCTGGACCATTAGGAAAGCTGAGCGCAGAAGAATAGATGCCTTTGAGATGTGGTGTTGGAGGAGAGTTTTGAGAGTCCCCTGGACAGCGAGGAGAACAAATAGGTCAATCTTAGAAGAAATCAACCCTGACTGCTCCTTAGAAGGTCAAATTGTAAAGATGAAGCTAAAGTACTTTGGACATCAAATGAGAAGAGAAGATTCACTTGAGAAGGCCTTGATGCTGGGAAGGGTGGAGGGCAAAAGAAGGGGCGGCCAAAAATGAGATGGCTAGATGGTATTGTGGACGCAATGGGCACAGAGCTGAGCGAGTTGAGGAGGATGGTGGAGGACAGAAGTGCCTGGCAGACAGTGGTCTATGGGGTCACAGAGGGTCGGAATTGACTGTGCGACTAAACAACAAAATTTTTTGGAATAGTAGCCGTGTTAGTCTGTGGTTCAGGCATCTCAGAAAACAAAACAAAACAAAATAAAGTAAAATAAAAAACACAGTAGCACTTTAAAGACTAACTGCTATATTTTCACTGTTAGCTTTCGTGGATCAAGTCCCGTCGACCTCCTGAATTTGGTATATAAGAACATGCCTGTAAGTTTCATTCCTTGTCTGATGAAGTTGGCTTGATCCACGAAAGCTAACAATAAAAATATAGCAGTTAGTCTTTAAAGTGCTACTGTGTTTTTTATTTTACTTTATTTTGTTTTGTTTTGTTTTCTGAGATGCCTGAACAACAAAAAATATTATAAAAAAGAATCAAAAGAAGTAGAATCTGCTGATAGTAAGTTCAGAAAATGAGACTGAACAGAGTTCCTTCCCCCCATGTCTTCCTCAGCTCTTTTACAGAAAATAAGTAATAATTATGTTTCCCCGATGTGAAAGAAATTCCTAGTACACTAGTACGTCAGATAATGCTAAGACTTGGTTCCACAAGTCTTAGCGTTATCCGGTTTTTAACATTGTGCGATGTATACATTGCAAAACATTTTTTAAAAACCCGGTTCCCTTTTCAAAGAGGAAAGGGAACAGAGGGTCGAGCCGCCTGCCTCTTTAGAAAGGGCAGTGGGGATTCCATGTGTAAAACCCCCACTGCCCTTTCCAAAGAGGCAGGCACATTGAGCCAAGCACCGGCTAGGTTGGGCAGAAATGCAAGCGCATGGCTCTCTCACCACACACCCCGGCAGCCCCAGCGATTGCATGCTGGGACTGCTGGGGTGTTTGGGGAGTGATTTGCGCAATTTCTCCCACACACACCCCGGCAGCCACCGCAATCACACGCTGGTACTCCCGGGTTTTTTTGGGAGCAATCCGTGCGCCTGCGTGGTTTCTCGCACACAGACCCCGGCAGCCCCACCGATCACACACTGGGACTGCCAGGGTGTTTGGGGAGTGATCAGTGCGCCCAGACGGTTTCTCCCCCACACAACCCAGCATGCGATTGGATCGCTGGTTTTTCTGAGGGGAGAACGGGCATGGGTGCCCTCCCCCCCCAGCCAAACTGCCGATCTGAGTGGATATCTCTGCGGGATTTGGGGCACAGATCGACGTTGTGGAATTTGAGGCAAACATTTGCATCGCACAACATTATCTTATCTTTACCTTAATGTTGTGCGATGCAAATGTTTGCCTCAAATTCCCCAACGTTATCCGATTCTAGCATTATCCGAGGCAATCGTTATCCAAGGTACCACTGTACTGTCTTACAATCCTTACAATACTATATTTATGTTCCATAGGACAAAATACCATATTTGCTGCCATATAAGACACATCAGAGTATAAGACACACCCCATTATTACAAAAATAGCCCACCATAGGCCACTATATGCAGTACAAGACACACTCCATTTTCCCAGTGAATTTTAACGGGTGAGTGGGTCTTATACGCCAGCAAATAGGGTGATCGATCTCCACTTACCTCATGTCAATGCAAGGTTGGGGGGTCAATCTCTGAAGGGGGAAAATCTCTCTTGGGAAACCATCCCACAGAAATATCTGTGGCTCTCACCTGTACAAATCTTGAAAGGGGAGCACAAATCAGTAGATGATCTTGGATTGTGCTGTAGAGATTGTGGATCATCAAGTTGCTACCCAAAGTGATAAAAACTTTGTTCTTTATGTCTGTCTTGACACCATGTCTAGATGCAGAACATACATTAGCTTCATACTCATTGTAAGGACCAGCAAAGTATAGTGTTTTCTCATTTCTATTTCAATGTTCTCTCATCCACTCACTATTTTTGATGTTCTGCTTATTATTCTACTACTCCCAGCCTCTTGGCATTATGTGTTTCAAGAAACCCAGCATTCAAAGTTACTCTAGATGACACAAGACATCACTGGAGTATACAATAAGCTTTTAATGAGAACACATATGAATGTGGTATATCTCATCCTTGTAAAGAGAGCTACTCCTTTGTAAATATCCTGGGGTTGGCAGAAGAAGAACAGAGGTTGTGAGATGTAACATTTACAGAAATTGTGATGGCATGGGAGAAATTGGTACATGTGCACATATAGAAACGTTACATAATTAACAACAAAGTTTTTATCACTGTGGGTAGCAACTTGCATAGTAGTTTCAAGAACAGAATTTGTCTGCCTCCAAGACAATGGCTCAAATGAGAAATGTTCTAGCAGCAATTTCTTGCAATGCAACAGCTGTCATGCACTAGGAAAGGTATATAATTAGATTGGCATTTCTAGACTACATAGTTTAGGCTTTTGTAATAGTTGTGACAACCCTCCCACTATCTCCTTCACTTCTAAATTTGCAATTACAGGACTAGAACAAATAAATATCACAACACTTTAGAATCTGCTTAGAGGGTACTCCTCCATGGACTCAGTTTCTGGACTATAAAATACATCAGGCAACACAACAAGAATCTTTAGCAAGTCTATAAACAATATTCACAACATGATGAAGAAAACTGTGGGAGAAGTTGTTGCTCTTTGCACTGCAACTTGAAGAATAGACATATTTTGATTTTCCAAGAAAGTATAGCTCTCTCTTATCACCATCTCAGTAAAGACACAAGTCTCTAGCACTTTAGTTTCAAAATGGTGAGAAAACCTTAGCTGGCAGTAGTAGGGGTGAATGAGACCCAGTCTAAGGACACCAGAGCCTTACACATGGGATCAATAAAGTAAAAAACAAACAAAAAAACTAATGATGATTACAGACGCTCCTGTCCAAAGATCACGTACAAAAAGAATTTTGAGTTCACCATCTAAAGTTAGCTAAAGGTTGCCCTTGCTTGAATATCCGACTCTAGGGCTCAGCGCTCATCTTTGTATACTGTATAGCCAAAGAGCCAGCATTGTCTGCATCTGCCGACCTTTCCTGGGACATGTGGCAGGCATGACTAGACACTGGAGTGTACAGAACGCAGCTTAACTTCCCACCAATTTCTTGCTTTTGAACTGCTAGGTTGGCAGGAGCAGGGAGAGAGACGGGAGCTCACTCCATCATGCAGCACTCGGGACTCAAGCTGCTGAGCTGCTGACCATTCAGTCGTCAAGTTCAGCATCTTAACCACTAAGCCATTGCTTAAGATTCATTTGCACACATGGATGTAAAATTATTATCCAGCTTCTTTTCTGTAAACTGGGATTCAACTGAGCTTTGTCTACTTGTTCATGGCAGAATGATGGCTGATACAGGTACAAAACACCTGCAAAACTAACTTAGGACTCATCACTGGTTTAGCTGCAACAGTCTAAGATGGCTACACTTTTGGAAATTTCTAGTTCTAACATATTTTCTGTTTCTACAGCAAGTCCTTTAAGAACCCTTTCCATGAAAAACAATACACATGGAAAAATGTTGCACTAAACTGGAAAAACATCAACACTGTAAATGTTTCCAAGGAGATAGCAGTGTTAGTTTGTTGTGGCAAAAACAATAATTCTTGTGGGCACCTTAACAGGTTTTACTTGTAATACAATATTTTGGTCTATAGCTCAAAGCTTGCATTAGACTCAGTTCTGCTAAAGAAATTGTTTGAAGATTTTAGATTTTACATAACAGGTTTATCAAAGTGTGTCTATCTACTTCACTCCCTCTCTGCTCTGCCATGTAATATGGGCCGGACACACTGATGGTGCGGGCAATAAAATAACAGACCCTGCTTCAAGTGTCTAAGCAGTAACAAAGATTTGCATATACAGCTTGGCAATGCAACTTCACCAAAGGAAAGAAAGAAGGACAGTGCTACAAAATACAGTAAGAGAACATGTAAACTTAAATTCATGCTTAGTATTATTTTTAGTGTTGAAGAATAGGAATAAAGATATTTTTTTAAAAAAATCAGTCTAGTACAGTATTTGAAGATGCTGAAGAACGGATTAAGCAAGTTGCTACAATCCTTTACCTCATATCGTTTGTGGTCATTCACATAGCAGAATTAAGGGAAAAAACTAATATTTCAAGCTGACACATCTCTGCTATAAAAATGAGTTCAACAGGATTCCCCCCCCCCCCAGGTAGGAATACAGCACTCCCATTTGAAGCCTTAAAAGTTTGTAGTATTTTAAAAAAGAAAAAAGGGAGAAGTCCATATTACTTCTCCTAGTAATTAGGAGTATAATTTCTCTGAGTGTCAGTAATTTTTTTTTCCTGACTCATGTCTACAAAGTTTATAGGGAAACTGTATTTTCTTAAAGGAAACCATTAATATTGTTATGAATAGGTTAATTACTTCTGACACATCAGTGAATCAAGTGTGTGGTAGAGGTGATATTATGAATGGAATGGGCTTTGAGTAAAGGAATAATTTCATGTCAGAAATTACTCTAGGTTGAAAGGATTTTTAAGGGACACCTGGATGAGGCTCCTTAATGAAAAGACGGCATTCAAGATGTACAAAAACAGCACAGTTTTAACACTGCTTTTGGAAACTACATTGTTGTCTGAGAATGCATTTTTCCTGAAGCAGGGGAAATGCCATTGGTGTGAATTTGTTTATGGTGGATCCGAGCTTGCTATGAAGTGACCCACACATTATGATCATGGAGCCATCTCCTGTGGCACATGTGAAATGAGACATGCAAGATTTCACACGGGGACTACAATGGACTGTCCCAGCCTTGGAGATATGGAGAAGGTGTGCCTTCACAGCCAGTCCATCTGGCATGGCCTCTTCCGCCTCCATGACCGTTGTGAATCAGAGTTCCTCCTCCGCTCATTTTGCCATGGGGCCCAATATGATGGTTTCCAGTGGCATTTCCTTCACTGAGGGGACCATCACCCCACTTAAAGGAGCTCATCTGCCCATAGCCATTGGCCCATTTAGGGAGTCAGGTTATTTACCGCTGCCCAAAACTCGGTGTTGAGTCGCTGGCTGTATGGTCTACTCCATTACCATACTCCATTACCATAGTGGGATGTCTGGCCAGACTACAATATAAGTTTCAAAATTAGAAAAATCAACTTTATTCCTTCCTGGCCACAATCCTGTGCTGACAGGGTGCAATTCTAAATGATCTTGAACTAAGCTAAATTAAAGTCAATGGAACATACTTCTGAGTATATTACAGTACTGCAGCAGAAAATACTCATCTACTACATAAATAAGCAACAGGAGTTTGACCTATAACCTATCAGCTGAAATACAGTATAAGATGTATCTATACGAGATGCACTGAATCACGGAATTTACAGAGGAGCTGACTCATGAAATCGCCACTGATTCAATGAGCTTAGTTTAGTTGTAACTTGCTACTGGGTTTTAGCCATTGTGCTATCAGTTGCATCTTTTAAAGTGATTACAGTACTGCTTTGAGAGAAAAGTGGCAAAAAAATTAAGTAAAATAATGAATAATAACGTTCTTGCCATGAGATGATACATTAATTTGTAGCTGAAATTTTAGAGGTAAATTATATTTTAACTGATAGAATACATTTCATGTAGGATGTCTTTCATATCTGAGCAGCTATATATCATAGTTGTTGGCATATGAGACCCACTCCCCCCCTTTAAAATACTGTATACTGGGAAATGGAGTGCGTCTTGTACTGTATATAGTGGCCTACAGTGGGCTATTTTTGTAATAACGGGGTGTGTCTTTTACTCCGATGCTTCTTATACATGGGCAAATGTTAGTATGGCACCTTCAGCAAGTCCAAAATGTGGTGGTCATTGAAAGATTCAACATTTTACAAATACGCTTATATTTATCAAGATAAGCATGCTCAGTCATATGCTAGACGCGTACTTAGAACATACAACGATCTGCAACAGAGAAGTGAACATTAGAGAAACAATAACATGTTATAAGTACAGTAGTAAGTTTAGAAATATTAAAGAAAGTATAAATCTATATCCTGGCACCTCTAGATGTATTTTACTACAAGACACATTATCCGCCAGCATCAAAGCCAATTGCTGGTGTATGAGAATGATAGGAGCTATAATCCAAGATATCTGGCAGGTGTCAGGGTAGTTAAAGGTTGGCATCAAAATCTTGCCTTTCACAGTTTCCCAATATCATTAATGTTTTCATTATCTAATTTATTTGCTTGCTTGATTTATAGGCATCCTTTCTCCCCATAGGGGACTCAAGCTGGTGTAAAATATTTTTTAAAAATCAAATTAAAACGCAATGTTAGTACAGTTAAAAAGAATTAAACCTACATACTAATTAAAACACATTAAATCATGCATTATCAGATACAATGATTTCAAAAGCTCTTCTTCCATATACTTGTCTCTCTTTCCCATGAAACAGGGGTGCCCAAATTATGACCCAAGGGCTGGATCCAGCCCACAAAGCCCTAGTTGCTCCTGGAAGCGGAAGTAAAACATGCTCAGACAGGCGCGGTTCACTTCCGCTTCCAGGAGCAATGAGGGCTTCATGGTCCTGATGAATTGGCATTGAGGGACAGATCCAGCCCTCAGGCCATAGTGACTGGCCCCCTGAATCACGTGACTGGCCCACGGACCAAAAAGCTTGGACACCTCTTCCATGAAGGAACTGAGCTTCTCTCAGTATCCTGGCTGAAACAAATGGGAAGGAAAAGATATGACAGACTAAGAGGACCCATGATAACAGAGATACAAAACAATTGTTTTAACTTAAGTGTTACTATTTGTGTCATTCCATCTTATTTTTAAACTTTAGTCCCTTGGATGGTGGATATGAAGTCAATGAAAATTATGATAAAAACAAAAGCTACTGACGCTAGTCAACATCCTGTCTCATGGACTAGACCGGGTTTCCCAACCTTTGTTTTCTGGACTTCAATTCCCAGAAGCCTAAGTCACTTTCCCAAAGCACTGATCAGCCAATGTATTGAACTAGGGTTCTGGGAACTGAGGTACCCCTGTGGGGCCTGGGCCCCACATTGGGAAACACTGGACTAGAAGCAAAGATTGCTAAGGGTTGCAGAAAAAACTGTTATTTTCATCCTTAGGGAAAATACAGAAGCACACTTTTCACTTGTGTTATATCCACATTTACCACAGGAAAAAGTACTGCTCAGATGTAGTACATTACCTATAACAATATCACCTGTAATATCTTACATCTGAATGTCTGCGGCCTGTCTTGATATAACTATGGTAGATCTATGCCTCAAACCACAAAATGGCTGCCATACTGATGGCCACTTAGCTGGTTATATGCACCCCAACCCCCCAACAAAGATGCTCCAAGGGATACAATCCCATTTCACAAACAAGTCTTCAAAGTGTCAACAGATCTGATGGGATTATTTCTGTACATGAGAGGCAAAACCACCACACTGTCTTTGCACACTCATTTTGGAGCCATATAATTACCCTCAAAACAAATTCTGTCAGTCTGGGTTGACTGTTAATTTCAAAGTTTAAAGCAACAACTCAAGGCTAAGATTTCTGGAGAGCCTTAATTAAAGCTATAACAAGGAAAACCTAAGAGAAAAGGAGAAGAGCTGTACAGTGAGAAATAACAACAACAACAAAGGACTTCATATTTCAAGAAAACCCAATTAAGCTTTTTTTCCCCTCCAGGACAGCGTAATATGAGTTGCTCTGTGCCTCGGATACGCAAGCAAGCTGAAGGAATAGGAACAGTGTGGGAACTGGAAAAACTTCTGATTCCAAACACTTCTTTATTTTCCCTAGGCTGGGAATATGCTGGGGAAAGTAGCCAAGCCTACATTTCCTGCCGCCCTTTCTCTATGTGAAGAAAAGTGAAGACTGCTGCCATGAAGCTTGTATTCTTGGCCACAGCAATCTGAAGCTACGGACTCAACCCATGTCCTCTAAAAACAACACTATGAAAGAGTAAAGAAGTGCACTTTGTATCTCAGTGATTGTCTCCCACCCCAACAAACCAGTGTGTGACATCTGGGCAGGTGAAGGTGCTCTTGTTCTACCCATTGCCACCAGGTGTTGACTCTAACAATACCTTGTACGAAATTATTTCCCTTCACTGGTAATACCTGATAAGTGGTGGGCTCCAAAAAATTTCATGGTGGGTGTGGTCAGGGAGGAAGCCCTGTGTTGCACCCAAATTAGGACTAGAGTACTTTATTTCAAAACTTGGGTGGGCAGAAGGGCCAGCCAGAATTTCTGCTACCTGTTCTGGCGAACTGGTGCGAACCTGCTGGTGCCCACCACTGCCACTGTACCTGATGTGATATGGTTAACAATGCACACAGCTCTGTTGCCTCTTTTCTTTCAGTTTCCCTGCTTTCCAGAAAGGGTGATGGGAGAGAATGCCACTTACTGAACCACTCTTTGTCTTATTAAGACAACACCTGAGAATGTCCATTTGAGGACAGGTAAAGGTTGACCTTGCTCGAAAACCAGTTGTATCCGACTCTAGGATTCAGTGCTCATCTCTGTTTATAGCCAAAGAGCCAGCACTGTCTGTCAGCAGATGTTTCCATGGTCAGTGGCAGGCAAGACTAGGCACTAGAGTGCACAGAATGCTTGTACCTTTCCCGTTGAAGTAGTACCTATTTATCTACTTGCAATTTTCTTGCTTTCAAACTGCTAGGTTGGCAGGAGCTGGGACAAACGATGGGAGCTCAGTCTGTCATGCAGCACCCAGGTCTCAAATTGTTGACCTGCCGACCTTCCAGTCATCAAGTCCAGTGTCTTAACCACTAAGCCACCACAGTCCCTTATTTGAGGACAAGTGTTTCCCGAATGTTTTCTTTTGGAAAAACACTCCTTCCAGAGGTGTAGATTTCCTTCAGTTTTCCTGCAATGCTCCCAACTAAACTAACTTGTCCAGCACACACACAGGGTTCACAGTTCTAGCTTGCTTTGAGTTTGCTAACACTGCTGCTAGGGAATACCACAAGGTTGATCTTGTTCATGGTGTTGTTCAACAGAAGACCATAAAAAAGAATACACAAATTTCTGCCAAGAAGACAGAGAAAAGTGCAGTTATTTTTGAAATGTTCTAAAGAAGGGATGAGTGAACTACCAGCGCAGTTCTGCAACTGCTGAAGTCTTTTTGTGCCTCCCTTTAAATTATCATTTAAAAAAAAACAAAAGGCCAATTTTCCTTTCTGGAGGATTCATATATGCAGGTTGAGGGGCCAGTTCCATAACTCATGTCACACGAAGAAACCTCACCTGAAAATGCACACGTTTGTTTGGGTACTTTCATTTTCATTTGAAAACACTGCAGTTTTCTAGGTCCAGTGTGGCCCTAGTACTGTTCTGCTGTGAAAATTTGCCTTCTAGGCCCAGTAATGTTGTTCCCATAAATAAAGAAATGACAGAGATGTGGTCACAGGCTGAATATGGGAAAGAAAAAGGAGTCCTCTGAGTCTTCTATGGACCTCTTTGAACTGGAAAAGGTGATATATAAATCACAGATAGGAAGGAAGATATACAACCACATGACAAATTACTTGAAGTCGGTAGAAAACTAGATCAGCTAAGGACATTTGTGCAACTGCCTAAGAACAACATGCTGGTTTTCTTGCTCAGAGAGGAAGACCAGAATAAATTGATACAAATTGGGGGGGGGGGGGATTTCAACTAAACTTTAGGAAGAACTTCCTGACATAATTATTTGACAAGGTACAGACTATCTTAGACAGAGGGGGATTCTCTCTTCACCAGAGGTTGGATAGCCATCTGTCAGGAATGCTTTAGCTACAAATTTCCTTCTATGACAGAGGATTGGATGTGGTGACCCTTAGAGTTTCTTCCAACATTACAACTACATTTCTATGAAATATACTTTCCTTTCTCCTTACCACCTAAGCAAAATGGAGGAATAAAAGAGAACAGGGTTAGAGCTTCATGGCTAGGTTAGATCAGTGGTGAGCAGCAAAAATTTTCACTATCACACCGTGGGCGGAGCCTATGTCATGGGCAGAGCCTGCATCGTGGACGATCTAGTCATGCCTGCCATATGGCCATGTATAAATCTGCAAACACAGGCAGCACTGGCTCTTTGGCTGTAAATGGAGATGAGCACTGCACCCTAGAGTCGGATATGACTGGCTTTTGAGCAACGGAGGCCTTGAACCACTTGCAGGGACAAAACCTGATGGGCAGGGCAGGGAGGTGGGTGTGGCCACCCCATTTTGCTACCCTCTCCTGCCCAAAGGCCACCCAATTTTGCTACCCTCCTCCGGGTGTGTGTCCGCGCGAACCTGTTGCTGCCCAACACTGGGCAAGATCATGCAGGTCACAACCTGTCTTTATGGCAGACTTAAAAATCTATGTGATTTTTTAAATGTTAGAGCCTTTTAAATCACTCTTTTCTGAAATATCCCCTCTTATTCCAGCTTTTACATCTTCTGGGCTTCTCCTGCCCTTTATTATACTTCCCCCCCTTTAATTCTTCCCTTTACGGCCTACTCTTCCACTCTTTTCTGTGAGCTGCTCCCTCTAACCTAAGTGGTTTGCATGAATAATGCCAGACATCTTGTAAGAAACTGGCACTAATGTGAGAAATGCTGCTAATGATTCAGAATGGAATAACATGCCACACCATCCTCAGGGATAAACAAATACAACCACTGGATAATTAGAGCTATGCCCCAAAAATAATCTTCAGTAGCTTATTCTTTGGTAACTTGCAAACATCTGAGAGGCACAGTCATAAAAATAACTCTTCAAAAAGTGGATGATAGATTATTTATTCATACATAAGGGAATGGCAAAAAGTGCCTTTAAGAAATGTTTAGATGTGACTGCTAGAAATTTTGGATGAGGTGCAGAAAAGTGTGACCCAACAATAAACTTGTGAGAAAGCCAGACAATTCACTAACTCCCATGTGTTCCTATTTGAGAGGAACATTTTGTACATTTGTGGCTTTATCAAATGAAAAATAAAGTGTACCAGATCAGGACTTCAAAAGTTGCCTTAAACCCACTTTTTGACAAAATAGGGCTCATTCATATGGAGGGGAGGGGGAATTCCATCCTCATTCTCCTGGTTTCTCCATGTTCTTTTAAAAAAGTGAAGGACTTACTAGGGTTTGTGCCAAGACTTGATTAATACTTCACTAAACTGGAGACAGAAAATGAGGGGGTGGAGGTTCTACTCCTACTTTGGAGAGGTAAAAGTCGCCCTTGCTCGAAAGCCAGTCTTATCCGACTCTAGGGTTTGGTGCTCATCTCTGTTTATAGCCAAAGATCCAGCACTGTCTGCATCTTCAGATATTTCCATGGACATGTGGCAGGCATGCCTAGACACAGGAGTGCACAGAATGTTGTTTACCTTCTCACCAAAGTGGTATCTATTTCTCTATTTGCAACTTCTTGCATTCAAACTGCTAGGTTGGCAGGAGCTAGTACAGAGATGGGAACTCACTCTATTGTGCAGCATTCATTTCTTGAACTGCTGACCTGCCAACCCTCCAGTTGCCAATTTCAGCATCTTAACCACTAAGCTGAGTTGTACTCAGGTAAAAGTTATAAAAGGTGAGTTAAAGGAGGAAAGGGGGATGCAGGTCGCAAAATGTCACAAGGAACAGCAGCCAGGTGAACTAACTTGGTATTGGGGTATGTAGCTAGGAAGAATGGTTGAGATGGGGTATGTCAGCTTTTGGACTGGTAGACACAAGTAGAGAACATAGGGGGGAAAGTACTGTATGTTAATTTGTTTCTGGCCTTAAACATATATAAGCAAAGCAATATACTTCCACACTCCTGTAACAAACTGAAACAAAATAAAAATTTAGTCAGGAAGGGATGAAAAAGTTGTGAATTTGCAGATTTGGTTGTTGAACATACTGAGGTAAGCTTTGGGATATGCAGTTGGTGGGAAGAAATATCAATACCATCCAAAAAACAGACCAAAAATGCTCCATCCGAATGAGAGCAAAACATGACAATAGGAATGTAAAACAATAACGTTAACAGGCAAAGATAGAATGTGAAAATGCATCTTCCAAACTGAAGGAAAATGTATATATTTAATCCTTTTGTTTTACTTTACTCTCCCAACAAGTCTACCTACCTATGGAGAACTGCCTCTTCATTTTGAATATGTAATAAGCTAGGACAATGGCAATGACATAACTCCTAAAACTAATTGTATCTCAATCACTTTTTGTCTGTTTTCATGGGTGTCAGGATGATACACAGTATTCCACACAAATCCACACAAAATTTGGCATGAAAGTTGGAAGTTTAAATTTCAACTTGATCCTCAAAATTAATTTTCAAACTTGGAACACACACTGTAACATGGTAATTTTGCCTCTTTGGGCATCTGATGTTTATTTACATGGATGTTTACAATTTAATTTTCTGTGCAGTTTGAACACCTGCTCAGTTCCTGCATCTGTTTTGCAGGGGGGCAAGTAACATACATTGCAAAGCAATATCTGAAATAAGACATCTCATATACTGTGCTTAACTAACAACTCTGTTAATCAACTGAAAACATAGATGTTAAAATTCAGAGACAGATGTTGTGGGTTATTACTCAAATATCTACCTTTCGGTTCCCCACTCAATGGTATTAAAAATTCAGAAGCCTCTTCCATTGAACCAAAAGTGGCCATGTAGATGACAGACTGTGAGAAAATGAGTTTTGACATTCTAGTTTCATTTCTCATCAACAAATACTGTCTAGTCCAACAAAACCACTGTCTCAGACTGTCACGTATGTATGGATAGTCTCAGTTATGACAGCATCAGTAAAGAGCATGAGAGTTCAGAAAATGCACCTTAGACAAAGCAGTATAATTATATGTTTTATCTTCTACTGTTGTCTTCCTCCCTCTTTCCTTGTATACCTAAAATCTCCAGGCCTGTACAACATTGTTTAGAAAATTCATGAATGGAACAGGCTTTAGATTCTTACCTATATATCTCTTTGAAGTGTCTTTCCTAGCTAAGCAGCTCTGAGATGCTTTTGTTGCACATGGAAACATGTCATTATGAATTTTTTTGCCTATGATCAACATTAAAAAAAAATCCACTGCATTGTGAAGAAATGTGAAAATTTACATTCAGACAAGAAAGACAAAGTCATTCCACAACAGGGGTGCAGTAAGTGCTTCCTTCTGAGCACTTACTGTCAACGAAGGATAAATCTACCGTCAACGAGAACCTGACAAAGTGGGCTATAGGCCAGTGGTGGTGAACCTTGGCACTTTAGGTGTTCTTGGACTTCAATTACCAGAAGCCAGCACTCCTGCTGATCTGGGCTTCTGGGAATTGAAGTTCAAGAACATCTGAAGCACCAAGGTTTGCCAGCACTGCTATAGGTTATAAAAGGTTATGCCAGGTGTGTAAGTCTTTAAGATGCTACAACACTGCTTCTACTAATTCAGGTTATGTTGTGCAAAGTGACATTCTGTACAAATTCAGTCACTTCTGCATAGTCACTTCAATTTACAGTTGAGGATTCCTTCCCACAAAGTGGAATATAGCAAGAGCAGCGAATAAATAGGTAGCATATAGGTAGCCTATAGGAAGGCTGGAAATTTTGCTTTGCCTTCCTTTTGAGCATGAAGAACAGCTCCAGCACAGCTCAGTGGTAAGATATAGCTCCCCCATGCTACCTGGGGATCCTGGGTATGAAGTACAAATCATACAGAGGGCTAATGGTTCTTTAATTAGTTAGTTACCGGCTGTCAAGTTGTAACCAAATTATAGTGACCTAATGGGGCTTTTATAATTTGGTTACAACTTGATGGCATATAACTGACCCTATTGGGGCTTTTATGGGACTGCGGTGACTTAGTGGTTAAGATGCTGAACTTGATGACTGGAAGGCTGGCAGGTCGACAGATTGAGACCTGAGTGCTACATGATGGAGTGAGCTCTGTCTCTGTCCCAGCTCTTGCCAGCCTAGCAGTTCGAAAGCAAGAAATTGCAAGTAGGTAAATAGGTACCAATTCGGTACCATGCACTACGGTGTCTAGTCATGCCTGCCACATATCCATGGAAATGGCTGTAGATGCAGACAGCGCTAGCTCTTTGGCTATAAACAGAGATTAGCACTGAACACTAGAATTGGATACAACTGGCTTTCAAGCAAGGGCGACCTTTACCTAATGGGGCTTTTAAAGTAAATGAGATATTTTAGGAGTGGTTTTACCAGTTCTATTCCCCAGTGAATTTCCATGGCCAAACAGAGATTTGACCTCTAGTCTCCAGTGTGCTTGTCTGCCACTCTATACACTACACTACACTGGGTACCTTAGGTTCTCTACCCTATCTTATTTGAGCAGAGAACAACATCTGTTTTAATAGTTCACAAACTACAGAGCTATACATAAACAAGTGGTACCTTGCTTAAAGAGCATAATGGGTTCCACAGGATTGCTCTTTACGTGAGTTTGCTCTTTAAGCAAAACACCATTATAAGTTACCAATTGTGACTTCTAGCGGGGGGGGACTGCAAAACCCCAATTTAGTTGTTAAGTGAGTTTTTGGTTGGTTTTATTTGTTAAGCGAGGCAACCATTCAGAGAAAATTCTACTCTTTAAGCAAGTTACTCTCTAAGCGAGGTGCTCTTTATGCAAGGTTTAACTGTACTCTCAAATGTTTCCTCTAGACCCATGGTTGCCAACGTGGGGCACATGTCCCACAAGGGGACAATTTGATTTTTAATTGTGGGGGAGGGGATTCGAGAATGAGTTATTAACAGTGAATGGCCTTTTGAGTTTCCTCCATGTGAATAGGAGTTCACGTTTTGAATAATAAGAATTATATGTTACGGGGTGTGTGGGGGGTGGTGGTCAGGATTTTAGAGATGCTTAGGTGGGGCATGGGCAAAAAAAGGTTGGGAACCACTGCTCTAGAGAGACCAAAAATAATATCCTTGCTGCTCATGTCTACCCAAAAATCTGTGTGCTCTACAAGACTCACTCTTAGTATGTGTGTCTATAATCACACCCTTAGTAACTCCAGACTGGCACTTGTCTCATATATGATCACATCAAAAGCAAGCAAGGAAACAAACAGGCAAAAAGATAGCATGCCTTCTAAAATCATTCTACCGTCACAGCAATGTTAGCTTGCTTAAAATATGGCTAATACCTTTGTTCTGTCCTTCTGCAATTCATTGCAACATGCCAAAAAAGTAAGTTGAAATTAAATATGACTTCTAAAACACAATTTACTTTAAGGAACTAACATAATGTAAGGGCATAATTTAGCATTCACCAGTGCAAAAGACAGTAGATTACTGGTCTTCTCTGCTGGGGGAATGAAATGAAAGGCTATTTATAAAGTACTTACTATCTGGCTATAATCAAGTGTAATAACAAGATAAATAATCTTTTTTGCTGAAGCCACCTTTGTAATACTGCTTTTTAATAATCCTTCTAATGGCTAAATTAGAAGGACCTCAACTGAAGTCATTCATCCCACATAAAACAAACATTGCTTTTTCTTCTTAGCTTTGTTTTACAAGCTGTATTATTTCCAGATGATACTTGAGGGGTTTAAAATTGTTCAAGGGCTTGAGGCTGAAACTGGCAGCTGCTTTCTATTTACTATAGACAAATATAAGATGAATCTAAACAGGGGGCATCATTGACTCCTTTATGGAGCATTAGCTGAAAATAAGAAAGGCATTTCGTTGAGCAACTACATCACTGGGGCTATTTAGATTATTAATACAAGAGGAAGATACTGAATTACATCAAGAGCTTTAGAGCTGTCAATCAGATCTGCTCAGCAGGTAAGAATATTTCACTCTTCTGGCAGGAGGGAAATTAATCATGTTAGCAAGTCTACCACAAATGGACTGTATGAGAGAAAACTGATAATTCTGTCCAGATTCTTAATATGTCCACTTACCCTAAAAGGTGAATATGCTTTTCAGACTATAGTTAATATTGAAGTCTACCTGTTGCTGCTTCTTCCATGTGTAGGCCAGATGTGAAACTGCCAAAATGAAGACACCTTTTGGTGAGTTCATTCTGCAGTTCCTTTCTCCTGACCTAGTGTGAGAAAGATTAAAGCAGGTTTCATGATTAGAAAGCCATTTGTATTTTCAAGCTTCTTCATCCCCTGAAGAAACTACATGGAACGATCATGAGATACTCAGAAGAGGGTAACCACATCACCTAAGTCATTGGTTCTTAACTACTGGTAATTGTACACTGATGGGAAGTGGAAGCGTTAGAATTCATACAATCTTTTGCTCTGCTAGCATGATCTCCTGCAAAGTATGGCATGCTGTCTCCTCCCAATCCTATCTGCAATGGGTTACCCCAGGTGAACTTCTGACTTTGCTAGTAGTAACTGAGAAAACTCAGGGGTGGAGTTCTATTGCTTATATATGTTGGTGTAAGTGGAGCAGTGAAAATCACAGCATTGAGTGAGCACTAGTTAAGGAGTTGTGTTCCCCATTATATGCTAACACTGTGACCTGGCATGCAATGAGAAATATAAATGTGAATTCTTAACCAGTGAAAATTCATCACTGTGATTTACGCCATGGCTCTTAAGCCGAAGTATGTATGCAATAGGACTCAGGCCAATATTTCTTTTAACTCCCTGCTTCCTCTGCCAGCCAATTTACTATGAATAATAAACAGAATAAGATATTCTTTCTGCATGTCCATCTCAGAAAAATCAGGCATTCTGTTTCTATCAGAGTTGAACTTGCTTTCTTTGATAGATTGACCAGAAGAATGTACAAAATTAGAGGTTGACAGCTGCTACTCTAAGAGGAGGACAGATCCATTTTATTCATTATAAAATAGTCTCCAGGACAGGGGTGGACACATCACAATCCACAAAAACCATGAAACTCAGCTCCCAATGCCTCGATCTGCAGCTCAGCCATTATATTTTGGCAGGGCCAGGAGAAAAGGCTGCATTCAGAATAAAATGTGATCCTATAAACACAATTCAACTTTAAAGCAAGATGTGAGTTTCCCATATACAGTAATACCTCGGATAACGTTTACCTCGGATAAAGCTAAAATCGCATAACGTTAAGTAATCTGGGGAGGAGAATTGGATCGAATAACGTTAAGGTCCTATGGGATGGATTGGATAACAACCGCTAAAGCCTGTGCAGTTACAATGTATCTCTATGGTGCTTTAACGTTATTTGATCCATCCTATAGGATTTTAACATGTGGAACCAAGTCTTAGCGTTATCTGAGGTATTACTGTATCATGCTTTCAAGCAAACATGCAATGTTCCTCCGTTTTAAAAACTATCTGCATAGTAGCAAATTAATCAGGGTTCATGGTGGATCAATTTTAATTCCTCTCTACACCCTCTAATACACCATACACTGCTACTTGTGGTATGCATGGGAAAGACAGTGGTACATCAGATACCTTACTTCTAACAATAAGATAAGTGCTCAACTTTTAAGGTAGTATACAGGTTTGATAGTGCTGGCTCTTCGGCTTTGAAACGGAGATGAGCACTGACCCCTAGAGTCGGATATGACTGGCTTTCGAGCAAGGGAAACCTTTATTATTATTATTATATTGGGATTTGTATGACGCTCTATTCGCCGAAGTGACTCGGAGCGGCTAACAGCTTAAATCATATATCAAAACATATCAAAGCATCACATATCCTATACATTCCAGAAATCCCCCATCACAATTACAAAATCAAGACATATAAATACATTTCAGAAACACTTCATTAAATAAAAATAAAAATACCATTCAGTTTAGAAAATACAGTACAGTCAGGAGAGTCCTTATCCCTTCCCAGCAGAGAGTGGCTGGTCATGTAACAGCTGTGGCAGCAGCAGGTCTTTTATGGCTGGCCGGCCGGTCCCCACAGCTGCTCCTCGTTCCGCCAGCCCGACTGGCTGGGGAGAGTCTAGTGGTGGTTGCGGCGGCGGCAGCAGCAGGTCTTTTATGGCTGGCGGCCAGTCCCCGCAGCTGCTCCTTGTTCCGCCAGCCCAACTGGCTGGGGAGAGTCTGGTAGTGGTTACAGCGGTGGCTGGTCTTTTATGGCCAGCTGGCTGGTCCCCACAGCTTTACCTTTACAGGTTTTAAGGTAAAATACATAGCACTGGACTTGAGTATGGAGCCTTCCCACTGTTACTTATGGTTTCTTTTTGTTTACTTTTATTATCTGAGTTAAACACTTAATTAGAGCAATTAAAAGAATCACTGCAGCATCAGTGCTCAGGGCTTTCAAACAATGGTGTGAGAATCAGTGCTAACTTGGAGATGTCTCTACTCATTGCTGCCTGTTTAGTGGATAGGTGATGACAGTAATTCCCAACAGAGTATTTCATATTCTACCAGGTCAGATAACATAAAACAAGCTTCTACAGGTTTTTGTATCAAAGCTCCTTGCAAGTAACTGTGGGCTATTAAAAAACTTAAGAGTTAAAATTTATAGCAGGCACAATTCTGTGTGTAAAGGGAATCATGTTAAAAACATCTTAGACTGTAAAGCAATGACGAATATGTTCTTATGCTTTGGGGGGCTATTTTCCACTCTGCTAGATCTACCACAAGCTGCAACTGTCCTCCCCGCCAACCGATACACAAGAAAAATGTAAAAATGAACACCAAAAGTGGAAACCTCTGGTTTCATTTACAAGGCAAAGAAAGGCTAGGCAAGGAGGCTACAAATGCACACCTTCATATACAGTAAAACCTTGGATAACGCTAAAACTTGGTTCCACAAGTCTTGGTGTTATCTGATTTTTAGTGTTAAAATCCTATGGGATGGATCAGATAACGTTAAAGCTCCATAGAGATACACTGTAACTGCACAGGCTCTAGTGGTTGTTATCCAATGCATCCCATAGGATCTTAACGTTATTCGATGCAATTCTACCCCCCTCCCCATTGCTTGAAGTTATGCGATTTTAGCATTATCTGATGCAAACATTATCCGAGGTATTACTGTATTTTATAAAGAAAATAAACTCTATTAATCAAGGATGAATAAATTTAAAAACATTTTGAAATTCTGATGCTTTCAGTTATTCATATAACTGAACAAAAATCCTTCAATTGGTTTTCATTCATATTCTGGAAATATTTTGCCTAGTAATATCTCTATTATACTGTATGTCAAATAGTTCATCTTTCCCCCACACTACAGAAGGTCAAGAAAATTCTTCCTGAAACCTACTACATATTTGTCCTCTCTTCAGAAGGAGCAAGTAAAATGCATACTAGCCAGTTACTAGACTATATGATGACCTGCAACTGCATACATTTTTATTACAACAGACAGATTCTCATTAGATTGCAGCACTATAGCATTTTATAGTAATTTGCCAGGAATATCACCCCAAATCAGGCAATTGGCATTATTATGGCAGTCAAAGACAAATGCTCAAGAACTTTTAGCTGTCAGACTGCAATAAATGTTTTAGCTATGAATAGCTGTGGTTTTTATTTTGCCTTTTGCAAATATGTTTTTTTTCCTCAGTGAGTTTCAGACATGATGTCATCAGCAAAGCTTCCTATATTTTGGTGCTAGTGGTTGCCAGGTTGTCATACAATTTGATAGACTTCTGCAGACTTACAAGATGCTATTTTGACACATTTCCCTAAAAGCACAAAGCTTCATACTCACGTAATCTGGAAGTGGAGAGTCATCTGAACTGAGGGAATTTCTCAAAGATTGTGTGGCTTGCTCCAAGACTTTGTTGTGTTTTTTTGACAACAACGCAAACAAACTGGAGAAGAAAAAAGTAGAAAACAAGGCAAATAATTCAAAAGCTGAATGAAATAGTGTCTTATGAAGGCAAATATTTTACAAGATGTTTATTTGGAATTGTAATTCTACAAAAGACTGGTTTGTTTTGATAATGAACATTATCAAAGGCTTTCTTGACCTTCAAAATAATTAAGAGGCCAATTACTAACAGCCAATACAAGTGTAACATAATGATCAAAGTGCTGTTGTGCAAACAAGCAAAAGGCATAGCTTTTGGCTGTGAAATCTTTTGTAGACATTATCATTTGTATGCTGAGTCATGAAACTCAACAAGAGATAATGCTTATGAAGATTTCTTAACTTGTAGCAACATACAGTCAAACCTTAACGCTAAAACTTGGTTCCACAAGTCTTGGTGTTATCTGATTTTTAGTGTTATCCGATGCATGTTAAAATCCTATGGGATGGATCGGATAACGCTAAAGCTCCATAGAGATACATTGCAACTGCACAGGCTTTAGTGGTTGTTATCCGATGCATCCCATAGGATCTTAACGTTATTCGATGCAATTCTCCCCCCCCCATTACTTAACGTTATGCGATTTTAGGGTTAACCGAGGTAAACGTTATCCGAGGTATTACTGTACATATAAAAATTATGTCTTTTGCGTGACTGTGCGACAGTAAATCTTTCCCCTCTTCCTTCCTTGCTTGCATGAAAAGGCTTTGCAAGGGAGGCCTTTCTTTCTTGGGCTTCTGCCGTTTTTCTTCAAATCAGGGGAAATGGAGAAACCATGAGATTTGGGGGGGAAGGGGCATCGACCAAAAGTCCTGGAAAGTCACAGAGAGGGGTGGTGGTCAAAAAGTGGCCTACTTTAGGTCACATGGTATTTAAGTGACCCCTTATGACCACTGAAGGAATCAGACATCTTAAGGTAAGAATAGTTTCATACTATGAATTATTATCACCAACATGGCCTCTTTCTAAGTCCATATGATACTGTACTGTCAAACGGCCTGCTCTTGATGGACCTTTGCTTTATTTATGTTCCACCTTTCTTCCCAGACAATGACTTAAGACAGCTTACAATGTGCCTTAACCCTATAAATTATTGAAGTTATAAATTATGACTAATAAATACAATTTAATTCAAGAGGCTGTTCCCCCCCCCTTTTGTTTAAAAGTTTAATTTGTTCCTACCACAAAAACAAGACTCAGCTGCAACATGGAAAGAATATGTCTATGCATGTATAGATAGAAATGCATATACAGTAATACCTCGGATAATGTTTACCTCGGATAACGCTAAAATCACATAATATTAAGTAATCTGGGGAGGAAAATTGGATCGAATAACGTTAAGGTCCTATGGCAGTGTTTCCCAAATGCTGGTTTTTGGACTTCAATTCCCAGAAGCCTAAGTCTTTTCCCCAAAGCACTGATCAGCCAATGTACTGACTTAGGCTTCTGGGAATTGAAGTCCACTAGTGGGCTGTGTACCCCTTGTTGGGAACCACTGTCCTGGGATGGATCGGATAACAACCACTAAAGCCTATGTGGTCACAATGTATCTCTATGGAGCTTTAACATTATCCGATCCATCCCATAGGATTTTAACATGCATCGGATAACACTAAAAATCAGATAACACCAAGACTTGTGGAACCAAGTTTTAGCGTTATCCGAGGTATTACTGTACTGTACACAAATGTTGAATGAAATCCACACACAGAGAATATGAATAGTAAAACTTAGTAAAGTCTCAGTGACTGGCATAAACAAATTATCCTATTTAGAAAAGAGTTAACAGAAATGGCTTTAAAAGGTAGAGCTCTGTTTTTATATTTTGAGGGAGTATGATCTTGGTTGGTAAATATTTCATGCAAGATAAAGAGCTAGTTTATCTTACAAGAAAGAGGAAATATATTGAATCCATTGCAGTAACCAACAGTTATCAGTTATAACATTAATTTATACCCTACCTTCCTACACTATATTCAGGGTGTTTCAGAACATAAACGGAAGATACAGAAATTATTTATGAATACAAAGAATAATCAGGCAACAACAGATAAACCACAAAAGTACAGGAACACTACTCTAAAAATTAGCACGAATGGGAATCTGCTTTAGGAAGTTATTTCAATGAGTAGATACCAAAACTTTCAAGGACCTGTGGTGATTACTCATCTGCTACCTTTACTATATTTTAGGTGATGGGGAACATAAAAGCAGAGTCTCAGAAATGGAGCAAAGTTTTCAGGCAAGCTCATACGAAGAAGAGCAGGACACCCGCTGGAAATTTAGAGTTCAAAACTTGCCTTTTGAGTCAAACCAGAAAACTAAGTGAAAGGCAATGAATGTGAGGTGAGGCTTCTGCAATAGAAGCCAATTGGATGGCTCTATCCAGAACTTTGGCGGCCACATAGAAGCACTGAGTTGGAAAGGGGCCTTTCAATGCAGGAATCTGAATCAAAGCAGATCTGACAGAGGGTTGTCATCTGGAACCAACTCAAGATTCTTGACCATTCTCAAAGGCTGCTCCATGTAAATCATGTTACAGTAGCCTAATTCAGAAGTATCCAATGCAGGGGTTCTCAACGTTTTTGCACCACGGGCTGGACAATGCCCACTCAGACAGCTGAGCGAGCCGGACACATGGGTTCCCCCTAACACAAACACTGCTGTAAACCATGGCGTTGCATTTCCACAGGCATGTTTACGGCTGTCATAAACAATTCCGCTTCCAGGCTTGTTGCTGGGGGCAAACCTCTGATCTAGTGTGTGGGACAAGTCAGCTGGGGAGCCAATTTGGGGCAGGGAGTGATCTCACTGGGGGCTACCTACTGCTAGTCAAGCTAATAGCACAGCAACAACTCGAACTGTAGGAGCTGCTTTCCTTTGTTTTCTATTGCTAAACAAAATATTTAGTCTAAAACAAGGTGTAGCGTTCCTGCATAGTTTGTTTCAGGGCAAAAATAAGGCCCCCTCCCCAATTAAATAGCTGTGCCAACACACTGCTGGAATTTGAAGCTCTGTGAGACTCTTTCGAGTTCCTGAGCATCCCCCAGCAACCTGAATGGAAGCTCTGAAATTTTTCTCCTCATTTATTGACTATAGTTTCTCCTTCACGTGGTCAATATATCAAAAAATATATGGCCTCACAGGGTATATGACACTAAAAGGTAGTGAAACATTTTCTTTAGCCCTAGCTCACAGTAGTTTAAAACAGAGATTTTACACATACAAAAACAGGCTTAATGAATATCCTCAAACCACTAATGCAATTCCCTCATGTACAACTATAAAACGTGCATCGCATTTTAGAAGCTTAGTTCTGACATCGTAATTTATAGACTATTAATTTACACAAACCCTACATGTTATTCAGTGAAGGCTGAAAAAATCAAGTACTGTATATTTTCCCAGGTAATTTATTCCATGTATTTAGTAACCTCTAAATGCACACAAGCAGCTATTCTCTCAAACAGGAATACTTTGCAATCAAAAGAAAAGCATATCAATCTTTTTTATCCATATTATCTTGCAAGTAACTACCCCAACCCTTACTTCGTTACAAACCTACCCTAACACACGCAGAATCTGCAGGGATTAGATTACTTGGACTGTAGTTCCCAGGCTTTGATATGCTGGTGATAGTAAAAAATTAACATTTACAAATTGCTTTTTCTCAAATACCCACCAGAAGTGTTGGCTGGGAGTTCAAGTACTATTATGTGCCACAGCCTTATCTTTTCCATTTACAAGCGAATAATGGTGTAACATTTAACCTGCACATATGTTAATGCATAACAGATATGTAATTATTTATTTTTAAAATATTCTACCTGCTCCCATCCATAATCATGGTATGAATGGGAACAGGAATATGTTTAGAGAAAATAGTCTTTAAACCATGGGTTCTCAATCTACAGCCCATGGCACCATTTCATGTGGCTCACGTCACTGCCACCACCAGAAACGCAACCACGGTTGTCGTAAATGGCAGCATTTACGTTGGAGGGAACCACCCGTCCGGCCCGCTCAGCTGTCTGAGGAGGTGTGGTCCGGCCTGTGGCTTAAAGAGGTTGAGAGCCCCTGCTTTAAACCATGTAGCAGTCTTTACATGGACCTCTACTGACTGGGAAGACCAACAAAGCCTCGTGATTCATACTAATATCATTGTGCAATTTTTCCATCTTTAGTACTACTATGATCTTTAAAACAAAAAAGTTTAGAGCCCAAGTGACACACTAATTAGATTTACTTTGCATTCAATTTATGTGGAAATTAATTTTATTTTCATAGAGGAAACATAATATTCTTTGAAACATAGGAATAAAATCACTAAACAAAGTCTTTTACTAAAAAAAGTTGCTCTTTTGCAAATTAAATCATGTAAATCATGAAATCTTTTATTTTGAGGGTCTGAAGGTGAATATTTTAAAGGCTATAGCTGATGCTCAGAAAAGTTACTTTTTTAATCACAACTCCCAGAATTTTCTAGCCAGTAATTCCTGGCATCAGCCCTAATAACTGGTCTCTAGTTGCACGGATACTAACCCCTCTGCCTTAATCCATGATATATATAAGGAAAAAGAACCACACAAGACTTGCCTTTTCGATATGTCAGTATTACCATATTTGCTGGCGTATAAGACTACTTTCACCCCCTGAAAAACATGCCTCCAAATGGGGGGGTCGTCTTATACGCCGGGTGCACTTCAGTTGAGATAGACATAGCTGCCCATAGTGGCCTCCCGATGCTCACCCACCTCATTCTACATACCATCCAGATGAAGAAAGAAGCTCTACATTACAATTGTGTCTCCCTTACAAACTGGTGGGGGAAAAGAAAGCGTTTCACTTACTGGCACCTTCTGCTCTGCCCAAGATGGAGGAAAAAGTCATGCTTCTTCCTTGCAGGGGAAGCAAGAGGCTAGGCTAGAGCAACACTTCCTGCCTCAGTGCAGTTGACCTCCCCACCCACTTTACCTGCAGCGCCACCACTGGTGGGTGGTACAACTACAGTTCTAAAAAATCAATAAAATAATTAATATTACTGTATTTTAATTACTGAAACTCACTAGCAGTTGCTACATTCCCCACTCTTGGCTTACACTCGGGTCAATCTATTTCCTGGGTTTCAAGGTCAAAATTAGGTACCTCGGGTTATATTCAGGTCAGCTTATATTCATGTATATACAGTAGATAAATAAGTACCACTTTGCACTTGCACTGTTTTATGTTTACTGTACATGTTTCATAACATACAGCCTTGTGACAGTTTTTCTGCATGTCATAAGCATTTGAATATAAATTAACATGTTGAAATCAAATCTGATGTTCTTTTAAGTTTTATTTGGTATGTGAAAGGTGTGCAGAAGAGGGGGTAGTCTTATACGGCGAGTATATAAAAAACTCGATATTTTGAGTGGAAATGTTGGGGGGGTCGTCTTATATGCCCAGTCGTCTTATACACCGGCAAATACGGTATTTAGTATTTGCTCTGGTAGCGCAGTGGTTAAACTGCTTGTACTGCAATCAAAAACTGCTGATGTTGTGAGTTTGATCCCGATGGCAATTAAGGTTGACTCCATCTTCCATCCTCCCAAAGTCAGTAAAATGAGTACCTAGTATGTTGGAGGCAAAAATGCTAAATATCTTCTGAAACATCCCAAGAGTGCACTAAGCACTATGGAGGGGTATATAAGTGCAATTGTTTTGTGCAGATCACTCTTATCAGGCTAAAACTTTTCTGGGTAAAGAGGACTAAACTACCAGTATATAGCTTTAGCTAATTGTGCCATGTATTGGTGATCTTCAGAGTTTTGAAAGCTGCGTGTGCCCTTCCCTGGGACTCATAGGCAGACCTGTGTTCCGTCCTTTCATATACTACTTTTCAGTTCAACCTCTTTGGAGAGAGAAGGATACCATTCAGCCCTCTTCTTCAGCAATATGACACAAAAGGTTGCCTGCACCAGAGGAGGAGGAGGAAGAAGTGGAGGAGAAGGAAATAGCAACTGAAGAGCGGTGGGAGGAATCTGACAACATTACACATGTCTGATGGAAGGAAGCGGGAGAGATGGTGAAGGATCCAATGTTAAACGACAGCAAAAAAGATAAAAGGAGCTACATCAAGGGACTGAGAAGCAGCCAAATGAAAGGCAGCAGGGAGAACTTTGATATCACTGGTAGAGGTCAATGGTGGCCAAAAGAAGGTCATAGATCTCCCTGAAACCTCTTCTCTTCCTGGGGTTGTATAAGCTGCATTCCTACCATATCCTGATGTGTCTGCGATATTTTCCAGTCCAGAAAAAACTACCAGATATTCAAGTAGGCTTCAGAAAATGACAAGGTGCTAACCATTATATGAGAAATATATGCTGGGTACTGGTGTGGACCCAAGAATTTTAGAATAAAATCATTTTGTGCCTTATAGATCATAGCAAAACTTTTGATAGTGTGTACAGGTCACGCCTTGCATCCAAAACCTACCACAGTTACCTGAAACTCCAGAAAACAGTAAACCCTATATTTTACATTGCAGACAGTGGCCTCTAGTGGCCAGCTCTGGTAATGCACCACAGAGTTCATTGGTAAATAAATTATATCTAACCATCATCTTCTATGCCTGGCATGTCTTGATGAAGATGTAAATAACTGTCTATCACAGCTGTGAATAAGAGTACTTTTCAGCCATATTAAGGGAGAACTGACCATTGTTTGAACTGGCTTGTCACCAATGTCATGCTTTTTCAAAACATTAAACTTGGAGTTCTAAGGCAAGATTCATGTATTTCAAAATTCAAGAAATAAAAAAGTTTTGCTACATGATACACAAAGTTGCTGATTTTGTTGTTCAGTCACACAGTCAATTCCGACCCTTTGCGACCCCATGGACCACTGTCTGCCAGGCACTTCTGTCCTCCACCATCCTCCTCAACTCGCTCAGCTTTGTGCCCATTGTGTCTACAATACCATCTAGCCATCTCATTTTTGGCTGCCGCCCCCTTTCCAGTATCAAGGCTTTCTCAAGCGAATCCTCTCTTCTCATTTGATGTCCAAAGTACTTTAGCTTCATCTTTACTATCTGACCTTCTAAGGAGCAGTCAGGGTTAATTACTTCTAAGATTGACCTATTTGTTCTCCTCACTGTCTAGGGGACTCTCAAAACTCTCCTCCAACACCACATCTCAAAGGCATCTATTCTTCTGTGCTCAGCTTTCCTAATGGTCCAGCTCTCACAACCATACATTGCCACCGGAAATACCATTGCTTTGACTATATGAATTTTTGTTTGCAATGTGATGCCTCCACCTTTCACTATGTTCCCCAGGTTTCTCATAGCTTGCCTCCCAAGAATCAGTCACCTTTTTATTTCATGGCTGCAATCACCATCTGCAGTGAGCTTTGATCCCAAGAAAGTAAAATCTGTCACTGCTTCTACTTCTTCCCCATCTATTTTCCAGGGACTGATAGGGCCTGTTGCCATCATCTTGGTTTTCTTTATATTGAGTCTCAAGCCAGCATTTGCACTTTCTTCTTTCAACCTAATCAGGAGCTTTTTTTAGTCCTCCTCACTTTCTGCCATTAGGGTGGTATCATCTGCATATCTCAAATTGTTGATGTTTCTCCCAGCAACTTAGATCCCAAATTCTGATTCCTCCATCCCTGCATTGCACATTATGTGCTCTGGGTATAAGTTGAATAAGCAGGGTGACAAAATGCAGCCTTTTCTTACTCCTTTTCCTATTCCAAACCACTCTGTCATTCCGTATTCTGTCCCAACTGTTGCTTCTTGATTCATGTACAGGTTTCTCATGAGGCATATAAGGTGTTCTGGTATTCCCATCTCTTTAATTACTTGCCACATTTTGTTGTGGTCCACACAGTCAAAGGCCTTAGTGTAGCCAATGAAACAGAAGTAGACTTGTTTCTGATATTCCTTTGTTTTTTCCATGATCCAACGTATGTTGGCAATGTGGTCTCTAGTCCCCCTGCCTCTTTTGAACCCCGCCTGCACTTCTGGTAATTCTCTCTCCACATGCTGCTGCAGTCTATCCTGTATTATCTTGAGCATCACCTTGCTAGCGTGTAGGATGAGCGCAATTGTTTGATAATTTGAACATTCTTTGGCATTACCCTTTTTTGGGATTGGAACGTATACTGATCTTTTCCAATCCTGTGGCCATTGTTGTGTTTTCCAAATCTGCTGGCATATAGAATGCAATAATTTGATTCCATCATCTTTTAGGGCTTTGAAAAGTTCAACCTGGATACCATCATCTCCACTGGCTTTGCTGTTTGCAGTGCTTTTAAGGGCTTTTCTGACTTCACTCTCTAGGATGTCTGGCTCAAGTTCAATTTCCTCATCATTGTTATTATCAAGAGTGTTTAGGTCCTTTTTGTAGAGTTCCTTTGTGTACTCTTTCCATCTTTTCTTAATCTCTTCTGCATCAGCTATCTGCCCTCTTTGTCCCTTATCATGGTCATTTTTGCTTTAAACGTTCCCTTGATTTCCCCATTTTTTTTTGAAAAGATCTCTAGTCCTGTCTCTTGTGTTGTTTTCTTCTATTTCTTTGCACTATTCATTCAGGTAGGTTTCCTTATCTCTCCTTGCTTTTCTTTGAAATTCTGTATTCAAGTGATTGTATTTTTTTCCTTTCTCCTTTGCCTTTTGCATCCCTTCTTTCCTCTGCTATTTTAAGAGCCTCATCGGACAACCACTTAGCTTTCTTACGCTTCTTTTCTTTTGGTATGATTTTCCTTGCTGCCTCCTGTCCATAATTCTTCTGGCATTCTGTCTATCTGGTCCAAGCCATTGAATCTGTTCCACACCTCCACTGTGTATTCCTTAGGGATGTTGTCTAGGTCATATCTGTCTGGCCTGATTGTTTTCCCTATTTTCTTTAGTCTAAGTCTGAATTTTGTGATCAGTAGGTTGGGATCTGAGCCACAATCTGCTCCTGGTCTTGTTTTTGCTGACTGTATGGAGGTTCCCCATCTTTGGCTGCAGAGTATGTAATCAATCTGGTTTCTATGCTGGCCATCTGGTGATGTCCATGTGTAAAGTTGCTGATAACAGTGCAAAAAGAAAGAAAATAAATAGTCTATATCCCTCTAGAACCCCCAATTATTTTCAACACAATGAAGATCATTCTAGAACACAGATGGAAGGAGAGAATTAAGACAGAAGAAAGGAA
This sequence comes from Furcifer pardalis, assembly GCA_030440675.1. NCBI lineage: Eukaryota > Metazoa > Chordata > Lepidosauria > Squamata > Chamaeleonidae > Furcifer > Furcifer pardalis. The sequence goes on along the minus strand of CP126896.1, from coordinate 102,197,824 downwards.
TTGATAAATGCATAGGTGTACAAAAAATGCATGCTTTTCCTTGTGGCACATATCTAACAGGAACACATTTCAAGTGGAAATTTTCTGTAATATCAAGACTGCTTTCTGTTCATTACTTTTTTTTAAATCACATTCTTTGTTGAGTCTATTTGAGTTAAGGAGTCTAGGTTTTATTTTGAAAACTAATATGAACCTTTAGAAATGACTAAATTTTGCTGTCATGTCAGCAATTAAAACATCATGCAGTATTACTATGATTTTCTTCCAACTTATTAAGTCCAGAAATCATTTTACATTAAGATGTTTAAGCTTAAAGAACTCAGATAACATTGTTCATAATACAGATAGTTCATAGATGTTTTAGCTCTAGCTCTTATAGTGAGCTCTTATAGATAAAATCTCTCTCTCTTATATTATATAGTAATATAATATCATGTAATCGTGAATTAATTTCAATTTTTAAAAATCCATTGTTACAGACTAGGTGGATTTTCAAATGTATATTTTGCAAAACTAGAGCAAAGAATTATCAGTTTAAAAGTATGAAGTAGTGCCAGAAGATACTTCTTAAAGCTCACTTGAAATCCATTAATTCTGTTGATGCTTTCAAAAGCCACTTCTTCCACTTTCACTCTATGCGGGGGGGGGGGGGGGATTCCAGTTTCTGACACTCCATCACAATCGAGTATGACTTAAAATGGGCTACACAAGTTTGGGCAGACCTGAATGTCAACAACTAAAGTAATCAAAGGCAAGAAGCAGACTGAGGTCTTCCCTTCAACTTACTTCCATATTGATGAACTGTTTACATTTGTTTCTATGGGGCAAAGTAAGTGATTTCTGTAAAAACAGATTGATGGGGGGTACTAAGCATCCCTTGGCAAATAAACAATCCTTCACAATGAAGGATATCTAGATAATTAATGTCAAAACCCAGAAGAATGGAATCAAAGTGCCAATTAGCAAGGGAGGAAATTATGTGAGGCCCACAGTGGCTTAGTGGTTAAGATGCTGAGCTTGACGACCAGAAGGTTGGCAGGTCAGCAGTTCAACACATGAGTGCTGAGTGATAGAGTGAGCGCCCATCATCTATCCCAGCCCCTGCCAACCGAGCAGATCGAAAGGAAGAAATTGCAAGTAGTGTTAGATAGGTACCACTTCAACAGGAAAGGTAACAGGGTTCAATGTAATACGTCATGCCTGCCACATAGAAATGTCTGCAGACACAGACAGTGCTGGCTCTTTGGCTGCAAATGGAGATGAACATTGGCCCCTAGAGTTAGACACTACTGACTGTCAGACGAGGGAGAATCTTAGCTTTGTCGAAAAGTATGTGGCTGGATGGACAACTCAGTAGTGTATGTGTCTGGCAGCAGAGGCTGGGAGTTCAATCCTCCACTGTGCCTCCCAAAAGAAGAGCCAGACTGTGTAGTCATGGGGGGGAAGAAGGGAATGGTAAACTACTTCTGCGTATTCTCTACCTAGAAGACCCTGTAACGGTCAACATAAAACTGAATTGACTTTATGGTAACATTTTTAAAAAATATATATGTACTGGTTAGTCTTTCACTGAACAAAATAAGATAAATTATTTCAGATAAAGAAGATAAAATGGATGATAGCTGATTAAAGAGAATACAAGTACCATCAACAGATATATCAGATAATAAACAAAACAAAACAAAAATGGTGTAGCACTTTGAAGTAGGTCATATTGTAATGTTAGCTTTTGTGGATCAAGTCCACTTCATCAGAAATGGGAGTGAGACTTCATGGCATCAATTTATACCATCAGGTACAGAGTGATTGGTTAGCATAACAGAGAAGTATACATATCAGTATAGCTTTCTACAACTGGTAATGGCAGATGATCTTTGGTTGTTATTCGGATTAGTTGTAAATTTCCCCTCTGTTCAATTGCAAATTTCAAGAAAGCTAACATTAAAATATAAGAGCTAGTCTTCACAGTGCTATGTGATTTTTTTTTGTTTATTCTCTGATATGTTTGAAAAGCAGACTAAAATGGCTACTATTTTTAAAAAAATCATCAACAGATAGTTGTCATGGCAATTAAAATTTGGCAGTTTGGATAACACTAAGACAATTGGTGAGGTGTATACATTCATGGGCTAGAGTGCAACTGAACAAAATATATTTCTCAATCCATCCATAAACCTTTAAAGCAGGGGTTCCCAATCCTGACCCGCAGGCCTAATCTGGCCCATGCATATCATTAATCCAGCCCAAGGTGGCCACCTGGGCACCGCTAGGACCGCCTCCGCCATTGGAAGTCATGCTACATCACTTACCTCAGCAGCAGGAATCATATAGCTTTTGCTGCTTCATGCACAGCCTCTGCCGCTTCCCAGGGCGATGGGAAGCTTTTTGGAATAATTTTGCGCTGGTTTTGTAATTTTCTGATGCTCCTCTGCTGCACTTCTACAACTAGAGCGGTCCGGTGAACTACTTCCGGTGCCGGGCAGAGCTTACGTCAGGACCTGGGATCATAACGTGCAATCAGGAAGTAGTTCTCCAGACTGCTCTAGCTGCCGAACAACAGTGGAGGAGTATTGGAAAGTTACAAAACCAGCATGAAAATTGGTCTGAGAAACCTGCTGACGCCCTGGGAAGCAGCAGAAGCTGTGCAGAAAGCAGCAAAACCCGCACGATTCCCACCACCACCAATGATGACAAAACCATTAGTTGTCGGCACAGGCATGTCTGTGTGTGCGGTGGCGGGAACTGGCCTCTGGCGGGAAAACATTGGGAACCCTGCTTTAAGATGTCACAGGATTTTGCTGTGCCTGGAACATACCAACATGGCTATCCCTCAGAAAAATGAGTATAAATGAACAGGAAGAGACATGAAGTAGCAGGAACGATGGGTTAATATATGCATTTTTTAAAAACACAGTTGATCATTTGAGTCTTAGAGAATACAGGCATGAAACAGACAATGATTTAGCAAGAGGAGAGCTGGTATACAGAACGGGCAGTATGAAGCTTTGCCCCCAGGACTTGAAACTCCTATCAACTACAGTATTTTAATTTTCCAAAATAGGTCAACCTATTAAGTCTACCAGGCTGTCTTTCATTATGCGACCTATATATATATATATATATATATTTTAAAAAAATAATTCTTAACATTGCTAATTATAGCAGAAACTCTTACATGCAGTTTTCAGAGAGGTCTCTAATACTGTAGTCTATTTCAGCAAGAAGAAGAAAACATTAAAACAAGAGAAAAACAAAATTAGTATTGCAACCTTAAGACATCTTCAGACACAATGGGAAAGAAATGCCCAGACACCCCCCCCCAAAAAAAAAAAAAAAGGAAAGCAAAAAGAAATAGATTGCTGTTTGCTACATGAGGATGACAATGCCTTGAATTATGCAATACAGTATTGGTTGTTGTTGTTTTTTGCTGCCTCCCTTCTACAGGAATTGCTCTGTGACAGACTCACCAAACACAGCATGGTTAAGGTAAAATATTGTACATTTCATCTGCTATTCTTTGTGACAGGGATTTTTAAGGAGAATTTAATTTAATCTTTGCGTATTTTCCCTTTTTGTGCTTCAACATCAAGATGGCAGGGGTAGAAATCTACTCTGCATCACGTCCTGTCGCACCAAAATACAATAGAACCCCGGACAACGTGATGACATGGTTCCACAAGTCATGACGTTGTCCGGTTTTTCACGTTGTTCGATACATTGATCGAACAATGCTAAAAAAAAAAGCCCTGATGTCAGGGACAAACCACGCCGAGGCAAGGCTCGGCATTCCCCCCCCCCCCCCCCGGGTAGGCACATATCGTGTTATTCGATACAAGATTTTCCCGAAAATCTTGTCGCGTTATGCGCAGTGATGGGATGACAAAAATTCTACTACCACGCCATGACGTCACGGACGTCATGGGCGTGGCCAATGGCATGACGTCATGACGTCACGGCCGACGTCATGACGTCATGACGTTGTGGGCGGGGCCAAAATAAAAATAAATAAATAATAAAAATAAACATACACACACACCCCTCCCTCTCAGCCCACCCACCCAGACACAAATAAATAAATAAAATAAAAACAACCACCCACCCAAAACACAAATAAATTACCCACCCACCCCAAATAAAAACCCCTCGCTTACCTTTCTTGGGACCCGGCACCCCGATTGCTGTCCACAGCCGCCGCCGCCGCCGCCGCCGGAGCTGCCTGCACCCCTGTGGCGTCCTCCTTGGGCCGGTACCTTTTTAGCCCGGCTCCGGCCATGGCGAGGGGCGACGGGCAGCCGCGGCTGCCGCGCCTCCCTGGGCCGTCCCCATGCCGCACCGCCGCCGCCTACAGCTTCCTCCTCCGCAGCGCGCGGCAGCCGAGCTCAAAAGGGACCGACCCAAGAAGGAGTCCACAGGGATTCAGGCAGCGGCAGCTCCGGTGGCGGCGGGCGGCGGCTGTGGACGGCGGGTGCAGGCACCCGGCCCACAGGCGCCCGGCGGAGGCGGCGGCAGCGGTGTACCCCACCGGGCGTCCCCAGGGCATGGGGCTTGTCAGCAGCGGACGGCCGAGGCAGCCCTCAACGTGCCGTGGGGAGGCGCCCCCCTCAGAGGGCTGCTGCCGCCGCCGCTGCCCTGAAAGTTCTAAATGTTTTGAAAATCGGAGCGAAAATGGCTCTAATTGACTGCGCATGCGCAAAAACTCAATCTGACGCATGTGCAATGCGTCAGATTGAGTTTCTGCGCATGCGCAGTCAATTAGAGCCATTTTCGCTCCGATTTTAATTTTTTTTTTCTTTCGGTCAGGCGTCCGGAACCGGACGCCCCAAAAGTGGACTTCCCCTCACGGAGAACCCTCCGGGATTGGTCTTACCGGTTCCAGAGATCCGTCTGGAACCGGTGACATCCCATCACTGGTTATGCGGTTTTCACGCTATCGGGTACTCGCGTTATCCGGGGTATTACTGTACCCAGGTTTAGGCACATTTCCAGCTCATTTTAGAGGCAAAAACCAAATCTCTTTTAGGGAAAACAGTCTACATTTGGCACTCAGACCTGAATCAGCAAATACAGCAAAAACATTTTTGAAAATGTAACTTCACACCTTGCACGATCATGCTTGAATGTGTCAAAGAAAAAATTCTCAGAGAGCCTATCTAAATATTCTTCTTCCATGTCTAGGTCAGACGTGAAACTGCCAAAATGAAGAGTTAAGATACTGTAGTAAGATTACACCAATCTGATGGTGTTGCTCCTTTCCTAGCCATACTTAAGAGGTTATTCTATAAGCAAATTTTGCAAGTAGATAAATAAGGACGACTTCAGTGGGAAAAGATCTTGCGGACATGAAAGGAGGCTAATTCAGGCGTCCTCTGAGCAGAGTTTCTCCAGCAAAAAAAACCTTTCAACCTAGAATAATTTCTCACATGAAATTATTATTACCTCCAGTTTAAGGCAAATTCTATACAAACTAAATACTGTTCACTAAAGAACAGTCAATCTAATTTACTGGTCTGTCGATTACTACCAGAAATATGTACCGATGAAGATTTAATTTTGGCCAATGACAAAGCCAAGAAACTGGCTTCATTTTGGCAGTCCAAAGTTTCATCTGGACACGAAATAAGAAGACTAAGGAACTATAGTAATGTCTAGTTACTAAGGAGGATTCTTTCCATGTAATGTTTGTTGAAAATGTTAATAGTAAGACCAATTTACTGATATATAAAAGGAACTAACATTTCTCCTCAGAAGACACACCCTCATCTGATTTAGTATCTCCCAGTCTCCCCTATCCCAGCTTCAAAGACCACATGGAAAAAATTGGTGGAGGACATTTACAGGGATAAATATTGGGGCAGAAGAGGATATGGACTTTGTACTTTTCATTCTTTTTCACTGTAAATTACTCTGTCCCTCAGCAAATATGGATACAGGGATGTGAAATTATGATAAAGTGGTTTATAATTCTGTTTTGAGATTTTATGCTCACAATTGATAGCCACAGTTTTAGTTGTTGTTCAGTCGCACAGTCGATTCCAACCCTTTGCAACCTCATGTTTTAGACCCAGTTTTAGACACTACAGTAAATACCTCCTGATGAATTCAGACATGTCATACTGGAAAGTTTGTATCTGACATAATGTTTTGCATGCATTATGCATCAAGCACAGTGCATAATTTTGGCTACTTGTCCAAAATACTACCAATGAATCCAGACTTTGATACAAAAAAGAAGTTTATTTCTAACATAATATTTTGCATCCATCATGCTGTGACTGCATATGCTTAGGAAAATGGTTTGCATTCAGGATGTTATGTGAGGAACATGCCAGAGAAGAACCAGAGGTGAGTACAATTGATCCACCAACCTTCTTTTTCATTTGCACATAGAGTAAAGGTAAAGGTCACCCTTTCTTGAAAGCCAATCATATACAATTCTAGGGTTCAGTGCCCATTTCTGTTTATAGCCAAAAAAGCCAGCACTGTCTGTGTCTGCAGACGTTTGCATGGATATGTGGCAATCATGACTAAACACCGTAGTACACAGAACGCTGCTTACCTTCCCAATGAAGTGGTACCTATTTATCAACTTGCAATTTCTTGCTTTTGAACTGCTAGTTTGGCAGGAGCTGGGACAGAGATGGGAGCTCACTCTATCATGCAGCACTCAGGTCTTGAACTGCCGACCTTCCAGTCAAGTTCAGTGTCTTAACCACTAAGCCACCACAGTCCCTCACACACAGAGTACTACCTATCAAACATGTGCTGAAGGCATGCTCTCTAGTCTCACACTCAGTTCACTTCCTTCCCAATTGTTTTCCTTCTATTGAGAAAGAGAACTGAAGTTAATAGGTAGAGCAGGGGTTCTCAAGCTTTTCAAGTTGGGGGCCAGGTCACGCTCCCTCAAGCAGTTGAGGGGGCAGACTGGTTGTCCCCCTGCCGTTTACGGTTGCCATAAATGAGTCCGTGGCCGATTCCGCTGGCGGCAGCTAGAGGAAGGGCAGGGGCTGGATTATTCAGTGGTGTGGGCTGTAGGTTGAGAATCCATAAAGTAGAGCAACCATCTCAGGACCTCTCTCTTGGCAGTTTATCTCCCCAGCAGCCTGTTAGAAAGTTGAGACGATTACAATGGAAATGTACTGCAATAAAGCATCCTTTCCCAAGGCAATGGTTTTGGGGTTTTCTTTCTTTCTTTTGTTTTTTTTTTTTGAGATGTTGGACTGCAACTTCTCCAAATGAGAGAACGAGAGGAGAAAAAAACCCTTAAAAGATCCTTGTTTTGGAATTATAATTCCTTCTCCAGCCTGCTTCAGCTAAGGAATATGCATGAGGGCTAAGTGTTGCAGATTTGTGGGAAGAATAAATCCCTCCCCCCCCGGGGGGGGGGGGCACTAGCATTTCCAAACTGCATTGGACACAGGAAATGAGAATTGCTGTGACCAGAGAAATTGACTGCAATCCAGGAAAGATCAAACTGAAACACATTTGTTAGTTTCAAAGGTGCCACATGTTTGGTTTTGTTGTTGTTGTTGAAACAGACTTAATGAGGATACCTATCTGAGGAGTAAGCAACAAAACATTAATTCTCTTTGTTTGAGATACTACAACTTCCATAACCAACCCATCAGCACAGCTGAATTTTGGGTTACTACAGTAGGAGTTTCAGTTCATCCCATGTGGAGAGCACTAGGTTGGGGGAAAGGAACAATAGAGTAAATCTTCAAGATATGGGTTTATTCAGCTCCACAGAACTTACCTCTGTGAATGTTCCTTCAAATAAAAATGTCTGTTCTTGTTTTTAAGTTGAGTAGCTTGGTAACCTCTCTCCTACAACTACCTCTTCTGCTAAGACTGATATTACAGTCTATTATAAAGTTTCTTTTATTCTGAGAGGGGAAATTATTTCAAATTGCACACCATGTTCTTTTTTTCTATGTCCTTTTCTTGACAATCAAGCTGGTTTTATTTTTGTTTACTGTGTGGTCTTCTGTGCCATTATATGAATAGCCTGAATACTGTTACTTCCATTTTGGATGTTCTCCATGTTCTGGTCAAATATTGTCATGCAATTTTCCCCTTGCTTTCTCAAATTCTTGGCACCAGGCATAAAACACTGAAGAATGCATAAAATAACTGTAGCATGAATGTAAATGCACTGTTTTATATTTTAAAAAGTATACTGTGCTTTGTTCTTTGTTGTAGACTTTTTAATGTACATTGCCTGGAGCGTTTCCATGCATTGGAAAGGCGACTCAGAAAAGCTGGTCATTTAAAAAAAAACTTTATTCCAGTTTCCCTTTGGGGATTTCTTTTTAATTACATTGGCTTTTTTAAATTTCCAGCACTGCTATATTTTAATGTTACCTCAGTAGTTTCTTAAATATATGTGCTTGAATGTATGGTTCAATGATCAGCCACTAGCAGGCTAATTAAAAAGAGGAAGACGACTGACATAAAACAGGCAATTTCTTTGAAAGAGGAGGGAAAACTCATGTGTGGATGCATGTTATTTTAAAGATTTATTAAATGTACATGCTTTTCCTGATTCCTTTTCATGGAAGAGGTATGGCACATGCTAAGGGAGAAATGGACGAGTCTTGAAATTCAGTCTACCACACAGCCTAGTTACAAGCACTCTTAATTTTTCAAGTTAAAGGAAGGAAGGAATAAATCACATTGGGTTTCGCATAACATGCATGGTTCTCCCCCTTCTCCAAGCTAACCCTTTTCCTATCTTACAAGTATGCAGTGGTCTCAAAAGTGAGGGAGAGATGGAACTGACCCTCTGGCCCTGTCCCAGTTCTTAATGCTTCACAGCTATTCTGCCAGATTCCCTTCCAAAACGAACACTTGCTTTTTCATATATGAGAAACAGTTCACCTTTCAATATTGTACTACACAAGGCTGCTCCTATGTGGTCAGTAAAGAGTCTGACAGCAAAGGAGTGTGATATGACCTTCCTTCTAATCAACTGAGAGACTAACGTCCATCATAACGCCTCATCATAGCTTCCCTTCTCCTTCAGATGACAGCCAATAGATGGAAGATGGGAAACATAGGCCTCCAGCCAATTACTGATGCAAATCACTTGCTGGATAATGAATCAAAGTTTTTACAAATCTCAATGATTCAAGGCTTCCTCTCTGTTTGGGATCACAAGTTGGATTCAGGCCATGTGGTGCAATGCAATGCAACCTCCTGAATTATCTATCCATGTAAGTCACAGGAAGGAGAATAGATAAGATTGCTGTTTCTAGGAGTATCAGTCATTGTATCTTTATCCTGTTCTAAATAAATGGTTTTCAAACTGTATTTATTTGTGATATTCATTTCTTGCTTCATACAATAAAATGTCCAAACAGTTCATATATCTTGTATGTGTAGCATAAAACTAGCGTACACTTTCAGTCTAAGCCAGTGGTTCCCAACATGGGGCACATGCCTCACTGGAGGACTTCAATTCCCAGAAGCCTAACTCAGTACACTGGCTGATTAGTGCTTTCAGAAACTGATTTAGGCTTCTGGGAATTGAAGTCCAAAAACCAAAGGTTGGGAAACACTGGTCTAGGCCCACGATGGTGAACCTTGACACTCCAGATGTTCCCAGAAGCCCCAGCCGCTGTGAATTCCCAGAAGCCCCAGCCCCTGTGAATCCACACGAATGGGTTTACTGCGATTTATCTGGACCACAATGCCCTCGTCGCTCCTGGAAGTGGAAGTAAAACACGCCAGTACGGGCGCATATTACTTCTGCTTCTGGGAGCGATGAGGACAGCGCAGTCTGGATGAATCGCAGTTAACCCATTCGTGTGGATTCACAGGGGCTGGCGGGGCTTCTGGGAATTGAAGTCCAAGAACATCTGGAGTGCTAAGGTTCGCCATCACGGGTCTAGGCTGTCTGAAGGATCATATTTTCACAAACAAGCCTCAGAGACAACTGGCGGAGGCCCTTCTCTAGGTGTAATACACAAATATATTTGGTGAGGACACAAGGGAGGGTATTCTTGGTGGCTGCTCCTAAACTGTGACATGCTCTGCTAATGTTATACATATTCCAGTATGCAATGCCTTTTTTTTTTAATCCAGGTAGCCTTTTAGCTACTGGCTAACTGCTGAAAAACAGGGTTCTTAACAGACTGGTGCAAAATTTTAAAAACATGTTTTAAAATTGTTTTCAAATACAGCTGAGTTTTAGAATGACAATATGATAAATTATGTTTCAGTATTTTCCTCTTTTCTCCCCTCCCCCTCATTTTGTTTGTACAATAAAAAAAAATCATGTTGTAAACTGGGTGAAGTCCCAATCCCAGGAGAAAAGTAGGATACAAGCCATAGAAATAAATGAATAGAATCCATGTAACCGAAATCTGTTGGTTTCAAGATTTCATGAAAGCGAACATACCTTGAGTAGGAAATATTTGCAAATCTGGAATTCCAAACTATTTAACAGAGGAATTACACTAGACCCGTGATGGCTAACTTTGGCACTCCAGGTGTTCTGGAACTTCAATTCCCAGAAGCCCGGATCAGCAGCAGTGCTGACTTGGGTTTCTGGTAGCTGAAGTCAAAGAATAACTGGAGCGCAAAGGTTAGCTATCACTGCACTGGACCAAGGGTGCTCAAACTTTTCCCGCCAGGACCCTAACAGCTGAGCAGGCCAGTCACGTAATTCCTCCTGGCACCAGTGGCACCATGAATTTACCACATGTTTTTTGGGCATTTTTGCTGCCTCTGCTGCTTCCTTGGCTACAGGAGGCAAAGTGGCACATTTTTGCCACATTCTTGGAATTTTTCACTAGGTTTTCACAGCATTTTGGCAAGTTTTTGGTCCGGTTTTATGACTTCTGGTTGTGGTGGGTCACTTCTGGTGTCGGCAGCATTTTGGCCCGTGGGCCAGACCCAGTGCGTGGGCCATAGGTTGGCCACTCCTGCACTAGACCTACAGCTTATCCCGCATAAATTACGAGATATAACAGGATTGTTGGTTAGTAACAAATTATTGGTGCGCCAGAACCACACCACCTTCTGTCCATTGCCTTTGCATGCATAAACCAGTCACAAAAAGCATGCAACATGCAGTAAATGGAGAGCAGAGGTTAATAACCTGGAAGTATAGGATCTGAGAATGTGAGAACAAGTTAAAGACAGCAGCTCCTCTCCATTTTCACTGAGGCTCGAGAAGCAATGCTGCAGCGTAGAGCAGTGAGAGTGGGGGAAATACAGTTTGTCCAAGATATATACATATCTCTGCAAGTGGCGGCAGGTGTAACTGCAAGACAAGGGTAAAGGGAGGAAAGGAAAAGAAAGGAATTTTCCTTTAAGAAAGCTGCACTCAAACATGATCCAAACAAGTCAGCGGCAGATGTCAAACAGCACAGCAGCAATTGGAAAAAAAATAGTTTTCTTATAGCAGAAAGGGTGGATAGTTTGTACAACAACCCAAGAGCATTTCATTAGCAATGCAAAGGAGACTGCCAGCTTTGGCATGGGAGAGGGTATACGAGAATACACTAATATTTGTGGATTTACTTTTAGGAAAAAATCCAAACCACCTTTCAATGTGACTTGAAGGCAAATGCTGTGGTGCCAAGATGTAATATAACACATTATGGGAACAGGCACGGAGCTTGTATGGTTTTATACAAACTGGCATCTTCGCCCAGAGGAGAGGAGAGGGCCAAATTCATTGCTAAACAGATGATTTGAGATTCTACCAGCATCTAAGTCTGGGGTTCCCAACCTTTTCTGCCAGGGGCCTGACCACACCCCCTCAGTAGCTCAGGGGGCAGTCACATGATTTTTCTTGCCGGCAGTGGTGCATGCATTTGCGCTGCATTTCTGCGTGGTTTTCCCACCTATGCCAGTTCCCTTGGAGGAAGGAGCAAGGGAAGAACATTTTCAAGCCATTTTTGAATTTTTTGCCACATTTTTGCAGCGTTCTGGTGCAAAAACACAGCGATTTCCGGACTTCCAGTGACATCGGGGCACTTCCATTGTCAGTGGCAATTTGGCCTGGGTGGGGGTCGGATGAATTCAGCCCAGGGGCCAAATCCAGCCCACAGGCCATAGGTTGGGAACCCTTGCTCTAACTTCACAAAGATTAGAGAGTGATGGGCTGGTGATTCCTACAATCCATAAATCATTACAGTACTGGATTTAAGTTCAGGATTTGTGTTGCTTTCCAGTACATAACCATTCTACCTTGTACCATACAAACATATTCTTTGGGAAATATTCTTGAATCTGCTGCAATCTCTCTCTGTCTTGGATCTATTGCAATCTTTCTCTTTCTGTTTCACACACACACACATTTCTCTAAACCAGATGCCAAGATGTTTTAGTATAATGCAGTCGTGGTGAACCTATGACATGCGTGCCAGAGGGGCCACTCAGTGTCCTCTCTGTAGGCAAGCAACCTGGCACCCCAGCACAGATTTCACCCTGCACCTCTGTCCAGCAGCCCAATGGGAGCGCTTCCTCCCTCCCCCAGCACAGAGTTCACCCCAGCCCTCTGGCCACCAGCCCAATGGGAGCACTTCCTCCCCTGCCTGGGGTAAGGCGGGCAGCTCACATGCGGTGTGAGGGTGCGGCGCAGATGGCAGCCTGTTGAGTATGTGGCAAAGGTGAGTCTGGGTACTCAGTCTCTAGAAGGTTCACCATCACTGGTATAATGTGACTAAGACAACACTACAGGGTTATGTTGACAGGGCCAGCTTGGTTCCAAATAGCTTTCACTAAGTTTCATGGGGATATGAGAATATTGTTTTTCACTCCAGGTTCTGGCATCACCAGGGACAAATTCAATTCCGGTGGTGTTAGCTAAAACAATCCTTACTTTCGCTTGCAGAAGAAAACAGTGGCCATTCTTTCCTTTTACAAAAGTAGACAACTGCAGTGGAAGAGAAATCATTGCAATGGAGAAGACAGAGATGGGAAATGGAGTTAGGGATATGATTGCAACTTTCCATCTTTGTCTCCTAGCAGCTGGTATTGAAATCACTGGGACAGAGCTACAGATAAAACCTGAGTGCCCAAAGTTAATGTTTTATATTGTTTCCACTTGTCATCCAATTTGTTTGCAGATACTGTATTTAAAAAAAATGTTGTAATAACATTGTGGAGACATCTACTCATGCAAGGACTCCTCGCTGAATATCCTCCTATTATTTGCAATGGGGGGAGAGGAGCAGGTTTACAATTAATCTGAATAATAATAATTTCATGTCAGAAATTATTCTGGGTTGAAAGTATTTTTGCTGGAAAAGGAATGAGGCTCCTTTCATGTCCCCAAGATCTTTTTCCCACCAAAGGGGTCCCTATTTATCTGCTTGCAATTTCTTGCTTTCGAACTGCTAGGTTGGCAGGAGCTGGGACAGAGATAGGCACTCATTCTGTCATGTAGTACCCGTGTCTCAAACTGCTGACTTGTTGGCCTTCCAGCTAGCAAGGTGAGCTTCTTAAACACTGATCCACCACAGCCCTCTGACTAATCTGAACAACCAGAGATCATCTGCCATTACCAGTTGTATAAAGCCATATTGATTTTTATCCTGTCATGCTAACCAATCATTCTGTAACTCTGTACCTGATGTGTATAAATTGATGGCAAGAAGTCTCACTTCCCATGTCTGATGAAGTGGACTTGATCCAGGAAAGCTAACATTAAAATACAACAGTTAGTCTTCAAAGTACTACAGCATTTTTGTTTTGTTTGTTTTCTGTTATCGATAAATAATAACTCCAAGGTATCCAAAGCAGATGTAATTAATCAAACACTGGAGCTGGTCCCTAGTTTAAGCTAATGCAGGCTATTTGCCAGAACTCCCTCCTTTGATTCTCTACAGCTGGGATTCTCAACCTGTGACCCACAGTGCCATTTCATGTGCGCCTCTGCCTCCAACACACCAGTAAAGTGCCATGTGGTGGAGGAAGGACAAAATGGCCACCCAGCCCCCAAAGCTGTCTGAGGGAGTGTAACCTGGTCCCCAGCTTAAAAGTGTTAAGAATTCCTGCTCTACAGGCATCAAGGTTGGTGGTGGGTGTTGTACTTTACTCCATCTGTGAAAACTTCATTTAGAACCTGTCACCAAAAACAGAAGTCTGTACGGTATTATTGTTCCCATGTAGGGATACCTTGTCTGTTTTAAAATCCTCTTTCACAAGGACTCCTGACTTCTCCCACAAAGAAAAGCTAGCTGGATTTTGTATGCCAGGTTCAGCATGTAACTCTGTCTTATGCAAGGTTTTCTTTTTAAAACAGCCAACTACTTTGCTTTCAGGAAAAAAGGACTTACTATCCACATTTTATTACTTCAAAATCAATGAAAAGGAAGTTATGAAAGCAAAACTAGTGCACTCTTAAAAGAGGCATTTTCTACTTCAGCCTGTCTTTGTGAGTAGAACAAGGAAACATATGCTACCTCCAGTAGATTACAGGCTGCACATTTCCTCTTACAAACAGTAAACTTAATTTCTAGCAATGTGGGAGTAAAACACTGAAATGTTTGATAACACCATCTAAAAAGTTAGCATTTGGAATGTCTTGGTAACTGGAGTCAGGGAAATCAATAAGCGTGGTTTGGAAGTTTCCTATTGAAAACAGTTGTTCTTACTTACAGATGAAACCCAGCCATTATTTGGGAGATAATGAAACTAATAAAATATCTCAAGTGCCTTCTCAATATATATAATATCTTTCCCCTCCCAGGGTTATGGGCTACATAAATCTAAGGAGTTATTAGAAAATACAATATTATCATCTGTTCTATTAAACCAAAGAAATTATATATATATATATCTCTTTATGTTCTTGAACTAATGCTCTCTAAGATGCAAAAAATCCAAGAGAGACTACAGACAAATTACTATGAAAGTAATAATTCTAGAGGACAAACAAATCTAAAAGGTTAGTAAGGCTACTATTTCAGAGACTGAGTAATGCCAAAAACCTGTTTATAATATTAGTCTATCAGACATTCTATAATCATCAACTCCTTCTATTCAACTGAGCACACTTCAGCGGACCCAAATCCTTAACACCTCGTTAGAAAGGAACACATTTGACATCTCAAGATCCTCAGCAGCTCTCCTAAAAATTTTAACTGTCTAAGCCAGGGGTGCCCAAACGTTTTGGCCAGTGGGCCAGTCATGTGTTTCAGGGGGATGGTCACTATGTCCTGGGGGCTGGATCTGGCCCTGACGCCAATTCATCTGGCCTGCAAAGCCTTCATCGCTTCCAGAAGCAAAACATGCCCGTACAGGCACATTTTACTTCCGCTTCTGAGCGATGAGGGCTTCATGGGCCAGATGAATTTGCATCAGGGCCCAGTTTAGGCACCGCGGTCTAAGCCTTTCTAACACAAGTATACTTGGTGGGTAAATATAAATAATCACAAGACAACAAAATGAAACTTTTTTTCTGTTTTTGTTGTTCAGTCGCACAGTCGACTCCGACCCTTTGTGACCCCATGGACCACTGTCCACCAGGCACTCCTGTCCTCCACCATCCCCCTCAACTCGCTCAGCTCTGTGCCCATTGTCTCCACAATACCATCTAGCCATCTCATCTTGGGCCGGGCCCTTCCTCTTTTGCCCTCGACCTTTCCAAGCATCAAGGCTTTCTCAAGTGAATCCTCTCTTCTCATCTGATGTCCAAAGTACTTTAGCTTCATCTTTATTATTTGACCTTCTAATGAGCAGTCAGGGTTGATTTCTTCTAAGATTGACCTATTTGTTCTCCTCACTGTCCAGGGGACTCTCAAAACCCTTCTCCAACACCACATCTCAAAGGCATCTATTCTTCTGCGCTCAGCTTTCCTAATGGTCCAGCTCTCACAACCATACATTGCCACAGGGAATACCACTGCTCTGACTATGCGAATTTTTGTTTGCAATGTGATGTCTCTACTTTTCACTATGCTCCCCAGGTTTCTCATTGCTTGCCTCCCAAGAATCAGTCACCTTTTTATTTCATGGCTGCAATCTCCATCTGCAGTGAGCTTTGATCCTAAGAAAGTAAAATCTGTCACTGCTTCTATTTCTTCCCCATCTATTTTCCAGGGACTGATAGGGCCTGTTGCCATTATCTTGGTTTTCTTGATATTGAGTCTCAAGCCAGCTTTTTCACTTTCTTCTTTCAACCTAAACAGGAGCTTCTTTAGGTCCTCCTCAGTTTCTGCCATTAGGGTGGTATCATCTGCATATCGTAAATTGTTGATGTTTCTTCCAGCAATTTTGATCCCAAACTGTGATTCCTCCATCCCTGCATTGCGCATTATGTGTTCTGTGTATAAGTTGAATAAGCAGTGTGACAAAATGCATCCTTGTCTTATTCCTTTTCCTATTCCAAACCACTCCGTCATTCAATTTTCTGTCCTAACTGTTGCTTCTTGATTCATGTACAGATTTCTCATGAGGCCTATAAGGTGTTCCGGTATTCCCATCTCAGAGATGAAAACACATTTTTCTAAAGTAGCTTCCATGCTGAATTCAGAACTGCCATTGGGTTTTCCTATCACATCAGGTTTTAAAGTTATGAACAATGTAACTCTTAAGCATCACTCTTAATCATGTACGCACAGCAGCTAAGTAAATTTCTCAGTACAGTAATACACCGGATAACGATTGCATCGGATAACGGTCGAATCAGATAACGATGCAACTGTTTTGAAAAAAACTTAAATCAGATAACGATTCTGGACAACGATCCTTTAGCGTTATCCAATTCAATTGTCTGGGGGTGGGGGTGCAATTGCGTGCCTGTGCAAAGATCGGCTTGTCCTAAATGATCTCCCCCTGGGGGGGGGGATTTCGGACAAGCCGATCCTTGCACAGACGCGCGATCGCGCGCCTAGCCAAGGATCGGCTTGTCCGAAATCCCCCCCCCCCCAGGAGGGGGGGTTTCCGGACAAGCCGATCCTTGCATGGGCGTGCGATCGCACACCTAGGCAAGGATCAGCTTGTCCGAAATGACCTCCCCCGGGGGTGGAGATTTCGGACAAGCCGATCCTTGCACCAGGGTGCGACCGTGCACCTAGGCAAGGATCGGCTTGTCCGAAATCCCCCCCTCGGGGGGAGGCCATTTCGGACAAGCTGATCCTTGCACAGAAACGCAATCGCGCGCCTAGGCAAGGATCGCCTTGTCCGAAATTCCCCACGGGGGGAGGTCATTTTGGACAAGCCGGTCCTTGCCTCGGCGAGCGGTTTGTCCTTGACATCAGGGCTTTTTTTTTAAGCGTTGTTTGATGCATGCATCGGACAACGCTAAAAATTGGATAACGTCATGACTTGTGGAACCAAGTCAGAACGTTATCCGATGTTCTAGTGTATCTCAGAACAAAAGTCAAAACAGGCCTACTCTTTGAAATACATCGCATAACTGCTAGAACAGCTGCAACAGCTTCTTCAGAAGCACTTAGAATAGGACTTTCTTGTGTAAGCAATATCCGGATTGTCACAGTACAGGATCCAGCAGTAGTCGGCCATCATACTTTCGTTCCAGGAGTCTTGGTATTGATGTTCTATTAACTGAATGTCCTTGTGGAACCGTTCTCCTTGTTCATCACTCACCATTCCAAGATTTTTTTTTTTTTGGGGGGGGGATCTAGGTGAGAGTGCAAAAATTGTATTTTTAATGGCATGCAACAACCAAGTTTCTGGTATGAACGAAGATTGTGAACTCCCTCTTTGTACCCAGGAGACTTGTGATTACCCAAAAAGTTTTCGACAAGCCAAACGAAAGCCTCCCAAGCTTCCAACTCTTCTACTGAAAGAGATTGTTTAAATTCTTCATCATGCAAAACAGATTTAATCTGCGAGCCTATGAAAATTCCTTCTTTTAGTTTTCCAGCACTGATACTGGGAAATTTCTTCACAAGGTACTGAAAACCTCCTGAGTTCGCTTTACCCTTAGTCTTGACAAGATTCTTCATTAAGCCTAACTTGATATGGAGAGGAGGTAAATAAATTTAGTTTGGATCAAGCAGAGGCAGAAACTTGACACTGCTTGTTCTGTGTGTATAGGTGTTTCTTGGTTGTCAGTCGTGCTTGACATAATGTTCTGCTGTAGACTGGCTGTCCCACAGGCAAAGGAAGCAGCAGTATTTGGTGAATCCTCCTTGTATCCCCATCAACATGCCAATAACTTTTAAATCGCCACAGATGTTCCACTGGTGTGTCTTAAAAATAATAGCATCCAACAAAGTGTTCATGTTTTCGTATGATTCTTTCAAATGGATAGAATGTGCAACTGGTACGCTCAGTTTGGAGTTACCATTGTGCAGTAAAACTGCTGTCAAGCTTCTTTTTGAAGAATCGATGAACAGACACCATTCAGATGGGCAGTGCACTTGTGACAAACCATTAAGGAGTCCATTGATACCATGGCAATAGCACAAAAAGCCATCAAGAGTAAAGAATAAAGACAAGTTATGATTTCTTTGCCGATTTGACTTATTTTCACACCATGTGCAAGCAAGTTCTTCTGTTTAAATCTGGAGGCAAGAAGCTCAGCTTGAGCTTTAGATAGCTTTAAAACACGTACAGGATCATTCCAGCTTGGGTAAAGTCTTTGGTTCTGTGTCATCGTCCAACAAATACTCTGGGTCTGACGTTTCTGGAACGTGGCCAGCGGCTTCACCACATTCCTGATCACTTTCAAACAAAGCAAGTGGTAATAGAACGGGCAAGGAATCATCATGAAGAACAGTCCTAATTGCTGAATCTAGGCTAGGATATGCAATCTTGTGCCTTGTTTTAGCTGAGAATCCAGTTGTATTAACCTGACAAAAGTAGCAGTCGTTAATATGGTCTTGTGGTTCCCTCCACACCATTGGGATGGCAAAAGGCATTGATGTCCTTTGTTGATTCAACCAGTTGTGTAGGCCACTGGATCAGCTGGTCCATGTGATATGTGGAGCCCAGGGTTTATCCTGTTCACCTAATGGGCAGCTAAAGTACAGCATGTACATCTTTTAAAGATCTGCAGTAATTGGTTGACGTTGTGCTGACGATGTAAATAATCCACACACGTAACATTGACTATCAGGTTCATTCCTGCAGTGCCTAGGCATGATTTTATTGTGTTTTAGGTGTTGAGAGTTGTGTTAGCCGCCCTGGGTCTTTTTGAGGAGGGTGGCATAAACGTTTGCTTAAATAAATAAATAAATTCCACCTGAATATAGAGGTAATCAGATTTAATTAAGCAGGGTAATACAATATTTTGAAACACTGGGCTGACATTGCACAATACTTTCTAGCCGGGTCTAAACGCGCAATACCCCATAGGGCAATACCGGCCATTGCCGAGGCAACCAGTTACACTGCCAGCGCTGAGCATGAACTCACACAGCAAGGCTTATAGTAAAGCCATCAAAATATATAAATGCTGATAAAACAAAAACTTGACATGCTAGAGAAAAATGGTTTACAGATTTGAAATCAGCATGAAAAATGCTACAAGACCCATATGACATGGTCTCTGATACAAATTTTGTGTTGCCTTGTGAATAATTCACCATCACCTTTCCCTATATAAGATTGCCTAACCTGAGTCAGGTCTTGGAGTATGCATGTTAGTATTAAGTATTCCTAAATTAAACTGATTTAAATACTTTTCAGTGTGGTTTCTACATTGGCTTTGGGACCAAAACTACATTAGATAGCTTGTGTCAGAAGATGCCACTGTGAGGTACAACTCTGCTGCTTGCCATGTACATCAGCATTTACTACAATCAACTGACATCCTTTTGGGCTGTCTGAGGAGAATGGCACAAAAAGGTGTTAGATTTCTAAGGATCCAGTCATTAAAATATTGGGTGTTGTACAGTTTCATCTTTATTCTCTATATTTTCATCTAAATGAAAATTACCTTTAAAGCCCTATAATATGGTAGTGTGCCAGGATACTTAAAAAACTGTGTCACCTCAAGAACATTTGTCTGTCCCATCAGAGTGGACTGGAGAGGCTCTCTGGTTGTACCATCAGCTAGAGAGGCACATCTCTCTGGCAGCAGAAGGAGGGCCTTCTCTGTGTCCGCTCCGGCCCTATGGAACCTTCTGTCAACCGAGCTGCATGTCCAGACAGAGTTGCTGTCCTTCAGAAAGGGTGTGGCTGGCGGGGAAGGTATGGGGTACGGGCCAGTCGGTTACCCATGCCTGCTGGCTCATTTGACTCCCCCCCCCCCTTCTCTTGTAAATTTTTAATATGTGAATTTTTAAACCTTTTTTCTCTTTTTAATCTTTAAATTTTAACTTTTAACTTTTTTCTTGAGGTGGGTGGGTATTTTGTTGTTGGTTTTATTGATGATTATGTTTTAACTGTGGTTAGCCACCCTGAGTCATTCATAAATGAATGAATGAATGAATGACTCTCAAAACAGCGTATTATGTTAGCTCAGGCCTATGGAATGGAAAACAACCTAAAATTTAATCCATAGAAAATGGAAACATAGGTTTGTGGACTTATGATATAGGACAAGGAATACAGCCTGTTTGGGCAAATGGGTTATTCACCTGTGACTGTTGTTCTTCAAGTGGTCATCTGTGAATTCGGGATGTTCAGTCAGGACCTTCAGTCCTGTGTGTTTCAGAGAGACCACGAAGAACACGCTTGTGCTCTCCTGAACAGATCAGGCATACAACTTGAGAGTGTTCCCTGAATATAGCAGTTTCTATCTAAACAAGGATGATAGCCAAGAATGTATTTTTGACAGCCTACTAGATTTGGACTTAGTTTTCATTATTCACGCAAGTCGCATTCAGTGAAAATGTTTGTTAATGGAAATGAAAGTCCTCTCAGCCTGCCTAGGCATATGAAGTATTCATGTATTAAAGTATTTATAACATTGTTAATTCAGATGGTAATGGCAACCTTGTGTTACCAGCTAATTTTTCTCACACTAGGCCAGGTGAAAGGAACTGCAGAATGAACTCATCAAAAGGTGCCTTCATTTTGGCAGTTTAACGTCTGGCCTAGACACGGAAGAAGACGGAAGGATTTTAAATCAGTTTTTTGAGGCAGAAATTCCTACAACACATTTTTAAAAAATCTAGATACTGTACTGTACATTCTTAACTTGTAAGGACCCTATAATTGACCTAGAATTATACATTACATCAGGGGTTCACAACCTATGGCCTGCGACGACCCCGGAAGCAGACATGTTTATGATGTGTAACAACAACAGCAACAGCAACATGCCCTGCATGTGTAAATGTGGCCACTGCAGTTTATGGTAGCATTTGTGGCAGGGGGGAAACAAGTGTCCAGCCTGTTCAGCTGTCTGAGGGGGAGTTGTCTGGCCTGTGGCGCAAAAACCTTGAGAACCCCTGCATTACATGATCATATAAAATATCACTTCACCTTTTCCATGATCTAGAGCACGAGTTCTCGACCTTTTAAAGCCAGGGGTCAGGTCACGCTCCCTCAGACAGCTTTGGGGGCCAGACAGCCATTTTGCCCTTTCTCCACCACATGGTACTTTCTGGTGTGGTGGAGGGCTACATGAAATGGGGCCACAGGTTGAGAATCCCTGATCTAGAGGCCTATAGAATAACCGCTATTTTCCACAGAGCAGGGTGCTTCACATATTTTTCAGCCCCCCTCTAGCCAACTCCCTTAAGTGAGAAGAAAAGGGAGTAAGAATATCCTCTGAATAGGCCAGGAAAACCTCATAGAAGCTGGTTAGAAGAATGAAAGTCTTCCAGATTTCCCTTTCAGTCTGCACAATGTCGAGTGGACTTCAGTTCCAAAGCGATGGCCTGACACTTGTCTTCTTGATACAACCCTGCTCCATCCCAAGATACCATTGTAATTTGGGAAGTCAAAAACAGTGTTGCACCAGTTCTTCAAAAATTGAGGTTTTACAAAACGGTAGGAGTGGAATTATAACCATGAATCTAGACTGCTTCTATTATGCTGATATACTGAAGTGAGAGCAATCCGCAATGAACACCCTCAATGACAATTATTCTCAGGAAGGCCATTACCAAGAAATAAGGATGTGTAAAATGCTGTTATCCTATATTGCAGGGGTGGACAACCTTTTTAGGCTGTGGGCCAGACCACGCCCCCAGAAGCGGGTGTATTTACAGCTGTTGTAAATGTGCCCACATCTGCATTTATGACAGCTTTTATGACAGGGCATGCTTACCATATATACTCAAATGTAAGCCAACCAGAATATAAACCAAGATACCTAATTTTGACCTGAAAACCCAGGAAAATAGATTGACCCAAATATAAGCTGAGGGTAGGACATGTAGTAGCTGCTAGTGAGTTTTAATAATCAAAATACAGTGGTACCTCATACAATGATTTTAATCCGTTCCATGGGGCTCGTTGTTGTACAAACCAATTACTATACGATGCATGCATCATATAGCGATTTTCCCTATGGGATGCATTGGTTTTTTTTTTTTTTTTTTTTTTTTTGCTAAGTGGTTTTTCCCATTGAAAAATTGTTGTACGATTTTTTTCCATAGGGAAAATTAATATGCGGGATGCCATTTCATTTCCCCCAAAAACCTAATTGTTATGCGATTTCTTTGCTATATGGGGCGATTGTTGTATGAGATTCCACTGTACATGAAAATATGGTAAAATTAATTAAACTGTTGGAACATCTCAATCTGGCATGGTCTTCGACCCCTCGTGGTAAATGAATCAAGTTTAAGCCAAGTCCCCTCTTTGGGGCTCATTTTTGGGGCTAAAAACTCAGGTTATACTCAAGTATATACGGTACACATGCACGGGTGTATTTCACAGCTGACGTAAAAGTGTCCGCTTCCACTTTCAGCAGTGAGCCACATGAAATGGTGCCTTGGGCTGGGATTGGCCATAGGTTGGGAACCCTTGCTGTGTTGGATGACTAAGTGACTGATTGTCCTTGTCTGCAGAAATGGAGGAAAACAACTGACTTCACGTCCCCTGAAATGCAATACTAGCAGATACTAGCACAGCTTAAGCTGATTCTTCAAGTGTAGAATTCTGCAACCTAGAACTTTTTACTACAGAGCCTGCAGCTTCAACATCTAGCCAGGATGATTTTTAAACATAATCAATCCTTCTTGTTAAGTTGTGCAATGTTCAACCTTGACAAAGAGTCTTCCACGATTCAAAACATCACCTGTTATAAAATTTTAATGATCCAATAAATGTATTACCTAACCTCACTTTTGGATTTTGCACATGGGTCACACAATCTGGTTTCTTTCTTTCCTTCTTACCATCAAGAAGAATTACTTTAACCTTGCAAATCACACTTCCTGCCTAGCACATCAGTTGAGCTTTGTAAGACTATACAAGAAAGGTTAGCACTTCAAATCTGCTGAAAGGAAGACAAAAATGCCCCCAAATGAAATCTCAAAAACAGGAGGAACACTGAGAATATAACACAGCAATACAAATGACCAGCAATCAGGATTAATATTAATATTAATATTAATATAGGAAGGACCTGCAATGTGGGCTTTTCCAAAACCGAGGAGGAAATGTGATATTGGTACATTTTCCAAAGCTTTAATAAGAAAGCAGCCTAAAAGTGACAGATTCAAAATGCAAACTATGCAAAGCTATCTTCCTTCTGAGTAATAAGAGTATCAGATAAGGCATTATCAGAAGTATTAGTAAGTATAAGCTGATCATATACATTTAATCAGAAAGGGAGAGCTTGCAGAATAGCTAAACTGATAAGATTATGAAGCTGGAATACCCCATGTCTCATCTCCCCTCTGCCATGAGTTCACTGGGTAACTTTACTAAGCTATTTTATTAGTCTTTCTCCTACCCAGATCCATTTCATCCCCATAATGTGGGGATTATAACTAAATTTATGTATATGAACTGGTCTGCTTGACAGTTAATTCACAAATGTTATACATCTATCAAACAATTCCCAAACAGTCTTTTCTGTGGCACAATAAATGTAAGGTTTTGATTTACAGCTTTCAGCACATACATGAAACACATATTCATTTGAGATCCATACACACACTTCTGCTAAGCCATTTTATGACCAACCACACTGCTTGTTGGATACAGGACACATTTTCTGTGAATGTAGATAAATTCAGTCAATGCAGCAATTATGTGCATGCAATTTATGCCACACCATGTTAAAAAAAACTGATAAATGGCTGAGATAATGCCACTGTAGCAGCCTATTCTGGTCAAAAATAAAGTAATTGTGCAATGCTTTGGTGAGAACAAAGACAGAATGCTTTTCTGGCATTGTCAAACACCTTCCTACCACACTTCAATGTATTTTTTGTTCCAGTCATCACTCTTTAAAATGTAGTCATCAAGGCAACATGTGACCTAATCTTTGCCCATAATGGCAATACCCCGCATAACGAAAAAGTTAATGGGAACCATGGTTAATGAATATTTTCCCCCTGTTATGCGGGTCATCTCCCATAGGGAACCGCATAACAAAAAACAAAAAAACACATAGCTAAGAGCTCTGTGAAACAGAGTTTTTTTGTTATGCGGGGTTCTACTGTACAGCAGTTAGTCTTTAAAGTGCCACAACTTTTTTCTTTTTGTTTTATTTACTCTCTGATATGCTTAAAACACAGACTAACACAGCTACCATTTCAAAATTTCAACTTTTAAAGTGCAGAGTGCCTGAAAATCACAATCTCTCTCTCTCTCTCTCTGAGAAAAAAAAATGCAATATATAATGTAAAACAGAATTCATATTCTGTAATGTAAAAACCAAAACAGCAGTGTTTGGGTGTTATATTTTACCCTGTCATCTGTTCCTCCAGAGGAAAAACAATGTTTTTCAGATATTAGGGATAGAGTTATATTATAAATTATAAGAGCCCAATTTATAATTACAAATCTCAAATTCTACAATTACAAAGAATAAAGCATTTACTTAGCAAACAATGTAGAGCAGGAACAGTTGAACAACTTCTATTTTTAAAGAAGATATTTCCTTACAGACTATAGACTCAGAATCTTGTTTTCAAAACGGAGGCAGGGGATCCCCACTAGCAATCTAGAAATGAAAGTAGAGAACCTAGAACAAAAAAAAGGCATACAGGCAGAAACAAGAAACCAGATCGAGCAGGAGTTCGCAACCTATAGCCTGTGGGCTAGGGAGCCCACCCCACGATGCCACACCATCTGGCCCACGGTGATGACCCCAGAAGTGGAAGTGGATACTTTACAACAGCCGTGAACATGTCCATGCATGCGCAAACATGCCTATCCATGAGCAAACATACCCACCACTGTTTACAGCAGCATTTGCGGCAGGGGGAAACCATGTGTCCGGTCCATTCAGCTGTCTGAGGGGGAGCGGCCCATGACACGAAATGGTTGCGAACCCCTGAGATAGAGATTTTTAAGGACAGAAAGATGCAAATGGAAGGATGATTGACATTTGTGCCATACTGTATCCTGGCCACAGAAATCATCGCAGATGTTTTAACTTTCTATTGTGTGAGAAATAGTGAGCGTATAAGTGGCTAAGACGCTGACTAGAAGGTGGCAGGTCAGCAGTTTGATACCCAAATACTGCAGGATGGAGAGAGCTCCTGTATCTGTCCCAGCTCCTGCCAACCTAGCAGTTAGAAAGCAAGTAATTGTAAGTAGATAAATAGGGACCACTTTGGTGGGAAGGTAAATAGCATTCTGTGCAATCCAGTGTCTAGTCATGCCTGCCACATGACCATGCCACATGACCATGAGTCGGTCCAACTGAGTAGGATGGTATAAAAATTGAAATTAACAATGATGATGATGATAACGTCTGTATACGCAGATAGTCCTGGCTATTTGAGTATGAAACAGAGATGAGCACTGAACTCTAGCATCAGATACGACTGGTTTTCGAGCAAGGGTGAGCTTTCATTGTTATTGAACTATAATTGCATCTATATTCTAAATCTTTAATACAACCCTCCAAGTCTACAATCTTTTCAAGTTTAACCTCCCATCCCCTACATGCATACAGGTCAATAATATCTACACGTCAGAAAAGATACTACAGTAATACCTCATATAACATTAGTATCGAATAACACTAAAATCGCATAACATTAAGGAATCTGGGGGCAAGAATTGCATCAGATAACATTAAGATCCTATGGGATGCTTCAGATAACAGCCGCTAAAGCCTGTGTGGTTACAATGTATCTCTATGGATCCCATAGGATTTTAACATGCATCAGATAACACTAAAAATCATATAACACCAAAACTTGTGGAACCAGGTTTTAGTGTTATATGAGGTTCTACTGTATATGTTGTCTTATCTGGATTCAGAAATGTAGCTACATTCCTTAATAAATATGGAGTAGACCACATGTCTTGAACGTCCAAGACTCCAAGTGCCCAGTATTTTCCATTTCTAATGGCAGTTCATCGCTTTCCCAATCCTGGGACGTTGGACAGAAGCTTACGTCCACGGGTATAAATTTCAGCAACAACATGCCACCAGTTATGAAGTTGATCCTGATTTCTGTCATCATGCAGCAATCATGTGACTTGGTTCAACTAGAAAAACCAGACCCAATTTCCCAACTGCCAGCAGCAAGCAAGTCACCAGTAAAACCTATGCAGATGGGGTTAAGC
Source organism: Furcifer pardalis (assembly GCA_030440675.1). Classification (NCBI taxonomy): domain Eukaryota; kingdom Metazoa; phylum Chordata; class Lepidosauria; order Squamata; family Chamaeleonidae; genus Furcifer; species Furcifer pardalis. The sequence continues at coordinate 102,171,244 of CP126896.1, read as the reverse complement.
TGGCCTAAATATTTAATGAGATTCAGAAGTCCATCTTTACATCTACACAGATTATAAGAAACCTTTGTCACATGTTACCATCATCTCTTGGAAGTTTTTTTCCTTACAAAAAAGCATTTAGAAAACAGTTTCACTCTGCTATACTGCCTGAGCACAGTGTTAATAAAAGGAGTATCTTATTGAAAAACAGAACTTCATAGTGCTCACTCAGTGTGGTATAAAACACTTATTGTATTCTTTCTGTAGCAATGATAGCAAGAGAAAGAAGGCGACAGAGTTGTAGGTTATCTAAGCAACAAAACTTATTGGTTGATTTGTTTTGGGCTATTATATCCATTTAATGGATATACCTTCCTTTGACCCTCCTTTTCATGCATTTTCTAAGGTGATCACTCTTGTATTTTGCCTACATGTATTAATGTTCGGTGTATCTCATGTAGACCTTCTGTTACCTGGTTTAAAATAAAAATAATTTAAATCATCTTACATAGGTAAACCTGCTTCATACTGCCAGATTGTTCTTACTACCTCTCCATGATAGACTGATAAATTATATCACTGCTAAGGAAATAATATGTGTACCTTTTACATTGATCTTCCTCTTAACAACTCTCCAATCAAACATGTGAGTAGATATCTGCCTACTCAGGTTAATACTCCACGAATCTAATGAAGTAGTCCAAAGTCCACAAAAGCTTGTGTTCAAGAAAATGCTAATTTATAAGGAGAAAAAAATGTTGATTTTGCTGTGATAAGTCTAACATGGGGGTCGGCAACTTACGAACTGCAGGCTGAATCTGGCCCATGTCTCCAAATCATCCAGCCCCCGCCCTCACTCCAACCACCACTGCTGCCACTGCTGAAAGCAAGCACAGATGCATTTATGGCATCCAAGGACATGTTTAATATGGCAGCGTTTACAGTGGGGGACAACCAGTCTGGCCCCCTCAACTGTCTGAGGAAGCGTGACCCAGCCCATGACTTAAAAAGGTTGCCGACCCTGGTCTAACATGACTATCTACCTGGAAATCTTATATAAAATAATTCATGGAAAACACCTTATTCTAGTTCTTTCACTTTGTGTCTGGGTGCCTAAAGGTAGAATTTAGAATACATAATGTAATATGTATTACAAATATACATAACAATAACTGTGTGCCATCAAATCAATTCTGATTTATAGTCACCCTTCTCTAGGATATTCTAGCTACTAGAGAGTACTCTACTAGAGTTGAGGGAGTCTTGGTTGGTGGGTCATCATGCCTGCCTCCAAAGGCCCTGGAGTTCTCTGGAGTTCAAATGGACTGTATATTTTGGGGATCATCCTACCGATGGGTGTCAGGCCTGGGGAAACAGTTCTGGAGCCCCAAGAGAAGAGAGTGGAAGCCAAGGCATGAGATTTAAAATTTTAAAATCAAACCTGTTGTCCATCAAGTTGTCTCCAACCTATGGCAATCCTAGGAATAAGAGATCTTCAAAAGGGTTGGACTCGACTGTGCAACTGAACAACAACAACAACAACAACATGTCCTAGCCTCAACAATCCTGCTCAGCTTTTGCAAACTCAAACTTGTGGCTTCCTTTAGGGAGCCAATCCACCTTGCATTTGGTCTTCCTCTTTCCCTGCTGCCTTCTACCTTTCACAGAATCTCTGTCTTTTATCCCTAAGTCGTAGACAGGTTATTATGTGGTCCCTAAAACAAACATTTTGCTATTGTTATTGTTATTATTATTATTATTATTTCCAATGGTTAATCACAAGCACTCACAGCAACATTCCAGCAGCCCTCCCTTCTGCTTTTTAAGCCACATCTCAGGGTCACCATCAAGTATGCAAAGAGTCAGGCCACTTGGCAATCACTGAAAATTAGTAATATTTACAGACATGCTAGACACTAATACATTTCAAAGAACAAAAGTAAGTGCTGGCAACAGCTCCAAACCAAACTCATACTTGCTGTCACATTTCAAAGGCAGAGGAGGAATTCAGAGTCTAGACATCAGCCAGAAAACATTCCACATGGTGATGTACCCATCCAAGTCCAATGTCAAGAGGCTGTCCATCTGGGCAATCTCTCTAACCTGCGACCTCCTGCCCTCCTGACTCAACAGCTTCCTTCTAATGGAACGCAGTATGCTTGGATCTTAGCACCAGATGGATAATGAATGTATTATTATCCTATCAGGTGCCCACTTCTGGATCTCCAGAAGTTCAACCAGGCTTAAAATAGGGTTCAACAGTATTTCCATGCTGGGAACTATAGATATTAGGCTCTAAAACCTTAACTCCATATGCTCCACAGACTAGGACATGAACCTACTGCCATTTTGATGATGAAGCTGAGTAGGGAGACTTAGCACAAACCTAACAAGACTAAAGACAGGATGATGTGTTGCCCTTATACAAATGATAGGTCTCATACAGAATCCCTTTAATTAGATTTGTTTTTTCAAGGAGATCTTTTCCTCAGCTGTGATAATTTATCAATATGCAACTTCTGTCCTCATTTTTAACAGGCTTCTTATCTTGTTACAATACTTTCCACTAATTGCTGTGACACTTCCCAGAACTAGAATAGCTAATCAGCTTATAAGATTCACTACAGCTGAACTAGGTCATCATGCTACTACTAATACCACTGGCATATGTTTCTTTTGTTTTATTCTTCTTTGGACTCTGTCCATTATTTCTACAACCCTACAAATAACTGTAATGCTGGTATATTGTAAACTGTAACTGTTCAGAGCCATGATATCCAAATATAGTGGAAGGCTCGAAATAATTATTTCCAATACGTTGTATTAATTTTTCATGTTGACAAAATCAAGCCAAAATTAACTACTTTTAAGACTTATTAGTTACAGTGGAAGAGTTAAGCATCCCTCTCACTGAAACAAGGTGACTTTAAAATGCAGGACTATAATAATAGTAAAGGTAAGGGTTTTCCTTGCTTGAAAGTCAATCGTGTCCAACTCTAGGGTTTGGTGCTCATCTCAGTTTACAGCCCAAAATCCAATACTGTCTGCATCTTCAGATGTTTCTATGGTCATGTGGCAGGCATGACTAGATACTGGAACACACGGAACGTGTTACCTTTCCCGCTGAAACAGTACCTTTTTATCTACAGTACTTGCAATTTCTTGCTTTCCAGCTACTAGGTTAGCAGGAGCTGGGACAGATGACAGGAGCTCATCCCGTCGCTCAGCACTCAGGTCTCAAACTGCTGACCTGCCAGTCTTCCAGTCATCAAGCTCAACATCTTAACCACTAAGCCACCATGATTCTCTGTAATAATACTGTCTAGTATTATTTTGCTATATTTGCAAACTAGAATAAGTTTGCTTTTAGAAAAAACACTTTACTTTTTTTAACCAATAAATGACAAATTCTTACTTGGAAGCAAGTCCCACTGTATTCAATAGAACTGACATCTTAATACAAGGTTCTCAACCTATGGCCCCTGGCACAAGAGTGCATTTCCCTTTGTTCTTCCTCCATAATGTACAAATAAACGGTTTGTCTTTCTGAAAACTGCTGTTGTCTTTGTATAGAAAAGCAATGCTCTTTTGACATCTAAGGAATGCCAAGCCTGTTCCTATTCAGATGTAGGTGAGGGGGGAAAGGTTGGCAAGAAAATGGACTGAGCAAGATGAAAGTCCGACACCACCTTGGGCAGGAAAGTCACGTTGGGATGGAGGACTGCTCTATCCTGGTAAAATTTTAAGAAAGCGAGGTCGCAACAGAGGGCAGTTAATTCACTTGCCTGACACGCTGATGAAATAGCGACCCACAAGGCTATCTTCAAAGAGACACGTTTAACATCCGCAGTAGCCATTGGCTCGAAGGGCGGTTTCATAAGCACATGAAGAACGAATGTCAATGACCATTGAGGAGGTGGGGTCTTGACTCTAGGAAAGGAGTTGTTAAGACCAAGAAGGAACCGTTTCATGGTTCTATCCCTGAAGGCGTGTATAAGAGGTGAAGTAGACAGAGAAAGTGCTACCACCACTGCCAAATGAACCCTGATGGATGAGATCGAAAGGTCCGACTCGGCGAGGTCGAGGAGACAGGACATCAGAAATTCCATAGAAGCTTCAGCCACGTCCTGATCCCGGTTAATTGCAAAGTTCTGAAATCGTGTGGATTTGGCAGTATACAATTTCGTTGTAGAGGACTTTCTGCTGTTCCAAAGAACCTCTAGGAGCATGGTGTTATGTACCACGCCGTCAAATGAAGGCTGGGAAGGTCCGCATGGAGAAGCGAGCCCTCTTCCAGCTGGAGTAGGGACGGTTTGGTTGGTAGAGTCAGAAAGTCTGTGGCTATCTGCTGAAGTGTGATGAACAAAGGCTGGCGTGGCCAAGCGGAGGCAATCAGAATGCCTGATGCTCTCTGCTGTTGAAAATACACGAGGACTTTCTGAATTAGAGGGAACTGGGGAAACGCATAGACCAGTTCATGTTCCCACGATATCCCCTAGAGACTGTTGACCTAGACCTGCACTGGAGCAAAACATCCTGCATTTGGTGTTTCTCGGGGTTGCAAAGAGATCCACTTGTGGGACACCCCATTTCTTGCATATTGTACAAAAAGTGTCCTGGTCGAGTTCCCACTAGTGGGTAGTGGATGTCCTCCTGCTGAGGAGGTCCGCGGTCATGTTGAGCTCTCCCTTGATGTGTATGCCGATCGGAAAGATGTGGGAGAATAGGCACCACTCCCATATCTGGACGGCAAGGTAGAGAAGAACTTGTGATCTCGTTCCTCCCTGCTTGTTGAGATAGGAGATTGTTGTGGTGTTGTCGGAAGTGAATTGGATGACACGACCTGTCAGTAGAGGGCAGAAGGTTTTCATGGCCTTCCATATGGCCAACAGCTCCAAGTAGTTGATGTGGTGTCATTTTTCCTGTGTGGACCACACATTGTTGATCTTGAGGTGATGAGGCAGGCGCCCCAGCCTTTTTTTGCTGGTGTCTGTCATGATCTGCGCAGTTGGTACAGGATGGTAAAAGGCCTTGCTCATTTTGACATACTGTGGCAGAGCCCACCAGGTTAACTGTCTTCTGAGCTCGATAGTTGTAGCGAGTAGTTTGTTCTGAGAAGCCCTTGATGGGCGGAAGCAGTGGTGGGCAGCAGCTGGTTTGGACCGGTTCTACTGAACCAGTAGTAAAAATCCCTGGTGGTCTCCCGAGGGGGTAGTAACCCTCCCAGGAGACCACCTAGGATGTTTACTTTTTTTTTTGAGGCAACCGGTTCGGTCACCTCTCCGGCCGCCCTTCCTTGCAGCCCAAAATGGCTGCTTGTCACTGCGCATGCGCCAAAACACCATTTGATGCATGCGGGCTGAACACTGGAGGCGTGCATGCATCAAATGGTATTTTGATGCATGAGCACTTACGAGCAGCCATTTTGGGCTGCAAGGAAGGGAGCAGCGGCTGGCTGTTGAGGCCCTCAGTGGCCTCTTTGGAGGAGCAGAGGCAGCGGCTTTCCCTCGGAGCACCACTAAGCCAGGCCAGGCCATGCTGCTGGGCCAGGATGTGCTGCCAGGCCAGGCCAGGCCAGGCTGGGCTAGGCTGCACTGCCTCGCCACCTCGCCACCGTGCCACTGCTGTTGCTGCCTACCTGCTGTTCCCCGACCCCAGCCAGGGTAAGTGACTAGGGTTTGTGTTTGGAGTGTGTGTGTGGGTGGGTGTTTTATGTAGTGTGCTTTTATTTCTATTTAATGTCTATTTTAATTTGTATTTTTATATTTTTTTATTTCTATTTAATGTGTTTTAATTTGTATTTTTATGTGTTTTTTATTTCTATTTTATGTCTGTTTTAATTTGTATTTTTATGTGTTTTTTATTTCTATTTTTATGTGTACTGTATTTTTATTTTATTTTTTTACTTTGGCCCTGCCCACATTGTTGTCTCCGCCCACGTCATCATGACGTCGGCTCTGCCCATGACATCATGATGTTGGCTCCGCCCATGACGTTGGCTCAGCCTACAGTGTGGAAGTAAAATTTATGGCTACCCACCACTGGGCGGAAGTGGCTCATCAACCAGGAATGTAGTGAGCACATTTTTAGTTTTGGGTGCAGGATGACTGCTGTAGTCAAGGCCATGAGGCCAAGAAGTCTCTGAGTGTGTCTGACCCGTACGAAGGGACATTGTCAAAGAACCATTTTGTGAATGTCCTTCAAACGCCATTTGGGAGCGAACGCTCAAGTCCGAATGGAGTCGAGGCGGGCTCCTATGTAGTCCATTTTGCGAGTTGGTATGACTCGAGATTTCTTTGTATTGATCCTTTGTTGATAAGTGGGAGGATGGATTGGAGGGTAACCATCAGGAATCTTTTCCATTGAATGCACTTGTTCAGTCGATGAAGGTCCAATATGGGGCGGAGACCTCCGTCTTTCTTGCTGACAACAAAATATCTTGAGTAGAAGCCATCAGACGAGTTGATGGAGTTAACTGGTTCGATGGCTCCTTTGTTGAGCAGAGTCCTGACCTCATCTTGAAGAGTTGGGAAAGGTCTCTGATGAAGAACCAGGAGATTGCGATGGAGGCCTTCTCGAGACAGTAGCACATACTATGTCACCCCTGGAGTGCTTAGCTGGAAGTCCAGGAGGAACATTCGCTTGGGGCTTCCTGGAGGGTTGTTCTAGAAGCAGAGGAGGCAGTGGGGAGAAGCCCATGAGGCGATCGCTGATCTGTTTGGCCATGTTTTCAAAGAGTGGAGCAAGAAGGCCAACATGTAAGGGTTCCGAAGGAACAGAACGTTCGGGCTTCGTAAGGTGGACTGGTGGACAGCTTGGACTCCCTCGAGGCGGTTGAAGGGAGGCCCCACGAGGCAGAGGAATCAGAGGCAACTCTTGAGGTGGTAAAGACTTTGACTTTGTCAGCGAGATCATAGGTGCTAGAGAAGAAGCTGGGGCGTCAGACGAAGTTGCCCGAATAAACACCGCCAAGGTGAGAAGGCGGAGGAGACCGAGTCGATCTCGGGGTGGGTGGAAGAGAATGGTGAGTCTTCGTTTTCTTCTTCTCCCCATTCTGAGTCTTCGTTTTCTTCTGGAACAACTCAGTGGTGGTGGATTTTTGGTGGGACGCAACCGAAGACTCAGGTCTGGCCTCCTTGGAGGATTCTATTCTATTCTATTCTATATTCGATTTATATCCCGCCCCAATCGCGAAGTGCGACTCTGGGCGGCTAGGGAGACAAGGTGGACGCCATGAGGTGCACTTTTAGCCAGTTGAGGCGATTCTTCAGTGCCAACTTGGTGAAGCTGCGGCAGATGGAGCACGAGTGCACCAAATGGCTCTCCCCCAGGCAAATAAGGCACTTGTCGTGGCCGTTATAACTCGGAAATTTATTGTTGCATGAGGGGCACCTCTTGAATGCTGCTGAAGAGGCCATGAAACAATGGAACGACCATACGAATATGACCGAGACCGAGTTCCTCCCTGGTCGGAGTAGAAAAAAAATACTCGACGACCCACCTCATGAGGGATCGTACAAGTGAATAGAATCATCTTCTGAAACTCGCTTTCTTTCTTTTTCCTTTTCTTTTTTAGGAAATATGGACTGAGAGGATGCAATCCCCCCGGGCCTGCAAAATTGAGAAGAAAGGCGGCTTTCTAATGAAGGCCTAGAAAAATTTGGTAAGATTTCTCAAAATGCTCCTGCTATGGCAGTGGAAAAAAAGGGAACTGAGGGAAAGAGCGTGAAATGGCGCCAAAGGCGGGTGGCAATAATGAGTGGTTCCTAATTTCAAGTTTTTATCCAATTAGCTTTTAAGCTCCAACATAGTTCCCGCGCAGGCGCAGAACCTAGAGTGTGCATTCACAGACTATACAAAGGAGAACAGCCTACAATGTGCACATAAAGATATCACAGTTTCTGCTCTCTTGCATCTACCGTCTTTCACAAATTTCTACAAATTTCTACTCTGCCTTGGGTTCTTGAACACAGAAGCTCTTCAAATACTGGCTCAGTAGTAGTCTCAGATGCCTGTAAACAGCAAGCTAGCTAAATAGAAAGATGCTTGCCACAGTAAGACTGGCCGCCAGGTAACAATCTGATCACAGCAACTATGAATGCAATAGTAATACTAAATAATTGTGATCAGTGTTGGTAGAAGAACAACCCAACTAAATGATGTTATAGGTTTACAAGATAAAGAATGCTCTTCCACAATTTTATAACAGGGGAGAGGCATTTTGTCCAAGGAAAGAATCTATATCAGTGGTTCCCAATGTGGGGTACATGCTCCACAGGGACTTCACTTCCCCAAAGCCTAAGTCAGTACACTGGCTGATCAGTTCACTGGGGCAGATGATTGCTAGACATAGTCTGAGTCATAGAGCATGTCCAGACTGCCCCTCATTTTTAGGTTGACTGAGGATAGAGCAAGGGCTAAATTACATCTAGCATGTATTCCCCATTTGAACAACCAAGCAACTATTTGCAATTGCAATAATAATTACACTTGTATACTGCCCCATAGCTGGGACTTTCCCCGCTTTCTGCCTGATGACTGTAACGCTGGTTCAGATAGGAGGGCAAAAAAAGTTTTCATTTTTTAAAATCCTATTTGTTTATCTTAAGCACTAGGAAGGGTGGACTTGCTTCCAAACCCTGCATTGTTTCCTCCTAAGTTTTTCCTGTCATACCCTGGTCAGTGGTAGTGGATGGGGCGGCTGGTGAACCCTGCTGTTGGGTTCTCTCTGCATTTCCACCCAATTTTTGCTTCCTTTCTCCATCTGTCCGCACCTTCTCTCATTCTCCCATTTTTGATTATCTTTATCTGGTGCCCGGTCTGGACTGAATCTTTCGTTCCTGCCTGGCTTTGAGGAATTACATCAGATTACATGGAGTAGGAGGACATGAGTGTAGTGCGGTCACAGATTTTCCTCAGAAGCAGAAGAGAGAGAACCTTCTTAGGGGTCATCAGAATAGGTAATTTAAGAGCAGCCGGTGGTAGGGAGGTGCAAAGCAGACTAGCACTGCATATGTGCAGTAAACCCATTCGTGTGGATGCACAGGGACTTGGGCTTCTGAGAACTGAAGTTTAAGAACAGCTGGAGTGCCAAGGTTCACCATCATGGGTTTAGCCAGCACCTTGAGGTTGTTGGCCAGAATATACTTTAAATTAAATTAAAATTAAGCAAGAAATGTGCCTAAAAATATTTGCCAGAATGTCCTTTAATCATGACAGCTGACAAATCAAATGTGGTTTTGTGAAGGGAGACCATTTTGAAATGTTGATGATCAAAATGGAGCAAATGAATCTTCAGCGCCAAAGAGAATCCATTCATAAAACAGGGTAATGCACACCAAACAAACTATTTTTATTCTAAAGGTAAATTTTGAAGGGCTACTTTTCAAATTATGTGTTGTACAAACCATTCAGCATTTAGAGCGAGAGAAAAGCATTCCTGTTGTTATTTCTGAAAGAAATCTACTAGTATGAGTATAGCCAAGTATAAAAGGTTCCAGTGCTAAATACCAATCCATTTCCTTCCCAATTCAGTGTTTACAGCCAGGCACAGCAGGAAGACTACAGTCCTTTAGAAAGGCCTGTGAACTAAGATGCTGAACTTGATGATTGGAAGGTCGGCAGATCAGCAGTCCAAGACCCTAGTACTGCATGGCACAGTGAGCTCCTGTCTCTGTCTCAGCTCTTGCCAGCCTAGCAGTTCGAAAGCAAGACATTGCAAGTAGATAAATAGGTACCACTTCGGTGGGAAGGAGCATTCCATCCACTCCAGTGTCCAGTCACATCTGCCACATGACCACTGAGACATCTGCAGATGCAGACAGCACCGGTTCTTTGGCTATAAAAAGAGATAAGCACTGAACCCTAGAGTCAGTTTTAGAGCAAGGACAACCTTTACCTTTCCATATAGCAAATCCTGTAGCATTTTGATTGTGTAGTCCCAGCTTTAAACAGCATTTCTGGAAAACTTGAAGTAAGCTTCCTGCTGTTTATAGTATCAACAGAAGTGACAGGTATGGCCCATGGAGTTTGACATACTGTATGTAGAAAATAGGATAGATGGAGCTACATACTCTCTACAGTTGCCCATCTATACAAAGCTTTTACATTTGTGCATTTTTCAGTAAGATATTAATGAAAATGCCTGCTTTCAATTTGAAGTGCAGCAACATGGGGGGAATACACAGCTTCCATTCAAAAGCATCTAAGTGGAAGATTCAATGTGTGTCAAATTTACCACAAACAGATATTGATGAACTGCAAGACAGCGATGCAGTCTAGCCGTCTGTAAGCAATCATGGCTATGGTCTGTCAGACTTTCAAAACAGTTACTCTAATTAGGAACCTGGAAATTCTGCCTTGTCAACTGTGTAGTAGCATAATTATTTCTCTGCAGCTTGACCTGGCCTTCTCTAAAAAAGAACAACAGATGGTATGGCCAGAGACCAGAGCACAGAGGGAGAGATAGAGGCAGTTAGACATACACAGGCAAAACACATATAGACTCACAAATTGGTACATCATTAATTTTGACTTGTTTTTGCTTGGATACATGAGAACTAGATTTGGTGTATGACTGCCAGTTGTCTTCATTTTGCAATGAATAAAACATCTTTCCAGTTAAAATCTGATTTCTGCTACTAGTTCACAGAAAGCTGGTAAAATGGGTACTCTTCATGACAGATGAACTGCAACCTTCAACAGGCACTGATATTTCAACTAGAAATAGCTATTCCAAGCAATACAGTAATACCTCATATAACATTAGTATCGAATAACACGAAAATCGCATAACATCAAGGAATCTGGGGGGAAGAATTGCATCAGATAACATTAAGATCCTATGGGATGCTTCAGATAACAACCGTGAAAGCCTGTGTGGTTACAATGTATCTCTATGGATCCCATAGAGGATCAGATAACACTAAAAATCATATAACACGAAGACTTGTGGAACCAGGTTTTAGTGTTATATGAGGTTTTACTGTACATTAAAGCCCATCATGTTGCTGAAAAAGTACCCAATCGGATGTTTACTTATGAGCAGACCAGCTCCTTTATGTTGGTGGTAGGGGAGATGTTACAAACCAGACATCTAAAACAGAAGTCTTTCTTTAGTTTGCACTTCATTTGTTCAATACAAGTAGCAGAACTGACAGCCATAAAGTTTCTTTCATGCAGCTGGCAGAAGCTATTTTAGTAAGCAAATCTCAATTTCCTCCAGTACAAATCAGTCCAGATATTATCACATCAAACCATAGTTTGTGCTACCCATGTTTCATTGAAATGTTCAGATGGCTGACCATTTGTAAGTGCTTGTCCGCCCAGCTTTATAACATCCTGCTTTCTCTCCAGAGTACATTAGCTTCTTGAAAAGGTGCACTGGACATAACTAAGTTGTCAGTCATTTGTGAATTCAGATGTAAAAGCAAAGCAAACTCCGGTTTCCTAGACAGCTTTAAATAATAGTTTAATACCTCTCTCAGATTTGTCATTGATGATAATAATAATTTCATGTCAGAAATCATTCTGGGTTGAAAGGATTTTTGCTGGAGAAACGCCACTGAGGGAACACCAAAATTAAGCTCCTTTCATGTTCCCATGAGCTGGGGCAGAGATGGGTGCTCAGTTCATCAAACTGCTGACTTGCCAGCCTTCCAGCTTATAAGGTGAGTTTCTTAACCACTGAGCCACCGCAGCCCCTTGTCATTGATCAAGTGGTGGGACTGAATCTACTGAGGAAAGCCATCTTTTTAATGCCCAAATAGAAATTGAGTTGGTTCTAAATTTTCTGCTGTATAAAAAAGTGTCCCAGTTTCACTGTTTTTAAGAGGAGAGTTTTGAGAGTTCCCTGGACAGCAAGGAGAACAAATAGGTCAATCTTAGAAGAAATCAACCCTGACTGCTCATTAGAAGGTCAAATAATAAAGATGAAGCTAAAGTACTTTGGACATCAGATGAGAAGAGATGATTCACTTGAGAAAGCCTTGATGCTTGGAAAGGTTGAGGGCAAAAGAAGAAGGGGGCGGCCAAAAATGAGATGGCTGGATGGTATTGTGGAGACAATGGGCACAGAGTTGAGCGAGTTGAGGGGGATGGTGGAGGACAGGAGAGCCTGGTGGACAGTGGTCCATGGGGTCGCAAAGGGTCGGAATTGACTGTGCAACTGAACAACAAATGTTGAAAATATTCATAAGCAGACCAGATTCTTTATAGTGCTGATGGGTAATCCCATTTGGACTACTGCAACATTCTCTGCAGGGGAGCTGTTCTTGGGAAATTGTTTGGAAACATCAGTGGATCCAAAATGCTGCAGCCAGATTGTTAATTGGGCTGGTTATAGGGCTCACATAACTCCTCTGTTGAATCAGCTCCACTGGCTGCATATCTGTTTCTAGACACAATGCAAAGTACTGGTGTTGAATTAGAAAGCCCTAAAAGACTTCGGTCCAAGATACTTGAAAGACTGCATTTCCCTATACAGCAGGGGTGCCCAAACATTTTGGGCCATGGGCTGATCATGTGGTTCAGGGAACCGCTTACAGGAGCGACGAGGGCTTTGTGGGCCAGATGAATTGGGGTTGGGGGGCCCGCACCCGGCCCTTAGTTTTGGCACCACTGCTATAAGTAACAGCCTACATGGAAGTGTTTCACCTCTGTCCTATCACTCTCACAGGAGTGTTTGATAGGGACAAGAGAGATTATCTTTTCTTGTTGTTGCTCCCAAAATGTGGAAATCCCTTCCACAGGAGACTAGGCTGGCGGTGTCTTTGCTGTCCAAATCTTTTCAATTTAGACAGGCTTTTCTTACCAACTGGCATCCCAAGAACTGGGCTGCTGCTTTGTTTTGTTTCACTTTTTGCTTGTTCTATCCTTCCAGTTTTTACATTGTTTCTTTTTAATACTGTAAGTTCCTTTGAGTCTCTTGTGGAGAAAGGTGAGGTATGCATATATACTGTAAATACATGCATATATAAATATTTTTATATTATACTTTGGAATTCAGCAATTGTAAAGTTGATGCTCCTATGCTAATTTTTTTTAAAAATACAGGCATTTGTCTGTTTCTATCCATGTACTACTCTCTGACCAGGTTATCCTGCTATGGTACTAGAGTAGACCCTACTGCCATCAACTCAACACTGACCATCAGGCAGTGGTTAATTAACCTGACAACCCTAAGGACTAATGACACTGGGTGACCCAATGGGGAATCATAGAACTGGATCAGTGGTACGGGTGTCACACTGCGATGCAGAAGGCAAATGGAAGACAACTGCATTTCTGTATATTGTTCCAAAGACAATCTTCATGGCTGATCACCATGAGGATAGCCAACATTCGGAATCGGATAATGCACTTGAAGAAGAATCCATGTACTATTTCTGAAGTAACTATCCAAATAAGATCTAAAGATGATCTATGGCCGTGATGGCAAACCTTTACACTCCAGGTGTTCAAAAGCCAAAGTCAGCATTCCTGCTCATCAGGGCTTTTGGGAATTGAAGTTCAAGAACAGGTGGAGTGCCAAGGTTTGCTGATCTATAGCATAATTTTTTCCTACAAGAACATTAAAGAATTGTTTTTCCATAAAAAGCAACCTTCAAGCAGGACCAGTAGTACAGTAATACCTCGGATAACGCTAAGATTTGGTTCCACAAGTCTTGGTGTTATCCAATTTTTAGTGTTATCTGATGCATGTTAAAATCCTATGGAATGTATCAGATAACGTTAAAGCTCCATAGAGATACATTGTAACCGCACAGGCTTTAGTGGTTGTTATCCGATACATCCCATAGGACCTTAACGTTATTCAATCCAATTCTCCTCCCCAGATTACTTAACGTTATGCGATTTTAGCATTATCCGAGGTAAACGTTATCCGAGGTATTACTGTACATATTTTACTTACATAAAAACATGTTTTAACAGTGCAATCATGGCCATACCTATTCAGAAGCAAGTCCCACTGAATTCAGTTTGTCTCTCTTCCAGACAAATGGTTATAGTATTACCACGTAAGAAACCAGAAATTACTCCTTCCTGTTTGTGGAGCAATTACATACGGTATATGTTAAAACACAGGATGAGAGGCAGAGAACAAACTTCTCAAGCTAAAATAGTTTTTGGGATGAAAGGTGGTAATGTGATATCAAAATGACTGTGGTCTATGTTTTTATATCAAGTACAGTACTATATTAAATATATTTTTGATAACAGAAGAATCAGTTCATGAGACAGAAAAATAATAATGAATCTGTGACAAGATAATAGAAGGGCTACTGCGATTAGTTTTTGTTTTGTTGTAAAACCCAACAACCACTCAAACATTGCACCAGCCTCCAAATACCTTTTGCTTAAGTCTAGTTTAGGCAAATTATTCTACTGTGCCACTTGCATTCAATCTACACCAAGATAATTAGCACAACAGCAGTACAACTAGTAAGGTGAAACTATCATTTTTTATGTTGAAAATAAGAATTAGCCTATACAATATGAATAGCATTATAATCTTAGATTGTGGCACTATTCATTCATAAACAAAAGCTTAACAACCAATTAAGGATTTTTCTGGTAATGATTACATTTAGGGGCATCCCTGGTCTAGGTCACCTGTTATATCTCATTTCATGGCCAGTAGCCAAGCATGGAAAATTATTCACACAAAATCTGTCACTGTTCGAGACTTAGAAATACGATGAGAATTACTTTTATGTTATAAAGTTCTATTTTATTCAGTTCCTGGTTAAACTATAAATGGCAAGACTCAGTTGAGTCTTTAACATGCAATACTCTTTATAATTTAAAACTACTGGCAATCTGTACTCAGTGGGGGATTAGAAAAAGCCTCCATAGAAGCTGAATTACTTCTCACATTAAGGCAGGAATTACTAGAGCATCTGGTGGATCTTGAACTATGGCCATCTGCACTCCATCAACTGCACAGCTAAGTAGATTTGGAACTGAGAGTTCCTCAGTTATTTTGAAAAATAACAAAGCACTGAAATTAAAATTACATTTAGTGAGGCTTCTGTCACTTAAAATCATTACTTCTTTACATTCACGTTATCACCTAAAAACATCCTTGATGCTCAGCTCCTAGATCAGATCCACTAAAAGTTTCACACTAAAACCTTCAGCCTTTCAAAGTTCTTCTTCCTAGCTCAGACTTAAAAGTAGGGTCTCCCTGTGTGATTACAATGCATTTTCTGGAAGTGGCTGCTTTAGAAATAACATTCAGTTTGTCAAAACTGATCAGTTTTGCTACAATGAATTACCTTCAAAATACAATTAAATTTAACTTTTAAAAAGTAAAGGTAAAGGTTTCCCTTGCTCGAAAGCCAGTCGTATCCAACTCTAGGGTTCCGTGCTCGACTCTGTTTCATGGCTGAAGAGCCAGCGCTGTCCGCTTCTCCAGACATTTCCATGGTCATGTGGCTGGCATGACTAGACATTGGAGCGCACGGAGCACTGTTTACCTTTCCACTGAAGTGGTGCCTGTTTATCTACTTGCAATTTCTTGCTTTCGAACTGGTAAGTTGACAAGAGCTGGGACAAAGACGGGAGCTCATTCCGTCCTGGAGTACTCATCTTCTAATACAAAAAAAGGACATGAAATAATATCCCCCACCCCACCCAAGGCCTCCTGAAATAAAATGTAGTTAAAGACTGGTCTTCAGTTTGATAACGGAGGGTGTGACTAGACCAGGGGTGGCCAAACTATGGCTCATGGGCCAGATCTGGCCCCCAACACCAATTCATCTGGCCTATGCCACCCTCATCACTCCTGGACGTGGAAGTAAA
The DNA here is from genome assembly GCA_030440675.1 of Furcifer pardalis. Lineage (NCBI taxonomy): Eukaryota > Metazoa > Chordata > Lepidosauria > Squamata > Chamaeleonidae > Furcifer > Furcifer pardalis. The sequence goes on along the minus strand of CP126896.1, from coordinate 102,155,461 downwards.
ATGCACCCAAACGGGCGAGGATGAATTGGTATTTGGGCCGGATCTGGCCCATGGGCCATAGTATGGGCACCCCTGGTTTAAACAGAGAAAATGGCAGCCTAAAATCTATCTCATCCTGTTACAAAACAGATTGCAAGGTGCGTTTTACTTCTGCTTCCAGTGGGAGGAACCACGTGACTGGCCTGCTGAACCATGTGACTGGCCTGTGGCCCAAAAAGTTTGGCACCCCTGGACTCGACAGTCAAATTATCCTGGCCTGGTTTAGGACTCTAGATCAGTGATGGCGAACCTTGGTACTCCAGGTGTTCTAGAACTTCAATTCCCAGAAGCCTAAGTCTCTGAATCCACACAAATGGGTTTAGTGCACATACTGCTGACCTGTCAACCTTCCAGTTGTCAAGTTCAGCATTTTAACCACTAAGTCACTGCAGTGGTACGGGTGTCACACTGCAATGCAGAAGGCAAATGAAAGACTACAATATTATATTGTTCCCAACAAAATCTTCATGGCTATTTGTCATGATCGCCAATATTCTGAATCAGGCATGGCACTTGAAGAAGAAGAAGGATTCTTCAAAAATCACCAGAAAATCAATCACAGATTGCCAACAGATTCATGATACTCGATATGATTTCCTGCATTTGTCCAAACTGCTGGCTTCTTTAAAGCTCTGATTGTGCAGTGGTTAAAAGCTGCTATACTGCCACGAAAATGTTGTGAGTTTGATCCTGACCAGGGCTCAAGGTTGACTCAACCTTCCATCCATCCGAGGTCCGTAAATTGAGTGCCCAGCATGTTGGGGCCAAAATGCTAATTAACTTGTGAACCACACAGAGAGTGAGGAATGGGGTGGTATATAAGTGTGGTTGCTTTGCTTCTTTACAAGCTCCTCATTGATTTGCAGACAGTGACAGTAGGACCAGTCAGGCCTGAATATGATCTGAAAATGGACACTAGCATCCTTTGCAGGTAGAAGGGGCCTTTAGGCAAGATCCAGCAAAGCATGTTTGCTGATTAATAAAGGCACTTTCAATGGAAATCAAAGGGAAATTATTGTTTACCCCCCACACCACCACAGTTCCCTTCCAGAAGACAAGTTTTTGGAACAGTTTCCAATTGCCATAGAGAGATGCATGGAAATGGGGAAGTGAGTTTGGACATTAGCACTAGTGCATTTAGTACATTTACCCTGAAGCGGACAAACCAATGAGAAAAACATTTCTTATGCACAGAAAGTTTAAAAATGCCATGAATATCACAACAAATACCTTCATCCATTTCAGCAAAATGCTTCACAGGCTCATAAACACACAGTGTTTTCCTACCATTCAGAAACTGCATTCCGTACACATCTATGACACCAATACTTCTCTTATAAAACACATTACTTGTTTATCCAACACAAATGACACTGTATTTTCTCAGTGTTTAAACAATAACCTGTTTATATTCAGGATCAGCAACATTCATGTTTGCCATTTTACACCAGGCAGTTGATCATTTTTGGCTGGGATAAGAAGCTGTCAGGTATGGTATAAATGGAGCAAACTGTACTGCCCTTTGAATTTTAATGCAGGATTCCAGTAAAGCTGAATACAAGATGCCTGGCTTAATATTCAAATCTGAGCAACAGGAAGTTCCAGTATCTTTCCTAAGGAACTTCGGATGAGGCTAGTTTAAACATTTTGCAAAAGGCTTGTATTTACCTGATGATCCTCTGAGCAGCATACTGGTGAAGGGAGCGGAACTGTGCTGACATATTGGCTAAAGCTGCCAAACAATTTGTATGAAGGTATTTGTCCTGTTGGAGATGAGGAAGGGGAAAAACACATCAGAAATTCATTTCTGTATACAGCAAGACCTGTCAGAAGGAAAAATCACTCAACTTAATATTCGTCTACCAGAAGCAATAAAGGCATACCGGATTTGTGCACTGATTTTAGGGGAAACATTGGTGCGCTCATGCTGCCCTGGGTCAATATGCTTGGGATCTTTCATGGAAATGTCACTGCATATTTGTGAGTGCCTATTTAATCAAAAGAAAGGTGAATAGTGGAATAGAAAGGGAGAGGAAAACACTGAACGTCTGGCTGCAAAGGTGGTGCCAACATGAGAGATTTGGAGTCTGGAACTATGAGCTATGCTTCCTGGAAGAGAGACTGTTGACAAGGGATGTGATGCACCTCACAAGGAGCGTGGATAATGTTTTTCGCCATAGCAGGAAGAACTTCATCAGGAGGGCTTTGAACTAAAATTGGAAGGAGGAGGGAGATGCAAGCTCATAGCTAAAGACAGATGGACACTTATTCACAATAAAAGGAATAGACTGAGCACCTCTAATGGAGACCAAAAATAATGTTCATAAAAATATAGGAAGGAAAGCAGGCCACCAAATCAACAATCTCCAGTGTCTATATATGAATGCAAACAAGAATAACTGGAAATGTTCATCCAGAAGGGTAAATCATACTTGATAGGGATACCTAAAACTTGATGGGATGACTCTCGTGACAGGAATACGCAATAGAAGGAAATAAATTGTTCAAAAAGAAGAAATACAGTCAAACCTCGCATAAAGAGTGCCTCACTTAAAGAGTAACTCACTTAAAGAGCAGAAATTTCTCTGAATGTTTCTTTAAATCATTGGAGATGGGTAATGTGTCAGATGATTGGAAGAGGGCTCTCTTCAAAAGGGCAAAAAGGAGAAAATGGGGAACTACAGATCAAACAGCCTGGTATCAATCGTAGGGAAACTTCTGGAGCAGATTATAAAGTAGTCATTCTGCAAACACTTTGAAAACAATGCAGTAATTGTTAGAAACCAACAAAGATTTGTGAAGAACAAATCCTGCCAGAATAATCTTCTCTCCTTTTTAAAATTGGGTAACCTTAATGGTAGACAATGGGAGTGCTGTCGATGAATTCAGCACAGCTTTTTAGAAAGTGTTCCATGATATTCTGATTAGTAAACTAACCGCTGCAAATCCCACCTCATGCCTCAATGTGGTGCAGCAGTGAGCCTGGCTGTTCAACAGCTGTGGTGGCAGAAATGTATTCCCCTGGTAGGTTCAACCACACCACAAATGTGTCAGCTAATGGTCCAGAACAGTTCTCCATTCTGGAACAGCAGATCAGCTAAGTGGGGTTAGGTACTCAGGCAATGTTCCTGGCCGGTGCATTGCTCTAACATGCCCAACTTCAATAAGAGCCCAGCCAGCTGTGTCATTGTATTTAAAATGGCTAAAGGCGCCATTGGACCCTGCTATGGTAACAGTAGGATCGTCCTATGGCAAGAGGTGGCTAACGCTTCGTGGGAGATGATGCTTCGATCCACCATGTCAAACTAGACGTATGAAATACTGATCAACCAAGTAAGTAAGCTAACTAAGTGTAGGCTGGATATAACAACTGTCAGGTAAATACACATTTGAGTAAAGAATCATACTCAAGAGCGTGCTTATCAATGTCTTCTTCTCAAACAAGTGAAGGCTCTGTCTTGGCCTCAATGCTGTTCAACATGTCATTAATTACTTGGAAAGTAAGTTGCGACCAGCAGGAACTTATTCCCTTGATAGTTTGGTCAGCAGAGGAATCCAGAAAAAACTTGGATATGGGGGTGCAGGAAATACTTATTAAATTCACTGATGACACAAAATTGTGTGGAATATCTAACAGCCTGGAAGTCAGGAACAGAATGAAAAATCTTGATAGGCTCCAGCACTAGGATTAAATAAATAAATAAATTTTGTGTCAAAAATTACTCTGGGTTGAAAATATTTTTGCTGGAGAAACTCTGCTCAAGGGATGCCCGAATGAGGCTCCTTTCATATCCCCAAGATCCATCATGCAGCACTCGAATATCAAAACCCGATCTTCCAGTCTCCAAGCTCAGTGTCTTAACCACTAAGTTACCACAGTGGGATAAAAACATCAGAACGACATTTAGCAGGCATAAGTGCAAAGCTCTACAGCTAAAGAGACACAAACCAATGGAGTAAAAGAGGAAGTAAAGAAGAAGAAACTATTTTAGTCTACATTAAATATAGTCTCCAAATCCAATGAAGTACTAGTTCCCCTATATTTGACACTGGTTAGGCTTGGACACATCCTATTAAGAAGAATGTCAGCAAACTAGAACAAGTTAAGAAAAGGGCAACAAGGATGATCAGGGGACTTGGAACAAGGCCCTATGAAAGACTGAATGAGCTGGGCATGTTTAGCCTTGAGAAAAGGAGACTGAGGAGATACATGATAATACTTTTCGAAATACAGCTGTACCTCACTGAAAGAGCATAATGCGTTCAACGGGATTGCTCTTTAAGCGAGTTTGCTCTTTAAGCAAAACACCATTGTAAGTGACCAATTGGGGGGGGGGGGATTGCAAACCCTGATTTATTTGTTAAGCGAGTTTTTGGTTGGTTTTATTTGTTAAGCGAAGCGAACATTCAGAGAAAATTCTGCTCTTTAAGCAAGTTACTCTTTAAGCGAAGCGCTCTTTGTGCGAGGTTTGACTGTATCTGAAACACTGTCATACAGAGAGACAGGATCTGTTCTCGATCATTCCAGAGTACAGGACATGCAACAATGGGCTCAAGTTACAGGAAGCTAATTTCTGTTGAATATCAGGAAAAACTTCTTAACTGTTACAGCAACGGGAGCCATTACCTCAGGAGGTGGTGAGTGCCCCAATGTTGGAGCTATTCAAGAGAAAATTAGACAATTTTATTTTTTGATTTGGATTCTTACACTGAGCAGGGAATTGGACTCAATAGCTTTATATGTCCCTTTCAACTCCATTATTCTGTGATTCTATGAAAATGACCTTTCCTTATTTTACAGTTTTCAATTTTGTGTTATTGAACAAAAATGAATTGTAACAAAGCAATTTTCTTAGTTGTAAACTGCTACTTAATAATGCAAATAACAGTTATCTACTTTAAAATTAAAATTCCAACATTCTTGTTGCTGGAACTACAGAAAATTCAGCTTCATAAGTTTACTAATTGATCAATGGCTTTGATCCTTCCAAGGTTGGAAAAATGAGCACCGAGCATTTTGGGGACAAAATCCTAATTACTCTAAGAGAGGGGTGCCCAAAATTTTCGGGCCATGGGCTGGTCATGTGGTTCAGTGGGCCAGTCATGTGGTTCAGCAGGCTGGTCACATAGTTCCTCCCACTGGAAGTGGAAGTAAAACATGCCTTGCAATCTGTTTTCTAACAGGGTGAGATATATTTTAAGCTGCCATTTCAGCCCCTGACGCTATTTCATCCAGCCCATGCCACCCTTGTTGCACGCCCATATGGGCAGGTTTTGCTTCCGCTTTCGGGAGTGACGAGGGTGGCGTGAGCCGTATGAAATGGCGTTGGGAGAGAAATCTGGCCCCTGGGCCATAGTTTAGGCACCTCTGCTCTAAGAGCTATGGGGCAGTGGGTAAGTGAAATTGCCTTTGGGATTGCAGCTGATGTGTTTGGCTGTCTGATTCGGCTCCGATGCCATTTCATCCGGCCCGTGCCGCTCTCATTGCTCTCGAAAGCGGAAGTAAAATGTGTCCATTGGGCACCCATACGGGCATGTTTTACTTCTGCTTTCAGTAGTAACAAAGGTGGCATGGGCCGGATGAAATGGTATTGGAGGCTAGATCTGGCCCCTAGGCAGTAGTTTGGGCACCCCTGCTCTAAGAGATATGGGGCAGTGGGTAAGTGTAATTGCCATTGGGATTGCAGCTGATGTGTTTGGCTGTCTGATGTGGCTTCCAATATTTAACAAAGCAAGAGGGACATACAGTGGTACCTCGCTTAAAGGGCATGATGTGTTCCATGGGACTGCTCTTTAAGCGTGTTTGTTCTTTAAGCGAAACACCATTGTAAGTGACCAATTGTGACTTCTGGGTGTGGGTGAGTAACCCCAATTTAGTTGTTTAGCGAGTTTTTGGTTGGTTTTAGTTAAGCGAGGTGACCATCCAGAGAAAATTCTGCTCTTTAAGTGAGTTAGTCTCTAAGTGAGGTGCTCTTTATGGGAGGTTTTACTGTACAGTCAAACCTCGCATAACGAGTGTTTCGCTTAGCAAAAAACTCGCATAACGAACAAGTTTTTTGCTAAGCGGTCCGACTCGCATAACGAATTTTTCACTATGCGACTCGGACTTTTCCCTATGGAAAAACTCGCATAATGAGCGTTTCTATGGGGAAAACTCGCATAGCGAAAAATTTTCGCTATGCGAGTTTTCCCCTTGAAACGCTCATTATGCGAATTTTTCCATAGGGAAAGTCCGACTCGCATAGCGAAAAATTCGTTATGCGAGTCAGACCGCTTAGCAAAAAACTCGCATTGTGAGGAGCCTCACAGAACGAATTAAATTCATTATGCGAGTTATGACTGTATAACAGAACCTGAAAATCTATACCCATCATTATATTGCATCACAAAAAAAATACCGTCTGCTACTTTGTCTAATTCATGTGTCCTATATTAAATTAAGTGTGCTGAATCCAAATCTGAAGTACGATTCTGCCTAAGACATCAAGATCTTAAATTAGCAAATCTCACTCTCTTGGTTAGGTTCTTGCGTTGATCACGTTGGGTCTATTTGCCACAAATGGAACAAAACTTGTCCGGTTTATCAACACAGCTACGTCTACTCATCTTTTGCTCAAAACAGACTCACTATGGCCTAGCTGTACTATCCAACAAGATGGTTTTGCACTAGGACAAGCCCTTGGTCCATCTCGTCTTATATATCTGTTTCTGATGACAGTGTACTGACTTGCCCAGATATGCCCAGCCGCTGCTGGAACATGCATGCCACCAGAGGATGTGATTCAGCTGAGGCAGCAGAAGGCATAGTGGTAGCTGCAACTGTTATAATGTTCCCATGAAAAAATATATTACCTAATTACCAACCATTTGAACAGCTAAAGCATGACTTAAAATCTATACGTGATAGGCAAATTCTGAGTTCAGGTTCGGAATCAGCATTCGCGATATCATACAAATCTCATGTGTTATTCTCAGTAGCAAAATTGTTGTTGTACAGGGCTATTCATAAATTCTGGCATCAGTGTTCTGGCTGTAGGTGATAAATATGACCAAATGATGTGACATCTTAAAATTTTCCCCAATTCTTATTTATTTAACATCTATGGAATGACATACAATTTTTGCATCATTTTAAAGCTGAATCCCTTTATTTTTTTTCAGAGGAAACCAAAAACTGAAAGACGTTTATATGAAAATAGCTCATGGTACATCTCTTACCCTTGTTCTTGTCATGTTGTACTGAATAGTTCTTATTACTACCAGGATCAGGAGACTTCCCAGGGAAATTTCTGTTAACACACGCTCTGAGTACCAAGTAATATTTTTCAGTATCTGCAGAGATAAAAAAGGGGTCATTTTATCATCTTTTACCAGTGTACATCAGGCTGTCCTCAAGTGCAGTAATAATAGATTGGTGTTTACAAGACTTTCCAAATGTTTTATAGCATTTTCCACAGCTAAAAAAAATGAATACAGTATTGGATTGTGTCCAATATAAATAAAACAACACAGTGCATATCTGAATATGTCATACTGGAAAAACAATATAAACAGGAAGCACACCTCTCTAGCAGTAGATGGAGGGCCTTTTCGGTGGCTGCCCTGGCCCTTTAGAACCTCCTGCCGACTGACCTCTGCCTACATTTCGATCTCCCAGCATTTAGGAAGGGCCTGAAGACCTGGTTGGCCCAGCAAGTGAGGGGTGCTATGACGGGAGCTGCCCCCTAGCTGATATAGGCTGTTTAAAGCTGTTTTTAATTATGTTATATTTTATTTGTCTGTAGGCCGCCCTGAGTCGCTACGATGAGCGGGCAGCGAAATAAATCTAATAAACAAACAAACAAACAAATACATACATACATCCTTGTGCCTGCAAAAGCAGCTTTTGATGGCAAAATCAGTAAAGGAACAATCCCATACCCTTCTGCAACCTTCCAATTCCACAAAACCTGACACTAGCTGTGTCAAGATCAAATGTATGACACTCAAACAAAGTCCTCTGAGTATTATGAGGTTTGCAACATTCCTTGGTAATTTGAGTCTCTAGGAGTCTATTACAGCTGACATTTTTCCTTTATAGGGTTAATTTCAGTGTAAGATCAGAAATTCAGTGTAAGATCAGTGTAAGATCAGATGGGGAAGAAGTAGAAGCAGTGACAGATTTTACTTTCCTAGGATCAAAGCTCACTGCAGATGGTGATTGCAGCCATGAAATAAAAAGGCAACTGATTCTTGGGAGGCAAGTGATGAGAAACCTGGGGAACATAGTGAAAAGTAGAGACATCACATTGCAAACAAAAATTCGTATAGTCAAAGCAATGGTATTCCAGGTGGCAATGTATGGTTGTGAGAACTGGACCATTAGGAAAGCTGAGTGCAGAAGAATAGATGCCTTTGAGATGTGGTGTTGGAGAAGAGTTTTGAGAGTCCCCTGGACAGCGAGGAGAACAAATAAGTTAATCTTAGAAGAAATCAACCCTGACTGCTCCCTTGAAGGTCAAATAGTAAAGATGAAGCTAAAGTACTTTGGACATCAAATGAGAAGAGAAGATTCACTTGAGAAAGCCTTAATGCTGGGAAAGGTGCAGGGCAAAAGAAAAAGGGGGTGGCCAAAAATGATATGGCTAGATGGTATTGTGGATGCAGTAGGCACAGAGCTGGGCGGGTTGAGGAGGATGGTCGAGGACAGAGGTTCCTAGCGGACAGTGGTCCATAGGGTCGCAAAGGGTCGGAATCGACTGTGCAACTGAACAACAAAAAGATCAGAATCATGCCAGTTCATACAGGTAGCAAAGCATAGGATGCTTCACTGCTTAAATGCTGGGAAGAAACAATTTTGTTTTATCCTAATCCTAACTCCTCCTGCAAACCTAGCATTTTGAAAGCAAGAGCTGCTTTTGGGAGGTTTTCAGATTGATTTTTAATGTAGCTTTGTATCCATTTTCTTCAAAGTTATGTTTTTCTAATATTTTAATAATAAAGAATAGGGAAGAAAAAATAAAACCATCTGCAACCACGATTGGTGCTATAAAAAGATAAAACTCCTCTGAGAAATCCATATTCATCTTCACTCCTTTTCAAAGAACAATGACTACTCTTTCTAGAGAATATTAGATGCATACTTTGTGCTAAGCAGAAGAACTCTGGAAAAGTACAGAAAAAGGTTTATTGTTATAATTTTCATATGGTCAAAGATTCCTGAATGCTAAGATTATCCTCTCAAATGGACATGTATATCAGCATGCTTGAAAGACCTCCTTGCTTAGTCAGCAGCTGGGAGGGTACATGTAGCCAGAAACATAATCCTACTCTCACGAGACATAGTCACTGAAGATGAGAAGCAGCCTGTATGAACGCACTGCACATTTCTCATATACCATGACAATTACTTACATTTATGTATCTGTACATATACACATACAAGTGGGTGGAGGCAACATTCTTTTTATTGAATCACTGTTGTTTACAAGGCTCTGCAAAGTACTATGTAAATATATCTCTTCCTTTTACTTGCTTTCAGCTTATATTTTGGATTTTGAAGGGTGGAAGATGTCCACACAATCCTTGTAAGAGGCAAGCACGGCACTCTTCTCTCACCTCAACTTTGACTGTTTCCCTGAATATACATGTGTTGTGACTAGGGCAGCAAAATGCCCCATAAAGTGCTGGCATGATGTACTTCTCTGCCCTTGAGTGCACAACACCCCTGCCTCCAAGATTTCCCCCTAGAGGAGATATAATCTGACTGAATGTGAATTTATTCCTGATAATGATACACATACAAGTACACATCCAGGATGAAAACTGCATCCAGGATGAAAACTGCAACCAGTGGTAGAAGAATGTCCTCTTAAGTTTAATTAAAAGTTTTTACCTATTACGAATAAACCAGAGCTCAGTAGTGGCACAGTTAGCTGCTTGCATGAATCCAATGATAAAATCGTCTTTCCAAGGAATCTAAAACCACATCTTATTTTCAAACAGAATCCTTTGACCAAATAAGAAAGCTTTTGTGGCTTCCTTGATAGAACCAAGTGTCTATATACCGGTAATAAAATCAGTGTTTTACAACATGGAGCTTACTAAAATTAATCTTCACTATCAATAAATAAGTGGGGGGTTCAATGCCACAAAAGGGAGGGCTCACATAGGCAATATGGTTAGAAAAGTATAACATGCAATGAAAGATGAGGTTGGAAACCCAGCTTAATGCAGAATGTCTTATTTAATTTAATTGTATAACTTCAATCATAGGATGAAATGTGTGCTTCATCCCAAAGCTGATAAAACTACCTAGTACAAATTTATACGGGATTCACCTAACTTCTTGCCCACCTCAAAACAGATCCAAGATGGAATTTACATCTGAATGTGAAATGTACGTACACCAATGTTCATTCGTATAGCCTTCAAAGAACATATTGCATAACATTTAGAACTCGGGCTTTCAGGAATATAGTACAAAAGGTTATATTCAGACTAAGTCAGCTACGATGTTAAGTTCCACTGACTCAGAAGAAAACTAATTATGTCTAATTCTGCACTGATTTCAACAGAACCAGACAAAACAAACATTTTGAATCTTTCTCAACACTCTGTAATTCACCAGCTGGTCATACAATGGAAGTTCAAAAGAAGACTCAAACAAACAGGTACTGATCTAACTTTTTTTCTTCCTCTCCTGGAAATTCTGCGCTAAGTCCAACTGTTATTCATAACCAGAACAGACCCACTGAATGAATGGGACTTTTAAGGCCAACACTTATGTAAACCCCACTGCCTCAATGGATTTATTCTAGTTGGAACTAACAACTGGATACAGCTTTCCTTCCTTTGGATACCCAATATTTATTTATCAACTGTGTAAAGTAAACCATTTTTTGTATTTCTTTATCCAAATTTCAAAGGGAACTTTAAACAAGTGGCAGTAAGAGGATCTTAAAGAGCATTTGGGAAAAAAAACATGAATGAAAGTCCTACGTGTAAAGACTCCAGAATCTCAAATACTGAGAAGCAAATTGAACCCACAAAAACCACTTAAGTTGAAGCTGGTGCATCTTGCAGAGATGTATGTTTACACTAGTTTAAGTTACTTTATTAAGGCATATAAACTTACCACTTCATGAATGGATCGATTGAAGCCATCATCTTCAGTAAGAATTAACAAAATTATCAGAGCCATGTAAACATGGTGTGAGTTTCTTTCTTCAACATGATAAAGAATCTCAAGAATTGGAAGAACCTAGAAGGGGGGAGGAGGAAGTATCACTATGATATTCAAACAAAATGCCCAGATCAAAAATGTAGGTGTAATTTTAGATCAGCTGGATTTTACACTATGTAAAAATACAAAAAATAAAATAAAATTAACCACCTTTTGTTTATCTTCCTTTGCTGCCAGAAATAAAGAATAAAAAATAAGATAAACCAACGGTTATAGAGAGATATCTAACTCAAATTCTAATGGGAAGACTCCCAATAGGGCTTTTAAGAAGTATCATCCCTTTGAGATATCTCAACTCAATTTACAATACAGGTCTGATAACAAACTATATCTAACTTAAATTCTTTGGCAGATAAAGAGAACAGGGTTTAATATTTTATCAGTTTACTATTTTCCTCTTGGATGTCCATAACATGGCAAAGGCAACCCACCAATTTTGTACTTGAACAATGTTTGAGTATATGATTTAAAATTAGCTATCTGTCTCTTAGAAATTAAATGTCAAGTAGTAGAAATGGAGTCTGGCCAGGTTATCCTGCTATGGTAATAGAGTAGACCATAGTGCCAGCGACTCAACCCTAAGTGTCAGGTGATGATTAACTAGCCTGACAACCCTGAGGACTAATGGCGTGGGTGCTGAAGTCCATAGTGAAGGGTGATGGTCCCCAAGTGTATTAAATCCCTCTTGAATCCATCTTGATGGAGTGCAGCAGCTTCATCAATTCTGGCCTGAGGCTAAGGACTTTGCGTGCCCAAAGGGCTCAGGACCAGAAAGTGATTCGCGGAGCCGGATCAGTGGTATGGGGGTCATGCTGCAAGGCAGATGAAAGGCCACTGCACTATACTGCTACCAGGACAATCTTCATGGCTGATTGCCATGAAGATCACCAATATTCAGATTTGGATGTTGTAGTAGTAGTGGTGGTGGTGGTGGTGGTGGTGGTGGTGGTGGTGGTGGTGGATTCTCAGCATCCTTTCAGTAGCTAAGAGTTGCTTGTTGCAAAAAGTATATGAAGTGGGAAACACAACTTGGTCATTTACTACTGAGGTACAAGTATTCTAAGTACAATTCAGAGGTATTTTCCTTGCTTCAAAGTTCTCAACAATACTAGTACACCCAGTGGTTATGTAGATGACACTCTCAAATATATATACAGTATTATGATGTGCATTGCAATTTTTTAATATATTGTAAGCTGTGTAATGAAATGATGTATACCCTGTGCTTAGCCTCATCCAAAATGGAGATTCAATTGTGGGGGAGACGCTTTAGAAAATACAGTACCTTAATGAGACTGGAATGTAAACATCCTGGCCCTGTGAGTTGGAAGAGATGGAGCCTAATGTGTGATGGATATGTCATGTTGTAAGATCATTGGCTGGACACCTTTAGGGGAATGGCAAGAAAGTAGACCCTGAGGGAGGAGATATAACCCAGAGAAGGTGGGGGCTGAAAAGACACTCTCTTGGATTGTAACTGCAATCATGTAGCCAATTTAGAATGAAGGGGAGCCATGGCTTTCCATTGAATAAGCAGCTTTCTTTATTTTGAAATGCTTTCTAAGCTTCTGATGAACTTTATTCTGTACTTCACTTTGATTTCAATATATATTTAAAATATCTGAAGAGGCCTGGAGTGGTTACTTGACTCGCATTACCTGAATCTTCACTAATTTCATGAGCTGCTTTTGTTCACTATCTAGATTCAAGTCAGGAGTGACTGGGCACTTTTAGGAAAAGCCTGAACTGCTGGGTCCAAGAGGGCCGCCAGGAAGCCGGAGGAAGTCCGAGTGCTACTTGGGAAGAAGCGGGTTGTTACAAGCCGCCCTGAGTAGGGCTTGCATCAAATCGCTTTTATTTTCTGTGAGCCGACCAGAGTCTTCGGAGTTGGGTGGCAATATAAATCAGAAAAATAAATAAATAAATAAGACCACATTGCCAATACTGTGCTCCTTTACAATCCTAATGCTTTCACATTTTATCAGCAACCACCAACCATCCACACATTTATAACCATGTCATTCCCACCTTCAAAGGAGCAAAGGAGGCCCGGCCAACGGCAGCAGCCTTGCAGGGACATTTCCCGGGTCAGTCCGGCTGGGGAGAAGATCTGCCCCAGCTACAGGGCTTTGGCCACCTTCAAAGGAGGGGTGAGACAGGACCTCTGGCCAGGACCACCTGGACTTCACCAGCTGCTGGCACTCCTGGGCCCCCGCCCCCATGCTGGGCTTTATAGGGACGGTGCAGCAGGACTTTTTACCGCCGCACTCAGTCTCCAGCCCGGTGGGGTGAGAAAGGACCTCTGGCCGGGATCGCCTGGACTTCACCAACTGCTGCACCTCCCGGGGGCCCGCCCCATGCTGGGCTCTAAGATCTTGCTGAGGCAGATGCTGTTGCCTCCCACAGAAGATGCCTTTGTCACTGGGGCCCCCCTAGGCCAATGGGTGCTCCCTGGCTTCCTTCCCCCTACCATTGATGTGGATGTTCCCTCAACCTGTTTGGCTGGGAGGGGGAAAAGGTGGGGGTTATGATGGGCAGTTCGGAGGGGACCTTTGGGGCTGGGAAGGTCACCGAGGGCCCTGGGGTCTCGGAGTGACAGGTATCTGTTATGATAACAGGTGCTGGTCTTAGTGTCAATTTTCCTACCTGGGAATTGGGGGAGGGGAGAGAGAGGGGAGAGCAGCCTGTCAGCCAGGGATAGGGAACAGTGCTCCATCTGGAGCAAGCAAAGTGGCCCCTGGGGCTCAAATTGGTGTTGTGACGGGCATGGGGCGGTATGGCGGGAGACGAGGGGCAGGCCGCACTCGGGAAATGTGGGACAGATGTGTAATATATGTCCCCTGTTCCAGCCCCCCAGTTACACCTCTGGTTCCTGTGCAGCTGATCCAGAGAGTCTCCTCCGTTAGGCTGCTGGTGATGAATGCCAGGTCAGTATGCAATAAGGCTCCCCTGATTTCAGATTCTATTCTGGGGGAGCTGGCTGACCTGGCATGCATCTCTGAAACCTGGCTGGCACCAGAGGACGGGGTTCCTCTGTCAGAACTGTGTCCAGCTGGGTTTCGTATTTGGCACCAGCCTAGGGGTCATGGGAGTTCCGGTGGCGTCGCCATTGTAGCCAGGGAGTCGGTGGGAGTCGCCAGAGCCACTGCTCCCCAAGTCCCGGGTTGTGAGGCCCTGCTCCTGTGCTTGGGCCCTAAGGGTCAGTTGGGAATCTTACTCCTGTACCTGCTGTAACAGAAGGGACCTGCCTCTCAGGTAGGCCCCAACGTACTTCTGGGTTGCAGCTCCCAGGCTGGACAACCCAGGACGCGGATATGTGTAGAAAAGGTAGTACTAGGCCAAATAACCAATCCAGGTTTCTTCAAGTAATATATTGAAAGCACTGTAACATACAGGATACAGTTCATCAAAAGATCAGCAAGCATTTCAAAGCACAAATTAACCATTAAAGGTTCCAGGGAAAGCACTCAGGCCCCACTCCTTCCACATGTCTCACATTTTGCGGAATGGCTGCACAGCCGTCCATAGAGAGAAAAAGCTGTGTGTGAGTGTCTGCGTCACTGGGTTACACCCAGAAGCGTAGCTTACCTTGCCGGGGCCCCGTATAAAAATTGTTTTGGGGCCCTTTAGATGTGGGGCGGAGCTAACGTCATGACATCATGACGTCATGGGGGGAGCCAACGTCATGACGTCATGACGTTATGGGCGGGGCCAAAAATAAAAATAAAATAAATAAAAATAAAATAAATAAAATAGAATTAAAATGTAAAAAAAAAAAAACCACACACACCTCAACCCACCCACCCACCCGAAACACAAAACCTCACTTACCTTAATCCTGGGGCCTCTTCTTCCTCCGCCTCTGCTGTCACCGCCGCCGCTGCTGCCGATCGCTCCCTCGCCGCGCACGGCGAAGGCAAGGGGCAGTTGTGGAAGGCGAGCGGGCGAAGCGAGGCAGCCCCGAGGCCCTCCCCCCGGTTGCCGCGGGGGCTCCCTGGCAGGCTGCGCCAGCCCGGGCGGGGCTCTCCACCTCGACGCTGGGGTGGGAGTCCACCAGCTGCAGGACCAGCTCGCGCGCCCCATCCCGCACGCAGGCGGCAGGTGAGCTCCAGGCGCGCGCGGCAGGGGAGCTCCAGGCGCGCGCGGCAGGGGAGCTCCAGGCGCGCGCGACAGGTGAGTTCCAGGCGCGCGCGGTAGGTCAGCTCCAGGCGCGCTCCAGGTGACCTGCCGCCTGCCGGGGGACGGGGCGCGCCCGCGAGCTGGTCCTGCAGCTGGTGGACTCCCACCCCAGCGGCGACCGTGGAGAGTGCCGCCCGGGCTGGCGCAGGCAGGGAGCCCCCGCGGCGACCGGGGGGAGGGCCTCGGAGTCGGGGCTGCCTCGCTGCTTAAAAGCTGCAGCTCCGACTCCGACTCTCCGACTCTGGCTTTTTTTAAAAAATTGGAGCCAAAAATGGCTCCAATAAAGTGCGCATGCTCAGAAACTCAATCTGACACATGCGCAATGCATCAGATTGAGTTTCTGCGCATGTGCAGTAAATTTTTGGTCTTTTTTATTTTTAATTTTATTTTTTGCCGTTGGGGGCCCCCGTAGCCCGGGGGCCCCGTATAATTGATACGGCTGATACGGCGGTAGCTACGCCTCTGGTTACACCTTTGGCCCTCCTCCTTAAGAGATTCCAGCCCATGATCTTACAGCAAGGCATGTCAGTCACATATTCACTTTCATTTTTGCAATTTCATGAGGTCCAATTGTTTTGAATTCTTCTTTCTCCCCCCAGATCAAGAATCACCATTTTAAGTGTATTAAAACTCAATTAAGTGGGTACAAAGCTAACAGAAAAAGCACCATTTAAAAGCGGGTGTTTTCTGTTACACCTGCCTCCCTGCAAGGTAGCAGATTCCCTGCCTGAGTTCTTTGAGGCTGTCGCCATGTTGGCATTGGAGTTCCCCAGACTTATGGTTCTGGGGGATTTCAACTTGCCTTCATTTGGGGTCAGCTCCGTGGCAGCTCGGGAGTTCATGGCTTCCATGGCAGCTGTTGGCCTGACTCAAGTAATTCAGGGCCCAACTAGAAGCAGTGGTCACACCCCGGATTTAGTTTTCTTGTCGGAGCAGTGGCAGAGTGATCTGAGTTTACAGAAATTAGACATCACTCCTATGCCATGGTCGGATCGCTATCTGGTGAGTCTGGTCTTTCTGGGAATGAGGCTTCACCACAGGGAGGGAGGGCCTATTTGACTGGTCCACCCCTGGCGACTGATGGATCTGGATGGATTCCAAAGGGAACCAGGGTTTTTTCCTCTGGATCAGCAAAACGATTCACCGGAGATGCTTGTTGACCTCTGGTACAAGAGAGCAACGGTGGCCTTGGACGTAATCGTGCCAATACAACCTCTCTATGCTCGAAGGCAGCACTCTTCTCTATGGTTCACAGAGGAGATGAGGGTGCTTAAACAAGCAAAGAGACGCTGAGAGCACCGCTAGGTGAAGACTCAGAGTGAGTCTGACCAAACACTTGCTAGAGCTGATATTAAGGCCTATCAGCGGACCGGAGAGGCTCTCTGGTTGTACCATAGGCTAGAGAGGCGCATCCCTCTAGCACTAGGAGGAGGGCCTTGTCCGTGTCTGCTCCGGCCCTATGGAACCTCCTGCCAAGTGACCTGCATCTCCAGATGGAGCTGTTGCCCTTTAGGAAGAGGGTTAAGACCTGGCTGGCAGAGCATGTGTGGGGTATGGGCCGGACGGTTGCCCCAGTCTGTTGGCTCATCTGACCTCCTCTCTCTCTCTCTCTCTCTCTCTCTGTCTTACTTAATCTTTTTACTTAATCTTTTTAATCTTTTAATCTTGATTTTTTTATATTGTGTTTTTATTCTGTTTTAAGTGTTTTGGAGAGTTTATTAGCCACACTGGGTCTTTTTCAGGAGGACGGCATAAAAGTGTGATTAAATAAATAAATAAATAAACCAGAGAATAAGTGTGGCCTGTTTTCAGCTATAATTCTAGTATCTAGTTCTCTTGGACAAGGTGCAGAAACAAAAATCTCCCAAACAAGCACCTTTCTCTAATACTAATAACAGAGCAGTAACATACAGTATTTAATAGGAGGCTTACCAGGTTTTCCATATCTGTTCGAGCCAACATATATGTTCGAACATTGCTGTTTTGATGCAGCAGAGTGTATAAAAGGAGGGTTGCTTGATCAGAGTTCTGCCGCTCACACAAAGTGGTGTATAAACTGTTAAAATTAATCTGGAAAGTATAAGGATTTGGTGAAGGAAGTACTGTGCTATCTGGAAGACAAATAAAAATAATTATAGAGCTCAAAAAGGATTCTCTCCCTGATTTTTGTGCTTTTCATTCTGATTAGCCACAATAAAGTAAGTATATTCCTCAGAGTCTTTTCAGATGCTGTCTCACTTGCAGCATAAACACATGATTTAAAAAAAAATTAAGGTATAGGGCCCAAAATTTGTATCTGTAAGGTATACAAGTACTGTTGAAATGGAGCTCAGGTCTGGTATCACTCAATAACTGAACAATACTTACAAGCTATTTAGATCATAGACAACTTGTTGTATCTGAGTTGGTTGTGCTTTGGCCTAAATTGAGCTTCACTTAATCCTATGCAACAGAGTGAGTGAGTGAGTGAGTGAGTGAGTGAGTGAGTGAGTGAGTGAGAGAGAGTGTGTGTGTGTGTGTGTGTGTGTGTGTGTGTGTGTGTGTGTGTGTGTGTGTGTGTGTGTGTGTGTGTGTGTGTATTTACTGAACAATAACAAACTCTCTTTATGAAAAGCTATGCCTCAATGATAGCACAAAAGTAGAACATAAAAGGATGGAGCACTGTTCATGATCCATGTGTGCTTCTCCTAGGCATCCTGTTGGCCATTTTGGAAGAGAACCTTATCCTAGATAGATATAGGTTTGATCCATCATGACTCTTCTTATATTCTGCAAGGTTGCACAGGAAATCAATTCCTAACCTCTCCTGTTAAAGGATCTCAAAGACTGAGGCAAGAAAAGCACGCCAGTGGGCACCTCTTCTCGACATCCGACACATTCCTTAGCAAGAGCTAAGGATCATGTCGGATGCCGAGAAGAGGTTCCTGCTCGCGCGCCTTGTGGCGCACCAGCAGGCGCCTTCTCTTGCCACCCGACACGACCCTTAGCGCATGCTAAGGATTGTGTCAGGTGCCAAGAAGAGATTCCCACTCGCGTGCCTTGTGGCGCACCAGCGGGCGCCTTCTCTTGCCACCCAACACGACCCTTAGCGCTTGCTAAGGGTCGTGTTGGGTGGTGAGAAGAGGTGCCCACTGGTGCGCCTTGTCGCGCACCAGCAGGCGCCTCTTCTCCTGTGTTCGAAGCCTCTAGGCTTCGAACACAGCCTGGATGGGGGTCGGAAGAAGCCTAGCGCAGCCTCACTGGGCTGCGCTAGGCTTCTTTCGAACCCCATCAGGGCTGTGAATGACTTCAGGAACAAACCTCTTGGTTTGTCCCCAAAGTCAAGCTGACCCTAGGCTAGCAATCACTAGCCTAGGGTCAGTTTGACTTCAGGGACAAACCGCACGGTTTGTCCCTGATGTCAGGGCTTTTTTTTTTTAGCGTTGTTCGATGCATGCAATGGATAACGCTAAAAATCGGATAACTTCATGACTTGTGGAACCAAGTCATAACGTTATCCGATGTTCTAGTGTATCTGTAAGGAAGAATTTAAGTCAGTGATGTTACATGCCATCAAGTCACCTTTGACTCGTGAATGAGATCTGTCCAAAATGTCCTGTCCTTAATAGCTCTGCTCAGCTCCAGTAAATTCAAGGCTGTGGCTTCCTTTATGGATCCAGTCCATTTTATATTTGGGTCTTCTTTTTCTGTTGTCTTCTACTATTCTAGCCAGTTACAATGTGCCCAAAGTATAACAGACTCAGTTTCATCATTTTTGCTTCCAGAGATAATTCAAGCTTGATCTGATCTAGAACCTACTTGTTTACCTTTCTGGTGATCTTGTGTAACTGCAAAGTTCTCCTCCAGCACCTTATTTCAAATGAAGCAATTTTTCCTGCCAGCTTCCTTTACTGTCCAACCTTCACATCCATACAGGGTGATCAGGAATACAATAACAAGGAAGACTTTGGGCTGAGTCTTGTTGAATGTCTTCATTGTTGCCCGTCCAAGTCACAGTTTTCTGATTTCTTGGTTGCAGTCTTTATTTCGACTAATGACGGAATCAAATTATATAAAATATTCAACAATTTCACTTTTTTCCACATTGTTAACATTAAAGATGTATTGTTCTTCTGTAGTCATGACTTTTGACTTCCCAAGGTTAACTTCAATCCTGTTTTGCAATTCATGCTTTCACTTTCATCAGGTCATTTCAAGTCATTTCTGCTTTTAGCTAGTAGGTTTATGTAATTCTGTCTCTCTTTATTTTATCTAATATAGCTTCTTGTCCAGAATACAAGTTAAGCAGCAGGACAGTCAAATGTTGAAGCACACCAATTTCCTTCAGAACAACTCTTCTTTTGTGTCCCACTCAAACCCTGGACTGCCAAAACGAAGTCACTTTCTTGGCTTTGTCATTGGCCATACTTAAGTCCTCATCGGTGCATGTTTCTGGCAGTAATCGGCAGGCCAGTAAATGAGCCGGATTCTGTATCTCTCCACATTCACAGTGTGTGTTGTTGGCCACCAGCCAACAAAAGGGTATATTTTCTCAACTGGCATAGGTTTCAGGCATACTGTCACTATACACATGGCTTCATTAACAGTGATGTCAACTTGTTTTGCATGTGTGAATCAGCTCCATGCTGGAGCAGCATACTCTGCTGTGGAGACATTCAGGGCCAAAGCTGATGTACACAGCATGGATAGATGAGTTCCCTATTTATAGTTTATGAGTTTCCTGATGATGTTGTTCCATGTCCTTACTTTGGCTTTTGGTATTCAGGCAATGTTGCTTAAAAGAGAATGTCCTGTCAAGCGTCACACCAATTTAGGTAAAAGGTCAATTCCATAGCTTCTTACATAAATAGGGGTTTTACATAAATCAATGCATCTCCATAGGGATGCGTTGAAAAATAAAGAAAACAAGCTTGAAATTTGTTTTCAACGAATCCCTATGGAAAATTGCACTTTGCACCACTGTAAGTGACCAAAATAATAAAAATCATTACTTGGTTCAATTCATTGTGGAAAGAGAGTTTTAGGATGATACAAACCTTGTGTGTTCTTGAAGGACATAATTGCTTGTCTGTAAGGGTTTGGTGTATCTGGGGCATCGGTCAGATTTGCTAGCACAAGCAGCAGTAGAAGACTTTGATTAGCAAGAGGTGAAGACTCATCCTGTTGAGGACCACGTTTGCTTCCTACACCTCCTAATGTGAAGACAGTCCACAGGCCAGCTAAAGGAAATTGAGAAAATATATTTTCAGATAACCCTGATGTGACACTTGAACTACATTCTGAGCTCTATTTACTTTGTACCCAACAAGGATAAACTTTAGATGTTTGAGGCCACAAATGCAGCTGTATCCTCACCTCATTCTTGGAGGACAGAAGTACCTGCTGGATAAAAATTCAGTTCAGAAGTAAGGAACAGATCGTCATATGTATGATATTATGTTGCAAGGTCAAGAACAGAAGGAGGAAGAAACATAAATCTGCTTGTACTAGTACAACAAAAGTAAATTAAGCAATAAGATCAATTTGTGCTGCTAGAAAGGAAGCTGTACCACTATAAGACATTTAAATTACAGTTGTATCTCACATAAAGAGCATAATGCGTTCCACAGGATTGCTCTTTCAGCGAGTTTGCTCTTTAAGTGGAACACCATTGTAAGCGACCAATTGTGACTTCTGGTGGGGGGATTGCAAACCCTGATTTGTTAAGCGAGTTTTTGGTTGGTTTTAGTTGTTAGGTGAAATGACCATTCAGAGAAAATTCTGCTCTTTAAGCGAGTTACTCTCTAAGTGAGGCACTCTTTATGTGAGGTTTTACTGTACCTAAAACAAGAAACAACCTTGAGGCATTGCAAGGACCAGAAGGTTTTACAGCACATATGTTTTCATGGAGTGCAGGTCCATATCCATACAACAAAGTAACCTCAGGAACAAACTTTTTAGTTTTTAAAGTAAAAGATTCTTTGTTCATTTTGCGGCAACAGACTACCACAAAAACCTTCGCACCTTTATTGAGTACATATGCATACCAACATGGCTACCCAATATGAAACCAGAAATGGCTGTAGTAGGAGTAGTGAGCCTCTGAAGTAAAGGTAGCCAAGCCTAGATGGTGTTCTGCCTAGCATCCCAGGATCTGAATTTGATTGGGAAATAGTGGGAATTCCCACAGGGCATGATAAACCAGCTGAACAGTTGAACTTAATCATTTGTTCTTCTATTAAGGCAGCAATTCCTTTCACTAAATGATTACAACAGGAATTGTCAACCTGCAGCCTAAGGCGTCATTTCATGTGCCCCCCCCCCCCCCCCGTCTCCACCACACCTGGAAGTGCCATGTGGTGGAGAAAAGGCAAAATGGCAATCCGGCTCCTGAAACTGTCTGAGGGAGCGTGACCTGGCCCCCATCTTTAAAAGGTTGAGAACTCCTATATTACAATCACATCTTGGGGAGGGGCACATAATAATGCAGTGATGGTAAACCTTGGCACTCCAGCTATTCTTGAACTTCAATTCCCAGAAACGTACACCCATTTGTGTGGATTCATAGGGACTTAGGCTTCTGGGAACTTAAGTTCAAGGACAGCTGGAGTGCCAAAGTTCACCATCACTGTATTAATGTCATTTGTCTATTTCACTATAATACTGGCTAACCTCCCAGTACGGCATTGAGCTTCTTTTTAAATACAGAAAGCAGCTACAGTATTAGGCTTTCACACTAAAGGCTTAATGTCTACAGTGGGATATATCAAGCTGCATAGTGAAGTGCAAAAGCTAAATGCAAATAACACAATTGTTGTGGAATTTCTCTTAAACAGTCACAGATGCAATCACCATGCATTTGGGTAGGTGGTCTAACCAAATATATTAAGGCACCTTGTGGATTCCATAAAGCACAACCAGTGCCCCACAGCAATGCCACGTGTTCTTCAAACAAGGTTAACCTCACACTGAGTTCCCTACAAACAACCATAATTGTCCCAATATGACATGGTGTAATCTGTGGAACGAGAGCAAAAGCTATGCAGAACTGAAAGCTTGCTTGCTGCACTATATCAGCCACTGAAAGGGGAACAAAGTTTGCTACCTGCCAGTTTCAAACAAACTAACCAAAAGCCCAACTTTCCCCAAACATATTAGTAATATTTGGAAAGGTAACTAAACACATTCCATCCTGTCATTTTTGCTGCCATTCCACTGTGCCAATTTTTTTATTGTAAACTTCTGAAGAGAGAGAACTCCCCCTTTAAGTTTTCACCTTCTCACATACACACACAATTAACACAATCTCATAACGTGGCAGAGAAACAAGAGAAGGTTGAGTGGGGAAAGAAAATAGGATAGAAGGGCTGCAGAAAAGGACTGAGAGCCAAGCCTCCGGTTTTTATGTCAAGAGTCAAATTCAGACATGTAGGCTCAGAAAGCATGGAAACAGGAAGAGCAAATATGTCAAAAAAGGAATTTGTTCTTTCTGTCATCTTCTGCATACTGTAGTTACAAGGATTATTCATAAATCTGGGGGTGTAAGAAAATACAGTACTGACATTCCAACAGAGGCATGTTAGAATTGGATAATAAATTTTGAAGGTTTGACATCAATACCACATTATTTTAAAGAGAATTCCTATTATTCAGTTACATTTTACAGTCTGTATGTAGCATTAAGAGTGCAAGCTTAATTCAATGAATGGCATTTGACTAAGATAATTAACGGACGCTAGTTTGCAATACACAAGAAACGACAACAGAAAACTAATTATGAAAGGATAGTTTCTAGGAGACATGAAGTCTGGCACAACAAAGACAGTTTAAACATATGAATTCTTGTAGATTGGCTTTGCTTTGAGATATTAGCACATGACAAGGTTTCAAGCAAGGCAGACAATATTTAAATGTATTTATGCAAGCTTTAAATAGCAACCAAACATCAGTGGGACTTGGACTTCATTTCAATTTTACAAAACCCGTGATTGAAACAATAAAGATGCACAAGTCTTTTGACCTTTTGGTGGAAGTCGGGCTGGGCTGGGGGGACTGTAATAGCTTTTGGATGTCTCTGGATCGTCTCTTCATTTTTTAACTTTTTCAAAAGATCCTCCAATTGTGAGCAGGACAGAGACAGACAGTCACTCTGTCTGTACAAAAAGGGCTAAATTTGCCCCAACATCCATTCCAACCTTGGAACTGAGGGCATAATCCAAACAAACATTAGGTACAGTACTATTAAAATCCTGTTGACTTTAATGGAGCAGTCAATTATATGCTTAAATCTGTCCCACACCTGGTAGCATTTGAAAAGCTTATTTTTTTTTCTATATCCCACCTATAATTACAGATCTACAGCAACAAAAACATGTGCCCCTTTTCTATTTAATGAATTGTCTTTATAGAGAGATTATGGTGACTGTTTTGGAAAATGTATCTCATTGACTGCACAACCATTAAGTCAACATAGAAAATGTTTGAGCTTTCAGAGAATTCCATATCTATGTAAAGGTACAACTATGATCTTATCATAACTCCTGCTTCCAATACTATGCCTATGGCATCACCCATTACCTAGTGAAGTATATCCCTTGTTGAAAAAGAACAAACTCAAAGAGAGGAAGGGAAAGTGAAATTATACACACACACAATCACTTGCATTGAAATCAAATTTTGAGTGTGAAAATTTGAATGTAGAAGCCCTCAGTTGAGGACAAAAGGAAAGAGAAAGGAAAATGACACTGTTCAGAAGTGTGCCAGAGGCTGCCCAGTCAACTGAAAGACGCAAATAAGACTTTTACAAAACAAAAAACAGATTACGTAACTTTCACAGAGGACAGCCTTAGCAGTAATGGGAGATTTTCAAATATCCTGACATCTGCTAAAAGTCTAAATCTCCTAAGAATGGAACATTCAATAAATTCTTGCCTTATCTTGCTGAAAACATCATTCCTCAGAGAATGGAAGAACAAATGATCGGCTGTTCTGGCCCTAACCCTGAGCAAAAGGAAAGAATCTTTTTGGGGTAGGGGTGGGGGGAGTTTTCTTGGAAGTCACAACAGCTAAACAAGTGAAAACTGAGTGTAGTCAGCTGTGTATTTTGGACTATAGGAAAGATGATATCAAAAGGAGCTGATTGAAACACCACAGCCAAAAACTCTGAAGGAGCAAAGATTTCTAGATAGAAGGAAGGTCCCATGGTGGAACAAGAAACCCCAAGAAGCTGGAACTCTGAGGAGATAAGAAGTGGGAAAGACATACAAATAAGGATGACTTCAACAGAGTAGCTTGGGCTTCCAACAGTGGTGTCAGAGAGTCTAAAGCCCACAGTGAGTAGTGTTATAGACAACACTACTAATTAGGAGCAAAAAACTCCAAAAACCACATAGGTCTGTTGTTTGGTGAAGATGTGTTTAGCCAGAGGGATAAGGAAATGCAGAACCATTCAACTCCCATTCTATTGCAGTCCTCTCCTACAACAGTAGAAGTGTTTGACCCAAGATGAGCAGAACCAATGTTACAAAGGAAGGATGGAAAGCTGAGAATAAAACAAGCTGATAGTTAAAGAGTCTGTCTGGCCAGGTCATCCTGCCATGGTAAAAGAGTAGACCATACTGCCAGTGACTCAACACTGAGTGTCAAGCAGCGGTTAACTAACCTGATAACCCTAAGGACTAGCGGTCTTGGGTGCAAAAGTCCACAGGAAAGGGTTATGGTCCCCAAATGGATTAAATCCCACTTGAATCCATCTTGATGGAGGGCAACAGCTTCATCAATATTGGCTTGGGGCTGAGAAGGACTTTGTGTGCCAAAAGGGCTCAGGACCAGAAAGTGAGTCACAGAATGGATCTGTGGTGGGTAATGCTGCAATGCAGAAGGCAGATGAAAGGCCATTGCATTATATTCTCAGGAGAGTCTTCATGGCTGATCACCATGATGATCACCTATATTCAGATATGGCAGAAGAAGAAGATAGTTAAAAGAATACTTAAGCTGTTGGAGATGAGCTGCAGTCTCCATAGCTAGATGATTGACTTCTGAAGATCTGCATTTCTGGGCTCAAAATACTGTGGTACGAACTCTATGAATTTTGCCTTTTCTCCTTTCCAATTTTACCTGAAAATGGTATTTTCCCTGAGGACATCAGATCAAACAGCCCTCAGGAAAACAATATTCTTTCGGTCTACTTAAGAGAAGGATGCCTCAAACCAGACGCTGGCTGTTTGCCATCACCAAGAAATTGAGTGGGAAGAGAGATGGCAAGTTTGAGTGGACTGGAATAGGGATCCCATCTTCTTGCATTCCAGGAAGGAAGCAGAGTGAGACAACCTAGTTTATTCAAAGCCAAATAAGCAAGGTTATACTCTAGTTTCTTCTTCAAATGCCGCATCTGATTCCAAATATTGTCTATCATCATGGTGATCAGCCATGAAGATTGTCCTGAGAATACAATGCAGTGGCCTTCCATTTGCCTTCTGCATCGCAGCATGACAACCAGTGATCTAGTTCCGTGCATCACTTCCTGGTCCTGAGCTTTTTTGGCACACAAAGTCCTCCTCAGCCCCAGGCCAGTATCGACAAAGCTGCTTCTCTCCATCAAGATGGGTTCAAGCGAGATTTAATCTACTTGGGGACCATTACCCTTCCCTGTAGACTTCATCACCCAAGGCCGTTAGTCCTCAGGGTTTTCAGGTTAATTAACCACTGCCTGACAAATGGTGTTGAGTCATGGCAGTATGGTCTACTCTATTACCACAGCAGGATAACCTGGCCTCACTCTATAGACATACTAAATCTCTGTTGAACCACTGTTGTTGTTTTTAAAGTTGCAATGTAGCCCTATCTTAGATTATTCCTCCTTTCGGGTGGGGGACAGATGTACAGTAATACCCCGGATAACATTATGACTTGGTTCCACAAGTCATGACGTTATCCGATTTTTAGTGTTGTCCGATGCATGCATCGAACGCTAAAAAAAAAGCCCTGACTTCAGGAACAAACCATTTTAAAGGCAGGCAGGGAAAGAAAGAGACCTGATCGGGTCTCTTTCTTTTCCTCCCTGCCTTTAAAGCCACCCCCCAACTGCAGCGGTCTCTGCGACTGCAGTAGGGTCGGGGATAGGCGCGCCTTTCCCCTAACCCTACTGCAGTCGCAGAGACTGCTTGTGTCTCTTTCCCTCCCTGTATTTAAACTACAGGGAGGGGGAAAGAGAGAGAACCAATCAAGTCTCTCTCTTTCCCCCTCCCTGTAGTTTAAATACAGGGAGGGAAAGAGACACAAGCAGTCTCTCTCTCCCTGTAGTTTAAATACAGGGAGGAAAAGAGTAAGACGCAATCGCATCTTACTCTTTTCCTCCATGTATTTAAACTACAGGGAGGGGGAAAGAGAGAGACGTGATTGGGTCTCTAGAGAACCAATCACATCTCTCTCTTTCCCCCTCCCTGTTGTTTAAATACAGGGAGGGAAAGAGACACAAGCAATCTCTGCGACTGCAGTAGGGTCAGGGGAAAGGCGCGTGCTTTTCCCCGACCCTACTGCAGTCGCAGAGACCGCTGCGGGTGGGGGGATGGATTGGGTAGTTCTACCCAACCACCCCACACCCGCAGAACATTGCCTCAGATAACACTAAGAATCATTATCCAGAATCGTTATCCGATGCAAGTTGTTTCCAAAAACTTGCATAGTTATCTGATTCTAGCGTTATCCGATGCAATCGTTATCCAGGGTACTACTGTACATTTCTTTCACTGATATAAACAGTTTTCATGCACTTCTCAAAATGCATGATTTAAACATTAACCAACAGTTTTTGAGCCAACAACAGGTTCCACTAGGGATATTTTAACACATCTAAGGGGGGGGGGGAATCACATCCTCATTTCTCTGTTTAATATGCATTCCTTTTATGCTGATAATATTTGTACTATCGTAACCTTTAACAACGTCATGCAAAGTAACAGATAAAGGAACAACATTGCCAAATTATTTGGATCTCTCAACCTCTAGCAGGCAACATCCAGAGTTGGAGGAGAGAGCTGACAGGGTGAGTTAAGATAGCGAGGTCTTGTGATCAACGCCTGCACACTGCTGGCACCAGGAAGGCTAGACCATGGCTCCAGTTCTTTAGCCTTGGCATGGCCACTTCCTGACTGACTGGACATATCTGCTTAACCAGCCAACCCTGTAATGTGTTTTCTCTCTTCGGTCCAGCCAGTTCCTTTATGCTTAAATGAGTTGTTTGTCCACTTATTTTTTTTAACACATAATTTCAAGTTTCAGAAATTTTAAACACCATTAAAATATTTGGAGGAGATAGTTATCTTTTGCTATGGGAACGACGTCTGATCCAAATGCATTTCTTTAAAATGTGCTGCCTTGCGATAAATGTTTCTGAGAACATTTTTACCAATAACCTTGAAAAGAAGAAATGTTACGTTAGCCATCAATGATGCAAGCTTTTACACAAACTATTCACACCGCTAATGAAGGTGTGGGAAAAAAGAAGAAAATTAAATCATATCAGAGAGTAAACAAAACAAAAAGGCAAAAAACACTGTGGCACTTTAAAGACTAACTTCTTTTTCTGCCATATCCACATCTGAATATAGACGATCATCATGGAGATCAGTCATGAAGACTGCCCTGAGAATATAAAGACAACTGCTGTATTTTAATGCTAACTTTCGTGGATCATATCCACTTTATCAGAAGACTAATGTCTTCTTCAGGTGTCCTATCTCTTCCAGCGATACGTCTTCCTGTACAGTACTTTACTTCTCTGAACAGTTCTTCCAAGGACATGCCACACCAGTCTCTCAGGTTCTTTAGCCATGAAGTCTGTTTATATCCAGGGGCTCTCTTCTCAAGGATCTTCCCTTGTAGAGCAAGTTGGAATACTCTATATTTCATCTCGTTCCTCATGATATGGCCAAGGTATTAGATATTTCTTTGCTTAATTGTTAGTTGTTTTGGGAAAGGTGGAAGGCAGCAGGAAATGAGCAAGGCCAAACATGAGATGAATTGAGTCTGTAAGGGAAGCCTTAGGCTATAATTTGCAGTTGACCAGAGCTATTGAGGACATAACATTTTGTAAATCTCTCATTCATAAGGTTGCCATAAATTGGAGACTTGATGTTATGTAACAACTATAATAATGCAGTTAGCTCATCTATATACAGTGGGTCAGCAATCAGCCTAGAAACACATTCTCATTAATCTTGATGTTAAAATGACACTGATAGTAACTAGTGTTTGAGGGGGGGGGGCGCTCAGTGGTTAGGAAGCTTGCCTTGTTAGCTAGAAGGCCAGCGAGTCTGCAGTTTGAGACCGGGGTATTGCACGACTGTTTGAGCGCCTGTCTCTGTCCCAGCTCCTGCCAACCTAGCAATTTGAAAGCAAGAAACTGCAAGTAGATAAATAGGGACCAATTCAGTGAGAAAAAGATCTTGGGGACATGGAAGGAGTCTCATTCAGGTGTCACCTGAGTGGAGTTTCTCCAGCAAAAATCCTTTCAACTCAGAATAATTTGGTCTGACATGAAATTATTATTATAGTGGGTATGATTACATCTGAAGAGACAATCACTCATTGTAGAAGATGTTATGCCTAGTTTATCGATGCTACTAAGTAGAACCGTAAATCACAATTCAGAAAGTGAGGTTTTTCACAGTTCACCTCCTAACAAGAACGAAGCGAGAGCACAAACATCAGTGCTACATTTACATGTCGAGCTTTAATTGCAAATTTAAATTTGAAAGTTTCCATCTGTAATGCTTGGCAAAGATATACGCTAAAATCTACTTCATTTTCATAAACTTTCAAACCCATCAATTTATAGTTCAAGATGTACTAATAGCAGCAGATCTTTCCAAAAATCGCACATTCCATACACACAGCTCTTTAATTTTCAGTTGTGCAAAGTTCTGGCAAATCAAGATGCTGCTGAAAATAGGCCACATGATCATCTAACTATCTGAAGTCAAAGTGTCATGCTGAAAAGGGTGTAGGCAACTAAAATTAAGAACAAAACCAGATGGGACAAACAGCTATGGAGACAGACATTTATATAAACATTAATGCAGGAAAATCAGGAACATGGTACAGTACTCTTAATTCCAATGATACACTATTAAACCACATTAACATTTTGAAGGGGTACACAGAAAGAGCCTCCTCAAAGATAGTAGTACTGTATTTGTGAACCACAACCGAGCATACCCTGGTAATAGCAACCTTGTGTTGCTAGCTAATCTTTATCATGCTAGGTCAAGTGAAAAGAAATGCAGAATGAGCTCACCAAAAGGTGCCTTCATTCAGGCAGTTTCACATCTGGCTTAAACATGGAAGAAGAAGAACATTTTGAAAGTAATTTTTAAGGGAATGCAATTACACAAACTCTACCACTGGTTACAAAACACAGCATGTCATAGGCAAATCAGCAGATACATTTTGTTGTTGTTGTTGTTCAGTCACACAGTCGATTCCGACCCTTTGCGACCCTATGGACCACTGTCCACCAGGCACCTCTGTCCTCGACCATCCTCCTCAACCCGCCCAGCTCTGTTCCTACTGCATCAACAATACCATCTAGCCCAGTGGTTCCCAACAGGGGATACACAGCCCACAGGTGGACTTCAATTCCCAGAAACCTAAGTCAGTACATTGGCTGATCAGTGCTTTGGGGAAATGACTTAGGCTTCTGGGAATTGAAGTCCAAAAACTAGCATTTGGGAAACACTGATCTAGCCATATCATTTTGGATGCCCCCTTCTTCTTTTGCCCTCCACCTTTCCCAGCATCAAGGCTTTCTCAAGTCCTCTCTCCTCATTTGATGTCCAAAGTACTTAATCTTCATCTTTACTATTTGACCTTCTAAGGAGCAGTCAGGGTCGATTTCTTCTAAGACTGACCTATTTGTTCTCCTTGCTGTCCAGGGGGCTCTCAAAACTCTCATCCAACACCACATTTCAAGGGCATCTATTCTTCTGCATTCAGCTTTCCTAATGGTTCAGCTCTCACAACTATACATTACAACCGGGAATACCAATGCTTTGACTATACGAATTTTTGTTTGTAAGGTGATGTCTCTACTTTTCACTATGTTCCCCAGGTTACTCATAGCTTGTCTCCCAAGAATAAGTCGCCTTTTTATTTCATGGCTGCAATCACCATCCACAGTGATCTTTGATCCTAAGAAAATAAAGTCTGTCACTGCTTCTACTTCTACCCATCTATTTTCCAGGGACTGATAGGGCCTGTTGCTATTATCTTGGTTTTCTTGATGTTGAGTCTCAAGCCAGCTTTTGCACTTTCTTCTTTCAAGCTAATCAGGAGCTTTTTTAAGTCCTCCTCATTTACTGCCATTAGGGTGGTATATGGTTTCTAAAAGGGCTTCAGATCATAAATATTAAGAAAAATGAAGTCGTTCCTAGAAGTATAATTGTCATCATACAAGGCAAAAATGGAGGTTGTGAAGGAAATATAGAAACAGGTATGAGGTATGATGTAAAAGTAATTTTCTAGAAAAGGAAACAGCAAAAATATCTAGACACTTTTATTTTGGCCTGCTTTTTTAGAACATACTGCCTTTTCCTGACATAATGACCAAAATCCTGTTGTAGGCTCATTTCCCCACTGCTTCAATGAGCCTACCCTAATGCAATTTATGAAACCTAACAACAGGATTTTAACAAGTAACTCCATAACACTTTTTTTGCCCATTCCTAAAGTCACATCATGCAGGAGGCAGTAAGGAAAACCATACCAAAAGAAAAGAAGCGTAAGAAAGCTAAGTGGTTGTCCGATGAGGCTCTTAAAATAGCAGAGGAAAGAAGGGATGCAAAAGGCAAAGGAGAAAAGGAAAAATACAGTCACTTGAATACAGACTTTCAAAGAAAAGCAAGGAGAGATAAGGAAACCTACCTGAACGAACAGTGCAAAGAAACAGAAGAAAACAACACAAGAGGCAGGACTAGAGATCTTTTCAAAAAATTGGGGAAATCAAGGGAATGTTTAAAGCAAAAATGACCATGATAAGGGACAAAGACGGCAAGAAGATAGCTGATGCAGAAGAGATTAAGAAAAGATGGAAAGAGTACACAGAGGAACTCTACAAAAAGGACCTCAACACTCCTGATAACAATGATGAGGAAATTGAACTTGAGCCAGACATCCTAGAGAGTGAAGTCAGAAAAGGCCCTAAAAAGCACTGCAAACAACAAAGCCAGTGGAGATGGTGGTATCCAGGTTGAACTTTTCAAAGCCCTAAAAGATGATGGAATCAAATTATTGCATTCTATATGCCAGCAGATTTGGAAAACACAACAATGGCCACAAGATTGGAAAAGATCAGTATACGTTCCAGTCCCCAAAAAGGATAATGCCAAATAATGTTCAAATTATCAAACAATTGCGCTCATCCCACACACTAGCAAGGTGATGCTCAAGATAATACAGGATAGACTGCAGCAGCACGTGGAGAGAGAATTACCAGAAGTGCAGGCTGGATACAGAAGAGGTAGGGGGACCAGAGACCACATTGCCAATATATGTTGGATCATGGAAAAAACAAAGGAATATCAAAAACAAGTCTACTTCTGTTTCATTGACTACACTAAGGCCTTTGACTGTATGGACCACAACAAAATGTGGCAAGTAATTAAAGAGATGGGAATACCAGAACACCTTATATGCCCCATGAGAAACCTGTACATGAATCAAAAAGCAACAGTTAGGACAGAATACGGAATGACAGAGTAGTTTGGAATAGGAAAAGGAGTTAGACAAGGCTGCACTTTATATCACCCTGCTTAATCACTTATACCCAGAGCACATAATGCGCAATGCAGGGATGGAGAAATCTCAATTTGGTATCAAAATTGCTGGGAGAAACTAACATCAACAATTTGAGATATGCAGATGATACCACCCTAATGGAGGAAAGTGAGGAGGACTTTAAAAAGCTCCTGATTAGGTTGAAAGAAGAAAGTGCAAAAGCTGGCTTGAGACTCAATATAAAGAAAACCAAGATAATGGCAACAGGCCCTATCAGTCCCTGGGAAATAGATGGGGAGGAAGTAGAAGTAGTGACAGATTTCACTTTCTTAGCATCAAAGCTCACTGCAGATGGTGATTGCAGTCATGAAATAAAAAGGCGACTGATTCTTGGGAGGCAAGCTATGAGAAACCTGGGGAACATAGTGAAAAGTAGAGACATCACATTGCAAACAAAAATTCGTATAGTCAAAGCAATGGTATTTCCGGTGGCAATGTATGGTTGTGAGAGCTGGACCTTTAGGAAAGCTGAATGCAGAAGAATAGATGCCTTTGAGATGTGGTGTTGGAGGAGAGTTTTGAGAGTCCCCTAGACGGTGAGGAGAACAAATAGGTCAATCTTAGAAGAAATTAACTCTGACTGCTCCTTAGAAGGTCAAATAGTAAAGATGAAGCTAAAGTACTTTGGACATCAAATGAGAAGAGAGGACTCACTTGAGAAAGCCTTGATGCTGGGAAAGGTGGAGGGCAAAAGAAGAAGGGGGCAGCCAAAAATGAGAAGGCTAGATTGTATTGTAGGCACAATGGGCACAAAGCTGAGCAAGTTGAGGAGGAGGATGAAGAACAGAAGTGCCTGGCGGACAGTGGTCCATGGGGTCGCAAAGGGTCAGAATCAACTGTGCGACTGAACAACAACAACAAAAGTCACATTTACAGTAGGCTCTTTTATTGCAGATTAGCTGCACATATTTCAGGCATCTACTGATGCATTATTCTAAGAGATACTAGTTGTTCAATTCTCTTATATTTGGCTCCTTTTTGTTAACTCTTTGGGGTAGATGGCTTTATGATTCTTATTACATGTAACAGGTACAATCACAGCATCCCTGTCCTAAAATACATGATATAAGAGTATATAAATGCACAGTATTACTCTGCCCATTTCCTAATTGTTTTTGAAGAAATATATTTAGCTTTAAGATAAAAGGCTAACTCTTAAACACATTTAAACAAATTTCTGATGACTTCAATAGCACTTTCATCTACTTTGGAAGATAAATCTAGAACATTAAAGGAGTTAAATTTAAGGCTGCTACGATGTGCAAGCAGAGCAAGGAAGAGCAGCAAAGCCAAATGATTCCAAGAAGGTAGAAGGTAACCAATCTGTATGGGTACAGTCCTACCTACAGAGCACAGAATAACCCTTTCCAGCAAAAATCCAAAGTTGTAGGCTTTCCAGCATATGGAGAAACACTTCATAATATGGAGATACAGTAGTATTTTTAGGGTGGCGGGGAGGACACCAAGAACAAAAAAAATGGTATCATAGCCATAGGGCAGGATTGGAAATTTCTAGCACTCTACATTTTGGATCCATAAATTCTGTTCTCTTTTTATCTGTGCACAAGAGCTGATCCAATATTATATTTCTTCTCCTTTGCTATCATCATCTTAACAACTGGCAAAAATGCTTAAAATAGAAGAAAGTTGAAAAACACAAAGTGTATATAGCTTTTAGTACTGAGTTGGATCAGAGATAGAGAGGCCAAATTCCATTCACACATCACTCCTGAGGGTCCAGCACATGACAGAAATAGTGGGGTTTAAGTGGGAGGTGGAAATCAGGAGAGTTGCGTTTGACTGCTTTGTGCAAGGAAAGAGCCTTATTACTCTGAGTTAAATCCATTATATTTGATAAATATTTTCCTCTGGCAGAATTCTAGGTACTGTATTCTAGAAGTATAGATTTGGATTCCTCTCTTTTTATTCTATATTCATGCTATGTTCAATATTAAGGACCTATATAACCTACTGATATAAGCAACCAAAAGCCAGATATTCTGTGGTTTGGCCGTAGCTTCTTCTTTTTCTTCCATGTCTAGGCCAGATATGAAACTGACAAAATGAAGGTACCTTTGGGTGAGTTCATTCTGCAGTTCCTTTCACCTGACCTAGTGTGATTAAGATTAGCCAGCAACATACGGTTGCAGTTACCAGGGTACACCCAATTGTGGTTCACAAATACCACAATCTTTGAGGAGGCTCTTTCTGTGCACCCGTGGCTGCAGCTGTGATAGACGAAATCTTCTTCATATTGTTATTACATGCTGTCAAGTCATATCCAACTCATGGCAACCCTAATGAAGGAGAGATCTCCAAAATACCCTGTGCTCAACAAACACAAGCTCTTGCAAACACAAGCCTATAGCTTTCCTTATGGAATCAATCCATCTCATGTTTGGTCTTCTGCTTTTCCTGCTGCCTACCACCCTTCCCAGCATTATTGTCTTTTCTAAAGAGTCTTACCTTCTCATGATATGCACAAAGTAGGACAGCCTCAGCTACATCATTTTGGCCACCAGAAATAGTTCAATTTTGATTTGCTCTAGGACTCATTTGTTTGTCTTTTTGGCAATCCAGGGAATACACAGGGCTCTCCTCCAGCATCAAATTAAAATGATTTTTCCCCTTGTCAACTTTCTTTACTGATCCGTTCTGGCATACATACATGGTGACTCGGAACACAATAGGGCAAGTGATGATGGTCACCAGTGAAACATCCTTACACTTGATAATCTTTTCTAATTAGTTCATTGCTACCCTTCCAAGTCTCAGTTGTCTTCTGATTTCTTGGCTACAGCCCCCATTTGGACTGATGATTGAACTAAGGTATACAAAATATTTCACCATCTCAATTTCTTCATTGTCAGTTTTAAAGTTACAGTATGTGGTTCTTCTGTAGTAATAATTTTTGCTTCCTTAATGGTTAGCTGCAATCTGGCTTTGGTACTTTCTTCTTTCACTTTCATTAAAAGTCATTTTAAGTCATTCCTGTCTCCTGCCAGTAACATTAAATGTTACTGTTAGCTAAAGAATTCTTGCAAAAGTTACTATCATTTAAAGTAGGGGTTCGAAACCTATGGCCCATGTGCTGAACTTGGCCCATGGCACCATTTCATGTGGCCCACTGCCCTTACTCCTGCCGCCGCCACCAAAAACATTGCTGTAAATGCACCCGTGGCTGTCATAAACACATTTACAACAGCCGCGGGTGCATTTATGGCAGCATTTATGGTGGGAAGAAACATGTGACTGGCCCACTCAGCTGTCTGAGGGGGCATGGTCTGGCCCATGGAGCCAAAAGGTTGGGAACCCCTGATTTAAAGGGTGAAGGACTTACTACCGGTAGCTGTGAAACTGCCAATTGCCACACAGTGCACAACCATTGAGGGTGTTGAGAAAAAAATGACTGAGACTTTGAATTTAATGGCTATATATTATAAGGATAACCAATTGAAGCCTAACTGCCTAAAAACTTAACTCTGTTTTTCATTTGAAACACCATGAGGCATCAAGAAGCTTGCAGGTGACTTGGAATGGCATCAGGTATGAACACTGTGTCACCCCGAAATACTTAGGAGTTACCCTGGATCAAACTGTCACTTTCAAGACCCACTGCCTTAATACCAAACAGGTTTTTGCCAAGAACAATATTCTGAGGAAAATAACAGGCACAATTTGAAGTGCCCAACCGCACACATTAAGAAGTTCTGTGCTAACTTTACGTTACTCTGCAGGAGAGTATGCAAGTGCAGTGCGGTGGAGATCAAAGCATGCAGGGCAGGTGGATGTGGTCCTAAAACAGTGGTCTGCAAATAGTGGCTCTCCAGGTGTTTTGGACTTCAATTCCCAGAAGCCCAAGTCAGCACTACTGTTGATCAAGGCTTCTGGGAATTGAAGTCCAAAACACCTGGAGAGCCACTATTTGCAGACCAAGGTCCTAAAAGAAAGAGAAAGATTGGTCACAGGATGTTTAAAACCAATCCTGATACAAAAAGTGCATTACTTAGCAGGCATCCCTCCATCAAAATTTCATTGAGAAAGTGCTGCTCAGAAAGAGTGGGTCAGAGCAAGTTCCTCAGGAACACATCTGCTATTTCATCACCAACCATCAAAGCAGAGACTGAAATCAAGGCATAGCTTCCTCACAAATTCTGCCCCTTCAAACAACCAGCCCCCACAGACTGCCTTAGAACTATGGAAGGCAAGCAAGGAGCTACCAAATAACTGGGCAGAACCACATGACTCTCTACTACCAGGCCAACAACAACCTGGCTTGTGTGGAAAGCTTTAAATAGTCTGTGTGCAGGGGTAGGGAGATCAAGGGCTAATCTAAGAAAGTGGGGTTTCCCTGTAGATGACAGCCTGTGTGAATATGGAGTACAAACTACTGTATCTCTCATATGATACAATGCATACAATGCTCCTCAACATGTACTGAGGAGGACCTTATGTTGGCAAGAGGAAATGCTGTTGATGTGGCTCGATATTGGGCAGATGTCATCTAGCCCCTTTTAATTCTGTTCTGTTTTTAGATGTGTTAATTTTAACTTTGTATGTTATTATATGCAGGTGGTGCATCTGACATGAATAAAGAAAGACTACCGTCTTCTGCCAGTAACATGAAATGTTACTATTAGCTAAAGAATTCTTGCAAAAGCTACTATAATTTAAGGGTGAAGAACTTACTAGTTGTGAAATTGGGATACTTCCTAGAAATTCGTATCAGTTGCTACAGAGTTAAGCAAAACTGTTGGGGAAAGATGTTATCTCAGCTGTTCAATTGCAGCCATAAAATCTCTGCCAGTATGCATATATGAAGAGAGAAACCTGTACAAATGTAAAGTTGGGCAGCCTGAAAATCAAATTCTGCAACAACACACCTTTATTTTCACCAGAGGTTCCTAGTATGGATTTTGGTTTCTTTTAAAAGGATAAAGACACTTACCATTTGGGGAACAATTTAAGCAAACAAAGCAGCAAGGCAATCACTAATCATAATGTTAAGGTTTCTCCTCCAACAAAAATACATGGGCTTGATTCAGTGTTTGCTTAGGAAACTGTTAAAAGGTTATTCTGAGTAGGTTAATTATCTGTTGGAATCTTGCCTCATTGCAAAGAAGCACCCAGTTAAACTGATAGTGAAAGAATATGGAGAATTTTAGGGGTTTTAGTGGGATAATTTATAGGAGCAGAGATACAATTCCTCCATTTTAAAAGATCTGCTGGTATCATCACCACTATCATCAAGAATCCTGTGGCACCTGAAAGTCTAACAAGTTTCATTTGGCACAACCTTTAGAGGAGTGTAGCCCAAGACCACTAGAGCAAATGTCAAATAAAACTTGTTAGCCTTTCATGTGTCATAGGACTCAGTTGTTACCTTTATTGCTACATCTGCATTCCAACACGCTCCCAGTGAGCCCAACGTGGCTTTTATCCTGTTTTTTCCTTTACAACAGATGTGTAACATAGATTAGGGTGAAAATTGGTTTGTAAGTGGGATTTTTCTTTTTTTCTTTTTCTTTTGGAAAGTTCTGAAATGTTTTGTGCATTATGCTAATTTAATTGTAACTGTATATTTTGTATTCTTTTTGTATCATTGTTAGCCGCCCAGAGTCGCTTAGGCAAGTGGGGCGGCATAAAAAAATTGAACAATTAATTTTTTAAAAAAGGGTAGATTTAAATCCTAATGCTTCTGGTTTAAATAATGATATTGGTTGTTCTTAGACAAACAGTAAGCGACACTGCCTTTGCATTCTGCTTACTATTATCTACCATTTTTATAGTTACCAATGAAAATCTGAGATACAGAAATCAGAACAAATTCTTTCCCTAAGCAAAGTCTGTCTAGTCAGGTTATCCTGCTATGGTAATAGAGTAGACCATACTGTCAACACTGAGTGTCAGGCAGCAGCTACCTAACCTGACAACCCTGAGGACAAATGGCCTTACGTGCCAAAGTTCACAGGAAAGGGCGATGGTTCTCAGTGGATTAAATTGTCCCAACTTTTGGGGACATGAAAGGAGCCTCATTTGGGCGTTCCCTGAGTGGAGTTTCTTCCACACAAAAATACTTTCAACCCTGAGTAATTTCTTACATTAAATTATTATTACTGTATATACTTGAATACAAACCTAGTTTTTTTAGTCCCAAAAATGAGCCCCCAAAAGGGGAAACGGCATACTTGGGTCAATGACCACGAGGATCCCAAGACATGCCGACAATTTAAGTAATTTTACCATATTTTCATGTATTTAGATTACTGAAACTCACTAACAGTTGCTGCATTTTTCACCTTTGGCTTATACTTGGGTCAATCTATTTTCCTGGGTTTTCAGGTAAAAATTAGGTACCTTGGCTTATATTCGGGTTGGCTTATACTCGAGTACCCGTATATGCTGGTGTATAAG
This sequence comes from Furcifer pardalis, assembly GCA_030440675.1. Lineage (NCBI taxonomy): Eukaryota > Metazoa > Chordata > Lepidosauria > Squamata > Chamaeleonidae > Furcifer > Furcifer pardalis. Next base: position 102,116,790 of record CP126896.1, on the reverse strand, counting down.
ACGACTTTTTACCCCTGAAAAACATGCCTCCAAGTGGGGGGGCCGTCTTGTACACCGGGTGCACTTCAGTTGAATATAATACAGTAATACCTCAGATAACATTTACCTTGGATAACATTTACCTCAGATAACGCTTAAATCGCATAACGTTAAGCAATCTGGGGAGGAGAATTGCATCGAATGTTAAGGTCCTATGGGATGGATCGGATAACAACTTTTAATATCAGATGACGAACAGGAGTTTGAAGGCTTTTAAAGGGAAACTGTCACACCAGCAAACTTGCTAGGGACTTGCCTGGCACTTGCTCTCTCCCTCTGTTTGTTACCTTCCTTCTATCATTGACAGTTCCAGTTTGGTTAACAGATTAGAAAACAAACAGCATGGCAGCTCCCATAGGTTTGTTGTTTCATTCAGCTTTAGTGAATTGTCTTTGGTGAATTACATTTAATAAACTTGCACTGTTTTATGTTTACTGTACATGTTTGATAACATACAGCCTTGTGACAGTTTTTCTGCATGTCATAAGCATTTGAATATAAATTAACATGTTGAAATCAAATCTGATGTTCTTTTACGTTTTATTTGGTGTGTGGAAGATGTGCGGAAGAGGGGGTAGTCTTATACAGCGAGTATATAACAAACTCTATATTTTGAGTGGAAATGTTGGGGGGTCGTCTTATACACCCAGTTGTCTTGTACACTGGCATATACGGTATATATGGTATTAGTGGATTAAATCCCACTTGAATCCATCTTGATGGAGGGCAGCAGCTTCATCAGTACTGGCCTGGGGCTGTTTTAATCATCACTTTGCCTATATTTGGATTCAGATATGGCAGAGGAAGAAGTGGTGATTAAAATCTAAATTCAAAAGCATTTCCAGTGAAGGATCCCTGAAATTCTTAACTCCTGTAAGCTTCCTGTAAGGGATTCACAGAATAGTATGAATCCATTTCACTTCAAGGTCCACTCTTGTTCCCTACTAAAAACAGCAATAAAACTCTGTTAAAGTCACCAAGCATAATTTTCCCACTGAAAAGTTAACTTAAAGAACTACATTGATACAATAATTATTGCTATCTTTTTCAGCTATTTGAAGATCCAGAATGATATTCTTAATTATAATGATTTGCATATTTTATATTTTGCAATATTATGTTACTACACTTTGTAAAACAGGAAGAGAGGGTAGGATTTCAGGCTCTCTCATTTTATATGAATGTCTCCACTAAAAATGGTTAAGAACCAAGACAAATGCATAAAATGGATAGCTGGGAGAGCAGAATACAACACTAAAAATACATTTTATGGATGAAATAGTTAAGGTAAGCTAAGGTGGCAAATCCGTCTATTTTGAAATGAAAGTTTTAATTAGCATACATTGCCCACTAGACAGTCAATGCATTCTTCACAAAAACTAAATAAAAGAGACAGAAAAGTACGGTACTTCTTTTAAGACCATAGCATTATCAAAACACTATCTTTTTATCTGGAAACATAAACAGTTCCTTTTTTCTTTTTTTTTCTTTTTAAAACTGGTCCAGAGCAATTTTACTGAAAACAACATCCATGTTCAGTTATTCTCACTTCTATTTTAACTTGCAATGTTGGAAAAACGGTCATTGTTGTACCTCATACTGTCTATCAATTTGCTCACTGTCAAGGATTCGATGGAGGGTAAAATGACAGGGCCATCTAAGGAGGCTCATGCCCAACCTTCCCAGACATTATCAGTCACGGAGGACAGCAAAGAAGGAGAAATGTTCACCCACTGATTTTCCAAGAAACATATCAAGTTTTTCCCAAGACATCTTTCACAGCATCCAAAAAGATTACATTGCCATTTCCTTCTGCCTCACAAATTTAAACTTCTAGTTTGGAAACACCCAGAGACTTTTCTTGTCCCCTCAACTAATTTAAGAGGAATGTGCCTGGCCTTCAATGTAGCTGGCCAATATGCTTAACCCCAACTTCCATAGCTAGAATAGGACCTGTATTCACTGTTTGGTCATAGCTAGAACTTCTTTTCCAAACTTTTCTTTGCTTCCAAATCATAGGTGCTATGAGGATACGATTCACTGCCAGGATGCAGATCATTGCCAATTTTTAATGAATAAAAAAAGGGGGTTGAAGAGCTTGACTGGGATTAAAGCTACTGAAAAATAAGAAATTAATATAATCTAAAAACCTCCAAGAACTTGTCGTAATCAGATGGTCCAATTACAAGAGGTAACATTAGCACACACACACACACACCACTAAGTAAGAGCGTTGTTGAGGCGCAGGGGATTGAGTGGTATAATTAGGCAGTGCTGCTCATCACTTGTCAATGATGTTGGGCCAGGACTAAAACTCACCAAACCGTCCTCTGTCGGATCCCTTGGGCAAGGTGAAAGCAGAGGGGCACACATGATGATCCACCTAGCCAGCGGGTGACATGATATCCAAAGGACTAAAAACACACACATGCAAATAGACTTGATTTCTCAAGTCCATTTGCATGTGTGGAATGTCATTGAGGAGTCGTCTACCAATGTGCGGACTCCTTGTTGAATAACGACTCCAAGGTATCCAAGGTAAAATTAGCACACTAACATATGATTACATTTCCTCCCAGTGTACCTGCATATTAATGACACACATACACAATCATATCAATTACATAATCTGAAAATCAACTTGGCCTTTGCTTATTTTAGCCAAACAGGCTCTCTTTCTCAATCAAGGTTACCCTAAATTGTATCACATCAAATTACAGTACTCCACCATACCAAGTTGTCCTTCAGCCTTATCTCCCCTTTGGAAAAAATATCTTCTCCTTACAGCTTCAAACGAGGTCCTTGTGCTATTTAAGTCACTCATAGGGACCATCCCTTTATAGTTTCGTCTATCTTGAACAGCATCAAGATAGCGTGCAGAGCACTTTCATGGTTCTTTATGTGGTTGGCTGAAGGACAACTGATCCTCTATTTGAAAGACTGTACAAGATACTTTGCAAGATTCTCAACATCTGTTAGGTTGAAAGGATGCTGCTACAATCAGTGCATGAATTTGTTTTAAGCAAAGAAAGAATGAAAAATAATTAGACAAAAAAAAAAGAACAAAAAGGGCAAGCTTTTTAAGAGGTTTGAAAGATGTGAGACCAGGCCAAAAAGAATAGGTTAGAAAAGAGGAAGGAAATAGACTAAATAGGAGTGATAGCTGTTTCAGAGAACATCTTTTGGGGGAAGAAGCCCTGTTAAGCAGAACACACACTTTACATACAGAACCCAGAAAGAGACCCCGGAACCACCGCACCTGGGATCCCAGAGAGCTACAGACCATCACTGTTACTTTACTGCAGTGGTGCCCAAACTAAGGCCCGGGGGCCCGATGTGGCCTCGACGCCAATTCATCCGGCCCGCGAAGCCCTTGTCGCTCCTGGAAGTGGAAGTAAAATACACCCGGGCCTTAGTGACCGGCTTCCTGAACCACATGATTGGCCGATGGCCCAAAACGTTTGGGCACCCCTGCTTTACTGGGATTTGACACTGTGAATCAGTTTGTATTGCAGATTAAAGAATTCAGAGGCCAAACATTAGAATGTATCATTATTTCCAGCCAGAAGTACATCTTAACAGAAAGCATGGCTTTCATGGGCCAACCTCAACCTACTCTTTCTCACAGTTACCATAAAAATAAAGGGAAAGTACAGCCATGTTCACTCAGCTGAATTTACTAGAAGAAAGGGAAAAATGTAATAAACAAACAGACTAAATGCAATATAATGATACTAATTGATTCCCCAAAGATTTCATTCTGGCTTATTTGCTTTCCATGAAAATGATGAAAAGCCAACAGGAAAAAGCCATCCACAATCTGAAAAATTCAAATAAATACACATAGTTACAGGAATGAATTCTGGCTGAGGGTTATGGCATTTGTAGAACAAAAGAGAAACTTGTCAAAGTGTTGATATTAATCATACTGAATTTCCTGCTTTGGTATAAGTTTGGACTTGACTACTCTTGAGATTCCTTCCAGTTTTATCATTCAGTGAGTCTATGATTCTACTGGCCTCCCAGAAAGATTAAGCTCTATTTTATCTTCTTCAGGTCTTTGGAAGCTTACTTAGAGCTAGCTGCTGTCCTGAAGAAAGGAAGAGTTAGGAAAAATAGAACCATAAGAAGAAGAGGAAGCAGAGTATAAATTATGACAAGCTGCTGTTGCTGCTCCACCTTATTTTTCTTGTTATTAATAAATGTATTAAGCTTATAATCACAAAAGTAAATTATTCAAACTCTGTTATGGATGTTATTGCTTATAATAATACTGTACCTACAACGCATAGGAGTAAAACAAAACAGCAGCTGGCGGGACTGGGATTTCGGAGGGTTTTATGCTGAGGGGATGTGGAAAGAAAATATGAGAGGTGTCACAGTGGAGTGGCATTTACTTTGATATGTGTGGGTGTGGGCGTGTTTGTATGTGTGTGTATATACATACACACATACATACGAACAATGTGTCACTCATCCAGGATTCCTGTGGTATTGTCATGGATCTGAAAGAAGAGGCTGCCAGCAAAGTATCTGGCTGTTTTATACAGTTCTCCTGTTCAAGTTTTTAACCTGTAAGGTAAAGGTCACCCTTGCTTGAAAGCCAGTTGTATCCAACTCTAGGGTCCAGTGCTCATCTCTGTTTATAACCAAAGAGGCAGTACTGTCTGCGTCTACAGACATTTCTGTTTGCCTTCCCACCAAAGTGATACCTATTTATCTACTTGCAATGTCTTGCTTTTGAACTGCTAGGTTGGCAGCTGGGATAGAAACAGAAGCTCACTCCATCATGCAACAGTCAGGTCCAGAAATGCTGACTTGCCAACCTTCCAGTCATCAAGTTCAGTGTCTTTACCACTCTGCCATCGCATACCCTTTTTAACCTGTACGTTAGCTTTAATAAAGTACTCATTGGCTCAAGGGTACCACATAGGCTTTTGATTGAGAACTCATTCAGACATAGGTCTCCCACATGCCACATTCTTAACCACAACACCATATTATATCAGATCATTGGTTACTGCAGAAACGATGCCGCCACTGAAACGTTATCAGGAGAAAACAATTCAATAAGTAGCACTGAATGCATATAATGCAAATTAGACAGGGCAGGATTTGTACCCTAGGGTTAGCCTCATCCAAGATGGAGATTTCCATGTGTGGGAGAACCTGTAGCACATACCTTAGAGGGATTTGAATTTGAAAACCTGCTAGCCTCGTGGGTTGGAAGAAATGAAACCTAATGTATGATGGACATGTTATACTGTATGATCATTGGCTGGATTCCCTTAGAGGAATGGAAAGGGGGGGTGAACAGTGTGTGAGGAAATAAAATTCAGAAAGTTGGGCCAAGATGCTCTCTTGATCAGATGCTTCTCTCTGAGGATGAGCTGTTAATTTAGAAACATGTAGGTCCTTAAGCCAGAAAGGGGAAGGGCTTGGTCTTCCTCAATTAGAGAAGCTTTCTTTATTTTGATGTGCTTTCTGAACCTTTTATAAACTTTCTTCTGTAACTTACTCTGATTACAATATACTGTACTTTTAAAATACCTGAAGATGACTGAAGTGTTTACTTGGTTATGCACTACCTTATATACACTAATCTAATATCCTGTCCCCACCCCCACGGACTCCTTCTCTCACCCGGTCCGGCCTGGGGAGAGGAGACACTGCTGTGCCGAGGGCTGGCGGCTATGAGACCTGCCGCCTCCGCCCCCAATGGACTCCTTCTCTCGCCCGGTGGCCCGGTAATAGCAAACACAGCAGAGCATCCTCCGGCTGGGAGGAGGAAGGACACCAGGTATGGGAGGCAGCGGCTGACAAAATCTGTGCCGCCATTTTACCGGACTCCCAACCAACATCCTTTGGCTGGGAAGAAGAATTGGATTGCAGCCGCAGGTGGATGTTTTCACAATATAATCTTTTCTACTATGATGTGTATTGTTCCACTGTATGACATTTATTGAACTTTATTGCTCTTTTGCACTACATGCCATAGTATTTTGATTGTGCTGCAATACTGTATTGCTGTGTAATGTGTACTAACCTACTATATGGTATGTACTGTATTTTACTGTTTTGTTATACTGTATGCTATTGTATTTTTGTTTGCACTTTAATATTGATTATTTGTGGACTCTGTGAGCCGCTCTGAGTCGGTTGTTACCGAGAAGAATGGCATACAAATCTATAAATAAATAAATAAATAAATAAATAAATAAATAAATAAATAAATAAATACATACATACATACATACATACATACATACATACATACATACATACATACATACATACATACATAAAATCATCTCTCTTTACAAACAGTTCCTGGAGAGTGATAAAGCCCTTCCCAAGACTGTGAGCAAAAGAGAAAGGATCCTGCTTGCCACTTTTTGCTATATGTTGAAAAGGGAAGGCAGTCTATAAGTCACTTTTTCCTACCCAGGTACATCTTGATACTTGATTGTCCCATGGCATCTTTTTGACGAGTTGAAATGTAGCCATCCAGCAGTTGTATTCACCTGTTGTATTAGTGTCAGAAACATGCACCAATCAGGACTTAAGTTTGGCCAATGACAAAGCCAAGAAAGTGGCTTCATTTTTGCAGTCCAGGATTTCATCGGGAGATGAGAGAGAGAGAGAGAGTTGTATTCATATCGGCTGAGTAGTGGCACTTTTTGGTCTCTTCTTGCCTGCGGTGGATGCCCTGACAAAGCAGAACTGCAGAGGATACAGTGGTACCTCATACAAAGATTTTAATCCGTTCCACTGGGCTCATTGTTGTACGAAACAATTGCTATATGATACATGCATCGTATAGCGATTTTCCCTATGGGATGCATCGTACAACGATTTTTTTTTGCTAAGTGGTTTTTCCCATTGAAAAATTGTTGTATGATTTTTTCCATAGGGAAAACTGTTATGCGGGACACCATTTTTTTCTCAAAACCTAATTGTTATGCGATTTCATTGCTATATGGGGTGACTGTTGTATGAGGTTCCATTGTACTTGCTTGTGCATATGGTTAACGTGGATGGGGATGCAGATACACATGTAAGCTTCTCTCTGAACAATCTCCAGGAATGTTCTAGACCAGGCTTACTCAACCTTGGCACTCCAGGTGTTCTTGGATTTCAATTTCCAAAATCCCAAGTCAATACCCTTGCTGATCAGGGCTTCTAGTAATTGAAGTTCAAGAACAGCTGGAGTACCAAGGTTGGCCACCACTGATATATGTGGCAAAGGAGTTTAGCCAGCTATGCTCTTAGGGTAAACAGTGATCTTCATTTTTATTTGGGATTTCTTCACATAAATTGATTTCCCCTCCAAACTGATCATCTGGAGCCATGGATGATGCCAGAAAACCACCAGAACTTGTCCCAAATGCAGCTACACAGAGCTACAAATGTACTCATCTCTAACAACCTGTAACGGAAGGAACTAATTAAATTTAACCTATGACACCTATGTAGTTAGTTTTGCCCATAGACAGTTATTTTGCTAAGAGCAGAAACAGTGTTTTTCCCTTGCTATAATTTGGCTAAGGAAGCTTTCAAAAAAGAAGGTAAAATGTTTTTGATGGCTTGTTCAAAAGGAAAAACAGCCATTTATCAGAAGTTGTGTGTTTTTTTAAAAAAAAAACCCTTCTGCTTCTTTTAAAATGTTCAGTGAAAAAATGTTGTTTATTATAATCCAGTTAACAGCTTGGCCTAAATTAAAAGGAAAAAATGTCAAAGTCAGAAACTTTCCTACTTCCTTAGCTCTGCCTTTATGTTTTCTTTTCTTTTTTAAAAAAGAAACAACAAGTAACAGAAAACCTCCTTCAAATCTGCATATCCAAAAAGTTAAATTAAGACAAATATTCTTATTTGCCATTGTAGCTGCCCACTTTTGGTCAGAACAGATTCCTTAATACAGGGAGTTGTTGCCATTTTCCCAAAGATCAAAGGCCACAACTGAAACACATGGAAGTAGCTGAAAAACACTTTCCTGTGGCAGTGATCTATGCAGCAAGTATAACACTTTCAAGGCCTCCTTGTGCGTCAGCTCAAATGTATCTCACAGAGCCATGAAAGGATGGGATAGGCAAATCTAGCATGGAAACCCTATACAGTGTATGTCTTGATAGTCACGCAAGGTCAATGGCTTTTAAGAATTACACATGCACTACCATAAAGAAATGAAGATTTGAGAGTCACATCTGTAGGAAACAGCAAAGAAGAAGAAGAAGAAGAAGAAGAAGAAGAAGAAGAAGAAGAAGAAGAAGAAGAAGAAGAAGAAGAAGAAGAAGAAGAAGAAGAAGAAGAAGAAGAAGAAGAAGAAGAAGAAGAAGAAGAAGAAGAAGAAGAAGAAGAAGAAGAAGAAGAAGAAGAAGAAGAAGAAGAAGAAGAAGAAGAAGAAGAAGAAGAAGAAGAAGAAGAAGAAGAAGAAGAAGAAGAAGAAGAAGAAGAAGAAGAAGAAGAAGAAGAAGAAGAAGAAGAAGAAGAAGAAGAAGAAGAAGAAGAAGAAGAAGAAGAGTATCTAAACAGAATATCTAAACTTAAGTTTTCTAACTTGTTGGAAATGCAAACGTTTATTTATTTATGACATCTGCTTGCTGTCTTTTCCAACAAAAAGTTGCCCAAAATGCTTTGAGGTTAAGAATTGGAACATTCTTCCATGTAGTATTGCCAGGCTGAGGCCACAAGGAAGCAGCTTCTTCATGTTGCTTGCTTGTTCGGTACCTTAACATCTGAAGCCTCCTTCTCTCACAATCGCGCAGCAATTTTGTGGTGCTTTTATTAAGGCTTGTCTGCATTGTTGTGGACAAAAAAGGATATTTGAGATGGTCTACCTCTAAAATATTGCCTTTTCCATTTCATTCGCTGCTCTTCTCAGCGGCAGCTTTGGTGCCAACTTCCCTGCTTTCATCCCCCCCCACCAAAAAAACACACACACACACACACATGATAACGCTAAAATTTGATTCCACAAATCTTGGTGTTATCCGATTTTTAGTGTTATCCGATGCATGTTAAAATCCTATGGGATGTATCGGATAACGTTAAGCCTCCATAGAGATACATTGTAACCGCACAGGCTTTAGCGGTTGTTATCTGATGCATCCCATAGGATCTTAACGTTATTCAATGCAATTCTCCGGGGGGGGGGGGCACTGCTTAATGTTACACGATTTTAGGGTTATCTGATGCAAACGTTATCGAGGTATTACTGTCCAACTATCTTAGCATACTACACAATAGGTAAAGGCTGTTCTGGCTCAAAAGCCAGTCCTATCCTACTCTAGGGTTCAGTGCTCTTATCCGTTTACAGCCAAAGAGCTAGCATTGTCTCCAACTGCAAATGTTTCCATGGTCATATTGCAGCCATGACTAGACTCCGGAGTGCATGGAATGCTGTTAACTTCTCACCAAAGCAGTACCTATTTATCTACTTGCAATTTCTTACTTTTTAACTGCTAAATTGGCAGGAGCTGGGACAGAGATGGGAGCTCACTCCATCATGCAGCACTCACATCTCGAACTACTGACCTGCCAAACTTCCTATATGACAACATTGCAAAGCCAAAATCACAATACTGCTTTCAATCTTTCTGAACAAGAGTACATTTTTACTGCACTTTGTCTATTCCCAATTTATTGCTAAAATAAGGAGTGACTTGTTTTACAGGGAGATTTTTTTTTTGTCTGTTTGAATGCTCATTTTGGCTCAGCACTGTTATATTATAGTGCTAAGTTTATATCTTGTCATAAACTCAAGAATCCACCACCTATGATTATCTATTCGACAATACTATTTTAATGCTACTATTGCATATATTTGATTACAGCTCTTACTTCAAACGTTATCCTTTTATTCTTTAAATTTTTAATATTGTCCTTTGTACAGATCACAAAAAGTGTCCAAACAATGTTTAAATCATACACCAGCTCCTTCTTAGAACATCTATAAAAGATATTTCCCCCAAATGACAGAAAGCTGTTTTAAGTGGTTACTTATTACTATGACATGCCAAAAAAAATCATTCCAGACAGAGAGGGATTCAATGGTAGTCACATAGAGGGCAAAGTCTAAACTTATTATTAGAAATCATCTTAAAGGGAGTGCACAAAAATTATAGAAACTACAGAAAGGAATCTAATTAAGTAGGGGCTTCTTATAAATAAAAAACTAGCATTCCCTTTCAAGACAGTGCCCAGTGGCCTTCAACTACTCAATAACCTCCTTTCTCCTATATACTCCTGACACTTTATTTTCAACCATACACATCCATCAATCATGATTTGTTAAATGACAGGGAAGGAAATATAGGCAGAATATGGAGAGAATGGTTTCCCACAGTCAATGTGTCAGACAAGGGTGTGTCTTATTTTTTTATCTGTTCAATCTGTATGCAGAACATATCAAGCAGAAAGCAAGACTTGTCAGGAAAACAGCAAGATGAAAGAGGAATTAAAATGGTGGAAGAAAAATCAATAATCTAGGACTGGCAAATGATAGCATATTACTGGTGGAAAGCAGCAATTACTTAAAATGACTTTTAGTGAAAGTGAAAGAAGAAAGTATAGTAGCAAAACAGTTAGACACCAAAATGATGACTATAGAAGAACTAAACAGTGTTAATATTGACAATGAAGAAATGTACATAGATCAGAAGAAGATGGAGACTGGGAAGGACAACAATGAAGGAATTAGAAAATACTAGGTGTAAGGATGTGTCACTGGAGACCAAGAGCAAGATCATCCACACTACTGTATTACCAAACACCCTATGGGGGTGTGGAAAGCTGGAAAGTAAAGAATGCCGGGGGGGGGGGGGCGTGTGGGGGGGAGTTTGCTCATTTGAAATATGGTGATGGAGGAGAGGTTCACAGATACCCTGGAATGCCAGAAAGATAAATAAGTGGATCCTAGAGTAAATCAAGTCTGGAATGTCTCTGGAGAAAAAAATGATGAAGTTGAGGGTGTCCTACTTTTGGGTACTTCATGAGAAGACAAGACTCTCTGGAAAAGACAATGCAGGAAAAGGTTGAAAGTGGCAGGAAAATCTGTCAATCCTGAAGGAAATCAACCCTGACTGCTCCTTGGAAGGACAAATACTGAAGCTGAAGCTCAAGTCCTTTGGCCACCAAATGAGAAGAGAGGACTCACTGGAGAAGTCCCTTATGCTAGGAGAAATCGAAGGCAAAAGGAGAAGGGGACAGCAGAGGAAGAGATTGGCTGGATGGCATCATTGGCACAATGAGCGTAGCTCTAGGCAGACTCCAGAGGATGGCATATGACAGAGGAACTTGGTGCACTGTGGTCCACAGGGCTGTAAAGGGTCAGATGTCACTTAACAACAAGCAGGAAAAGGGGGGAACTAAATACAAGGTGTATTGGCTCTATCAAGGAAGTCACAGACTTTACAAGGGCTGATCAGGTCTACTGAGGAGATGACATTTTGGAGATCATTAGTTCACAGGATCTCCATGAGTTGGAGGAGACTCAATAGTGTATGAAAAACAACAACAAAGGAAGAGAAAGTCAGCCTGTGTTGTCATTATCTGATAAGATTGGTGAGATAGAAAATAATGTTATGAGAAGAATGCATGTGTGTACATGTATAAAAAACCATGTGTACACACACATGCACACACTGGGAGGAAAGGAAAAAGAAGGGGAAGGAAGGGGATGGTTATTTATTTATTTAAATTTCTATGTGGCCCTCCTCGCCGAAGGCGACCAAGGGCGGTTTAACACATCCTAAAACACAGAAAAAGACTAAAATTCTAAAAGTTCTAAAATAACCCCACAGTTAAAACCAATTAAAACTACAACTAAAATGTTATATGATTTAAAACTTAAGAACTTAGGGGAGCAGGGGAGGAGGTCAAACCAGCAGGCTGAGGTCGTTGTGCCTCCAGTACCCCAGACCTGCCCTGCCAGCCAGGTTTTTACACCCTTCCGAAAGGGCAGCAGCTCTGCCTGGAGGCGCAGCTCAGTTGGCAGGAGGTTCCACAGGGCTGGAGCAGACACAGAGAAGGCCCTCCTTCTAGTGCTGGAGAGATGTGCCTCTCTAGCTGATGGTACAACCAGAGAGCCTTTCTGGTCTGCTCTAGTGGGACGGGCAGATGTCCTTGGGACGATGCGGTTTCTTAGGTATCCTGGCCAACTACCACATAGGGCTTTAAAGGTAATAACCAGCACCTTGAATTGAACCCAGTGGCACACTGGCAGCCAGTGCAGCTCCCGAAGCAATGGTGAGGCACGAGCATAAAGCCCGCACCCCATCATGACCCGGGCAGCCGCATTCTGAACCAGTTGCAGCCTCCGAATGGTCACCAAGGGTAGCCCCATGTAGAGAGCATTACAGTAATCAAGTCTGGAGGTGACCAAAGCGTGTGTGATCATGAGCAAGGAGTCCCGGTCTAGGAGTGGGCGTAACTGGTGTATTACACGAAGTTGTGCAAAAGCCCTCCTGGCCACAGCTGCCACCTGCTCTTCGAGCAGTAGTTGTGAGTCCAAGAGGACCCCCAAGTTACGCACCGGGTCTGTTTGGGGCAGCACTGCCCCATCCAGAACCAAAGATGGTAACTCCCGTGATAATGCAGGACCCCTGACCCATAGCCACTCAGTCTTGCCGGGATTCAGCTGTAACCCGTTGTCCCCCATCCAGACCCTGACAGCCTCCAGGCACCTGGAAAAGGCTTCTACTGCATCGCTTGGGTCCCCACGGGCCGAGATATACAGCTGGGTATCATCAGCATATTGATGATACCTCACCCCGTGGGAACAGATGATCTCACCCAGTGGTTTCATGTAGATATTGAATAGGAGAGGCGAAAGGACCAAGCTCTGAGGCACCCCATATTGCAGGGGCCTAGGGCTGGACCTCTCACCTTCCAGCCACACCGACTGGGTCCGGCACCTCAGAAATGAGGAAAACTAGGACAACACAGTGCCCTGTGTTGGGACAAGGAAGAGACTACAGAGGATGTACCGGGGGTGGGGGGAGCAAGAAAGAAAGATCCTGAAAGAGGTAAAGTATGCACACTTATATGCATGATGATGCTGGGAGGAAAATGTGCATATCTATATCTGGATGGTGATATGCAGAACAAGGGAATAGAAAAAAAGAGAGGGATTATATTGGAGAAGGGAAATGAATGGTCTTAAGGGTAAATAACAGGAATTAATGAAATTGGGAGTAAATCTAACTGATTTCCCCATTAAAGAAAAAAAGAAGAGTATTTAGAAGTGAGTTACAGAAATTGGCTGGCTAGATAGCTCCCATCAGACAGAGCAAGAGAGCAGTTGAGAGTCTGAGTTTCCATGCTTCCTCTCAGAATAAAAGTGATCCGCATGGCCTTGAACAAACTACACAATACCAAGTGCCCCTGAAGAAAGGAATGGAAAACCACTTCTGAATACTCTATGCATAAACAATCCTGGAAAGGGTTATTGTAAGTTGGAATTGATTTGAGAGCAGATAATTAGTATTATACAGAAACCAATTGATTTGTCTTTTCTGAAGCTGGTATTCTGCCAAAGCAGAAACGTGTGGGTTAAAACCACTTCTATCTAATTTTAGTTTGCTTTCCGTGGTGGTGGTGGTGGTGGTGGTGGTGGTGGTGGTGGTGGTGGTGGTGGTGTGTGTGTGTGTGTGTGTGTGTGTGTGTGTGTGTGTGTGTGTGTGTGTGTGTCTAGTCACACACAAAATGGTAGTTATTTTGGAATAGCACCTACAACATACAGTATTCTCAAAATGTGCACTCAAGTTCAAAAACACTGGGATATTTTCTACTTGCAAACCTCTCTTCTCTGTTCCAACAACCTGGGGCAACGAATGATCTGAATACACCTCAAGGTGTAAGCTACCATCAAAGCTGGGTAAGTGTGGACCTAATTGGCATACAGACAAGGTAACACCCCAAAATCTGTACAGTATAAGAAAGATGCTGGGCGCTGCATCTCCTCCCCTTTGGCCACACCAATGCCGGAGGAGGATAAAGGGCCACCGGGGGTCCCAAGGTGGATGAAGACACTGAGTGCCATGTCTCTCCCCCCCCCCTTTGGCCACACCAACGCTGAAAGAGGATAAAGGGCTGCCAGGGTCTCAAGGTGGCTGAAGACGCCATCGAGGATGTTGAGCCCCAGGCTCTGTCGAGGACGTTGAGCCGCGGGCTCCAATCCCTGGGCCTCAATAACATCTAGCTTCGGTGCCGAGATAGGACAATGTGTTTTATCATTTGAATTTATATTTTGTGACGTTTTGCCAAACTTTGTCAGTCACCCTGAGTCGCTCTGCAAGTAGGGGAGCATACAAGAGGGAACAAATAAATAAATAATAAGCTACTTTGGCTACCCAAGCAGGTATAAACCATGAAAAACAGTGAAAATGCATCAAGTGGATATCTCATTTGACAGTGATGGCAAAGCTGTTCTTGAACTTCAATTCCCAGAAGACCTGTTCAGCAAGAGTGTTGACTTATATTTTTTATTTATTAGTCATACTTATCAACCACCCTCCTCACCGAGGTGACCCAGGGGGGCTCCCAATTCATTAAGAAACAAACAAACAATAAAACACTCTTAAAAACATTCCTAAAAAACCCTCTCAATTTAAAACTTTAAAATCAAAATCTAAAAACTAATTGAGGGCAAGCAGGGCTTAAATCAACCAGCGGGCTGGAGTCATAGTCCCTCCCATACCCCAAACCTGCCCTGCCAGCCATGTTTTTAAATTTTTTCTAAAGAGCAGCAACTCCGTCTGGAGACGTAACTCCATTGGCAGGAGATTCCATAGAGGCGGGCAGACACCGAGAAGACCCTCCGTCTTGTGCCAGAGAGACACGCCTCTCTGGCCAATGGAACAACTAGAGCCTCTCCGATCTGCTCTAGTGGGACGGGTAGATGCTCTTGGGTGAGGCAGTCTCTTAAGTATCCTGGCCCACTACCATATAGGGCTTTAAAGGTAATAACCAGCACCTTGAATTGCACCCAGAGACATATAGGCAACCAGTGCAGCTCCCGGAGCAGTGGTGAGGCATGTGCATACCGTCCACACCCCAACACCACCCGGGCAGCCGCATTCTGGACCAACTGAAGCCTCCGAATGGTCATCAAGGGCAGCCCCATGTAGAGCACATTACAGTAATCCAGTCTGGAGGTGACCAGAGTGTGTGTGACCATGAGCAAGGAGTCCCAGTCTAGGAGCAGGCGTAACTGGCGAATCACATGAAGTTGTGAAAAAGCCCTCCTGGTCACGACTGCCACCTACTCTTCGAGCAGTAGTCACGAGTCCAGGAGGACCCCCAAGTTACGCACCGGGTCTGTTTGGGGCAAAACTGCCCGCATAACAGTAATTGAAATCCAAGAACACCTGGAGTGCCAAGGTTTGCCATCACTGGATAGGACCCTGATGGTGAACCTTGGCACTTCAGGTGTTATGCCAAGGTTCACCATCACTGAGATAGGACATTCAATTTTGAGAAGCAGTTTCCAGGCTGCCACAGCATATCTATCCTCCCACCCCCAGCCCCATTTCATCCATGCTTGATGGTAAATCCATACGCTGCACCTAAAAGGCAGATTTTAAACACTGACCTTTGAAGGAAATAAGTATAAAAATTCCTATTTTCTGTTTCTTCCCAGGAATCAAGCTACTCTGGAGTACACAAGCACCAAATGTCTCTAGAAGATCTTACTGATAGTGCTACCGAACTAGATCTACTATTTGAAACAGATGGTGACAAGAGTGAGAATCCTATTGGTCAGGACAGGTGATTACTAACAAGAATCCCTTTAAGGCCAAGCTGGAACTATTTAAACCATTTATCCACAATTTTAGAGGAAACAAAAACTTCTCTATGTTGAAAGAACAGCATTAGTCTAGCGAGTCAAAACGTTAAATGATATGCGTGATTCCAAATTAAACGAGCCAACAAGGGTTGTGGATGGCTGCCTGTACTAGCCACATAGTCTGTCTCTTATTCCAAATAACAAAAAATATGTTTCATTACCGCCTCCATGAGGAGACTCAGATGCAATGCCCTGAAGTTTTCTGGCCAAGTTAACACTGGCCAACCCGCCCTTTTAATACCACTCAGCAAAGTGTTCACTGAAAACATTTTACAAAAGAAGAGAAATTTTCTGCATTATTAGGTTACTCAGTTCCTTGTACAGGATGTCACCTAAAATATGGGGATGGATGGGTTAGGGTAATATACATAACACATTACTTTGGCAGCACATGGATCCAAAGATGGGGAACTTGGTTTCCTGCCTGCCTTCTTTTCCACCTACCCACCCACATCTTTGTGAGGCAGGATGAACTGAGAGGGTGTGATTGGCCCAAAATACTCAGTAAGCTGTTTTGATGAGCATGTTTTTCAATATGGGCCTCCTCAGTCCTAGTCCAGCAATAGCCTGATTTTCAACACCCAGATTTCTTTGTGCACAATTGACTGTCTTCCCTTACAAAGTGCTTCCTGTGAAATTAGATTAATAGCTGAGATTATCATTATTTGCTGGCTGTCAATCTGTATGGGTGATTCCTTCTGGGTATCAAAATGTTTTGATTATCTTTGAAAGCCACGTGATGTCAACTGCCAACTCTTGGAACACATATCTGGAGCTGGTTAGGAAGATGAAGTAGAATGTATACTGTTTTCATCATATTAAATCCAAGTCCTTCCAACTCTGCAAAAGCTTTCCTTGCTCTCTACCGCTTTGAGACGAGACAAAGAATTTTAAAAATCAGTATGTTTAGGATTAACATTTTGATCATGGTGGGATCTTTAAGAGGGAGGAAGTGCACATAATCAGCATTAATTGTTTTAGTTGCAAGGGAGTCACAGACAGCAGAAAGAGGGGGGTGAGGGAAAAGAGGAAATAACATGCATATGAATGTCTTCCTACCACACACAGCACTGTGGTGAGGTCTTGTCATAAAACGGATTCATGCTGAAAACAGATGCCCAAAGAGGTAGGACACACCAAGCTGCAAAAGCCTTTCATAGCCAAAAAGAAGGCCAGACAACACATAAAACTGGATTCAAGAAGACTAAATATGTTTGTATGATATGGAAAGCGATCTATTACTTGGACGTACAGCTTCAGTGTAATGAAAACAGCTGCTAATACACCCATGGCTTCATTTATTGCATTTGAAAAACCATTGGTGGCACAGTGATAAAACTGCTGTACTGCAGCCAGAAGGTTGTAAGTTCAATCCTGACCAGGACTCAAGGTTGACTCAGCCTTCCATCCTTCCAAGGTCAGTAAAATGAGTTCCCAGCATGTTTGGGGCAAAATGCTAATTAACTTGTGAATTGCCCAGAGAGTGCACTAAACACTATGGGACAGTATATAAGTGGGATTGTTATTACAATGTTTTGCTAGGACCTTGCTATGCAGATGAGTTCACAATATTATTAGGTAATTTCACATTATCAGCACTGAGGATATGAGTCTCAATTAGCATCAGAGTGGAAGCTTACACAATCCACACCAAGGGTGGACATATGGACAGCTACACTTACAGCCAAGTCCTGTGAAAAATCTCATAGCGTTGCCTTACATGGGCTAGACAGTTGGTGTAGAATTACTTACATAATATTGTCTCCAAATTAAGACAAAAAATAAAGAATACTATTTATATTGGTGGTACAGTGGTTAAACTGCTCCACTGCAGCCCCAAACTGTTGACATTGTGAGTTTGATCTTGATGGAGTTCAAGGACGACTCAGCCTTCCATCCTTCCAAGGTTGGGAAAATGAGTAACTCTGCATGTTGGGGGCAGGGAATGCGAATTATAGTGTGAACTACTCAGAGTGCACTGGGTGTTTTGGGGTGGTATATAAGTGTAATCGCTATTCTATTGTCCCCTGCTTATAAAGATCAAAGGGGAAAATGCACTCTAGTATCATACTGCAAGTCTGGCCAGGTAATCCTGCTATGGTAATAGAGTAGACCATACCACCAACACCAGGCAGCAATTAACTACCCTGACAACCCTGAGGACTAGTGGCCTTAGCCAAGTCCACAGGGAAGAGTGATGGTCCCCAAGTGGATAAAATCCCACTTGAATCCATCTTGATGGAGGGCAGCAGCTTCATCAATCCTGGCCTGGGGTGGATGAGAACTTTGTGTGCCAAAAGGGCTCAAGACCAGAAAGTAACTTGCAGGGCTGGATCAGTGGTACGAGTGTCACACTGCAATGTGGAAAGCAAATGAAAAGCCACAACATTATATTCACAGGACAGACTTCATGACTGATCGCCAAGATGATCGCCAATATTCCGAATCAGATATGGCACAAGAAGAAGTATCATATTAGAAAACCTGTGTACAAACTGAACTTGAAAAGCAGAGTGCAATAACACTGTGTCTCACACACACACACATACAAATGCAGATGTTCATGCTGCAGAATTACTGGCAGGTTTTCTCTCAGTCTTATTAAAATGTAAAGCACAACCCCTTTCACTTGACGTATCTTAAGCGATCATCTAATTCTGCTTTTCCCTACTGTGGCTGCTGTCATTTCCCCTCCAAAAGCAAGTTATCCCCAACAAGTCTTAAATTACACCAGACATTGACATTGGTTGCACTGGCAAAATGAAGACTCACTTGCTACTCCTGAAGCAATTCCATAAAGCAATCCTCCTCCATCTGACTCCGGCTGGAAAACCTGGGCACTTGGAGGAGGGCTTCTTTCCTGTCTGATGAAATTATACAGCAGTGTTTTCACAAGTCTGCTGGTGTACGGGAGACTGAAAGACAAGAAGAGTCAGAAGTCTAGGTTGATCTGCAAAGGCACTAAAACAAATTTTAAATTCACAGCATCCTCTTTACTGGGATGGATGACACTGCTTTTCAGAATTACATAAAATGTGAGACTAATAAGGAGACTGTAATGGTGATAGCAAAGGGACTGCAGTGGCTTAGTGGTTAATACACTGAACTTGACAATAAGAAGGTTAGTGGTTTGAGAACCGAGTACTGGACAATGGAGTGGGCTCCTGTTGTCTGTCCCAGTGCCTGCCAACCTAACAGTTTGAAAGCAAGAAATTGCAAGTAGATAAATCAGTACCACTTTGGTGGGACGGTAAACAGCGTTCTGTGCACTCCAGTGTCTAGTCATGCCTGCCACATGGCAACGGAACTGTCTGCAGACACAGTCAGCACTGTCTGTTTGGCTATAAATGGAGATGGATACTGAACTCCAGAGTTGGACACGACTGGCTTTTGAGCAAAGGCAACCTTTACCTTTATTGAATGGTGATAGCAGCCACAAGTAAAGGTTACATAAAGAACAGTAGCCGGTTCCCTTCCTGCTACTACCCAACTGCAAAACTTTCTCAAGCAATCGAAAAAACGCAAGAGAGAAGGGGAATATTTAGCCACTGGCAGCACAACTGGCAAGCTGCCACCAGTATGAGCTTCATGGGGGCAGAGAAGAGAGAAAAGGGATGGATCCACACTTACTTGGTACCAGTGTTGAAAAGGGATGGATCCACACTTACTTGGTACCAGTGTTGAAAACACTGGTGCCAAATAAGTGTGGATCCATCCCTTTTCTCTCTTCTCTGCCCCCATGAAGCTCATACTGTACCCTCACTTTCTTATTCCTTCAGTGGGGCTGATGGACAAAACCGCTCTGCCAGAAATCTTAGCTATTTGCTTAGAGAAGGCTTTGAAGCTAGGCTACAGCCACATGAAACGAGACTGAAAACTATAAGGTACTTTCCCCCCCCCCCCCCCGGCCGCTGAATGGTTTCATACATTCTTGCCTTTTCTAAAGGTAAAGGTCGCCCTTGCTCGAAACCCAGTCACATCGGACTCTAGGGTACAGTGCTGTCATGCAGCACTCAGGTCTTGACCTGCTGACCTTTCAGTCCACTCTCTGAAGGAGCCAGCCCTAAAACTGCAAAAAACTGTTCTCTCCCTTGATGAAATTATAATTATGAAGCACACTGTGCACTAATATCTATCTATCTATCTATCTATCTATCTATCTATCTATCTATCTATCTATCTATCTATCTATCTATCTATAGATAGATAGATAGATAGATAGATAGATAGATAGATAGATAGATAGATAGATAGATAGATAGATAGATAGATATTTACATCTGCTCTAGACCTGCTGAATCTTGCCAAGTCTCTGAGATTATAAAGTGAGACTGCACAAAATATTATTACATTTTACGTCAGCATCTGTTTTTATATTCTCAGCCATTCTTTTGTAAAAGACTTCCTAGGGAGGTTAAGTTGTGCTCATTACCAGTCTGAGATATGCTTTGGGTATCTCAGGTAAGCCACAGCTAACTGCAAACATCTGCACTATTTTGAGGACAAGCACAAGCATTTAATACTCCCAGTAATGAAAACAATCTATACAGAAAGTGGCATTGTGGTTTGACATACCATCGACCGTGCATGAGGTATTTATGCGCAATGCTTTCCCGCAGAATTTCCTTGTGGAAAAGCTGACAGGAGAGGAAAACAATAAGAGTTGTCACAGCTTCCAGAGAAATGCTGTATGTTATGTCTCTGCAAAAACAAACAAACACAATAATAGTATTAATTAAAATGAACAACTAGTTAATTTGTCAGCTGTTTATTTTTCTATTATATCCTAATGCTTTCACTTAATTTGTCTGCAGCAATTTTGGCTGAAGGGAGAATAAGACTGACCTCTGGCTTCTGTCAGCAATCAGTTACAGCCCTTCTTCCAGATTTATTTACTAAGAGACCATAAGACAAGAAGATGTTATTCCATATTCTCCCATATTTACTCCCTTTATTTTATTTTATTTATTCATACTTGTTTATCACCCTCCCCCCCCCAAGGGACCCAGGGCAATTCACAACATATCAATAACAACAACAATTTAAAACCAATTAAAAGATTAAAAAAATAAAAGAGGCTTTAAAAATTTATTACTCTTTCATTAACATATAAGTTACAAAAACAACCAACTTCTCCTTCCATAAGCTCAAGATGGTACATGTGGCTCTCTTCCTCACCACTTTTATCACAACTTCTATCTGACACAAGGCAGGCTGAAAGTGAGTGACTAGCCCCATGATGGTGAACCTTGGCGCTCCAGCTGTCCTCGGACTTCAATTCCCAGAAGCCCAAGTCTCTGTGAATCCACATGAATGGGCTTACTGCGCGCACTTGGGCTTTTGGGAATTGAAGTCCAAGAACAGTTGGAGTGCCAAGGTTCGCCATCACTGGACTAGCCCAAGGTCAGCCATTTTTTTATTTCAACAGTCACCACACATACTTTAACTTCATTTACAAGGTGATTTTTCTTTTAGTCCTGTGGTTTGCAATATTGGACCCATGCCCCACAGGGGGCAATCACAATCACACTTATATACCACCCCACAGCACTTAGTAAACTCTCTGGGCGGGTCACAAAGTAATTAGCATTTTGGCCTCAACATGCTGGGAACTCATTTTATCAACCACAGAAGGATGGAAGGCTGAGTCAACCTTGATCCCTGGCCAGGATCGAATTCACAACCTTTTGGTTGCAAGACAGCAGTTTAACCACTGCATCACCAAGACTCTTAACCAAGGGGGCAATACAAGAAGGAGTCATTAACAGTAAAGGCCTTTTAGGCTTCCTCCAGACGAATAGGAGTTCACTTTTTGAACACAGTAATACCTCGGATAACGCTAAGACTTGGTTCCACAAGTCTTAGTGTTATCCGATTTTTAGTGTTATCCGATGCATGTTAAAATCCTATGGGATGGATCAGATAACGTTAAAGCTCCATTGAGATACATTGTAACTGCACAGGCTTTAGCGGTTGTTATCCGATCCATCCCATAGGACCTTAATGTATTATTCGATCCAATTCTCCTCCCCAGATTACTTAACGTTATGCGATTTTAGCATTATCCGAGATAAACGTTATCCAAGGTATCACTGTAATAAGAATCATATGTCACCGGGGGGGGGGGAGATCAGAATTTTAGAGATGCTTAGGTGGGGCATAGCAACTGTGTAGCCATTTCTCAGACCCAGAGGAACACATCTGCCAGTAGCATAAGTAAGCCCATCTGATGATGCCCAACTATACAGCTGTTGTCCAGTTGCCTGAAGCACTTGGGCGTCTTATCATCCAGCACTATCTCTTCTTCAGACTGTCTCATCATCGGGTTTCAAGCTAAGAAATATTCATCAGTGGTCTACCATTGCTCTCCTCTGCATAATGCTAACAGTTATCTTGAGTGTCACTGCTGTTGTCTGTGAAAGATCCTCTGACAAGGTCACCCTTCAGTACTAATGCTTCCCAGTAGCTTCACTGCTCCCATCACCAACAGCATGATCTTCTTCTGCTGATGTGAACATCACTTCTGAAGAGGATGGATGCATTTTAGTCTGCTGTTTCTGGTTTGATCATTCTACCTCACGTAACTCTGCTTATGGTTCAAAGTAGAAAGCCTTCTAAAAGCATTGTTCCTGGCTTCTCTGATACACTCCAACCTCTTCATCAAACTAAAGGGTGCATCGACAAAATGGAGGTTTCTCCTAGGGTCCTAATATTAACTTTCTCAGAGATCAACATTACACTGTAATATGATGGTTTTTCAGTTTTTAGAATGCAAGGGAAAGATTGAAATATAGTTCTGTGTAAAAGTCTTAGGCTACCACCAACTGGTTTGGGGAAAACTCAATGCATGATATGGGTGTGTGAGTGTGTTTAATTTATTTTAATTTTTTAGACTTATACCCCGCCCCACTCGCGACAGCGACTCTGGGCAGCTTACAGGAATGCAAAATACACAGTTACACAATCATAATAACATCATACACAGATCACAGGTCATCACAATTTAAACAACCAAATACAATAAATGCACAGTAATACAATATATATAATTTAGTACAATGCATATATCTAAATCAGATTACAAGAACAACATATAATAATACACTATAACAGCACAAGAACCAGTAATATCAAGCCTTTCATCCTAGCCACGAGGAAATTCCAGAGACGGAGGCAGTTTGCCGCAGCGGCTTCTTAAGCCCAGAGTGGTGGCAGGGCCTGGGAGCGTCAACAGGTGGAGGAGTTCTGGCTCTCACGGTCGGAGGTCTTCTCTTGCCCTGCCAGGCTGAAGTCCAAAAGTGGTTTAACTCAGCCCCAAGCCACATAGACAAACCAAAACAGGAGAAAGTCTTCTACAGACTCTCCTCTCAATCCTCCCCAAGTTTGGTGGAGTTTGGAGTTAGTATATCCGAGTTATGCTCCCCAAATCATTCAATGAATTTTCCTTAAACTAGCTGGTGGTGGCCTAAGACTTTTGCACAGTACTGTACTGTATATCTTCTATGACTTAGGCATATCAGAAAACAAAACAAAATAAAATAAAAATAAAAATAAAAAAACACTGTAGCACTTTAAAGACTAATATATAAAATCATATAGCAACTTTTCTGCCAATTCTCTTTAGCAAAACAGTAAGTAACCAGGTACAGTGTTTAGTTTGTTTTCTGACGTGCAGGTCAAAAGTTGATCAGAGACCAGAATGGGCTTTCTCAGCAACCTTGAGACTGAAAGGGAGTCATTTAGAGCTAATCTGAATAATCGATTGTTGCTAATGGCTGTGTGAAGCTGTATTGCTGTGCTTGCTTGTCTGTCATCTTGCTTGACCAGACCCATCTCCCTTTGAGCCCCTGAATTTGGTGTATAAAAACCATGCCTGTAAATTTCACTCTTTGACTGAAGAAGTGGACTTGATCCACGAAAGCTAACAATAAAAATAAGTTGCCTCTAAGTTTCACTCTTTGTCTGATGAAGTGGACTTGGTCCACGAAAGCTAACAATAAAAATATAGCAGTTAGTCTTTAAAGTGCTACAGTGTTTTTTATTTTATTTTATTTATTTTGTTTTCAAATAAAAATAAAGCATTTAGTCTTTAAAGTGCTACAGTGTTTTGTATTTTATTTTGTTTATTTTGTTTTGTTTTCTGATATGCCTGAACCACAGACTAACACGGCTACTATTCCAAAAATTCTATGACTTAGTGACTTTCACTGAGCACTTTAAACTAAAATGTGTTATCTTTCATCCCATTATTTTGCGTTTAACAATGAAATGCTGCCTCTGAGATCTTCACTCTAGCAGAATTTGTCCCTGAGGCTAAAAGAGATTCTTCATCCTTCCAGTCATTTTAGACCAGGAGTTCTCAACCTTTTTGAGCCATAGGCCAAGTCACACTCCCTCAGACAGCTTCAGAGGCCGGATGGCCATTTTGCCCTTCCTCCACCACATGGCACTTCCTAGTGTTGTGGAGATGGTGGTGGGCCACATGAAATGCGCACAGGCCACATCTGACCCACAGGTTGAGAATCCCTGCTTTAGACCCATATTGTGGCATAATTTGTTTGCTTTTAACCTGGTATCATTATGTCCCTGACCCTACCACACATAATTTACCAAGGGGTGATTTCTACACAGCAAAGGGGATGAGATATTCTTCAAGGTGATTCTACCAAAGGAGTTTCCAGCTGAAGTTCCATAGGTGCTACTGAACTACACCACCCATCTTCTCCAGCCAGGACAGTCAATAACCCGATTATGGGAACTGTAACCCACCAAGATCTATTATCACATGATAGGAAAGTCCAGATTTATAGATTGATGCACATTAGCTTATCAAACAATTGGTACTTCTTCAACAGCAACCCAGTAAACTCATTTTTCCACGGAAAACCAAGGGTTAAAAGTTCAGTAATTTAGGAAGATTGCCAGAATGGGCTGCAAATTGCAAATAATATAGGAACAGGATTTAATTGTCATGTGTCCTGAGGGTCCACAAGGAAAGTGAAAGAGAAGTTGCTAAAGAGGACAGGTCTGTTTAGAACACTGGAAAGCAAAGTTGAATGTCTAGTTATTGGTCCCAGAATACAAAAACAAAAGCTCAATGGGAACAAGATCTTTTCTCCTGGCACAACTCCCGAAATTAACACCCACTAATGGCAAACATGCATGGAAGAAATACACTAGTTATGGCCATCAAGAAATGCTTGGGAAACTTCCCAATTTACTTTTTAAAAGTAATTGAAAGCAAACATCCCGCAGTGACCTGCCATCCTCTTCTTAATGGAAAGAACAGGAAATAACTCTTTGCTAATTCTCCCACCTCCACAGAAAGGAAGGGAGTGCATTTAGAGGATACAACAGGGGATTAAGATCTCTTGTTTATGAGTTGCTCCATGGCCTTTGGGCAAACCACAGACACTCAGTATCTCAATTTCCCATCCCTACCCACATTCACATTACTCCATAAAAGTAAAAATTATCTACTAGTAATGAGAACAAGATTCATTAAACTCTCATAGATGAAAATTTCTTCCAACAAGTCTAAGCAAAGCCAAATGTTTTCATGCTTGCATCAAATCCCCCAGAGCCAGCCATTCCTCAAAGCAAGTAAAGCCTTTTCTTTCAGGAGCTTGGTTTAGTCGGACAAACTGATTGCATTGCAGATATAACAGTAAACCATGGTTTGCTGTCAGTGCATAAATGGCCTACCAGTTGTGTGCTCTCTTCTCACCTTTCATCTCCATGTAAGTAGGTTTGAGACCTGCTAAGTAGGCTTGAAACCAGTGATGGGATGTAACAGGTTCTCACCAGTTCGCCAGAACCAGTAGTAACTTTTCCCAGGGTCCTGGAGAACCGGTAGCAACTTTTGGGGGGAACCACCTTTGGGGCTTACCTTTTCACTGGTTCCCCTACTGCACATGCGTGCCAAGCACTTGGTGTGCATGCACGCCTACAGTGCTTGGCGTGTATGCACAGTCTCCTTGCTGTCCTCCCAAGCGGGGAGGAGGAAGAGAAGCTGCTAGCCTGAAGCTCCCTATAGCCTGAAGCTCCCCAGGGTAAGTGACTCACCTTTGGATGTGGTGTGTCTGTGTGTATTTTAATGTGTATTTAATACCTTTACCTATACTGACGTACTACCACAGTTCCTAAAAAGGCCTGGCGGCTGGCAGGTCTGGTGGCCTGGCTTGGGGTTTTTAAGCAAAGTCTTGGAGTTACCTCATCAATAAGCTACACCTGTGCTGTTCCAATTGCTGTTCCAATTGGAGCACCCTTAAGGAGGTACAGTTGTTTTACATTTACATTAAGGCATATTATCCTAGAGAACCGGTACAATGACCATATCCATCTTGCAACATGGTGCTGCCCAGGCACTTATACTAACAGGTATACTAACAGGTGTGTTTGGGGTGGGGAGCGTGGGGGTTTGATTTATGTTTGGGATGGGTGAGTGGGTGTATTTTAATGTAATTTTTATTTATTTATTTACGGGTTTGTGTTGTGGGTGGGTGGGTAGGTTGAGGTGTGTGTGTGTGTGCTTATTTTTATTTTATTATTTTTATTTTATTTTTTTACTTTGGCTCCGCCCACATCATGACATCATGATGTTAACTCCGCCCACACTGTGATGACGTCACAGTGGGGTAGTAAAAAATTTGACATCCCACCACTGCTTGAAACGTCTGTAACAGCTTGTTTTTTGTTTTTTTTTTTTAATTTTTAAATTTTTTATTAGGTAAATAAAGAAAGAAATACATAAAAAAAAAAGAAAGAAAAGACAAAAATACAAATAAAAACATTATAATAATATAAAGGCTTATGAAGATCACATAGCATATTTTACCCCTATTACCTTTACAATCTCTTCATTTCTTGATACATAATCTTCTTCCCATACGCATCTATTACATCATCAAAAAGAAAAACACCCTTGTGCTATATACATAGTTCGGGGGGTTTTATACCTTTCACACTTTCCAGAAGTCATTATAATCTTTTGCAGGGGGTATGCCCTTTTTTTCTTTTAAAGTATAGTTAATGAAAGGCTCCCAGATCCTCCAGAATTTGTTGTTATTGACATTTCCTTTCCTACAGTAAATTTCCCAGGTAAGTTTTTCATTCAAGGCTATCTCCCACATTTGCGTATACCACTCCTGCAAACTTATTTGTTCATTACTTTTCCACCTCTTAGCAATAACCAATCTTGCAACAGTCAACATTATGGCTAATAACTCTTTATTGTCCTTACTTATATCCTGGTCTTCTATGTCTGTTAATAAAATTATTTCTGGTCCCAGCCTGATCTGTATATCAAATATGTTCTCTATTTCCTTTTTTATTCCTTCCCAGAAATCTTTAAGTACCTCACAGCTACACCACATATGTTCGTATGTTCCTTTTATTTTTCTGCATCTCCAACATATCTCGCTCATGTTACTATACATTTTATGCAAGCTGACTGGGGTCCTATACCATCTCCACACCAACTTATAATTATGCTCTTTAAGTCTGACAGACATAGTTCTCATTATCTTTCTTTTCCACATCTTCTGCCATTTTGTCACTGTTATCCTGGTCTCTAGTTGTTGTTCCCAGCTTTCTCTCAGCACCTCTTGTACGAGTTGTGTTTTATTCAAGATTTTGTAAACCTTGCTAACTACCCCTTTAATTCCCAATTCTCTATTTCTAATCTTAGTCAAAAGTATTTCAAATTCCGTACATTCTCTATTTAAACCAATTTCTCGTAAAAATTTCCTATTCCAATTATTTATCTGGAGGATCTTGAACCAGTCCAATTGAAGTTGCGAGCTTGTTGATGCAACCCAGTTCAACAATTATAATTTCCCAAACTCAAATGTAACAACAAACCATAAGTGATCAAAAGTTTATAAAACCCTTCCCTTCCACAGTATACAAAGAAAATAAGGGAAGAACAAGCTCAAAGTTCTTTTAATGACAATGCATAATATGTGTTACATCTGAATGCACCCAATAGAAGCAAGCACACCTATTTTAGAGACAAAGCAATTTTCCTCTTGCAGCTTTAGATGAGGATGTGCCATTCATTTATTTTTGAGCTACAAATCCCAAAATAGCACACCCTTTAAAGTCGGCAGGTTGGCAGGTCAAGACCCAAGGGCTGCATGATAGAGTGAGCTCTCGTCTCTGTCCCAGTTCCTGCCAACCTAGCAGTTTGAAAGCAAGAAATTGCAAGTAGATAAACAGGTACACTTCGGTGGGAAGGTAAACAGCATTCCATGCACCCCAGTGTCAAGGCATGCCTGCCATATGTCCATGGAAATGTCAGCAGACACAGCCTCTTTGGCTAGAAACAGATGTGCACTGAACCCTAGTCAGCTACGACTGGCTTTTGAGCAAGGGCGACCTTTTAAGGCTGAGTTCTGCTATAAGATTATGTTAGATACCTCTTTAAAATGTGTGGATGGCAACTCTATTACAATCATCCTGAGATAGAATACTGGTTTGTTTTCTATGCACCACACACAACATTAAAGACAGTTTTACTTGTTCTTCTGCCAATGTGATTTATGTCATCTCTTGCCAAAAATGTCCTTCTCCGCTTTATGTAGGACAAACAGGACAATCTTTGCGCAAAAGAATAAATGGGCACAAATCAGACATCCAGAATGGCAACACAAAGATACCTGTCTCAAACCACTTCAATCTACCTGGACATTCAATCCATGACCTGAATGCTGCAATTCTGAAACAGAGACATTACAAGACTAAGATCCAAAGAGAGACAGCAGAAATCAAATACAGTGGTACCTCGCTTAAAGAGCATGTGTTCCACAGGATTGCTCTTTAAGCAAGTTTGCTCTTTAAGTGAAACACCATTGTAAGTGAGCAAATGTGACCTGGTGGGGGAGGGGATTGCAACCCTGATTTAGTTGTTAAGTGAGTTTTTGGTTGTTTAAAGTTGTTAAGCGAGGCAACCATTCAGAGAAAATTCTGCTCTTTAAGTGAGTTAGTGTCTAAGCAAGGCGCTCTTTATGTGAGGCTTTACTGTACATCCATCTGTTTAACACCCATCACAGAGGCTTAAATATTAGCCAAGGATTTCTGGGGCATTATCAAATTTGATACATAGATTGCTATATGCTGCTACATATTTTATATACTATATTTTGGTGTATTATACAACCTCCACTAACTTTCCTGCAATATTCTCTTTTACAACATGAGCACAACAGGATGTGCTCACACAAGTAAGAGGTTAAACAAGTAAGAGCTTAAACTCATTAACATATGCAACTTAGCAACTTCATACTTTTAAGATTGGAAAGGGGAATCATAGATCATTTGTTACTGCTAGCTGTAGGAAGATGTATTGATATGTTTGCTTATCTGTCATTCTGCCTAATTACTGTTTATCTCATTACCTTGTAACACATTTACTTTTTAAATCTTAACCTCTGTATCTGGTGCATATAAACCATACCTGGAAGTTTTACTCCTTTGTCTGAAGAAGTGGATTTGATCCATGAAAGCTCACAGTAAAAATATAGCAGTTAGTCTTTAAAGTGCTGCAGTGTTTTTGTTTTATTTTTTGTTTTCTGGTATGCCTTTTATTGAGCATGCATGTAGAGTAATGCACCAAATGTCTCATCTATTTATTTTAATCCCACCCCCACTCCACAGGGACATCTCCCTGGCAAGTTGCTTTCAATGAACATAATTCTTAGACAGCACATTTTTATATTGGCTTAATAACTATTATTCTTGAAGTCTCCTCAACTGAGGGGGGGGGAGGTAAACAATTGATATATAACACATACCATTAATTTAACTCTAATAGGGCTTTCAAGGAAAGATATTTAAGAAGTGGCTTTTACCAGTTCCATATCCCCTATTGAGTTTCAAACCCAGACCCCCGAAGTCCTAGTCCATCACTCTAAACATTACACCAGAATGGGTTCTAATTTGGGGGCAGAGTCTTGGATAGAAGTATTTGTCAAATAGTCGATCCTGATAAAAGATGAGGTGTTAACACTGTTTGA
This sequence comes from Furcifer pardalis, assembly GCA_030440675.1. NCBI lineage: Eukaryota > Metazoa > Chordata > Lepidosauria > Squamata > Chamaeleonidae > Furcifer > Furcifer pardalis. The sequence continues at coordinate 102,086,889 of CP126896.1, read as the reverse complement.
ACAGATAAGATCATACTTATTCTTCCGTATCTGAATCTAAATATTGGCGATCCTCATGGCAATCAGCCATGAAGACTGTCCTGAGAATATAATGCCATGGCTTTCATCTGCCTTCCGCATAACATCCCTACCATTGATCCAGTTCCATGAGTCACTTTCTGTTCCTGAGCACTTTTGGCATGCAAAGCCCTCCTCAGCCCCAGGTCAGTATTGATGAAGCTGCTGCCCTCCATCAAGATCGATTCAAGTGGGATTTAATCCACTTGGGGACCATCACCCATCCCTGTGGACTTCAGCACCCAAGATTATTAGTCTTTCTGGTTGTCAGGTTAATTAACCATCGCCTGACACTTGGCAGTGAGTTACTGGCAGGATGATCTACTCTATAGCAGGATAACCTGACCAGACAGGAATAAGTCATTACTGTTAAAAAAAAGGCACATGTGAAAACTTCATGCAATTATTCCATGGAACTCTGGATCTTGGCAACTGGTTTTTATAGGGGCTGACTGTGGGTGCAGACTGTTTTCAAATGAAGTAAAAGTCTATTGCTTGTCTCCACACAGCCCCATGTGGCCTTCCAACAAAGACAATGATTTATGGAAGTGCCTATATTACTCAGCCCTTTCACCTTTCACCATTTCCTCTAATCTGCTCCAGACAGAGCTATCACTGTTTTAGGAAGTACCAACAATGCCTCTTTGCATAATCAGTCTGACTTCTTTAAATCATGCTGCAAGTTCATTAGACAGCAACCGCCTTAAAATTACTGTAATGACGACAGAACCATGTTTCATGACACCAAGGCTTCCAAAGAAAACAGCTGTTCCTTTATCAGGATGCTAAATGGCTGTCTAACTTCCAAGTGAATAAGATATCAGCTATGTAAAATACAAAAAGGTTCCAAGAGAGAAGCCCGAATTTCAGCTAATCTGAGGAAAGCGGTTTTCAACAAGGTGGCTGGGTTAGTCTGATCCGTGCATAACAAAAAATAAAAGCAAGAGTTCTTCTTCTTCCTTGTCTAGCCCAAACACGAAACTGCCAAAATGAAGCCACCTTTTGGTGAGTCCATTCTGCAGTTCCTGACCCAGTGTGAGAAAGATTAGTCAGGGTACGCCCCATTGTGGTTCAAAAATAACACAATCTTTGAGGAGGCTCTTTTTGTGTACTTGCAGCATGAACCCCATACCAGTGATCCAGTTCTGTGAGTCACTTTCTGGTCCTGAGCCCTTTTGGTATATAAAGTCTTCATCAGTCCCAGGCCAGTATTGATGAAGCTGCTGCCCTCCATCAATATGGATTCAAGTCAGATTTAATCCACTTGGGGATCATCACCCTTCCCTGTGGACTTCGGCACCCGAGGCTGTTAGTTCTCAGGGTTGTCAGGTTACTTAACTGCAGCCTGACACTCGGCATTGAGTCGCCAGCAGTATGGTCTACTCTATTACCACAGCAGGATAACCTGGCCAGACTGTAAAGCAAGAGTTAAACACCTTATCTATTTCAGGGCGACTTTTGTCATTGCATGGCACATGAATAACACAACAAAGTCAGCCATCCTGTTTCTATTGCTACAGAAAGAACTCTAAATGGACTCCTCCTGAAAATCAGAAGGATGAGATTTTTACATCAAGCACCACTGCACCCAAACTGAGATACCATGATTTACCATGCAATCTCAGTTGAACAAAGCATCATCTGAGATAGAGTAGTTATCCCATACAACCACGTTTTACATGTCTCTAGCCATGGGACCCAACTTTCAAATTCAGAAAGCAACTATGAAACCTAAGGAAAGAATTCAATGTGCATGATCTTGATCCAACAGATGCTACCAAGATGCATTCCAATCCATGAGAGTTCACCATGAAATTGATCAGTCAGTCTTTAAAGTTCCATAACTCTTTTGCTTTTATTTTTGTTATACACTCTGGGAAAAGCAGAAGGTAAACTCAACTGAAACTGTTTAGGCATGGCAAGAAAGTATAAAGGTGGTTCTAAAAAGAGGCAACCAAACACAAATTGTACCATTAATTCCCTTCCTCATTCGTACACTTTCTCCTCTCTCTCTAAAAAAAATCAAATTAAACTCTAAATAATATTTGGATGAAAGGATATATATCTATACTGCTTCTTTCCCCACCTCTCAAAAAAAAAAGGGACTCTGCAAACAAGCTTTTGATTGTCAGCAGTTCGATTCCTGAGTACCACAGGACGGAATGAGCGCTCATCTTTGTCCCAGCTCTTGCCAACCTAGCAGTTCGAAAGCAAGAAATTGCAAGTAGATAAATAGGGACTACTTAGTTGGGAAGGTAAACAGCATTCCATGCACTCCGGTGTCTAGTCATGCCTGCCACATGACCACGGAAACATCTGCAGAAGCAGACAGCACTGGCTCTTTGGCTTTGAAACAGAGATAAGCACTGAACCCTAGGGTCCGATATGACTGGTTTTCGAGAAAGCTTTACCTAAACAAGTTTTTGGAAGACTTTTTTTTAAATGCACCAAGCAATGGAATAAAGTTCTATTTAAGCTGTATTTCTGGAGCACAAGTATATGAAGGGAAATGAAGAGGATCGTGGCTCAGCAGATGAGTGAATTATAGCCTGACTAGGACAGTAATTCTTAATTCCCTGCACCATCAAAGAAATTTTCTTTTTATGGCAATCTTGCTTATTCTATGGCTCAGAGATGGCAACCAATGAGTTTGTTTTACACATATACTGGTGAACATTTCCCATACAAGCCAGAACGACTGTCAGTTGCCCTAAAGAAAATGATCAAGCGAGACCAGCCAGGTCTATATGGAAGTATCAGAGAGCCAACCCTTGGAAGTGTGGCAACTAGAAAGTTAAACTGCAGTTACCAGTGATAACTTTCGCTCTTCAAGTATGTAGTCCGTGAACTCACACTTATGGGTTCTGCACTTGCGCGGAGCCATTATCGGAGCTGTAAAGCTGATTGGACCAAAAGATTTGTGGTTAGGACCGCCCACCGTACCGCTCACCCATTTCACGCTCTTTCCTCAGTTAATACTTAAGCTGTACACAGGATAAAATAAGATATCTCATCTGTGCAGCTCAAGTGGGGAGGAAGGGTGGGAAAGTGTGAATTCACAGACTACGTACTTGAAGAACGAAAGTTATCACTAGTAAGTGCAACTTAACTTTTTTCTTCAGGTAGTTCATGAATTCCCACTTATGGGAGACTGACAAGCTCACACTTACTTGGTAGGCAGGCAGCCGGATGAGATGAATCCACGGCACCTACACAGTCACAGCCAGGAATGGATGTCAAGGGTGAGAAGCCTGGAGGCCTCTAGCAAGGACAACACAATCCAGTCTGAATGTCTTGGTTACTGCTACCATTTGGTGTTGAATGCTTTTTGTTGTTGTTCAGTCGCACAGTCAATTCCGACCCTTTGCGACCCTTTGGACCATTGCTTGCCAGGCACTTCTGTCTTCCACCATCCTCCTCAGCCTGCCCAGCTTTGTGCCCATTGCATCTACAATACCATCTAGCCATCTCATTTTGGCCGCCCCTTCTTCTTTTGCCCTCCACCTTTCCCAGCATCAATCCAAGATTTGAGGAATGCACAAAAACATTGGTATTTAGAAGCATAGGACTTCCGAGTGGAAGACTTTCTGCTGAGATTTAGAATGTCAATATTTCACCGCCCTCATTGCCTCTGCAGATAATCACCCAGCTACTCTGTTCAGAGTAACCAGATCCCTTCTCAGAAGGGAGGGTTGGGTCGGGCCCCAGTTGGCAGGGGACGGCTGAGGCTTTTGCTGATTATCTAGCAGAGAAAATCACTCAGATTCGGTCAAAGTTGAATCCCAGTGTGGAAATACTGGATCTGGGGTTGTCCAAAGCAGTCTGGTCATGTTATCTGGGATCAGTTTGATCCAGTTGTCCCTGAGGAAGTGGACAGGCTCCTGGGATCTGTGTGTGCCACTGCATGTGCATCAGATCCATGCCCTGCCTGGCTGGTGAAATCTGCTAGGGCGGTGACAGGTAGTTGGGCCGAGGCCAATATTAATTCCTCGCTTTGGGAGGTTTTTTCTTCATGCTACTTTAAAACATGCTTTGGTGCACCCCATCCTAAAGAAGCCATCCCTTGACCCTGAGGTTATGACCAACTACCAGCCCGTCTCCAACCTTCCATTTCTGAGCAAGGTATTGGAGAAGGCAGTGGCACGGCAGTTACAGGAGATCCTGGATGAAGAGGATTATCTGGACCCTTTTCAGTCAGGATTCAGGCCCAGATATGGTATGGAAACTGCATTGGTCGCGCTTGTGGATGATCTCTGGAGAAAGCGGGATGGTGGACATCCATCTGTCCTTGCTCTTCTTGACCTCTGTGGCTTTCGATAGTGTCAACCATGGTATCCTTCTGGAAAGGCTCTGAGGATTGGGGATCCAGGGCACTGTGTTGTTCTGGTTATCCTCATTTCTGAAGGACCGGACCCAGTCGGTGTGGTTGGAGAGTGAGAACTCCAGCCCGAGGCCTCTCCAATCCAACATCTACATGAAACCACTGGGTGAGATCATTCGTTCCCACAGGGTAAGGTATCATCAATATGCAGATGATACCCAGTTGTATATCTCGGCCCATGGAGACCCAAGCGATGCAGTGGAAGCCCTTTCCAGGTGCCTTGAGGCTGTTAAGATCTGGATGGGGGATAATGGGCTACAACTGAATCCTGGCAAGACTAAGTGGTTGTGGGTCAGGGGTCCTGTGTTAACTCAGGAGTTACCATCGTTGGTTCTGGATGGGGCAGTTTTGTCCCAAACAGACCCCGTGCATAATCTGGGGGTCCTATTGGACTCATGACTACTGCTTGAAGAGCAGGTGGCAGTCGTGGCCAGGAGGGCTTTTGCACAACTTCATGTAATACGGCAGTTACGACCGCTCCTAGACCAGGACTCCTTGCTCATGCTCACACACGCTTTAGTCACCTCCAGACTTCATTATTGTAATGCACTCTACATGGGGCTGCCCTTGGTGACCATTCAGAGGGTGCAACTGGTCCAGAATGCGCTGCTCGGGTTGTGAGGGGGCACGGGGGTTATGCTCACGCTCACCATTGCTGCGGGAGCTGCACTGGTTGCCAGTGTGCCTCCAGATGTAATTCAAGGTTTATTGTGTATTAAATGTTTTTAAAGTTAGTTAGCCGCCCTGGGTCTTTTTGAGGATGGCGGCATAAAAGTTTGATTAAATAAATAAACAAACAAACAAATTATTGAAAGCCTGGGATTATTCTCCACACCGTGAGATGAAGGCTCGGCAGATCAGAGTGGAGCAGTTGTCCTCCCTCCATTTGGAGCAGAGATGGAGACTGTGGAAGAGTGAGAGACTGATGATAGTTTTAGCAGAATTGCCCGCAACCGATAAAGATGTAGGTTGAGCAGCACCTTCTGGATGAGAGGGAACAGTGGGAACACGTGAAGGTAGTCTCTATCCCACTGCATCATGAAGGTATCTCCTTCCAAGCTGGCCCCGATACCTGCTCTGGAGCAGTATCTGTGGCATTTCTTGTTCCACTCCGATGTGAAGAGGTCGAGTTCTGGGTTCTCCTATCGCTGACAGATGGAGTGGAACACTTATGGGTCCAACTCCCACTCATGCATAGTGGATCCCATTCTGCTCAAACTTTCTGCCACAACATTTTGAGTGGCCCTTGCATGTGGAAGCCTGCTGGAAAGATGTGCTTCTCTAGGCACGATTCCCACAGATGAACTGCTAAATGTAGTAGAGGCATCGATTTCGTGCCACCTTGTTTGTTCAAGTACGCCACCATCGTCGTGTTGTCTGAAGCCACTTGTACTACTGTTCCGGACAATACTGTTTCAAATGACCGCAATGCCTTCCAAATCGCCAGTTGTTCCATGTAGTTGATATGGGATTGGGCTTCTTCGACTAACCACAGGTCGTTCGCTACCAAAGTGCCACAAACCACTTCCCATCTGTGATTGCTGGCATCCGTCAGTATCTGTGGAGTTGGGCGAGGGGAACAGAAGTGCTTCCCCATGGCCACATTCAATGGCATGGTCCACCAGCATAGCTGGCTCACCAACTCCTGTGTTGGTCCCAGTCTCTTGTAAGGATGGTCTTTCAGCCAATCGAAGTTGGCTAGGAACCATGACTGAAGTGAGCGCATTTTCAGCCGGGCATGAGGGATCACAGCCATGGTTGAGGCCATCAGCCCTAGGAATCTTGGGCATCCACTGCTCTGACTTGGGGTTGCTGCTGGAATATGGCTACAGTTGCCTTGATGTTGTTGAGACGCTTTCATGGAGCAAAAGCGTGGAGGTAGTTGGAGTCGAGAATGGCTCCTATATACTCGATTTGTTGAATTGGAGAAAGTTTTGACTTTTTGAAATTGATTCTGAGGCCAAGACTTGCCATCAGTTTCACTGCAAAGGCACTGTCTTCTGTAGCTTTGGATTGCAATCAACCAGTTGTCAATATAGGGGAAGACCCTTATACCGTGCTGGCGCAGGTAAGCAGCCTTTACCATGCTGGCGCAGGTAAGCAGCCACCGGAGCCATGTGTTTTGTGAAGACCCAGGCAGCTGTGGAGAGAGCAAACAGAAGACAGCAGTATTGATAGACTTGGTTCCTGATGGAGCGTGACCATTCGGAATTTCCTGGTATAGATGTGCCTGTTGAGGTGACGGAGGTCTAGAATCCATCATAGGCCTCCATCTTTCTTTTGTACTACGAAGTACTGTACTTTGAATAGAAACCATTGCTCCACTTGGATGGTGGGACAATCTCTACTGCTCCTTTGAGAAGGAGAGTGGAAACCTCTTCTTGTAGATGTGTGGAAGGAGAGGTGTGACGGAGCTTTCCAATCCGAGGCGTTTGTTCGAATTTGAGAGCATAGCCAATAGACAAGATGTTTAGGACCCGTTGGTCATTGGTTAGGCACATCTATGGTCGAAGGAAATTCCGGAGGTGTCGATATGGGAGCAAGATGGTCAAAGTCTTGGCCAGAGAAAAGTTAAGCGCACTGCTTAGACTTATTTTATTTATTTATTTATTTATTTATTTGCATTTAATATCCCGCCCCAATCGGGCGGACCCGACTCTGGGCGGCTTACAGCATAGCTCATAATATATATGGCCTTAAAATTCATAAAATTCATAAGAATTCATAAAAAATTTAAAACGTTAAACAGTAAAAACGGATAGAAACCCATAATAACAGCTACCAGATGGGGGCGGATGGCTGCTCTTAAATTAGCCATCCCGTATGGGAACCTGCATTGCTATGTCCCCACACTTGACCCGCCAGCCATGTCTTCAGGCCCTTTCGAAAGGGCAGAAGCTCCGTCTGCAGGCGCAGCTCTGTCGGAAGGAGGTTCCAAAGGGCCGGGGCGAACACAGAGAAGGCTCTCTTCCTGGTGCTCGTGAGGCGAGCCTCCCTGGCCGATGGAGTAACAAGAGAGCCCCTCCGGTCCGCCCTGGTGGGACGGGCAGACATTCTTAGGGTGACGCGGTCTCTTAGACTTATGGTCAGCGCTCTTGCCCCTGTGTTGGCAGTAGGGCTGGTAACACTGGGGGTTTGGCTGGTGTTTAGCCCAACAGAAGGAGTGTGATTGGCCCTTGAATTGCTGCTTCTGAGGTAGTTGAGAGGGATATTGGCCTTGCTGTTTGCGGTAAAAGGGCTGGTATCTCTGCCACATAAAAGGCTGGGATGGAGAAGCTAAGCCAAAGAACTTTGTCATTGTCCACATCTGCCAAAGCTCAGTCAGGGCTTTATCAGTGTCTTCAGCAAACAAGCCCTTTCCATTGAACGCTAGGTCTTTGATGAGCTTTTTGGTTGGTTCCTCCAATTCGGTGGAGTGCAACCAGGCATGGCGTCGTAAGAGAAAGGACATTGACATGTCCTTGGCAGCAGCGTCACTGATGTGTCGCAACGTTCATATTTGTTGCTCAGATAGGAAGTCCCCTTCTTCACATAGAGCTTAGAACTAGACATGGAGTTTGGCAGGAAGTTTGGGCAAGAAGGTCTTAGCTTTTTCCTATAACTCCGAGTTATACAGGTCCATTGCAGCCTCGTAATTGGCTGCATGTAGGGATTTATTTATTATTTATTTATTAGTTCAAATTTATATTGCTGCCCAAAAATGATGGAGTGGCATAGATTTTTCTGCCAAGCGTGTCCAGCTTCTTTCCTTCAACAGAGGATGGAATGGGGACGCCACTCACCACTGTCTTGCTTTGCAAGGCCCTGACAACCATGGAGTTCGGCAAGGAATGGGCTTTTAGGAACTCCACATCATCACCCAAGAGTCTGTACATGCTGTCCACTTGTGAAGACACTGTGTGTGATGACACTGGTTGCTTCCAAACTATCTTGGCGGAATGGAGGATCGAGGGCAGCATGGCAACATGGACAGGCCTGATGGTCTTTTTATCCAGATTGGCCGTCACTTTGTCCTCGAAGGGTAGAGGTGGGTGCTCAGCCTGGATTCCTAAGATGGATCCAAGGCGAGTCAACATGACCATAAATGACTTTTGGTCCTCAGAGGGGGGGGGGCCCTCAGTCGAGCCAATAGTATCCTCCGGAGTCTTCTCCGCCTCAGCTTGCAGCTCGTCCTCATTGGAGGAAGAGTCCGAGCTGTTGGTTGAGGGAAGCGGAATCCTTACATCCATCTCAGAATCACACCAGGAAAGCCTGGGCTGACTGAGGGATCTGGGTACAGACGATGCCGGAGATGGTGGAAGAGGACGGTCACCTAACTGGCGTGGAGGCAGCAAACCACCAGAGTTCTGTGTTGAGCCGAATGCAGAGGTTCAGTGGCCTCATTGTGGCCTGGAGCACCTGTAGTGGAGGACGAAGCTGCAGCTAGTAACTGGACCACTGATTGGATGAGCGGGGCAAGAAAAACCAACTGGAGCGCTAATGACGGAATGGCAGCAGTGCTCTGGGTAGACAGAGCCAAGTCCACTCAAGTCAGTAGTGGCGAAGTGGAGGTCCGGCGGAGCAGCAACCTGCTTCTTGAAGGTGGTGGCAATGGTGATGGCAAGTGTTGGAGTTGCACTGGTGGAGACGGAAGCAAAGCTGATGCAAACCGTCTGGGCGCGTTGGTAGGCAAGCTAGTGGATGACGAAGGGCCCTCTAGGGCTGAGGACATGGAGTCCACGTCTGGAGAGAAGTGGTACAGAAGGATGGCCAAGGAAGGGGAGTAGGAAGCAGTCGGTGGAGGAGATTGATTCAGTCTCGGAGTGGGTGGTAGGGAATGATGGTCTCTCCCTACCTCCCTAGGCTTCTTTTTCTCCTTCTCCCCTGTCTTCTCCTTCTTTTTCTTCCTCATGGCCTCGTCCACCATCTTTGCCTTGTCCCCACTTCTGGACACCATCTTGGGAGGGCTGGTTTGGGTGGGAACTTGCGCAGCCTGGGCAGCCGATGGTGATAGAGCCTGCACCATTAGGTACACTTTGAGCCTGTTCTGAGGATTTTGAATAGCCACGCAAGTGATTTTTTTGCAGTGGATGCAGGATTGTGTCTGGTGATTCTCACCCAGACAGAAAAGACACTCGTTGTGACCGTCAGTCAAAGGCAATTTCTTGTTGCAGGCCACGTAGTATTTGAAAGCCTCAACTAAGGCCATTAAATGCCCAGCCAAAATTATGAAGTGAGAGGGGGCCCTGCCTGTCCGAGGAGGTAGGCAGGCAGAGTTTTGTAGATCCTCTACAAAGGATCGACAGGCAAAAACTGAGGTAGAGCAGCCTGGCCCAAAAGATAGGCAGCAAGAAAAATTGTTTGGGCATGACCGCTCCTCCCGCAAGGGAGAAGTGGTCAGAAAAATTTGTAAGGCTGAGGGCTGCTCCCACAGAGGGGAACAGGTCAGCAGAGGGAAATCCTGCCTAGGCAAGATTTCCCAAAGCGGTAGTGCTTGAAAAGCTAGAAAAATTGTATATCTCAGAGGACAGCTGTCTAATAGACTCCTGTTTCAGCAGCGGAAAAAAGAGAACTGAGGAAAGAGCACAAAATGGAAGCTAAGGGTGAGCGGTACGGTGGGCGGTCCTAACCACAAATCTTTTGATCCAATCAGCTTTACAGCTCCGATAATGGCTTTGCGCAAACACAGAACCCATAAGTGTGAATTCACAGACTACCTGAAGGAGAATGCTGAGTTGTCTTTTGCAAAGCTCCAGCCTCTAAATGAGGGGTTCTCAACCTTTTCAAGCCAAGAGCCAGGTCACGCTCCCTCAGACAGGTTTGGGGGCCAGGCGGCCATTTTGCCCTGCCTGCCACACATGGCACTTCCGGGTGTGGCGGAAGCAGTGGGGGCCACATGAAATGGTATTGCGGGCTGCATCCGGCCCCTGGGCTGTAGGTTGAGAACCCTTGCTCTAAACTGGTGTTAGGTCTGAGAGTTCACATATACACACACTTACCTGCTAACTTGCTGGTTATCTGGAAGGATGGAGGCTGCATACATTTGTGTATTGGCACAAAAATCACCAACCCTCTGGCTCTCTAGATTAGCAGCCTTCCACTAGGCTCCTCCTACCCTTTCAATTCATGTAAGAATAAAAGGATGGGTAACTGCTGATAGTTCTAGATAGAGAAGCTCTGTCCCCACTCTCCACTTGCACTAGACAGCCAATGTTAATATGCAGTTGAGACACTACCTAGAGCAGGAGTGCCCAAACCTTTCAGGCCATGGGCCAGTCACATGGTTCAGGGGTGCCAAACTATGACCCGGGGGCCGGATCCAGCCCCTGACACCAATTCATCTGGTCCATACCACCCTCGTGGCTCCCAGAAGCGGAAGTGAAACACGCCCATACGGGCATGTTTTACTTCCACTTCTGGGAACGACGAGGGTAGCATGGGATGGATGAATTGGCGTCGGGGGCCACATCTGGCCCCCGGGCCATAGTTTGGGCAGCCCTGACCTAGAGGGTCCTTGGCTAGGAAAAAAATGGTGGTTACTCCTGCCCTGGATTCAGAAAATCTAGGTAAAGGTATAAGTCACTCTTGCTCAAAAGCCAGTTGTATCCGACTCTAGGGTTCTGCGCTCATCTGTTTCTAGCCAAAGAGGCAACATTGTCTGCGTCTACAGATGTTTCCATGGACATGTGGCAGGCATCCCTCAACACTGGAGTGCAGGGAACGCTGTTTACCTTCCCACCAAAGTGGTTCCTATTTATTTAACTGTAATTTCTTGCTTTCAAACTGTTAGGTTGGCAGGAGCTGGGACAGAGACAGGAGCTCACTCTGTCATGCAGTACCCAGGAATCAAACTCCGACCTTCCAGTCAGCGAGTTCAGTGTCTTAACCACTTGAGCCACCACAGTTCCTAAAATCTACCCCTTCAGTAACTCCAAATTGCAGTTTATTTCCATATATACAGCATTTCCCAGAAAAGATGTCACATGTCAACAAGCCTTGGTGACGCAGTGGTTAAACTGCTGTACTGCAGCCAAAACTGCTGACATTGTGTGTTTGATCGTGATGGGGATCAAGGCTGACTCAGCCTTCCATCCTTCCGAGGTTCATAAAGTGAGTACCCAGCATGTTAGGGGCAAAAATGCTAATTACCTTGTGAACTGCCCAGAGAGTGAACTAAACGCTATGGGGCAGTATATAAATGTAATTGCTATTGCCATGTCACAACCCTGATGAATATATAATTATGTTTATAGAGAACCTATTGCTTTGATTCATGGAACACTGAACATCCCAGATAGTTATTAACAAAGTCTCCCCTCCTTCCCTTTTTTAAAACATCTAGTCCAATACTCAAGAGATTGTGCTTGCCTTTCAAACATACTTGGGTCACTAGATGTTCCGTTTAGTTTGTTTTTTTCCAGCTGATCGTTATAAAATTAGCAAAACATAGTTTAGTATCTTCTACTGCTATGGTGTTTCTCAAACAATTACACCTCTTCAGACATCAGCTGAAACACACATCATGTAATCCCGTGATTCCCAATGTGGGGCACTCGCTCTACAGGGGGCAATTTAATTTTTAAGGGGGGCCATTCGAGAATGAATTCTTAACAGTGAAGCTTGTTTAGACCAAGTTAATGGCTTTTTAGGCTTCCTCCACATGAAAAGGAGTTCACTTTTAGAATAATAAGAATTATGTGTCACGGTGTGGGGGTGGCGCATGGCCAAAAAAAGGTTGAGAATCATTGCTGTAATCTGCATCACTTCTACTTACAGAAGGGGAATCTCAACAATTAGCTGAATGAGACAGCACAGTAACTCTTCCATAAGGTCTCCGCATTCTGTTTCTGAAAGAAAATAAAGATAAGCACTTTTGGCTGAAAGCCTACATATCAACAATCATGCTTCCCCTCCTTCACAAAGAAAATCCAGATTCCCATATAGTACAACTCTGCCCACCATTCCAAGTTGGGTTTAAGAGAAACAACAACCAAAGTTGGAGGTTGAGCTGCGGGAAAAATTTTGATTCTCTTAAAACTAAAAAATTCTATGACTTGAGATTTTCACCACTACTGCTAGGTATAAATTGTTTTGTGCTTCAAAATTTAGTCACAGCTTGTCTATATGATGGCTAGAAACCAATCACATGGAAATTAGACCTGAAGAAATTGAAGGAACTGGTGGACAGCCAAGCAAGAAGAGCAGAGGACAGAAATGGAATCCAAATATTCTGCAGTCCCTGTTGTTTTGACTCTTACTGCGAGATGTTATTATTCCTACTCTGTCAAAGAATAAAACAAGCCTGATTTGCAGTATACTGAGCTCACTTATGGCAGATTCTAAACTTGTCCTCAGATAGCATGATGCAAATTCAAAACTTTACACCAGTAGTTCTCCTTTTCATTGTTCCTCTTCCACCAAACATTCCATCAAAGAACCTGGGTTCCAGTAGGATAAATCACAAAATCCCGCTTTTTTCATGAAGAATATTTGCATGTTTATACACATTCTGTAATTATACTGCTATTACTTATGACAAATTTTAAAAAGATAAATTGCGATTGTATCATTGAGAGTAAACAAAAAATTACTCAGTTTCATTGAAAATTCTATTAGGTTTAAGAGCATAAATGCTATTGTAACTGTAAAATATATAGAAAATACTGTATATTAAAATGACACATTATATCTACAGGGATTGAGAGAAAGAGAGCAAATCCTCAGTAATTGCTAGAAAAACCCTATGTCCAACCTAAACTATACCTCTGTACTGCTAGTGGTATGTGTATGTGTTAAGAACCTCTGCTCCAGACAGTGATTCTCACTAAGTATTTACTTATTAATCTCTAATACTGTAATACTGTACAGTCATACCTCACATAACGAATTTAATGCATTCTGCGAAGCTGCTTGCTATGCGAAAAATTCGCTATGCGAATCTGACTCGCATAACGAATTTTTTGCTATGCGAGTCGGACTTTTCCCTATGGAAAAACTCGCATAACAAGCATTTCTATTCGCTATGCGAGTTTCCCCATAGAAACGCTCATTATGTGAGTTTTTCCATAGAGAAAAGTCCAACTCGCATAGTGAAAAATTTGTTATGTGAGTCAGACTGCTTAGCAAAAAACTTGCTTGTTATGCGAATTTTTCGCTAAGCAAAACGCTCGTTATGCGAGGTTTGACTGTACTTACAATCTAATTCAAATGATTTACATTCACAGATTCCAATGTATAGGATTAAATAAAGACCAAGGATTCTCTGTATCCTATAGACCAGGGGTGCCCACACTATGGCCCGGGAGGCTGGATGCAGCCCCGATGCCAATTCATCCGGCCCATGAAGCCCTCGTTGCTCCTGCAAGTGGAAGTACGGGTACATTTTACTTCCGCTTCCAGGAGCAACAAGGGCTTCACGGGCTGGATGAATTTGCATTGGGGGCTGCATCTGGTTCCCAGGATAATCTGGCCAGACTGTCTAACATGACAGACAAAGGTTTATTCTTTAGCAGAGACAAACAGTTAGGGAGCTCAGAAGAAAATGCTAGGATCCTGATCATTTCTCTCCCGATCATTTCCCAGGAGCCAACATCTGAGAAGATATGCTATTCTGCCTAACAGAAAGACTAGACTTAATCTGTAAGTATGTAGTATTGATCATGTGTAATTTGTAACTGTATCTTGTATCCCTGTAAACCACCCAGAGTTGCTTTTGCAAGTGGGTGCAGCATAAAAGTCTAAAAATTAAATTAAATTAAAATTAAATGTAGTAGCATTATGTGATCTTCAGCTGGTGTTCATTATCCACAACTGAGTCAAGATCCATTGGCGATCCAAAAATGGGCAGCAGCTACGACATTTCCAGAAGATTATTACTCTTGCTTAATTTTCTATACAACTAAAAAAACCATGTAGAAAGTGGAAAGAAAAGTATGGGGAGGTACAGGGAGGAGGCAAGGAATATAATGCCATGCAAAATTATATGGACTTCATTTTTCAATTTGAGGTTAAAGGAAAATGGGGGGGGGGGAGATAAAAAAGTTAGAAGACTAGCCAATAAAGCCATGTGAATAGGCACAACTAGCTGACTGAGACACAATTAGCAATTCTTTCATTGTAGCATTTCCTCACTAAATTACTGTCAGCTGAAAACAGCTGAAAAAATAAGCTGGGAGTGTTTTTCACTCAGACACAGTCATTAAAGGGAAAGGCCTTAAACTACAATTGCTTTCATTTAAATGCTTTTCAGGATCCAAAGGCAACAGGGTCCTCTTTCCCCCTCATTCCATTATATTAACTTGGGGACATGTCAGTCACGCACGTCCGAAACTTCTTTGGGTTTGTACATGTTTAAAACAGAGCTTACCAAAACATGACCGTGTAGAATTATATCTTGGCATTTTAAAAAAATGTTACACACCCTCATTATCCAAGTCTCACTATATCCCAAAATGAGGAAATTATCCAAACTTTATAGAGGGGTAAAGGAAAGCAGGAAACAATCAGCTGGCAGAAGATCAGAGTGAAACATAGAGCGCACCAAAGAGGAACTCCAATTTCCTGACTTCTGGATCACTGCTCCTAACAGAAAGACCACACACAGAGACAACCCCTTTTAAAAGATGTCATGCTGTCTATTAAGTGAAGCAATCAAGTGCCACTTTCTTTGGCCAACAGACTCTTGCTGTCTTGATTGTTAGGGAATGGGCTATCTCTAAGGTTTTGCCTGCCAGGGACAAAAGAAGAAGAATGATCCTTTATGACTGACATTGATGTAATGCATCACTTCACTTGGATTAGGCAGACAGTCTGCCTAGGACCGGTTATCCTGCTATGGTAATAGAGTATACCATACTGCCAGCAATTCAACCCTGAGTGTCAGGCAGCAGTTAATGAACCTGACAACCCTGAGGACTAGTGGCCTTGGCGAATGGTCAACAAGTGGATTAAATCCCACTTGAATCCATCTTGATGGAGGGCAGCAGCTTCATCAATACTAGTCTGGGGCTGAGTAGGATTTTGCATGCCAAAAGGGCTCAGGACCAGAAAGTGACTCACAGAGCTGGATCAGTGATACAGGTGTCACGCTGCAATGCGGAAGGCAGATGAAAAGCCACAGCATTATATTCACAGGACAGTCTTCATGGCTAATCACCATGATGATTGCCAATATTCAGAATTAGATACAGCACAAGAAAAAGAAGAATTAGGCATAAAGAAATCATTGTGTTTTGTTTTAAGGTAGGAGGAAGGGAAAGAAAAGTCGTGGCATTAGCTAGACTAGAAGCAGTAAAAGAAAACCTTTAGCTAAATTACTTTTTCGACTACATAGCTAACCAAGAAGTCTGGCAGGTTCTGAAAATTGAAGTATTTAAAAGTAATTTTTCAAAGCTCAGAGAGAGGGTTAGGGAGCTGTAAGGATTCAAGAGGCAGATTTCTGAAGAACAAATGTAAGAACTGATGTTTTCTTGACTGTCATAAGATTATATTGCTTCTGATATGTTCTGCTTTTACAGCTATAAAGCCACCAAGATATCTCAAACAAAGGGTTCCACAAGTGGGAATGTAGTCACAGAAGGTGTCTTTATTCTGTACTAACCAAGCAAACCTCTAATGGTAGAGACACCCAGAAAAGGCCTCTGATGTTGACCTCAGCCATTAAGACAGGTAGTCATGGAAGTAGCTGTCCTTCAGATTTTCAGTGTCAAGCTTTTTATGGCTTTCAAACAGAAAACAAACACCTCAAATTGCTCCCACAAAGAGAGAACCAGCATAAATCTTTAAGAACAAATATAATGTGCTCTTCCAGGAAATGTTCTCAATGTTTTGTTTTTTTCTCGGACTTTTTTTTACCAATTTGGGGGTCTCTGACCACCACCACCCGGCCAGGTCCAGGGAGGTGGGGAGACCCAATCCAAGCTGTTTCCAAAGTTCCCCCACCTCCCTGGAGGCTGCAGCAAGCCAAAATGTCAGGATTCAAATCCCGGCGTTCTGGCTTGCTGCAGCCTCCAGGGAAACAGGGCTTTTTTTAACATTGTGTGATCAATGTATCACACAACGTTAAAAACCGGATAACGACGAGACTTGTGGAACCAAGTCATAATGTTACCCGGGGTACTAGAGTATTTCGCTACGCTTTATGGACTATGCCTTAAAGATCCTGATCAATAAAACTACGTTTGCTTCAACAACGTTTCTTCATAAGGGTAAGAGAAAGCAGTGCACGCACACACACCAAGGCGCTACCTGATTAAACCTCCTTGTGGAAGAGACGCAGCTATGGGCTTTCAGCTGTATTTTGCCGCCCAGCTTGCCCCTCGGGGCTTTGGTTTCGGAGGGCCAGAGCAGGGGGGGCGGCTGGTTGCGTGACAGCCACGTCCAGTTTTACAGACTCATTTCTGGTTGTTTTGGTCCTTCAAGGCCTCCCTTAGTTGGGGGGGGGGGGCACCTTAGGAGAGCATTTTTCTGCCATTAAAAAAAATTGGGTGCATTTTTGGCACCAAAAATGAAGTTTTCTGATATCAAAAACATGTCTAAAATTTTAAAAAATGGTGCAAGAATGCTCTCCTAAGGTCCCCCCCCCCCAATCGGCCTCGGAGGACCAAAAACAAAAACTGGAAGTGCATCAGAGAAACCGGAAGTGATGAAATTAGCACTTTTTGGGGGCCCAAAAGAAAGAAAAAATCGTCCCCCACCCCACTGCCGTCAGTCATCAAGGCTGCAAATGCAGTTGAAAAAGGTGCATGATTCTGCCACCGCCGCAAAGGTAAGCACTGGGAACAATCTTTCGCTGTACAAAAAAAAATCATACTATGAAGCACAATATTTCCTTGATTTTCTTTCATAGCACAATTTGTTTGTTGTAATAACCCTTCGTTGTACAGGGTTTTACTGTATTTTGTTCTCAATTTCTTTCACATTCATGTACGCATATCATTATATCACCGAAGGCAGAATGAAAATCCTCCAGTCTTCCAGATGTTGTTGAACTCTCAATCCATGTTGTTCCTAGCTGGCCTGATCAATGTTAAGTGATTACATGAGTAGCAGTTCATTAACATCTGGAGAACCACAGGCTTCCCATATATTCTGCAGAAAAATGAAATAAAAGCAGAACTAACAGGGGCATAAACATATGTCTAAGATCACCTGCCCAATTACCATAATGGGAGGCATAACAAAATACTGCAATGTTGAGTGATCCCTTTCAAGCTTAACTCATCATCTTGTTCCCATTCAGACATCTAGCAGTCAGGTAACATTCCATGCCCACATGCTTAGTCCATACTGGATTTGGGTATGGATTTTTCCCCTTAAGGCATTTTTCTTTGTGGGAGGGACATACTTTTGTGAAACAACACAGCTAGTGTGTGTACATATATTTGCATGATGGCTAAAAGAAGACTTGACTAAGAATCATCACGTACTGTATATATTGAACTGAGAAACACAACAATTCAGATACCATTTCTTCTCTTAGAATCGTTAAATATTTACCATAGGAGCCGGGTGCTTTATCCTCATAGGTAAAATGAAGTTGCAGCTCCTCTTCTGACATCTGACAGATCAACACTTTGAGCAGGCAGCAAATAATAAACAGTGCATTGTGAGCCTGCCAGATAAAAAGGTGGCTAGAAAAGAAGCAGAAATGCCAATGACACATTTACCCACCAAACACTAAGAAAGATCTGCACTCAGATGTAAGCAAGACTGTAAGAGCTCCTGTAGGCCAGGGGTTTGTAACCTACTGCCCACAGGCCAGACCCGATCCCCAATGCCATTCCAGCTGGCCCATGGCAACGACCCTAAAAGCCTTTATGGCAGGGGGAAACCATGTGTCCTGCCCGCTCAACTGTCAGGGGGGGATGTCTGGCCCATGGCACAGCAAGGTTAGAACCCCTGCTGTAGGCCATGGGTAAGAAAACCAGCATCTTGTGTGGACTAAAAGTTGTGCAAGTGAAATTAAAAAGAAGCATTTGCCTACACTGTTTATTCCTCCACCCAAAAATATACAGTGGTACCTCATATAACAATTTTAATCCGTTCCATGAGGCATGTTACTGAGTTACGTCTACAGACAGAGCTCCTGCCCTTTCGGAAGGGCCTAAAAACCTGGCTGGCAGGGCAGGTGTGGGGCTCCAGGAATATGGGGTCCCATGTTGGGTGGCTGATCTGATGGGACAGCCACCCCTCCCTCACTCTTTTAAACTTTTTAAATCTTTTTAAACTTTTTAACCTTTTTAAATCTTTTAGATCTTTGTAAATTCATGGTTTAATTCTTTTTAAATTGATTTTTAAGTAATTTTGAACCTCAAGGTTTTAAATTATGAATTTTCTGTAAGCCGCCTAGAGTCAGGTTCGCCTGATTGGGGCGGGATAATAAATCTAAATAAATAAATAAATAAAAATAAATGTTGTATAGAACAACTGATATACAATACGTGCATCATATAGCGATTTTCCCTATGGGATGCATCGTACAACGATTTATTTATTTTTTGCTAAGTGGTTTTTCCCATTGAAAATTTGTTGTACAATTTTTCCATAGGGAAAACTGTTACGCAGGACGCCATTTCCCCCCCAAAAAAACCTAATTGTTATACGATTTCATTGCAATACGGGGTGATTGTTGTATGAGGTTCCACTTGGCTGGAATTTCCATGAAACTAAGAAACTTAAATAAACTCATTTTATTAAGTAAGCTATATACTCAGCCCAAAACCATCTAATTTCAAGTAAAAGCTCTTTGGTGGAATGAACTGTTTCCTTTCTCTCCCAAAGACAGAGTACATCTAGGAAGCAATCTCTACTGCAATTAGCCTATATGCATGCCAAAATAAAGCACTGTTTTGCAAGCAAAAAGGAATGCTTACTTGGGGAGAGGAGGAAATGGATTGCTATGTTTTCTATCCTATCCAAAAGCAATGTATTCTAGAGATAATGCCCTGGATTTAAATCAAATTGAGGTTTAACTGCAAAGCTTCATCAAGCTGGTTTGTAAATACTTCTAAAATAATCACTTAAGCCGAAAAACAAATGTTTATTTTACAAACTAGACAGCTGGTAGTACAACATTAGGAGCAATTGCTACATTTGCACTGGAAAACGCATAAAATAATTGCTAAATCATTATCTTAAACAATTCTAAGCTCTAAGGAATTTTGAGTTACAGGCTGTAAAAACAGAACAGAATCATGAGGGAACCATTTTTATCGTCTCCTCTTTCCATTCTCAGCAAATAAATGGGGAAGCATTGCCAAACTTACATAAGCAAATATTGGTTGTGTAACTTAGAACAAGCAGTAAAGACTGTTAAGACATCACTTATTTCCAACACTATATCTCATCCCAAGAATTTCAAAACACATACAATATCTCAACAAATATAAAATACAAGGTTGCACTCATTTATGGAGTAGGATAGCTTGCCAACACCTTATTGGGGCCTGTTCTCAGACTGCACAATAAAAATAAAAGGTAGCACTAAAGACCACTTACACAAGACTACTATATGACCTTTTCAACTAATGATGTTACTTGAGGTAATATAGACTTGTTATTATGAACTGCAGCTGATAATATTTAGAAGTAAAATGTACAGTCATATGTGAAACTGCTTTGATGAGATTTTGTATTACATCCCTAATAAGCTTGTGGCAGGTTAGAACAGTGATGGCAAATCTTTTAGCGACTGAGTGCCCAAGCTCAGCATCGCCAAAGACTCAACAGGCTGCCATCCACACTGCACTCTCAGGCCACACGTGAGCTGCCCGCCTTACCCCAGACACGGAAGGGAGTAAGTGCTCCCATTGGGCTGCTAGACAGAGAGGCGGGATGAACTCTGTGCCGGGGGGGAGGGAGGGAGGAAGTGTTCCCATTGGGCTGCAGGGCAGAGGGGCAGGGTGAACTCTGTGCTGGGGCAACCCTGCCCACAGAGAGGGCTCTGAGTGCCCCCATGGCACACATGCCATAGGTTTGCCACCACTTGGTTAAAGGGTATAAACAGCTTCTAGGCTTTTTTAAGCACAGTTTGAGTGATTTATTATAACTTTTTTTAAAAACCAGAGTTGGTTGTGGCTATATGGCATGGGAAAACCAGCTTGGTAGTCAGGGTGGCAGCAGGTAATATTTTCTTAGACCAGAAAAATCTGCAACACTTATCTACAAACATAATTCACTTACTTTTGACATTCTGCAGAAATTTTTAACTCTTTGGTTCTAGAAAGGAAGACTTTAACTAATGCTGCAAGATTCCCTGTCCGAGGATTGTTCTCCACTGGGAAGAAGAAAGGAATACATAGCATTTCAGATTCCACAAAGTTTTTTCATATGTTAAAGTAATGAACACAGGAACACTTACAAAAGTTTTAAAAAGTAATATTTCCTATAGTGTGCTTGGAACAGGCTTGCCAAAAGGAAAAAAAACCAGTTCAGGTAACATTGCTTTCTATCTCTCCATACCACATGATGAAAATCTGCACTTTCATGTTATACCTTGTAAATTTTCCCAGGCTTTGTGTGACTAGACTATGGTGTAGGAGCAGGGAAGTGCATAGTATAATTGTATTGCAACATGGTTAGACAACACTATGTGCTCTAAAGGGAGTCATGAAATTCAACATGGATCTGTCATTTAGGTCAAAAAACTTGCACTACCCAAACATCTAGTTAAACTCTATCAGACAGCAGTAACAAAAAATTTGACACAATTGATGGAAAGTAGGTCTATCAGCAGTTAGTTCTTCTGCTGGCGAAATACAACCTGTATTTTAGAACAGTGGTGGTGAACCTATGGCATGCATGTCAGACAAGACACTCAGAGCTCTCTCTGTTGACACATGCATCATTGCCTTAGCACAAAGTTCTCCCAGCAGCCCAATGGGAGCACTTCTTCCATTCCCCCAGCACAGAGTTCACCCTGCCGCTCTGCCCAGCAGCCCAATGGGAGTGCTTCCTCCCTTCCCTGTTGCCATGTTGGCAATAAATAAGTAGTTTTTGGGTTGCAGTTTGGGCACTCTAAAAGGTTCACCATCATTGTTCTAGAATATGTGGAACCCTATACAGTATCAATATAAAGTACAAACACTAATAAAAACATTAAAATAAACCACCTGGTTCAGTGTCTTATTTTAATTACTTTGCCTGAATATTTAGAATTTTAAAGAGGCAACTAATAAATCATGTTTTGAATAACTGTTTTAAAATCAATTCTTGGGATAAAAAGCATCCTGTTCTACTACAACTTAACATAGCTGTGATTAAACCACTTCCTTTGAGAGCATACAAAATAGAGCCAAAACCTGTGAAAACTATGTTCAAATGGGACATGTGGGTACAATATGTCTACATCAAGCCTTGGAAGTAAAGAGTACCTTTTAAAATCCCATACACACTGCACAGATAGGAGACACTAAATGCATCACAGATAAAAGGTTTGAGCAGTGATTTAACAGGAAAATTGACAATACAGTGGTGCCTTGGATAACGCTAAAATCGGATGTCAGGGAATTTGAGGCAAACATTTGCATCACACAACATTAAGATAATGTTGTGTGATGCAAATGTTTGCCTCAAATTCCCCGACGTTGATCTCTGCCCCAAAGCCTGCAGGGCTAGACACCAGCCCTGCGGGCTTTGGAGCAGAGATTTACTGAGGCTCAGACCGCTGGTTTGGTTGGGGGGAGATCCGGCGCACCCATTCTCCTCCCAACCAAACCAGCGCTACAAAGCTCGCAGTGGTGACATGGCTGGGAAGGCTTGTCTCACAAAAGCAAAGGGAGGGGCTCCCTTGTTGTTCCATCGGCTAGAGAGGCACACCTCTCTAGCACTAGGAGGAGGGCCTTCTCCGTGTCCGCCCCAGCCCTTTGGAACCTCCTGCCAATCGAGCTGCGCCTACAGACAGAGCTCCTACCCTTCCGGAAAGGTTTAAAAACCTGGCTGGCTGAGCAAGTGTGGGGACATAGGATGGTGGGATCTCATACAGGGTGGCTGATCCAGTGACAGCCACCCTTCGGTGCAATTGTTGATGTGAGTTTTAATGCTTTTATGAATTTTATGAATTTTTAAAGTTTTAATCATCAATTTTAGGACGATGATATTTTGATTTGTAGGCTGCTCAGAGTCGGGCTTGCCCGATTGGAGCGGGGTAGAAATACAATACAATAAATAAATAAATACCAGCAGAGATCTCAGCCTCAATCCCACCGGGCTGTTCTCTGCCTGGGAAGCACCTTCCTAGGCGGAGACCAGCCCTGCGAGTTTGAGGCTCAGGCGGGGGGCTTCCTTGGGGTGAGAACCTGTGTGCAGGCTCTTACCCCAAGGAAACCAGTGGCACGACATTCAGACTGCCCGTTTCCTTGAGGAGAGAGCATGTGCACGGGCTCTCACCCCAAGGAACGGGTGGTCTGAGGGGTTTCCCCAAACCAAGCTGGGAATCACAGTGTCTGATCCCCAGCTTAGTTTGGGGGAATGCACACGGATGTGCGCGCCCACTTCCCCCCAAAACAAGCCAGGGATCAGACGCTGTGATCCTTGGCTTGTTTTGGGGGAAAGTGGGCGGGGGTCTCTATTAGCAATTGTGCGCTGGGGACTGCGGGAGTGTTTGGGGAGAGATCCTTGGCCCCACGCGGTTTCTCCCCAAACACTCCAGCAGTCCTGGTGCGCAATCACTGACACTGCGGGGGTGGGTGGGTTGCGCAGAGATCCACACATGCACACAGTTTCTCCCCAAACACCCCTGCAGTACTAGCGATCGCAGGCTGGTACTGCGGGGGTGTTTGGGGAGAGATAGGCGCCTGCCAAAGATGCAGGCGGATCGACCCCCTGTTCCCTTTCCTCTTTAGAAAGGGAACAGGGCTTTTTTTTTTAACGTTGTGCGATCAATACATTGCACAATGTTAAAAACTGGATAACACTAAGACTTATGGAACCAAGTCTTAGCGTTATCCGTGATACTAGTATATGGTGAACATAGAAATAAATACATCAAAATGGCCTCCTACCTAAAGACTTGCAGACTGAGATTGCAGCTTCTTCCAAAAGCTTTAATTCAGAACTGAGGAGAAAAGAAAGAAAGTGATTAGACACCACAGCGATTAGACTGAAACTGGCCAATAATAAGATAATCATAAGTTTTAAAAGAAGACAACTTATGTCAGGAAATAGCCCTATTTCCTAATGTCTCCCAAGGCTTGAAATTGCTATTTTTCAGCTAGGCCTCATAGAAATCCATTTTTCTCTCTGTATGCCTTACAAGACTGCCACAATGATTTGTTGACATTTCAGTGTTCCTGTGTTGTTATCTTTCTAGCTGGCCTAGCCAGCAGAGCTTGGCATGTTGTGTCTTTACATAAATGTAAACAACTATTGTTTTGAGAAAGTTATTCTCTGTTGCTCCTTGTTACGTGATTGGCTAAAGCTATCCCACCTGATGGCAGATTCTCCATTTTGCAGAGAAGTGAGAGTTAGTACGTGTCTGGATTTCAATGGCGCAAGACCCTGGACTGTAACTCTGTTTGCTGGTATGGGATTACTCTGCTTCTCCATGAGTTAAGACCCCGGACTGTCTGCTGGCATGATTTTACTATGATTACCTAAAAGACCTTGGGCTGTTTACTGGACTGATCTTATGGATATGACCTTTTGGATTTCTGCTTTTCCTTGAACTTTCTTACATGAACCTGAAGGAATAAAACAGCTGTTTCTCTTTGAAGATTGTTGTTTTTCTTATCACACACACACAAGGCAATTTGGCTGCATGCTACCAGAAGTAGAAGCCTCCCGTGTTCTGCTTTAAGTTCTCCTTTGAAATGCGGCCCAGGTCTCTCAGAGTTGGAAGGTAAGGGTTAAATATGTTCCAGAAATGAGCACATGCTCAGGAGCATGGTGGGGGGGCCCTTACAGAGACACCTGGTGTTCCGACAACTTACATCTCCAGTTCTGATTGTGACCTGAAGCCATTATTGACCTAAAGCCTAATGTACATGTTTTCAAACCACTACTATTCAGCTTCATTTTTAGACTATGACCATGCAGATACAAATACTTTATAGACAAGTCATCTTTGCCCCTTCTCTCCCTTCGTCCAACTACAACCTCTGAGCTTGCATAATAAAGGCATTACAACTAATGTGGATGTTGGAATTGCTCCTACAGCCAATGCAACTACTGTACCTCTACTTTTTAATTTCAGGACGCTTTGAAATAAAAAGCCAGATTGTGTCTGCATTTCTTTTCTTTAGTGGAACCATTTTAGATTCTGAATGGTTTTTATATTATATTATATTATATTATATTATATTATATTATATTATATTATATTATATTATATTATATTATATTATATTATATTATATTATATTATATGTTCAATTTTTCTGTAGATCTAAACATGTATATAACATGGTGATTGCACCTTATACTTTTTGTCATCCAGGGAGAAAATAGCACATTTTGACAGGCAGCCAATACATTGTCCAAATAAATAAATAAATAAATAAATCTCCCTACAGAGACAGGAATGCAGCATGCATTGGAGAACACAGGGCAGACATACAGTATGGCTAGTACAAAGCAACAGGCTGTCCTTCACTCCACACTTATTGATGCATACTGAACTGTTGAAAGAAAGAGGTATTTCTGAGTCAGTTTCACCGAGTAGGGCGGTATATAAATTGAATTAATAAAATAAAATAAAAAATAAGTTTCTCTAGACATGTAAGCAGTTATCATAAAGAGAATCATAGTCACCAATAGCTTCCCGTGATCCAAGAAGCTGTACTCCCCATTTCTCCCAATCATAGTGTGCCTTATCAATTTGCAACTCTAGACATCCCACTTCTTCTGCCGTATCTGGACCTGAATATTGGTGATCATGATGGTGATCAGCCATGAAGACTGTCCTGAGAATATAATGCAGTGACCTTTCATCTGCCTTCTGCATCGCAGCATGACACCCATACCACTGATCCAATACCATGAGTCACTTTCTGGTCCTGAGCCCTTTTGGGGACATAAAGTCCTCATCAGCCCTAGGCCAGAACTGATGAAGCTGCTACCCTTCATCAATATGGATTCAAGTGGGATTTAATCCACTTGGGAACCATCAACCTTCCCTGTGGACTTCGCCACCCAAGGCCGTTAATCCTCAGGGCTGTCTGGTTAGTTAATCACCACCTGACACTCAGGGTTAAGTCACTGGCAGTATGGTCTTCTCTATTACTATAGTAGAATAACCTGGCACATCCCACAGTTTTCCTTTTTAATACTCTGTATATTTATCTGCTCTACTGTAGTGCAAATACTACAGGGAGGCAATTCTAAACCCCAGTTTACAAAAACATGCCTAAAACTATTTATTATTTTTATTATTTATTAATTCATACTTACTATCCCGCCCCAATCGGGCTTACACCCGACTCTGGGCGGCTTACAAGACAAAAATACAATCACAAACTCATCCAGTAAAATACTAATAATTAAAAAATTTTAAAACTGTAAAAATTCATAAAAAGCGAGAAATAACCAGAACAAACAACCCCACGGGATAGGACCAACAGCAGGGGAGGCTATCCCTCAAATCAACCACCCTGTGTGGGATCCCACATTCCTTGGTCCCCACACTTGTCCCGCCAGCCAGGTTTTTAAGCTCTTCCGGAAGGGTAGGAGCTCTGTCTGTAGGCGCAGTTCCGTTGGAAGGAGGTTCCAAAGGGCCGGGGCGAACACAGAGAAGGCCCTCCTCCTAGTGCTAGAGAGATGAGCCTCCCTAGCTGATGGAATGACAAGAGAGCCCCTCCGGTCCGTCCTGGTGGGACGGACAGACGTTCTTAGGGTGACGCGGTCTCTGAGGTATCCTGGCCCACTACCATATAAGGCTTTAAAGGTAATAACCAGCATCTTGAATTGCACCCGGAGACATATTGGTAACCAGTGCAGCTCCCGGAGCAGTGGTGAGGCATGAGCATAACTATAAGCCTAGCATGGAGTACCACAGGGAAGGGTAACAATTGATTTGTAAAATATAGTAAGATTGTAAAGTAAGGAAAGCAGAATTTACATAACAATTGATCATTTTGTAAAATTTAGACTTAGTTTCCCAGTCTTAGTAGGGACAAACTATCTTGCAGCAACACTAAGAGTAGGGTAGTATTTTGGGGTGGGGGCTTTTTTTTTTTGCCTTGATGCCAACATATTTAATGAAAATGTGTGAAATTGCCCTTAACTATAAGAAGAGTTATTATACTGACTCTATTCTTGCTGTGAACAACATTGCTTGATTTTAATAGCCATTCAACATTACACACCATTCAAATAAAGAGAATGGGAAAATACAGTGTTGAGATGTTCAGGCAACTTATTTCTTCCCATTGCAAAAATATCAGAGTACAGTTACACCAGAAATTCACTTGAAAGCTATCCTGAAGCTCAAGTATCATCTACTCACTTAAGGTTTGTTTCTGTACAGGAGAGCCAGCCTACTCATGTGATAATTATATATCATCCCCACATGTTGTCAATAGGATTCCTCACTTACAAGATGTACTAGAGGCATGTATTAAAGCCCAAACCTCTCCAAGGGAATTCAGATGCAACATAAACACATTACAGGGAGGTCTGGTTATCCCACTCACAGCTCTTTAAGGCAAAGAATTATGAGAATAAGATTTAACAATTAATTGACTTGCCAATGGTTTATAGCAGGGGTGCCCAAACTTTTCAGGCCATGGGCCCGTCACATGGTTCAGGGGCCCGGTCACTATGGCCTGTGGGCTGGATCAAGCCCCCAACGCCAATTCATCTGGCCCACGAAACCCTTGTTGCTCCTGGAAGCCTTTGTTGCTCCTTCTTCTGCTTCTGGGAGTAATGAGGGCTTTGCGGGCTGGATGAATCGTCATCAGGGGCCAGATCCAACCCACAGGCCATAGTTTGGGCACTTCTGGTCTAAAGAAACTAGAATATTTCAGTAAGCAGAAAAACAACAAGGCAACAGCACATCTTTCAGTGACATAAAACCATATTATTTGCCCACAGGTCAAAATTACATGGTTACATTAATATAGGTCCACAAACAAAATTCAACACAACTCCATCTATTCTCCTACAAATGCTCTCTTTGATTAACATTACACACACTTTCTTTTGTTGAAAAAGCACTCAAGGTAGCTAACTATATTAAAACACACAATTAAAAACAAAACCTTGGTTGAAACACAATCAGCTAATCAATACAAACACAAGATGAAACAATTACAATTAACAATTAAATAAAATATCTTAAACAGACTAGCTCTTTCTTAGGGAATCAAAAGAAGTTCACATTCTTGCAAAATTATTGTCATTCAGAAAGCAAAAAATAAGCCTCTAGAGCTTATCAAAGTATGCACAACTAATACAAAAAGGAGAAGAAGTAAGACTATGGCAGCAAGTCCCAACCTCTATACCTGACCATTCTGCCTATATAGCCCAGGGGTGGGCAGCCCTGGTGCCTCAAGTGTTCTTGGACTTCAATTACCAGAAGCCCAAGTTGTTGGCGGCGTTGGCGGTAGCAGCAGCGGCACTGGCGTTGTTGTTGTTGTTTCAATTTCTGTACCGCCCTACTCGGTACACCTGCTGCTCAGGGCTTCTCGGAATTGAAGCCCAAGAACACCTGGCGCACCTAGGTTGGCCACCCCTGATATAGCCCCTCTCCACAGATGAACTCCTCTGGATAGAGAAAACCAAAAACATCCTCTGGCCAAACCTGTGCCTTCTCCTTCATCCAACATAAGAATAATTCATAAGTAACTAAGTTTGGAAACATTACTTTTGGGGGAGGGTGAGACCACAACTCTCAGAATCCTCCAACCAGCACGTATCACATTAACTCAGAAATTCTGGAAGCCGTAATTCAAAAAATAACTTGTCTATTGGGGGGAAATAGCCTAGTGAATATAAATTAGCTGGGAGCAAGAATCTTCTACTGCATCATTATTACCTAACTGTATTCCAAAGTGGACTCACTTTTTGCATTTTTGTCCTCTAGAACATTATTCAAAAAGACTTGGTTTTTGTGCAATACCTGGATCACTTTTATAAATAAGAAACCACTTTTAGGTGCAGAGTTAGGGCCGTGAACTAAATATAAGAATGCATATTACCTGGAAGTATGCTGTTTTCTCTCTCTCAAAATGCATCTTCTGAGGAGATGAAAGATTGGACTATTAGACTTGCAAATGAAGCCTTTGTTTACAGCCAATCACAAAATAAAACTCACTGGGACTTAAAATGTAAAGGCATACAGTTTGCTGTGACAAACTGTTCTTTTGACTTAAGGAGTTTCCATTTGAAATAAGGTGTTCATTGAATCATTAGTTTGAAACCGAAAAGCTCATGTGGATGTAAATGCCGGATTCAATTTGAATGGTTTGTTGAATTTAGCTGACAGCACATGCTTAACATGAAAATCAGATGGTCCCTCCAAGCTGCCCCCACATCATCAGCTGAATATCTAGAGATGTTTCATTAAAAAAAACAACTAAACAGGGCAGTGTGGTCTTTGTGTGATTCAGAAGGGATGAGAAGTGATACCTTTATTGGACCACTAAAAAACTGAACAAACAGCTAGTTTTTGACATAAATCTGTCTTCCTCAGAGTGTGCGCCAAACTACTGTATTATCAACCGTGCACACATATGAAAGTCCCCCCAAAGTCTTGTGAGTTCTCTATCCCTGTCTAGTTCTCCAATGTGAATTTAAAAAGCTGAAACTGGTCATGAAAAGCATGCCTGCCAAACAGCCTTGGAGGTGAGATTTCAAATTCCATCCCTGGTAGTGGATGGCTGGTGGTCAATTATTTGGCAGCCCTTTATTTAGGAATTTGGGAGATGAAATTCAACCAATTTATTCAATCCTAGTACACTACGTTCTTTAAAAATGCTGAGACTATGGGTAATTATATGTTGTAGAACCTGTTCCTTGACAAAATATAGACTGCCAGGCCACAAAGTACATGTAGCAAGCTACATGAGCTTAGCAAGCCACACATTTGTGCAATGCTGCCATATATATTCAGGCCACTGGCAAGCAACTGACCTTGTATCCTTAGAAATGTCTCCCACTGGCTATTACAGATATTACTCCTGCTAACAGTTGCAGAAGTGTCTGTTCAAAGAAACTAATGCTGACTGGACTCCTCTCACATTGGCCAGTATCTTATTGCTAGTCTCCACCAGAATACATGCAAATACTGAATATTAAGTAAACAGTTATGGAAATCAAACTCTTTTGTTGGATCCACTCAAGTTGAAACCAATAGCAAAATACTGGACATTATATACTAGAACAATGAGGGTGAACCTTTTAGAGACTGAGTGTCCAAACTCAACAGGCTGCCATCCACACCGCAAAAGAGCAGGGTGAACTCTGGGCTGGGGGGAGGGAGGAAGTGCTCCCACTGGGCTGCTGGGCAGAGGGGTGAGGTGAACTCTGTGCTGGGGCAATGGCGCGTGGGCACACAAAGAGGACTGTGAGTGCCCTCTCTGGCACCTATGCCATAGGTTCGCTACCACTGTACTAGAACTTCTTACACATATGCAGAGCAATCCAGATGGATTATGAATACAAAGTCTAACATCTCCTACTGATTAAATGCAAGAAGTACAAGAGCATGATCTCCTAGGTGGTCCTTCTTAACTAAAGTAGCAGGAAGTTATGATTAAAAACAAAAGGTATTTTTCAACAAAAAAGAAAACAAATGCTACACAAATGACACAATTAACAATTCCCCAGTCTGAAATTTGGCACTTCCCTAATTTTCCTCACATTTTAAATAAGCCAATCCATTAAGATGAATCTCTTCCTAGCACAGAATGTTTTCAAGCTACAAAAAAAAAAAAATCCTAATAATCTTCCCTAGTTGCAATTTCATCAGAATAGAAGAGTTGTTTTTCACTTTTGCTTTCTCAATGCGTCAGAGTTTTTAAATAATAATAAAAAAAACCCCAGTGTGGAATAAGTCCTGGCTCCAAACGGAAATTTGATGTACTGTGCTGACAGTTTAGGTTGTGGTGAGGGTTCCATTCATACTTCTTTTACTTTTTGACCCCAGTGACAATTCCAACTTTCCATTCTCCCTGAAAGCAGCCAATCTACTGAAAACCAAAGTACTGTACAGTATATCACTTCTGCTCCTCTGCATCATGCTTCAGGGTAAAAGGGGAAAGGGTTTTTGTTTGCTTGCTTCAAACCATGTGTGTGTGGTTTTTGTTTTGTTTTTGTACAGTCAAAAAGGAACAGATTTGTTGTTGTTGTTGTTGTTTTTCCTCTTTAAAAAAGAAAAGTGCTGTACAGTATCTAGCAAGTCGCTGAAGCCTGGGGATATTCTTCAAAACTATTTGGGTCACAATGCCACAGGTGGTTTACAATCTCAGGTCTAGTGCTTTGTGAATTTTGTAACCAAACAGGACTCTGGGGACCAAAATGCTCCACTCTCATGCACAAGGTTTAAAATAAACACAAGGATTGCCTTCAGGCAACTGAAAACTAAAGATGCTACTTCCAAAGCATATAGCTCAGAAGTGACCAAACTTTCTGGGCCGCGGGCCGATCACCTGGTTCATGGAGCCAGTCACTGAGGCCCAGGGGCTGGATGGGGGACCCGATGCCAATTCATCTGGCCCACGAAGCCCTAGTTGCTCCTAGAAGCAGAAGTAAAATGCGCCCATACAGGCGTGTTTTACTTCCGCTTCCAGGAGTGATGAGGGCTTCACGGGGCGGATGAATTGGCATCAGGGGGGCCCATCTGGCCCCCGGGCCATAGTTCAGGCACCCCTGATATAGCTATTCATTGCTACGTTTCATCAATCAACAAACACCTCCTCAGCATGTTCAATTTTGTATTTTGTCTTTAAACCAGGGGTGCCCAAACTTTTGGGGCCGTGGGCCAGTCATGTGGTTCATCAGGGAGCTGGTTACTATGGCCCAAGGGCCGGATGCAGCCCCCATATGGGCACGTTTTACTTCTGCTTCCAGGAGCAATGAGGGCTTCGGGGGCCAGATGAACTGGCATTGGAGGCCGCATCCGGGCCCCAGGCCGTAGTTTGGGCACCCCTGCTTTAAACAGACACTGTACTGTATATGTATATAAGGAATATAACTGGGCTGAGACATAAACCTTCATAACAGGAGATGGTTGTGAACCAAAATAGGGATGCCCTAATAGGTTCATCTCTGGGGTTGTATACTTCAGTTTTGTTTTCCTACTTCAAAGATTGTATTTGTCCTTTCAGCAAGGTGTGTTATTTTTTGCTTTCCACAGTTTTAGCCAACCTCCTTCTGATTTAATATTTAGAAATAAAGAAGACATAGTGTGCATCTTCAACAGCAACTAAAGGGAAGCAAAGGCTCAGCTGACAAACAGCAGCACCACCCAGTGGACAACACAAATCAATTTTTTAAATCAATGTTCTTTGTAAACAAGTACAGTAATTGAATAGAAATCACATTGTTATAAACATTCATACTGTTTTGGAGAATATCAAATCATAGGGCAAACTGCTAAACATTGGCTAAAATCCTTTTGCTTGATGTAAGTCACACTAGAGTAAGCCAATTGGGGTAACACAAGTCAAACCTCTGCAAGTTTCATTAGTTCTAGTGGACCTACTCTAATTGCAACTTACTACACTAAACTGGGACTAGTAGTAGGATTTTTTAGACCATTGTGTATATTAGTTTCTACAACTGACCACAGATAGATAAGGTCTCCTTAATATTATGGAGCAAATGATGAATACTTTTTCCTCAGTTTAAAGCAGGTCTTTGAGAATGATTACGAAGACAGCCATAAGAATTGTATGGAGGCAGTGGTGGGCAGTAACAAGTCCACACACACACACACCTGGGAGGGGTGGTGGTAACATTGGGTGGCCTTCGAGCAGGGTGGTGGTGGCAAAACTGGGGGCCTTTCAGGCAGGGTGCTAGTAAAATTGGGTGGCCATGCCCATCTCCCTGCCCTGCCCCACCCGCCTCCCAGCCCTGCCCGCCTCCCTGCCCCACCCCACCCAGCCCACCTCCTCCTCCACTTCCAAGTCTGGGTGGCGAGCGGAGTTGATGGCCCGGGGGCTGCAACCTGGCCTTGGTGTGGCCGCCTCCCCTGGGGTCCCACTCCCCCTGCGCACCATGCTGCGTGTGTGCCATGCTGGGAGGAGGAGAAAGTGCAGTTGGGCCCAGCATGGCCATATCACCACCGCTGTGGCCCGGGTGCTCTCCTTCCTTGGCATCAACCCAAGTGTGGAGGAAGAGGGGGGAGAAACAGCCACCCAAGTGACTTGCCATATGCTCCCCAGGGTAAGTGACTTTCGTGTGGGTGTGGAGAGGGATGGAGCATGGGAGGGGGGAGGGTCTGGAGCAGGCTAAGGGAAGTTCTTTTTGTTTTGTTTACTCTGATATGCTTGAAACACTGACTAACACAGCTCCCATTTAAAAAGTTTTATTCTGTACAAGCATATCAGAGAGTAAACACAACAAAAAGTCAAAAACATTGTGGCACCTTAAAGACTAACTGCTGTATTTTAATGTGAGCTTTTGTGGATCAAGTCCACTGGCTCTTTGGCTATAAACAGAGATGAGCACTGAGCCCTAGAGTAGGTAACGACTGGCTTTTGAGGAAGGGCAACCTTTACCTAATAACAGAAGATCCCTGATTGGTATTCAAATTTGACGTCAGGTTTTGTCCCTGCAAGTGATTCAAGGTCTCCCTTGCATAAAAGCCAGTCATATCTCATTCTAGGGTGCAGTGTTCATCTCCATTTACATCCAAAGAGCCAGTGCTGCCTGTGTTTCAGATGTATACATGGCCATATGGCAGGCATGACTAGATTGCCCATGATGTAGGCTCCACCCATGACATAGGCGCCGCCCACGGTGTAGTAGCGAACATTTTTGCTGCACACCACTGTACGGAGGTGTGTTCTGAAAGGACCAAAAATTCCTTTTGTAAAGAGTGGAGGCATCTTAATATAAAAATAGAAGTTGTTGTAATCAAATTGGGTTTTTATCCAAAGAGATTTGTCTCTATAAAATGTCTACAACACAAGAGAAGATGAGGCTACTATTTCTACTGCACCCCATCATTTTCTACACTCAACCTTTTTCACACCTGTTGCAAGCTAAAACAGAGAAAAAAAGATGGTTGGGGGGAGCACAATGGTTACAACACTAGGTCTGACCTGATGAGCTTTGGGGTAGGCATCTGTAGGCAAATTACTACCAATTTCCCCTTCCACAGCACAAGGAACTAGTAGCCCAACCTAGGCAAACATCCTGAGACTGCTGCTTTAGTAGAACATGCTTGCATATTAAATCTTACCTGTTTGTTGGGGTGTTAAAGCTAAGAGAAAGCAGTTGATTCCAGAATGGGTCATTCTCTGAGATCGGTTCTCGTCCAGCCAGTTTTTTAAAGTATTCATTTTCTGGAAGCTCATTAATGCTGCTCCTAGTCGTTGCCATCTTCTAACTATTTTGTCTATGTTTTTAAGGTTTCACATCAGTGAAGAAAAGCCTATGAAACAAATGCAAGAAATTTAAAATCCACCAATGGCATCACTTCCCCCTCCTAAAGTATACACATAGTTGTCTCAAACAGAAGTAACAGTCTCATTTCTCATCAAAAACCTCAGTAAAAATAGAATATATTTTCAGGACTAACAATGAAAGATTTAACAATGTGAAAAGACGTCAAAAGAAACTGTAACACATCACATATTTGTACTTCACTTCAACAGAGATATGAGCCTCCTGAAGTCAATTCCCCAATAAGTTAACAAAGATATAAAACAACTCTTTCCCAACACCATTCCAACAGATATAATGGATTACAACTTCCATTACTCTGACCCGCATCAAGAGAAGCTGCAGTCCAACACATTTTGGACAAATGGTCCCTGTAATACAAAACATACGGAGGTGGAATTATTTTAGAACACTAGTTTGCAAACTGGGCAGAAGAGATGAAGAATTCCAAGCAGGGAATGAGACTGAAGTTTACATTGTTAAAAAAATTACCTTTGGCAAGTTTTTATTTTAAGATTTTATATTCAAATATTAACTTACAATTATTTTTACAATGTCTGTTTTATCTATAAACTTCATGTGTATGTTTACTTTAAATCAAAAATTAAAATTGAGTTGTAAGATGCTAAAGGAGAAGAGGTGAGTTGTGATTTTTCAAAAATAAAAATGTGTGATGTTAAAAAGCTTTCGAAGTACCACTGAAAGCTTTGAATGTGTTCAATCAAGAGCAGCAACAGGACCAGAAAAGAACAGAGACAAGAAACAAAAAAGGCAGCATTGAGGGGGTTAATTCATCTTCTTTGTTTTACATGTTAAATTACACTATCTAGCATGGCTTTGCACTGGTCCAGTATGCCAGAGTAGTTTTATTGATCTGGAATTTCTAATTTCACCCTTAGAGGAAAAGCTAATTAGTTCTAGTATAATGCATTATTACATTCCACTATATTCTGTATTGTCCATAATACAAGTAATGTATTACAGGTGGCAGTAGTTGTAGCTAGAAGGGCTTTTGCACAACTTTGTTATACGCCAGCTATGCCTGCTCCTAGATTGGGACTCCTTGCTCATGGTCATGCATGCTCTGGTCACCTCCAGACTTGAATACTGCAATGAGCTCTACGTGGGGCTGCCCTTGATGACCATTCAGAGGCTACAACTGGTCCAGAATGCAGCTGCTCGGGTGGTGATGGGATGCGGGTGGTATGCCCATGCCTTGCCACTGCTTTGGGAGCTGTACTGGTTGCCAGTATGCCTCTGGGTGCAATTCAAGGTGCTGGTAATTACCTTTAAAGTCCTACATGGTAGTGGGCCAGGATACTTAAGGGACCGCATCCTCCCAAAAACATCTGTCCATCCCACCAGAGCAGACCGGAGAGGCTCTCTAATCAGTCCATTTGCTAGAGAGGTGTGTCTCTCTAGCACCAGAGAGAGTGCCTTCTCACTGTCTACTCCGGCCCTATGGAACCTCCTGCCAATTGAGTTGCATCTCCAGATGGAGTTGCTGCCTTTCAGGAAAGGTCTAAAAACCTGGCTGATAAAGCAGGTGGGGAACACCAATGATGTGGTGATCCCTCTTGCTGGCTGATCTAGGAAGAATGCTTTCTCTCTTTTAATCAGTAAGGGTTGGGGTAATTTTTGGTAGTTGTTTTTAATGGGTTTTTTATAGGTTTTAGAGTTTTTAACGGTGATGCTGGTTTTTATTCTTTGTGTGCTACCCAGAGTCTTTTGAGTTGGGAAGCAATATAAATCACTAAATAAATAAATAAAGACAATCAAGGGCTATCACTCCTTTTTTTCTGAACCACATAGTCAGAAGCTTTGTTGCAGTCTGTAAACCACAGACTGACCTTCTTCTGAAAGTCTTTGGTGCATTCAAATATCCAACAGATATTTGCGATATGATCCTGCGTGCCTCTTCCTTTTCAGAATCCAGCTTGGTCCAAGCCTGTTGTGCTACTTTTAAAAAATCTACAACAATTCATTTGACTCCAAAACAAAGTTTAATCCAAAACCTATTTTTCCAGAAAGTTACAAACCCTGACGAAGATACAAAAGGAAGAAAATTATTTTTAAGAGATTCATTTTCCTGTCTTTATTTTCTACAGCAGAATTGTTTTGTTCCCCATAAAGTCCAGGGAACAATGCTTATTACATTTACAGTCAAACCTCGCATAATGAGCGTTTCAGTTAGCGAAAAACTCGCATAACGAGCAAGTTTTTTGCTCGTTAACGAGCAAGTTTTTTGTTCGCATAACGAGCAAGTTTTTTGACTCGCATAACGAATTTTTCGCTATGCGAGTTTTCCCCATAGAAACGCTCGTTATGCGAGTTTTTCCATAGGGAAAAGTCTGACTCGCATAGCAAAAACATTGTTATGCAAGTCTGATTCGCATAGCAAATTTTTCGCATAGCAAACAGACTCAGAGAATGCATTAAATTCATTATGCGAGGTATGACTCTACTTAAAAGCACTTTACAATATCCTTCACCTTCTCATACACTCCAATTGCTTTATAAATAGCAAACACTACTAACAGTTCCACACTTTCCTCTTTTACAGTGAGTATAAAATGAGTATACCCAATCCCTCTTAAAGTGAAGTGTGAGGACATTCACATTTCTACAGACCAGGCCAAAAGAGTATCTTACCTATATAATTTCCAATTAACTTGCTGAGCGAGTTTCAGACTTCCTTTAAGCAGCAACTATAAACCAGAAAAAAACAGTACGAAGTTAATCAGATGCCATACCAAGCTTTCATGACTAACTCAACTACAACAGCATACTGTATGTATAAACACTGAATCAGTCCACAGGGAGCACACACATTACTAGAGAGTTAATGAGTAACCATTTCATGTTTGCTAATACATCCTGCTTCATGTCAGCTTGATGCTAATGTAAACATCACCATCATGCCACTGATATGCTGGTGTCAAACAACTTTCCCACCACATAAAGAAACCCTAAGATGAGAATTGGAAAAACATACTTGCAGCAATATCTGGATTTTTCTCATTCTTATTATATTAACCTATACTTCCCCTATTTACTTTTATATCACTGTAATCTAAAGTATGGGTAGGCAGAAGCTAGACAGTGACCCAAACAGTAGACCTCTGGCATTTGTACTAGATCAGCAGTGCTTCTAAGTTTGTAATCACCCAGGAAAATAGATTGAAATTTGAATTGCTTGTGGAGCAGTCTAATGTAATCTATTTCCTGCTGATCACACAACACATAGGGAAATGTGCTCCATCCCAAAACCAATCTGCACCCAATCCAGATATTTTTAGTGCAGGTAAAGGGTGTCCTTTTTGGAACTGGTAAGAGCTATTCCTTAGCAGAAGGAAAGGTCGCTTTAAAGCAACTCAGAATCTGTAATCTTTCAGAACACAGAAAGCAAATTACCCTTCAGGGTGTAGATTTCACTGCTTTCCCAATCACTCTATATCTTTCCTTGCCTTATACTGAAGCATATAGCTTCTGTCTGGCTAGGAACAGAGGTAGACAGAAGCAGAGTAAACTTCATATTGGAAAAGATAGAAATTAAGTCTAGTTTATACACTAGGCTCCTTCCTTTATTTTTGTTGTTCTAATTCTCTGTCATTTAAAAGCAACAAGAAAAACTGTATTTTGAATATACAGTAAAATAGAAATATTAACTAGTTGCCTCTGCTTAAGATTTTGTGTTGCTTGTGTGGCTAGCTAAAGATCTTTATATTAAAAATCCCTATCTACAGCAAGTTAGATATAGATTTGAACTTGTCCATGCATGTTATCCTTGATCAGGGGTGCCCAAACCTTTTGGGCAATGGGCCGATCAAGTGGTTCAGGGAGCCAGTCACTAAGGCCCAGGGGCCGAGTTCAGCCCCTCGACGCCAATTCATCCGGCCCGCGAAGCCCTTGTCGCTCCTGGAAGCGGAAGCAAAACGTACCTGTACAGGCGTTTTTTACTTCCGCTTCCAGGAGTGACGACGGCTTAGTGGGCCGGATGAATTGGCATCGGGGGCCACACCCGGCCCCCAGACCTTAGTTTGGACACCACTGTCCTAGATATATAGCTCATGAGATATCATAGGTAATAGATTCCATCTCTAATCTATCATTTTCTATCTAACTATAATTGGTGAACTTTTAGTGAAATAATCTGAGAATATCCAACAATCCCAGCCCACAACTCCCTGCCCAGCAACCCACCATCTTAAAAAATGATTTCAATTTTTATCCTTTGACATGTTTGTACTCAGCTGTCCCAGGACCCATAGCCAACTCTGCCAGTGTTTAGAGACTTTGGGATCTGTAGTGCAAAACACCGACAAGGCCAAAGTTTGAGAACTACAACCAAAAGCTCTAGCAGAGCTCTGTCAACATGGCAGCAGGCAGAGATCAAACCTCTCCCAGTTATTCTTCCCAGCATATAAATCTCCAGCATATGCATTTTACATATGTATATCTGTTAACAGAGCTACCCTCTACATTCTGTACATTGCCTGTTTTTACTTCCCAAAGACACTGAATTACTTATACAGTATCCTGATTGTTTTGGTTATGTTTATGCAGTAACAACTGTGCATTGTCACATTGATTCCAACTTATTGCAACCTTTCCCAGGTAGAAAATATATAGAAGAGATTTACCATTTCCTTTTTCTGGGAGCATCTTAGACTGCACAGTTTGCCCAAAACTACAAAGGCTGACTCTCTTCTCAGGAAGCACAGTGGGGGATTGAACTCCCAACCTCTGGCTCTGCAACCAGATACATAAATCACAGAGCAACCCAGTCAGCTATAATTGTGTGCCATCAAGTTAATTCTGGCTTACAGCAGCCCCTTTCAGGGGGTTCTGGTAGAGAGTTCTCAGAAGTGGTTTACAATTTCATCTTCTGAAGGAGCCCTGGGACTGTGCAGTTTACCTAAGACCATAACAAGCTGACTCTTCTGGAATACTGTGGAGAACTGGACTCCCAATTTCTAGCACTAAAGCCAGAAACTTCAATCATTAAGCCAGGGGTTCTCAACTTTTTCGTGCCACGGACTGGACAACTCCCTCTCCGACAGCTGAGCAAGCTGGACACGTGGTTCCCCCTGCTGTAAATGCTGCTGTAAACTGTGGCGGGTGCATTTGCACATGTGCAGGCATGTTTATGGCTGTCATAAATGAGTCCACTTCCGGGGTCGTCACCATGGGCCAAATTATTTGCCATCGTGGACCTGGTCTGGACCACGGGCCGTAGTTGTGAAACCCTGCACTAAGTTATCAAATTATATGATATTTAAAACTAGAGGTGGAATAGTTATATCGCAGAAACCATCTCAGCTTTGTAAATATTTAACAAGATAGCTCTGACTTTCAGCCATAAACCCATGCAAGGTGGAACTGGAAAAATTGTGTCAATACTTCTGTCTATTTGTTTTCTTCTTGCTGTCACTGATCATAAGAGATGAGTCATAACCAACAGAAGGTTTCCTAATGATAGTCAAAAATCATTAATGTCAAACATAAGTTAATTCACTATGACATACTGTCTGGGTACAAGAAGTTTGCATCATATCTCTGACATATTCTGGCATGCATACAAGTACGTTCTATGGAGTTATGCTGCACTAAGAACCTACTTCTAACAAAGAAACATTTTTTTCTCACCTTTGTCAGGAATGTTGTTCTGGGCACCTCAGTTCAAAGATGATTTTGGAATCTGAAACATTAAAGCATTAATAGTTTTAGTCTTTGTTTACTAGTTTTCTGCATTAGCATTAGAAATGCTGCCAGGAATGTGGCTGTTACAGCTTTTTTTTTCTTAATGTGCTTTCAGTTTGGCAAAAACATAAGACATAATCATTTCTCTCCATTAGCAATAGTTCAGTGATTCACAGAATACAGTCGCTGGATTGAGCTTCTGAGCTATTATTGTGGATCTGGCTTTAGTTGGTGGGAATCAGTATTTCTAAGGATCTC
This sequence comes from Furcifer pardalis, assembly GCA_030440675.1. Taxonomy (NCBI): domain Eukaryota; kingdom Metazoa; phylum Chordata; class Lepidosauria; order Squamata; family Chamaeleonidae; genus Furcifer; species Furcifer pardalis. The sequence goes on along the minus strand of CP126896.1, from coordinate 102,046,964 downwards.
TCCCAAGCTGGAGGTCTGTCATCTTGCCTCACGACCTAAATAAATACTGGACAGACCTTTTAAAAAAATATTAACCAGGACAGCAAATGCAGCTTTAGTTTTAGAAGGGGGAAGAAAAAAATAACAGAGATGGTAAAAATATCCGCTTTATGCCTTAAAAAGAGCACAAATCCTTGAATTTTGAAAGGGGGGAATCTCAGTGGACCCCCACTTCCTGCTACTCAGGCTTAAATGTAGCCCTGAACACCCAGTATTGCAACCCCCCAGTCTTAGAATAAAATTTCATGAGGAGAGGACCAGAGGAATCATATTAGAGGCCCTCTAGAACTGCAGAAGATAAGAGATGGCCGCTCCCTTATATATGCAACTTCACATGATAAACAAGGGGAAAATACCCAGAAAAAGAGTGGAAGATAAAATAGGTGAGAACAGGTTTTTATAAAGCATCTACAGCAGTGTTTCCCAAACTTTGGTTTTTGGACTTCAATTCTCTGAAGCCTAAATCAATTCGCCAAAGTACTGGTCAGCAAATGTACTGACTTAGGCTTCTGGGAATTGAAATCCCCCAGTGGGGCCTATGCCCCACATTGGGAACACTGATCTATAGGATTCCAAGCTTGATCGTGCTGCAATGACTAAAAGTGGACAATGGCTTTAAAGATGACAAATTGCAGTCATCACAATGTGCAGGAGTCTATGGAACAAGGGTTGTTATATTGCACAGAACCTCCAAGGGGAAGACTTCTCCACCTGTGTCCTCCCATTACCCAGGCCACTCAGTATCAGAAACTGAGGCAGGTATAACTTCCACCTGGGTAACGATTAGCAAAAAAATGAGTTTGATTTGCACACTTAACCAACTCATTTATTCTTCTAGCCATATTGTCTCAATTCTCAGTGCTGCTGACACACTCAAAGGCTTAATGCACTGGTTTTCTCATATCAGGCAAAAATAGGAAAGAAAAATGGAACCTGATGTAATTGAGCTGCACCTCCTTGTCACAGCAGTGTCTCTAAGTCATGGGTGCCCAAACATTTTGGGCCGTGGGCCGATCATGTGGTTCAGGGAGCCGATCACTAAGGCCCAGGGGCGGCCCCCAACACCAATTCATCCGGCCCACAAAGCCCTCATCGCTCCTGGAAGTGCAAGTAAAACGTGCCCGTACGGGAGCGTTTTACTTTCGCTTCCAGGAGCAATGAGGGCTTTATGGGCCAGATGAATTGGCGTCGGGGGCTGCACCCGGCCCCCAGGCCTTAGTTTGGGCACCACTGCTCTAAGTGCATCACTTCATCTTTCCCCTCTTGGTGTGAATGGGAGCAACAGAGAACGCAGAAACTGAGACCAAGCCTTCCCTTGCCTGTAAAGCTGCATCTTGGACTCCAGTTTCCAGCAATGCTACAGCCCAATCCTATTCATATCTAATTCTTAGAACATGCACACAAGATTCGATGCCTCAGAATGACAGAATTGTGTAAATTGGCATGTTTATTACCGGTAATTAGTTTGACTATATCACAAGACTGTCATTTCTGACCAAGCAGAACCTAAAGTTCTGATCTAATAATTACAATACAGTACATGGAAAACAGACAAAGAAGTATTTTACAATGTGTTTGATTGTAAAATAATTGAGTAATGGGGGACTACTATTAGAAAAAAAGATTGATGTTTGCCATGTGAAAAAGCATTTGAGAAAAAATCTGGTGACAGATGCAACATAGAACATTAGGTTCCAAAATATTGTTCTGATTTCTTCCATCAACCGTAACTATGCAAGCTATTTCTGTATAAACTGTGTCTTCTAAAAAGAACTCCAGGTGGTATTTACAGGCTTCTCTCATTTTATGAGGAGGAATTAATTTTACTGGCAAGTTGAACCTGAAATCAGCTCTCTCCAGATCAAATCCAACAAGCTATCTTCTACATTAAGCAGTAGAAAAGGTTGCTGTTGCTGTTGCTGTTGCTGCTGTTGCTGCTGTTGCTGTTGTTGCTGCTGCTGCTGTTGTTGTTGTTGTTGTTGTTGTTGTTGTGTGCCATAAATTCAATCTGAATTATGTCAACCCTTTCAAGGGTCTTTTAAATAGAGGATACACTAAGTAGTTTAACATTCTCTTCTTCTGGGAGCACCCTGAGACTATTCATTCCATGACTACACAGACAGAGCCTTTTTAAAAGAGAGACAAAACATGCTCCTAACCTTGGCTCCTCAGATGTTCACTGAACTCCCAGAAGACTTCACTCCTGGCTGTGGTGGCCAAGATTTCTGGAAGTTGTAATCTAATAACATATTGGGATTCAAGGTTGGGAATCACCTGTCTAGAGTCTAACTGGAATGACAAGATGAGAACTATCAGCTATAATGCTTTGATCATTCACTATTATAACTAAGTTCCTGCTATAAAGCACTATTTTCCATGATTAGGTCAAGACAGATAGACCTATCAAGTCCAGACTATAACTATTCCATAGGCAGAAAACAAGAATAGAAGCATGTGGAAGTAGTATACCCAGCTAGACACAAGCTATAGACTGCCTCTCATGCACTTCACACATACATGTTCAAACTTTTTGTTAAGAATTTAGAAGACATTCCAGAAAATAGTTATATAATATGCCTGGGTAATTCTATGAATTACAGTCCAAAAGCACAAACCTGCACTTGTTTACAAACAATCACTGATCACCTAAAAAAGAACACTAGAGACATTTTTTTTAAAAAAAATAGATATTATATAGCATAGGAACTGTACACATAGAATTAGGTTGAGCTTATTAAGATACAGTACTCAACTGGCATAAGCAGTCTCCCATCCAATGCACATGTCAACCTACTCAAAAAGAGGGATACACTATATACTAATATTAATTAGAAGGGTTGCAGTGACTTAGTCGTTAAGATGCTAAGTTTGATGACTGGAAGGTCAGCAGTTCAAGAGCTAAGTGCTGAACAACACAATGAACACCTGTTGTCTGTCTCAACTGCTGCCAACCTACAGTTTGAAAACAAGAAACTGCAAGTAGATAAATAGGTACCACTTTAGTGGGAATGGCCATTGTTCCATGCGTTCCGGCATTTAGTCATAAAAATGCAGACAGTGCTGGCTTCCCCTAGAGTTGGGCACAACTGGCTTTTGAGCAAGGGAGACCCTTATCTTTTAATATGAATTAGCCATGTCGTTTCCCAATATGTATTATACTTTCAGGAACTTATTTTCAGAGCTCCTTTCCTGCCAAAGAACCAGAGCACATCTCCTATATTATGATATGTTATACCGAACAATACAAATAAAATATCAGTAAGGTCAGCACTGCAGGGACTGTGGTGGCTTAGTGTTTAAGGTGCTGAACTTGATAACTGGAAGGTCAGCAGCATGGGGATCTGAGTGCTGCATGATAGAATGAGCTCCCATCTCTGTCCCATCTCTGTCCCATCTCCTACTAACCTAACTAAACTAAAAGTAGATAAATAGTACCACTTTGGTGGGAAGGTAAACAGCATTCCATGAACTCCAGTGTCTAGTCATGCCTGTCATACATCCATAGAAATGTCTGCAGACACAGACACCGCTGACTCTTTGGCTATAAACAGAAATGGATAGTGAATCCTAGCGTCGGATATGATTGGCTTTCGAGCAAGGGCAACCTTAAACTTTACTTTTACCTAAGGTCAGCACTAATACCAAAAAAATCAAATGGTTTCTCCTTACTTTACTGGGGGGTGGGGTGAGATGCTAATCTCTTCAAAGACTTTCAGTCTCAAACTCACTACAGCATACTGATCCTCTGAGGCAGAAGCCAAATGCACCATTACATCTTTCCTGGCCAATTAAAAAGTAATGAACAGTACAAGATACAAAATACACATGGAAAATCTGAAGCTGTTCAGTTTTACGCATACAGTATTTTAAAGCTTGCTGGTGGCAATAAACCATTCAACCTGTTTGTTGCAAATGGACTAGTAGTTCAATCACTTATTTGTACTGTTGAGAGCTACAACAAAAATATGTGTTACCAAGCCGATAAAAGCTTGAACAGAAATTGTCAATTAAGTACTCATAAGACTATCACATCACACAATATCACATTCACAGCACAATATAATAACAAGCAAAGTGTATGCTTGGGAGTATTCATTCGTTCTTTTATTCATTATTTATTTATGTCCTAGTTTAGGATGCAAAGTATTTAGGAAGTTTATGTAACAGTTTAGGGAAAGAGTATTTAACAAATCAAAGTGCTTTTCTTCCCTGCTATGATGCTTACAATAAGTTAATGTAGAGAAGAGAAAGGAGAAATAAAGATGTCAGTATCTATTAGATAGGTAACGGTTGCCCTTGCTTGAATGCCAGTCATATCTGACTCTAGGATTCAGTGCTCAGACAAAGAGCCAGCACTGCCTATGTCTGCAGGTGTTTCCATGGACACGTGGCAGGCATGACTAGACACCAGAGTGCATGGAACACTGTTTACCTTCCCACTGAAGTGGTTTCTATTTATCTATTGCAATTTCCTGCTTTCAAACTGCTAGGTTGGCAGGAGTTGGGACAGAGATGGAAGCGCACTCCATCATGCAGCACTCGGGTCTTGAACTGCTGACCTTCTACAACAAAATGTGGCAAGTAATTAAAGAGATGGGAATACCAGAACACCTTATATGCCTCATGAGAAATCTGTACAAGAGTCAAGAAGCAACAGTTAGGACAGAATACGGAATGACAGAGTGGTTTGGAATAGGAAAAGGAGTAAGAAAAGGCTGCATTTTGTCACTCTGCTCATTCATATTATACACAGAGCACATAATGCGCAATGCAGGGATGGAGGAATCACAATTTGGGATCAAAATTGCTGGAAGAAACATCAATAACTTGAGATACGCAGATGACACTACCTTAATGGCAGAAAGTGAGAAAGACCTAAAGAAGCTCCTGATTAGGTTGAAAGCAGAGTGCAAAAGCTGGCTTGAGACTCAATATAAAGAAAACGAAGATAATAGCAACAGGCCCTATCAGTCCCTGGAGAATAGATGGGGAAGAAGTAGAAGCAGTGACAGATTTTACTTTCTTAGGATCCAAGATCACTGCAGATGGTGATTGCAGCCATGAAATAAAAAGGCGACTGATTCTTGGGAGGCAAGTGATGAGAAACCTGGGGAACATAGTGAAAAGTAGAGACATCAAATTGCAAACAAAGATCCGTATAGTCAAAGCATTGATATTTCCGGTGGCATTGTATGGTTGCGAGAGCTGGACCATTAGGAAAGCTGAGCGCAGAAGAATAGATGCCTTTGAGATGTGGTGTTGGAGGAGAATTTTGAGAGTCCCCTGGACAGCGAGGAGAACAAATAGGTCGGTATTAGAAGAAATTAACCCTGACTGCTCCTTAGAAGGTCAAATAGTAAAGATGAAGCTGAAGTACTTTGGACATCAAATGAGAAGAGAGGATTAACTTGAGAAGGCCTTCATGCTGGGAAAGGTGGAGGGCAAAAGAAGAAGGGGGCGGCCAAAAATGAGATGGCTAGATGCTATTGTGGATGCAGTGGGCACAGAGCTGGGTGGGCTGAGGAGGATGGCGGAGGACAGAGGTTACTGGAGGACAATGGTCCATAGGGTCACAAAGGGTCAGAATCCACTGTGTGCCTGAACAACAACAAAAGTCCGTATCTGTTAGAGAGCAAACTACTAAAAAAAAGGGCAACACAAATCCTTACGTACAAATACCTTATGTTATAATTTCACTATTCAAGGTATATTAAGAAGCATTACAACATTGAAAGTAGATATTCTCCTACACTCTACAGAAGAAAAATGCAGTCACAACAGTTCAAGTAAGTGCAAGCTGCTAATATATACACACAGCTAACAGCCAATTTGTTCTCATACTACTTACTGCAATCACACTGCATAACTGATGATAGTAGAGAAGAGAGAATTTAGCTTACTGGCAGAGCAGATGCTATGCATAGAAAAAGGCTAATTGCAGCTCCAACCCAAATTAAGGTGTCTGTATGAAACTGTTTCTCCCAGCAATTCTGATTTTATTTCCCAGACAGAATAGTCAATGGTAAGGAATTATTGCATTTGCAGGCCACAGCACTTGGAAAATCAGAGATCCCCAGTCCAAGTAAGTGTGGTATATGCCTTGTTCTTAACCTGGAAGTAATAAGGAGAGCTCTCTTCACTGCATTTAAGAGAGCAGAAGTGGGCAAAAAAAAAAGAATTCTTTTCTTAGTCACAGTTACATGTTATGCTGGAACCAACATTAACTATAGCTAAGCTAAACCAGCTCAGTTTCTACAACCAAGATTAAAAATCAGGTTTCTCATACCATTCTCCACTACAGTATTTTCTTCTTCAAAGAGCTTCATTTACAATTCAGATGCTCAAGTGAAACTAAATCAATACTGTATCAAACATTGCACTGACAGAAATTTTATTATATTTTTAGAGCTATTATACAAGTCTCCATTTTTTAGACAGATGTATTTTCACTCAATATCATGCCTAACTGGTAATCCTAGCAGAGTTGGCAAGCATTTATTCATATCCAATCAGATCTACTCTCACCCATATTAATCATCAGCCAACAAAAGATGTTGATATTAACTCTTCTTCATCAAAAGAATGCAGACCTCTCTGTCAAACCTATTTCTTTTGCCTTCTGAATATGCCTACAATTTCACCACCTATCAGCATTTTCATATTTTCAGGCCTGATCTAAATGGACATTTCAAGTAAGTTGCCAACAAAAACAAAATTCTCATGGCACTGATTACACTGGTAATTGTCACATATTTTAGCGGGTATTAAACCCAATCACTAAAGCAGACATGAGCCGCTGTGGCCCATCCAGATGTTGCTGGAGCACATCTTCCATCATCTGTCACTATTAGTCATGAAGGTAAAAGGCTATTAGTGGTCGTAATCTAACATTACTCAGAAGCCCACAGTTGCTCAATCCTGTTTTTGAGGGACATAAAGTATTTCACTTCACCCATACAGATTTCTTGTGGTTCAGATACATACATTCAAAAGACTGACATGCTCAAAACCAGTGTCAAGCACAAACAGAGAAGCCCAAAAATACACATTAATCTGCTGAGGCTCACTATTACTACCCCCCTTTTTTTTCTTTTTTTGCTCCAATGCATCATAAAACTAAGAGAGATTGGAAACCATTTTCAATTATCCAGGTTATCCTGACAGTTACAGCACACTCTCTGCATCAGCTAATACAGACAAGTTACATCTTTTTTATCTGCAAACTCACAGATCAGGATGGTTGTAAGAATGGTGATTCCCACCTTTTTTTCAAAGCCTGTTTTTTTCAAAGCCTTAAGCTTGAGGACCGTGGTGGTTTAGTCGTTAAGATCCTGAGCTTGAAAACTGGAAGGTTGGGAGGTCAGCAGTTCGAGACCTGAGCACTGCACAACTGAGTTCCTGTCTCTGTCCCAACTCCTACCATCCTAGCAGTTTGAAAGCAAGAAATGGCAAGTAGATAAATAGGTAACCGTTTCGGTGGGCAAGGTAACAGCATCCCATGCATTTCAGTATCTAGTCATGCCTTTCAAATAACCACAGAAATGCCAGCAGATCATACAGCACTGGTTCTTTGGCTGTAAATAGAGATTAGCACCATCCCCTAGAGTCCCACTCGCTGGTTTTTGAGCACGAGACCTTTAGAGTGAAGGTGTTATGGGTGCACAATCAAGGCCTGGAAAGTATTCCAGACCTTAATTCAGGGATACTCAACCTGCGGCCCATGGGCTGGATGTGGCCCACGGTACCATTTCATGAGACCCCCCCCAACGCCTGCACCACACCAGGTGGTGGAGGAAGGGCAAAATGGCCATCCATCCCCCAAAGCTGTCTGAGAGAGGATGACCAGGCCTTCTGCTTTAAAAGGTTGACAACTCCTGCCTTAATTGATGCAGTGTCCAAAAAAAACCCTCCAACTGAGTGTTAGTTTGCTTCAGGAAAGATAAAGGTTTCCCTTGCTCAAACACCAGTCATATCTGACTCTAGGGTTCAGTGCTCATCTCAGTTTACAGCCAAAGAGCCAGCACTGTCTGCATCTGCAGACATTTCCATAGACATGTGACAGGCATAACTAGACATGGAATGTTGTTACCTTTCCTGCCCAAGCAGTAGCTATTTATCTACTTGCAATTTCTTGCTTTCGAACTGCTCCTTATCTAGCCTAACTTCAGGGAAAGCCTGCATTTAAATATTGTTTGCATGACATAAACCAACCCGGGTTGGGGGCGTCGTCCCCCATCTCTAGCCCTTGTTCCCCCACCGTTTTGCCCCCACTCTCGCCCCAAACTCCCTCACTTCCCAGCTGCCGGAGCCACCCCCTGCCCACAACCCGCGTCGTCGCTTCCTTCATCCTCAAGACTCAGTTTAGACCCGCGTTCGCTTCCTTCTTTCCTTACCTGCCTGCCCACCCGCAAGGCCAGAAAGGTTACTTAATTAAAACGTGCAGCCTCGCAATAAAAATAAAACAATTCACCTTCTTGAGGAGAAAGAAGCAAAGGGGGGCGGCGACTCACCTGGCTCCGGCTCCCCTGGGGAAGGGAAAAGAGGTGACACCCTCCTTCCTTCCCTCCCTCCCTCCCCAACGCGCGCCCCCGCCGAATCGCCACAGGCAACCAGGACGCGCGCGTTCCCCCCCCCCCCCGCCGCCTCCTCAACGTTCCACGCGACGTCACTCACGCCTCCGCCATCTTACCACGTCGTCACCAACCCAAATAACTTCCACCTCCCGGACGCGGCCCTCGCAGGGAAGAGGGCGGGGATTCAAGGTGTGACCACGCCCCTTCATTCTTTTTCTCTCCCCCGCCTCCCTTTCCAATGGATAGGACGCGAAGGAGAGCGCCTCATGACGTCCCCGGAGAGCATGCCGGGAAATGTAGTTCCTCTTTACCAGGGCAAAACTACAGGTTTTTTTGGGGGGGGAAAGGAAGCAAACTCGAGTCAAATAAGTTTGAAATAAAAAATAAGATTGAAAAGTGTATATAAATCTATATAGTATATAAATGTATATAGTCTACTCTTTTTTTAAAAAATACAACTAAAATAGTTCCTCTTTAATTAAAGATAATGGCAACAACCGAACAATTTGTTGTTCAGTCAATTCCGACCCTTTTTGTGACCCCAACATGGACCACTGCACTCCAGGAACCTCTGTCCTCCACCATCCTCCTCAGCCAGCCTGGCTCTGCACCAGTGATGGGATGTAACAGGTTCTCACCAGTTCTCCACAACCGGTAGTAACTTTCCCCAGTGTCCCGGAGAACCGGTAGCAGCTTTTTTTGGGGAACCACTTTCGGGCCTTACCTTTTCACTGGTTCCCCTACAGCGCATGCATGCCGGGTGCTTGGCGCGTATGCACGGCCTCCTTGCTGTCCTCCCATGTGGGGAGGAGGAAGAGAAGCTGCTAGCCTGAAGCTCCCTATAGGCTGCTCTCCAGGGTAAGTGACTCACCTTTGGCTGTGGTGTGTCTGTGTTTATTTTAATGTGTATTTAACACCTTTACCTATATTGACGTACCACAGTTCCTATTATTTTGTATTTTATTTTTATTTATGTTTTCATTGGCCCCACCCACAACATCATGACATCATGATGTTAGCTCCACCCACACTGTGATGACATCACGGTGGGGTAGTAAAAATTTTGACATCCCACCACTGCTCTGCACCCACTGCATCTACAATACCATAAGTTGAATAAGCAGGGTGACAAAATGCAGCCCTTGTCTGACTCCTTTTCCTAATCCAAACCACTCCCGTCATTCCGTATTCTGTCCCAACTGTTGCTTCTTGACTCATGTACAGATTTCTCATGAGGCATATAAGGTGTTCTGGTTTATTCCCATCTCTTTAATTACTTGCCACATTTTGTTGTCCATAGTCAAAGACCTTTGTGTAGTCAATGAAACAGAAGACTTGTTTCTGATATTCCTTTGTTTTCTCCATGATCCAACGTACTGGTATGTTGGCAAGGTGGGTTTTTTAAATTAACTTTTGCCATAGCCAAGATGTGTTATCTGTTGTTGGGCTTTTTAAAATGTGGGGCGGGGGTATCATTTTTGTTTTTTGTTGATATTTACAATTTATTTAGTTCATTTATTATTTAATTCTAATTTTCTATTGTAACAGATTTTTTTAAACAATCTTGTAAGCTGCCAAGAGTGTTGGAAACATCTCGGATGAGCAGAATATAAATGTAATAAATAAATGTTTATATTGCCCCACTGGGTGATGGATGCACACCTTAGTATATAATATTGTTAAGACTGTGTTTTTATTAAGTTTATGGTTTTTTCCTTCTGTTTTATCTTCTTTTTTAATCATGTAATAAAAAGAATTAATTAAAAAAAATTAAAAAGTAGTTTTAAAAAGAGAAATGTAGTCCCTCTTGAGGCCTGGATTTTGATTTCTGTCTTTCAATATTGCTGTTGCAGAAAATGAGCAAAGCAGTAATGTTTTTGGGTTGTTGGGGTTTAAAAAATACTTGCACCAAAAATAGGGAATGGCTTTATTACATATGCATACAGGCTCCTCTCTTGCAGCAAGAGGCAAAAAAGGAAGACAAAGCCCTTTTAATAGAAAAGGCTGACATCCCAATACACAGACTTCATGATAAACCAGACCTAGTTTTGTCTTTTGCATACCTTTCACCTGCTTCCTTGAACTACAGAAAAGCATAGCAAGGAGGACTTTTTACTCAAAGTTGACTTAAAGTTCAAGATGTCTTTTCTTCGGCTACATTGTTTTTGAGCATTGTGAATTTAAGAAAGCAACAGGAAAAGTGGACTGTTATTTCAGACAGGGGTTGTTAGGTTTTTTTTTTTCATTTTTGCATACTGCATTTACAGTTACTCTCAAAAAACAAACAAACCAATGTCTCTCCTGAACCTGCTGCATTAAGCCTGAGAATGTTCATACAGACTTCTTTGAAATTACTACTGGGGTTAGGAAAAGCTGTGTTCTATATCCATTCCTCTTCCTTATATCCCTTGACTATGTAATGCGATGAGCAGCATGTATTGAGACATGTATCCTTTGGTCTGACCTAGATTAACTTGGTGACCTAGATTTTGCTCAAAACGAGTTGAAACTACAACAGGAGACAACCCTCCTGGATGGAGAAGCAAAGTTGTGTCAAATAAGTGTCAAAAAAAGCAAAGGTCATGCATGTGAACTCCACGACCTGGATACATGGAAACATACTTGGTCACAACAGCTAGAGGAAATGGCTCCCAAAGTGGGTCTCATGCCTAACAGGGGGACTTCAATTCTCAGAAGCCTAAGTCAGTACATTGACAGATCAGTGCTTTGGAGAATTGACTTAGTCTTTTGAAACTGAAGCCCAAAAACCAAAGGTTGGGAAACACTGGAGGGGAAGTGAAAAGTTTTACTTACTTAAGCAGATTGCCTGAAATGGAAATATAGAGGTGGACAACAAGTATCTTTAGAAAACAACAGCTGTCTTCTGGAGAATGGCCTCACATGACCCAAGATCTGGTCTTTGCCATCTATATCACTGAACTCTGTTTGCTCCCCTCCATAGTGATCCTGACAGCCATCTATGCCTGTGAGGCTTAGAAGGCATCAGCAAAAATTAACAAGAGACCTAATGTTTTCCAGCAGAGATGCCTCCATCAAATTTTAAAGATTCAATAATTTGATCATATTTTATTTAATCGTATTATTTAAATCATTATTTAATCATATTACCAATGAGGAGGTGCTTCAAAGACATGGTTCATGGAAATTACATAATATTGTAAACCAAAATGGCAAGTCATATTTTTCATATGGAGAAAAACAGGATCCCCAAGATGGCAATAAGCTGGACAATTCCTATTGCCAAAGAACGAGGACGTCCTTGAAATACATTGCTAAGAACATTAATGGGAAATTTAAAGGCCCTGAATAAGACATGGGAGGATGATAAAGTACTCGCTCAAAACTGAAACTACAGTTGTACCTCACTTGAAGAGCATAATGTGTTCCACAGGATTGCTCTTTAAGCGAGTTTGCTATTTAAGCGAAACACCATTGTAAGTGACCAATTGTGACTTCTGGTGTGTGTGTTGGGGGGGGGGGGTTTGCAAACCCCGATTTATTTGTTAAGCAAGTTTTTGGTTGGTTTTATTTGTTAAGTGAAGTGAACATTCAGAGAAAATTCTGCTCTTTAAGCAAGTTACTCTTTAAGTGAGGCGCTCTTTATGCAAGATTTGACTGAGTTGTACCTCGCTTAAAGAGCATAATGCGTTCCACAGGACTGCTCTTTAAGCGAGTTTGCTCTTTAAGCGAAACACCATTGTAAATTACCAATTGTGGGGGGAATTGCAAACCCCGATTTATTTGTTAAGCGACTTTTTGGTTGGTTTTATTTGTTAAGCGAAGCGAACATTCAGAGAAAATTCTGCTCTTTATGCGAGGCACTCTTTATGCGAGGTTTGACTGTATACTCTTCAGTTCACAAGGCGATATTGCTCATAATATTTTAACCAGCCAGATAATGTCTGGCAAGAATCACTTTCAGAAGCTATGTAGCACTGCATCTTCCCATATACTGTAATGATCTTCTCTTTGTTTTTGAAGGATATAAAAATAGTAGTCACAAAGTACTCATTTGATTAACAAAGATCATTATGTCTTAGTGTTTCTTAAACAAGACTCTAATCTAAAAGTATAATGAAAAAGCAAGATTTATTTCCATAAAAACATACTTTATTAAGAATGACAGCTTGCTACTGAACAAACAAGGATCTTAAGATTTTCATCTGGTTATTCTAAATTTTATACCAATCTTCCCAACAAAGGAATCACAGTGCAAATACAGATAAATTTTGAGTTCTAACTTTTTTCAATGTTCAGAATTAGGATCAAAGTTTGAGACCCGAACCCCCAGCTCAAGACCACAAGGTGATGACCCTTCCCACCATCTTATCAAGACTGCCTCAATATCTGTTCAAATAGTCAACAAGAGGCAACTCAAAGCACAATTCTGTGGGGGTGAATTTAAGGACAGCAAGTTACCTACTAGTAGTGTAGTGTTATTACCAGCTTCTGAATATTTACAAGGATGCTTTTCTGCACTACAGCAGTTAAGAATTTGAACGCCTTTAAGTGTGTAAGAGTGAGCTGTTGTGAAATCAAAATTCCAAGACATTTTAAAAAACAAGTTGCAGTGACATTGTTAATACCTTTAGCCTAAAATGTCTAATATTATCTAACGCAGAAAGGTATTAGCTGCATAGCACTGGAAGATGTTCCAACATCAAATAACATCAAGAGCAAGACAATATATTAAAAGTGTTTTTCTTATAGGAATAAATTCATCTTAAGTGTCCCTCAGTATCTATACACCTATTCCAAATTTCCACTCAAGAGAAGTACAATGACATTTCTGAGTAAAAACGGACTTATCAGTTCATTGCCTTTAGTAGCCACAGTCACAAAACATAAGATTATTTAATCAGCTTTTTTGTCAGACATCTCTGTAGGTCCATTTCCAGATGATCCATTTGCAATAATATTGCTTTCACTCTGAAAGACAGGAAGAGGGGGGAGGGAAGCAGTTAATTAAGCATTCAGAACAGTGCTCCAATTGGCAAAAGGGCAGAGGTGGTCATAAATTCAGAATGCCTCCTTAGCCACACCAAAGAGGCTTTGTAAAAGTATCTCCCAGTCAATCCCAACTTTGGATGCAATATTGTAGCTGAAATTAAACATGAGTATCCAAAATATTTAGCCTTGCAATATGTAAGTTTGGCATTTTTTCCTCAGCCAATAAAAAGTAGACATAGAACTCGGATCAACATATTGGTGCTTTGTCAGAAAATGCCCTATAACTAACTCGGTGCCTGATCCAAGCCTACATTAATGCTGTCGGCGACTTCAATTCCCAGAAGCCTAAGTCAGTACATTGGCTGATCAGTGTTTTGGGGAACTGACTTAGGCTTCTGGGAATTGAAGTCCAAAAACCAAAGGTGGTGCAGTGGTTAAACTGCTGTACTGCAAACAAAGGGTTGTGAGTTCAATCATGACAAGGACATAAGGTTGACTCAGCCGGCCATCCTTCCGAGGTCAGTATAATGAGTACCCAGCATGTTGGGGGAGGGGATGCGAATTAGCTTGTGAACTGCCCAGAGAGTGCACTAGATGCTATGGGGCAGTATATAAGTGTGGTTGCTTTGATCTAAAAAGCAAAAAGATGTAGCTGGTAGGCTGCCTTTTTTCAGTTTTTAAATAAATTCCCTCTTTTCAATTCTAAAGCAGAATTTTACTCCTGGAACTATATAGCTGTAGAATGGAAAACAAAGCAGCCGCTAACGTATCAGCCCTCAGAGTAGGTGAACATTGAGGATTTAAACAAGTTTATTTGCAGTGCATGACCAGAATAAAATATACCAATATACAAATGCACAAATTGGGTACTAAGAATTCCAAGCCATATAAATCAAAAGAGCTTAAAATAACATTAAAATTAAAAGGTACAATTTATTAGATGGCAGTGAGCACCGAGAGTACTCGGAACTCTAAACACATCTTGGGCCACCAAAATAACTTTAGTAGCTTCCCACTCATTTAAGTCTGGCAAGGTTATCCTGCTATGGTAATAGAGTAGACCATTGTTTCCCAAATACTGGTGTTTGGACTTCAATTCTCAGGAGCTTTAATCAATTCCCCAAAGCACTGATCAGTCAATATACTGGCTTAGGCTTATGGGAACTGAAGTCCAAACACCAGCATTTGGGAAACACTGGAGTAGACCATACTGCCAGAGACTCAGCCAGCAGTTAACTAACCTGACAAACCTGAGGACTAATGGTCTTAGGTGCTGAAGTCCAAAGGGAAGGGAGATGGTCCCCAAGTGGATTAAATCCCACTTGAATCCATCTTAACGGAGGACAGTAGCTTCATCAATATTGCCCTGGGGCTGAGGACTTGGTGTGTCAAAAAGGCTCAGGACCAGAAAGTGACTCATGGAACTGGACCAATGGTATGGGTGTCATACTGAAATGCGGAAGGCAAATGGTAGGCTACTGTATTATATTCTTAGAACAGTCTTTGTGGCTGATCGGCATGAGGATCACCACTATAGGGATTCAGATGCGGCAGAACAAGAAGAAAAGAATTCATTTAAGGAGAAACACTTCTTCCACATCCTTTTCACTTGATACTTACTTTGCTAAGATCCGACTTCTTTGCTAAGTCCACATGCGTGTCATTCTCACATCTACTTTCTGTGCTGTGTTTTCCATTTTCCTTCTGCACTTCTTTCTTCGAACACAAGTACTTGATGAATGGGGAAATGTAAGGGTCCAGATATGGCTCAAGGAATCTTTTGTAGATCCATAGTAGAATTGGAACAATTATACAGGGGATACACACCATGGCAGTGTCAGACTTTACAGCAGAAATGTGCTGGAACACCTGACACAAGAAAACAATCAGTCAGAGTTAACCACTTTTTAAAATGATATCACAAAGCACGTTAAGACTCCAAATTAATCAAATGCACATGCAAGTGGAAGGAAACCCTACTTAACTCAGCAAGATTAGTATATATAACAGGATGCACTTGGCAGGATATTGCAAACTCTATGTACTATAGCTGTGATGGTGAACCTTGGGACTCCAGGTGTTACTGGACTATGTATGCACAATAAACCCACTTGTGTGGATTTACAGAGACTTGGACTTCTGGGAACTGAAGTTCAAGAACACTTGGAGTGCCAAGGTTCACCATGGCTGTACTACAGTCTCTGTCCCAACCTTTTGTTTTTGTTAGCAGATAGAACAGACCATTAGCAAACTGGTGGGATAGCAAAATACAAAAGGATATAAATAGAGTTTGCAATACATCCAAAGCTATATGAATGTGGCAGCAAAACTTTAATTCAGAGGAAGCCTTGGATCTAAATTAGTATTATTTTGTGGAGCATACCTGAATGAAAGAATACATCCAAGTTGTCAGTATTTTCATTCAGTATTGAGTGGAACTTACTCTCAGGTAAGCATGCTAAACTCTTTATCCTTAATATCAAAAAGTAGCAGTTGAGAGAACACCCAACCTTACTTTAAAATTCTACTAAGAAAGCAAAATACTGTAATATCTATGAATGAATTGCTATCTGTAAATCAATTCATTCTACTGGTATTATAGTATATGAAATCAGGGCATCTGCCCAATTTAAAAAGTAATGGGAGAGCTAGTGTCAGCTACACTGTATAACCCTACCTGACTGATGGATATGTTGCACACCTTCTTGTATGGCAAGGTAATCCCCCAAGGAGTGGACCAGCAAACAAGAGGAAGGATCTTCTGGGGAAGATGGTGAGTTACCTGAAAAAGATGTCTGATTGATCCATGCAGTAATGTTAGTAAAATGATACACAGAGTCAGGTCCAAATTACATTGAATGTCAATAAAGAACAACTTACATTAATCAAGGTGCCTACATTAGAGTTTGAGAGAAAACTCAAAGAAATATTAGAATGTATTACTATCAAAGTAACTTTTTGTGACAAAAGTAGCCATAGCCAAGTAGAAAGAGGTTTTGTTGACACTGAATAAAAACCTAAGGGATGAAAGCTGATAAATCTAATTAGCAACAAGCGTTCTATTAAGCTATTTATAGCAAGAAACACTAGCCACACATTCACAGAGAGCACTCGACCATGTGGTCATCACCTTGGACATCTGGGAAGCCAGGAATCTGAACGAGAAGGTTCTTTTCCATATGTTGGAACTCTCCATATGATGTGGAACCCCGGAAAAGTCAAGATTCTCATTCATATGGGAAGCCACAACAAACAATGGCATTCCTATCCTGACTTCCACAAGATCAAGAGGGCAGAACCACTGGATAACTCAGTGGTTTAAGTAGAGGTTGAGAGCTTGATTAACCACTGCCTCCTTGACACGAACTGGGTTCAGTTAATAGGGTCTCTTACTAGCACTGCAGTTTTAAAATTATTATCATAAGTAGTACTAACAGCAGCATTGTTAAACCAGAAACAAAGGAGAAGATGCTTAGGAGTGCTTCCCCTCAAGGTGTAATAGACATTCTTTAACATTAACACCAGAATAGGGGTTAAAGATATGACCTAGACAACATCCCTAAGGAATACACAGTGGAGGTGTGGAACAGATTTAATGGCTTGAACCAGATAGACAAAGTGCCATAAGAATTATGGACAGAGATGTGGGACATAATGCAGGAGGCAGCAAGGAAAACCATACCAAAAGAAAAGAAGCGTAAGAAAGCTAAGTGGTTGTCCGAAGAGGCTCTTAAAATAGCAGAGGACAGAAGGAATGCAAAAGGCAAAAGAGAAAGGATTAAATACAATCACTTGAACACAGAATTTCAAAGAAAAGCAAGAAGAGATAAGGAAACCTACCTGAACGAACAGTGCAAAGAAATAGAAGAAAACAATATCAGGGGTAAGACTAGAGATCTTTTTTTTTTAAATGGGGAAATCAAGGGAACGTTTAAAGCAAAAATGACCATGATAAAGGACAAAGATGGCAAGGAGTTAGCTGATGCAGAAGAGATTAAGAAAAGATGGAAAGAGTACACAGAGGAACTCTACAAAAAGGACCTCAACACCTAAACATCTGGACCTCAACATCTGGAAAACTGGAACCATTCTTCTCAAAATGGAGTAGATAAAGCTGGTAAATTCTGAATAGCCCAGCCCTCTTTTAGGTTGATGTCTGCTGTTCCAATTAAAGTTTTCAAGAATAATTGTGTTTGCATATAGTATACACTTGTGAACAGAGAGAGAAAGAATAGAAGTCTCCTTTCCAAACAACAGTATAATTGCTGCCTCTTGCTATGAAACTGTTAGTATAACTTCCAATTGTTTAATTGTTCAAAGGTTAGGCAACATGCAACAATAATAGAAATTAAAAATCTTATTCCAGAAAGTTCACAAATTACAATCCTCATTTTTTTATTCTTGGATTGTAATATCTTCTAGACACAGGTTTATATAAATAATGTATGGAGAGGAGCAAATGAAATGGTGGACAAAAGACGAACACAGCATTCAAGGTTATGAATTTTCAAAAGATAGTTTTTCCCCTCTCTTTTTCTACTTTTAACTAGTAGTTGTAGCATCTGGTGTGTTTTTAATCTGTTTTTAATCTTTTTCAGTTTTTAATTTTTAAAAGTTTTAAGGTTTTTAGATGGAAGCTCCCACTTCCTAATCCTGGGCCTTATCTGCCCAGGGAAAGAAAAGACTAATGTCCTCTGGCCGGAAGGAGGAATGAATTTTAGTAGTTTGTGTTGTGTGTGTGTTATTGTTGTTTTGTTTTTGTTTGTTGTTTCCTGATTGTAAACCGCCCTGAGTCACCACGGCGAGTGGGCGGTGATATAAATCTAAATAAATAAATAAAATTTTATATGAAGAGTCCTCATAGTGCAGTGGTTAAACTTTAGTATTGCAGCCAGTAACTGTTGATATTGTGAGCTCAATCCTGATGGGACACCAGGTTGATTCAGCCTTTCATCCTTCTGTGGTCAGTAAAATGAGTACCCAGCATGTTGGGTCCAAAAATGCCAATTACCTTGAGCACTACATAGAGAATGTTTTAAGTGCTGTGGAGCAGTATATAAGTGTAATTGTTACTGATAGTATATACTTACGTTTAAACATAAAAGCAACTTGCTCAATACGTTTTCAGAAATGTGATAGTTTTTACATGCAATAACAGATTCTGCTACTAACTCTCTGTAGCTAAGTTTTCATTTTATAGGCAGCTTTTTTAAAAACAAAACATTTGAGCAGAAAAGCTATCCAAATCCTATCCCACTTTGTTTAAGGGGCCATACTTCACATAAGCATAAGCTTAATGCAACAATCCCATACTGTCCTGTATATTAATGCTCAATAAGTAAATAGCGTTGGAAGTCTCACGTGGATTCCTCCCACCTGCCTTGGTACAGAATTGCAGCCTTAATTAGCAAACCATTACAGAAATGGAGCAAAGTGGGATGTAAACAACACACTAGTTACCCCTTTAGAGCCCCTGCTAGGAACAAAGGTTATAGTCTAGCTTCCAAACAGCCCTTGAGGGAGGCTCACAGGGTGAGTTTAACTAAACACAGGCCTCCTCGGAGGTTGCCACAACAAGTTTTTCTTTTCATTTCTCTCCAATATTTTAAGAAATGTTCTCTTAAAATTTATTTTTTACAATTCCAATTATTGTTGTAATGATTAATACAATTCATTCTGACCTAGCCTAGACACAGAAGAAGAATCCTTGTACTGTATTGTAATTACAGCTGTGTTTACAATTTTAATACACTTTCCCCCTCTTTTTTCTTCAAATATATATATATATATATATATATATATATATACTGTACTGTATATATACATTTCCATGGCACCCTCGTTATTTATTTCTGCCCACCCCTAATTCCCAGCCGTTTTAAAAAGGAAGATTTGCAAACTGGCAATTAATGCGTTGTCTTAAAAAATTACTCCCATAATTAACAGAAGGGAAACCCGTAATGAGAACCGATTCAGGTTCCCTCTCTCATTCCAGGCAACCGACACGGGACTCACCTGCGCGACCACCTTGATCCTGAGATAACGCCTGACCCAGGAGGAAAGAAGGCAGCCTTTATACCCCGGGAGTGATGACGTCACTCAGCGAGCTCCAATAAAAAAAAAGCAGACCTGGCCGTGACGTAACAGGAAGAAGGTAGCCGCTCTTAGGCGCCATAACAGTGAGGGCGAGCGGGTTGGTGATGTTTTCCCTTCCTAAACAAGGGACTGCAGTAGTCACTAAGATGCTGACTGGGAGGCGGAAGGTCAGCAGTTCGATTCCCGAGTACTGCAGGACGGAATGAGCTCCCGTCTCTGTCCCCAGCTCCTGCCAACCTAGCAGTTCGAAAGCAAGAAATTGCAAGTAGATAAATAGGGACCACTTCGGTGGGAAGGTAATCAGCGTTCCATGCGCTCCGGTGTCTAGTCATGCCTGCCACATGACCATGGAAACGTCTGCAGAAGCAGGCAGCGCTGGCTCTTCGGCTTAGAAACAGAGATGAGCACTGACCCCTAGAGTCGGATACGACTGGCTTTCGAGCAAGGGAAACCTTTACCTTTCCTAAACAAGGGTGGAAGAGAGCCCTGATATGGCGCAGTGGTTAAACTGCTGTAATGCAGCCCAAACTGCTGAAACTGTGAGTTCGATCCTGACAGGAATCAAAGTTGACTCAGCTTTCCAGCCTGCAGTAAGATTAGTACCCAGCATATTAGGGACAAAATTCTTAATTAAGCTGGGAATCGTCCATAGTGCTCAAGAGCCAGCACTGTCTCTGCCTGCAGACGTTTCCATGGACATATGGCAGGCATGACTAAACACTGGAGTGCACGGAGTGCTGTTTACCCTGCCACCGAAGTGGTCCCTACTTATCTACTTGCAAATTCTTGCTTTCAGTCTGCTAGATTTGCAAGAGCTGAGACAGATGGGAGCTCACTCCATTAGGCAGCACTCAGGTCTCAAACGGCTGACCTGCTGACTTTCCAGGCTTCAAGGTCAGTGTCTTAACCACTAAGCCATCACAGTCTGCAGTACATGTTGTTGCTATTTCTGTTGCAATATCAAAAACTTGTTTGTTTGTTTTCTCTAGTCCTACACTGCTCTTCTTGAAGTAGGACAGGAAAAGTCCCAAATTCAGGACTCCAAGATGTGACTGTGTCAGGATCCTAATTAATTTTATTTTGCTTGCATAAACTAATGATCAGAAGTCTCAAAGCAGGGGACTGCGTGCAAGTGGGTGGTACCAGTTGGGTGTGTCAGATTGTTACCTTGGGAGTGTAGAATCAGTTGCTGTCCTCCATTTCCTGATGACTGCTCCAGTTTCTTGTGCCAAAGGATGCACATAAAGGAGATACAGGATGTCAGATTATTCTGCTATATTGAGTTATCCTAAATCTTCTTAAATATCCTTTGTCAGATATATTCTGGGATGGACAACTTGGTATCATCTAGTTCTGGGGTACACAGAAAGAGCCTCCTTGAAGATTGTGGTATTTTTAAACCACAATCAGGCGTATCCCTGGCAATGACAACATTGTTGTGCTGGATGTTTCTCACATTAGTTCAGGTGAAAGTAACTACAGAATGAACTCACCAAAAGGTGGCTTCAGTTTGGCAGTTTCAGCTCTGATCGAGACACAAAAGAAGAAATCTAGATATTCTGGACTACAAACACCATCATTCATTCCAAACAACTGGTCATGATGAGACAAGAGCCGATGTTCTAAAACATCGACAACATACTGGATTAAGTTACATTACACTGAACTATATACTGACTTAAGTAATGTATTAGTCACAACCACACTCCCTTAGCTGGGTTGCATGAGGTCTTTTTAAGAGTTAATTCAGTGTTTCCCAATCTTGGGTCCACAGGTGGTCTTGGATTTCAATTTCCAGAAGCCCAAGCTGGCACACCTGCTGATCATGGCTTCTTTGCAGTCCAAGAACACCTGGGGACCCATGGATGAGTAACACTGCTTTAAATTCCTATTAAGCAGTCAAATAAACCTGTCCATACCAATTAATCTGAAAGGTTTCTCAATCCTCCATAGGACTATTACTCTCTGAAAGAAACAGAGCTTGATTCTCTCAACATTGAAGCGAAGAGGTTCAGCTGTATAGCTTGTTTTAAAAACACATCAGCATTTTCAGGTTTGCAGAGGTAGTTTTTACCTTGTTAGATACACGATCAAAATGTACATGAAGCATTGTACTGCACTGTAATTTAACATATTGGAAACCAATGCTAGCTAGTTTCTATACAATCAAACCAGTTTTTCTTGTGATTTGAACAGAGCTGTTCCTGTAAAAATGACAATCTAGTCAGAGCCAGAGTAAAGCAGCCAGTGTCCTCTAGATGTTGGACTAACATGATCCTTGTCAATTATGCCAGCTGAGACTCCTTTTACTGTCTACGCAGGGCAAGAATTTAATCTTATGCTCTCCAAAACACCACACACACCAGTGACAGCAGATAAGTAATATATCAATAAAGGCTTGAATCAGGGATTCTCAACCCGTGGGCCGGATGCGGCCAATGGCGCCATTTCATGTGACCCCCTTACTGCCTCCACACCAGGAAGTGCCATGTGGTGCAGGAAGGGCAAAATGGCCATCCAGCCCCTGAAGCTGTCTGAGGGAACATGACCCGGCCCCCTGCTTTAAAAGATTGAGAAGTCCTGGCTTGAATCTTTGAGGTTCAGGTCACTCTTGAAAGGAACCATCATCCTCCAAGATCTTCAGGACTAAATTCTAGATGAAGTAACTGGCATGCCCAATAGATGCCTTCTATCACTGCTTGCTCAAAAGCCAGCTGTATCCGACTCTTAAGAGTTCAGCCAAAGAACCAGTGCTGCCTGCATCCGCAAACCTTTCCATGGACATGTGGCAGGCATGCCAAGACACCAGTGCACAGAATGCTGTTACCTTTTCACCAAAGTGGTACCTGTTTATCTACTTGCAATCTCTTGCTTTCAAACTGCTAGGTTGGCAGGAGCTGGGAAATTGATGGGGAGCTTACTCCGTCATGCATTACCCAGGTCTCAAACTGCCAACCTTCCAGTCATCAAGTTCAGCATTTTAACCACTAAGACACTGCAGTCCCATTGCTGCCTTATCTTTTGTCAAAAAGCATTTCCTACTAACAATAGTAACATGCAATTAGTGATGTGTGGAAGTTCTCCACCTTAGATGCAAATATATTGAACTATTGTTGTTGTTCAGTTGCATAGTTGAGTCCAACTCCCATCATTTCTCAACAGTGTCCATTTTTTGAATAAAGTTTGCAGTCCAAAACAATTGCAGAATACTGTACCAGGCTTGAGAAGGCTGGTACTGTATATGGCTACGTGGCCCTTTCCAATGCTGTGCTACAATTGTTTAATTACAAACCAATAACACAGAGCTACACTGATTAGTTACATCTAACTTCTCTCCTCCATTTAATCTTTTCAGATACCTATACTCTGTGAAGCTTAGCCTACCAGCATTGAGTTCCCACCCACGTTACAGAGAAAAATTATGTACTATATGCTGCTTTATAATAAAGCAAGCTGGAATGTAACTTGAGTACAGTTCAGTTTTTAAATATACAGCATCTCAATTTGAGATACAGCAAATCTGTTAAGATTGTTTCAACAAAACAGCATCGTTCAGATTTCTCTTCAGTCCTCACATGTAGGGATGCTTTACTGTACTTGGGAGAATACAAGCAGGATCTAATTTAATGCTACTTTTCAATAACAAAAAGCCTGGTATTCTAGTTCCTGATAGAAACAAGATGAAAAACAAAGTGACTTTCATCATTGACAATTGTGTTCCTAGTTTTTGAATATATTCAAAATATTAATATCAAAGGAATAGTGACTAGGAGCCTTCTCAGTGGCATCAATGACTCCATGTAATCATTTACCAGTAGAACTCCAACACACCCCTTTGAAAATTTTAAAAAATCTTTAAACTGAGTTATTTAAAAGGGGATTTAGAGATATCTTGACATTCTCAATGTTTTATTTCCACCCAGGGCCATAGCCAGAGGGCCCCCGGGGAGGGGACCTCTTGAGCTAACAGCCCACCCCACCCCAGGATGCCAGTGTTATATGTGTGACATTGTTGCCCCTCCTGGGGAAAAAAATTCACCCCAAAAAAATCGAGAATCCTGGCCACTACTTTGTTTGGACCCAATGTTCCACTGGCCGAGAGCTTTTAGATTTTTATTTGTATCATGTTGTCACATTTTGGTTTAATATGCCTTGTTGTTCATTTTGTATATTTACAGTGGTACCTCAGAGAATGTTTGCCTCGGATAACGCCAAAATCGATGTCAGGGAATTTGAGTCAAACATTTGCATTGCACGTTAAGATAACACGCAATACATATGTTTGCCTCAAATTCCCCAACGTTGATCTCTGCCCCAAAGCCCACAGGGCTAGAGACCAGCTCTGCAGGCTTTGGGGCAGAGACCTACTGAGGCTCAGATCACCGGTTTGGTTGGGGGAGATTGGGTGCATCTTGCAAAAACAAGGGTACATTACCAGGGGAGATCTAAGCTTCAATCCCACTGGGCTGTTCTGTGCCTGTTGAGGCTGGGATCTCCGCTGGGAATAGAACGTTGCGCGTATTTTCTCCCCAAACACCCCCACAGTGCCAGCGATCATGCATTGAGACTGTAGGGGTGTTTGGGGGGAGATCGGTGCCTGCCGAAGATACAGGTGGATCCTCTTCAGAAAAGGAACAGGGATTTTTTATAATGTTGTGCAATCAATACTTGTGGAACCAAGTCTTAGCATTATCCAACATACTAGGTGCAGTTGTACCTCGCTTAAAGAGCATAATGCGTTCCACAGGATCGCTCTTTGAGTTTGCTCTTTAAGCGAGAAACCATTGTAAGTGACCCATTGTGACTTCTGGCGGGGAGGGGGTGCGAACCCGACTGATTTGTTAAGCGAGTTTTTGGATGGTTTTATTTGTTAAGCGAAGCGAACATTCAGAGAAAATTCTGCTCTTTAAGCGAGTTACTCTTTAAGGCAGGCGCTCTTTATGTGAGGTTTGACTGTATTTTGATCTAATGTTGTAAAGCGTCCATAGTGTGAATGTATTTATCAAATGGATGGTATATAAATGTAATAAATAAAAAGCACAATGTTCTTTAAAAAAAAATAGCTGTGCATGTTCATCAAAATTTCTTTTTATTAACTGAATGAAGTTTATTCCCGTGCCATCAGTTTCTGCTTCTTCAGTTTCTTTTGAGATATCTGAGGAGAAGAAAGGCAATGTATCAATATTAATCACAAATATCACAGGTATTTAAACAAGTTTACTAAAAAGTTTAGCAACTTTACTCTTTGGTTTCCAACGTGAATTTGTTAACAATTTTTCCTAAAGATTTTTGAATATTTAACAAATTGAGTTTCTCTGTAAACATTTTCAAATATAATCATGCTTAAATACTGTACAAACATTTCTTTTTGTACAACTATTGTAAGAAGCAAAGGCCAGAAACATAATTGTATATCAATAAGGCTAATGCAACTTGTCATGGCTAAGTGGCTAATTGACAAGTGATGAGATGCACTTTTTTATTTATTATATTTATATGCTGCCCTCCTTGCAACAGCAACCCAGGGCAGCTAACAAAATCAGAGAACACCATTAAAAGTTCAAGTTAAAATTATTTTATAAGTTAAAAATCAATTAAAATTAATCAAAAAAATGAACACGTTAAAAGAGTTTTTATTATACATTTGGGCATGACCTCGACCCGTGGTGGCGAACCTTGGCATTCCAGGTGTCCTTGAACTTCAATTACCAGAAGCCTAAATCAGCACTCCTGCTGATCAGGGCTTCTGGGAATTGAAGTTCAAGAACACATGGAGTGCCAAGGTTCACCACCACTGACCTAGACACATCCCAGTACCTCATCAATTAGCCACAACAAGTTATGTTGTCATCAGCTGCTACTCGTATCAGAGTATACATTTTTCCCTAAAGGAAAATTGCCATTGAGGTGAACCCTTTTAAGGTGGAACCCAGCTTGCCATGAAGTGACCCACACACTGTGATCACGGAGCCATCTTCTGTGGCACATATGAAATGAGACATGCAGGATTTAACACCGGGACTGCAATGGACTGCCACAGCCTTGAGGATATTATCAAGGCAAGCTTTCACAGCCAGACCATCTGGCGTGGGCTTTTTCAACTCCATGACAAATGGAAATTGGAATGAAGTGGTTTCTCCTCTGCTCATTTTGCCCTTGG
This sequence comes from Furcifer pardalis, assembly GCA_030440675.1. Taxonomy (NCBI): domain Eukaryota; kingdom Metazoa; phylum Chordata; class Lepidosauria; order Squamata; family Chamaeleonidae; genus Furcifer; species Furcifer pardalis. The sequence goes on along the minus strand of CP126896.1, from coordinate 102,021,125 downwards.
GCCCAGTATGATGGTTTCCAGTGGCATCTCCTCCATTGAGGGGAACCATCATCACACCGAAAGGGGCTCATCCGCCTGTAGCTGTTGGCCCCTTTAAGGAATCAGGTTATTTATCACCGTCCAACACTCAGCGTTGAGTCACTGGCTGTACAGTCTATTCCATTACCGTAGCAGGATGTCTGGCCAGACTTTGTCATGTTGGCTTTCCCTGCACCCGCAGTGGTTGGGCCGCTGAAGGGGGAGTCCCTGGTCAGCTTCCCAGCCAACCCTCCCCTGTGCTGCCATCAGCGCTTGGGTTGGGGGCAGGAGTGGGGTGGATGGCTGTTCCTCCCCACAACCCAAGCCCCGACTGCAGTGTGCCATCGCCGGCTGGGTTGGGGTGAGAACCTTTCTCGATTGGTGTGCCTCTTTGGAAAGGGCAGCGGGAATTCCCACTGCCCTTTCCAAAGAGGCAGATGGATCACTCCCCCTGTTCCCTTTCCTCTTCGGAAAGGGAACCGCGGGTTGTTTTTAACGTTGTGCAATGTATGCATTGCACAACGTTAAAAACCGGCGATGTGGAACCAAGTCTTATCGTTATCCAAGGTACTAGTGTATTAGAAAGTTAGCTATACTTACAGTGGATTTCATTTTGAAAAATACATAAAGGCTACCCTAGCTCATTTCAGTACAAAAATGTGAATCAAATTCTAATTGCACTAACTTCACATTTTATTCTTTATAAACTAATGAAAGCACCCTAAACAGATAAGCCAACTAATTTATTACCTTTTTCTTTTGTGCAACCTCCTCTTCTGGCTTAGGAACAATCTGTTCCTTCTCCGTTAGAATCATCTCAATATGGCAGGGAGAACTCATGTAGGGGTTGATGCGGCCGTGAGCCCTGTAGGTTCGCCTGCGCATTTTGGGGGCTTTATTCACCTGAATGTGTTCGATTACCAAGGAATCCACATCCAGTCCCTAGAGGAAAATATATTCAAAATTTCTCACTATAAATCCCTGTAATGAAAATAACTTGATATAGTTTGAACTGAACCATGTATGTTTTCCAAACCATAAAATAGCAGGAATAGATTCACAAGTCTTAGTAATCAATAATTGTGGCTCAGAATCTGTGTTTGTTTCATGGTTATTCCAAAGGTGTCCTAAGATAGTCATCATTGCCACTAAATCCTGCAGTTAACTCAAGAAGCCAACTGAGGTTTTAGAACCTCTTCCCAGCAAACACGCGTTCATCTTCTCAATACATAGACTAACTAAGCAAAATATCTTTCTCCTTCTCCTTATCAATGTGGGTTCAAAAAACTACTAATCAAATTCACTAGTTTTTTGGTTACACCAATCCCTGCAAAAACTGTAAAAGGAACCTATGTAAGAGAACCTGAAAGCCTCATATTTACTTAAAAGGATCCTTTATGCTAGAACAGTGATGGCGAACCTTGGCACTCCAGGTTCCTCGGTCTTCAATTCCCAGAAGCTCATGCAACCTGGAGTGCCAAGGTTCACCATCATGGTGCTATAACCTGAGAAGACTTTGGAAAACCAATCATCACTTTTCCAAGGAATATCACTTTTCCAAGGAAGATCTCCAATAAAGGACAGTAGCATTTCAGAGGAATTGTAATGATGATCTAAAGATACTCTGCAACATATACTGCTACTAGGGCTAAACCATATTTCAAGATATGCCAACCTTATTTAACTTTACCTTAAGTTCAGCATTGCTCTCAGCATTTTTGAGCATGTGCAAAAGGAACTCTGCACTCTTTTTGGGCCAGCGCCCCTGCGTCCAGCCCCACTGCTTGGCCTGCAAAACAAAAAACTCAATGTGAGTTTTCCTTTTAATAAAAATCTAAACATGATTTGTTATTTTAGGTTGCTCAGATATCCAGAAATTCTTTTCATGGTTAATCCAAAGGTGTCCTAAGAAAGTCATCATGGCAACCAAGAGTACACAGGAAAACGAGCACAAATCTATTCGATGCTAAGTCTGTTCTATATCTAGTTTTCATTCTAAAACTTTTCTTTCTCACAACCCATTTCATCAAACTAGAGGACTGTGAGAAAGATATCTGTTTTTGAGTTAAAACTGACTCAGTCAAGATCAAACAATACATCCCATCCACCCCCCTCATATTTCTGGAAGTTACTATCATGATGAATTTTAGATTTAAGCAAATTTAACTATATACATTGAGTTGTGCATTCTAAAGCGTTTGTGGCTTCAATGTTCACTATACTACCAATAATTAGTAGCTTTCTGGGTTCCACTCTCACAGCTACTTTTTGCTCATCTGATAATACTGGTGTAAGGAATTGGGTTAAATAAATGCTTTCTGAAAAGCATACTTCATTGCTTATCATTATAATCATATCTTCCCTCCAAAAATTGTCTAAATCCATACCTGAGCACATCTGCCAACTCCACCATTGTAACGACGGAAAGGAACACACTGCTTCTTCAGAGTCACATCTTTCAAATATTTGGTGGCTTTACGGATATGCATACCCTTGATAGCCTGGGCAGTCTCCCGTGTGTTCTAAAAAAGGAGGAAACAATAGTTAAATAAAGAAGACACCTACTTAGCTACATCCAAAAGAGAGTATAAAATTAGGACCTATGTTTTTACAACCACCCAACTGAATTTAGAGGTAACTGCTCAGATCCACTTAGCTGTTTTCATGAGTTATCCAAAGGTGTCCTAAGATGGTCATCACCGCAGTTATGGAACATTACCCAGAAATTGTTTTCACTCTGAGACCAAGAATTTCAAACTAACTGTTAAAGTATTACCTTCATTAGGCAACTAATGAAGCAAAAACTATAAAGATGAACTATTTGGGTACAATATGTAAGAATTATATTTATTTATTATTATTTATGGCGTTTCCTGCTCCCGCAGTGTTTCATTCCTTTCCCTTAACACCATTAATATTTTGTGCATTGAGTGCATCTGATCTATGGGGACCCTAAGATAATTTTCAAGATCTGTGAAATTTTCAAGGACTTTTGCTTCTATCAAGAATATACTAAAGCCAAGATGCTACCTTACTCAGCTATAGATGGCACTGAGCTTACAATGAAGACCTAAGTTTTTATAGCTACCTTAAGGAATATAGAAAAGTAAGCTATCTCCACGAATTTCCATGGCAAAGCAGGTCTCCTAATCTAACAATTCATTCTCTACTTGGTCTTTGTTTTTTTAAAAGGGAAGATAATAATGCATTCCAATAACTGAGAATAACAGAAAACCATGTAATGTCACAACTTAATTAACTAACATTAAGGTATCCTGATGCCATGGTTAACAGCACAGAAGTGACTGGGACAAATATTGGATACTAGACACTAACTCCTGGAGCCTATGAAAGTTTGTTTTCCTGGATTTCTCTAATTACCTCAAAATAAGCATTACCCCTTATATTATATCCCTATCTGCATTTAGTTCCTTGAAAGCAGAAGAATCAAAGTTCGATTTCACATACAGTAAAACCTCGGATAACTCTAAAACTTGGTTCCACAAGTCTTGGAGTTATCCGATTTTTAGTGTTATCTGATGCATGTTAAAATCCTATGGGATGCATCAGATAACGTTAAAGCTCCATAGAGATACATTGTAACCGCACAGGCTTTAGCGGTTGTTATCCGATGCATCCCATAGGATCTTAACGTTATTCGATGCAATTCTCCCCCCCTGATTACTTAACGTTATGTAATTTTAACGTTATCCGAGGTAAACGTTATCCAAGGTATTACTGTACCTTGAAGTGGACTCGAAGGTTGGATCCCCGTGACTTGCATGCTACAAGAAAAAAAATGAAGACTCAATTTTTAAAAATCAAAATTAAATCTTTAAACTGAAGTATGGATCTGAAAACAAAACTTACATTTTGTGGGATTTTCTGGATCAAGCGAGTAGCGGACCATTTTCAAGCCTTATCTAGAACATAAAGACACATATCAGAGTTACAACAGTATATTACATGTCCTTTCAAGCCGATGAAAACAATTAGAAAAAACTGCTTATAAGTCTTAGCACACTAGTACCTTGGATAACGATGAGACTTGGTTCCACAAGTCTCATTATTATCCAGTTATTAACGTTGTGCGATGCATTGATCACATGTTTAAAAAAGCCCTGTTCCTTTTTGGAAGAGGAAAGGGAACAGGGGGGCAAGACGCCTACCTCCATGAGTGGAATCCCCACTGCCCTTTCCAAAGAGGCAGGCAGATCGCAGCGTGGGATCAGCTGCTTGGGTTGGGGCTTGAAATGGCGCACCTGTTCAACCCCCCAACCCAAGCGCCAATCACACACTGCGATCGCAGTGCCCGGGGAGGTCTGGAACAGTGCAGATCAGGTCTCCCGACCTCCCGAGATTGCAGGGCTGCGTAGAGCCAGAAATGGGCGGAAAAAACTTCCATTTTTTCACCCATTTCGGGCTCCAAGCCGCCCCTACCGGCTCTGGGGAGGTCAGGGGACCTGATCCGCGCTGTTCCTGACCTCCTCCAACTGGTGCAATAAGGCAAAACGCAGAGATTTGAATCCCAGCATTTTGCCTTACTGCACAGGCTGGGGAGGTCAGGGGACATCAGAAACAATGCGGATTGGGTCTCCTGACCTCCCCAGAGCCAACAGGGAGCCAGAAATAGGTAAAAACCTTCTGGGGTTTTTTCCACCCATTTCGGGCTCTCTGGCACTCCTGCCGGCTCTGGGGAGGTCCAGGGACCCAATCCACGTTTCTGAAGTCCCCTGACCTTCCCGGCTGGTGCAGTAAGGCAAAACCGCCGGGATCCTGGCGTTTTGCCTTATTGCACCGGCCAGGAAGGTCGGGAACAGCGCCCGTTCGGCTTCCCAGCCACCTGCTGCTACAAACAATTGGATCAGATAACGCTAACAGATTATCCGATGCAAATTTTCTTTAAAAAATTGCATCATTAGCTGATTTCAGCATTATCTGAGGTATTGCTGTATTTTCATTCTTTCATCCAAAAGTATTCCACCAAAATAATTTCTACTTTTTAGAAAGATCTTCAGACTCTCCTTGACTATTTTCCCCATCAGTTCACACATACTGTACAAAAGTTAAGAGAAAAGGAGAAAACGGATGATTCAGAGCATCATCACTCTGAAGTTAAATCCATCATCTCAGACTCCGAACAAAAACATTGGAGAAATGTTATGATCTGCCCCCTTAAAATAAAAGGCCTGGTAATTTTAATCTTAAGAGTAGGTTAAAAAAAAACAAAGAGCACATTCCAGCGGCAGGAAATTACAACTTTTCTAAAGATTCTGCCAATCAACTACAGAACTAATCTCATCAAAGCTAGGTCAGAATACTCCATTTGTGGTAGACTTGACAGAATTCTTGTAAGTACTATACTGTAATATGAAATTTTGTAACTTTCTTCTTTCCATCACTTTGCCAACATGGAATACCGTATGAATGAAATCATAAATAAATCACCAATTTCACACTGGACTTGCTTTGCAAAAGGCATCAGTTACAAAGAGCTGTAACATGCCATCTGTTTTTACCCCCACACTTATTGATATCCACAACTTTGTATGCCAGTTGTGGATAAAAAAAACTCAGCTATGCAAACCTGCCCCTCAAAAAACCCGGATCATTCCTATTTTCAGTTATCAATTAAAACCCTCCAAACTAAACTCAAATTAAAGTTCCTTCCTATCCAGGTTATCATTACTTCCTATCATCACTTCTTTTACTTTCATGGGCAGCATATTCATCACAATGCACAGCAACACATAGCAGCTTGAATTTTTTCAAATAGTAGCCGTGTTAGTCTGTGGTTCAGGCATCTCAGAAAACAAAACAAATAAAATAAAAAACACAGTAGCACTTTAAAGACTAACGGCTTGTTGTCTTTCAGAAGTGGGACTACAACTCCCAGCGGCCCTCTTAGAAATCACATGGGAGCTGAAATCCAGGAATGCCCCAGGCTGTGCCATCTCCACGCCAGTTTGCTACATCTTTACTACCTTTTCAAGTCAAGCTAGTGGAGAATGAAACCCATTTTATTCCCAATTTCCCCTCCTCTCGATTGTAACTAATGGCCCTTCCCTTGCTCGAAAGCTACAGCCAAAAAGCCAACACTGTCTGTGTCTGCAGACCTTTCTGGTCATGTGGCAGAAAAGACTTGGCACCAGAGCAGGCAGAATGCTGTTACTTTGCCTGCCAAAAACGGTACCAATTTATTTGCAATTTCTTGCTTTTTTGAGCTTCTTGGTTGGCAGAAGCTAGGACAGAGACGGGAGCTCACTGCTTCGTGCAGCACTCGGGTCTCGAACTGCTGACCCTCCACTTCTCAAGCTCAGCGTCTTAACCACTAAGCCACTGCGGCACCGTTGGGTTAAAACTTCCAGAAGCCCTCTTCAAAAAGATTACTTCCTGGCCAATAATGGGTTAAATCTTCCTCCTTTCTTCTTCTCTCATGTCATCCTAACCTCAGGCCTTTCTCATCCGGGAACTTTCAAGTCGCCGGCAAACACTTTCCAATACCCGCCATTTTGAACCGCCCTGAACCGTTTCCCCCCCCCCCATCCATCTATGTGCCGGTTTCCCCTTTTTCGCTCTCGACAAGAGTCGAAATACCGCGGCTGTTGGATACCTCGAAACCTCCCCCACCCGTACCCCACAGCGTTTGGGGTCCCCATAGCGAGATGGAGACGCGCGGCGGCGGATTGAACGACTAGGCCCAGGAACCCCGTAACTCTTACCTCCGGACGGCCGCTTCGCCGGATGGAAAAGGAACAGCAAGGGATTCTGGGAGCGTTTCCGTCACTCCCGAGTATCGCGAGAAGTCGTTGGAGATCCCGTTTGGCGAGTAAAGGGACTGTGGGGAAATTGCGCCGCCAAGGATAGAACGAAAAAAGTAGCGAAGCAAAGTGTGTTTTCAAGCATTTGTTCTACTGCTGAAATAGGGTCCTTCCCTTCAAGCTCTGATTAAAATGATGATGGCTCTACTGTTTGTTGTTCAGTCGCACAGTCGATTCCGACCCTTTGCGACCCCATAGACCAGTGGTCAGCAAACTTGGCCCTCCAGCTGTTCTTGGACTTCAGTTCCCAGAAGCCTTGATCAGCAGGAGTGCTGACTTGGGCTTCTGGGAATTGAAGTCCAAGAACAGCTGGAGGGCCAAGTTTGCTGACCCCTGCCATGGAACACTGTCCGCCAGGCACTCCTGTCCCCCACCATCCTCCTCAACTCGCTCAGTTCTGTGCCCATTGCATCTACAATACCATCTAGCCATCTCATTTTGGGCTGCCCCCTTCTTCTTTTGCCCTCCGCCTTTCCCAGCATCAAGGCTTTCTCAAGTGAATCCTCTCTTCTCATTTGATGTCCAAAGTACTTTAGCTTCATCTTTACTATTTGACCTTCCAAGGAGCAGTCAGGGTTAATTTCTTCTAAGATTGACCTATTTGTTCTCCTCGCTGTCCAGGGGACTCTCAGAACTCTCCTCCAACACCACATCTCAAAGGCATCTATTCTTCTGCGCTCAGCTTTCCTAATGGTCCAACTCTCACAACCATACATTGCCACAGGGAATACCATTGCTTTGACTATACAAATTTTTGCTTGCAATGTATGTCTTTACTTTTCACTATGCTCCCCAGGTTTCTCATTGCTTGCCTCCCAAGAATCAATTGCCTTTTTATTTCATGGCTGCAATCACCATCTGCAGTGATCTTTGATCCTAGGAAAGTAAAATCTGTCACTTCTTCTACTTCTTCCCCATCTACTTTCCAGGGACTGATAGGGCCTGTTGCCATTATCTTGGTTTTCTTGATGTTGAGTCTCAAGCCAGCTTTTGCACTCTCTTCTCTCAACCTAATCAGGAGCTTCTTTAAGTCCTCACTTTCTGCCATTAGGGTGGTATCATCTGCATATCTCAAATTGTTAATGTTTCTCCCAGCAATTTTGACCCCAATTTGTGATTCCTCCATCCCTGCATTGCGCATTATGTGCTCTGTGTATAAGTTGAATAAGCAAGGTGACAAAATGCAGCCTTGTCTTACTCCTTTTCCTATTCCAAACCACTCTGTCATTCCGTATTCTGTCCTAACTGTTGCTTCTTGATTCATGTACAGGTTTCTCATGGGCCATATAAGGTCTTCTGGTATTCCCATCTCTTTAATTACTTGCCACATTTTGTTGTGGTCCACACAGTCAAAGGCCTTAGTGTAGTCAATGAAACAGAAGTAGACTTGTTTCTGATATTCCTTTGTTTTTCCCATGATCCAACGTATGTTGGCAATGAGGTCTCTAGTCCCTCTGCCTCTTCTGATCCCCGCCTGCACTTCTGATAATTCTCTCTTTGGCTGCAAAGTATGGAATCAATTGGTTTCTATGTTGGCCATCTGGTGATGTCCATGTGTAAAGTCTCCTCTTGTGTTGCTGGAAGAGTGTACTGTACTTGGTACAAAATAAAATGAAACAAACCACCAGGGGGTGCTGCTTGATATTTCATTGACATTGTCACACTAATCGTTACGGATAATGCAGTGTCTGACATGCCAATTCATTCGCTCCCAATACACGGCCACATCGCCCCTACATACCTGGCGCTAGTGTGCCAATAAAGGAAAAAATTGCTAAATGTCTAACTTACCTATTTTGTTGTTGTTCGGTCGCACAGTTGATTCCGATCCTTTGCGACCCCATGGACCACTGTCTGCCAGGCACTTCTGTCCTCCACCATTCTCCTCAACTCGCTCAGTTCTGTGCCCATTGTCTCTACAATTCCATCTAGCCATCTCATTTTTGGCTGCCCCCTTCTTCTTTTGCCCTCCACTTTTCCAAGCATCAAGGCTTTTTCAAGTGAATCCTCTCTTCTCATTTGATGTCCAAAGTACTTTAGTTACATCTTTACTATTTGACCTTCTAAGGAGCAGTCAGGGTTGATTTCTTCCAAGATTGACCTATTTGTTCTCCTCGCTGTCCAGGGTACTCCCAAAACTCTCCTCCACCACATCTCAAAGGCATCTATTTTTTTGTGCTCATCTTTCCTAATGGTCCAGTTCTCACAACCATACATTGCCACCGGGAATACCATTGCTTTGACTATGTGAATTTTTGTTTGCAATGTGATGTCTCTACTTTTCACTATGCTCCCCAGGTTTCTCATTGCTTGCCTCCCAAGAATCAGTCGCCTTTTTATTTCATGGCTGCAATCACCATCTGCAGTGAGCTTTGATCCTAGGAAAGTAAAATCTGTCACTGCTTCTACTTCATCCCCATCTGTTTCCAGAGGCTGATAGAACTGTTTTCTTTATATTGAGTCTCAAACCAGCTTTTGCGCTTTCTTCTTTCAACCTAATCAGGAGCTTCTTTAAGTCCTCCTCACTTTCTGCCATTAGGGTGGTATCATCTGCATATCTCAAATTGTTGATGTTAGTTTCTCCCAGCAATTTTGATCCCAAGTTGTGATTCTTCCATCCCTGCATTGCACATTATGTGTTCTGTGTAGATGTTGAATAAGCTGGGTGACAAAATGCAGCCTTTTCTTACTCCTTTTCCTATTCCATACCACTCTGTCCTTCCGTATTCTGTCCTAACTGTTGCTTCTTGATTCATGTACAGATTTCTCATAAGGTATATAAGGTGCTCAGGTATTCCCATCTTTTTAATTACTTGCCACATTTTGTTGTGGCAAACACAATCAAAGGCCTTAGTGTAATCAATGAAACAGGAGTAGACTCTTTTCTGATATTCCTTTGTTTTTTCCCCATGATCCAATGAATGTTGGCAATGTGGTCTCTAGTCCCCCTGCCTCTTCTGAACCTCGCCTGCACTTCTGGTAATTTTATCTCCATGTGCTGCTGCAGTCTATCCTGTATTATCTTGAGCATCACCTTGCGTGGGGGATGAGCGCAATTGTTCGATACCTATACAGTACATGAAAATGCTGCCAGCATATCTTGACTGAAGAGCTTTGTGCTAATAATTCGGGCCAAAATGGATATATGTACAGCTGCAGTCCATGCTATCTGGTATTCATATGTCTGTTCCCATGATGGCACTCCAGATGTTTTTGGACTTCAATTCCCAGAAGCCCAAGCACCCTGTGAATCCACACGAATGGGTTTACTGTGATTCATCCAGCCCACGCTGCCCTTGTCGCTCCCAGAAGCGGAAGTAAAACATGCCCGTACAGGAGTGTGTGTGTGCTTATTTTATTTTATTTTTATTTTTTTCTTTGGCCCTGCCCACGATGTCATGATGTTAGCTCTGCCCACACTGTGATGATGTCATGGTGGGGTAGTAAAATTTTTGACATCCCACTACTGAGCTGTTGGCAAAGGAAAATTAGTTGATGACTATAAAACTCTGAGAGGCTGTGGTGGGCTAGTGGTTAAGACATCGAGCTTGATGACTGGAAAGTTGGCAAGCCAGTAGTTTGAGACCTGAGTATTGTGTGATGGAGTGAGCCAGTTCCTGCCAACCTAGCAGCTCAAAAGCAAGAAATTGCAAGTAAATAAATAGGTGCCACATCATAAAAATGTCTGCAAACACAGACAGTGCTGGATCTTTGGCTATAAACAGAGATGAGCACTAAACCCTAGATTTGAATACGACTGGCTTTCGAGCAAGGACGACCTTCACCTTTACCATGTGTTTATAAAGCCGATAGATAGATAGATAGATAGATAGATAGATAGATAGATAGATAGATAGATAGATAGATAGATAGATAGATAGATAGATAGATAGATAGATAGATAGATAGATATTGGAACAAACCAGATTACTGCCAGGAACCAAAGAAATTAATGTAACCTGCATAAATCCAGTGCAGTTGCAGGTATCTGTTTAGTTTACAGGTCTTTCTTCTGCTGGTTGCAAAAACAGCTGCTATTCACTGTAGCTTTATCCTTCCAAAACATTTAAAAGCTTTCTCAGCTGTTCTTCTGTTGTATCAATTCTTGAGACTTGGTGCAGATGTTATATTCAGCTACAGTTAATGTCCCCATCACTGTTCCTTTGGGCTACATAAAGAATCCAAGCCGCATATAACATACTCACTAACTTGTTTGATTTACTGCCTCTTACAAAAGTCTGGATTCAATAATCTGGGTTCGATAGTCAAGGGAGCATTGGCATTTTTAATATATCTCATCAATTAGGCACAATTAGTTATAGCAGGTTACACAAATCTTACTTGAACACCGTGGGGATTCTGGCCAAGAATTTTTGAACAAGAATTGTGAAAGCAGACAATCGAGTAAAAAGATTATACCACAGGACAGGAAAAACATCTAGTTTTTGTAAATGGAAGAATGGGGTTCAGATGAATTTATACAGAAAATGGTAGATATATTGCACTTGAAATGTGCTGGAGTCAAGCTTTCATCATCCCCATTCAGCAGGGTCATTAATCTTGTTAGCTGGGATTATGGGAGACATAGTCCGACATATCTAGAAGGCATCTTGGCAGGGAAAAGCATATTACACTGTGGAACTTGAACAATATATTTAAAGCAAATAAATGAAACACCTCTGTTTTCCTTCCTACCCGTAAAAGCTGGGGCTAGTGCAGCTATTTGACTCCCTCTTTTGTGGCACAAGACTTCAGAGGTGTTGGTTTAAATGGCTGTGCTCCAAACAGCATAAAATTTAAACTTGGGTTAATAGGCTATTTTATGTCAGCGGAAGTCTTTAAGAACAACATCCTCGGGTTTTACCATTAGGATTCCGTCTTTTCCATTGCTTATGCAAGCCAAAGTCTAGTGACATATGTTCACAACTGAAACCTTAACGAGCAGGTTTACATCATGAAATTGTCAATGATTTTTTAAACTTTAAAAACAATACCCATCTAGCCACTCCACAGTTTTCATTTTCATCCACCCCTTCCTGCCCCTTATCATAAAGATGCATTCCTGCATTGAGATTAGGCTGCTAAATAAAACTACCCTCACGGAATGGATTTCTGCGGTCTTCATTAGCGGGTTGACTGACGCAAATATTACTAAGACTAACATAGCCTTGAAGTCTAGCAAGAATCTTGATTGGCATTCCTATATGTATTAGCTAATGCAAGTTAATTATCAATCCCACACTAAATACTAACCAATAGATAAGTTTTCCTTAACTGTAAGTGGCATTTTCAAGGCTTATTGTACTGTATGCAGACACAGTATCAATACTACTATGGTTCTTGCTTTCTCATGTCCCTTTACATTAGGCTGTTTCTCTGTTTATAAAGACATTTGTTTGCTGTTCCTTTCGGGTGAAGTCTCTTTCTCTTTCTATTCATCAGTCAAATGATATAGTATTGAACCCTGCATACCAACTCTCCGAGGACTGATCATGCCAGGTGTGGGAGCATTAGCATTTTGTATTAAGTACTGGAGGCATGTGCTGGATTTATAAGCTATTTATTTTCACATAAATGCACACTGAGCATAGTAAAGGTAAAGGTCACACTTACTTAAAAGATAGTCATCTCCGACTCTAGGGTTTAGTGCTCATCTTTGTTTATAGTCTAAAAGAGCTAGTGCAGTCTGTGTTTGCAGATGTTTCCATGGATATGTGCATGGAACACTGTTTACCTTCCAACTACAGCAGTACCTACTTGTCTATGTGCAATTTCTTGCTTTCAAACTACTAGGTTGGCAGGAGCTGGGACAAAAACAGGAGCTCGCTCCATCATGCAGCACTTGGGTCTCAAACAGTTGACCTGCTGACCTTCCAGTCATCAAGTTCAGCATCTTAACCACTGAGCCACTCCAGCCCATTACACTGAGCATAAGTAAGAGTGAATAAGATTAATACCACCACATAATGATGATGATGATGCCTCATCAGATTTCAAGCGTTAAGGATGTCTAGAAATCTAACTCTCTGATTCTTGATTACACCCAAATATCTTTCAGCTCTAACTTATATTTCCATTCTCCTTTTGTATTAGGATATTTCACCAGTGGCATAGAAGGTTGAAATATTAAGGGACATCAATCCAACTGCAACGTTTGCTTGGAAATTATAGACTTTGTAAATCTGTCCGTAAGTGAAGTTCCAGGAAAATAGAGGATTTTTAAAATAATACTTACTTGGAACTGTTTGGTGTTATCTTTATTCTATTAAGATTGCAAATCCAAATATCAGATGTATCCTGGGAACAGGATGAACTCCGCCAATCTTCCTTTTGAAGGGGGTGGATCATATAAGCAATAAATGTACTGTAAGGTACATCCAGTCACCTAGCCCACATTGCATCTTCTATAATCTTAAATTGGTTCATTATCTACAGCAGTGATTCTCAACCTGTGATCCGTGGGCCAGATGTGGCCTGCAGCACCATTTCATGTGGCCCACCACCTCCTCCACCACACCAGGAAGTGCCATGTGGTAGAGGAAGGACAAAATGGCTGTCTGGCCCCTGAAGCTGTCTGAGGGAGTGTGACACAGACCCCGGCTTTAAAAGGTTGAGAACAACTGATCTACAAACACCGTAGACAGTGACTATTCCAAGTAGATAAATAGGTACCTCTTTGGCAGGAAAGATAACAGCATTCTGTGTGTTTTGAGATCTAGTCACGCCTGCCACATGACCATGGAAACGTCTGATGATGCAGACAGCGCTGGTTCTTTGGCTGAAAATAGAGATGAACACTGCCCTCTAGAGTCAGACACAATTGGCTTTCGAGCAAGGGAGACCTATTCCTTTTCCTTGCCATCTTTATGACAGTAAAATAAGATTCAGTTCTCTATGGGCTCCAGTGTGATGGATATTTCCCATTAATTCCTGGCAGACAGGCGGCCAGATTGATTGTATGTATGAAAGAGGAAGGGAATCAGCTTCGGACCTTCTCTAATTTTGTCCTCAGGGTGCACCTAAATCCATGGAACTCCCTCGTTCACCATCTTCTTGTGTCCCTATGGTAAAATGTTTACTACCTCAAGGGTGGACTACATTTTATGTAATCTGACAATATGGTGGCATTCAATCTGTCTGCAAAGCTGCAATGACATTTTGCATAGCTGATTCTGCAATCCACAGAGTGGGGACTGGATGACCTCCTTGGTCAGAACATGGAAAATTCTTGGACATAATAGCCACTTCTCATAGCTGAATGTTACCTCAAACAGGGACCTTGCCAAGCCCTGCCCATTGTCATTTCCTCCTCTATAATCTTAAATTCCTTATTATTATTATTATTATTATTATTATTATTATTATTATTATTATTATTATTATTATTATTATTATTATTATTATTATTATTATTATTATTATTATTATTATTATTATTTCATACTTATCAACCGCCCTTCTCACCGAGGTGACCCAGAGCGGCTCACAATTCATTAAAAAACAAACAGTAAAACACTCTTAAAAACATTCCTAAAAACTCCTCAATTTAAAACTTTAAAATCAAAATCTAAAAACTAATTGATGGTAAGGAGGGCTTAAATCAACCAGTGGGCTGGGGTCATAGTCCCTCCCACACCCCAAACCTGACCTGCCAGCCATGTTTTTAAATTTTTCCTAAAGGGCAGCAACGCTGTCTGGAGACGTAACTCCATTGGCGGGAGGTTCCATAGGGCCGGGGTGGACACCGAGAAGGCCCTCCGTCTTGTGTCAGAGAGACGCGCCTCTCTGGCCGATGGAACAACTAGAGAGCCTCTCCGATCCGCTCTAGTGGGACAGGCAGATGTCCTTGGGATGAGGCGGTCTCTTAAGTATCCTGGCCCACTACTATAGTTATGTTCCTTATACAACTTTACCCAATCCCATTTAGAGTGGAAATAGTGGTTAAGATGCTAAGCTTGACAACCGGAAGGTCAGCAGATCAGCAGTTTGAGACTCGAGTGTCTCATGACAGAGCAAGCTCCCTTCGTTCCCATTGTCTTTCCCAGGTCTTGCCAATTTAGTAGTTCGAAAGCAGGAAATTGCAAATAGATAAATAGGTACCACTTTGGCAGGGAAGGTAACAGCATTCTGTGCACTTTGGCATCTACTCATGTCTGCCATATGACTATGGAAACATTTGCAGATGCAGGGTGTAAACAGAGATGAGCACTGTACCCTAGAGTCAGATATAACTGGCTTTCAAGCAAGGGAAGTCAAGAAACAGCCTTTCATGGACTTGGATGCCACTGTTACTATTTGCCAGTACTGTATTACTTTTTTATTTTAGTTTATTCAACTTTTGCCTTTGCGCCAACACACATTTAGAACTGCTTCAAAATCCTGCAAACAAAATTTGGCCAAACCACATTCTATCCTGTCCAGTAGGAATAGCATCATAATGTTTTCAAAAGTCTTTTAAAAAAACACACACGCCCAAGAACCTGATGGCAGAATCCTGTTTGCTTAGGTGATGATGTAAGGCCCAACACGTGCCCCCCCCCCAACAGGTTATCCTTTGCATCATCATTTTCACATACCAGTTGAGCTATAATCTCGCACCATACTCTGTTATAGTAAAGATGAAAAGGCTGAAAAAATAATCCTGCAAATCTCACAGTAGATAACCCATAAACCTCTTTTGCACACACCATTGTTGAGTCTACTGAAAACTTGAAAAACTTTAAATCCTCAGGTCACTGGATTGTGTACAAGCGTCGCACAACGCTTTTCTTTTTCTTTTCAGTTTTAATCCTTAGAATCCCAGCTTCCTAGAAACTGACTTCAGTCATCGTTTAAAAACACAGCGTAATGTTTGCTAACGCAGGCAAAGAGAGTTTCAACGCAATCTCTTCTGATTACATAATATAGGAGGCACCATGAGGTGAGCATTTTCGGGATACTTTAGCCAACCAGGACATTAATTTGTTCCCACCTAATACAGAAATGACATTAGAGACTTTTACAATTTTCCTTCACTCGCAGGAAAATAATTCTGCTAAAATGCTTTGTAGGGACAAAAAGGAGACAAAAAGGACTCCTTGGAGCCAGTTTTACCCAGTTTGGGAAGATGTTTTTTTTCATGTAATTAGTTGGACTTATAGCCCCAAGACTCCAAAGTAACCTCCTTTATCAAACCTATATGATATTTAAAAACTAACTTTGCTTTCACCCAATTTTCACAAGTTACAAAAATATTTACTTTTAGCTACTTTTTATAACCTATCTGGAATTTTCTATCCCATAGAATAGATACAGACTCCTGGGCTCATACTGACTCCTGGGCTTCTTGGATCTGTTCATGCCACTGCTTGTGAATTGGATCCATGCCCTGCCTGGCTAGTCAAGGCATCTAAAGCTGTGTCAGGCGGTTGGGTCGAGGCAATTATAAATTCATCTCTGCAGGAGGGATTTTTTCCAGCACCCTTAAAACATGCTTTGGTGTGTCCCCTCCTAAAAAAGCCATCCCTCGACCCTACGGTACTTACCAACTACCGACCGGTATCCAACCTACCCTTTTTGGGTAAGGTCTTGGAGAAGGTAGTGGTGTGGCAGCTACAGGAAGTCCTGGATGAAGCGGATTATCGGGACCCTTTTCAGTCAGGATTCAGGCCCGGATATGGTACAGAAACTGCATTGGTCGCATTGGTGGATGATCTCTGGCGAGAACGGGATGGAGGTCATCTGTCTGTCCTGGCTCTTCTTGACCTCTCAGCAGCCTTTGATACTGTTGACCACGGTATCCTTCTGGGAAGGCTCCAAGGATTGGGGATCCAGGGCACTGTGTTGGCCTGGTTTTCCTCATTTCTGAGGGGCCGGACCCAGTCGATGTGGCTGGAGGGTGAGAAGTCCAGCCCTAGGTCCCTTCAATATGGGGTGCCTCAGGGCTCGGTACTCTCACCTCTCCTATTTAACATCTACATGAAGCCACCGGGTGAGATCATCCATTCCCACGGGGTGAGGTATCACCAATACGCAGATGACACCCAGCTGTATATCTCAGCCAGTGGAGATCCAATTGATGCAGTAGAAGTCCTATCCAGGTGCCTGGAGGCTGTCAAGGTCTGGATGGGGGACAAAGGGGTACAACTGAATCCCGGCAAGACTGAGTGGCTATGGGTAAGGGGTCCTACGCTATCTTGGGAGTTGCCATCTTTGGTTCTGGATAGGGCAGCTTTGCCCCAAACAGACCCGGTGCGTAATCTGGGGGTCCTCTTGGACTCACAACTACTGCTTGAAGAGCAGGTGGCAGTCGTGGCCAGGAGGGCCTTTGCACAACTTCGTGTAATACACCAGTTACGCCCACTCCTAGATCGGGACTCCTTGCTCATGATCACACATGCTTTGGTCACCTCCAGACTTGATTACTGTAATGCGCTCTACATGGGGCTGCCCTTGGTGACCAGTCGGAGGCTGCAGCTGGTCCAGAATGCAGCTGCTCGGGTAGTGATGGGGTGCGGGCATTATGCTCGTGCCTCACCACTACTTCGGGAACTGCACTGGTTGCCAGTATGTCTCTGGGTGCAATTCAAGGTGCCTTTAAAGCCCTACATGGTAGTGGGCCAGGATACTTAAGAGACCGCACCACCCCAAGAACATCTGTCCGTCCCACCAGGGTGGATCGGAGAGGCTCTCTTATCACATCTCTCCAGCACCAGAAGGAGGGCCTTCTCCGTGTCTGCCCCGGCCCTTTGGAATCTCCTGCCAACTGAGTTGCATCTACAGACAGAGCTCCTGCCCTTTCGAAAGGGCCTAAAAACCTGGCTGGCAGGGCAGGTGTGGGGCCCCAGGAATGTGGGGTCCCATACTGGGTGGTTTATCTGATGGGACAGCCACCCCTCTCTCGCTCTTTTAAGCTTTTAAAACTTTTTAACTTTTTAAATCGTTTTTAGTATTTTGTAAATTTATAGTTTAATTTTTAAATTAATTTTGAACCTTAAGGTTTTAATTGCTGAATTTGTAGGGGTATCGTGGGATTGTTTAGTTTGTTTTGCACTCATGCATAATCTTTTTTTCTTTTTTTGTAAGCCGCCTAGAGTCAGATTCGCCTGATTGGGGTGGGATAATAAATCTAAATAAATAAATAAATAAATTTGACCCTGGCCAAAATCCTGTTGCTTAATATAGAAAACTGCACTGAGAAGGCCCATTGGGTCAACTTGTCCATAAGTTCCATTGTTTCAAATGGGTCTGCTCTTAAACTGTGAATTATTTTAGAGCTACAATAAGTCCATTTGAATAAATTCAATTAATTCAGTCAGCTTTGTCTAGACCAGTGATGGTGAACCTTTTAGAGACTGGGAGGAGGTGGCGGCGTGTGGGCAGGCACCATGCATGGACAAGTATGCACCCATGGGATGTTACCGGCGCATCTCTTGCGACTTCGCGTTGGTTCGTGTCCATGCACGGTGTCTGCCCACACACCACCACTGCCTCCTCCACCTCCTAGGAGGTGTGTGTGTGTGCCTGTTCACCTCACCTCGTTCCCGCTGCCGCCTCCTGGGTGAAATTTCAGCCTCCCCTCTCATCTCCCCATTGGAAGACCCCTGGTCTAGACTGTAGTTATAGACCCCCAATTCACCTTAAAATTCAGCACATAGGTACTAGCAAGCAGTTCTCTGGTTTCCAAGGGTGCAGTCTATTGGAAACATTTTCTGTGCATTCCAAATTTTAAGATTTGTCCAGGAGAACTGATTGTAAATCCTACTCCCAAAATTTAGATTCCAGTCCTTTCGGTTAGAATAGGAGAGCTTTGTAAATACCCTTGGACTGCCAAACAAACAAACAAATGGTTCCTACAGCAAACCAAGGCTGAACGATCTCTGGAGGTAAAAACGATGAAATTGAATCTGTCCTGCCTTGGGCACATCACAAAAAAGCAAGATTTCCTGAAAAGGTCAGTAAAGCTGGGGAAAGCGAAAGGCAGCATGAAGAGGAAGACCAAAAGCTAGATGGATTGATTCAGTGATGGCGAACCTTGGCACTCCTGGTGTTTCTGGACTTCAATTACCCAAAGGCCAAATCAGCACTCCAGCTGATCAGGGCTTCTGGGAACTGAAGTTCAAGAACACCATCATGGCCTGAGGCTTGAGTTTGCAAGAGCTGAGCCAGGCTGTTTTGGACAGGACATTTTGGAGATTTCTCATTCCTAGGGTCATCATAAGTTGGAGATGGTTGACAGCACATAACAACAACATGGTTAGAATACAACGTATAATCAAATTGATTCATTTGCAATTACCAACTATAGTAATACATCGTTTTGGGATTCTCTAGACACACACTATTCAATCATGACATGTTTACATTTCTTGGAAGGATAACAATGTACTGAATTATAGGCAGCCAGAAACGTTCAGGAAAAACATTGAAGCATGTGGATAGCAGCTGTAGCTTTCCAACTCTAACCCTATATTTCCAAAGCAGTACTTGCAAACAAACCACATTTTATTCACTTGGGACGTTATTCTGCCAGCATATCATATGCAGCAATAGAAGGCTACTCCATTTCAGAAACTGCATAAAGTATAGCCACATCTGAACTAGTTTTCAGGTTCATATTTTCATTTTACTGACTTCTCTTACTATAGGAGCACTATGAGTAGGTTGCACCTATTCTGAGGTGCATTTTTAAATTTCTGGCACAAAAAGAGTGTGGAAAAATTAGTTCTTTGAACTATTGCTGCTGGGATTTGCCAACTGAATGTCGGTAGACAGAAAATAGCAGCATTAAATTGTTTTCGGATTTTGTTTGTGAATAGAAACAGCTTTATAACCATTCTTGTTAAAAGCATTATTTTATTGCATCTAATCTGCACCATGAAAATAGCTGCAATTTTGCAGTGGGCCAGTACAGTTTTTTTAAAAAAATAAACAGATGTCTGTCTTTTTCTCTGTGTCTCTCTTAATGTATGTTGTATGTATATTACAACAAATACATATAATCAGAAGTAAATCCCACTTAATTCAGGGGATTCTAATTTTTTAAAATTAACATTTTCAAGATCAGATTAAGTTTCATGAATAATACATTTTCATCACACCTGCTGGTGTTTTTCTTTCATGTTTTCAATATATGCGGGGGGGGGGGGGGCTTTCCATTTCATGCAGTTAAAAAAAATCAAAATTAACCACCAGCAGGGGACGCAAGTCTCCTTTATAGGATTACTTGACTGCTTTTAGTAGAATACCCAACAGTGTTGGGCAATGCGTACAAGATATTACCGTAGTATGCAAGCTTTAAAGCTCTCCATAAATCTCCATTAAACTGGATGGTATACAGAAGCATAGGAACAGGAGATGGCAGGAGAAATGGAAAATGTTCAGTAGTAAGGCTACATGTTATGATCATGAGGTTAGCATCTAAACTCAGTCGCTGTGTGGTCCTACTGACTGGCTGGGATGACAGAATCTGTCGTAAAACAGCTCAAGAACAACAGGTTCAGGAAAACTGGTATAGTCAGCACTGAGGTATATGGACAAATAGCCTGACTTTTGTGGATGTTATACCCAAGTGAAAAATTCTCGTTAAAAAAGCTTTTACATATTCACAACTACTATTCAAATTTCCATACATACAACAAATTAATACAGATGTTACTTCCCTCCTGTATGTATTAGCAATAGTAATGACAAAGCCCTTTTGCATTCTCTGGACAGTTCACAAGCTAATTAGCATTTTGCCCCCAGCATGCTGGGTACTCCTTTTACCCTCCTCAGAAGGATGGAAGGCTGAGTCAGCTTTAATACCTAATCAGGATCAAACTCACAACATTTTGACTGCAGTACAGCAGTTTTACCACTGCGCCATCAATGCTCCTGGTGTTAATGTCTTTCAGTTATCATTACTGTTGATTGTGTTATTAGTTGATCATTTATGATCACTGTGGATCAATGATCACTGGTACTGTTGTGAGCAACAATAAAATGAGTTTTAGGATGACATTATGTCAGATTTTAGAGACATAAAGCATTATTATATTACAATGAGTGTAACATTGATTGAAATTGTCCAGTCAAAGTCCTGTTTTAAAATAGAGAAATGTAAGGAGGGGGGAAAGCATGGAGCATGTAGTTGGCTACCAGCCATAAGTCCATGGGTGGAGACAGTGCGTGCCATGTAGCTTAAACCTCACCACAGCCTTCCCCTGCCAGGGTCAGCAGGCTGTACTTTAGATTTCTCTAGTTATTTTCAAGCTTAAATCTGCCTTTAAATCACCCTCAGCAAGTTTTGAGCAATTCTCTGTTATCTCTTTCAACAAACACATCAGCGACCTTCAGACGCACTTTATTGTAAGAAGGCAGCAAAAGAAAAACATCCTTCATAATAAGCAACAAAAGCCGAATGAAAGACAAACAGAGCATGTTAAACAGAAGACGGGAAAGGACAGATGAAGAACAAAAGATTGAAAGCAAGATAGTAGTGGAGGAAGGGGAAAGACTCCAGCTGATGGTGAATAATCCACCCCTTTTGCTGCATCTGGTAGCAGTTTATACAGTCTGCATCATCCTATTCAGGTTCCCCTTCCCCTCCTTTGCTTCAAAATGAATATCTCATTGAAAAGGCATTTATCCTCCCATCCAACAGTTTCCCCCCCACCCAATTTTTCTCCAGCTTGTGGAAAGATAGTGCTTTAATCATGGCATCACTTTTGCCTCCACTTTCCTGCTATGACCTCCAAAATAAACTGCCATGCCTTCTTGCCATTACTACAATGAGTTTTAGGTAAGCAGCAACTATGGACCCATTTCAAGAGTCCAGTTGGCACATGTAGTGGCCAACAAATCAACTCAAGAAGAGAGCCACCCAACATATTTATTGGCTGGAGACAAAAGGCATCCCTCCACCTGCTCCCCAATTCCACATACAGAAGCCTGATAGATTGGTATTTGCTCCCTGGCACAGGGTCTTGAAGGGTCTTGAAGATCAGCAAGTGAGCAGTTCAAGACCAGAGTGCTGCATGACAGAGTGAGCTCCCATCTCTGTCCCAGCTCCTGCCAACCTAGCAGTTCAAAAGTAAGAAATTGCAAGGAGATAAATAGGTACCACTTGGGTGGAAAAGGTAACAGCATTCATGTGTTCTGGCATCTAGTCGTGCCTATCACATGACCACAGAAATGTCTGGAGCACAGACAGTGCTGTCTCTTTGGCTGTAAATGGAGATGAGTACCACCCCCTAGAGTCGGCTATGACTAGTTTTCGACCAAAGCTGATCTTTACCTTTACTTCCATCACACTTGAGGAATGTGGGCTCTTTTATAGAAGAGCCTGGAGAGGAATGGCCAAGGGGAGAAACGGCTGGGTGGGCTTCCATGGCCATCAGGTGGTCCCAAGCATCATCTTCTGAGTTAGTTCCATCCCAGCCCATGCAATGGAAAAAAAACCCTGCCAAAAAGTCAGTCTAATGATAGAATAGAATTCCTGATTGCTACTTATTAATGTGGCTAATTGGAGTAACCCCTAGTTGAAAAGGCAGCTACGTAAGTACCCCAACAGCCTGATCCTCTTCAACAAAGAACTAGTTTGCCTCAGCAAGAATTCTCTTCTCTGGGAGCAGCTCAGATCAAAAACTTCTCTGGAGACAACTGGAGTCAGGTACTGGCTGGCATTTCTCCAGCCTTGTGGCCACATTAATGGGAATTAGCATTTTTCTGGAATGATGGGATTTTGATTGTGCAAACCACTGACAGTGGTCTTCTTCTTCCATGGAGGGGAAGAGGAATACCAGCTGTTAAGCTCTCATGGCAGGGAATTAATAGTTAACAAATATCTGGTTGCAACTTGAGGCTTTCGTGAAAAGACTATAGAAAGCGGATTTTGTGTCTGAAATGCACTGATCAGAAGCTTCAAATGACAGTTTACTTGTTTAGAACATTTATATTCTGCCCCACAATCCCAGGACAAGATACAATGTAAACAATATTAAAGCCAATTCAGTATTTTTAAAACCATCTAAGAAATATTAATATTAAACATAATGCCATTAGGTAAAGGCCGTCCTTGCTCTAAAGCCAATCATATCCTACTCTAGGGTTCAGTGCTCATCTGTTTACAGCCAAAGAGCTAGCACTATATGTCTCTGTAGACGTTTCCGTGCACATGTGGCAGGCATGACTAAACACCAGAGTGCATGGAACACTATTTACCTTCCCACCGAAGTGGTCCCTATTTATCTATGTACTTGCAATTTCTTGCTTTCGAACTGCTAGGTTGGCAGAAGCTGGGACAGAGACAAGAGTTCACTCCATCGTGCAGCACTCAGGACTCAAACTGCTGACTTGCCAGTCATCAAGTTCAGGGTCTTTCCCACTAAGCCACTGTAGCCCTTCTATTACTCTCCTCATTGCTATCCTCTATTGCTAGCCCCATTGCTATCAAGTCAATTCGGATTTATGCCTACTCTTTCCAGCATTTTCTAGGTAGAGGATACACAGAAGTGATTTACTATTCTCTACTTTTGGGGGCAACCTGGGACTATGCAGCTTGCCAAAGGCTACATATGCTAGCTCCTCTCCTCCATCTCCAAAGTCAGATACCTAAACCACTAAACTAGCCAGCCATCTGGAAATAATATTAAAAGACATATACAGTATTGTATATGCTTGTAAACCTGTAACACTAAAGAAGTTTCTACAGTCTATTACCATAATTGCTGAAAGCCTTGACAAATAATTGCTCCTAACTCAGTGCTGAAATGAGGTACAATGGTATCTCGCTTAAAGAGCATAACGTGTTCCACAGGATTGCTCTTTAAGCGAGTTTGTTCATTAAGCAAAACACCATTATAAGTGACCAATTGTGACTTCTGGTGGGGGGATTGCAAACCCCAAATTAGTTGTTAAGCGAGTTTTTGGTTGGATTTAGTTGTTAAGCGAGTTTTTGGTTGGATTTAGTTGTTAAGCGAGGTGACCATTCAGACAAAATTCTGCTCTTTAAGCGAGTTAGTCTCTAAGCGAGGCGCTCTTTATGTGAGGTTTTACTACAGTACAGTATTGTGTTTTCTGAGTATCTTATTTTCAGAAAGATGTACACAGAATAGCAGTCCAATAGAGGACAGACTTCTGAGAAAAGATATAGAACAATGTGCTGCTCAATAGCTAAATTTTGCACTAAGCTAGCCATTTCACTTGTTGTCTACCATATTATTTATGGTGTCCCGAAACCAGCCGGCCCCCTATGCTCTGGCCCTCCTTTAACCAAAGCTCCCAGAGGGCGAGCTGGCTGGCAATGCAGCTATACAGCCCTTAACTGCTTTTCTTCTATCAGGAGGTTTAATAGGTAGCGTATTTAGAGGCTTGTATGCACTTTAACTCTTACCCAAAAAAGAGACTTTTTAAAAAAACCAACAACGTTGATTTATTGTATCATAACATATTTAAAAAAGTAGAGTAATTCCAACAGAGAAAACATATTTAAGTAGTCCTTTAGTTCTGTCAAGATTCCCTTCTTCTTCTTGAATATTCTCTAATCTTTTACCTCAGAACTGTTCCCTCAAAACTATCTTTTCCTCAGAGCTCTCTTTATCTCAGAACCCTCTCTGAACTGTTTTTTTCCTCAGAAAAACTCTGAACTCTCTTAGACTTCTCTTTTTATCACAGAAATCTCTCAGACCTCTTTTCCTCAGTTCTCCTTTTACCACAGAACCATCTCTCAACTGTGTTCCCTCATTCTTCCCTCAGAACTCCCAAACCCTCCAGCGATGTTCCTTTTTATACCAAGAGGGGTCTCTCCTCACTAGCCAATCTGCATACAGCCAATCAGACACCCTCACTGTTCTCCTCACAACCCATATCCCTGAGAGTTCCAACATACCAGGCCTACTTCATCTTGCACACATTAGTGAAAGGGGTCTTCCCATGACACACCTCCCCTTATAAAAGTCTGTAACACATGACTTTACCCGAAGACACTTTGAACTAATGTGAACAAGATGTTAAACATACCATTTGTAAAAGTGGATTAAAAACATTAAACTCTTCCGAATTAATGGAGGTACACTTAGTTATACAGTTACGCATTACATAGCTAACTGAGGTGTGGAACGACACCTTTACATTCTAACTGAAAACAATTCAGATAACAGGTACATCATTTTCATTTTCTTCAGCATACATCCTACTTAAAGAATCTGCAAATACATCAGTAGGTATAAAACCTAGCTGGAACAAAAGACTTGGGCATTTTTTGCTTCCAAGGGATTCCCCTCCCTTCCAGAATACATTATACCCAAACAAAACAACTTTCAATTCAGAAAACAGATCAGTAAAACCCACATGGCCCAGAAGCTTCTTTTATGAACCTCTGCACAGTAAACAGATGGTACTTAACAAGAAACAAATAAAGTTTTCTTCCCTCTTTCTTCTTGCATCTGAAAACAGCCAGCTGAATGAAATTTCACACAGAGTCCCGTTCCCAACTCTTCTTGTTGTAGAAGTGAATAACCACATTCTCCCTCCTCCAGCACATAGGAACCAGATACCCCAAAACCAACCACCCCCTCTAGAGTGACGTTAAGGGATGCCTGAGAGAACC
Organism: Furcifer pardalis; assembly: GCA_030440675.1. Lineage (NCBI taxonomy): Eukaryota > Metazoa > Chordata > Lepidosauria > Squamata > Chamaeleonidae > Furcifer > Furcifer pardalis. The sequence continues at coordinate 101,995,718 of CP126896.1, read as the reverse complement.
AGATCTGGCAATTGGCTTCCGATAGCTCTCACCCAGCTCCAGAACAAACAGCTTCTTCCTGCTGACTTCCCTGACCCTGGGGACAGTATGGACGAAGACCTCGCCTCTTCTCCTCCTTCAGTGAAGAGGATTCACACAAAACTCAAGGAATTAATCAACCAAACCACCCTTTCTCCCATGCACTTTCAAACAAACAGGTTTCCCCATAGTTTCCCCCCCCCCCCAGTAGTTTCCTTTAGCTCAAGAAAGCACAGCTTCTTCCCCCCGGCTTCTCCTTCGCACCTCTCCCTCCAAGGGATAGTACAGGACCCTGACCGGCTGAACTGTCTTCTGTCTTGCTGACCACTGGTTGGCAACTTTCCGTAGAACAGCTTGCCACAGCTATCGCCTCCTTCTGCATCACTCCCAATGACCCAGCATGGCACTCCCGCCTTCTGGCCTACCGAAGGGCAGCAATCTTCCGGAGCACTGCATGTGGAATGCAGCTTACTTTTCACACCAGCTGGCGAAACAACTTCAATGTAAAAAGCCTGTTGATGAACCTTGTTTCAGTGTGGCATACTTTGGTTGATGGTTTTACGTTCCTTCTCTACCTTCTGGCCTTGAAGGGAAAAAAAATGCTTCATAGCATTGCTTCTGAGTGAAAACAGACCTCTGCTTAGGATTTGATTTCAAGTCAGCACAAGAAAGTCTACTCTGGGCTTGGGCTTGCTGGATCTGCTCCTGCCATCTACTCCAGGTCTTCCTCTTTTCAGCTTCTCCTGGCTGAATCAGCTCCCCTTCCTTCTCACAGAGAGGCAAGGAAAAAAAAACGTTTCTCTGCTAGCACCACTTAGAAATGGCAACAGGAAAACTCCCTGTTTCTTTTGGTAGAGTGCATACACTCACAAAAGCTGCGTCTGGGATCTTTTTTAAACATCCCACAGCTTCATGCCATCCATGTCAGCATGGCACACTAAAAAAACAGCTTCAGGGATCGAAGAATATCCCACATAACGGCCACCATGTCACGAAACCAGCCGGCCCCCTATGCTCTGGCCCTCCTTTAACCAAAGCTCCCAGAGGGCGAGCTGGCTGGCAATGCAGCTATACAGCCCTTAACTGCTTTTCTTCTATCAGGAGGTTTAATAGGTAGCGTATTCAGAGGCTTGTATGCACTTTAACTCTTACTCAAAAAAGAGACTTTTAAAAAAACAACAACGTTGATTTATTGTATCATAACATATTAAAAAAGTAGAGTAATTCCAACAGAGAAAACATATTTAAGTAGTCCTTTAGTTCTGTCAAGATTCCCTTCTTCTTCCTAAAGATTCTGTAATCTTTTACCTCAGAACTGTTCCCTCAAAACTATCTTTTCCTCAGAGCTCTCTTTATCTCAGAACCCTCTCTGAACTGTTTTTTTCCTCAGAAAAACTCTGAACTCTCTTAGACTTCTCTTTTTATCACAGAAATCTCTCAGACCTCTTTTCCTCAGTTCTCCTTTTACCACAGAACCATCTCTCAACTGTGTTCCCTCATTCTTCCCTCAGAACTCCCAAACCCTCCAGCGATGTTCCTTTTTATACCAAGAGGGATCTCTCCTCATTAGCCAATTTTCATACAGCCAATCAGACACCCTCACTGTTCTCCTCACAACCAATATCCCTTAGAGTTCCAACATACCAGGCCTACTTCATCTTGCACACATTAGTGAAAGAGGTCTTCCCATGACATATGGGAGTGCATTTTAAATAAATGCACAGAGACCAACATGAAAAAGAATGACAGGCAAATGCAACTGCACAAAGGAAGTTGTCAAAACTACAAAAATAGCTGCTTTCACACCCAAGTAGGAAGGTTCAAAATGCTGTGTAGCCCAAAACCAGCTCATTAGGAATTCAACAGAAAAATCACAAACATTGCTTTCTTCAAGGATTTCCCCCTCCCTCTGAAACCAGCCAAAGAGATTACAGCATAGCAGCCCATTTGGACTCTTTCATCTCCTTTCTCTCCTTGGAGAGGCAGAAATTCAACAGATCGATGCTCTCCATCACTAGATCACCAATCCAGCTGCATCGGTTAAATTTCAGTGTGCTACAGTGAACCGTGCTTTGAGAAATGTGTTTGCCATGTTTGGTTTTGAGTCTGTATAAAGCAAGCTCGCTGCCCTTTTTGAGACCCCCAGTATTATGTCCCTGGCAAGGTTATTTTTCAGTCAAAGCCAGCCCCTCCTCCATGGAGCCATTCATTCTTTAGTGGGTTTCTCCACTCCCTGCACAAATTCTCCTTCTCATCCCCCCTCTCCATCCCTCTCATACCCAGATGAGATGGAGTGGGGGGGGGGATATTGAGCAGGAAACTTGACAACCAGATTCTGATTAAATCCTTGTGTTTTGGTCGCTTGTTCTTTTCAGCTCTTTCTTCCCTCATTCCTCTAGCTCTAGCAGCACAGAAACAATACCGAAAATAAGGGAAGGAGAAATGGCTGAGTTCATCTGTACATTGAAAAAACCTAATGGAAATAAAAAGTAACTTTAAAAACAGATGCCCAGAACATATAGTGGCACTATTAAGTAATAGAGTTGTACAACTGATTCTATTATCATTCTTCTTTTATGTCCCAATCAAACCCTGGACTGCCAGGATAAAGCCACTTTCTTGGCTTTGTCGTTAGCCAAACTTAAGTCTTCATCGGTGCATGTTTCTGACAGTAATTGGCAGAGCATTAAATGAGCCAGATTCTGTATCTCTCCACATTCACACAGTGTGTTGTTGTCCACCAGCAGCCCCCACTTGAGCATGTTGGCCTTGCATTTAGGGACTCCAACCCTCAGCCTATTCAGAGTCATCCAAGTGACCTAGAGGACATTGAGTTCATCAGTTATGTCCTCCTTTAATGTTGTTCCTTGTCCAGTAAGCTCATAAACTCATTATCATAAACTCATAGAACAGAACATTAGCACTGAAAGAGACCTGGGAACTCATTTAGTCCACAGAGGAATATTTTTATTTTAAATACAGCTCTCAGATTCTCTCACCAACTATGATGAACAAACTGCTTGGGATATTCTTAGTGCTGTAATAATAAAACAAAGGAACTTTGCTAAAGTCTTAGGGAGTCCCAGCTCTCGGTTTGAGGCAAGAGCCTTGCCATGTAGCATCACAGGATTTAAAACTAACATTTAGTTAAAAATATAAAAATTTTATTCTGATTTATTGTGATGAGGAAATTGAACTTGAACCAAACATCCTAGAGAGTGAAGTCAGAAAGGCCCATAAAAGCACTGCAAACAACAAAGCCAGTGGAGATGATGGTATCCCACCTGAATTTTTCAAAGCCCTAAGAGATGATGGAATAAAATTATTACATTCTATATGCCAGCAGATTTGGAAAACACAACAATGGCCACAGGATTGGAAAAGATCAGTATACTTTCCAATTCCAAAAAAGGGTAATCCCAAAGAATGTTCAAATTATCGAACAATTGTGCTCATCCCACACATTAGCAAGGTGATGTTTAAGATAATACGGGATAGACTTCAGCAGCACATGGAGAATTACCAGAAGTGCAGGCGGGGCTCAGAAGGGGCAGGGGAACTAGAGACCATATTGCCAACATAGGCTGGATCATGGAGAAAACAAAGGAATATCAGAAACAAGTCTACTTCTGTTTCATTGGCTACACCAAGGCCTTTGACTATGTGGACAACAACAAAATGTGGCAAGTAATTAAAGAGATGGGAATGCCAGAATACCTTATATGCCTCATGAGAAATCTGTACATGAGTCAAGACGCAACAGTTAGGACGGAATACTGAAGAGTGGTTTGGAATAGGAAAAGGAGTAAGACAAGGCTACATTTTATCACCCTGCTTATTCAACTTATACACAGAGTACATAATGTGCAATGCAAGGATGGAGGAATCACAATATGGGATCAAAATTGCTGGGAGAAGCATCAACAATTTGAGATATTTAATTTAAATTAATTTTCGCACTTATGAGCCACCCAATCAGGGAACCCTACTCAGGGCAGCTCACACAATCATCAAACAATATATACAGTAAACACAATATACACAGGAAATTAAGCAATATACAATGACCAATATACACAGTAATACAAGGTCAATAAACACATAGTCATATAGTATACAAATTCTATCAACAAAACAGCATATAATACAATACAATACAATAACACCCTCTCTACCATGGCCACAGAGAAGTTCAAAAGGCGGTGGCGGCGAGGCCCTTTAAAGTCCGGAGAGTGGCAGGGCCCAAGAGAGGTCTGGGTGCCCATGGCTGGGGGCCCTCTTTGCCCCTGCCATGGCCAAAGTCCAGCGGCAGCGGCGGCGAGTCCTGCCACCCACCGGCGGAGTCTGGCCACCTGGCAAAGCCTGCAGCTTTTCTCCCTGGGGTGGGGCTCGAAGTCAGCTGCAAATGATACAACCCTAATGGCAGAAAGTGAGGAAGACCTAAAGAAGCTGCTGATTAGGTTGAAAGAAGAGAGTGTAAAAGCCGGCTTGAGACTCAACATCAAGAAAACCCAGATAATGGCAACAGGCCCTATCAGTCCCTGGAAAATAGATGGGAAAGAAGTAGAAGCAGTGATAGATTTTATTTTGTTAGGATCAAAGATCACTGCAGATGGTGATTGCAATCATGAAATAAAAAGGTAAATGATTATTGGGAGACAAGCTATGAGAAACCTGGGAAACATAGTCAAAAGTAGAGACATCACCTTGCAAACAAAAATTCGCATAGTCAAAGTAATGGTATTCCCGGTAGCAATGTATGGTTGTGAGAGCTGGAACATTAGGAAAGCTGAGTGCAGAAGAATAGATGCCTTTGAGATGTGGTGTTGGAGGAGAGTTTTGTGAGTCCCCTGGACAGCGAGGAGAACAAATAGGTCGATCTTAGAAGAAATCAACCCTGACTGCTCCTTAGAAGGCCAAATAGTAAAGATGAAGCTGAAGTACTTTTGACATCCAATGAGAAGAGAGGATTCACTTGAGAAAGCCTTGATGCTGGGAAAGGTGGAGGGCAAAAGAAGAAGGGGGAGGGCAAAGATGAGATGGCTAGATGGTATTGTAGACACAATGGGCACAGAGCTGGGCAAGTTGAAGAGGATGGTGGAGAACAGAGGTGTCTGGAGGACAATGGTCCATAGGGTCACAAAGGGTTGGGATCAACTGTGAGACTGAACAACAACAAAATAAATATATAAATGCCAGCTAAGAAAAAGAAGAGAAGACAGCCAAAGCTTTAAGGACATCTCCTGTACAAAGGACTATTTATCGCCTTTCACATCTCTTGTTCTGAGACGCCTTTCTCTGGCCAGAGACTAGGAAAGACTTAGTAATTCTGTGATTTTTCAAATGGTGCTCTGATAAGAGCAGTCCTGCCATTGTAAACTTGGTGGCTTTTGTTTTCAAATGTCTTGCTTCAGTTGGGTTTGCAATGCAAAATATTTAAAACATCTCTAGAGTCTGAAAAAAATTACTTCTTGGGCTGCAATCCCAAAGTCCACTGGCCAGGTTGTCTAGGAGGGCCTAAGAGTTATAATGCAAAAATCTTACTTCATCACCTGATTCAAATTACAGATACCATTCTACTACTTTGCTTCCTGCAATCAGGTGTTCAATGGATTCCAAGGCCTAGCAGGTGGCTGAGAAAATCGCCCCCTCCTCTGGGCCCACAACAACGGCCTGAGGGAGAAGATTCCATGGCCTGGCAGGTGGCTGTGGAACTTGCCCCTCTGGGCCCACAACAACAGCCTGAGGGGAGTTAGTCTGTGTTCTGCTTTGGTTGTTTTGTGAGGCTGTATTTTATAATTTTTACTGTATTGTTACCGTTTTGACTGTAAGCCGCCCTGAGTCACCTCAGCGAGTAGGCAGCAATATAAATCTGAATAAAATAAAATAAAATAAATAAATAAATGGTGCAAGAAACTGTTTCAAGCTTCACAATTTTTTTTTAAAAAGCTATATCTGCTTTCCCTTTTCAATGCACTAAAACAGGAGTTCTCAACCTTTTAAAGCCAGGGTCCGGGTCACACTCCCTGGAACAGCTTTGGGGGCTGGATGGCCATTTTGCTCTTCCTCCACCACATGCCACTTCCTGGTGTGGGGGAGGGGGGTCACATACAATGGTGCTGTGGGCTGCAACCGACCCATGGGCCACAGGTTGAGAATCCCTGCATTAAAATATCTTATTTTTAAAATGCAAACTTTATTTGTCAAAATTAGTTAAAGTATGTAACTAGGGCAATATTACTAAGAGGGTTTGATCTATTCTAGCCGAAGTCAAGCACCATTTAATTTAAAGGACATAGTGCATGTTATATTATTTCTATTTATTTTTCTTTTACCAATGAATAAAGGTGCCCTTCTTATCCTTGGGTTTAGTAGTTGCAATTGCAGTTATCCAAGAATCCAAGCAGTGGTTCCCAACAAGGGGTACACAGCCCACTAGTGGACTTCAATTCCCAGAAGCCTCAGTCAGTACATTGGCTGATCAGTGCTTTGGGGAAATGACTTAGGCTTCTGGGAACTGAAGTCCAAAAACCAGCATTTGGGAAATCACTGAGAAGCATGTTTTTCCAAAGCACATTACCAGAGCTGGCCACTAGAGGCCACTATCTACAATGTAAAATTTGAGAAGGAACAGATTGTGTTTTCTGGGATCCATTTCTTGAGTGCACATGAAAGATCCACGGAGACTTTTGTAGCACATCCGCTTGTATGGTTCAGGTATGTGTGCTATAATACAGGATTCAGTGCTTTCTACTTTTTCGGATATCTGCAGAAGAGCTTTGAACATATCCCCACCATGGATACCAGGGGAAGGTTGTATAATAATTCACAGAAAACCAAACATATTAATATAAACACAGTTCTGTGAATAATTTGGGATACACACACCTTTAGTATTACATATTGGGGTGGGTTTCTTGATGTCGGGAAGATGGAAAGTAATGAGAAAATGAACAATCCAGAACAGAGTTACAAGCATATCCTGGATACTGTACTGTTACTTTAATGTTAGATAAGCCACTCTGCAAGTTTCTTTGGGCATCATACAAATGAAAGGTGCCCATCCCAAATTTTACTAGAATGGTGTAATTAATTCTAGTAATAATCTCCATGGGAATATATCCCTAGGAAATCAGAGTAGCTATTCCAGTATATCTGAACTCATTAATTCATCCTTTTTTACCCTCTCAGGCTAAAGAAGGGCATAGATATTTTACTACCAAATTACAGGTACTTATCTAATCTTCTACATCAGGTACAGAGATGAGGCTTTAAACCAGTGGTTCCCAACGTGGGTACCACACCCCACAGAGGAACTTCAATTCCCAGAAGCCTAAGTCAGTACATTGGCTGATCAGTGCTTTGGGGAATTGACTTAGGCTTCTGGGAATTGAAGACCCAAATCCAAAGGTTGGGAAACACTGCTCTAAACAAAGGAACACCATGTTTTGAGTTGACCTTGATTTGAGGTTCCTCTCATCAGCATAAAAGCATGGCAACCTCTGCATGAATGTAGCTCAATTTCTCTTGTGTAGCCCAGGTCTAGGCATGCATACTCCTCTCTGCATATTCAGAATCATGTTTGCAATATTACATTTAATTTTCTATTAGACAGCCTTCCACTTTCTCCTCCCCATACTTTAAAAACACTTCTCAAACCCCTAGTTTAAAGGGTCCAAAAATGATAGCAATATGTAGCAGGATGTTTCATCTTTGTCATAACATGGCAGCCCAATTCCCCAATGTTATTCCAGGAAAAGAAATTTTGTCTTCCCACCCAGCACTCAGATGTGATCCAGCCCAAGAAAAGCTGCACCCTTTGAGTCTGTTGTTTGTGTAGCTCAGTTTCACCCCATGAGATGTCTCTAGGACTTAACTGCAAGAACACTTGCAGAGTTTTTCAGCGAGAGCAAAATTAGGTTAACATAATTTGCAAGCAGAATACACCCCATTCCAACAAATGTGTTTGCATTAAAATGATACATAGATTTAGGGTTAAAGGGGGACAAACACCCATTTGCTCCCTCCCCAACATACATGCATGCAAGAACTATGCAATACTTTGGCAGCTCACAACTATCAGTTAGATGATGTATGTTGGAAGATAAGTAAGGTTAATAAGATGGCAATGAATGACAAGACAAAGGCAGGTAAAGGATCCTGCTAGAGCATGTTCCACTGTGGAAACTGGCAGAAGCACAAACCACACAATAAATGTGGCATGATGGAAACCATATTTCCAAGCTAGGAGCAGCAGGGGATTGGGGGGGAGAAGCGGTGGGAAATCCTCAGAGCTGGGGTTGGCAAGAAGGGCAAGATAAATGGAGTGGAATGCCTTTACACCACCTAATTTATAGCTGAACATAAGCTAATACAGGAGTGGAGGGTAGATAAAGCAAATATTGGTGCACTGAAGACAAGTGGGAAGAAGTCAGATCTACTTGATATGGATGCAACTACACGGGGGGTGGGGCAGTTTGTTTAAAGGGTTTTTTTTTTAACTGGATCCCTGTTGGTTTCCATGGGTGAAATCACTGTAGCTATCCTTTTTCTTCTTCAGCTGCTGTATGCATTTCAGATAATGACTATCATCATGGTGATAGTCTTCCTGTTCTTAACTTCTCAGAACCGTTCTTCTGAAGATATACCACAACAGTCTCTCAGGTTCTTCAGCCTTGCAGAGCGAGTTGGAGTATTCTATGCTTTATGTCGTTTCTCATGATGCGGCCAAGGTATTGGAGCTTTCTTTGCTATAATAATAATTTCATGTCAGAAATTATTCTGGGTTGAAAGAATTTTTTGCTGGAGAAACTCCGCTCAGGGGACGCCTGAATGAGGTGCCTTTCACGTCCCCAAGATCTTTTCCCACCAAAGTGGTCCCTATTTATCTGCTTGCAATTTCTTGCTAGGTTGGCAGGAGCAGGGACAGAGAAGGAAGCGCGCTCCGTCGCGCAGTACTCGGGTCTCGAACTCCGAGCCTCCCCAGTCTTCAAGTTGAGCTTCTTAACCACTTGAGCCACTGCAGTATAATGGAGGCTCTTAGGGTCGGAATCGACTGTGCGACTGTACGACAAGGACAACAAAGAAAGGTTTTAAAAAGTGTTGTTTTGTTTAGAAAGGTAAAGAAGCCTCTCCCGGACTGCCCCACTGCAAGATGAAGAGGAGGGGACAGCAAGGAGCCCCCTTCCTTCTCCCACCCACTGCCGGACTGACCCCTTTGGGACCCCTGGTCTCCCCCCCTCCCTTCCATGGGGGTCTTTCCCCCCCCTCCCAGTTCACCCTCCCTTGCCTTCCCTTCTCGCCCGGCGGGGGTGTGTTGCCTTTCCATTCACTCTTTTTGGCCGGCTTCGGCCCTACGTCAGGGAGGCGAGACCAATCGGGAACGGCGGCGCTCCGCCACCCCCGCCCCGCAGTCCCAACCCATCTGGCCACGGGTCCTATTTAATAAAGGAACGCCGGGTCCCCTGCGCGGACACCAGCGGGGACCCCGGCCGGACAACCACCCACCCCGGGCTCGCTCCTTCTCGGCTCCCCTCCTGCCTCTCCCGCTCCCGGCTTTGGCACTTGGCAGGCCGGGCAAGGACCTCCCCGCGTGGCTTTTCCCCCGCCGGAGATGAACGGCGGCGCTTTCTCCGCGTGGCTCCTGCTCTTCCTTGGGATCCCCGCCTGCCTCTCCGTCGAGGACGGGAGGATCGCTTTGGCCCCGGACGGGGAGGACGGAGAGCCGCCTCGGGGAGGTAAAGCCGGGAGACAAGGCAGGGGAAGCCCTAAGCTAAACTGGCTGCAGATGGAGGGCGCCCAAGTCTATTTGGCGGGGGGGGGGGGGGGGAGAGGCAGGTGCAGGATCCGTGCAAAAAAAAAAGAAGAAGAAGAAGGGGGAAGCAATTAACAATAGCAATTAGGCTTGTATTCCGCCCCATAGCGCTTAGTGCACTCTCGGGGCGGTTCACACGATAATTCGCATTTGGGCCCCCGATGAGCAGGCTTAGGAGTCACCTCTCAGCCAGGGTCGAGCTCGGAGCATTTTGGCCGCAATACAGCAGTTTTAACCCCATGCGCCACCAGGGATAGCCTCTGAATGAGAGCCTGGGGATGGCCTTGTAGCGTGCGTAGGCTGTCTGAGCGCACGCTCCACGTGTGTGGGTGTGGGAAGACCCCTTCTTTGGGGGACTCTGTCTTGAGAGGTTCCGGGTCTGCTACTCGCCGAGGGCTACGCCGGGCCGATCTCTCTCAACCTGGATCAACTTCGCGGGGTTGTCGTGGGGCAGAGGAAACAGTCTGGGAAGGAACTACGGGTACGGCTTTGATCACCTTTGGAGAGAAAGTTTGATGGGAAAGTAACTATAAGTGTGGGAATGAATGCACCTGCTGGTTGTAAGTGTAAAAGAGGGAAGGGTTTGAAAAAAGTTACTGGGGGGGGGGGGGGGCTGTGACTAGAAAGGCTCTAGGAGTGGTCAAAAAAAGAAGGGAATTTTTAGAAGCTTTAAAAGAACTGCATTCCTGGAGTACAGGAGCATTGTAGGCAATGTAGGTTTTTTATGTTCACAGAGTCTGGAAGGAGTCCCGCTTGTGAGCTAAGTGTGGGAGGGCAAGCCTGGCCTCATGTGACCCCACTTCTTATGGGAAGGGGAGCTAGTAGGTGTTTGTCCTGCGGGAAGGCCTAAATAGAGCACATCTGTCACCTCTGTAAGGAAATGGGTTCTCTTGAAGACAGCACACAGTCCAAAGTGGAAAGAAAGTTTGCTGTCCCAGCTGTGTTGGGTTTACAGTGTTGCCGTCCTCCTGGACAAAGATGATGGGACTGGGGTTAGTCCAGAACAATTAGAAAGTACAGTATTGGGTTGCAGAATGAAAGTACTGGAAGAGCAGCTGGCCCTGGGGCTGTTTTTGCTGTGGGCTTGCAGGTGATTTTTGCTTTTTGTAAATAAAAAAATCAGCTTTCCTCTCTCTTTGGACTCTTAAAGGGTTTTAAAAATCAGGATTCAAGGAAATATGTCTGTTAGGAATCTCTTTTACCCAAGGACTATTGAAAGCAGCAAGAGATTCAGAGCAGCATTAGGTTTTTTAAGGGAGGTGGAGTACACAGCATAATTGCTAGAAAATAAGCTGGTATTGTGAGTGCAGTTTTACTCCTGCTTACTTGTAGCTAAGAGTAGGTTGTAGAGACTGGTGGCTTAGTGGTTAAGATGCTGAATTTGACAACTGGAAGGTTGGCAGGTCAGCAGTTCAAGATCTGAGAGCTGCACAATGGAGTGGGTGCCCATCTCTGTCCCAGCTCCTGCCAACCTACCAGTTTGAAAGCAAGAAATTGCAAGTGGATAAATAGGTACTGCTTTGGTAAGAAGGTAGTAGATTCCATGCATTTCAGTGTCTAGTGGCGCCTGCCCCATGACCACAGAAATGTCTGCAGATGCAAAAAAATAAGTCTTTTTTTAGTTTGCAGTTTTGATGACGGTGTGAGCACAACCCTTGATCTAAGTCAGCAGAGTTTTGGATTTAAATGAACTGGATTTGTAGGAATGCTTACTCTGTTATTAATTGAAAATGTTTACGGAGACAAATGCTTTCTATGCATTGAGTTTTTAAAGTTAAGCTTGAGTGTCATAATAATCAAGGTATCCCCTGCGAATGGAGAAGTAACCATTATTTGACCCTTTAAAACAGTTTGTTTAGTGAGCAAAACCATGTATCTCCAGCAATTATTTTTCTTTGTACAGAGAAGGAGAAGTGGTCTGCACATACTCGGAAGTCTATGGCTATTCACAGGTTTGATGCTCTGATTTTGAAGGCACAGGTTTGGAGAGATCTAGTTGAAACAGGCTGTGATTTTAATGAGACTGGAAAATAAACCTCTCTATATCTTAACTCTTTAAAAGGGGCTTCAGTGGCTCAGTGGTTAAGAAGCTCACCTTGTTAGCTGAAAGGCTGGCAAGTTGGCAGTTTGAGACCCAGGTACTGCATGATGGATATGAGTGCCTGTTGTCTGTCCCAGCTCCTGCCAACCTAGCAGGTTGAAAGCAAGAAATTGCAAGTAGATAAATAGGGACCACTTGGGTGGGGAAAGTGGACATGAAAAGAGCCTCATTTGGGTATCTCTGAGCTGAGTTTCTCCAGCAAAAATCCTTTCAACTCAGAATAATTTCTGACACAAAATTATTATTAACTCTTAAAAACACAAAGTTGGGTTTGATAGTGGCTGATTTCATGTGTCAGTTCTTCTGCTAGGGGTCAGCCTTGTTTCCTAGGGTAGAGCTCATTTCTGATTCAACTGTATTGCTACTTATCAATGAGTAAGAGCAATCTTGTATCACATTCTTCTTCAAGTACAGTATCCAATGGTCTTCAGCCATGAAGATTGTCCTGGGAACGATATAATCCTGTGGCCTTCCTTTTGCCTTCTGCATGGCAGCGTGCCGTATTCTAATTCTCCGAAACCTCTCTGTCTGTTGTTCTTCTTGCCAATTACCGGTAATGCTCACTGCAAGGTTAGTCCTCTCCTTAGGCACAGTGGGCCAAGCATCTCAGGTGATCACTGTGCCAGTCTCCCAAGCCTGCTCTTCAGACATTCAAGGACCCATTGTTCCTGAGAGAGTGAAAGATGCTACTTTAGGATGTAACTTCCCAGAACTCCTTGACCAACATGGCCACTGAGGTTTCTTCTTTTTCTTCTGCCATATCCAAATATTGACAATCCTCATGGCAATCAGAAATGAAGACTATCTTGAGAATATAATGCAGTGGCCTTTCATCTGCCTTCCGAATCACAGCATGACCCCCATACCACTGATCCAGTTCTATGAGTCACTTTCTGCTCCCCGAGCCATTTTGACAAGTAAAATCCTCATCAGCCCCAGGCCAGTATAGATGAAGCTGCTGCACTCCATCAAGATGGATTCAAGTGGGATTTAATCCACTTGGAGACCATCACCCTCCTCTGTGGACTTCAAGTTAGTTAACCGCTGCCTGACACTCAGCATTCACTCTCTGGCAGTATGGACTACTCTATTACCATCACAGGATTACCTGGCCAGATAGGTGGCCACTGAGGTTTAGTAGTCCAAATAAGTAAATTGTCCATTCTCTGTCAGAAAATGCATTCACATCACAAACTTTTCTTCTTCTTCTTCTTCTTCTTCTTCTTTTTTTTTTTGAAATCCAGAAGATGCAAGAGCAAGATCTCAAGTTTTTGAGATAAAATTTGACTGTGGTCCAATTTGAAGGAGCTAAATGTTCTGTGATGGTTCTAGCTCCCTAAAATTTTGAGAATAACTTGTGAGAAATGGTAGTCTGGGTTTGGCACTTTCTCTTTGATCACTGTGCGCTCAGTCTTGGCTGTTGAGCTGGTTCTGCAGCTTTGACTAGTAAAATGAGCATGCTGCTGTGATACAACTGTTAGGTATAATTCCCCTTGTTTCATCAGGATTTCATTGTTTCATTTTACATGTTTTAGACATTTTGTTGAAATGGAAATGTTCCAAATGTACTGTGAGCTGCTTGTTAAATATACTTATTACCTCAGCTTCCTTTATTAATGAAAGGGCACATTTCATGGTTCTTTGTCTTAGATAAACGCTATGCTAAATTTTTGCTAAAAGAATTTGAAGATAAATACAGCTCAACAGCAGGGACTTCAGGGATGGGAGGGAAGCATTCTAATTAACTGCACATAATAGCCAAAATCCTGTTTCTTAGCACAGTCAAATGCACCAAAGTAGGCACACTGAATCAGTAAAGCGTTAGAGAATTAAGTCCTTTGTAAGTCCCATAGCGTTGGCTCTTTGGCTATAAACAGAGATGAGCACAGAACCTTAGAGTCGGATATGACTGGCTTTTGAGCAAGGGTTACCTTTACCCAAATCCCATAGATTCAAATGGGCCCACTCTAACTGCAACTATGCTAAATTAAATTATAGTAGACCCTTTTGAATTAATGGAACCTATGGAGAAGATTACTCACTAAATCACTATTGAGCCTCCCCTATTATTATTATTATTATTATTATTATTATTATTATTATTATTATTATTATTATTATTATTATAAGCAACAGGATTTTGGTAATTGAGAAATGTTTTTTTTAACTGATTTGACATTCTCTTCTCATAAGCTATCCATAACAAGATTGCAGAGTCCTGTTGAAAATAACCAGTTTTTCCAGACCATTTGGGCGGGATGGGGGTGGTAACACTTTGTTCTACAAATTCTAGAATAAATAAACCAGCAGGACTTGCTGTCATACTGGTTGGGGGAATTTGAGGATTATAATCAAGAAAATTTATGTTTTTAAACATCTGAATCTGACCAGAAGAGCTTTGAGTGGCAGGATGGTTAAGACATATGGCTGGAGTTTGAATGAAGACAGGACGGCTTATGAAGCTTCTAGAAAAGATCGTATGATTTTACTCAGTGGTTTGGTGTAGGATCAGTACTCACATGGGGGGGGGGATCTTTTCTATAGGCTTTGCCCTATTCTCTGTGCAAGCTGCCTTAAGTATGCACAGAGTTTAGGTTCCACGTGCATACCTAGTATGAGACAAGGAAGATGGCATGAATCCTGATGATGTTTACAAAGCTTTCCTGTGTATGTTTCATATGCATGCTGGCTTAATGCATGTACTGTATATACTCGAATATTAGCCAACTCGAATATAAGCTGAGGTACCTAATTTTGACCTGAAAACCCAGGAAAATAGATTGACCTGAATATAAGCCGGGAGTGGGAAATGCAGCAGGTGTTAGTGAGTTTCAATAATCAAAATGCATGAAAATATGTTATAATTAATTAAATTATTGGTTGGTCTTGGGATCCTTGTGGTCATTGACTTGAGTATAAGCCTTTTTCCCTTTTGGGGACTCATTTTTGGGACTAATAAACTAGGCTTATACTCGAGTATGTATAGTATGTTATGCTGGCCATAGAAAGGATATAAGAACAAACTTTTTTTCTCTTGTATCGTTTGCATTTATCCAGATATGTATATTTTGCAACGTGTGTTCTGTCCTATGTATGTGTGTGTGTCGTCTCTAGTTCGCTGACTGCATTATATAGATAAGCAGTGCTTTGAGCTATCCATTCACAGGTGAAATTCAGGCCAGTTTAACCCTTTCACCAGGCAGAGGGAGGCAGTTGCCACCACCAGCAGATACTGTAGTTAGATATGTAATTTGAAAACAGTTCTTCATCTTGGAGCTAGAGCTTCCAGAATGCCCATGTTGGTTAGGGGACTCAGGCAGTAGAATAGAGACAGTGTATCTCAGAAATTCTGGTCATCCAGCAATGTATGTGGGGTGCTCCTTTTTTCAGTATTAATTATAACAGTTGGGTGACTTGAGCTCCTTGACAAGTGAAGGAAATGCATCCTAATTTTGGTTCTTTGTAAATTTTCTTAGACTATTATCCCTTATCAATTGTAGTTGATCTGCAGTTTATTACTAAATACTGAACAATTTTTGTAATTTTCCCATCACTTACAGATATTTTTGCTATTCTTGGCAACAAGTCTGTAAGATAGGGTTGTATTAACCCCTGAAAGAAAGTATTTCAGGGAGTAATTTCCTATGTTTTGGTTGAGCACTTTTTCTATGGCAGTCACTGTTGACTTGTGTTATCTAAAACATGAGTTCTCAACCTTTTAAAGCTGGTCACGCTCCCTCAGACAGCTCAGGGGGTTGGATGGCCATTTTGCCCTTCCTCCACCACATGGCACTTCCTGGAGTAGTGGAGGCGGGGGGGACATGAAATGGTGCTGTGGACCGCACTTGGCGTGTGGGCTACAGGTTGAGAATCCCTGATCTTAAAGGTGTGAGTTGTCAGAAGAGCCTCAGGTAACTTGAACAGGTACTAGACATATATTATGACCAGTTATGAAGACCAGGAAATGTATAGGAATTTGAAGTTACCTGTGGTTCTTAAACAGGGACTGTGGTGGCTTTGTGGTTAAGACACTGAACTTGATGACTGGAAGGTTGGCAGGTCAGCAGCTTGAGACCCAAGTACTGCATGACGGAGTGAGCTCCCATCTCTGCCCCAGCTCCTGCCAACCTAGCAGCTTGAAAGCAAGAAATTGCAAGTAAATAAATAGGTAACACTTCAGTGGGAAGGTAACAGTGTTCCGTCCACTCCAGTGTCCAGTCATACCTGCCACATGTTCATGGAATTGTCTGCAAACGCAGATAGCAGTGGCTGTTTGGCTATAAACAGAGATGAACACTGAACCCTAGGGTGACCTTTACCTTTACCTATGGTTCTTAAACGTAGTCCTGTAAAAATAGACTCTAGTGAGTTGAACTGCAGTTATGGAAATTCTGTTCCTTTCTGTACAAGGCAGGACGTGAATGTAATTACTAACTTAAAAATATGTAAATTTGTGGCTAGATGTGTGGATTTCCTAACTGCAGAGCCAAAGTTTGCCAACCTGGGTTGGCAAGGAAAATGTTATTAGAGCGCTCCCCAAGAAATTTAATTTAATTTTAAAAGCAGTACAGTAATTTGTGGCAATGGCTGTCACTTTGGGCATTGGACCTTATCTTGACCTTTATTAATGTAAATGCTCTTTAGTTTCCCATATTTATTCACTGCCTTTTGAGTAATGTTGAATTCTAAATCCTCATTCTTCTAGATGACATCATATCTCAGCTGCTCAATCCAGAAGAAGAGCCATCAACAACTATCATACCTTGGGAGTTGCAAGTGAAATTCATGCTTCATACTCCGACAGACCCAGAAAACAAAGGTTGCTACCTCATGATTGGCCAAGACCAGCATCTAGAACTTTGCAAGTTCAATGTCTCAGCTAAAAGTTTCTTCATTATTCATGGATGGACAGTAAGTAGACTGGAGTGTGAAATAGCTATGGAAGGAAGAACCTGTAAAAGGAGGAGGGAGGGGTGTCCTTGAAAAATACCTCCCAGAATCCTCCTGGCATCCTAAGTGAGGTCTAGTCATTCTTGATTAAATCAGTTTCCCCTCTTGCAATGGGACCTTCTGGAGATTAGTTTCCTCAGCAATCATTTGGAAATGAAGCCTGTGCTTACTTTCCAGTGGCCAATCACAATGAAAAGCATGCTGTGCAAGAAGCATTAGAGAGGGAAATTGCTTGCTTTAACAAATGGGCATCTTTCAGGACACGGGAGAGAGAGAAAACATCTCTTCTAAGTGCATGCTATAAACATATTGTCTTGTTTGACTCTGATTTTTAATGGTTGCTGCAGAAGCTCAGGGAAGAATTAGGCAAGACCTCAGCTTTACAATAAGTTGGTGACAAAATGTTGTCCCTCCAGAGATGCATTTTTTAAAACAGGGGTGCTCAAATTATGGCCCATGGGCTGGATTGCTACTAACACCAGAACACTGAAACACAGCGGAAATGCTATCCTGATGCTCCTTCCTCCAAGGGAAGAGTTGGAGGAGGGGGAAACACCCCGAAACACGACGTGAAATCATGTGCCACCAGTGCATCCAGGAAGAACCACATGACTGGCCCACACAGCTGGCTGAGGGGGCATGATCAGGTCCCTGGCAGGAAAAGTTTGGGCACCCCTCCTTTAAAAGTTCCCATGCCTAAGCAATCAACCAAAGTCCATGCTTACCTCTCAATAACCAATCACGAAACAAAAGCACAGCAGTTTGGAACTAGTGCCAAGTTAAGAACTGTTGTTCAAGGGCTGGGAAGGGGGGGGGTAGCTTCTTAAGGCAACTCTGCCTGTAACGTGTGCCTTATTGTCTATTTTGATCCTTGGATTTCTTAGTTTTGGCTCAGAACTCTCACACTGGCAGAAAAAGAGGCATGCAGATTCCTACCATGGGCACCACTTTGCGTTTGTGCACTGGGCCCTTAAAATGTATGGCAGCAGGGTTTGACATTATCTCACCCAATACTACGCACTTTCCCTCCTGCTCATGTAGGAATGCAGCAAAAGTGGTCCCTGACTTGTCTTTTTAAAAGGTCTCCACCAGTTCAGCAGAGTCCCTGGAAGACTCTGGATCCTTTGGAATATTTGGATTAGAACTGTAGAGACCTGGGTTCAAATCCCCCTTTACCCCCTTTCTCTGCTTCCCATCTTTCATCTTCCTAATTTTCTGTGTGTCACCCACCAATCTCACTTGTTGCCCTCAATCTCTCTGTGATTCACCTCTCTCTCTCTCTCCCCTCCTCCACCATCACCACCACCTTTATCCCTCTCTTTCACCCTTTCCCTCCTCCTCCTCTTTTTGTCATCACCTGCTTCTCACCCAGCAGGTGAGAAAGACTGATTCTTGCTCTGGGACTGAGCTGTCCATTTGCAAAGATTGGCCACCAATTGAGCACCAATTTATACGTCAAACTTCTTCTTCTTGTTCTGCCATATACAAATCTGAATACTGGTGATCCTCATGGCGATCAGCCATGAAGACTGTCCTGAGAATATAATGCAGTGGCCTTTCATCTGCCTTCTGTATCGCAGTGTGACACCTGTACCACTGATCAAGTTCCATGAATCACTTTCTGGTCCTGAGCCCTTTTGGCACACAAAGTCCTCCTCAGCCCCAGGCCAGTGTTGACGAAGCTGCTGCTCTTCTTCAATATGGATTCAAGTGGGATTTAATCCACTTGTGGGCCATCACCCTTCCCTGTGGACTTCACCAAGGCTGCTAGTCCTTAGGGTTGTCAGGTTAGTTAACCACTGCCTGACACTCAGCATTGAGTCGCTGGCAGTATGGTCTACTCCATTACCATAGCAGGATAATTTGGCCAGATACTTACCCTTTAAAAGACTTCAGGCTAGCTAATGAGACACAGTACAACCAGTATTGGAAAAACCTTGCTTGCTTAACAACAAGTTGTCCCTGGTACTAATTATTTTGAAAGTTTCTTACAGTCTTTCTTTGATCAGAAAGGGACTTAATGCTGATTCCTTTTGCAGATGAGTGGCATGTTTGACAGCTGGATGGACAACCTTGTGTCAGCTGTGTGGGAGCGGGAAAAGCTGGCTAATGTGGTGGTGGTGGACTGGCTCCCTTTGGCCCATCAGCTCTATACCAATGCTGTCAACAACACCCGGGTGGCCGGAAAAGAGGTTGCAAAGATGCTTGATTGGTTACAGGTAAAATGTGAGCAGAAGACTCCAGGGTCAAGCAGTTCTGTTTAACATGTGTGATTGTGTTAAACTTGCAGAAATACTTTCTTTTTGCAAGAACTGGCAGGGGCTCCACCTTTCCTCTCTCTGCATTGCAAAGCAAGCCAAATTATTGATGCATGCATGGTATACTCTTATGCTTGGACTTCTCTTATCAGACAGAGCTTTGACCAGTGTTTCCCAACCTTTGGTTTTTGGACTTCAATTCTCATAAGCCTAACTCAATTCCCCAAAGCACTGGTCAGCCAATGTACTGATGGAGGCCTCTGGGAATTGAAGTGCCCCTGTGGGGCATAGCCCCACATTGGGAAACAATGGCTTAGATGAAAGATTTTTTTTTACTACAGCTCCCAGAATTCCCAAACTCCTAGGCAGAGATTCTAGAAATTGTAATAAAAATTGGAACAAAGGAAATAGAAAAAGGTAGCATTCCAAACTTTGATCCATTACTAATTTAGAAGCTGGTGTGATTTGCTTCTAATGCTTTACAAGCCTACTATCCTTCATCCTGACTCAGGACTTCAACCAGATCTCACCTGGTTGTCCTCTTCTAAAGAAAGCAATTATTAGGTCATTCCTCTTAGCTAGAAGTCATGAATCTTTTTATTAGGGGAACTGGAGGTTTGGGTGATGTTGGAGTGCATGACTAAATTCCGTTGATTTCGAATTAAAACGTCTTGCCTTTTTTTTGGTGTGTAAGAGCATATTCGTTCAAT
Source organism: Furcifer pardalis (assembly GCA_030440675.1). Classification (NCBI taxonomy): domain Eukaryota; kingdom Metazoa; phylum Chordata; class Lepidosauria; order Squamata; family Chamaeleonidae; genus Furcifer; species Furcifer pardalis. The sequence continues at coordinate 101,975,867 of CP126896.1, read as the reverse complement.
TTTTGCTGCTTTGACTTTCCAGTGCAAAATCAGGATTTGAACAGAAAACTAGCTTGATATGTTTGGATGGAAATGGCTTTGAGTTAAGTAAAAAACCAATTTACGTAAAAGCCTATGGATCAGACTTTTTACCTGGCTAGATGGTTTTGTAGACACAATGGGCACAAAGCTGAGCGAGTTGAGGAGGATGGTGGAGGACAGAAGTGCCTGCCGGACAGTGGTCCATGGGGTCGCAAAGGGTTGGAATTGACTGTGCGACTGAACAACAATAACAAGGGTTTTTTACTGTAGATAAATAAGTACCGCTTCGGTGGGAAGGTAACAGTGTTCTATGTGCCTAGTCATGCCTGCCACATGACCACAGAAATGTCTGCTGGCTCTGTCTGTAAACAGAGATGAGTTGGATATGGGTGGCTTTTGAGCAAGGGAGACCTTTACTGTTATAGAACATTATTAGCCTCCAGCATCACATCTGCTGCTGGCTGGGAACAGCACATGTGTATCCATAAATGCACACACTTTATACCCTCTCAGACAAGCTCTCTTTTCTCCCTCGGCCCCATACCTTTTACTGAATTCCCTCTTACAATTACAAACTTGCTCTACTGGCAAGTAAAATACTGTTTAGAAGCTGAGAAGCCGGTTGATTTCTCTCTCTCCACAACCCAATTGATCAACGAAAGACCACCTTCAGCCACGTCTTGTTTATCTCTGGTTGTAATAAGAACTGACCGATTTTGTTGATGTTATTCTTCAGGATTGGACTAATAAGGACTGATAGCTATTATTGATGTTCCTTCTGCAGGAGAAAGAGGGCTTCCGGCTCAAGAATGTCCACTTGATTGGCTACAGCCTTGGGGCTCATGTTGCTGGCTTTGCTGGTAACTATGTCCATGGGACGCTAGGCAGAATTACAGGTAAATTGGGTCTTGGAGAGTCTTCCATGTTTCTTTCCATGCCTCTTGGCTTTGTTGACTTGTGTGTGTTCAGTCTTCTACTTGAGGTACCCTTGTGGCACGAGAGGCCAGGGTAATCCTGGTCCTGTGCATATAGTGTCAGGAAATGCCTGCTTACCTAAGTTGCAGGCATCCGTTTCCAAGGAGAGTGGAAGAATAAGCTGACAGAATGCAGAGAGGAGCCCTCCATGTGAAAGTTCCCTGCAATGAGAAAATAATGGAAATAAAGATTCTTCTCCCAACTTTTTCCTTATTTCTGGTACAATCCATTTTGTCATCCCACTGCAGAGGAGAGTAAGCTGTGTCTTAAATGCATTTATTGGGTTTGTTCACGAGTCCGCTCTGATTTACCCTTGACCTTCTGTAAAGGAATTAAAGCACCCAGCTGCAGGCCTTTAATTTAATTGTTCGATTTTTATGCCGCCGCACTTGCCTAAGCAACTCTGGGCATCTGGAGGAAATGATATTACTGAAGCAGGAGAGTTGAAGGGAAGGGACGGGACTACAGTGCGGTATCAAAATCCTTGCTTGGCACGCAGGTTTACTCCTAGGCTTCTTAAGACTAGAGGACTGGGTAGCAAAGACCTGAGCACCATCCACTTTCCAATCAGTCATGACGATTGGACCAAAAGATTGGTCTGGTGTAGAGCAGGTTCCATCTCAATGGAAAGATGACTTCTTCTATGTCTAGGCCAGACATGAAACTGCCAAAATGAAGCCACCTTTTGGTGAATTCATTCCATAGTTCCTTTCATCTGACCTAGCATGAGAAAGATTAGCCAGCACAAGGTGACTATTGCCTAGCTCAGGGGATGGCAACCTACAGCCCTACAGTCCGGCTTGTGGTACCAAATCATCTGACTTGCTGCCTTCACTCCTGCCTCTGCCACCAGAAATGGCGGAAACATCCGTAAACACATCCATGGCTGTCCTGAATAAGTCTGTGGCTGTTGTAAATGTGTTCACGACAGCTGTTAATGTGTTTACAACAGCTGCGGACACGTTTTATGTCCGCATTTACAGCAGGGGGGCCACTAGTCCAGCCCCCTCAACTGTCTGAGGGAGTGTGACCCAGCCCCTGACTTTAAAAGGTTGCTGACCTCTGGCCTAAGTTAGGTCTGATTGTGGTTCAGAAATACCAGTCTTTGAGGAGGCTCTTTCTGTGTACCCCAGTGGAAGGACTAACTATGTACTTTGGATGCTACAGGTTTGGACCCAGCTGGCCCAATGTTTGAAGGGGTCGAACCCAACCGCCGCCTGTCTCCTGACGATGCTGATTTTGTGGATGTCTTGCACACGTATACAAGGGAAACACTGGGCATTAGCATAGGGATCCAGATGCCTGTAGGTCATATTGACATCTATCCCAATGGAGGAGACAGTCAGCCAGGATGTGGCTTTGGAGACGTCTTAGGAGCGCTTGCTTACGGGAGTAAGTCTTTTGGCTTTATTCTTTCAGGTTGACATTTAGGATTGAAGAATCCTATTAGAATAACATGGTGTTGATCAGAGCTTGGAAAAGTAATGGTAGATGCCAGTTCTGTGAGTTGCAGTCCAAAAAGATCACATGCAAAAGATCTGCAAATGACAAGTAATTCCAACAGGGCAGAATTTGCTTCTCACCCACCCAGCCTGAGGAAGGAGGAACAGCTGGGGATTTTAAAATTTGACCTCTCTGTTGAGGTCTGAAGAAGATCAAAAAATTTTCCCTGGATCTTGTAAAGTTGCTCATCCTACCTTAACAGTAAAAAGGGGGTGGGGGTGGGTTGTTAGCCTGCTAGATGCTTTGAACATGCCAATGCATTAAGTTCCTGGTCTTCATTTTCATGTGTCTTGAGTGCATTAGTATCCTTGGAAAAACTGAACCCTCCCAACCTCACATGGTCTCTACCATTTGCCATTATGGGAGATAATAATACACTGACTTTGCAAAGTTGTTTTGAGCATTTCATTTTCATAGTCCTTGTGTAAAACTTTGAACAATGTAAAGTGCCCCATAAATGCTAAGAACTTGTTTTATTAAACACAAGTGTTTATTTTTGCTAGAGAAGTGGGAAGGGAAACCATTGCAAGCACATTCTGCTTAGACCCTCATTAAAATATAAACTGGCTTTTTTGGTCTTCCTGGCTAGTTGGCTCAAAAGCATTGGGTTGATTGTCAACCTCATGGTAGACTCATTTGACCCTACTTAATGTACAGGTATCCTATAAAATAAATTTGCAATTACTGGTATTGGAACCTAACAACTTGTTTCTTTCAAGTTGGACAATTATTTGTCCTTGCCTGACAATGCTTTTCCCAGTGTACTTTTTGGATTGTTGGGCAACATATCTAGCTAGAGGTCCACCTGTTCGCTGGCCAAGTTTGGCCCGTGCTGAGCAACAAAACAGACCATGAGTTCCATAAATCTGGCTGCTGGTGTCCCTTTTCCGCTGAAGCGGAGAATGCTTAGTCGTCGGCTTTGCTGACTTATTCCTGTACTCTTCTAGATATTGCAGATGCGGTAAAGTGCGAACATGAACGGTCTGTGCACCTTTTTGTGGATTCTCTTGTGAACAAAGACAAGCAGAGCTTTGCTTTTCTATGTACGGACTCGGGGCGTTTCAAGAAGGGTATCTGCTTGAGTTGCCGGAAGAACCGCTGCAACAGCATTGGCTACAATGCCAAGAAAATGAAGAATAAAAGAAACAGCAAGATGTATTTGAAGACGCGGGCTGGCATGCCCTTCAAAGGTACATTTTTATTCTTGATCTGTTGCTTTTACTTTCTGGAGAACAACAGCTCTCACCTGGGCTCAGAAAATACTGGAAGCTGCTTTGTAACACGATCCATCATTGTAGACCTTTAAGATTGTCAACTCTTGCTTAGTCTAATTTAACTTAGTTTAATGTGGTCTAGGGAATATGGGATGCTGCCTTCTGTTGAGTCAGACTATTGCTATATCTAACCAAATATTGTCAGCTCTGACTGGTAGAAGCTCTCTAGGATTTCAGGCAAAATTCTTCACTGGCCCTACTCGGAGACTCTTGGTTATTTCCTGGTAATTTCTCATCCAAGGTTATTATCAGGCCTGACCTTGCTTAGCTTTTGAAATCAGAAGCAATCTAATTTGCTCAGGTAGTACATTGGTGCCCTAAACCTTGGACCCAAGCCATATAGGGCTTTTTAGGCAATTACCAGCACTTTGAACTGGATGCAGAAACAGACTGATGACCAGTGAAGCTGATGTGAACTCATTTTGAACCAGCTGAAGTTTCCAAGCATTCTTCAAAGTAGGTAGAGTACATTGCAGCTGTCCAGACAGGATGTAATTAAGAAATGTGTAACTGTGGCCAGCTTGGACGTTTCAAGGGACAGGTGCAGCTGGTACACCATTTAAAATTCACTCTCAGTTGCTGTAGAAACCTGTGCATCCAAGCTCAGTATTGAGTCAAAAAGCACACCCAAGCTGTGGACCTGATTTTTTGTGTGTTTAGCTGGTTTTCCCCAAACTTTTTGGGCCACGGGCCAGTCACATGGTTCAAGGGTGCCTTAACTACAGCCTACGGGCTGGATCTGGCCCCAAACACCAATTGATCTGGCCCACACCACCCTCATTGCTCCCAGAAGTGGAAGTAAAATGTGCCCATATGGAAGGCAACTCAAGTTACTTTTAGCAAAGGCAACAGTTACACCCGCAGGGCCTGCATTGACTACAGCAGGGGTTCTCAACGTTTTTGCACCACGGGCCGGATCACGCCTCCTCAGACATTTGAGTGGGCCAGACACGTGGTTCCTCCACTGTAAACGCTGTTGTTAAGTGAATCAGTGGCTGTCATAAATGCATTTACAACAGCCACTGGTGCATTTACGGCACATTTTCAGCTGCTTCCACCACTTCTAGCAGCAGCAGCGGGAGTAAAGGTGGTGTGTGTTTAGCTGGTTTTGCTGCTTCCAGCAGCAGTGGTGGGAGGAGCAAAGGCAGTGGGCAATATGAAGTGGCACCACAGGCCTGGTCCAGCCTGAGGACCGTAGGTTGCAAACCCCTGGACTACAGCATCTAAATCAGAGTAGATCTGAGAGATTTGTCCTGCAAAGTGCCATGTGAAATCTTCAAAGTGGGCCTTTATGCAGAAAGAAGGCGATACCACAGGCAGGGTGTGGGAAGAGAGAGGGAGCCATGACAAGCACAGCATGCTCCCACCCCACGAACTAGCCTGTTGCATTTGGTGTGGTAGAGGAAGCTCCTTCTTCTGCATTAGTAAAGGTTTAGATATCCCTCTGGTTACTCAGTGTGGTGTAGTGGATAGAGTGATGGACTAGGATTCAGGAGGCCTGGGTTTGAGCCCTGCTTGGCCATGGACACCCACTGGAGCGTGTGGAACTGGTGAAACCACTCCTTCGATATCTCACTTTCCTTGAAAGCTCTGCTAGGGTCCCTATAAGTCAGGTCTAATTGGATGACGTATCAGCAACAACTGGTTGCTTTCGTGCAGGGGTGTAGTGGCAGAATAAAAGATAAGACCCACCTGGCTCTACGTCTCAGGCCAGCCAAATGTATGTGTCCTGCAAGAAATCAATGGGAATGATGGTTTTCCCTTGCAGAGTAAATTAATGGCTAAATGGATTGTTGTTTTGCTCTTCTTGTTTTATAACTGTAAGCTGAGACACTGTAAACTTTAGAAAAGTGGCTGGAAAAGCTGCTCAAGTATGGGTGGGAGCTAATCGATTTGTCCCCTAGGAGAATTTGAGGTCATTATGACACTGATTTAAGGCCTAAACTCGATCTTGGTATGGGAAATAGTCTGTAAAGCAGGGGTGCCCAAACTACGGCCCAGCGGCCAGATGCATCCCCCAGTGCCAAGTCATCTGGCCTACAAAGCCCTCATTGCTCCTGGGGCGGATGAATCGACATTGGGGGATGCATCCAGCCCCTGGGCCATAGTAACCAGCTCCCTGAACCATGTGACCAACCCACAGCCTGAAATGTTTGGGCACCCCTGCTATAGAGGAAGGAAGGTGGAATATAGGCTATCTTTCTCACCTCCTCCTTAGCAATAGCTGTCACAGCTGGGGGAATTCAGGGAAGTAGAATCTAAAATGAAAGCAGTTTTCTTCAACTCTGATGCTGAGAGTTGCTTTAAAAAAATTAAGAAAACCACTGCATAAAAATGCTAGTTGGAGTAGAAAAGCTATGGAGGGAGGAAAGGTAAGCTATGTACAGGATATAAGGGGGGTGGTAAATTGACCTGACACATGTCCACGGAAACATCTGCAGACAACACTGGCTCTTTGGCTATAAGCAGAAATGAGCACTGAACCCTAGAGTACTATACGACTGGCTTTTGAGTAAAACCATTATCTTTACTAAGTTGATAAGCAATTCTCACCTCTTTCTTTAGCCCAATTTACATTCTAGTATGAATTAAGTAATGATAACTGTCATTGTGGATGCCAGTGTTGTGGATGCCAGTGTTTATATAAAGGAAGGAGCTACAGGATTTGCAGATATATACATGTGGGAGGGGAGGGGTCATATACAGTAATACTTTGGATAAGGATTGCCTTGGATAATGCTAAAATCGGTTAAGATAACATTGTGTGATGCAAATGTTTGCCTCAAATTCCCCAACGTTGATCTCTGCCCCAAAGCCCATAGGGCTAAAGACCAGCCCTGTGGGCTTTGGGGCAGAGCTCTCCGGAGGCTCAGATTGCCGGTTTGGGTGGGGGGAGATCAGGCGCATGCACCCTCACCCCAACCAAACCGGTGCTCTGAGCGTCGGACTGCTTGGTTGGGGCGCACCTGTTCTCCTCCCAACCAAACTGGTGCTACAAAGCTCGCAGCAGGGGCGTGGCTGGGAAGCAGACCGGGGGATCCTCATTTGGCTTCCCAGCCACACCGCCACTGCACCCTTTGAAGTGGCGGCGTGTTTGGGAAGCCGACTGGGGGCTTCCTGTTCGGCTTTCCAGCCACGCCACCGCCATGCCCTTCATAGCGGCAGAATGTTTGGAAAGCCGAACGAGGGCTCCCCATTCGGCTTCCCAAACATGTCGATGCTGCACCCAGTGAGCGATCACCCTTTGCTTGGGGAGGGAACGTGTGTTCCCTCCGCAAGCAAAGTGGCGATCCCAGTGAGCGATCGCTGCTTTGTTTGGGGAGGGAAGGCACATTCCCTCCTCAAGCAAAGTGGTGATCAATTGCTGGGACCCCCGCTTTGCTTGCGGAGGGAATGCGCCTTCCCTCCCCAAGCAAAGTGGCAGTCCCAGTGAGCATTTGCCGCTTTGCTTGGGGAGGGAAGGCGCACTTTCCCTCCCTAAGCAAAGTGGCGGTCCCACTTTGGGACCGCCAGTTTTCTTGGGGAAGGAGGATGCTTTCTCTCCCCAAGCAAACCAGATTGACCCCCTGTTCCCTTTCCTCTTTGGAAAGGGAACAGGGCTTTTTTTAAACATTGTACGATCAATGCATTGCACAACGTTAAGAACTGGATAACGTTAAGACTTGTGGAACCAAGTCTTAACGTTCTCCGAGGTACTCGTGTATGCTGAAAAACCTTGAGCCCACCAAAAAACAAAAATAACCAACAACAAAAAACCAGCAGTGAAGAGTAGCCATTCCCATTGGCCACGGAAGACTAACTGCTGAGAGAACAGCTATGAAATATGATGTCTTATTTTGGGTTCTGGACCACAAGAAATCTTCTGGTGCATGTGCACATTCTTTAACTGTTCCTAGACAGCATATTCTCTGAATATTTCCCTAACTCCCCAAGAAGCTGCTTGCCCTCATTCTGCTAGCTTCCAGTGACTCCTGCTACTTAAAACCAGCTGTTCTCCATCACAACATCTGGACTGGGACCCTATGAGAAGAGCAGATGAGGAAATGGTGCCTCCCTCTTTGGGTTTCCTTTTCTCTGACATATGAATCTTATGCAGATGTTAATATTTACATGCATTGTTCACTGAGGGAGGAAACCTCCAACCAACACCTTCTGTCTCCAGCTCCTTCACCCTGAAAGTATCTCAACAGAATAGCCTTCACTTGTTACATAAATTTGAACCCTAAAAATTCTGTATCTTTAAGAGCTATATCTGTAACCCTGCTTGACCTTTCATGATGGTGAACCTTTTAGAGACCGAGTGCCCAAACTCAACAGGCTGCCGTCCGTACTACAGAGGGGCAGGGTGAATTCTGTGGTGAGGGAAGGGAAGAAGCATTCCCATTGGACTGCTGGACAGAGGGGCGGGGTGAACTCTGTACTGGGGCAATGGTGCACATGCCCACTGAAAATGCTCTGAGTGCCCCCTCTGGCCAGTGGTGTTGCCCGGGCTTCAGCCGCCCGGGGCGAAGACCAAACTCACCGCCCCCTCCATCTGGGCTCGCTGCTGGCCCCCCGGGACCCAGTTAACCCCACGCTGCCTGTGCCAAGGCCCCTGGGGGCATACCCAGGGCAGGGAGAGCCTCTGACGACCAGCTGGGCGGGCGGGCGGGCGGGCAGGGGTGAGCAGGCGAGGCGAGGCCAAGCCCGGGTGCCTGTTAGACCTCGGGCACCAGGGATGCAAAAAGGGGGTGGCCTGGCCACCGGCACAGCAAAAGGGCCGCCTTCTGCCTGGGAAGTCCGGCTCCCTAAGCCCAGGCAGAGGGAGGCCAAAGGAGTGGGGACATTTTGCCGCCCCTTGAAAAGTGCTGCCCGGGGCCGTCTGCCCCCTCTGACCCCCCCCCCACGCTACGCGTCTGCCTCTGGTACATGTGCCATAGGTTCTGCACTCAAGTAACTGGGTTGCTTGTGTAAAAGTGCCTGAGCTTTGGAGAGAAGCAGAGGAATCTGTCCCAACTTCTCTTTGGCCAGAGTGTGAGAGAGAGAAAGACAAAGGAATGCTGGAGCAGCTGCTTTCAGGTCTTTCAAGTTCACCATCGTTTGTGGCTATCTGCTTCTGATCAAGGTTAATGAGACAGAAGCCCAGTGGTGCTATTTGGCAGGGACAAAACAGATCTTTTCCAGTTGGCCTGTGCCTTGCAGAACATGTCTGTTTATGGAACAAGGGATCTGCAGCCTCTCTCTTGGCTCTGTGTTAAGTGTCTTTGCTCATGCTTCCACAGTGTTCCACTATCAAATGAAAATGCATGTCTTCAGCTACAAAAATATGGGGGAAATGGAACCGACCTTCTCTGTGACATTACATGGTACCAGCGGCGATTCCCAGCCTCTGCCTCTGGAAATGTAAGTTTGGGATTGATAATCTCAATCTCTCTCTAAATCAGGGGTGCCCAAACTTTTTGGGCTGTGGGCCGATCATGTGGTTTAGGGAGCCGGTCACTAAGGCCCAAGGGCCGGGTGTAGCCCCTGATGCCAATTCATCCGGCCCGTAAAGCCCTTGTTGCTCCTGGGAGCAGAAGTAAAACGCGCCCATACGGGGACATTTTACTTCCACGAGGGCTTCGTGGGCTGGATGAATTGGCATCGGGGGCTGCATCTGGCCCCCGGGCCTTAGTTTGAGCACCACTGCTCTAAGTTGACCTTTTAAAATAAAGTGTCCCCCCTCCTTCCTTCCAAACTTGGCTTTCTGCAGGCCAAGAATAGCTCCAGAAAGACACTTAGAAGCTTAAAAATTAAGCCAGCATTTAGAACAAAATCCTGGGCTCTAATTAGGAGTCCTCAAATGTTTTAAGCCATGGTCTGGTTCACGGTCCCTCAGACTGTTGAGATGCCGCCGACGCCATTGCCACTGCTTCCACCACTTGCACGGCCGCAGCGAGGGCATGGGCCAGATTTGTATTTAGATTTGTATGCCGCTCTATTTGCCAAAGCGACTCAGAGCGGCTAACGTGACATAGGTAACATACATTACAGCTTTACAGTCTGAAATATAAATGCAACAACCCATAGGTCATAGTTTGACGACACCTGCTCTAAATCACAAAGAAAACTTCCCCAAATACTGTAGCTTTTTGTAGCAGATAGTTGCCTTTTGAATGGGGAGGGACCAGTTCATGCTAACAATCTCTCCTTGCACTGTAGAGTCCCTGCAATTCTATAGAAATTCGCAGGCAGGGATAGAGTTTGACTATGAATGTTGCTCAGAGCTTGGGAAAATACCTCTTTGGAATGACAACCTCCACAACCTCCCATAATTGCCCTTTTCAGAATGATTGCAGGGGGAATTCTGGGAGTTTGTCATCCAAACAAGACAACTCTTCTAGTCCCTGTTACCTTCCCATTGACACTTCTTTGGCAAGCTTGGTTCTATACAGAGTAGATATGAAAACCACTGGAGAAAGGACATGTTACAAACATGTTGAACAAAGATGAGTCGGTTAGCCATTTCTTTCTCTGCTTCCTCAACAAAACTGATTTTGGCTCCTTGTTTTCAGGTACGAGCAAATAGGACTGAACTACACAAATAGCTTCCTCGTTTATACTGAAGAAGAGGTTGGTGATATTCTGAAGATCAAGCTCACTTGGGAAGGGTCCACTCAGACCTGGTACAGTCTTTGGAGAGAGTTGAAAAGTTACTGGTCTCAGCCCGAGAACTCAACCAAAGAGTTGCACGTCAGGCGTATCCGTGTGAAGTCAGGTGAAACTCAGCAAAAGTAAGTGTGATTATAGGCAGTGACCTTAGTTTCAGTGTCATCAACACTGGCAAATTGCTGCTGCTGAAAGGCAATTTTACCATTCATGTGACTCATATGCAATGATATGAACTCATATTTATTCTGAAATCACTGAATGAGAACGTTAGTTGGTGGTGATTTGCCACTGCTTATAATATCATTACCATTTCTTATGCAGAGTTGTGCAACAGGATTTCAGGGGGGACTAAAAGTTTTCAACTTTCCAGCTCTTGTTAGATTTCACACAAGGTAGCTCACAGGTTTAATACCATTGCATCATCTGATGAGGTCCATGTCACTCTTCCATCACTGCTCCGTTTCATCCTAGAAAAACAAAGAAGTAGGACTTACGATGCAACCTCTATCCTTTCCCTCTTTAACCCTTGCTTACTTTTGAAACATATTTCCTGATGAAAAGGAAACATTATTGAAAGCTTGTATATATATTTTTTCTCACAATTTTTTGTTGGTTTAAGAAAGAAAAAATCCAGTAGTGGTCAGTTGAAGGGAAAGGGTCACCATAAGTTAGAATTGACTTGATGGCATTCAATTGTTGTTAATACCTCAGTATGGATTTTGGACTGCAAAATATGGATTTTTTTGGGACTGCAGTGGCTTCATGGTTAATACGCTGAACTTGATGACTGGAAAGTCGACAGGTCAGCAGTTTGAGACCCAAGTGATGCATGATGGAATGAGTTCCTGTCTTTGTTCTAGCTCCTGCCAACCTAGTAGTTCAAAAGCAAGAAAATGTTAGTAGATAAATAGATACTGCTTTGGCAGGAAAGGTAACAGCATTCCATGTGTTCTAGCATCTAGTGATGGCTGCCACATGACAACAGAAACTGGAGACACTGTTGGCTCTTTGGTTGTAAATGGAGATGACCACCAAGCCCCTAGAGTCAGGCCTGACTGGCTTTTGAGCAAGGGAAACCTTTACCTTTACTACGGGTTGTGGAATTTGTGTTATGTCAACATGGCTACCCCTGCTTTTCTTTTTGCACCAACTACCATTGTGTTTGGAGTCCTCAGGTGAGCCTTCAAGTTACACATTAAAATTATGCATGTGAACCTGAAAGAAGCAATCATCTCTTAAGAATAATAATTAGCAGCCAAGCACGTTGATTAATGCTGCCTGCCGACCAGGGTCTTTACACATTAACTCTGGACAAGAGAAGTTTTTCATTAATTGGAAGACTAGTGTTAGAGGATTACTTTTGCTCTCAAAGAGTTTTTCCATAAATATAAATGAACAATACTAGAAGAGCCTCTTCTGGTTTCCTCACAACAGTAGGTTCTAAGAAAGCAGCTAGCAAAAATCATCAGCTAAACTGTGATTATTTGGACAAGGGTGTGCATGTGTGTTGACGGGAGCTTCATGTTCTCTGATCCTGCAAGCCTCTCTTAGGCTGGTATACTTTTTTAAAAAAAATTCATTCCATGGTCAAGTATGTCAGGTGACTCTAAACCTTGAATAGCAAAATAGTCTACAAAGAATATATAAACCAGAGCAGACCCTGGAATTGTTACTTTTTGGAACTAGAACTCCCAGAATGTTTGGCTAGTTGTTGGAGTTTTCTCACATTAAAAAAAAAAGATTGGCAAAACAGATATGCAGGACTGTTACAGCATAACATTTCGGTGTCCACCTCCTTCATTTGCTTTCATACAAATTAAATTAAACTAGGCTTTTACATTTTATCATTGCATGGCTGTAGCATTTGAAAGGAGGACAAGTTAGATCATTCTGCCATTCTGTTCCCTATTTGTTTACAGAAAGTGATGATCCAAGATAAAGTGCCCCTGTATCCTGAGGTTCCATTTATTCCATTTGACCCTTAACTCACTTTATTAAAATTGTCTGTACAGCTAATCTGATTGGCAACCAAAGTACCATATGAGAATTAATCACTCTGCTGTGGGTGGCCACAGAAATTAGAAACATGCAATTTACAGCTGTATTCTCTGCTTTAAGAGCACAGGTTGTTTTAATCTTAGGACACTTCCCTTTCTTTTTCTTTTGTGTCAGGCTCACCTTTTGTGTAGAAGACTTCCAAGCAACCAGAATATCCCCTGGCCAAGAGCTCTGGTTTGTCAAATGCAGGGAAGGCTGGCAAAAGAAGAATGAATCTATGTAAGCCTTTTATTGTGTGTTGTGTTCTTTGTTCTCTGGGGTGGAGAGAGGGGGGAAGCATTTGGGGTGGGAGAGATTTCCGCTTCTTGTACTAATATCATCTTCCCCTACTTTAAAGTGAGGTGTGGGCGGTATACACATGTCTCACCGCTGCTCCAGGTCCAATTCAAGGTGCTGGTAATTACCTTTAAACCACTACATGGTAATGGGCCAGGATACTTAAGAGACTGCCTCACCCTAAGGACATCTGTCCGTTCCACCAGAGTGGACCGAAGAGGCTCTCTAGTTGTTCAATCGGCCAGAGAGGCGCATCTCTCCGGCACTAGAAGGAGGGCCTTCTCTGTGTCCGCTCCGGCCCTATGGAACCTCCTGCCAATGGAGGTACGTCTCCAGAAGGAGCTGCTGCCCTTTAGGAAGAATCAAAAAACGTAGCTGGCAGGGCAGGTATGGAATGCACAATGACCCCAGCTCGTTGGATGGTTTAAGCCCCTCTCTCCCTCTACTTTTTAATCAGTAAGATTAGTAAGATGTAGCAATTTGGTGTGCTTTTAATCTTTTTCAATTTTAATTTTAATTTTAACAGTTTTATATTTGAGGTTTTTAGATAGTGTTTGTGTTTTAATTGTGATGTATTTTATTACTTGTAAACCTCCCTGAGTCACTTCGGTGAGAAGGGCGGTGGATAAATATGAACAACTAAATAAATAAATTCTATTTGCAAATGTTGGCACCTTCTGTCAAATGGGTTTTTACCCATTCATGCTTGGAAGTAATTTGCTCTCTTCAATTTTGCAACTACAGTCTTCCCTCCCTCACTGGCTGTAGATTGTTTTGAGATGACACTGCAACTCCCAGAACATTGCCAAATGTTGGCTGGGAGTTCTGGGAGCTGTAGCTCAAACAGTGAAATTTCCAAAGCATGTTTGTTCTTCTTCTTGTGCCATATCCAATTCTGAATATTGGCCATCATCATGGCAATCAGCCATGAAGATTGTCCTGTGGTGGTCTTCCATTTGCCTTCTGCATTGCAGCATGGCACCTGTATCACTGATCCAGTTCCGCAAGTCACTTTCTGTTCCTGGGTTCTTTTGGCACATAAAGGCCTCCTCAGCCTCAGGTCAGGATGGATGAAGCTGCTGCCCTCTTCCAAGATGGTTTCAAGTGGGATTTAATCCACTTGGGGACCATCACTCTTCCCTGTGAACTTTGCCACCCAAGACTTTTAGTTTTAGTCCTCAGGGTTGTCAGGTTAGTTAGGCACTGCTTGACGATTGGCACTGAGTCCCCTGGCAGTATAGTTACTCTATTACCATAGCAGGATAACCTGGCCAAGCATGATACTGAATCTGTTTCCCTTGGAGGGGGAGAGCAAGGATGTTTCTCTTTGGAGATACCAAAGTTGCCCTTTGGATGTTCTGCATGAAGATGGATTGTAGCTCTTGTTCCAGGATTTCTCTGCCACTTGACATGTGGATGCTTTATGACTGTTCAAAAAGAACATTATGCTGTTGCCACGCATATAGGACATTTTCTTCAAAGGCTTACAGATGGTGTGCTTTTATTGTAAGGCACATTTAACTTTCTGTGGTGCATGGAAGCCTCCATTAGTGGGATAGCAGACCTTGGCCGGTCTTGTTTTGTGGCTCACTGCCCATTAGGTCAAACTGTGCATTCCACAAGCTGCTCAGAATGGCCCAAGAAATCCTTGGAGTCTGGCTGTGTTTCACCAGCCATCTCACAATGTGGTTGCTCGTCACAAAAAATTGCATTGAAATCATTAAAATCTTCTTTCTCCACTTGTTCCCCATCCAGATCTGCATTAAACTCACGCTGAAAATTTATTTCTTGGATGACTTTCTACATTTGTTGTGGTCTTGAACCAGCCAAATCAACAAGAGGAGGCAACAGCAGAAGATAAATCTGCACTTGGCTAATGGAGGATGCTGCAATTTAAAAAAAAAAACGATTTTCCCATTTTCTTTCTTCCTAAGAACTTGCAACAACTGTTATGGTCTCCAGGCACTGTAACAATAGATCTTGAAAGTGTTCCATATTTATGATTTCAGTGGCTACCTTTAGAATAACTTTTTTAAAAGTCAACCACAATGTTTTACTAAACATGTCTTCCTTTGGAAAGCCTTTTTTACAAACCTATGCATAATCTGTGCCACTATGTTGCTACATGTTATTTACCACCCTGTCATAAAATACACATTCCATGAGGGTGCCATAAATCCTTTGTCATACTGAAGATTGTTTTGCCCATTCAAATCAGTTCATCTGACATCGTGTCCTTGGATTTGTATTGTTTCAGGCCAAAGTTACAAAGGAGGACATGTTACATGTCATTTTCCTGATCACAACCTGCCAGTTTATTAATTGGTAGTGGCCTAAATCCAGTTGGTGCTAGTTTCAAATGCAGGAGAGACCCATCTGCGCTCTTGATGATGGAAGATCAATGGTTGAGTAAATTCCATTGGTGCAATGAACCCAATTTCATTTGGACTAGGCAATGGATTGAACCCAACTTCTAGAATTATGGAACTCCAGTAGAAAAAGATAGGGTCATGTTTGATATAAAAACAGATAATCAAGTAAGAATGAGGGGAACATTCAAATATTTGTCACTGTCCAGTTTTTAGTTACAAATAGAGTAGATGCACTGACTCAGTAGGGTGTTCACAAGTGTTAATTTAATTTTCCAGCAGTTGATTTAATGGGTCTGTGGTAATTAGGACTAGCATTGGGATACTGGCCAATATAGATTGACTCCTGCCAGCTCTCTCTCTGTGACCAGATGCTTTGGCAGTTGTTAGCAATGGCAATATCTGCAATGTGGTCGTGTGGGAGATGTTTCTCTGACTGAGGTCAAAGTTGCATAAATGCCAAGCCAAATGCAACCCGCTTGTCATATCTATATGGCCTGGTTTTGGTGTTAGGAAGTAGGATTCTGAAGCATGCAGCCCCTTTCACATTGGGTGGAGTTGGATTGGGTTTGTGCCAAGGCCTTTTTACAAGTGCAGCCATTTCACAAATTGTATGCTATGAGAGAACCACTTGGATGCCATGATGGATTTAAATAATGCCATAACACAAGGTTCAGTCTAGCCTAAGGGACTCACCCAACTGAGAAGACCACCGTTACTACTTTGATGATCTACTGCTTCCACCTAGAAGCCATGGCTGAGGAATTATCTGCATTGGGAACAGTTGCGCAATCAACCAATCTCCAATAGCAAGACAGTATCTGCAGTCTGATAAAGCTTGTGATATATCTGAAGCACCAACGGCTTTAGATTGGCTTTCTTTATTCAGATGCAATCCCCAGAATAGAAACGAAGACCTATAGAAATAACTCGCTCCGTACCTGAGCAGTTACATCTATCTTTTCTGCTTTCCTTCTCACTCATACTGACAGGAAATCTTTCCCAATATGAGTGAAGCTTCTGACTGTCTCTTTTTTAAAAGTTTTGCTTTGGCTATCAAAAGTGTGCAATACACTGGTTGTCTCTAAATGATCTACAAAAGGGTCCAGTCAAAGGTTAAGAACTCTTGTTGATCATGCAAAAGAAGAAAAAAGCAGGGGTTATCCCTTGATTAATATTTCTTTGGCCACTCTTCTATGAAGACTTCCACATTCCTGGGCCATTATATCTGGATTCCAGCCCATATAGTAGTTGTTTTGCATTCTTGATGTTTTCTATGCTTCCACAGAAATGAAGGCTTTCTGTGCCTTAACTGTGATAAGTGCCACATATTTATAAGAAATGGTCTTGGGAAAAAATGTGTATGTGTATATAATGAGTTTTGTAATTCTGTTACCTCCCCTATTTATTTTTTCATAACGTGTCTGTACATATGCAAAGAGAAACAAAGCTTTTTTTTTTGATCTAACAAGATTTTTTTAAATAAATGGGAAAAAAATAAAACTGCCTTAAAAAAAACCCCAGAGTACTTTTGAATTGCTTCCGGGTGTAAAGGGCTTGCATGCATTGTGTAAAAAGGATTAGGTCTATGCTAGGTAGACTGGATTACTATGCTAATGCTGAAAGCTACAGTACATAAAATCTAAACACCTCGAAATCTAGCCATAAATTGCATCTAGCTACGTTTTATGCCCTTATTTAAGCCATCATTTGAAAGTTGGAGACATTGCAGTTGGATTCAGTCTATGTTCATTTGGGATAGCTAATATTTACAATGGAATTATGCCCAAGAAAATGTGAATACGCTTCTTGATTACAATGAACAGTAGTTGCCAACAATTATGATGGGATTCAGGCCAGTGTAAGCTTATCGGTGTTTGTAGCCTCTGCCCTGTTTTCATTTACTTTAGTACCGGCTGAACTCACCCTCACCAGTACAGTACCTTTTTTGAGTGTGCCTATATGAGACTGCTGCCCTGCCATTCTTCTAGCAGGACTAAAAAGTTCAGAGATCAGCATACAAAGCTTTTCACAGCATAATATTTATTTATTTATTTATTTATTTATTTGCATTTAATATCCCGCCCCAATCGGGCGGACCCGACTCTGGGCGGCTTACAGCATAGCTCATAATATATATGGCCTTAAAATTCATAAAATTCATAAGAATTCATAAAAAATTTAAAACGTTAAACAGTAAAAACGGATAGAAACCCATAATAACAGCTACCAGATGGGGGCGGATGGCTGCTCTTAAATTAGCCATCCCGTATGGGAACCTGCATTGCTATGTCCCCACACTTGACCCGCCAGCCATGTCTTCAGGCCCTTTCGAAAGGGCAGAAGCTCCGTCTGCAGGCGCAGCTCTGTCGGAAGGAGGTTCCAAAGGGCCGGGGCGAACACAGAGAAGGCTCTCTTCCTGGTGCTCGTGAGGCGAGCCTCCCTGGCCGATGGAGTAACAAGAGAGCCCCTCCGGTCCGCCCTGGTGGGACGGGCAGACATTCTTAGGGTGACGCGGTCTCTTAGGTATCCTGGCCCACTACCATGTAGGGCTTTAAAGGTAATGACCAGCACCTTGAATTGCACCCGGAGGCAAACTGGCAACCAGTGCAGCTCCCGGAGCAGTGGTGAGGCCCGAGCATAACGCCCGCACCCCATCACTACCCGGGCTGCCGCATTCTGGACCAGCTGAAGCCTCCGAATGGTCGCCAAGGGCAGCCCCATGTAGAGCGCATTACAGTAATCAAGTCTGGAGGTGACCAAAGCATGCGTGACCATGAGCAAGGCATCCCGGCCTAGGAGGGGGCGTAACTGGCGTATTACATGAAGTTGTGCAAAAGCCCTCCTGGCCACGGCTGCCACCTGCTCATTGAACAGTAGCCGTGAGTCCAGGAGGACCCCCAGATTACGCACCGGGTCTGTTTGGGGCAAAACTGCCCCATCCAGAACCAAAGCTGGTAACTCCCGTGTTAGCGCAGGGCCCCTTACCCATAGCCACTCAGTCTTGCCGGGATTCAGCTGTAGCCCGTTTTCCCCCATCCAGACCTTAACAGCCTCCAGGCACCTGGAAAGGACTTCCACTGCACCGCCTGGGTCCCCACGGGCTGAGATGTACAACTGGGTATCATCAGCATACTGATGATACCTTACCCCGTGGGAACGGATGATCTCACCCAGCGGCTTCATATAGATGTTAAATAGGAGAGGAGAAAGTACCGAGCCCTGAGGCACCCCATACTGCAGGGGCCTAGGGCTGGACATCTCCTTCTCCAGGCACACCGACTGGGTCCTGTCCCTCAGGAATGAGGAAAACCAGGACAGCACTGTGCCCTGGATCCCCAAGCCCCGGAGCCTTCCCAGAAGGATGCCATGATCGACAGTGTCAAAAGCCGCTGAGAGGTCGAGAAGAGCAAGGACAGACGGTTCCCCTCCGTCCCGCTCTCTCCAGAGATCATCTACCAATGCGACTAGTGCAGTTTCGGTACCATATCCGGGCCTGAATCCTGACTGAAACGGGTCCAGATAATCCGCTTCATCCAGGACATCCCGTAACTGCTGCGCCACAGCTTTCTCCAGGACCTTACCTAAAAAAGGTAGGTTAGACACTGGACGGTAGTTGGAAATTACCATAGGGTCGAGGGACGGCTTTTTTAAGAGGGGGAGCACCAAAGCATGTTTAAATGGTGCTGGGAAATGCCCCTCTTTTAATGAAGCATTAATAATCGCCTCGACCCAGCCACCTGCCACAGTCTTGGCAGTTTTAACTAACCAGGCAGGGCATGGGTCCAGTGCACAGGTCGTGGCGCGAACAGATACAAGAAGCCTGTCCACTTCCTCAGGGCCAACTGGCTCGAACTGATCCCAGATAACATGGCTAGACTGTGCCCTGGTCAACCCCAGTTCGGTACCTTCCACGCCGGGATTAATATTGACATGCTATTTATTGGTTTCATTTGTCAGTCATTCTGTAACAACTACTTTCTACGCAATATTTTTACATGGAGAAATTATCTGTCAGCAAGTAAGACTACTATGAACAACAGAGCTGCAGAAGCTGGTTTGAACCCTGAAAAAGCTCCTCCTTTTCTCTATGCTTGCATTTACTGAATATTTTTCTGCAAATGCACTTTTAACAATGTGATCTATCTTCTTAGAAGTAGGTCCAATTAGGTTTAATGAGCTGACTTCCCAGTTGGCCAACTTATGGGTAGGAAGGAATGACACTTTGCAACAGAGTTTTTTGGAATAGTAGCCGTGTTAAGTCTGTGTTTCAAGCATATTAGAGAATAAACAAAACAAAAACGCTGTAGCACTTTGAAGACTAACTGTTATATTTTAATGTTAGCTTTAGTGTAGCAAGTCAACTTCATCAGACATGGGAGTGAGGCTTCATGGCATCAATTTATACGCATTAGGTACAGAGTGATTGGTTACCATAACAGATAAGTATACAAATCAATATGTGTCTCTGTGAGGAGGGAGGCATAAAAGTTTGATTAAATAAACAAAAACATCTAGACCAGTGTTTTCCAACCTTTGGATTTTGGAGTTCAGTTCCCAGAAGCCTAAATCAATTCCCCAAAGCACTGATCAGCCAATGTACTGACTTAGGCTTCTGGGAATTGAAGTTCCCCTGTGGGGTGTGAGAACCACTCATCTAGATGGAATTTCTCATTAGTCTTCCTGCATTTTTGGACTACAGACCTTTGTTATCATCATCATAATCTTCATCATTGGGTGCCAACAAGTCAATTCTAACTTATGGTGACCGCTGTGTGGATTTTTTATATACTGTACAGGACTTAGAAGTGGCTTACTGTTCCCTTTTGCTGTGCAGCTTACCCAACACCACATCGGCTGGTTCTTCTGGGATGCCTAGTGGGAAGCTGAACTCTCAATCTTTGGTTCTGCAGCCAGATACTCATTGCGCTGCATGTATATCTCTTTCATCACAATTTGGCTCACCTGGCTTTTTCCGACTGCACATTTGCAATTCCTACCATGGGTCTTTGCTCTGTTTTAGCTGGCAGGTGTTTAGGTAAAAGCAATAAGCTTTTGACATGCTTTCTAAATCAGTGGAAAAATGGAGATAAGATGTCAATTTTGTTTTCCAAAGATAGGTTTGTTCTTTCATCTTATCAGGAGTTTGAAAGCTCACTGGCCTTTTCTGTAAAATGTGAAAGACAAATTTGCTTCAGTTGCAGAAGTCAAAGAGAACATAAACTATCTTGCAGGAGGTCTGGTGACATAAAAAAACCCCATCTTTTCTTTTCCAATATGTTGTTTTAATTACAAACAAGCAAGCAAGCCAACCACTTTCATCATGCTTTAAAATGTTATATGGATAAAAAGAGGAAGGTCTGAAGCAGAGGTTTCCAATCTTAGGTCTCCAGATGTTCTTGGCCTCCCAAAAATCTTGGCCAATGCAGACAGTGGTGAAGGCTGCTGGGAGTTTTAGTACAAGAACATCTTGGGAGCCAGAGCTGGGAACCAGTGCTCTGAAGCACTCCAAAACAATAAACCAAGACTGTTCTTGGATTTGCTTCTCCCTGATCAGTGATCCCCCCCCCCCCGCTATTTTTAGGCCTTCAGTATAATATAATGCAATATGGAAAAGTTGACTAGATGAAAGGCTTTTCTATTGTTCATAGTTGTGCAATGAAGAACTCTGCATCTGATGTTGAGTTATGTGGCTTTTATGCTTATAAAGCTGCTTACAGGTGATTTTCAGAAATATACCAATGTGTATGTAAACAAAGGCCCTTTTTCATTGTCTATCCAGCTGTGGTCTACAAGAAGCCTTTTGAAGGTTCTTCTCCACCTTTTTGGGTGTTGAGGGTTTGGAGGTGACTTTTCTCTGCAATTCTCCTTTGCACAACCTGAGAAAGGCAACTTCATAGCTATCATTCAATGAAATGCAATATGCAAAATATAAACAGGGAGAAAATATTTGGAGAGGATCTCCCCAGTTCTAGCAAATATCTTCTGGACACAAGGTGGTGGATTATCCTTCATTAGAAGTTTTTGTCCAAATGTCGAATGCCTAATCTGTCAGACATACTTTAATGGTGTGTTTCTTGTTTCAGTAGACATGCTGTGTTCTCATTTTACCAACCTCAGATGGAAGGCTGAGTCAACCTTGATCCCTATCGGGATCAAACTTACAACGTTTTGGCTGCAGTACAGCAGTTTAATCACTGCCCCATCAGTTGCATGGATCCAGGGCACACACAGAAAAAGGGAACAATAAACCCCTTTTGAGTATTCTCTACTTGGAAAACCCAGGAAAAGAGTCACACTGAGTCAGAATTACACTTGATGGCAGTCATCATCGTTATTAATAAATGACAGGTGGAAGGAGTTCACTGGACAAGGAACAACATTAAAGGAAGATAGAGCTGAGGAAATCAACCTCTCCTAAGTCACCTGGAGGACCCTGAATAGGTTGAGGGTCAGAGTCCCCAAATGTAAGACCAACATGCTCAAGTTGGGGCTGCTGGTGGACAACAATACGTGGTGTGAATGTGGAGAGATACAGAATCTGGATCATTTACTGGTCTGCCAATTATTGTCAGAAACGTTCACTAATGAGGACTTAAGTTAGGCCAAAGACAAAGCCAAGAAAGTGGCGTCATTTTGGCAGTCCAGGGTTTGATCAAGACACGAGAGTAAGAAGACATGTTCTTATTTTATCCAGTGCTGTCCCTCTTAGGGACTGCAGTGGCTTAGTGGTTAAGATGCTGAACTTGACGACTGGTAGGTTAGCAGGTCAGCAGTTCAAGACCCAAGTACTGCCCAATGGAGTGAGCTTCCATCTCTGTCCCAGCTTCTGCCAACCTGACACAGGGATTCTCAACCTATGGACTGTGGGCTGGTGCTGGCACCGGCCCATGGCACCATTTGATGTGGCCCACATCACTGCCACTGGAAGTGGAAGTGGACATGTTTATGACATCTGTAAATGTGCCCACAGCTGTCATAAATGTGTTTACGACAGCTGTGGATGCATTTTACAGCAGCATTTATGGTGGGGGGAAACACCAGTCCAGCCCGCGTAGCTGTCTGAGGGAGTGTGATCTGGCCAGTGGATTAAAAAGGTTGAGAACCCCTAACCTAGCAGTTCAAAAGCAAGAACTTGCAAGTAAATAAATAGGTACCACTTTGGTAGGAAGGTAAACAGTGCCCTGTGCACTCTGGTATCTAGTTATGTCTGCCATATGTCCATGGAAATATCTAAAGACACAGACCACACTGGCTCTTTGGCTGTAAATGGAGATGAGGACTGAACCCTACAGTCAGATATGATTGGCTTTCGAGCAAGGTCGACCTTTACCTTTACCCAGTGGTGGGGTGTCAAAAAATTTGGTACCTCACTCTGAGAGGAGCTGACATCATGGGCGGAGCCAATGTCATGACATCATGATGTCATGGGTGGAGCCAACATCATGACATCATGATGTCATGGGCGGAGCCAATGTCACGAAGTCATGACGTTGTGGGTGGAGCCAAAATAAAATAAATAAAATAAAATTAAATAAGAATATAGTACACATAAAAATAGAAATAAAAACACATTCGAATACAAATTAAAATAGACATTAAATAGAAATAAAAACATAAAAATACAAATTAAAATAGACATTAAATACACATAAAAACACACTACATAAAACACACACACACCTCAACCCATCCACCCATCCCAAACACAAACCCGTCACTTACCCTGGGGTCGGAGAGCAGCAGGCAGGCAGGCAGGAGCAGCAGACGCAAGGTGGCCTACCCCGGGCCGGCCCGGCCTGGCCTGGCCTGACCTGGCCTGGCAGCACAGCGCAGACTACCCCAGCAGCCTGGCCTGGCCCGGGCACCAAGAAAGGCCGCTGCCACTCCTCCAGCTGCTGCGCCCTTTCTGGGCAGCCCAAAATGGCTGCTCGGTAATGTGCATGTGTCAAAACTCCATTTGACGCATGCACACTTCTATTTTTCAGTGCACATGCGTCAAATGGAGTTTTGACGCATGTGCACTTCCGAGCAGCCATTTTGGGCTGCCTGGAAAAGCAATCCAGAGGGTGGCTGGAGAGGCGACCGAACCGGTCACTCGGGGGTTTGCTACCACCACCACCCGGGCGATCCCCTCTGGATTGCTGCTACTGGTTCAGCCGAACCGGTCCAAACCGGGAGCAGCCCACCACTGCCTTTACCTACCACCTTATAACACTTAGAACACTTTCTGAGCAGTTCACAAGGTAATTAGCCTTTGACCCAGCATGTTGGGTACTCATTTGTCAATCTTTGAAGGATGGAAGATTGAGGCAATCTTGAGCCTGATCCAATTGAAAGTCAGGTTTGCCTGCAGTACCGCAACTTAATCACAGTGCCATGGGGCCTCTTTTGCTACTTAACCATCATATAAATTTTTATGAGTGGCTAAGTGCAACTAAAACCAGAATTTCATCTTGTATGGGATCATGGCCAAACTGTATATTTATTTTTTCCAGCTGTATAATATGAATATGAATAATGATCTAAGTCGTCTCATGAAATCACAATCCTCTTCATTTTGTGGAAAACAAATTAGGAAGGTCTGTCCATTTCCTTTGTACCGAGGTATTACTGGTTCCACAAGTCTTGGTATTATCCGATTTTTAGTGTTATCCGATGCATGTTAAAATCCTATGGGATGGATCGGATAACGTTAAAGCTCCATAGAGATACATTGTAACCGCACAGGCGTTAGCGGTTGTTATCCGATACATCCCATAGGACCTTAACGTTATTCGATCCAATTCTCCTCCCCAGATTACCGTACTTAATGTTATGCGATTTTAGCGTTTTCCGAGGTAAACGTTATCCGAGGTATTACTGTATAATAAATTTTCATATTCAAATAGTAAGCATAGCAGTGGTGAATCTATCGTCTCTCTAACATAGCCACCTACTCTCCTTACTACCGCTTCACCTCATCTGGTCAGTCAATAGAGATGGCTTACAGTGGTGTAGCGTGGGTTTCAGCTGCCCAGGGCATAGGCCAGATTCGCCGCCCCCTTATTTAGGTATTTAAATCCAAAAGGCTCCAAAATTTACAGAAATTTGTCGTGAACAATCTGAGCACAAGATAAAACATGGGTAATTACTGCAAGGCAACTGGTTAGGAAGTCTGGGGGCAGTGGCGAAGTCCTGCTGCTGTAGCGGCCATTCATGCCCTGGCCTGGGGTGAGGCCAAGGTGGCCGGTGGTGGTGGAGGGCCCCATCCCCACAGCAGCCTCTTTGCCCCGGCCGCTAGGAAGTCCAAGGGCGATGGCGAAGTCCGGCTGCTGTAGTGGCCTTTTGGTCCCTTATCTCCTCCCATTTATGACATGTCTGCTCCATTTTCTTCCGCTTTTGTTCACTTGTGCCAGATTATAACATATTATTATTATTTAATGTGAAATTTTGCCTCCCCAAAAAAGTGCCGCCCGGAGTGGGCTGCCCCCACTGTGCCCCCACTACCCCTGCTATGCTACACCACTGATGGCTTGATCTATTTTAAGAAGATACCATGTCAGACCTTTAATGAGAAGTTGAGAAGCATTGCTACTTGCTGACTTGGACATATATTACTTAAGGTCAGGGGTTCTCAACCCAGGGGCTGGATGCAGCCCACAACACCATTTCATGTGGTCCCCCACCACCTCTGCCACACCCAGAAGAGTCATGTGTGGCAGGCAGGGCAAAATGGCTGTCCGGCTCCCGAAGCTGTCTGAGGGAGCATGACCTGGCCCTCAGCTTGAAAAGGTTGAGAACCCCTCCTCAAGGTGAAGGACCTTCCCCAAGGAACACAGCAGTTCATTATGCACTGTTAGTTCACAGATTTGGGACACTACATTTCTGTGTCTCCGTGTTAAGGAGACTAGTATCTGTGTTGTTCTTCTGGTTTTCCTTCAACAAGGCAAGAGAAATGCAAACTAAGCAGGTCACAGTGTGCTGTAAATTAATATTACAACAAGTTATCGTGACTTCCAGACTGATAGGAAATCATCTGCTTGTAATATTGCCTTGTGTTTTGGAGATATAGCTCAGCAACATCTGGCGCGTTCAAAGGCTTGTCTGATCTAAGACCAGTTTAACATTAACAAATCATAAGAAAGGATAGTTGAAGCTTGGAAGTTGTCCATTCGTGTTTAGCAGTGGGACATCAACCTGATCTGGCATGAGTTACTGTCCAATCTCTCCTACTGTAATGACCTGTATTGCATTTCCAGTTAACTCTGTAGTCTTACAGAGTATGGATGCAGCGGCTTTCAAACCACCACATCCAATGCTAGGCTAGGCTCATAAAAGTGTTCATCTAAATGGAGGCCTTGTTTCCCCCACCCCCTTTGTGCTAGCCATGGGATCTGGGGTGTTTGGGGAGCTGTAGCCCCCACAAAAACAGTTTCCATTTTCTCAAGATATCAGCTGGAATTCCATACATTTTTTTCTACTGTAGGTTCTTCAGTTCAGGATAAATTCAAGGGGCCTCTTAATAACATAATATCAGAGATGAATTATAGAATGACTGAGTTGGAAGGGGCCTTTTAGGACATGGAGTCCAACCCTCTGCTCAGTGCAGGAATCCAAATCAAAGCAGATATGACAGATGGCTGTTCAATTCTCTCATGAATGCTTCCAGTTTCAGAGCGCTCACCACCTCTCAAAGCAATTGGCTACACAGAAAGAACCTCCTCTAAGATTGTGGTATTTTTTAATCACAAACAAGCATACCCTGGTAACAGCAATTTTGAGTTGCCGGCTAATCTTTCTCATACTAGATCAGAGGAAAGGAATTGCAGAATGAACTCTCCAAAAGGTGCCTTCATTACAGCAGTTTCATGTCTGGCCTAAACATGGAAGAAGAGGCGGCAACTGATTCCACTATCATATTGCTCTAACCAGTAAGATGTACATCCTATTGCCTATATCTGGCTTCCTTTAATTTGAGTCCATTATTACGCATCCTACAACGCTGGCTCTTCGGCTATGAAACAGAGATGAGCACCGAATCCTAGAGTCAGATATGACTGGCTTTCAAGCAAGGGTGACTTTTACCTTTTACCATATCCCCTCTCAGTCTCTTTTTCTCAAGGTTAGGTAAAGGTAAAGGTTGTCCTTGATCAAAAGCCAGTCATATCTAGTGGTGGGATGTCAAAAAATTTACTACCCCACCGTGATGTCATCACAGTGTGGGCAGAGCTGACATCATGACATCGTGGGTGGGGCCAAAGAAAAAAAATAAAATAAAAATAAGCGCACATACACACTTCAACCCACCCAACCAACCACCCACCCACCCACAACACAAACCTGTAAATAAATTAAATAAAAATTACATTAAAATACACCCACCCACCCCAAACATAAATCAACCCACCCACCCACCCACCCCAAACACAAACCCATCATTACCTGTTAGTATAAGTGTCTGGGCAGCACCATGTTGCAAGATGGATATGGTCATCATACCAGTTCTCTAGGATAATGTGCCTTAATGTAAATGTAAAACAGCTGTACCTCCTTAAGGGTTCTCCAATTGGAAGAGCAATTGGAACAGCACAGGTGTAGCTTATTGATGAGGTAACTCCAAGACTTTGCTTAAAAACCCCAAGCCAGGCCCCCAGGCCTTTTTAGGAACTGTGGTAGTACGTCAATATAGGTAAAGGTATTAAATACACATTAAAATACAAACAGGCACACCACATCCAAAGGTGAGTCACTTATCCCGGGCGGCAGGCTATAGGGAGCTTCAGGCTAGCAGCTTCTCTTCCTCCTCCCCACTTGGGAGGACAGCAAGGAGGCCGTGCATACGTACCAAGCGCTGTAGGTGTGCATGCACACTAAGTGCTTGACATGCACGCACAGTGGGGGAACCAGTGAAAAGGTAAGCCCCAAAGGTGGTTCCCCCCAAAAGCTGCTACCGGTTCTGGTGAATTGGTGCAAACCTGTTACATCCCATCACTGGTCATATCCGACTATAGGGTTCAGTCCTCATCTCTGCTTACAGCCAAAGATCTCCAGTGCTGTCTGCATCTGGCGACATTTCGATTGACATGTGGCAGGCATGACTAGACACCAGAGTGCACAGAACACTGTTTACCTTCCCATCAAAGTGGTACCTATTTATCTATCTGCAATTTCTTGCTTTCAAACTGCTAGGTTGGCAGGAGCTGGGACAGATACAGGAGTTCACTCTATCATGCAGTACTCAATTCTTGAACTGCTGCTCTTCCATTCATCAAATTCAGTGTCTTAACCACTAAAGCCATCACAGTTCCCTTTTCTCAAGGTAAAATGTGCACAGTTCCTTCAGTCTTCCCTCATAGGGCTTGGTTTCCAGTCTTCTGATCATCCTTGTTGCCCTTCTTTGTTCCTGCTCTAATTTGTTTGCATTTGTTTGCACAGAATTGAACACAGTACTCTAGATGGGGTCTAATCAGTGCTTAATAGACACGGACTGGTACCTCTGTTATGAGACAAAGTTGATCCAACTGTGTTACTGTTGGAGCAGTGATGGGATGACAAAAATTTTACTGCCCCACTGTAATGTCATCACAGTGGGGGCGGAGCCAATGTCATGATGTCATGATGTTGTTGGCAGAGCCGACGTCATGACGTTGTGGGCGGAGCCAAAAATATTTTAAAAAAATAAATTAAACTAAATAAAATTAAAAGAAAAAGAAAAAACACACACACACACACCTCAACCCACCCATCCAAACAACCACAACACAAACCCGTAAATAAATAAAATAAATAAAATAAAAATTAAATAAAAATACATCCACCCACCCAAACACCCACCCACCCCAAACACAAACCCCTCACTTACTTACCCTTGGAAGCAGTGGCACAGTGTTGGAGCAGCGCAGCGACTCTCTGAGGCCCACCCACCACTGCTGCCGAGCTCCCCTGGGGCCGCCAAGCCCCCACAGGCAATTTGAGGCCTGCCCGGGCTGCCCCCTGCCGACGAGGCCCCCCCCGGGACTTGGGGCCAACGAGCCCCCGTGGGGACTGTTGGGGCCGATGAGCCCCCCCCAACTGTGGCCTCCTCCTCCTCTGGGCACCGAGGCCTGGTGCTGTCTGCCGAGGCCATCACCAAGGGTTGCAGTGCAGCCGCTGCCTCGAGGCCAGGGGCTGCTGCCCCCAGAGCTGTTCCGAAAAGGTCCGGCTCCGGCAAAAACTAGGCAGCAAATGGCTGCCTCTTAGCGCGCATGCACAGAAATTCAGTCTGACGCATGCGCAATTCACAATTGCAGCGCACATGTGTCAGATTGATTTCTGCGCATGTGCACTAAATTGGAGCCATTTTGGCTCAATTTTTTAAAAAAAAATTATGCCGGTGAGGCATCCAAACCAGACGCCTCATAAAAAGGACAGAACAATCCCGGGTGGGTTCTACACCACCACCACCGGAGAACCCTCCGGGATTGCTCTAACTGGTTCAGGGGAACCGGTTGGAACCGGCAACATCCCATCACTGTGTTGGAGGCAAGGTATCACGTGATACCTCCCACCCACCTGGGTCAAGGAGAGTAGAACTGAAAGCTAACAGTTATTTTGATACCTGAGGCAGACCTCAAAGTGACTGAGTCACTTTGCCAAAGATAGAGCCAGATGTAAGCTGTAGAATGATTTGCCTTACAAACCCAACAAACATTTTTATTATTACTAAAAGGCACATTTTAATGCTACTGTAGGAAAATGTTTGTCTACTCTTTCTTGCTGTATTTGTCAACATTCAATCTGTTTTCAAGCAATGAAGAAGAAACTTAAATATGGATGGATCCAAGGAAAGCTGGAACATAAAGAACGAGTTGAAAAGGAAGGGTGGAAGAAAGAGATATTTAAGTCTCAGCCAGAGCAAAGGCAAACACCACAGCTAGTGAAAGGAAAGCAGAGAGAGGCAGCAAAAGAGAATAGACCATCAGCTATTTTCCTCTGTAAAGGATAACGTTATTTTACAGTTAAGAAGGTGAGCAAAATAAGTTTTAATTTGGATCTAATTGGTAGAGCATAATAATATGCAATAAATAGAGCATGATTAATAGTAAAACTCCTCTCCCACCTCTTCTTGTGCAGGGAGGTCCATTCATTGCAGACAACTTTTAAATAACAGCCATTGAATCAATGTAAATCCCCTTTTACCATAGCAACAGCCCATGGCCCTTGGTTGCTCATGAGACCCTGTTCAGCAAAGACAGTAAACATCTTCATTCTAAGTGTGTAGCACAGCACTGAATCCCAGTCCATAACTTGGAGAAAAAAAGGAAATAGTTTTTTCATTGGTTACTTCCTTGGCTAGTGTCCCATCTCATTCCATGCTGTTCAACATAGGATTATTACAGCTATACAAGATATGCAGTGTGGTGTAGTGGATAGAATAAGGGACTAGAATTCAGGAGGCCTGGGTTCAAATCCCCATTCAGCCATGGAACATCACTGGGGTATGGCACTGGTAAAATTACTCCTTAAATATCTCATGGATCTTGAAAGCCCTGTTTGGGATGCTTTGTTAGTTCCAACTTGAGGGCACATAACAAAAAAGTTATGTAGTTGAAGAAAAGCTATTTTGAAGCTTAAAGTGAACTAAGGTTAAAAAGTTCCCCCTTGCCATGCCCCTCTGTATGTGCCATGAAGAAGGTAAAAGAACTTGGCACACAATATAGGGGGCCTGGTCAAACCAATGTTGACCTATTGTGATTCATATGTCTGCTGGCTGTCTCAGCCTTCTTCATAAAAGGGTTTTGTCTCCTTGCTGCAATGGGGAGAGCCCCTATACATACGTAAGAATAAAGCCTTTCTCTCTCTCTCCTACTCCTTGGTACATGTCTATTTTTGGTACCCACAGCCACATGAGCTGCGATTTGCCCATTTTTTGCAGCAAGTCAAACCTATATCACTCTTCTTTCTACCATGTGTAGCTACCAGATGAATTGTGGGAACTGTAGTTTGTTTATAGAATTGAATTTCCCTTAGTCACTTTCACAGAGCTAAGTTTCAAGGGGAGAAATGGATTATTGTGAGGGTGGGCAAAAAATCTGCCTAGGTCTGAATAACATCTCATGATATCCTGGAAAACACTTTTGACTCCTAAAAATAGCAAACTATGCACCCAGAAACCTCTATGGCCTGCTTTTAAACAAGAATAGCATTTCATTGTTATCTGAAGTGGTTGGTTTCAGGTAAAATTTATCTGATGATAATAATGGATACTGTATTAAACAAAATGATATTGTATTACTTTTGTTTCCAATTTCTAAGACCTTTGAATTAGCCTAATGAAATTTATCTTCAATTTATCTGCATTCCAAACAGTTGCAGAATTGTTTTAGATAGGCTTTTTAAACCTGTCTCAGTGTGCTTAATTCTACAGAGGCTTCCTTTAATCTCAACCCCTTCCTTGTTTATCTGCTGCTGCATCTGCCTAATTTAGCACAGGAAAGCCACTAAAGAGAAGGAATACCTGAACAATGTGTGTTCTAATTTTCTAAAGCAAAGAGCCTCCCACTGTAAAATGTTCTTGAGTTTGTGGTGTGTATACTTTATGGGTGCTTCTAGAGAAAGCTGTTTGTTCTACAGTCACCTGTCTCTCATTCACAGAAATTTAAAGAAGTCCTAGATGTGACAATCTTCTCTTTGTGGCCTTTTATTAAGTTCTCAAAGTCTGATGGAAGAGGGGCTTGGTAGACATCCTGCTCCCTGCCCATCAGAGTCTAGAACAGTGTTTCCCAACCCTTGGTTTTTGGATTTTGATTCCCAGAAGTCCAATTCAATTCCCCAAAGTACTAATCAGCCCTGTACTGACTTAGGCTTCTGGTCACTGAAGCCCCCTGTGAGGCATGGGCCCCATATTGGGAACCCCTGGTCTAGAATGTGGGCAGCAGGCAGGAGTATGAACTACCAGGATCCAAGACAACTAGGCAGCAGGCCAAAAAGGAAACATATGACTGCTCAGAGTCCAAGTCCAAAATCAAGCCCAAGATAGACAGGGTTATTCAAGATGTCAAAATCAAAATCCAAGCAAGCCAGAGGCCAGGTGACCAAGATAACAGATGAGGCAGAAAACTTTTAGGGGTTGGAGAAGGACAAGAAGGTCCAGGCAAAGCACAACAATAGGTCACAGGAACAGCACAAGAAGGCCTTTGAGCCAGAGATCTTCTAAGACAAGACCAAAACCCAAGCAACAGCAAGACTATTGACTTTTGCTGCTAAGACAGCTTCAGAGAGGAAGAGCTGGTTTTTATATAGCTCAACCTCCCACAGCTTCCAGATAGAGTCCATCATCTGCAGCAGGGTGAGGGTCCAATCCTGCAAGAACTAGAGCAGCTGCTACAGATCCTGACAATACCTGAACTTGAATAGAGGACTTGAATAGAGGATGTGATCCCTTTGGGGAAACAGGTCATGATTTGGAGTGCTTGTGGAACATTCTGGAACAATCTATTTCCTGGAATCACCCAGCACACTTTATTTATTTATTTTAAATTTTTTAACCCCCCACGGCCCCACCTTTCTCCAAAAAAGGGCCCAAGGAAATTTATGATTAAAAATATATATATTAGAATGAGTTTCAGCCTCACTTCAGTCTGTAACTGAGATAGACCTTTTGGTCAAACTGTAGAGTGTCTACATTTGGAGACCATATGCTCAGCCCACTCAGCTGTCTGAGGGGGCATGGTCTGGCCCGCAGTGAAAAAACGTTGAGCACCCCCGGTGTAAATTATAACTAGGCCTCAGGCAGGTTCAAATTGAGGGATGGCAACACAGAGCAGAAAAACTTAAACCTTCCCTCAGAAGATGAAGACAGACCACTAAGTTGTCCTTACTCCAGGCTGGGCTTTTAAAACCAGGACCATCTGAGACCCCTCTTGAATTGGCACTATGGTGTAGTCTTTTCCTCACTACAATAGGAAATGCTAATGAGGTGCTAATGAGTCTGTTTAGCAAGAAAGCAGCTGGTGTTTGTGAAGGCAATTAGTTAAATCTCCTATCTTCTGTGATTAGAAGCCATGCAAAGCTGCAGGTTTTGTACTAGAGATGTTCAAAGGAGATTTCATTCATTTTTTCCTTTAATGAACAGTCAATAGTCCATGAAAACAGATGGAGCAGTACATTTATCAAAAGATTCTTCAATATTTTTGTTTATGAGGAAAAGCAGAGGATTGTTTAATTTTTTAAAAAGCATCACTTTATTTGTTTTATCTGCCTAAGTAGTTTATTCCACTGCTATCTGATCCCAGACAAGAGCTTGAATAGTTCACCTGATAGCAGCAGTATGTATTAGCTAGGGTATTGGTGGCAAACCTATGGCACACGTGCCAGAGGGAGCACTCAGAGCCTTCTCTGTGGGCACATGCAGCATCACCTCAACACTATGGAGCTTCTAAGAGTTTGACAAAAGTAAAAGAGGAACATGATTTCTCCACACATGATTTATATTGATTCAGCCATTAATGTACACAAAGCACATTCATTCCCACCTTAAGTTACCAATGCCAAACATGGACACCTACAACCAGTGATGGAATATAACAGGTTTGCACCAGTTCGCCAGAACCAGTAGTAACTTTTCCCAGTGTCCCAGAGAACCAGTAGCAGATTTTTTGGGGGGAACCACCTTTAGGGCTTACCTTTTCACTGGTTCCCGCACTGCGCATGCGCGCCAAGCTCTTGGTGTGCATGCATGCCTATAGTGCTTGGTGCGTATGGACTGCCTCCTTGCTGTCCTCCCAAGCGGGGAGGAGGAAGAGAAGCTGCTAGCCTGAAGCTCCCTATAGCCTGATCCCCAGGGTAAGTGACTCACCTTTGAATGTGGTGTGTCTGTGTGTATTTTAATGTGTATTTAATACCTTTACCTATATTGACATACTATCACAGTTCCTAAAAAGGCCTGGTGGCTGGCAGGCCTGGCGGCCTGGCTTGGGGTTCTTAAGCAAAGTCTTGGAGTTACCTCATCAATAAGCTACACCTGTGCTGTTCCAATTGCTATTCCAATTGGAGAACCCTTAAAGAGGTACAGGTGTTTTACATTTACATTAAGGCATATTATCCTAGAGAATTGGTTAGGCAAAGACTTAGTACCTAACTTCTTTAACTGTTGAAAAGCTGAAAAGTGCCAAAATGAAGCCATCTTGTGGTGAGTTCATTCTGTAGTTCCTTCCATCTGACCTAGTGTGAGAAAGATTAGCCAGAATAAGCTTTAAGCTCTGGTTTAAAAGCTCTGGTTGATTTGTGTTAGGGGTGTGTGTGTGGGTGTATTTTAATGTATGTATGTATTTATTTAATTTATTTTATTTACTTAATTTATTTTTGGGTTTGTGTTGTGAGTGAGTGGGTGGGTGGGTTGAGGGGTGTGTGTGTGTGTGCGCGCGCTTATTTTTATTTTATTTTATTTTATTTGGCCCCACCCACAGCATCATGACATTGCCTCCGCCCACGATGTCATGACATCATGACGTTAGCTCCGCCCACAGTGTGATGACGTCACGGTGGGGTAGTAAAATTTTTGACATCCCACCACTGCCTACAACAAAACATAAATGAAAGTTGATCACCATGGAAATGAGATGCCTGAGGATGGCTGCTGGACTAGAAGGGATAAAATCAGGAATGACATTATAAGGAAAAGAAGTGGAATAGAACCAGTCTTAAACTACATACACAGACAACAAATAAAGTGTTCTGCCTATTTGGAGAGAATGTCTTGAAATTCCATACCATTCAAGACATATGTGGGAAGAGAAGGACAAAGACCACAAGACAGATCCAGAGGAAGGTGGAGAGATAACATTAAAGACTTATTACATGAACACCAAATAACCCCGATGTAGGCTGCTAGAAGTGCCAGACCAAGAACCTTGTATCTCCCTCAACACCGGAAGGGGTAAAAGAGGAAGTAAAGAAGAAGATTCATTAATGCAGTTCCCCTTTCTCTTTCCTGCTCTCTCCCATTACCAGTGGCTATGCTGGCAAAGGCTGATGCAAGTTGCATTTCAACAGTATAGTGTGTGGAGAGGCAGAATGTCCAGAGGGCCAAAGAGTTCCAAGGTCCCATTTAAATTAAATAGATTCTACATCTGACAACTCTCTGCTTAGGAGAACTCTGGGTTTCAGTGGGGTTAGAATTACTGTACAAGTTATTTTTCCATTCTACTTCCTAACCTTGATCCTCTAAAACAGGATGCTCAACCTGTGGCCCATGGGCCGGGTGCGGCCAGTGGCACCATTTCATGTGGCCACCTCCTACCTCCACCACACCTGGAAGCGCCATGTGGTAGAGGAAGGGCAAAATGGCTGTCCAGCCCCCAAAGTTGCCTGAGGGAGTGTTACCTGGGCCCTGGCTTTAAAAGATTGAGAACTCTTGCTCTAAAAATTAAGAGATTTGAAAGAAAGGAAAATAGAATTTATAACCATCATTAAGAATAGAAACTGACTGCATTGATCCAGAGATAGGGCTTGGCTTTTCCTGCCTCATGATCCTTGCTACAGCACTAACATACATAGGTAAAATTAGGGTGGCATGAAAAAGGCATGTTATCTCTTGTTATCTCTTCTGTTTGGGACAGAAGAGATAACAAGTGGATGCAGGAATGTGCTGCTTGAAAAGAGATCACTGTGGATAAACTATAAGGATGCATTAGCTTCCATTTGTTTTCTTTGTTTCACTTGGAAAAACAATATAT
Source organism: Furcifer pardalis (assembly GCA_030440675.1). NCBI lineage: Eukaryota > Metazoa > Chordata > Lepidosauria > Squamata > Chamaeleonidae > Furcifer > Furcifer pardalis. The sequence goes on along the minus strand of CP126896.1, from coordinate 101,941,064 downwards.
GCCTTCAGGACGCTGTGGCCGTGAAAGTGAAATCCCCTTGAAACTGAGAAGTCAAGCCTGACAAAACACGGAACATTTTATTATCAAAAATGAAAGCCTTCTGTCTCTGAGATATGATCTGTTAATAATGTCTGTGTCTATTTTTTTTTAAAAAAAAGATGCATCATGTAATATAATTATGAACATTTAATGCAGAGGTTCTGAGCACTCTTTCCCTCTCCTTTGGACCTCAGAGGACTGCATCATCCTATTCTTTTTCTTCTGCCGTATCCGAATCCAAATATATATTGTATTGGTTTTCAGAACAGGATTTCTAATAGTACAGGGGCACACAGAAGCAGTGCTATGTTTTTTAAAGAAAAAAAGCATGCAGTGTGCACCAATACTTCACAATTATTATTATTATTATTCTGCCATATCTGAATCAGAATATTGGCGATCCTCATGGCGTTCACCCATGAAGACTGTCCTGAGAATATAATGCAGTGGCCTTCTGCATTGCAGCATCTGCCTTCTGCATTGCAGCATGACACCTGTACCACTGATCCAGTTCCATAAGTCACTTTCTGGTCCTGAAGTCCATTTGGCACACAGAAAGTCCTCCTCAGTCCCAGATCAGTACTGTTGAAGCTCCTGCCCTCCCCTCCATCAAGATGGATTCAAGTGGGATTTAATCCACTTAGGGACCCTCACCCGCCCCTGTGGACTTTGGTACCCAAGGCCATTAGTCCTCAGGGTTGTCAGGTTAGTTAACCACTGCCTGACACTCAGCATTGAGTCGCTGGCAGTATGGTCTACTCCAGTGTTTCCCAAATGCTGGTGTTTGGACTTCCAATTCCCAGAAGCTTAAGTCAATTCCCCAAAGCACTGATCAGTCAATATACTGGCTTAGGCTTCTGGGAACTGAAGTCCAAACATCAGCATTTGGGAAACACTGGTCTACTCTACTACCACAGCAGGATAACCTCGCCTGACTTCAGCATCATCCTATAGCCTTAGGTAGAGGTAAAAAGGTAAAGGTAAAAGGTCTCCCATGCTCGAAAGCCAATCATATCCAACTCTACAGTATGCTGCTCATCTCTGTTTACAGCCAAAGAGCCAGCACTGTCTGCATCTGCAGATGTTTCTGTGGTCATGTGGCAGGCATGACTAGATACCAGAATGCACAGAACACTGTTGCCTTCCCACCAAAGGGGTATCTATTTATCTACTTCCAATTTCTTACTCTCAAACTGCTAGGTTGTTAGCAGCTGGGACAGACTATGAGCACCCACTCCGTCACGCAGCACTTGGGTCTAAAGGGTAAATGATTTCATAGTCCCTGCTATTTAGTAACTCCTGGGGCTACAACCCTGTCAGTCCTGGCTGCACTACACCACTGAATATTATGTTGGCTTGTGGCTTGTGAGAGTCATAGTCATGCGCCTCAGGGGAAAAAAATCTAAAACTCCCAGTATTTTAGGCCACAAACAGGACTTAGAGAGAGCCTATAATTAGGGATAATAACACATTAATTTAGTAGACTTCAAAGGAGTGCCATGCTAAGTCCTGAAGATGGTCATCAAACAAAGCAAGCCACTTTGCATACTCCAGGTGATGAGATGATCAGAGGATCATATTAGTTAAAGATTTCTGTCTTCCATCCAACTTTAAGATCTGTTAATCTCAGGATTACCAGCTTTTGATTCCCTAAAATATTTGCAGCCTAAGTATATTATCACATGCTTCTCTCCTCTTTTTTTCTACATGCAGTTCTGTCTCTTGAGAAAATTGCACGGGGGGGGGGGAATACACCTGCAGTGTGTTCTTACAGAGATAAGCCTTTCCTACAGGTGCCAGTTGAAAAAGGCAACCTGTGCAGGTTCATTTTACTTTCTCTGCAGCTTCAGCTAATTGCACCTCACAAAAACTGCCAGTAGCAGTATTCAATAATTGCACAAGTTGATTGCTCAATAATGATTTTAAAAATGTCCTTAATCATATTACTGTAGGATGTTAATTCTGAAATGCATGAATGATTTTATACTGATGTCTTGGGAAATATGCAGCAGCTATAGCTACACGCTCTAAGAAAATCTGCTGTGACTGCCATTACTGCATATGATGACAAGCTCTACTGCAGGTTAAAAATGGTGCCCAATTCTCATTTTTCTGCTCTGTCTGCTTGTACACATGTCCCTGTGAGCAGAAAGGACTCTGGAGGGCAATGGAAGGTGATGGTGGAGGGCAGAGAGGCAAAGGCAGGCATAGGGGTGGGTTGATGCTGGCAGGTACAGAAAAGAGGCAGAGAATGGAATGCATTGCATTAAATTACAGTAAAATAAGGTGTGTGTTGCCAGCAGGTTTGTGCCTGTTTACACCCTCTGGATTATTGCAAAGAAGGAGTTCTAGCTTAGATATTATCTTGCAAATACAAGTTTGCTGACCTGTCATTCACATGTGTGAGAATGCTGATTGTGATACAGCTCTGATGTTACTCTGTATTACAGCTTGGGTATGTTATAGTTATAGTCTGGCCAGGTTATCCTGCTATGGTAACAGAGTAGATCATACTGCCAGCGACTTAATGCTCATCGTCAAGTGGCAGTTAACTAACCTGACAACCCTGAGGACTAACAGCCTTGGGTGGCAAAGTCCACAGGGAAAGGTGAATGTCCCCAAGTGGATCCATCTTGATGGAGGGCAGCAGCTTTTGGTTAGTCCAGGGTTGGGCCGGGAAATGAAAGAAAAAGCCACTTCATCAATGCTGGTCTGGAGCTGAGGAGGACTTTGTGTGCCAAAAGGGCTCAGGACCAGAAAGTGATGTGGGGAACTGGATCAGTGGCATGGGGGGGGGGGGTCACACTGCGATGTGGAAGGAAATGGAAGGCCACTGCATTATATTGTTTCCAGGACAATCTTCATGACTGATTGCCATGATCCAGCCATGAACTAGCCAGTGTTTCCCAAATGCTGGTGTTTGGACTCCAGTTCCCAGAAGCCTAAGCCAGTATATTGACTGATCAGTGCTTTGGGGAATTGACTTAAGCTTCTGGGAATTGAAGTCCAAACACCAGCATTTGGGAAACACTGATCTAGCCAATATTTGGAACTGGATATATCACAAGGTAATAGCAGTTGTAGAAGTAGTAGTCGTAGCAGCAGGAGCAGTAATAGTTACAGTTGTGAACTACAGCTGGGAGAATGGGCCTGCTGGCTGAGAGATTCTGAGCAATCTAGTCCAAAAAAATAACCTTTCCAACTCTTTACTGAACGAGGATGTGGATTAACTTTTAATTCACGCCTCCTGACTTTCAATCTCTGATTTAGGTAAAATGAATGTGTTGTCTGAAATAGCATGTGCTATCAAGTTGATTCCAACTTATGGTGATCCTTTCCAGGGTTTTCTAAGTAAACAATACATAGGAGTTGTTTATCATTCCTTTCCTTGTCTAAGGGGAGCTTTTGGGACTTTGCAGCTCGCTCAAGGCTATACAGACTGGCTCATCTACAGGGAGGCACACTGGGGAATTGAACTCTCAGCTGCTGGCTCCACAACTAGGTTCCTAATAGATACCTGAGCTATCCAATCAGCTATAATCATGTGTCATCTGGTGAATTCTGACTTATGTCAACCTTTTTCTAGGTAGACAGTACTGAGAAGCGGTTTACCAATCCCTTCTTCTTGGGACATCCTGGAATTGTGCACCTTGCCCAAAGCCACACAGATTAGCTCTTCTGGAATACACCGTAGGGATTCGAATTTATTTATGGTTATCCTTTCCAGGGTTTTTCTAAGTAGAGAATACTTTGTAGTTTGCAAATCATTTGCAAGCGCTTTGAAGAACTTTTTGTTCTCAGCTGATTAGTTTTATGTGCTACCCTGATAAATATACAAAATACAATATCAGATAGCATTGGATTATCACTTCATGTGCCTCTTTTTGTTGATCTTAGCCAGGAGACATTGAGTGGGGTGAAGAGATTAAGTGAAGGTCAGGAGAAACATATATTCCCCTCATCTAAACATCTAGTCCACAGGAAAAAGAATATGTTTATGCTGCCAACATTTAAACAAAACAAAGTAGCCAAAAACATACAAACAAGAGCTGGCATTTGTTCAGAAAATTCATGCTGTTTTTTAGGTACATTCTCACATCACAATAAGCCTTGGTTTGTGTCAACCATGGTTTATTCCTGAAGCCATTAATTCCCTTGAAAACAACTACTATAAAGAAACTATGCCTTGATTTCCCCTATTTACTTTCCTCTCCCATTTCTTTTGAGAACCTGGGATGAACAGTTGGAGAAATTAGGTAAGGGTAAAGGTTGTCCTTGCTTGAAAGCCAGTCGTATCTGACTCTAGGGTTCAATGATCATCTCTGTTTATAGCCAAAGACCAGCTCTATCTGCATCTGCAGACATTTCTGTTGACATGTGGCAGGCATGCCTCAATACTGGAGTGCAGGGAATACTGTTTACCTTCCCACCAAAGTGGTCCCTATTTATCTACTTGCAATTTCTTGCTTTCAAACTGCTAGGTTGGCAGGAGCTGAGACAGAGTGGGAGTTCACTCTGTAATGCTTCATTTGGGTCTCAAATTGCTGACCTGCTAACCTTCTAGTTGTCAAGTTCATCATCTTAACCACTAAGCACTGGGGAAAATAACTAATCACAAATTGTGGGTTTGGATGTCATGCTCAATCATGGTTTATACAAGAGTTTAACAAGATTTGGCTTAGCAAAGGCAGCTTGGCACTTCAGAGGTCAGATTTCAATATATCTCGTAAATCTGATGTTATATACAGTATTACAATTCTGTGGCTTGTCATAGTATACAGATGTAGTATACAGATGTAGTTACTGATCACAGCTATACAAAAAATTTTTTTTTCCTGGCATGAACTTTTGCAATTGTTTTATTCTAATTTCAGGCTGCTGATTACAAATATGATCTCAGATTTGCTCTATCACATCACATTTTTATGCTATTGGCCAACCCAATTGTCATTCCTGAGTGCATGTTGGTGTGAGTCAGTTATAGAATTATAGTGATAAAATTAGTGATTATACTGTGATGTTATGTAGATAACCTTATTTATGTATATATTTTTAGTGCAGTTTGTGATATAACAACGGACACAACATCGGAAAGAAGGAAATGCCGTAATGACGCAGATATCTTCTGTTACATCTATGGCAGCTTCACCTTGTGGGATCCAAGGCGCAACATCACTACCTTTGTCAAGAGGGTGTATCTTGCCTACTTTAAGGTACCACTGGGAGACCAAGACAAACGTTGGGCTCCTCATACAGTGTGCAAAACCTGTGTCGAAACGTTGCGGTCATGGGCTAAAGAAATGAATTATAAGCTGAAGTTTGGTGTGCCAATGATTTGGAGAGAACCAAGGAACCATGTAGATGACTGCTACTTTTGCTTTGTCAATGTCAAAGGTTTCAATAAAAAGAACCGACACCGATACAATACCCCGACATCCCGTGTGCCAAACGACCAGTTGGACCCTGTGAGGAAATACCTGTGCCTGTATATACAGAGCTACCAGAGATTGATGTTGAATCACATAGTTCATCCGGTTCTACTACACATGATGAGGATAATGATGCTCTAACCTATACGCCATCTGATGCAGATTCTGTTCGTCTGTTTAGTCAACCTGAATTGAATGATCTGGTAAGAGATTTGTATTTGCCAAAGCAGTCTGCAGAGTTGTTGGCTTCCACGCTGAAGGAGAAAGCAGCCAAGCGAAAGTACTTCCAATCTGATGGTCCACTTGTTTATTATAATGATGTTAAAGGACTTCTTCTCCGTATAGGACGGCCTACATATGATTCCAGTGAATGGAGACTTTTTATCGACAGTAGTAAAAGGAGTTTAAAATGTGTGTTATTGCACAATGGAAATATGTTTGGTTCAATCCCAATAGGACACTCCGTACAAATGAAAGAAGAGTATGGCAATATAAAGACAATTCTGGATAGATTGGATTACACACATCATGGATGGGTGATCTGTGTTGATTTGAAAATGGTAAATGTTTTGCTGGGCCAGCAAGGAAGTTGCATCAAATACGCTTGCTTCCTTTGCTATTGGGACAGTAGGGCTACAGTAAAACACTGGGTGGAAAAGACCTGACCACCAAGAATCAGTTTGATGCCTGGTGACAAGAACATTACGAATGAACCTCTGGTTGGTAGGAATAAAATTGTATTACCTCCACTGCACATAAAACTTGGGTTAATGAAGCAATTCGTCATAGCCCTGAATCACACTGGAAACTGTTTCAGCTATATATGTACAACCTTTCCAGGTCTCAGCATGGAGAAGAAAAAGGCAGGAATATTTGATGGCCCCCAAATTGGAACTCTCATCAGGGATCCACACTTTCTTCCAACAAAGATGGCGGCAGAGGCTAGAGTTTGGAATGCATTCACCGATGTTATTTGGAGTTTCCTTGGCAACAAGAAAGTGGACAACTATCGAGAGATTGAGGAGGAGGAGCTCTTGAGTTTCCAAGCACTTGGATGTAGAATGACCATCAAGATCCACTATTTACATAGTCACTTGGCCAACTTTCCAGAAAACTTGGGTGACGTGAGCAAAGAGCTTGGTTAACGTTTTCATCAAGACATTAAAGCAATGGAAGAACGTTATCAAGGCCGATGGAACACCAACATGATGGCAGATTGGTCCTTGATGAGAGACATTACACACGTTGAACGTCGCAGAGCGTCCAAGAAAAGGTCGTTCATGGCGATGTAAGGTCGATATATTTTCATATCTTAACGTTTCAATTCTTATACGTTAATATGCTCTCAACTTTGTGCTTCAGTTCATAATTATATATGTTTGTTCAATACAGTATTGCATATTGGATGTTATTTTATTAGGTCCATATGTCTGTTTAGCTCGACGAATATGATGATAAATTTGCTGTTCGTAGGTATATTGCAATATTTGAGATCTCAAAAACCTGATGTGCTAGAAAAAAAAATGGATGCCAGATTCAGAATCAGCACCTCAAAATTACCTTAGAATCGTTAGAGTACCTCATGCCAGAAAAATTGTGTTGACCAGTGAATCAGAAGAAAGCAGCTCCTTGTGGCTTAGTGGTTAAATGCTGAGCTGGAGACTGAAGGGCCGGGTGTTGATACCGGAGAGCTACACTTGGGGACATGAAAGGAGCCTTATTCGGGTGTCCCCTAAAAATCCATTCAACCCACAGTAATCTCTGACATAAAATTATTATTATTATCAGAAGAAAGCCAAACTGTAGAAGGTTTGGCCCTGGAGGCCAAGCGAGATTAACTGAGCATACACTAACGGCTACTGGACCATAGCTATATCTAGTCCAAATAATCATTCCCCCCCCCCCCCCATTTCTGCGCCAGTCCAAAGAATAATCTGAAACTACAGAGAGCAGTCTATTGTTTGCAGGATGATTTGAAGGTCATAGCAAGATACTATATATCTGGAGTAATGTGGAAATAGGGTAGAAAAAACATGTAAGAGGGTGAAAGGAGTAGGGCAGGTACAGATACCTATGACCCATTTTTATTATTTCACACCACCCAAACCATTGATAACTACTCATTGAACAAAGCTCATTGTCCATGAATGACCTCGAGAAAATTGTGTACATAATGGTCTATGGCAAACACTCAATTCACATTCCCTGCATTCATGTTTTATCTTCTTATGCCTGCAGTTCTGCTGTACTTCAGTTTGAATTATTGACATTATCTTCTGCAGTGTAGTATTACACTGCCGGTTCTTTTTCTTCCAACATTTTTCTCCTTCCTGGCGTGTTCTGCAATGTTCTCGTGATAAGTTGATTTGACTTTCTGAAATGGGTCCTGCCTATTCTCTCTCTCCCACTCAAAACAATCCGCTTAGTGTATGTTCATATTTTTTTCTCTCTCCAGAATCATACGATTGTGATGTAGAAATCTGGTGAGCAAAATCTCAGCCCCTCTGATGTTCTACGCCTGATTTCTCTGTGTGTATATTTGTGGGAGGAGAAGCGAGTTGTGTGTGCGTAAGCTAGGAATGCCTCTAAAACTCCTTACAAAGTATTCCCTACAAATTGCTGAAAGCCCCGATACCCAACGATAATAGGCCTTTCAAATGACTGTAAAGACACATTCCCATGACCTCTTTACTGTTTTGAAGGGTTACAACTTGTCTGAAAGTCACCCTTGAAGGGAGAGATAGGGGAGCTGGGCAAAATAAAAAGGACAGCATAGAACTTTTCTCAGGAAGGGAAAAAACCCAAACAATGTAAGGGACAAAACAAGTAACAAGTTTAAAAGTGTCTTAGCACCATAAATCAGATCTTGTTCTGAGCGTTTTGTTGTATTCAGAGCTAGAAATGCAAATAATAATGAGGCATTTTAACTGTAATATATCTGAAAACAGTGCCTTGTGAAACTATGTACTCCTTGACCTGCAAGTTAGTGACAAATTGTGGGGTAGACGCATCACAATAAAATATCTAAAGAAGTGTGTGTATATCAGCTTTCTTTCTTTTTTGCTTTTATTATATGCCCACAGACTCAATTAAGTTGTCTTTTATAAATCGACAATAGTTTTTGAACCTAGTTCCAAATGATGGCTTCAGTGCAAAAATACACTTAGCGCTAAATTGGTCGTTAAATTTCATGGTTTCATTATTTATGGTCTGTAACTATTGCTTTACTGTTCGTATTTTATATTTTAATAAGGTCAGCAGTTCAAAACCTGAGTACTGCATGATGGAATGAGCACCTGTCTCTGTCCCAGCCCCTGCCAACCTAGCAGTTTGAAAGAAAGAAATTGCAAGTGGATAAATAGGGACCATTTCGGTGGGAAGGTAAACAGCATTCCGTGCACTTTGGTGTCTAGGCATGCCTGCCACATGTCCACAGAAAGGTTAGGTTAGACTTTAAACTGCCAAAATGAAGCCACCTTTTTGTGAATTCATTCCATAGTTCCTTTCACCTGACCTAACGTGAGAAAGATTAGGGGCACAAGGTTGTTGGTGCCTGGGGTACATGCCCAATTGTGTTTCAAAAATACCACAATCTGTGAGGAAGCACTTTCTCTCAAAATTATCTTTATCTTCCAAGCTCTTTTTTTAAAAGAACTTTTGCCTTTTTTTACCATCTTTAATAAACAAAACCTCTATTTAATTGTCTAGGTTTTTGGCTAACGAGGGTTTTATAATATTAAAACTAGATCTTCCTTTGACTAGCTGCTGGAAGCCTTGATGCAGTGATGGGATGATGCCGGTTCCAACCGGTTCCATAGAACCGGTACGAACAATCCTGGAGGGGTCTCCGGGAGGGTAGACCTTTTTTTGAGGCATCTGGTTCCGACGCCTCAAAAAAAGAAAACTTTTTTAAAAATTGGTGCCAAAACGGCTCCAATTTTGTGCGCATGCGGAGAAGTCAATCTGATGCATGCAGGCTGCAATTTTGAATCGTGCATGCGTCAGATTGAGTTTCTGCGCATGTGCGTTAGTTTTTGCCAGAACCGGACCTTATTGGAGTAGCTCCGGAGGCAGAGGAAGCCGCAGGAGGTGGTGGCGTGGCTAGCCAGGCAGCCCAGGGCCTCCCGGCTGCAACCTTCAGTGGGTGGCCCCAGACCTCAGTGCCTGGCAGTGGAGAAGGCTGCAGGAGGAGGTGGCATGCCTAGCTGGGCGGCCCAGGACCTCCCGGCCAGAACCCTTAGCGGACGGCTCCAGGCCTTGGTGCCTGGCAGGGGAGAAGGCCACAGGAGGAGGAGGCACGCCTAGCTGGGTGGCCCAGGGCCTCCCAGCTGCCCGGCTAGGCACACCTCCTCCTCCTGCGGCCTCCACCACCGCCAAGCGCCGAGGCCTGGGGTTGCCAGCCGCGCTGCCTCCTCCTGTAGTCGCTGCTGGGCACTGAGGCCCGGGGCCGCCCACCAAGGGTTCCAGCCGGGAGGCCTCCTCCTCCTCCTGCGGCCTCCGCTGCTGGGCGCAGAGGCCCAGGCCACCCGTTGAGGGTTGCAGCCGGGAGGCCCTGGGCAGCCTGGTTAGCACGCCTCCTGCTCCTACGGCCTCCGCTGCTGGGCGCAGAGGCCCAGCCCGCCCACCAAGGGTTGCGGCCGGGAGGTCCTGGGCCATCTGGCTAGGCGCGCTGCCACCTCTGGCAGCAGAGGAGGCCAAAGGAGGAGGTGGCGCGCCTAACCAGGCGGCCCAGGGCCTCCCGGCCGCAACCCTTGGCAGCCGGCCCGGGCCTTGGTGCCTGGTGGAGGATGAGGTCATAGGTGGCGGAGGATGAGGTCACAGGTGGCGGTGGCCCAACAGAAGAGGAGGCCGCAGTCGAGGTGGCTCGTCGGCCCCAACATCGTGGGGGCTTGTCTGCCTTGAGGGAGCTCGGCCGCTTCCAAGGGTAAGTACTGTTTTGTATTGTTTGGCTTTTAAGTGAGGGGTTTGTGTTTGGGGTGTGTGTGTGTGTGTGTGTGTGTGTGTGTGTGTGTGTTTATTTAATTTTTATTTTATGTCTTTCTTTTATTTATTTAATTTAGTTACGGTTTTGTGTTATGGTTGTTTGGGTGTGTGTGTGGGTTGCGGTGTGTGTGGGGGTTGCGGTGTGTGTGTGTGTGTGTGATTTCAATTTAATTTTATTTATTTTAATTTATTTACGGTTTTGTGTTGTGGGTGGGTGGGTTGAGGTGTGTGTGTGTGTGTGTTTAATTTTAATTTTATTTATTTAATTTTTTAAAAAATATATTTTTTATTTTTAGGCTCCGCTCACAATGTCATGACATCATGACGGTGGCCCCGCCCATGACGTCATGACGTTGGCCACACCCACGACATCTGTGACATCAGGGAGTGGTAGAAAACCTTTTATCATCCCATCCCTGCCTTGATGTCTTTGTGGGTGTGGTGGCGATTCTGTCTTGCAGGCTTGGTGAAAAGATCTTAAGTGCCTAACCTTTTGGATTCGTGGAATATCCTAAAAGCACTGCTCAGTTGGGATAGACTGGAGAGTTGGGAGGCACTGTGGGCAGGTAGGTTCCCTAGCCATCACCACGTTTGACCTTCCTGGGCTCATCTACTCCAGGAGAAACAGGATATAGAGTGGCTCCCTGAATGATACCGTCAGATGGCTGAGGGAAGAGGTATACTTTGGTGCCAAACAAATGTAAACAGGAAGTCTCAGGTTTGATTCTTACTATCTCCAATGAGGACCATTGGGGGAGAATTCTTTGCGTGAAACTAGAGAACTGCTGTTTTATATTTTTGGACCTCAATTGCCAAATTCCCTAAAATTCTGTTCCTAGGGAATTCCACACCCTAGAAACAGTAAAGAGGCCCTTTTCCAGACAGATCAGATGTCAGGCAGCAGGTATACTAGCTTTAACTGTCCAAGGGCCCTTCTGTTCACTTCCAAAATCCAGGCATCCAGGGTAAGGGATGAATCCAAATCATCCCATTTGCAAACCTGAGTTTTTAGGGAAGTATAACCAACCCCATAAAGAGGCCACAGTGGTTAGTGGTTAATATGCTGAACTTGATGATGAAAATATTGGAAAGTCAGAAGTTTGAGACTCAAGTGCTTCACGACGGATTGAGCTCCTGTCTTTGTCTCAGCTCCTGCCAACCTAGCAGTTTGAAAGCAAGAAATAGGTACCACTTTGGTGGGAAGGTAAACAGCATTCCATGCGCTTTGGCATCTAGTCATGCCTGCCACATGACCATGGAAACATCTGCAGGTGACCCTTGTTGGAAAGGTAGTAGTATCTGACTCTAGGGTTCAGTGCTCATCTCTGTTTATAGCCAAAGATCCACCACTGTCTACAGCTGCAGACGTTTCCATGGACATGTGGCAGGCATGCCTCAATACCGGAGTGCAGGGAATACTGTTTACCTTCCCACCGAAGTGGTCCCTATTTATGTACTTGCAATTTCTTTCTTTCAAACTGCCAGGTTGGCAGGAGCTGGAACAGAGATGGGAACTCAGTCCATCATGCAGCACTCAGGTGTCGAACTGCTGACCTGCTGACCTTTCAGTTCTATCAAGTCCAGCATCTTAACCACTAAGCCACCACAGTCCCGTGTAATTAGGTTACCTCAAAATAATTAAGAGCATAAACTCTCTCTCTCTCTCTCTCTCTGTGTGTGTGTGTGTGTCTCTGTCTCTGTGTGTGTGTGTTTGGGGACGACGACTATATAACCACCTACACTACCCAGAGCTCAATGGAGAGGTAGAAGAGAAGCATGAAATCATCTTGTTACTTAAGATCTGGTGAGGCTCATTTTGAATTGTTTATAGGAGACTGTTAAGGCAGCTGTCTTAATTTAAAAATACCTTTAATGTAAAGAACAGATTGTTTCCGATCCTGTTCTAGCCATTTTCATCTCCAGCAGCATTGTATCAGCACCACAACCAGCAGTTGGTCTTTTGTAAAACTGTCAGTGGATTTTAACTTCCCATTTGCAGAGATTGGCAAACTTACTTTTTGGAGTACAGTTTCAAGAATCCCCCAGAAAGTGTAGCTATTTCCATTCTTTTGAACTATAGTTGGGGGGGAATGTAACATTTCCAACCTCTCAAGCCTGTTGAGAACTATGTCAAAAATTTTGTATTATACCTGAAATAGCTCTTTTTCAACTGCTGTATCAGATTCTGAATATTGGCTATCCTCATGGCAATCAGTCACGAAGGGTGTACTGGAAGCAATACAATGCAGTGACCTTCAATTTGCCTTCTGCATCACAGCATGAAGCAAGTACCAAGGATCCAGTTCTGCAAGACACTTTCTGGTTCTGAGTCCTTTTGGTCCACATTGGCCACAGGCCAGTATTAATGAAGCTGCTGCTCTCCATCAAGATGGATTCAAGTGGGATTTAATCCATGTGGGGCCCATCACCCTTCCCTGTGGATTTTGCCATCTATTCTAAGGCCATTAGTCCTGAGAGTTGTCAGGTTAGTTAACCACCACCTGATGATCGATGTTGAGTCACTGGCAATATGATCTACTCTATTACCAAAGCAGGATAACCTGGTCAGACTTGCATATTATTGCTTGGAGAATCCCTCATCATCCCTCATGTCCCAACTGCTGTGAGCACTGAAACTGACCACAGAGGGAACAGGGAAGCCACAGGTGAGTGGCAGGTAGTGTCATTGTCATTGGTAGCAAAAATATTGTAGCACTTTGACTTTGTGAGCAGAGGTTCTGTGCTAGAACACGGAGAGAGAGAGTTGGGACAGTTATACCATGACTCCTAGTTTGTGATGATAGGAATTGTGCCTCTGAAGGCACAGTAGCTGAAGTCTGAACTTTGTGGCTGGGCAGCAATTTGGATTTGCCCTTCTCTGTTCCTCATCCAGCACTCTAACTACAACATTTCACTGCTCTTCCAAAAACATACACCAATTTGTTTCCTTCTGATTGGTTCCATTCATGCCTTCCCCATCTTGAAGCTGTTCCAGGAGAGTTGGTCATGCTGGAGTGGGACAATGGGTGGAACTATACTGTTAGAATATATCAGGGAAACTTATTCGTTGCGGGTTAGCTGAAAAGTGCGACAACCCTACTTATTCACATATGCCCACACTGTGATGCTTTCCCCCAGTGTTTTAATCTGGTGTAGTACAATGTGGGTGAAGGAATTGAATAATCATGTGCCCTCAAGTCGACACTAACTTCAAGTGACCCTTTCCTGGGTTTTCCAGGTACAGAGTACTCAGGAGTGGTTTACAAGCCCTTTCTTCTGGAGGCACCCTGAGACTGTGCAGGTTGCCCATGGCTACATAAGCTGGCTCTATTTTCAGGAGGCACAGTGGGGAATCGAGCACCCAACCCCTGGCTCCACAGCAGAGAATCTAAACCACTCCGCTATCTAGTTACAATTTTTAAAAGAGGCTCAAAAAACTGATTTTCCACTTGTACACAAGGAGGCAGGAAGGGTAAGATTTCAAAGACACATCAGTTGAGGAGCAAAGAGAGATGTAGAAGTTGGGAAGAGACAGGCACACAACTGATGTTGGTAAGGGAGCAGTCCTGCAGTGTATCCTTAACAACTAGAGCAGAAAAGAACTAGATTGGGTGCCATTTTGAACTGCAAAATGACTTTCTTGTCATTTTGTATGACAAAAGCCACAGTGGTCTTTCTGAAGTGTGTAGTTTTGGCCAATGAAAGCTGAACATCTGGAGTGTTTTGGGTGTTCTGTTTAGTGCTAGCTAAAAAACCCTCACATTTTGCTTTAATAAGCAAGCTTTGATTCCCACCCCCACCTTTGCAATCAATGTTTCCAATTGGCAGCTGAGCAAGCATCCTTGGGGAATATACAGTAGCGAGACATTCATCCTGTTTGCATCCAAAGTCAACAACAGCAGATGCTTTGGCAGTAATTATGGGGATGCCATTCTGAAGCAGCCTCTTTCAACAGCACGACATTCACCAGCAGAAACTGCTCTTGTGTTCCATTTCCCATCTCATTATGTTGACAGAAAAAAGAAGTAAGACTGTCACAATCACAATAAATTATCTGGCCTTAACTAAACTAGTTTCAGCACAATAAACAGAGCCAACCTTACTGTTGAGCAGATTGAAGCAACCACCTTCCGCAACTTTTAGGGAGAAAAGTCCTTCTTTAGAGACATTTCTGGAGATCAATCTGGGTGGCTTTGAACAACTAAAAATGACAAGATAAGACACCAACATTAAATAAACAATCACAATGAACCAAACACGGTGTAACACTCTTCCTAATGACAGGGCATCCCTGTTGCTTATTTCCCACTCACCCCTGCCTTGTCTGTCATTTAACATTTCAAATACAGTAAAACATCGGATAACGTTAAAACTTGGTTCCACAAGTCTTGGTGTTATCCGATTTTTAGTGTTATCCGATGCATGTTAAAACCTATGGGATGGATCGGATAATGTTAAAACTCCATAGAGATACATTGTAACTGCACAGGGTTTAGCGGTTGTTATCCGATGCATCCCATAGGATTGTAACGTTATTCGATGCAATTCTCCCCCACCCCCAGATTACTTAACGTTATGCGGTTTTAGCATTATCTGAGGTAAATGTTATCCGAGGTATTACTGTACTTCAAAAAATGCTGTGTGAGCTTGACTGCAGAAATTAGGAAGGTTGGTGTAAAAACGAATGACATGAAGGCAAAATATATGCTATCAAGCAACCAGTGGAACTTCCGAATAAGAACTCCAAATGAACTCAGTAAGCAGGCTGACCACTACGTTTATTGCAGCCGTCTGACTGGGATGAACGAAGAACAGAGAGCAGAACTTGCCAGAAGAAAGAAAGCAGGATGGGCAGCATTTAACTCCACCAAAGAAATCATGCTAAATGAGAAAAAGGGTGGGGGTATAAATATAATAAAATAAAATTTAATTTTTTTTTAAAATAAACTCGACAAAAAACAATGCACCAACCTTTAAAATCCAACAGTACTACCTGTGCTTCTCTACAGGAGTGAAACATGGTCATTAACCAAGGCTGAGGAAGAAGAACTCTCAAGTTCCGTAAGAACCATGGAAATATCAGTGCTAATGGTGTCCTTTCCTGACCACATCCCTAACGCCCAGATAAGAGCACAAAGCAGAATCAACAAAGCTGTTGTCAAATATAATAAGCTGAGCTGAACATATTTCTTGAATGACAGACAGGTGTTTAACATCAGCAGTCATTGAGTGATATCCCAGAAGAATAAAAAGACCCCTTGGCAGGCCCTCCAAAAGATGAGAAGATCCAATTGTGAAATGTTTTGGTCAAACCTGGAGAAGAAGAGTGTGGCAGTGAAAGGAATGCAAGTGAGTTGCAACCAGCAAGAACTCATCATACAATTGCGCTCATCTCACTCACTAGCAAGGTCATGCTCAAGATCTTACAAGCTAGGCTTCAGCAGTACATGGATTGAAAACTTCCAGAAGTACAAGCTGGGTTCCGAAGAGGCAAGGGAACTAGAGACCAAATTGTCAACATTCGCTGGATCATGGAGAAAGTAAGGGAGTACCAGAAAAATGTCTACTTCTGTTTCATTGACTACACCAAAGCCTTTGATTGTGTGGATCACAATAAACTGTAGCAAGTCCTTAAAGAGATGGGAGTACCAGACTACCTCATCTGGCAGAAATTGAAGAAGACCTAAAGAACCTCTAGATGAGGACGAAAGAGGAAAGTGCAAAAGTTGGCCTGAAACTCAACATCAAAAAACCCAAGATCATGGCATCCAGCCCCATCACTCCCTGGCAAATAGAACGGGGGGAAAGGGAGCAGTGACAGACTTCACCTTCTTGGGATCTAAGATTGCTGCATATGGTGACTGCACCTGTGAAATAAAAAGATGCTTACTTCTTGGGAGGAAAGCTATGGGAAACCTAGGCAGCATATTAGAAAGTAGAGACATCACCTGGCCAACAAAAGTCCGCATAGTCAAAGCAATAGTCTTCCCATTAGTGTGTATGGTTGTGAGAGCAGGACCATAAGGAAGACTGAGCACAGAAGAACAGATGCCTTTGAACTGTGGTAGAGAAGACTTTTGAGAGTCCCCTGGACTACAAGGAGATCAAATCAGTCCATCCTAAAGAAAATCAACCCTGACATCTCTTTGGAAGGACAAATACTGAATACTCAAGTACTTTGGCCACCAAATGAGAAGAGAGAACTCACTGGAGAAGGGCCTGATGCTGGGAAAGATCAAAAGCAAAAGGACAAGGGGGTGGCAGAAGCTGAGATGGCTAGATGGCATAATTGAGGCAGTGGGTGTAGATCTGGGCAGGCTACAGAGGATGGCAGATGACAGAGGAGCCTGGCGTGCTATGGTCCATGGGGTCACAAAGGGTCGGACTCAACTGTGCAACTGAACAACAGCCACCTTGTACTGCTACTCTCTGAAGCTGCTCTGTCATGACCTTATCAATACCAATTGCACTCAGATGTTTCTTCAACTTTCTTCAACCCCAAGACTCCTATTGTTACTGGCATCAATATTGCTCTTTTCTCCCAGAGATGCTGTGCTTAAGTTCTCAAATCCTGATATCTCATTAGCTTTTACTTCTCTTTTTTTCTACCCAACCATCACCTGGGATCACCACACCAACCAGGACGTTCGCTTTTGAGGATATCAGAATAGTATTCTTATTCTTAAACGTCACTTGCATTTTTAATGATGCATTACTTATTGCATCCAGGGTTGCTCTTATGTGGTTAACTCTTGTTGGTTAATTAGTCTGGAAAATCGAAATGTATATTATAATAATTAAGTAATTAAAACTCCTGTCTTCCTGCAGCATCAGCAAGCAAAACAAACAAGACTTTCGCCAGTCAGTCTAGGTCAGGTATGTATCTGTGTGTGTGTGTGTGTGTGTGTGTGTGTGTGTGTGTGTGTGTGTGTGTGTGTGTGTGTGTGGCACAGTAGGAAACTGTGTCACTGTCACACATATCCAAACTTAGATTGATTCTTATTCCCAGTGTGACCCAGTGACAGATTCCAGCCTCCGTTTCCTCCTCCTCCCCCTCTTCTTTCCATTTCTTCCTCACCCTTATTCCACACTCTTATAATTTCTGATCTGTTTGAACAAAGGGAGAGGATCCTGGAAACATAGTATTAATATTGCTGTTTAAAACAAGATTAATCATAGTTTGGAAACGAGTCCCACTCGCCAAACCACATACTTGCATTGTGGCGTGAGTTAGTCCAAACCTTTTTCTGATTGGCTGACAGGCTCTCCTGATGGTCTATGAGAACTTTGTCAGTTTCCCATTGGTCTGAAATGTTGCTTATAAAGTAACAGAGTTGGAGTAACATGAAGCAGTGGGAGAAAAAAAAATCCTAGGGCTTGTCATGTGATTTCATTAATTCTTCTGTGTTTCTGGGGTTTCCTTCATTCATAACTGGAATGCTAATTGTCCTCATAGTAAATAATCTTAAGCAGGGGGAAAATGCTTTCCTGTATCTTGTGGGAATGCGGCTTTTTAAACTCACTTCAGGATGAAAATTATTAACTGAGTGAAGAAGTGCAGTGAATTTTTGTAGGTTTTCAA
The DNA here is from genome assembly GCA_030440675.1 of Furcifer pardalis. Taxonomy (NCBI): domain Eukaryota; kingdom Metazoa; phylum Chordata; class Lepidosauria; order Squamata; family Chamaeleonidae; genus Furcifer; species Furcifer pardalis. The sequence goes on along the minus strand of CP126896.1, from coordinate 101,923,031 downwards.
TAAAGCCACAGTGAAACTATTTTAAAAAAGTCCCTCAAGTCACTTTCTCTAAAAAATATATTTCCCCCTTCTTACTTGTAGGAGTCTGTCCCAGGGCCGTAGCCAGGGTAGGCTTGGCCCACCCTGAGTTAGCAGTTTGCCCACCGTGGCAAAGCGTGGTTTCCTACAGGAATCCATTGAAAAGAGGCTTTGTTGCCCATCCTGAAAAAATATTCACCTACCACATCTAGAATCCTGGCTATGGCCCTAGTCTGGCCGGACATCCTGTTACAGTAATGGAGTAGACCATACAGCCAGTGACTCAATGGCAAGTGTTGGGTGGCAGAGGTGGGTTGAACTTGATGGTCCCCCTGGGTGAAGGAAATGCCACTGGAAACCATCATATTGGCCCCAACGGCAAAATGAGCGGAGGAAGAACCACTTCACTATTCTGATTCCCTATGGTCATGGAAGCGGAAGAGGCCATGCCAGATGGACTGGCTGTGAAGGTGCACCTTGTTAATATCCTCAGGACTGCAGCAGTCCATTGCAGTCCCGGTGTTAAATCCTGCACGTCTCATTTCTTCCGTGCCACAGGAGATGGCTTTGTGATCATAGTGTGTTGGTCACTTCATGGCAAGCTGGGATCCACCTTCAACAAATTCACGTCAAAGGCATTTTTTCTGAAAACGAGTTTGGGGTAGATTAAGTAGGGAGTTCAGTCCCTCTAGAGAAGTCTAGGGTAGGTCACTAGGTTACAGATTCTCTTCAGAGAAACCCCGGACTTTCTCAGACTTGTAGGAGGGCTTCATCCAAGAGAAAAACAGGAACAGTGAACAGGTTTCCTTGAAAGATGGTTATTTCCAACCACTGCTGGCAATCCCCTAAAATGCGCAGTTCTTTGGGTTGTCTAACTTGTTCTAGTGTGCATTCTCCACTTACATAAAAGATAGTGAAGGCTAGTTCCATATATGGTTTTTATGGGGTTGTTATAGTTGCTGGTGCTGCTGTTAAACTGGGTTTAACTACATTTATCATATTGGAGTACTTTCAATATAATATTTAAGGTGGAAATGAAATTGAAATGGATCCATGTAATAACTCCTTTCAAACTACAAGTATAGTATTTTGGCAGAATAATCATCAAAATTACATGCAATCAAGGTAAAGCTGATTTCAATTTATGGCAATCCTCCCTGGGTTTTAGATATACTGTACAGTACTCAGAAATGGAGGGCTCTGGTGGCCTAATGGTTAAGATGCTGAGCTTGACAAGCAGAAGGTCAGCAAGCCAGAAGTTTGAGACCTGAGTGCTGCATGATGGAGTGAGCTCCCATCATCTGTCCCAGCTCCTGACAACCTGGCAGTTGGAAAACAAGAAATTGCAAGTAAATAAATAGGAACTGTTTCAATGGGAAAGGTAACAGCATTCTGTGCACCCCGGTGTCTAGTCATGCCTGCCACATGTCCAGGGAAATGTCTGCAGACAGTGCTGGATCTTTGTCCCCTAGTGGTGACATGACTGGTTTTCAAGCAAGGGAGACCATTACCAAACACAGGCTATAGAACAGGATTATTAAGAGCAGTCTAAATTGCACCAGAGAATACAGTCCTGGTGCTATGTCAGAAAGTAGAGGGACAGCTGGAAAGGAATGCTCTAAGTTAAAACATGTGTGGATGCAGTAATTTGGTTCGAGCCAAACCACACCAAAAGCAATCCAAGTACTAAACTATATGCCTGGGACCGTCCACAATTGGTGTAAATCAAGTGATCTTATGGAGAAATTATGCAGTTTTTATGTTATACCATGGGGTGCATTTGGAAACTTTGTTGAAAGGTGTGCAATTGTTATACATGAGTCAGTGTCCAAAAAGGCAATTTTGCAGTTGGAACTGTTTTTCTTGGCAGAATTAAGAGAGAGCAATTCACACACACACCTTACACATCCCCATGCACACTCAAATTCTGCTTTAGGAGACTGGGAAATCTCTCACACAAGACATTGGTCTGATGAGAGACATGTGGGGGGCGGGAGGGAATTTCTGTTGTACCAGCAGACATCTGCTAGTGAAAAGGGTTTGGCTTGTTTTATCTACTATAATCAGACAGAAATATAGAAATACGTATGTATTTCAGGCAACATACACACACATATATATATCAGTGATGGCATGTAACAGGTTCTCACCAGTTCGCCAGAACCGATAGTCACTTTCCCCAGTGTTCCGGAGAACTGGTAGCAGCTTTTGGGGAGAACTACCTTCGGGGCTTACCTTTTTACTGGCTCCCCCACTGCGCATGCGCAACAAGCACTTGGTGTGCATGCATGCCTACAGTGCTAGTCATGTATGCACGGCCTCCTTGCTGTCCTCCTTGCTGTCCTTGTGTTGTGGGTGGATGGGTTGAGGTGTGTGTGTGCGTGCTTGTTTTTATTTTATTAATTTTTTTTATTTTTTTCTTTGGCTCTGCCCATGATGTCATGATGTTAGCTCCGCCCACACTGTGATGATTTCACGGTGGGGTAATAAAAATTCTGACATCCCACCACTGATATATATGTGCTGTTTCTTGTAGCTCCATTTATGAAAATGATCCTACACTTTAATAGGTACATACAGTAATACCTCATATAACATTAGTATCGAATAACACTAAAATCGCATAACATTAAGCAATCTGGGGGGAAGAATTGCATCGGATAACATTAAGATCCTATGGGATGCATCAGATAACAACCGCTAAAGCCTGTGTGGTTACAATGTATCTCTATGGCTCCCATAGGATTTTAACATGCATCAGATAACACTAAAAATTGTATAACATCAAGACTTGTGGAACCAGGTTTTAGTGTTATATGAGGTTTGACTGTACTTTAGTTTTGTGTCTGTGTTGAAAATACTCCCTTATTATAATTACTGTGCATTATACTATGTCCAGACAGATGTGTGTAGATGCACTCTATCTCATGATCACTAAATACTGTAAAACCTCACATAAAGAGCGCCTCACTTAGAGACTAACTTGCTTAAAGAGCAGAATTTTCTCTGAATGTTCGCCTCGCTTAACAACTAAAACCAACGAAAAACTCTCTTAACAACTAAATTGGGGTTCACAATCCCCCCACCAGAAGTCACAATTGGTCACTTACAATAGTGTTTCACAGAAAGTGCAAACTTGCTTAAAGAGCAATCCTGTGGAACGCATTATGCTCTTTAAGCGAAGAACCACTGTACTAATTGTTTATTACTAATTGTGAAGTATCTGTCCGGCCAGGTTATCCTGCTATGGCAATAGCTGCCAGCGACTCAACGTTGAGTGTCAGGCAGAGGTTAACTAACCTGACCACCCTGAGGACTAACAGATTTCTATGCCAAAGTCCACAGGGAAGGATAATGGTCCCCGAGTGGATTAAATCCTACTTGAATCCATCCTGATGGAGCACAGCAGCTTCATCAATAGTGGCCTGGGGCTGAGGAAGACTTAGTGTGCCAAAAGGGCTCAGCACCAGAAAGTGACTCACAGAATTGGGTCAGTGGTACGGGTGTCCTGCTGCAATGTGGAAGGCAGATGAAAGACGACTGCATTCTATTCTCAGGACAGTCTTCATGGCTGATCGCCATGAGGATCGCCAATATTCTGATTCGGATAAGGCAGAATAATAATAATAGTGAATTATTGGTGTACACTGCATGCTTTTTTTCCTTCAAAAAACATAGCACTGCTTCTCTGTGCCCCTGTACTATTAGAAATCCTGTTCTGAAAAGCAAAACCTGTCTCCTTAGCTTCATTCAGTCACCTTAAATGACTTTTCAGTGCTTAGGCTTGAGAAATATTTATAGTGAGTACTGGAGGTATGGAATGGAGAAGAGGAGAATTCTCTGCTGTGAATCTGTTCTTTTTAGTCTGCTGAAGCTGCTTGTGTATGTGAAATAATAAATTGTTTTTAGTAAACCAGGGCTGAGGGACAGCTTTATTTTGGCAAACAAACAAAAACACCCAAATATTTATTAGTAGGCTTTAAATAGAAGTGTGGACTGTGTGAGGCTTCCCCAAAGTGGTGACCTCCTCCAGATGTGTTGAGCAGCAAATGCCATCATCCTGAATCTCTGGGGGAATAGGTCACTCAATGCAGTTTCATAGCAGCCACAGAATTCATTTTACTCCTACAAGAAGAGTTTAATATTTAATTATTTTTAAAGTGCAGTACAATTAGTTTAAAGGCACCAATCTTGTTTGGCATTGATAGTTTCCTTCAAAGAACCACAGGTGACTATAATCCTTTGGCCTATTTTTAATCTCACTAAAAACATCTGGCAAGAAAGATGGTGATTTGGATCAGGACCACAAGCTTAATGCACACAAACCCTGCTCTATGCCCCCTGCATAAACCTACCGCCCTAAGTTACTACAGTGGTACCTCGCTTACAGAGCATAATGCGTTCCACAGGATTGCTCTTTAAGAGAGTTTGCTCTTTAAGCAAAACACCTTTGTAAGTGACCAACTGTGACTTCTGGCTTGCGAACCTCAATTTAGTTGTTGAGCGAATTTTTTGGTTGGTTTTAGTTGTTAAGCGTGGTGACCATTCAACTCGCTCTTTAAACGAGTTAGTCTCGAAGGCGAGGTTTTACTGTATAGTGGAACTTCAGTTAACAAATGGCTCGGTTAACATAAAAATCACATAATACAATTGCATTATGTTGTTATATTTATATTGTGTTGTTGCTGTATCTGAGATTGTATAATTTTAATATGTTACCCATGCCATGTTAGCCACTCTGAGTCACTTCGGCGAATACAGCGGCATATACATCTAAATACAAATACAAATCCATAGAAAATAGTGGCTCGGTTTATGGATTTTTTTTCTGGAATGGATTAATTGGTTTTCAATGCATTCCTATGGGAAACCGCATTTTGGTTAAAGCATTTTGGTTTTCAATGCATTGCTGTGGGAAATTCAGTTAAAGTAATATTTGCTGTAAGAAACGTCCCTGAGAACACATTAATTATGTTAACCGAGCTTCCTGTACTTCCAAACTACTACTGAGAGCCCATGTGACGTTGAGGACAGAGTGTGAGACAAGGACTCAAGAAACTTACGTTCAAATTCCCACTTCTTCATGGAAATTCAGTGTTGGTGAGAACAATAGTAAAGCTGTCCAGAAGTATCTCAGATGCACTGAACATCAAATCATGGCTGTCATGTGCCAGAAACAAGCTGATAATGCATAACAAGAGAGAGTTGTACTAACATGTTATCAGCAAACTGTAGCAACCCTAATAGGAATTTCAAGGTAAATAAGATATTTAAGAAGAGGTTTTATCTGTTCTACACCCTAAGTGAGTTTTCATGGCCAAACAGGGATGTTAACTCAGGCCTCCTGAGTCCTAGATTCTCACTCTACCCGCCACATCACATTGACTCTAGTTTCCAAGCATTAGTAAAAGTAAAGGTCTCCCTTGTTCGAAAACCAGTCATGTCTGACTCTAGGGAGCAGTGTTCAACTCCATTTACAGCCAAAGAACCAGTGCAGTCTGCATCTACATATGTTTCTGTGGTCATGTGGCAGGCATGACTAGACACTGGAGCATGTGCAATGCTGTTACCTTTCTTGCCAAAGCGGTACCTATTTATCTACTTGTAATTTCTTGCTTTCAAACTGCCAGGTTTGCAGGAGCGCGGACAGACGACGGGAGCTCACTCCATCAGGTAGCACTTGGGTCTCGAACTGCTGACTTGCTGACTTTCTGGTCATCAAGCTCAGCATCTTAACTACTAAGCCACTGTGGCCACGTCCAAAAATTAGCTACTAGTAATTTTCTAATATAGATACAGTCAAACCTCGTATAAAGAGTGCCTCGCTTAAAGAGTAACTCGCTTAAAGAGCAGAATTTTCTCTGAATGTTCACTTCGCTTAACGAATAAAACCAACCAAAAACTCGCTTAACAAATAAATCGGGGTTCACAATCCCCCCCACAATTGGTCATTTACAATGGTGTTTCGCTTAAAGAGGAAACTCGCTTAAAGAGCAATCCTGTGGAACACATTATGCTCTTTAAGCGAGGTACAATTGTATCTTGTTCCATTCTAATGTTTGTTATTGCTCAACATTGTTCCAGGACAAATGGCAGTTCTTGAAAAATGATTTGCCTTGTTGATGGGCAAAACAGCTGATTAATCTTGACTCCTTGCCTGCAAGATTTCCCCAAGGGCAGGGTTCCTCATTCTTGAAAAACTTCCTCCTCCTCCACTTACTTTCTCTCCTTCCTCCTAGCCGGACTTGCGAGTTGTATAACAATTTTGCATTTGATATACTGTACTGTACTTTTCTGAGAACATAGTCCCTTACTCAATTCCTTCTTGTCTTGGAGCAAAATATCTATACCCAGGACATGATGAGGTGAGGATATTCACCCCATACACACATTGAATCATTACATTAATGTAATTAATTAATTAATTAATTAATTGTAATGTAATGTATTGTCTGTAAGCCGCCCTGAGTCGCCACGGCGAGTGGGCAGCAATATAAATTTGAACTAATAAATAAATAATAAATAAATAAATTAGTTACCGCTGGGAATGAAAGGTATAGTTTGTTGCATTGCGACTTGCTTTAATGCATAGACTTCCTAAAGTTTTGCTGGGATTTCTAATGAAGAAAACATCACACATTGAAAGGGACTGCAGTGGCTCAGTGGTTAAGAAGCTTGCCTTGTTATCTGGAAGGCTGGCAAGGCGGCAGTTCGAGACCTGCATACTGTATGGCAGTTTGAGCTCCCATCTTTGTCCCAGCTCCTGCCAACCCAGCAGTTCGAAAGCAAAAAATTGCAAGTACATAAATAGGGACCACTTTGATGGGGAAAGATTTTGGGGACATGAAAGGAGCCTCATTCGGGCCTCTTCTGAGCGGAGTTTCTCCAGCAAAAATCCTTTCAACCCAGAATAATTTCTGACACAACATTATTATTTTTCCAAGATATTATATTTCTATATACAGTACTGTATAAGCTTCTTAGATCATTCATCTCCCTGTTCTTTTGTTCTTGATTAGGAAAGTTATAAGAGATAAACCATCTTGCCACACCATACATTCCCAGCCTCTTAGCTCTTTGCTTCTGTAACACGTAATTTCAAATGTTTTGCAACTCTGAACTTTCATCTCCATGATCTATATAGAATAGTCTCTTGTAATACCAGACTACTGCTTCTAGCAATAGGCTTTTCACTCCCTTCTAATTACAGGAGATTTATCTTTTGCTGTTGCTTTCCCAACTTTCCCTACTTTTTTCTCATTACAGCTCTTATGATTGCACCAATGCTCTACAAGTGGGGATGGGTGGGTGGTGCTTTGATGTGCTCATTTTAAACAGATAAAAGGAAGAGTCGCTCTGCTAGATCATATACTGTATTGTTATTTTACTAACTCATACAGATTTTCCTATTTTTATGGGGTTCTTGTATTTATTTGATTACTGTTTATCAAGACTTATGATAAAGGCAGATATGCTTGCATGTCTGCCTTTATCATAAATTGGTGTAGTGACGGGCATGGGGCGATATAGTTGGAGCTGAGGGGTGGGCTAGATGTTTGATTGCTGTCCCCTGCTCCAGCCCCCCGGCTACACCTCTGAGCAGCTGGTCCAGAGTGACCCTTCCCTTAGGCTGCTGCTGATGAATGCCAGGTCAGTCTGTAATAAAGTCCCCCTGATCCTAAATTCTATTCTGGGGGAGCGGGCTGACCTGGCATGCATCAGTGAAACCTGGTTGACACCAGAGGATGGTCTGCCTCTATCGGAATTGTGTCCAGGCAAGTTTGGTGTCTGGCACCAGCCTAGGTCGGAGGGGAGGGGCGGTGTCATTGCCATTGTAACCAGGGAGTCACTGGGAGTCACTAGAGCTATGGCTCCACAAGTTCCGGGTTGTGGGGCTCAGCTTATGCGTTTAGGCCCTAAGGGTCAGTTGGGAATCTTTCTCCTGTAGTTGCCTCCCTGCAATGTCACAGAATCCCTGCCTGAGCTCCTTGAGGCTGACACTATGTTGGCGTTGGAGCTCCCCGGACTCATTATCCTGGGGGACTTCAATCTGCCTTCATTGGGGGCTGGCTCCGAGAACCCTTGGGAGTTCATGACTTCCATGGCAGCTGTGGGCCTGACTCAGGTAATTCAGGGCCCAACCAGGAGCAGTGGCCACACCCCGGATTTAGTTTTCTTGTCAGAGCGGTGGCAGAGTGATCTGAAATTACAGAATTTAGACATTACTCCTGTGCCATGGTCGAATCCCTATCTGGTGACTCTGGACTTTCTAGGGGTGAGGCTTCACCGCCGAGGTAGGGCCAGTTAAATCAGTCCGCCCGCAACGATTAATGGATCTGGATGGATTCAAAAGGGAGCTGGGCTGTATTCCTCTGGATCAGCAATACGATTCACCTGAGGCTTTTGTCAACCTCTGGAACGAGAGGGCAATGACGGCCTTGGCTGTGATTGTGCCACTATGGCCTCTCCATGCCCGTGGGCATTGTTCATCCCCATGGTTTACAGAAGAGCTGAGGGAGCTCAAACAGGCAAAGAGACGCCAAGAGCACTGCTGGGTGAAGACCCAAAGTGAGTCCAATCGAACACTTGCTAGAGCTGCTATCAAACCCTATCTAGTGGTGATGGGGGTGGTGAAACATCAATATTTCACCGCCCTTATTGCCTTTGCAGATAATCACCCAGCAACCCTGTAACGGGTGACCAGGTCCCTCCTTGGCAGAGGGGGGTTGGGCCCTGGTTGGCAGGGGTCTGCTCAGGCTTTTGCTGATTATCTGATGGAGAAAATTGCTCGGATTCTCTCAAAGTTTAATCCCGGTGTGGTTTGTTTCGTACTCATGATGTATAATCTTTCTCTTTTTCTGCAAGCTGCCTAGAGTCAGGTTGCCTGGTTGGGGTGGGCTATAAATCTAAACCAATAAATAAATAAACAATGCAGAGCTGGGGTTGACCAGGGTGCAGTCTGGCCATGTTATTTGGGATTGGTTCGATCCAGTTGTCCCTGATGAAGTGGACAGGCTCCTTGGATCTGTTTGCGCCACTGCTTGTGCATTAGATCCTTGCCCCGCCTGGTTAGTCAAAGCTATCAGGGCGGTGACAGGGAGTTGGGTTGGAGTGATTATAAATTCTTCACTGTGGGAGGGGGTCTTTCCAGCATCATTAAAACATGCTTTGGTGCGCTCCCTCCTGAAAAGAGGTATGACCCCCACAGTGCTTGCCAACTACCAACCTGTATCCAACCTATCCTTTTAAGGGTAAGGTCTTGGAGAAGGGAGTGGCATGGCAGTTACAGGAGATCCTGGATGAAGCAGATTATCTGGGCGCTTTTCAGTCAGGATTCAGGCCTGGATATGATACCGAGACTGCATTGGTCGCAGTGTTGGATGATCTCTAGTGAGAGTAGGACGGTGGCCATCCATCTGTCCTGGCACTTCTTGACCTCTCAGTGGCCTTCGATACCATCGACCATGGTATCCTTCTGGGTCGGCTCCAGGGACTGGGGATCCAGGATACTGTGTGATCTTGGTTTTCCTCATTTCTGAGGTGCCGGACCCAGTTGGTGTGGTTGGAGAGTGAGAGGTCCAGCCTAAGGCCCCTTCAATTTGGGGTGCCTCAGGGCTTGGTGCTCTTGCCTCTCCTATTTAAAATCTACATGAAGCTGCTGGGTGAGATCATTCATTTCCACGGGGTGAGGTATCATCAATATGCAGATGATACTCCGCTATATATCTCGACCTGTGGTGATCCAGGCGATGCAGTCGAAGTCCTATCCAGGTGTCTGGAGGCTGTTGGGGTCTGGATGGGGGACAATGGGCTACAACTGAATCCTGGCAGGACTCAGTGGCTGTGGATCAGGGGCCCTGTGTTATCTCAGGAGCTACCATCTTTAGTTCTGGACGGGGCTATTTTGCTCCCGACAGACCTGGTGCGTAATCTGGGGGTCCTCCTGGACTTGCGACTACTGCTTGAAGAGCAGGTGGCAGTCGTGGCCAGGAGGGCTTTTGCAGAGCTTCATGTTATACCCCAGTTACACCCACTCCTGGATTGGTACTCCTTGCTCATGATCACGCACGCTCGGGTCACCTCCAGACTTGACTATTGTAATGCAAACTAGATGGGGCTGCCCTTGATGACCATTCGGAGGCTGCAACTGGTCCAGAATGCGGCTGCTCAGTTGGTGCTGGGGTACGGGCATTATGCCCGAGCTTCGCCACTTCTTCGGGAGCTGCACTGGCTGCCAATATGCCTCCGGTTGCAATTGAAGGTGCTGGTTACAACCTTTAAAGCCCTAGATGGTAGTGGGCCAGGATACTTAAGAGACTGTGTTGCCCCAAGAACATCTGTCCGTCCCACCAGAGTGGACAGGAGAGGCTCTCTTGTGGTTCCATCTGCCAGAGAAGCTCACCTCTCAGGCACAAGGAAGAGGGCCTTCTCTGTGTCTGCTCCACCCCTATGGAACCTCCTGCCAATTGAATTACGCCTCCAGACAGAGCTGCTGCCCTTCAGAAAAGGACTAAAGACATGGCTGGCAGGGCAGGTGTGGGGCACCAGTGGCATAATACTGGCCCCAGCCTCCTGGTTAATTAAGTACTGTAAATATTCTCTCTCCTTTTTAATCTTTTAATCTTTGATCTTTTAATCTGTAACCTTTTAAATTTTTGATTCTTGTTAGTTTTAGTTTTAATGGGGCTTTTAAGAGTATTTTATGATGCTGTAGTTTTTATATGTCATTATTTTTGTACTTCTGTATGTTGCTTGATTGCCGTGTGAGCCGCCCTGAGTCGGGTTTCCTAAGTGGGCGGCATAAAAGTACGAAAATTAAATTGAATTAAATTAAACTAAATTCATTACTCGTTCAAATCACAGAAAGAGCAAAGCTGTTTATTCCACCCTTACTCATCCATCCCTTGCAGGATTTGACATTTATGGTTTTCTTTGGCAGGTTTCAAGTTTCCAACCAGTGATATAATCGGCTGACTCTTTGGGAACCAATGCCAGTTGTAGTTTCTAGATCAGACTAGGACTCACGGAGAATCTACATATGGGAGAGAGGAGGAGGGTGGATCCACCTATAAGGATCTCACAGAAGCTTGGGCAAATGTTGAAGCTTACATAGCAGTGTGAGCAGCACAGTTCCTGGTGTGAATTCCCCACCCTTCCTTGTATCATCTTGTGGTGTAGCTTCTCTTACTGTGTCAAATTGTCTTAGCTTCCTACCCACCCTGATTTCATACAAGAAGAGCTGACAAAAAGAATCGTAATCCAATTTATTTGGAGAAAACAAGTTCCCTGCCCTGATCTATGCAAACAAATGCTTAGAGACGAAGGGTTTCCAAAGGCAGAAAGGCTGCTATAACAGTATGGAAGGCATACTGTGATAGAAAGCTCCCTGAAAGGTGGAAGGAAGGGACTGGTGAAAATGTGTGTGTAAACAGAACAATGGGAGTAAGATTCTAGAACACGGAGACAGGGTTTGAGAGTCAAACAAAAAGTCCGATGGAGCTGCAAAATAGACTTTTAGGAAGAACAGGTACAATTGCTGCACCATGGTTTTGACTAAGAGCACCCTGTGGCTCAGTGGTTAAGACTCTGAACTTGACAAATGGAAGGTTGACAGGTTAGCAGTTCAAGATCTGAGTGCTGCATGATGGAGTGAGCTTCTGTCTCCGTCCCAGCTCCTGCCAACCTAGCAGACTGAAAACAAGAAATTGCAAGTAGATAAATAGGGACCACTCCGGTGTCTAGTCATGCCAGCCATATGCCCACAGAAACGTCCGCAGACACAGACAGCACTGGCTCTTTGGCTGCAAACAGAGATGAGCACTGAACCGTAGAGTCAGATGCAACTGGCTTTTAAGCAAAGGTGACCTTACTAGGAGCAACCTGTCAGGCTAACATCATTCTTGTAAGAGAAACTATTCCAGGGAAGTACAAGGAAGCTACAGAAAAACCTTGCACTACTTTGTCAGAAGCAACTAGAAGAATGCTTTGTTTTCATTTGTGATAATCAGTTTTATTTCCTGAGGTAAATATTGGCCAAGTTGCAAATGAGGCTTGGGTTCAGGGTCGAGGGGGAAAGTGCCAGGTTGGTTAAGGGTGAAGTCTTTCTCTTTGCTCCCATTTTATGGGCAGAGTAAACTAAGACTTCACTAAAATCTCCTTCCTGCCTCTTCTTCTTTTGTGTTTGGGCCAGGTGTGAAACTGACAAAATGAATACAGTAAAACCCCTACTTACAAAAAAAAAGTCCATTCCGTAGGCTTTTGCTTAAACCGTTTTTAAAATGTAACTCAAAGCAAACCCATAGGGAAAATGAAATTTTAATGTAAATCAAAGCAAACCCATAGGGAAAAGAATCTTTATGTAACTCGAAGCAAACCCATAGGAAATCATGTAAACCGGGACATGGTTTTAGCATAAAATCATTATGTAAGTTGAATTTTATGTAACTCAAAGCATATGTAAGTCAGAGTTTTACTGTAATTATTTTAGCCGTGTGCAATAATAACCCACTTCACTGCTTTGCTTTCATCTGTCTTTGTGAAAGGGGGAAATTAGGCTAGTCTGAAAAGGTGTCTGGCTGAAGCAAAGAAGCAAATTTCGACGTCTATTCCCCAATTCAAGATGAAAAGCACCCTTGGCCCATGTAGTGGCTTTTTTGAAAGTGGGGTAGGGAATGTCTTGAAAGGGAAAATCTTAACAAAGTCACCTTTGCACCAGTACAAATAGATCAGACATGAAACCTCACGCCTGCTGTCTAAGGCAGTTGCTTCATCCTAGCGGAGAGGCAGCTCTATGCAGAAAAGGGTCCCCCAGAGCAGGCCAAGTTCCTGAAAGAGTAACAGCTAGTTAAGTCCTCCTCTATCTGTGCACAGAAGAAACAACATAAAGAAGGTAAAGGTAACCCTTACCCGAAAACTAGTCGTGTCCGACTCTAGGGCGCGGGCCAAAGAGAGATATTTCTGTTTACAACCAAAGAGAGATATATATTTCTATGGCCATGTGGCATGGAATGCTGGTACCTTTCTTGCTGAAGCGGTGCGTCCACGTGTGTCTGCCGCTTCCACCACCACTGCTGCTGCCTCAATCCTTGTCCCCTCCGCTTGGCTTGCTGTGTCCCTGATGGTGCTCCTTAGTATGGTGGATGTTATTAGCCTGATAACATCCACCCTGCTATGGAGTACCATCAGGGACACAGCAAGCCAAGCGGAGGTGACAAGGATTGAGGCGGCGGCAGAAGCAGTAACTGGAGTGAGGGTGTGGGCTGGGTGATTTGATGCTGCAGGCCGCACCTGGCCTGCGGGCTACTTGACCAGTTTTGTTGGGACTTGTATACTGGGGAAGGCTCTCTTAGGGTGTCTTTAGCTGCAAGGATGTTACAGAATGCTGATTTGGATAACTCAGTGATTGAGATACCTGGTGGTGGAATCAGGAGTTAGGAGCTCAATTCCCAATTGTTCGCCACCCCAGAAGAGGCAGCCTATGTAGCCTTGGATAAGCTGCACATGCCTTTAGAGGAAGGGACTGGTGAGCTACTTTTGTGTATTCTGCCTAGAAAACTCTGGAGATCCTGACTTTGCCATAAGTCAGCAATGACTTGACGGTACACAGTTGTTGTTTAAGGGGAAATGTCTGAGAAATACATATCTGGAGGTCAAATGGTGATTGTTTTCTGCAAACTGCTCTCTCTCTCTCTTAGTCTCCATTGTCTGAACAATTTGTTCTAAATTGTCTATCTCTTTCAATCATGTAGAAGAGACCTGTTGGTTCCTTCCCTAAGTCAGAAGAGTATTATGCAAACCAGAGGAAATATTATAATGGGAACAATTCTTTTAAAGAACAAAACTTTAACTCTCAATAAGGAATTATTTAAAGAAATTTCTAATAATGTCAGATAAAGGAGAAGTTCTGAGATTTCACTGGCATAGCTGCTGAACACAATTGTTCTGGTGACCTAGATAAAAAGGTGGGCTGATTAGATTGAGTTAGATCAACACTAAATAAATACTAATTTTGATGCAGAAATTTAGAAAGAAAGAAATGTGTGGAAAGATGTTTGGCCATTGAAAGTTAGAAGTTTGTTTCCCATTAAAAGTGGGGTGGTAGATATATAACATGTTTTGGACTATTATCAAAGCCCAATCTGCATTTAAATGTCATTGTCTGTCCAGTTTGGGGGAGTCTGAACCCTTCTAACGACGACGGCATTCTCTCTAGAAAAGAAGAAGAAACGAGCTTTACCTGCCCAAAGTTAGGAGACACAGAAAAGAAAAATCTAGTAAACATCCTATGAAGACAAGGCTTTTGCAACTGCCAAACTTTGCACATAACAAAGGTTTTAGTAGAAATGTCTCTTTAAAACAGCACAGCCCAATATTTGGAGAGAAAATAAGTGTATTTCAGCAGCGGCAAACAGGAACTAGGTAAAACAATAATCGCATGTGCAGAATTTCAAATAAAAATGGGTTGACAGCACTGACAAATAAGGAAATAACTAGGATCCTGAGGAAATGCTCCAGAGTGTGACGGGATGACCAGATTTACGTTATTTTCTATCCCCTTCTTCTTCTTCCCCCTACCACTGGGGCTTCTGTTTTATTTCCAAACTGAAGGGCTTCACATCAGTTTGGATCGTGCAATTGCTTGAGTCAAAGTGAAGTGTGACCAGAATGGCTGTCCCAGCATCCTAATTCAAGGTGAGGAGAGAAGCAGCAGAGAAGTATTTGTGGGGTTTCTCTCAATCAATTTGTCTCCAGATCCAAACTATGAGGTATCCAAACTATGGCCTGTGGGCCATATCTGGCCCATGGCACAAATTAATCCAGCCCATGCTGCCCTCGCTGCTCCCAGAAGCAGAAGTAAAACATGCAGGTGTGCACGCAAAACGTGCCTGTGCATGATGTTGCCGTAAATGACCCATAGCTGTCATAAATGGTACACATTTATGATAGCCGCAGGTCATTTATGGCAGCATTATGCGCATGCGCAGGTGTGTTCTGTTCAGACCCATACACATTTTACTTCCGTTTCTGGTGGGAGGAACCACGTGACGAGCACACTCAACCACATGACCAGCTGACAGCCCATAAAGTTTGAGCACCCATGAGAATAAAAGAAACAGCACAGAGGAAATTGGTAGAGAGAGGAGGAAACTGGTGGCCAATCCTTGTTTGTAGTTTAAAATAGCCATACCTCTTTAAAATCTGAGCTACTCCAGCAGAGCAACCTTAACAAAATGCTAACAAGTACAGATTAGCAAGTTTCTCTCTCCCTCTGTTGACTCTTGTGTGGTTAGCTGAAGCAAATTAACCCCAAGAGACCTGACTTTTTTGAGTGCAAATTCACAGCATTTTCCCTACTATGTAGTCATACTCTTGAAGTCAGTGGTTAGTATCTGTTCCTAAGGAATTACAGCTGGACTGCTTGGTCACCTGTGCAGTTCCCACTTCCCCTTTGTGTGTGCAAGAATCTAGTAACTCTTGCACAAAGAGAAATTCCTGCTGAAGACCACCTCTGGCTTTAAGCCACCAGGCCAAATGCAGACTGCTCTGCCTGTGAAGTCCTTATATATTGCTTGCCAACAGGATCCTAGCTATCCTGTTGCCTAAATGCAGAATGAAGGGGAAATTGCATAATAACATCCCTGCTCCAGCAGGTTCTCCATTTCATGCTTTTCACTCATTGCAAAATTGGTCATGCAAATGGTCATACACTGAGGACTTTCCAGGAGGCAGAGGGACATTTACATGGTTTCTCTTCTACTGCATGTTCAGCAGGATAGTAGCCAATATAATTAAATAGTCAGTCACGTTTTACTCACACAGAATATTTGGGACCACAATATAAGTTCTTTGCAAAGCAAGAGTGGAGAAAGCATCCCTTTCCCTGTTCAGAAAGCATGAATCACCCTTGGTGATAATCCCTTTTGGCTCAACGAGAGGGGAAAACACACAGAGAAAACAACAGCCACCCAGAATTTGATCTTGGATGAGGCTTTGTGTCTTCTATCACAGATACATGGCAGAAAGAGACTCCGGGATTGTAAATCCTGGCCAGGTCTGACTGGTTGGGTTCTTCTTTCTGTAGATTCAAACAAGCATTGGATGAAGATGGAATTGCAGTTTATTGTAGTTGTGCTTCCTTAGTCAAATGGGCTCTGAGCTCACAGAACAGGGTTGGTGCTCAGGATAGAAACTGGACCTAGACAAGGCAGTTGAAGGCTCCACTGGAAATTGGCTGCATTGCTAGGTACCGTCTGTATTTTGCAAGGTGTACAACTCTTCAAGCAGTGGGAAGGCTGCATTTAGCTAGCACTACAGACCTTGGTTTTAAAGCATGGGAGATATAAGCATGTATGATGAGGAGATAACATGGAACCACTGGCAGAAATGAAGCATAAACATCATTGGTATCTTGAGCAAAATTGTATGCCATACATGAAGCCCCATTACACACAGCTATCAGGGTCTCTGATCAGCCAGATCTGTGGAAAGGAACTCTGTTCTGACCCTAAATGCAAGAGTCAAGATTTTGAGCTGTGCTAAAGTTTAACTAAGAATCACCCATCCTAACAAGAATGAAAATACATTTATGTTTCAAATTTTCATCAGTGTCCTATCCCTGACGCCACATTGTAAAATGTAACATCTGTCAATGGGGAGGGTGTGTTTCCTTAATTTCTAAATGGAGAGGTCAGCAAAACAGAAGTGCATCACGGTCTTGCCATGTTATCTGGGATCGGTTCGGTCCAGTTGTCCCTGAGGGCGGACAGGCTCCTTGAATCTGTCCACGCTACTGCCTGTTTATTTGATCCATGCCCCGCTTTATTGCTTAAAATGGCCAAGGCGGTGACAGGCGGTTGGGTCGGGGTGATAATGCTTCTTTGCGGGAGGGGGTGTTTCCTGCACCATTGAAACATGCGTTGGTGCGCCCCCTCCTGAAGAAGCCATCACTCAACCCGACAGTATTAGCTAACTTTCAGACCGTATCCAACCTTCCCTTTTTAGGGAAGGTTTTGGAGAAGGCAGTGGCGTGGCAGCTGCAGGGGGTTCTGGATGAAGTGGGTTATCTGGACCCTTTCCAGTCAGGATTCAGGCCCGGATATGATACTGAGACTGTATTGGTTGCACTGTTGGATGATCTCTGGCATGGTGAGAATCCATCTGTCCTTGCTCTTCTTGACCTCTTAGCAGCTTTCAATACCGTTGACCACAGTATCCTTCTGGAATGGCTCCGAAGACTGCAGATCCAGGGCACTGTGTGGTCCTGGTTTTCCTCATTTCTGATGAGCCGGACCCAGTCGGTTTTGTTGGTGGGCGACAGTTCCAGCCCTAGGCTCCTACAGTATGGGGGTGCCACAGGGTTTGGTGCTTTTGCCTCTCCTGTTTAATATTTACATGAAACCACTGGGGGAGATCATCCGTTCCCACAGGGCGAAGTATCATCAATATGCAGATTATACTCAATTGCACATCTCAGCCCGTGGAGATCCAGTGGAAGTCCTATCCAGGTGTCTGAAGGCTGTAGGGATCTGGATGAGGAGGGCCTTCTTTGTGTCTGCTCCAGCCCTGTGGAACCCCCTGCCAACTGAACTTTGTCTCCTGGCAGAGCTTTTATCCTTTCGCAAGAACCTTAAGTCCTGGCTTGCGCAGCGGGTGTGGGGGCGACTGGG
This sequence comes from Furcifer pardalis, assembly GCA_030440675.1. Taxonomy (NCBI): domain Eukaryota; kingdom Metazoa; phylum Chordata; class Lepidosauria; order Squamata; family Chamaeleonidae; genus Furcifer; species Furcifer pardalis. Next base: position 101,905,347 of record CP126896.1, on the reverse strand, counting down.
GAGATAGCCACCCTAGGCTCGCTTAAGTATTGCCCAGGTTGTCACCTTTTGAAAAATCTTGTGATGCGGCATTAGAAGCCATTTAAAAAAAATTTTTTAAAAAAGAAATCTAATTTTTAATGCTTTTTAAATGTTTTTGTAAAGTTTTTATTTGTTTTATGTGTAAGCCCACCCCCACCCCCCGAGTCGCCTTGGCGAGGGGACGGGAGTAGAAATGTGAGTAATAAACAAACAAACAAATTGGTAAGAAGTGCAATAAACTGATAAGAAGCACAACAGGCAGTTTTTGCAGTGTGGTGAAAATGCACCATCTTGTGGTTGAAGATGACTCTTAAAAGAGTATTATCATTAAATTGGAACAAATTGGAACACTTAGTTTGGCTTCCCTTTCACAAAACTGATACGTTCAGCTACAGCTTAGCAGAATTTTTGGAATTCTGTGCTTGAAAAAGAAAGAGGGTTTCATGCTCTACTTTTCAACCCACAGTGAACAGGGCTTTCCTGTGGAAGCTGTTGAGGGTGGTGAAGAAAAATAACTTCCAGCCACACCAAGACCACATGCCTGCCCCCCCAGACAAAAATCTTTCACATGAATTCAGTATAATTTTATTTTTCTCTAGTGAGGCACATTGGTACTGTCACTCTTGGTACTATCACACTTTGCTTTAGTTCATAATACTAAACAGACAGGAATCAAGAGGTAAAATCCATGTAATAAAAGTTTGCATTTTCTGGTGGAACAAAACTTTTAGTTGAGCTACAGCTACAGATGAGTTACAGTGAACTTCACTGAACAGATTGGAAGGCAATATTGATAAGGTATCCATCTTTACTGTGACATAAATTGCACTTAGGAGATGCTAGGCAGTTTAATATTTATTCTAGAAAAATCCTCTTCAGGGATCAAAATTGCACTTTGCAGAAGACAGCAGATCAGTGAATATTATGTCTAGATCCACAGTCAAATCAAAGATTATTCTGTTATTTCCTTTAAAATGATTTTGCATTTGTTCATTTATTCTGCTTGACAATATTTGTGCAATTCTGACTTTGCAGACAAATGGAGCCTTCTAAAATCCTCAGGATTGAAGGCACCTGGAGAACTTTAGCATTCAGTTACTACCGTACAGGCCGTGCCTTAGGCTGTATTTTCAATGACAACAGCGATACCTTGGCCACCTCCAATGCAAGCAGAACCAACTGCATACTTGCCTCTACGACGCCTGTAAGAAAGCAAGAGAGAACCAATTAAAAATTAGACATCATAGTAATATAGTTCCAGAGTCATTTGTTCCACACTCTGAAGGAACATTCTGTTGTCTCTTAAAATCTTTATTGAAAGAACATGGAAGAAAGAGCAACAACTAGTGAAAGAACTTTCGCTTGACATTTATAGTCAGATATAGTGCCTTTACACCACGGATTCCCAACCTTTTCAAGCTGGGGGTCAGGTCACACTGGCTCAGTCATCTTTGAGGGCCAGACAGCCCTTTTGCCCTGCCTGCATGATGGGGGCAGCCATCTTGTTCCAACAACTTCAAAGGGGCAGTCATTTTGTTTTTGGAATGGGTGCCCTTGGAGGGGTGGGTCCACATAAAATAGCACCGGGGCCCAGATCTGGCCCGTGGGCCTTAGATTGTGAACCCCTGCTTTACACTATTACAATCTGCATTAGATTAAAATGTTGCACCAAAAATTTGATATGGGAGGCTGGAGAAAAATAAGTCATGACATTTTTATTAGCATAAAGGTTTAAAAAAAAAAAAAGGGGGGGGGAGAATCATATTGAGAGCATCGTTGTTTATCAGGTTGAACTGATTTCTTTACTAATATTACTTTAAAGGAGTGGTGTAAAATGGCACTTATGCAGAGCTTATAGCAGGGATGTCCAAACTTTATGGTCACGTGGTTTAGAGGGCTGGTCACTATGCCAATTCATCCGCCCCATGAAGCCCTTGTTGCTTCCAGGAGCAACAAGGGCATCGGGGGGCAGGATCCGGTCCCAGGGCTATATCTTGGGCAGCCCGGCTTATAGAATGCTCCTTCAATTTGGTTTACACTGGAAGAGTATAAATGTTTAGTGATTTTTTTTTTGTTGCTTTGGCTATAAAATCATTAATTTTAGTTTCATAAAGCTTTAATGTAGCAATAGCAATTACAGTAATACCTTGGATAACGACTGCATCGTATAACACTAAAGTCAGATAATGATGCAAAATTTCTTATCCAATGCAGTTGTTCGTAGCAGCAGGGGTGGGGTGGCTGGAAAGCTGACGGGGGGGGACACCCCCTGTTGGCTTCCCCAACCACACTGCAGCTGTGGGTCGGCCCAGACCCCCCCCCCCCGGGAGCAGGCAGGAGGGTCAGAGAGTCCGAAATGGGCAAAAAACCCAGTTTTTTCACCCAATTCGGGCTCTCTGACCCTCCTGTCAGCTCCGGGGAGGTCGGGGGACCTGATCTGCACTGTTTCCAAAGTTCCCCCACTTCCCCGGAGGCTGCAGCAAGCTAAAATGTCGGGATTCGAATCATGACATTTTGGCTTGCTATAGCCTCCAGGGAGGTGGGGGAACTTCAGAAACAGTGCGGATCGGGTCCCCCGACCTTCCCAGAGCTGGCAGGAGAGTCAGAGAGCCTGAAATTTCCCTGCCCCGGGGAGGTCGGGGGACCCAATCTGTGCTGTTCACGACCCACCCAGGCGCTGCGATCACAGCGTATGATCGGCACTTGAGTTGGGAGATTGAACGGGCATGTGCCTGGTTCAACCCCCAACCCAAGCAGCTGATCCCACGCTGTGATCTGCCTGCCTCTTTGGAAAGGGCAGGGGGGATTCCACTCATGGAATCCCCACTGCCCTTTCCAAAGAGGCAGGCTGATCGCCTCCCTGTTCCCTTTCCTCTTCGGAAAGGGAATAGGGTTTTTTTTAACGTAGTGTACAATGAGTTAAAAAGTATCTTAATGATTAATTTTAGCAGCCTCATAAATTCCGTCTGCTATTATTTTTGACAGCTACTGTTTGACATCTAACTTATTTTTTTTCTGAACATAATTAACAATATAGAATTTTTGTTACCAAATTCATATTTTTGGTTGATATATTAGAAATGTTCCCTCAACACCTGATAGAGTAAAAGGGGAAGCAAAGAGGAAGCAAAGATTGACATATTACAATTGTTTTGAAATTTTATTGGCAATGACAGGATTCTGAAATGGATTTCCATCTAGGCATGGATTAGCTCAAAAGATGGACTCAGCCCACAAAAGCAATATGCTTTCACACTCAAACTGACTTCAAGATCCCCAAAATCTGGAGCTGCTTTACATCTGACCAGGCTGTCTCTCTGGCCCAATGTTGTCTACTCTACTGCAGGTGTTCTACAGCAGGGGTTCTCAACCTTTTAAAGAGGTGGGCGGACCACGCCCCCTCAGAGAGCCGAGTGGGCCAGAGTGGTGGTTCCCCCACTGTAAAATGCATTCGCAGCTGTCATAAACATGTCTGCTTTTGGTGGTGGCGATGACAGGAGCCACATGAAATTGTGCTGTGTGTTGCGGCCAGCCCACAGGTTGAGAACCCCTGATCTACAGTATCTCAGGCAGAAGGTTCTCCCATCATCATCAACTAAGATACTCTTTTTAAGCAGGACATGCCAGAGACTGTACTTGGGACTACCTCAGCTTGTACCTCACCGTTCAGATCTCTCTCAGACATACATTCTATAACAGTGATGGCAAACCTTGGCACTCCATGTGTCCTAGAACATCAATTCCCAGAAGCCCTGATCAGCAGGACTGACTTGGGCTTCTGGGAATTGAAGTCCAAGAACATCTGGAGTGCCAAGGTTCGCCATCATTGTTCTATAATATTAACAACGCATATGAGAATGACATTTGCCAACCTTAGCTCGTGAACCAGATGAGCGGTGATCCTTGCACCCGAAGCACCCAGAGGGTGACCCAAAGCAATGGCTCCCCCGTTCACATTTGTTTTCTCTGGATCCAGACCCAAAACCTTCTCCACCGCCAAGTATTGTGGTGCGAAAGCTTCATTGACCTTGAAACACACCAAAGAGAAAGGAAAGTTGGGAACACTTCCAAACTGTACAGCTACACGACACTCCTCCTGGAGTTAACCTTGAAGACGGTTCTCTCACCTTCAAAAGTGGTGTAGAGTGTAGCTTGGGGGGAAATGGGGAGGGAACCCCTGGTCAAAGCCAAGTACAAGAAACGTCAAAGTTACTGAACATACAGCCTGGGGGACTGGCCAGAAATACTGCTTTTGTGTCTGTGTGTTTATATTACACACTGTCTCATCTCCCAGCCAATAATGCATAGTAAATAATGGGAGGAACATAGATCAAAGAACACACATGAACACCAACCTTGAGACTTTGACATCCTATCCAATTATGCCCTATCAGTCTGAGCGTTTGCTTTCTGCACAATTGTTCCTACCTCAACCAAGTCCATGTCTTTCAGAGACAGGCCGGCTTTCTTCAGGGCTTCTGTTATTGCAGGTACTGGACCTACATTAAAACGATAAACACATAACTAATTAATAAAAGAAATCCTTTTCAGTCTGTGGAACTGTAGGTATTCATACCAAAGACACAGCAGGAAAAACCCACAAACAAACATACAATTTTCTTTTATTTGGTTTTAAGATTTTTTGATGCCATTTGGTTTTGTTTCTTGTGTTTTTATCGTGTATCACTGGATGATAGAGATATCATCCTACACCACACAATGCTATTCCAATTGCTACCAATTTTTGCCAGCAATGGTAAAATTAGCAGTAATGGTCTAATCCCTTCTAACATTTCTTACCCCGATTTCTTTCAGCTTTTAGCTACATTTAGTGTCTTTCATGCCCAACAGAAAAAATCTCATCATCAAGAAAAAAGCTCTCATATTACACATAATTTCTTTAGATGGGTGATATTCGAACTCTTTAGACTATTTCAATTTTTTGTATTTACTGCTTGGGCTGGTGAGGTAGAAGAAAAAAGAAGAAACAAGAGAATTCATTGGCTGCTCATAAACTGCACATTCAACCTTTCTTCTCTCAAGAGGTTATGATATGGAAAAAGGAATCCCCAGTCACTCAGACATTACTTATGTCATGTTGGAATTAGGATGGTACAACTGCTGTACACAGTCTCTGTGCTGTTTATAATAAAAATGACACATCCTCTCCTCCATCCTTGGTTCATTGTCACAAGTTTAACTCTGTCTTTGAAAGCATGTCTTTAAGCAGTAGAGTGGTTCCTCTGCTTGTGTTTTCCCAGTCCAAAACTGCGCACCCAGCCACATTAAAGACAGCAGTGCCACTAAGACCACTTATATTCCATACAGACATGTGCTAAACCTCTTTGAGAATTTTCCTGCTATTTAATTTCTTTTTGAACACTTTTTCTCCAGAGGGGAGAGGGTATGTCAGGATTTAAAAAGAAAAATAGAATGAAAAAGAAGAGAGCAGCAGGGTAGCAAGGAAGAAAATATAACTGGTATATGCCCTCTGGTTCCACTGGTTCACAATGCTTTCTCCAAAACATATAGTTTGATGGTCATACCAGTGACTGTACCAGCAGGAAAGTATCGCTGTGGCTTACCAATGCCCATGATGTTGGGGTCACATCCGGTTGCATGATAGGCTACTATCCTAGCCAAAGGAGTGAAATTGTGCTTTTTAATGGCATCTTCACTTGCTATGACTAAGGCACCAGCTCCATCGCATATTCCCTAGCAACAAAAGCATAAGATACACAACGTCAGGGCTAAAATAGTGGTGCAGTGCCCTTAGCTAGAAATATATATTTACATCTTGCTTTGCTGAATCAAATGGCCAATCTGGGCTTAAAAAAACTAGGCTGCCCTGAAGGGTGTTTTTCAGAGGGGACCCCTAAGCAAAAGCTATCAGCGATGAAGATGGTACATGACAGCAAAAATCCTTTCAACTCAGAGTAATCTCTGACACAAAATTATTATTACCCAATGATGGCTGGAGCGCTCCTAGGCCACTGGCAATGAAAGGCTGATACATAGTGTACTAAAACTGTTCCATAATATGAAATGAAGGAAAAGATTATTCCAGATCTGCCTTTGCTGAAATCTGAGTAGGAGAATCAAAATATATACAGATTATTATAATTTTGTGTCAGAAATTATTCTGGGTTGAAAAGATTTTTGCTGGGGAAACTCTGCTCAGCGGATGCCCAAATGAGGCTCCTTTCATGTCCCCAAGAGCTGGGACAGAGACGGGAGCTCAATATGTCATGCAGTACCCAGGTCTCAAACTGCCTACTTGCCAGCCCTCCAGCTAACAAGTAGAACTTCTTAACCACTGAGCCATCACAGCACCATATATATACAGATGCTATCTAGAAAACAAACATTGTTTGCAACTTACAATTTTTTAATTGGATTGGATGCGAGTCAGGTTACGTTTTTAACTTTTTAATTATTATTGGGACCTGTGGATTTTTATAAATTTTAAATTATAAATTTTAAAAACTTTTTAAATTTTATAATTGTAATGTTGAAGTTTTAACAATGGGTTTGGGTTGGGTTGTATTATGCTTTTATGATGTTGTAAACTGCCCTGGGTCACCCTGGCGAGAAGGGCGGTATAAAAATGTAAATAAATAAAATAAATAAATTTTGAGTTTAATTGTCAGTTTGCCCTTAACTGGTCTGTCACTTCTTATGTCTTTGCCTAATCTCCTGGTTTTACTGGTGGGGTGGACTTAGTTTGATTCTTTAGTCTGGGTGGAATTGTGTGTTTTTAAACCACCCAGAACAGTGGTTATGCACAACATGGGCAGTATAAAAATGCAATAAACAAACAACATAGATACATACGCAGTTTTGCTTGATTCACAGATAATATACAAACATACGTAGGTACGTACATATATACCTTTGCTTGATTCACTCTTTTATGTGTGAAAAGCTCAACAAAGAAAAGGTTCCTAAAGGAGTTTGGAAACCAGCAGACTGAATGGAATAAGAAAGAGATGATTGTAATAGTTTTGAGATTGAAAACTGTTAAAAAAATGGAAATTAAATATGAATTTGAATGGGATGATTGGTATAAAATTAGAGAATATAGTTATAAATGATACATTAATATGGTAGTTAAAAAAAGAATTAAAAAAACCTGATTTTAGAGAAATATGGGGAGATTTTTTAGATTCCATATTAGTGAAAGGAAAGGAGTAAAGTCAGAGCAAGATGGATTTATCTTTTTGGAATGAGGGGACGAATATATATGTATATAGGTTCACGTAGTGTTGTTCAGTCGCACAGTTAAGTCTGACTCTTTGAGACCCCATGGATCACAGCACATCCAGCGCCTCTGTCATCCCTGTTGGTGGACTCAGCCTTTCATCCTTCCGAGTTCAGTAAAATGAGTATCCAGCATGTTGGGGGCAAAATGGTAATTAACCAAAAAGTGCACTAAGCACTATGGGGTGGAATATAAGTTTAATTGCTATTGCCATGTAACTTGCTCTTAGGTCAAAGTCTCGAAACTCATGGCTTACCGAAGCATTTCCGGCAGTGACGGTTCCATCTTTCTTGAAGACCAGCGGAAGCTTTGCCAACTGTTCTATTGTTACATCTGGTCGAGGATGCTCGTCCTTTTCCATAACCTGTTTGCCCTTCCTGGTTTTTACTTCAACAGGCGCCATCTCATCCTTAAAATAGCCAGCTTCGTGAGCTATAAACATGCAAATGCCAACAGCAAAAAATAAGTCACGACAAAATTATTCCAAATCCTTTGGCCACAACTGCATCGCTGGAACGAAGAAAGCTGGGGATAACCAGGAATTATGCCGTGAGCATAGTTAAATTTGTATGTGTTTAGAATTTTTCATTTTGGCACCAAGTCTCCGCTGCATCCGGTTTTCTTCATTCCATGCTAGTCCTCACCTAGAGCAAGGGTGCCCAAACGTTTTGGGCCGTGGGCTGGTCACATGGTTCAAGGGTGCCCAAACTACGGCCCAGGGGCAGGATATGGACCATGATGCCAATTCATCCAGCCCGTGACACCCTCATCACTCCCGGAAGTGGAAGTAAAATGTCCACGTACCGATGCATTTTACTTCCGCTTCTTGGAGTGACGAGGGCGTTGTGCACCAGATGAATTGGCATCAGGGGCCATATCCTGCCCCCGGGCCGTAGTTTGGGCACCCCTGACCTTGAGCTTCAAGATCCTCTAAAGCAGGGGTTCCCAACCTTTTTACTCTGCAGGCTTGACCACGCCTCCTGGACAGCTGAGCGGGCTGGACCACGCCTCCCCAAAGCAGAAGTAAATGTGCCTGTTTCTGCATTTACCACAGCTGCAGGCGCATTTACAGCTGATGTGACCACATTTATGCATGCATGCATGGATTTTATGGCTGTTGTAAATGCATCCGCTTCCACTTCTGGGTGTGGTGGAGGGTCTCATGAAATGATGCCAAGGGCCAAGACCAGTCTGGGAGCTGTAGGTTGACCACCCCTGCCCTAAAGCAAGAGTGGGCAATTCCCAGTGTTCTCACAGCCACCTTGACCACCTCTAGAACTGGGAGGACTAGACCTACCATTTTTCGTTGTTCAGTCGCACAGTCGATTCTGACCCTCTGCGACCCCATAGACCACTGTCCGCCAGGCACTTCTGTCCTCCACCATCCTCCTCAACTCGCTCAGCTCTGTGCCCATTGCGTCCACAATACCATCTAGCCATCTCATTTTGGCTACCCCCTTCTTCTTTTGCCATCCACCCTTCCCAGCATCAAGGCCTTCTCAAGCGAATCCTCTCTTCTCATTTGATGTCCAAAGTACTTTAGCTTCATCTTTACAATTTGACCTTCTAAGGAGCAGTCAGGGTTGATTTCTTCTAAGATTGACCTATTTGTTCTCCTCGCTGTCCAGGGGACTCTCAAAACTCTCCTCCAGCACCACATCTCAAAGGCATCTATTCTTCTGCACTCAGCTTTCCTAGTGGTCCAGCTCTCACAACCATATGTTGCCACCAGAAATACCATTGCTTTGTCTATGACAATTTTTTCTACCTGAGAAACCGTATAACTCCTTTAATAGCAAACCATCTTTAAAAACAATTTAAATTATGTGTATGTCTAGTTGCGGGCCAGGGGCGGGGCATGCCCTGAGAAGGTGCAAAAAGGGTTTTTTTTTAAGCCAAACATTTTCAAGGCGTAAGGGTGCTAAGGGTAGCTGAATTTTGGCCTGGCAGGATTGGGTGGTGGAGGTTTCAGCCCACAGTTTCCACTTTTCTCAATTCACTCAGACAGAGGTAGGCCAGACTTGAAAGCCAGTCATATCCGACTCTAGGGCTCATTTCCATGCCAAAGAGCTGGTGCTGTCTGCGTCTGTAAACCTATCTGTGATCATGTGACTGGCATGACTGGATGCTGGAGTGCATAGAATGCTGTTTACCTTTCCCACTAAAGTGGTACCTGTTTATCTACTTGCAATTTCTTGCTTTTGAATTGCTAGGTTGGCAGGACCTGGGACAAAGATGGGAGCTCATTCTATCATGCAGCAGTTGGGTCTCGAACTTCCAACTTTCCAGTCATCAAGTTCAGTGTCTTAACCACTAAGCCACTGAAGTTTCTTTTAGACAAAGGTATACTACATCATTTGTGAAAAATCAGGTCTGCATCCGAAATGGACAGTTCACTTCCACAATACTTGCTGTTTACTGACCTGCCTTCCACCTCTGTTGTGTCTTCATGGCGTAACGATCACTGTCCTCCCTTGTGATGTTATACTTTACAGCAAGGTTTTCAGCTGTGAGAGCCATAGGGGTCTTAATATGCGAATCTGTTAATCCTGCCCACAAAGTATCTTCCAGCTGGGAATTAATACAACCAGAAGTCAGAACAAACGAGAGCATTACTGAACTCTGGTATAATTAAACAGTCTTTCCATTCTTACAGTAGAAGGGAACATATGTTTCATGCTTCCTGTTTATCTACAATATCAAACCAATGCAGAATTAGCATATAGTGTTTGAGAGATACATTTTAAAGTAGAAACACTCATCATACTACACTCCATAACACTGTGTCCAAGAAGAGTTCAAAAAATGTAGAAAACTCTGTTCCATGCATGCACTGGCCTGTGCTGGGGAGTGAATTTACAGGGACAGGCGGCCATACACCTCTGCTCAAAACCCATACCTTAAAGCAGGGGTGCCCAAACTCCGGCCCATGGGCCTAATTGGCCCCCTGCATATAATTAATGTGGCCCACAGTGAGCACCCGGGCTTCACTGCGGACTGCCCCATCACCTGCCTCCACCACCTGATGTCAGCAGTGGTGGCGATGGAGGCAGCGACAGTGCTTCTTCCAGGCAGCTCAGAGCAGCCTGGAAGAAGCGCTGTCGCTGCCTCCATCGCCACCACTGCTGACATCAAAACTGTCAGCAATGGGGGCAGCCCGCCTCCAGCCCCCGCAGCTGTGTGTTGGAGATGGGACTGGCCTGCAAGGAAAAAAGTCTGGGCACCACTGCCTTAAAGGGAAATGCCCCAAGCTGCTGAAATGCTTTTGACTTTATCCCACAGAGCAGAGCAGAGCCTGGAGGGAGGAAACGAAGCGGAAACTGCCAAGGTGTACGGCCGCCCGTCCCAGTAAATTCGCTCCCTAGCATGGGGCCGAAGAATGCAGGCACACCTAAGCAACAGGATATTATTGAGTTGCTTATGATAATCAGTTGACTGTCATAAAATACAGAAGCAGCAAACATATGGAACTTTCCTTGGAGACATACTGCACTACTAAAAGAAAAAGAGGATCACAGCATATCCAAACAACATACAGGGGCCAGTTCCAGATTTTCCAGGAGTTTCTTTTCACAGAACTAGGGGGAAAACTTCAACAAAAACTAGCAGTTTTCTTTCTCCTAGGGGCAAATTTTTAGCAAAGTTATTGGATCTTAATGACCCATTCAGGACAAAGCCACTCGAAAACATTCAATGCAAAAGAGACACTTTACTACTGTATATCATGGTTAAGAAACCAGCCTCCTCCCGGTCTATTACTGTGAAGACTGCAGGTAAGTTTTGAAAGAACAAAGATATGGAGCTAGCTGATAATTTCAGATCCTGGTGTTCAGGCACGCCAAATACTCTACCACTAGATAAACACAGAAAGATGGCAAGATGAACAGCAGAGCAACTAGGACTCCTACCTTGAGATCGACACCCAAGTTTACTCCAAAGCGAATATTTCGAACAGTATGGGGACTCTGGCTCATGCTTTCACTTCCACCACACAGCACTACCTCTGAATCTCTAAGGCAAATTTCCTGTTCCAAGTGAGGAAGGGAAAAAGGAACAGTAGAAATTCATTATATCCCATTTCAGAGTGACAACATAAATTTTAAACAGGGAAAGGAAAAGACAGTAGCTTCAGAAAGCACTTGAATCCATAGCAAATTTAGAATAAGGACTAGATGACATTAATTAGGTGTCTTGTATGAACTCCAATCTAGGTATGGGTGTACATATTGGTTTGTTTTGGAAACAACCAACTTCCTGCAAGAAATATCAATAACTCTGTGTTGAGCTCAGAAAGCAAAAGCACAAAGAGAAATTATTTAGCTACCTTCAATACCAGAATTCCATACCTAAAAACATGCTGGAAATGCAGACTTAAATCAGGGAACAGTGAAGAAATACATTTCACAGAAAGCTTTTCCCTTTGCGTTTAGCCATGTGACTTAAACTAGCAAGATAAACTAAAAATCTGAAAGAGTTGAGAGGGTCTGTAAAAACAGATGAAGGTTGTCAAGCATTTTTAATATTTTCCAGTCTCTGTGCAAGGCTACTACTGGACAAGAGTTCGTGCAAATGTTTGCATGCTATTCTGACTTGCACTGGACAGAGGGGCCGACAGAGGAGTTTCGTAGAACAACAAGTTACCGAGAGACCAGACATGTTACCTGACATCCATTGACAATAGACTGGAAGCCTGAACCACACAATCTGTTGACTGTTAGGGCAGGAACTGGGACTGGTACCCCAATACGTAAACCAACATGCCTAGCAAGATAAATAGCATCTGGAGAACACTGCAAGAAAAAAGAACAGATAAGCAAATGGGCCAACTTTGCTCAATTTATTTATTTATTCATTCATATTTATATGCCGCCCTACTCACGGAAGCGACTCAGGGCGGCTTAACATGGCATAACAGAACATTAAAACATTCATCTAACGGTAAGATTTTCAGAATCAAAACCTTCTCTAAAAAATTCAGATTTAAATTTAAAAATTTCAGCAATTTAAAAGCTTAACAGATTAAAAAATTAAAAGGTTAAAATATTGAAAGGGGGGGAGGGCTCAGATTAACCTACCTGCTGGGGTCATCGTGTGGTCAGTATCCCATAACTGCCCCGCCAGCCATCTTTTTACACCCTTCCTGAAGGGCAGCAGCTCTGTCTGGAGGCATAGCTCAGTTGGCAAGAGGTTCCATAGGGCCAGAGCAGACACAGAGAAGGCCTTCTTTCTGGTGTCAGAGAGATGCGCTTCTCTGGCCAATGGAACAATTAGAGAGCCTCTCCAGTCCGTTCTGGTGGGATGGACAGATATTCTTGAGGTGATGCAGTCTCAAAGTAGGATAACTGAGGCACAGGTTGTCACAGAATGAAGTATACCCTGTGCTTTTTTCTCTCTCATTCAATATGGTGATTTCAGATCAGGGAGAGAGGAGATGGTATGTAAACAACATGAGCCTCATGGAGCAGAAGAAATGAAACTTATTGTGTGATTGACATGTTTTGCTGTAAAATCATTGGTTGGAATCCTTAAGGGGGAGGGTCAAAGGTGGACCCTATGGGAGGAGATATAACTCAAGAGATACAGGCACTCAGACATTCTCCAGAATGCTGTGCTTTTGAACTGCCAAAATGTAGGCTTGAGAGAAAGGGGGCCGATGGGCTATCCCTTAAACATGCAGCTTGCTTTATTTCCTTGCTTTGAAATGCTTCCTGATCTTTTGCTGGACTGTATCCTGAATCTTGCTATGCTTTCAATATACAGTAATACCCCGTATAATGAATGCTTAGCATAGCACAAAATTCACACAACGAAGTGTTTTTTATGCAGGGGGTGATACCCCGCATAATGAAAAAAAAGTTCGTTATGCGGGGGTTTCTTATGCTGGGGTATAACCGCTCAGTTTACGAACTTTTCTTCCGTTATGTGGGTTACCCAGTGGTGGGATGTCAAATTTTTTACTACCCCACTGTGATGTCATCACAGTGTGGGCGGAGCCAGCATCATGACATCATGGGTGGAGCCAACGTCATGACATCAAATAAAAAAATAAAATAAAAATAAGCACACACACACCTCTCTCAACCCACCCACCCACCCACAACACAAACCCGTAAATAAATAAAATAAAATAAAATAAAGAAATACATTAAACGCAAATCAACCAGAGCTTTTAAACCAGAGCTTAAAGCTTATTCTGGTTAATCTTTATCACACTAGGTCAGATGGAAGGAACTACAGAATGAACTCACCACAAGATGGTTTCATTTTGGCACTTTTCAACAGTTAAAGAAGTTAGGTACTAAGTCTTTGCCTAACCAGTTCTCTAGGACAGTGGTTCCCAACAAGGGGCACACAGCCCACTAGTGGACTTCAATTCCCAGAAGCCTAAGTCAGTACATTGGCTGATCAGTGCTTTGGGAAAATGACTTAGGCTTCTGGGAATAGAAGTCCAAAAACCAGAATTTGGGAAACACTCCTCTAGGATAATATGCCTTAATGTAAATGTAAAACAGCTGTACAGTACCTCCTTAAGGGTTCTCCAATTGGAACAGCAATTGGAACAGCACAGGTGTAGCTTATTGATGAGGTAACTCCAAGACTTTGCTTAAAATCTCCAAGCCAGGCCGCTAGGCCTTTTTAGGAACTGTGGTAGTACATCAATATAGGTAAAGGTATTAAAAACACATTAAAATACACACAGACACACCACATCCAAAGGTGAGTCACTTACCCTGGGGACCAGGCTATAGGGAGCTTCAGGCTAGCAGCTTCTCTTCCTCCTCCCCACTTGGGGAGGCCGTGCATACGTGTCAAGCACTGTAGGCATGCATGCATACCAAGTGCTTGGTGCGCATGCACAGTGGGGGAACCAGTGAAAAGGTAAGCCCTGAAGGTGGCTCCCCCCAAAAGCTGCTACCGGTTCTCTGGGACACTGGGGAAAGTTACTACCGGTTCTAGTGAACTGGCACGAACCTGTTACATCCCATCACTGGGGGTACCACCAATGGTACCCAACATAACGAAAAAAACTGCATAACAAAGTTCTCCGTGGAACTGAGTTTTTTCGTTATGCAGGGTTCTAATGTACTTCTAAAATACCTGAAGAGACTTGGCGTATTTACTTGACATGCTACCTGAATCTACACTAGGTTCATGTGCACCCTTTGCTCACTACCTAGATTTTGGTCAGCAGTGAATGGGTACAGTGATAGGAAAAGCTCTGAACTGCTGGGTCCGATCCAGGCCAGGGAAGCAAGTCAGGCACAATCCCATCGCCAGGAGGCCGGAGGACTACCGACTCCTACCTGGGAGTAAGCAGACCGTTACACAGGCAACTCAAAAATATAATTTTATGCAGACTTGGAAGCAATGCGTAGGACCAAGCTGTACAGCTGCAATCTCAGACTTTCATTTTGGGCCAACCTCTACTGGACACAGTCTGATTCAGCATGTAAACTAAAAAACAGAAGTACTGTGGCAGCTTTAAGTACTAACATTGATTTGGGGGACCTGCCTTGCATCACAACAATATTCTTTCATTCCTACCCCCCAGCAAACCCATCAAAAGTAAAATCAATGGGAGAAAATGTTTCAATGGAAACTGTCTTGCAAGAGCCATAGTGGACTTCCGAGATGCCATTATTTTTGACTCCAATGCAGAACCATTGAGTGACCGTCAGAAGGAATGTTAGCATGAGTTAATAACAGTGTTTCCCAATCTTTGGTTCTTGGACTTCAATTTCCAGAAGCGCAAGTCAGTACATTGGCTGATCAGTGCTTTGAGGAACTGAAGTCCAAGAACCGAAGTTTGGGAAACACTGAGTTAACATATGCCATCAGAAGAGGACTGGCTACTGGTGACTGCTGGGTCCTACCCACCTGCATAACACTGCCTACAATCACACTGTCAATGATTTCAGGAGATATTTTGCCTGCAGAAAGGGCTGAGCGTGCTGCAATCTCCGTGAGGTCAGTAGCGCTGAAGTCTTTGAGCAATCCTCCAAAGGCTCCAAATGGGGTCCGCTTGGCAGAAACAATGAAAACACCTGGAAAGCAAAGCAGAAACACAAACAAGAGTCAAACTAAGTTAGGACCATGGTTTGTTTAACCCTGTATAGTATATTTTTCCTGGAGAGGCAGTGACTTGCACAAGGGAACTTTTCATTGAACAAATCATGATGCTGACGGAACTTTTTCAGTTTACCTGGTTCTGTTCCATGCTAAATCTGGAATCTTGCATACACAGCATATGTGCTTTCAGTGAGCTATGGCCCCGTTCCCCAAGAAGGGAGATGAAATACCCTTCCATTTCGATTAAGAAAAAGCAAATATGTTTTTACTTAGTTATTATGAGAACCAACACTTATAGAAAAGACTGATAATACTGTGTCCTGCTAAATACGAAAGTAAAGCAAAGATAAAGCTCTCCCTTGTTCGAAAACGGTGCTTATCTCTGTTTACAGCCAAAAAGCCAGTGCTGCAGAGGAGACCTTTACCTGTACATATCTTTTTATGTCTTGCCCCTAATGAGAATTCCAACATACAGGATTCCTGCTAGAATGGGCCTAACCTATTGACAACGAATGTATGGCACTTCTGGTTTTTTTTAAATTTTTTATCAGGGATTCCCCTAGCGATATGTGTGGCTGGATAGCAGAGTAGCACTTTTAAGCTCTTACGCAGCGAAAGCCTTAGTGCAATAACACACACACATATGCCTTCAGTGGAAAGGTGCGCTTTACTTACAGTGAGGGGAAGACAGACATACACAGGACTATATACAACAGTCTCTCTCACTCCAAGCCCCACAGTAGGTAGACAGCTTGGGTCCCTGGTGATCCTTTAGCAGTTCTTTCTTCTCAGTTGAAGAAAAGCTCTCAACAGCATCACCTCCTTCAGTGTCTCAGTCCTTCTCAGTATATAGACTCCTTCAGAATAGCAACCTCCTCACAGATAATCTCCTACAGAATAATAGCCTCCTCCAGTATGAAAACCTCCTCCATAGACCCTTCCCAGAGGGCCACAGTTATACCCCAGTGTTGCTGGGCAGATTCTCTAATCAGCCACAGCTGGGCTGTTTCATGAGCACGTGGACCAGGCATGCACAGCCTGGCAATCAGTTTGAGGCTCTAATATGTACACCTGTGTTCAAAACACATGGAGGGCCTTAAAGTTGTACTATTCCACTGGGCAGCAATCTTTGTACAATACCCCCAAATGAAAAATGTCCTAACAATTTTCATTGGCTATTTTTTGTCCCAGTACAGTGGCACGCAGGGAACCCGCAGAAGGGCATGTGTAGTGGCAGGGTGGGGGAACCGGGGGCGGCAGCGACGGCGTGTGCAGCAGTGGGGAACCAACAAAGGGTGTGCACAGTGGTGGGGTGGAGAACCCACAGGGTGTGCCCAGCGCTGGGGGCATGTGCACCTGTGGGGCCATGTGCATTGGTGGGGAACCCACGGAGGGTTTGCACAGCGGGGGGGTGGGTGGGTTAGAGAACCTGCAGCCAGGTGCACAACGCTGGGGGCACTCACAGGGGGCCCATGCAACTCCGGGGAAACTCGCGGGGTGCACACTGGTGACATCACATGTGTGTATTGGCATGCATGGTGCCTGCCCGGGCTCCTCCTTCAGCACTCAGACTCTAAAAGGTTCGTCATCACTATCCTAGTATGTTACATTGGCTGGGGATAACATAAAGGCAGAAAAAAAGTAGATGTCTAAGAACAAATAGTTAATCTAGAACAAAATCGGTTTCTGGCAAGTGACTCATACTTGGGGATGCTGCCCATGGATCCTGTTCCATCAAATCTACGTAGTGCAAGTGATCTGCATTTTTGGAGCACAAGCAAGGAGGTATTCAGATCTATTCCTTGCTCAAGCAGAATCTTTGTTACACGAAAAAACCCTGTGCAACCAGGAAGTCACAAGGAACAATCCTGGTTGAGTTCAAGTGATGTATAACAGGATCCTAGTCACTGTTCAGAATTGTTCTGCATATAATGCTGCAAAATAACCTTTACTGTAGGTTTAGATTGTGTGGATTTTATTGCTCCTAAGGAACTTGTTCAAAACTCATGATTTTTTAAAAAAACTAACCAGGAGTGAAAAGAATACAGAGGAAATAAAGCCAATACCTAAAAATGGGGGGGGGGGGAGAGATACTAAGGCAAATCAGAACTTGGAGCTGCTATTTTCTGAACTATAATTTGCAAAATTCCAGAGCCAGCGTGGCTTGTGGACCTACCAGTTGGGGATTGTGGGAATTGAAGCTCTGAAGATAATGTCTCTCAGCTCTGAAGCACAGCAACGTGCCTCAACTTTGGACCAGTATTAAGCAAACATTGTTAACCTTATCAATTAACCTTTGGAAGCAGGCTGTAAGCAACTGTGAAGGGAATTTGGCATCGTCTTCTAGTAAAGGTCTCTCTCTTGCTCAAAGTCAGTTGTGTCTGACAGTCAAAGAATCAGTGCTGAGAAGTTTCTGTGGTCACGTGACAGGCATGATTAGATGCCGGAGCACATGTAACACTGTTACCTTTCCTGCTAGGTTGCTATCCACCAGTGAATAGTACTACTGTATCTTGATATGAATGGAAAATGATACAATAGAGATCAGGTGACCTTTGTTTCTAGATACCCTGCAATCACATGATCTGCAAGGCTGCCTGTTATTCATTGCTGGTCTAGAAGTCTGAAACGTCCATCCAGTCTCCAGTGATGAAACAACTGCCTAATAAAATGTGCATACAATGACTTTATTTAGGATTAATGTGACATATGCTTCTTTGAAGTCTGCACTCCTACACACATTACCATTGAGTAAGTGACCTTGCTTCTCAGCAAATATTCATTTATTATTCCAGCTTGCACACTGCCCCATAGTGCAAGCACTCTTTGTGCGGTTTACAACACAATATTAAATAAAATACAAGTGAATAAAACCAAAAATATAAGAAAATGTTATGAATTGCAAGTTACTATCTTTAAGCATCAGCTGACATTTGGAAAATAAGAATAATCCAGATCTTCCTTAGGGCAGCTGGTTAACAAAGGAAAAAAGTGAATAAACAATAAAACAAAAGAATAATTAATACTGTACAATTAAAAAAGAACATTCTGTTTCAAAAATATTCGAGGGCGAAAGACAATCCTAACAACGCCTTTTTGTTTTTGAGTTCTTTGGAGTGAATTGTATTTATTCAAGCTACCATAAGAAAACTGATAGGGAAAAATTGATTCTTTTGAAATATGGTGCTCAATGAGAGTTCTGCAGACATCCTGGACTGCCATTAATACAAACAAGAGGGTCTTATTAGAGGAAATCAAGCCGTAGCTGTCTCTGGAGGCAAAAAATGATCATTCAGAGGCTTTCTTATTTTGGCCACACCATGACATTGCAAGACTCTCTAAAAAAGGCAACAATGCTGGGAAAGAAGAAGACCAAATGTGATAGATTGACTGACTCCCTAAAACGACATGCTTGTGTTTGCAAGAGCTGAACAAGGTTGAGGACAGGAAATTCTGGAAATCTCTCATTCATAGGATTGCAAAAGGTCGGAGACAACATGAGGGCACGTCGCAAAAACCCGTATAGGAGGATGATAATATATAACATTAATCTATTTACTGCGGCATTTTTCCGTTTAGGTGGGTGTGCCCTCTAATAATGCAAAAGGCTAGAGGCCCACAATGTCCACAACCAGGGTGGCTCAGTGGTTAAGAAGGTCGCCTTGTTAACTAGAAGGCCGGCAAGCTGGCAGTTCGATACCCGGGTACTGCACGACGGATTGAACGCCCGTCTGTCTTCCAGCTCTTTGGGGACGTGAAAGGAGCCTCATTCGGGCGTCCCCCGCAAAAATCCTTTCAACCCAGAATAATTTCTGACACCAAGTTATTACCAGGGCGGGAATAGAAACGCGGTCCGTGCAATATATACACAGCTCTATTAGGAGCATTTTGAAATCTGGGAGTTTTTGGAAAGAGCCCTTACCTCTGAGTAGGGCCATGGCGGCGGCGGTAGCTGGGCTGGCTCTTAGCTCTCCCTTGCTCTTGCACTGCTCTTTGCAAGCCTTTCTCCCACGCCCATTCCTTGGTGGTGCAATCCTGCACCGGGGGCGGAGGAGGAGCTGGACCCTCCCATTCAAACCCCCATGATCGCAGCTGCTGCCCTTTCCCCTACTTTTTTCTGCTTTTGCAAAGTCACATTCGTCGCCGTGGGGGACGCGGGGTGGGGAAAAAAGAAAAGTGGGGGGAAAAAGTCCTGAATGTGGAAGCATGGTTGGAAGACAGATAGGCCGTCCAGGTATGTTTTTTGGGGGAACCACCAGAGATAAATGGGTGCAAAAAGATCCTCCTCGCCACCCAGGTGGGCAATCTGCATATTATTACTCCTCGTGTTAGAACACCCCCAAAGCAGAATAGCTTCATTGGTCCTGGGCATCACTCACAAACGTCTACCTGTTGTCATAATTCATAGGGAAACAAGGGTTTTACGAAGTCAGGAGGATGACGTGTGTGTGTATGTGTGTGCATTTCTAACACTTTATTTGCTTTGTTGTGGCTGAATTCTAGGATTCCCAGTGTGGAATCTGCGCCTGCGGTTGTCAAACTAGGCGGGAAGAATAGAGTAAAGCCAAGAAGCGTAGAGTCTCGGCGGATTCGTCGGAGCCGTTTCCCTGGCAACGGGGACTTCCCCAAGGTGGAGCGCCTCTTGTTGGGGAGCCAAGAGAAGGCATATATAGAATATTTTCTTTTGAAATATTTCTGAGTGTAAATAGAATAGAAAAACAACAACAAAAATGTTGTGGCACCTAAAATACTAACTCCTGTATTTAACCGTGAGCTTTCATGGACCAGGTCCACTTCATCAGGCACAAAAGCTCAGATACCTTTCCAAAATTGATTCTGTGGGGGCAAGTGGGGTAGTATGGCAGATAAACCAACAGCAACAGAAAACAAAATCAAAGCAAAAACCTCTTCCAGAAGTAGTTACTTTTCAGTTGCATTCTTTAAACCCAGTTATGTGATTATAAAGGGCCCGTAATGGCTTACTGGTTAAGACACTGAACGTCAGCTGTTTGAGACTTGAGTGCTGCAGGATGGAGTGAGAGTCTGTCATTATCCCAGCTCCTCCCAACCTAGCAGTTCGAAAGGGAGAAAGTCCCTTTGCCTTGCTCTGTGAACCAACTCCAACAAGTTCTTAAAAGTCTGGTTCAGCTTTGATACCCAGCTGTATTTTTTTAAAATATGAAAAGCTGGTTCCTTCTTTCCTTTTCTCTTTCAGTGCAGGGAGAAAATGCTTATGTGTTTCCATAACAAATGCATGAGCAAGAAGATTTTTCCAAGAAGTTACAGTAATACCTCGGATAACATTAGTATCGAATAACACTAAAATCGCATAACATTAAGCAATCTGGGGGGAAGAATTGCATCGGATAACATTAAGATCCTATGGAATGCATCGGATAACAACCGCTAAAGCCTGTGTGGTTACAATGTATCTCTATGGATCCCATAGGATTTTAACATGCATCGGATAACACTAAAAATCGTATAACACCAAGACTTGTGGAACCAGGTTTTAGTGTTATCTGAGGTTTTACGTACAGTAATACCTCATATAACATTAGTATCGAATAACACTAAAATCGCATAACATTAAGGAATCTGGGGGGAAGAATTGCATCAGATAACATTAAGATCCTATGGGATGCTTCAGATAACAACCGCTAAAGCCTGTGTGGTTACAATGTATCTCTATGGATCCCATAGGATTTTAACATGCATCAGATAACACTAAAAATCATATAACACCAAGACTTGTGGAACCAGGTTTTAGTGTTATATGAGGTTTTACTGTACTTTGGAATTCGAAGTATGAATATTTTGGAATAGTAGCTGTGTTAGTCTTTGGTTGAGGCATATCAAAAAACAAAAACACTGCAGCACTTTAAAGACTAACTGCTTTATTTTTACTGTGAGCTTTTGTGGACTCCATGAAAGTTCACAGTTAGTCTTTAGCCTAGTTAGTCTATAAAGTGCTGCTGTTTTTTTGTTTTCTGATATGCCTGAAGTAAGAATATTTTTCTGAATTAACTCAGAGAGAGTTAAAGCGCTCCAAGTTTGGAGGTGTCCCCTTGTTGCAGGGACTTGGTCTTTGATGAATAGCCCACTGCGCAATCTGAGTTCTGTGGAACTGAATGACAGAAATTGTGCTGATCAAAGCGACTGAGATCAAGAAGATAACTGATGTGCCATTATTTATGCATTTGACTGTCGATGTGAAAAACAGACACCTAAAAGGGGAAAAACCAGGAATATGCATAAGGAGATATGAAAACTTATTCCATACCACCTTGTGAGTTGGTCTGATTTTGTGATTAGTGTGTAGGACGAAGACCAAAGAAAGCAGAGTTGAAATTCCCACTATTTAGAATTTCAGTTGTTTCTGAGCCAGGCAGCTCTGTCAAGTTATTCTGCTTCTTGGGAGTGTTGTGTGAAGAACTAAGAGATATGTTTTAAGCAGTTTGGAGCAAAGACCTGCCTCTTCACTCCCATTGCAGTCTTTATATATTTTTGTCATTTCATTTAATTTGACATTATTCATTTTCTAGGTATAATAATGTCATGTCAGAAATTATTCTGGGTTGAAAGGATTTTTGCAGAAAACTTTGCTCAGGGAACGTCCAAATGAGGCTCCTTTCATGTCTCAAAGAGCTGAGACAGAGACAGGCACTCAGTTTGTCATACAGTACCCAGGACTCGAACTGTTGACTTGCCAGCTTTCTAACCAACAAGGCAAGCTTCTTAACCACTGAGCCACTGCAGTCCCATATAAAATACCAAAACAACAATTGTCAAATTGATTCTCACTTATGGTGACATTCCCAGTGTTTTCTGTGTGTAGAGTACTCAGAAACGGTTCAAGAACTAGGGTTGGGCATGTATGGCCCTTAGGCTTCTTAGGGTTGCGAGCAACGGCTTTGGAGATATAGTTTTCTCTGAATCTTTGGCGGTAGTAGCTTATGAATTCTGCATATTTCATGGAACCTTCTTAGCTGAGTATGTGGTTGAGTTTTGGGATTTTTAACCTAAAAAAAATCATATCGCCCAAATTCCATAAAAATGTACTCTACATTTATGTTGAGCTGACCTTATTGCTTTTGATCAATGGAGAAGCTGGCTCCTGGGAGGCACAGAACTCCTGGTTGCTGGTTTGCAGTCAGACATTCCAGCTCACTGAGTTATCTAGCCAGCTATTTTTTCATTACATTTTGTCAAATGCACATTGAGATAGTCAACCCTCGCGTAAAGAACACCTTGCTTAAAGATCAGAATTTTCTTTGAATGTTTGCTTCGCTTAACAAATAAAACCAACAAAAACTCACTTAACAAATAAATGGGGGTTCGCAACCCCACCACCACCACCACCAGAAGTCACAATTGGTCACTTACAATGGTGATTCGCTTAAAGAGCAAACTTGCTTAAAGAGCAATCCTGTGGAACACATTATGCTCTTTAAGCGAGGTACAACTGTACGAAGATCCTGATGAAGGGTTAAATATACAGGTATCTGTTACATGCATTGGAACACATATAAAATATTTGTTTCAGAGCAGCTTGCTATTTGTGAACTGCAGATGTATTGTAGATTTGTGCACAAAGCAAAGAAGCACTACTATAATGTTTCTTCCTTTCCCAAATTGTGGACATGTGTTTAATTGGTTGAGGAGTCAAAATTTGTCACCCAATCTATAACTATAGATTTAATATTATTGTTAATTTTAATCTCAACAATCATTAACAATAAACTATCGGGCAATACAGTAAAAGGGAGAAAGTATTCTTCATTTTATATTCGCATACAAGTGCGAAAATTAAATTAAATTAAATTAAAATATTCTGCCAGTGAAATGTTGTGGGAAAATAGTTATTCAGATGCATACAGTATGTGAAAAGTTAAATCCAATAAACTCTCAATTATTCAAACGTATTTATTTCATAACATTTTATGCACAGTTAAATGACAGTCACTATTATAGTCATTTTTCTATAAACAGCAGGTGTAGTTTACAGGTTTGTTCAAAATAAAAAAATATTTTATCAGCAATTTTTTAATCCACACTTTAAAGACTTGGCGTCAAGCACCTTTAGAGCAACCTTAAGCCACCTAGAGTATAATAGTTGACACATGAAAGTTGGCATCTACAAAATTGATCTTGGATTGTACACTGATGGGCATATGCCTTATTTTGCTTTAACAGAATCATGGATAGTTTTCAAGGTTTAGAGTCAACATTGGAACTCCCAGACACACAAGGGTCACACTTGTGCGGCTGCTGAATTTTCTATTGCAATGTTGATAAAAAGCATGCTCCGCTCCCTTTTCATTAAACAAGGCATTAAAACCTGCCACCCCCCGCCGCCCCAGATCTTGTTTCAAAGGAGAATTGTGCTTCTGGGTGGCTTTAACAGGTGTGGTGGGTTCTCTTTGAGGGACTGCAAAACCATACTTGGGCAATGTTGCCTACTCTGCCTTAAAATAGTAAATTTTTGCTATTTGGCTTTTGTACTCTTTGAACAATTCAGCAGCTTTTATGGGGATACTATTAGCTGTTTATAGCAAATTTAACCTTAATTGAGAAAACAGAAAAAAGCATCAGTTAAATTTTTGATGATAAAAAAAAATTCCAGTGACACAAAGAGATAAAGTGTAGGCTAACTTGTGCAATGTTTGTTGATTGACACATTTATGGATAGCCAACTATAATTTTATAAACCCAGGTTCTGAGCACTGATATTAAATAGTCCACATGTGAATTTATGCTAGTCTTAATCCTGATTATATACCATATTGCCCTTGATGATTAGTCAAAAGTAATGTCATTATTCTTTCATAATCAGGATCCGGAGGTGGCGAGCAGGCCCTTGGTAAGAGGAACGTGGTTGTCATCAGATTAACAAGACATATGCTTCTGTAGTTCTTAGGAACAAAACCAGGAAGGATTGAAAAGTCTAGTGGCTACACTGTTCTATAATTTTTAAAACCTTGTTCCAGGCCAGGAGTGTTATGTCTCAATCATGTCAAGGCTCATGTTTATTCAGTCATGAACTTTCATCAATAAACTCCTATTCCAGTGGTGGTGAACCAATGGCATGTGTGCCAGAGGGGGCACTCACCCCAGCACAGAGTTCAGCCTGTCCCTCTGCCCAGCAGCCCAATGAGATTGCTTCTTCCCTCCCCCAGCACAGAGTTCACCCTGCCATGTTGGCACATTATGGTAAATAAGTGGGGTTTGGGTAGCAGTTTGGGCACTTGGTCTCTAAAAGGTTCACCATCACTGTCCTATTCCATCAGGTGTATTAGATGTACAATTTCACTGGAATGGAAGGAGACAGAAAAATATATTGAATAAGCGTGTGCTGAAGTTACATGAATATATCTTTAAAGCTTTCACTTCCCAAATCCAGATCATAACAAAGTAAATCTTAAACAAGAGAATAATCCTATTTCAAAACAGAAGTACAGTAGTACCTTGGATAACATTATGACTTGGGTTCCACAAGTCATAACGTTATCTGGTTTTTAACGTTGTGTGATGCAGTGATCGCACAATGTTAAAATTTTTTTGTTTCCTTTCCAAAGAGGAAAGGGAACAGGGGGCCGATTTGGTTTGCTTAGCAAGGGGGGGGGGTCTGAAAAGAAGGGACCCAAGCCTCTCTTGGGTCCCTTCTTTTTAGAAACCTCCGTCTGGCTTTCTAAAGAGCTTAGTGATCCAGGCCGGGGGGGCCCTTCCTAACAGAGGCTTGGGTCCCTTATCCCAGCCTCTCTTAAGAAGACACACACACCCCGATAGCTAAGACCCTTACCAAGCCAGGCGGGGGGAGGGGTTCTAAAAAGAAGGTAGGATTATTCCCCCCTACCTTCTTTCTAGAAACCTCCGTCTGGCTTGCTAAAGAGTTTAGCAATCCAGGCCCTGGGGGGGGGGGGCTTTCTAACAGAGGCTTGGGTCCCTTATCCCAGCCTCTCTTAAGAAGACCCCCCGCCTGGATAGCTAAGACCCTTACCAAGCTAGGATGGGGGGGGGTTCTAAAAAGAAGGTAGGATTTCCCCCCCCCACCTTCTTTTTAGAAACCTGTCTGGCTTGCTAAAGAGCTTAGCAATCCAGGCCGGGGGGAGGGGGTTTCCTAACAGAGGCTTAGGTCCCTTATCCCAGCCTCTCTTAAGAAGACACCCCCCCCCGATAGCTAAGACCCTTACCAAGCCAGGAGGGGGGAGGGGTTCTAAAAAGAAGGTAGGATTATTCCCCCCTACCTTCTTTCTAGAAACCTCCGTCTGGCTTGCTAAAGAGTTTAGCAATCCAGGCCCTGGGGGGGGGGGCTTTCTAACAGAGGCTTGGGTCCCTTATCCCAGCCTCTCTTAAGAAGACCCCCCCCCCCGCCTGGATAGCTAAGACCCTTACCAAGCTAGGATGGGGGGGGGTTCTAAAAAGAAGGTAGGATTTCCCCCCCCCCTTCTTTTTAGAAACCTGTCTGGCTTGCTAAAGAGCTTAGCAATCCAGGCCGGGGGGGAGGGGGTTTCCTAACAGAGGCTTAGGTCCCTTATCCCAGCCTCTCTTAAGAAGACCTCCCCCCCCCCTGTATAGCTAAGACCCTTACCAAGCCCGGAAGGGGGGAGGGGTTCTAAAAAGAAGGTAGGATTCCCCCCCTTCTTTTTAGAAACCTCTGTCTGGCTTGGTAAAGGGCTTAGCTATCCAGGCGGGAGGGGGCTTCCTAACAGAGGCTTGGGTCCCTTATCTCAGCCTCTCTTAAGAAGACCCCCCACCTGGATAGCTAAGACCCTTACCAAGCCAGGCAGGGGAGGGATCCACAGCTGCAGGGTGGCTGGGGAAGCCGACGGGGACTCCCCATCGGCTTCCCTAGCCACCCGCTTCTGCCTCCGCAGCTGTGGGGTGGCTGGGGAAGCTGACGGCAGAGCCCCCCGTCAGCTTTCCAGCTACCCCACCCCTGCCTCCGCAGCTGCAGGGTGGCTGGGGAGCTGAACGGAGAACCCCATTCAGCTTTCCAGCCACCCTGCTGCTACAAACGACTGCATCGGATAACGCTAGCAAAACGATGCAAAAAAGAAATTTTGCATCGTTATCCGATTTTAGCATTATCCGATGCAGTCATTATCCAAGGTATTACTGTACTGTACAGTGGTACTTCGCTTAAAGCGAATGCGTCCCATGGGGTTGCTCTTTAAGTGAAACACCATTGTAAGTGACCAATTGTGACTTTTACCGGGGGAGGGGATTGTGAACCCTAATTTAGTTGTTAAGCGAATTTTTGTTTGGTTTTAGTTGTTAAGTGAGGCGACCATTCAGAGAAATTTCTGCTCTTTAAGTGAGTTAGTCTCTAAGCGAGGCATTCTTTATGTGAGGTTTTACTGTACTGTTCTGTTCTGTCCAGGATACTATATTATGTAATATACTATTAACTGAGGACCAGGAAAGTGCTCACTCTTTTCTCTCAGTTCAGCAGAGTTGTTTGCTCATGAACCAAAATATATTGTACTGTATGTTTTTTTTTCTGTAGCTGAACTCTCAGTTGGCTGGAATGTTTTGTGGCTACTTAAGACACCATTTTATGGTGATGTGACTGAAAATCTTTTTTTAATACTAAATCCCCTTGACTTCTGTATGGCAATTTAAAAAACTGAAAATGAATTACCTTGTAGTTATATTTCAGAAACTACAAAACATTTCAATCACATTTGGCTGGCAAGGAAATCTTTTGTTACCCTCCCATGATCAAGTATTTCCCCATTTTAATTGCAGTAAAAATTAAGAAGTAGCGTGCTGTGTCATGAACACAAATATTTGCTTCTCTTCAGATGAATTTATAAGATACCATGTCTATTTAGAGCAGAATTTGCTTTTACAATGAATATATTTTACGGGTATTTGATCCTGCCAGGCAGCATTTTATTTTGGCAAAGAATAGTACACGTGAAGAAGTAGTATGCACATAACATGGATGTCAATTCCCCCCCCCCCCGCACTTTCAAAAGCTGCATTATTACTTGGGGTTATTTGCAGAAATGTGCAGGGAAAAGCCAGTTAAAACCCGATTCATGTGTGACTTTGGCTTTTGCACATTGGTAGGTTTTGCAGCTGTCAGTTGAAGAGTATACTATTTCTATACTTTTAAATATGCCCACCTCTTTTCTCCAGCTTTGTTTGCATACAAATCTAGGCAATATTTGGTGACATTTCTCCATGTTAGTACAGTTCTAATAAACAGTGATTGAGAATTAATGGTAAAAAGGCACACGGTAGGAAAGTATGCAATCAGAAATAATTTAAAAAAGAACAGAATAAGTGGCACCATCTACCTTTAGCTGTGCTAAAGTCATTTCTACTTCTGGTGCTAAAGTGATTTAAATCAAATGGATATGGTTGATTGAAGAGAAGACATGTTGGTGCATGACACAATACCAGTGGATTGGCCTTTTAAAAGCAAGTTTCAAGATACTGTATCTTAAAACAGATAACAAAAATGTTACATACATGAAATTTGTTTTAACATAAGATTGTTCTGAAATTCAAGTTTGCAGATAAATTAAATACAGATATTTACTCAGTTTCTATTTTAACATATTTTTAAAATATACACAGATATAATACATAATATAAATTAATTGCCTTGCATCCTGTAGTGAAATGCCATTATCCTCTGGAAGAGCATCTGCCACATTAAAAAAAAGTTTTCTAAGGACTTCATGTTATAGCTCCTTTCATTATGCTTGCTGGATTGGAAATATATTCACCAACACATTAGGAAACTGTACAGTGATTAAATGTGCATGTTATACAACTAGACATCTAGAACTGGCACTCTTGTGTGAAGACATGATTTCTGCTTATTATAGAGTAGAAGATGATGTGCATGTCTATTACACAGGATAACTAAGAAGTGCTTACCTAGTTCACACTCATAGTGCTTTTGTGGATCCATCATAGTTGGCAGAGTATTCCTGCCTATGGATGATTTATTTTTATTTTTAGAGACAAAATATTTTATTATAAAGAGTAAACTGCTATAATGTGGAGAGGAAATTCTCAGATTGCTGCAGTGGTCACTCTGGCTTGAATGCTAATAGAGATTGGTTTTTATATTATTTTATTGACCGTGACTGCACTGACTGAAGCAATTTATCAGTTGGAATTGAAATATTTGAATTTAAAAAATATAATTTCAGTGGAAATTGTTATGCTGTAGTAAAAAAGTAAGTGGTTTGTCATGGACAGCACATCATGGATTTATTAGAAGGCAACAAGCTGGTTATGTTTCCTTATTTTGCCAAGCATAGGACCTTTGTATATAAGCTCTGAGGTGTTTTGCTCCAGAATTACTTTGCTGTGTTGCAGAAAATCACAAGAACAGTTTATTATGATGATTTGCTATTTTCCACACTTAAATAGAGGTGACAGTGGTGTCAAGAGAAATCTTCCTTGGCCAAAATATTACTGGTTCAGTTTAGCACAGAAGATGTCATGGGATTCTTTGAAACCTAGCAGAGCACCTTTGGCAGGGGAAAAACATACACAAAGGAAGCAGAAGGCACTGTAGAATTGAAGCAGATTCTTCTCAACGGAGACTTCTGGAGGGTAGTGCTAGTTTAACCACCATTTTGCCACAGTTACTGGCTTAACCATTTAACAGGAAATAATAAGGAAAATGAAGTATTACTAGTAAGTAAGCATCTCTTGTCTTATCCAGAATATCCTCCTGGTTTCCAACATCTGTATGACAGCAACATTCGTTTGCAGAAATGTATGGCCACATTTCTATTTAAAAATGTATGAGATTTGCCAAATAAAAGAGATGCTTTTATGCTTACCATGTGACTACAGGAATTTATATCTGTCTCTGCATCTGTAAATCTAAAGACTCAGGATTGCAAGCTGTTGAGGAACATCTCCTAAATCAGCAATATCTGTAAATCGAATGTTTAAAGGGAGCTTGAAGCCTCTTGGGATTAATTACTAGGTAAAATTGGGCAAACAGCCCAATTCTTTCTTGAAGCAGATCAAAATGTTTGGGCTTTGATCTGTTAGTGAAGCAATAAACAGTAGATACTTTCCAAGCTGGGAATGTGATTATAACAAGTGAAATTGGTCTGGAAAAAATACTGTATTTGGCTGATTAAAAGCAGAAAATGTCTGGTACCAGAGATGCAAGGGTACAAAATTATTTTTTTGGGGGGGACACCCACCTATCACATTTTGTGGTTCAGCAAAAGTAGCATGACTCCCTGTTAGAACTAGATAGGTAGTAAGTAGAGGTTACAAAAGTGCAATAGTACTTTTAGTACAAAAGTTAAAAAATAATAAATTCTGTATTTATCACCTTACAGATTATTGCAATTGGAGCTACTACCTGGCTTGCTGTGTTAGTAGGTAAACTGTTTTCCTTTGAAGACTTTGATGGTTTAACTGCAAGTGAAGAATGGTTCCAAATAAATGTGCATTAATGCCTAAGGAATGGCTGTTGGGAAAACCATTTATCTTAATACAATTCTGAAATGGGCTACAAATATTTAAAGTACAGTACTGTACTATCAATTGTATACTGTTGAAGAGGTTTCTATTCCTCCCTCTGATGGGAAAATGAGGCTGTGACTTTGTAGAGTTCAGTAAAGTGCAGTAAGCTACTCAAATACCAATGCTGCAGTAGTAGCAGGAAATTACTTTTCTTGTCTGTTTGCGTTACCAGTACTTGATGTGCTGAATAAAGGCATGAGCCACAAGTCCTAGTATCCAGTTTGTCTCTGAAAAAGTTTGTTTCAATCATTATTTTGTTGCTAGAATCTGAGAATGTGGTATTTCAGACCTGTGACTGTTTGGTGCAGTGTCGCATGGTGAGAAGTGGTATCTGATTTGGAAATTTGCCAGAATCACCCTGTTCATTTCATACTTATGGCGCGTACAGTTGTATGCAAGTAGCAAGAGAATGCTTTTTTGGGACACATAATAAAACTGGCATTTTATACCACAGGTTGACACAGTCATTGAGTGGTCACAACTGGAAGTGATCTTCAGTTGTACAGGCAAACAATTATCTTCTAAAATAAATACAATGCTGGCTTTTCACCCAGATACAAACTCTAAAGTTATTTAAAAAAAAGTGCCCTGAAGCCATTGCCTGCTTTTGAATCAAGTTCTAGATTAGTCTGAAAAACCCTATAGTAGTCTGCAGTAGATCATTATTATGGAATTGTAATTATGGGTGGGTCCATGCCATTTTTCATTTTCATTATTACCTAGGGAGTGTTCATTACCTTCTGATAAACAAAAAGGTGAACTACTTTCACAGCAATTACTCTCTGGTATTGAAATGGAGTTAAGGGAACAGCTGTAACCACTTTTTAAGTAATAAGTAATTCTCATTCCACCCCTCAATACCTTTTCAAACCGCATCATGAACTCTTAGTGTAGTCTGTAATGATTTTATTTCCTGAAAGAATGTTTTTTTAATTACCAGTAGCAACTGAAAAACTGGTGTCTCCTAATATCTACCAGCAAATCTCATAACTGTGAAAAGTTTAAAGACATGGACCCATATAACTTTCACTTTGTTATTTCAACATCTTGATACTTGGTAGGCTATATTTCTTGCCACTCAGAATAGATTAGCTAAATCCATTTATATCTTAGCATGATATGAGGCAATACAAATTCCCTCTTTGTTTTAAGTTTTAGCTGAAAGATCTGTTCCCCTCAAAAAAATAAAATCCCACCAAAATATAAGATTAGATTCTTATGCTGTACGATTTAGCACTGATTGATAATGCATATTGGTTCTTTAACCAGTCATTTGGTCAACATTTGAAGAGATCCGTGTGTGTGTGTGTGTGTGTGTGTGTGTGTGTGTGTGTGTGTGTGTGTGTGTGTGTGTGTGTGTGTGTGTGTGTGTGTGTGTGTGTGTGTGTGTGTGTGTGTGTGTGTGTGTGTGTGTGTGAGAGTGAGTGATTGATTTTGTTTTCCTCTTCAACTCATGAAAAGTTGGCTTCAAGTCAAGTCAGTGTCTTCAAACTTTGTTGAGGAAATCCAGACCCAGAGAAGCAGGGATGTGAATTGAGTCCATGGTTAAAGAAGAAGGACTGAATGGAAACAAAACAGGGAACATGAACTTGAAGTCTAACAGCAGCTGTGGAGGGTCATTCCGCTCTTGCAGGTGTGCCTAAAAGGAAAAATAAGACAAAGTTTAGAATGGCTCCGAGGAGTGGGGATCCAGGGCACTGTGTGGTCCTGGTTTGCCTCATTACTGAAGGGCTGGACCCAGTCGGTGTGGTTGGAGGATGGGATGTCCAGCCCTAGGCCTCTCCAGTATGGGGCCTCAGGGCTTGATGCTCTCACCCGTCCTATTTAACATCTACATGAAACCGCTGAGGGAGATCATCCGTTCCCATGGGGTGAGGTATCATCAGTATGCTGATGAAACTCAGCTGTATATCTCGGCCCGTAGTGATTGAAGCAATGCAGTCGGAATCCTATCCAGGTGTCTGGAAGCTGTTGGGGTCTGGATGAGGGACAACAGGCTACAACTGAATCCTGGCAAGACTGAGTGGCTGTGGGTCAGGGTCCCTGTGTTATCTTGGGAGGTACCATCTTTGGTTCTGGATGAGATTATTTTGCCCCAAACAGACCCGGTGTGTGATCTGGGGGTCCTCCTGAACTCGTGACTCCTGCTCGATGAGCAGGTGGCAGTCATGGCTAGGAGGGCTTTTGCACAACTTTGTGTTATACGCTAGTTACGCCCACTCCTAGATTGGGACTCCTTGCTTATGGTCACAGATGCTCTGGTCACCTCCAGACTGGACTATTGCAATCAGTGATGGGATGACACTGGTTCTGACCGGATCCACAGAACCGTTAGGAAGATTTCCGGAGGGTTCTTCATGGGGGTAATACTGTTTTTGAGGCGTCCGGATCAGACGCCTCACCAGCAGGAAATTTTTTTAAAAAGATTGGAGCCAAAATGGCTCCAATTTAGTGCGACGGCAGCAGGAGGCGGTGACAGCAGCAGGCGGTGACAGCGGTGGCAACGGCAGCAGCAGGCAGTGACAGCAGCAGCGGCAAGCGGCTCCAGAGGAGGAGGAGGCTGCAGTCGGGGGCGGCGCGCCTTGCCGTGTGGCCCTGGGCCATGGGGGCTCGTCGGCCCCAAGGAGGGTAAATGACGGTTTTGTGTTTTGGGTGGGTGGGTGGTTTATTTGTGTTTTGGGTGGGTGGGTGTATTTTTATTTAATTTTTATTTTATTTCTTTATTTCTTTAAGTTATTTACGGGTTTGTGTTGTGGTTGTTTGGGTGGGTGGGTGGGTTGAGGTGTGTGTGTGTTTGTTTATTTTAATTCTATTTTATTTATTTATTTTATTTTTATTTTTGGCCCCGCCCACGACGTCATGATGTCATGACGTTGGCCCCCCACGACGTCATGATGTCATGACGTTAGCTCCGCCCCACTGTGATGACATCACGGTGGGGTAGAAAATTTTTTGTCATCCCATCACTGATTGCAATGTGCTCTACATGGAGCTGCACTTGATGACCATTTGGAGGTTGTAACTGGTCCAGAATGCTGCTGCTCGGGTAGTGATGGCATGCGGGCGGTATGCCTGTGCCTCACCACTGCTTCGGGAGCTGCACTGGTTGCCAGTGTGCCTCCGGGTGCAATTCAAGGTGCTGGTAATGACCTTTAAAGCCTTACATGGTAGTGGGCCAGGATATTTAAGAGACCCTTCACCCTAAGTACATCTGCCCAGCCCACCAGAGCAGACTGGAGAGGCTCTCTCATTGTGCCATCTGCTAGGGGGAGCTCGTCTCTCTAGCACCAGAAGAGGGGCCTTCTCTGTGTCTGCTCTGGCCCTATGGAACTTCCTGCCAATTGAGCCGTGTCTCTAGATGGAGTTGCTGTCCTTCAGGAAAGGGCTAAAAGCCTGGCTGGCAAAGCAGGTGTGGGGCACCAGTGGTGTGGTGACCCCTGCCTGCTGGCTGATTTAGTAAGAACACTCTCTCCCTCTTTTAATCTGTAGGGGTCGGAGTAATTTTTGGTGGCAGTTTTAATGGGGTTTGTATTGGTTTTTAAAATGACTGGTTTTATTTTCTGTGAGCCACCCAGAGTCGTCAAGAGTTGGGCGGCAATAGAAATCAGAAAAATAAATAAATAATAAATAAATAAACTTGGAATAGTTATGTGCAGCAATGTGCAGCCCTTGTGTTATGAATTGCTTTCTGTTGCCAGGGTGAAATTACTGTAGCAGAAGCAGGAAGACACTTGGCCCAAATGAAGGGAGGCCAGATGACATCCACGTTGCGACCACATTCCTACTGTCCTCTGGCCAATTGAAAGAGTTCACCTGACAGCCATCCCTCTACCAAAGAGCTTACAGTAAACCTTGAGATACAAAATTAATCCATTCCATGAGGTTATTCGTCTCTCAAAAAATTCATATCTTGAAGTGTGGTTTCTCATAGGAATGCATTGAAAACCAAATACAGTGGTACCTTGCTTAAAGAACATAATGCATTCCATGGGATTGCTCTTTAAGCGAGTTTGCTCTTTAAGTGAAACACCATATGGGCACGTTTTACTTCCACTTCCGGGAGCGATGAGGGCGGCGCAGGCCGGGTGAATCGCAGTAAACCCATTTGTGTGGATTCACGGGGGCTTCTGGGAGTTGAAGTCTAAGAACAGCTGGAGTGCCAAGGTTCGCCCATTCTATAACCCCAGGTATTTGAAGAAGTAGAACAACAAGAATGACAACAATAACAAGCAGTCATCTGGGGGCAAAGATCACTGTTCATGACTTCACCTGGCAGAAAATGAGGAACATCGGTATGTTTTTGTCTACTGTCCTTTGAATAGTTGCTGCTGCTATGTTTCATTTCTGTTCTCATTTTCATCTTAGGTGTGGTTTCTCTTGATTGGATCAATTCATCAATCATTTCTTTTCTTTGGCTTTTATTCTGAAGCTCCAATAAATATAGGCTGTATTCTAAAATAAAAGCCAAAGAACTACAGTCAAACCTCGCTTAACGAGCATTTTGCTTGGTGAAAAACTCGCATAATGAGCGGGTTTTTCGCTAAGCAGTCCGACTCGCATAACAAAAATTTTCGCAATGCAGGTCAGACTTTCCCTATGGAAAAACTCGCATAACGAGCGTTTCTATGGGGAAAACTCACATAGTGAAGGGAAAACTCACATAGTGAAACATTTTCACTATGTGAGTTTTCCCCCTTGAAACGCTCGTTATGCGAGTTTTTTCGTAGGAATTTTCTCTATGCAAGTTTGTTTCACGAAATGAAAAACTCGCATAGTGAGCCGCCTTGCAGAACGAATTAAATTTGTTATGCGAGGTTTGACTATATTGAGATCGCCTCCTTTTGGCTTGGGACAGCCCAGCTTCATCTTTTTGTGTCTACTTCGTAGTCTCTGGGAAGGGGCTGCAGTGGTTTAGGGGTTAAGATGCTGAGCTTGATGGCCGGAATGTTGGCATGTCAGCAGTTTGAGACCTGAGTGCTGCACTATGGAGTGAGCTCCTGTCTTTGTCCCAGCTCCTGCCAACTGAGCAGTTTGAAAGCAAGAAATTGCAAGTAGATAAATAGGGACCACTTTGGTGGGAAAGATAACAGCATTTCATGCACTCCGGTGTCTAGTCATGCCTGCCACATGACCACAGAAAAATCTGCAAATGCAGACAGTGCTGGTTCTTTGGTTGTAAATGGAGATGAGCCCCGCCCCCATTACTGGCTTTCGTTTAAAAGAGACCATTATCTTTACCAGTAGTCTCTGGGCTGACAACCAGAATTGGCTTTACTTTATTATATTATTTATTTATAACTCCCCCTCCTCTTTCCAACTGGGTTACAAACTTAGAATAAAAACAAGTAAAACCAAATTTAATTACCCCACAGTAAAAACCCTTAAAATCAACAGTATGCATTAAAACCCTTAAAATTAACAAAGAGTATAGTTAAAAACAAAATAGCAGCACAGGTTAGGTTTAGAGGACATATGAGTTTGCAGTTAACACAAGTAGAGTAATTGATCCAGCTGTGCTAGATGCCTTGGGGCCCTCCCCCGCCCCAAATAAAACAAATTATTGAAAAAAATATTGGAGGGGTTTCAAAAGCTTTGGTGCAACCTTTGGAGCATAGGGACAATTTTCACGTGTTTCTGGGGGCCCGGGAGCCTGTTCCCAATTTTTTGGCCAACAGAGAGTGGAAGAACTAACCTCTTTTCATAGTAAAAAGGAACATCTGGAATAAAAGGTTTGAAGAATAGGAGTTTGGTAGTGAATGTAGTTCTCCAGTTTATTACAGAACCTATCAAGCTTGAGACTATAATATTGCTACCTTCTTGAAACTAGACATGCCTTTCCATTTACATTGCATTTTCCTTCTGTTGCAAAACTCACCTGAATGCTTCTTATGAAGTTTACTGTTACTCGTTCTTCAAACTCATTGACGGGAGTGTAGAGATTGAGTATTTTTACAATCTGTGGAGAAGAAAATACAATGTAAGTTGATTGTTGAGTTGATGCAGTACATCTTGTGACACCCCAGTTTACCAGAGAAAAGATTTCCCCATTGCCAGTTTCTCCTCTCTAGGAGGCAGAAAGCATGCTTAGGAAGTAAGGGTGGAATTACAAGTCACAGAGGTGATAGTGAGTACCTTTGCAGCTAGGGGGAAGGTACAGGCCTATATAAGAACAAAATGGCAGAGTAGAATGGTGCTTAACTCTAGCCTTTCCTGCCTAGCCTACATTCCTTGGCATTTCTTTTCCTGCCCATTTTACAGGTTCTTCCATATATGAGACTCTAGCTGAGAGGAAAATATCTGGGATAAGGATTTATACCTGTGGTTCCCAACCTTTTTTTGGCCATGTCCCACCTAAGCATCTCTAAAATCCTGATCCCAACCCGCTGTGACATATAATCCTAAAAGGCTATTTAACTGTTAATAACTTATTCTCAAATTGCCCCCCAAAAAACAAATTGCTCCCCAACCGTGGGGCATGTGCCCCATGTTGGGAACCACGGGTGTATCCCATTGATATTCAGTGTGCTTATGGGTTTGAGTAGCTGAGGATGAGAAAGAACTAGGGCTCGGATTTCTGCTGAGCCTGGATGCTCAACTGGTGGGACTGCACAAGTCAGGCTTTGTTCACAATGTTGTTACAAAAATAAAATAGCAAAAACAATAGTCATTGCACTTATATGCTGCCCCATGGTGCACAGCGCACTCTCTGGGCAGTTTGCAAGGTAATTAGCATTTTGCCCCCAACATGCTGGGTATGCATTTTACCGACCTTGGAAGGATGAGTCAACCTGGAGCCTCATTAGGTTCAAACTCACAATGTCAGCAGTTTTGGTACAGTAGCTTAACCACTGCAGTACCAGGGCTGTTTAATGACAGGACTGGGGAGTGTTTGTCAACTTGAGCCAATGTATAGGCAGTTTGAGCTCATAAAGAGAGCCAATTACAGCTCATTTTAGCTCAGAGAGAGATGCACAAATGTGCATCTTCACTATCTTACCTGCTGTGTGGTGAGAGATGTGCATAAGGAGCATATTGCTTCAGCATCTTCTGATGTTTTCTTTTTCAGCTGCAGGAGCTGTGCTGCTTGTATCAGAGGCTCCAGGGTCTCAGCAGCACCACATTGATGCAGATTCTTTCCCCGCAACCATTCCTCCAGCTGACTGATATTAAACCTGGTCCAAAATGATGTTACAGGAAGGTCACGGAAAGATTTGAGGTTTTTTTAAACTCCCAGATGTGATCCCCCCCCCCCTCTTTCAAGTGCCCACAGACTAAATTAGGGTCTGGATTAAAATTGGAGCTCAACCAGACACACAAGCTAATTCTTGGCCCTGAGCAGTGTGCCTAAACTTAGTTACATATCAAAGTAGTTAATTATGCCAGTTTAAACCCCTGGCATTTTCAGTACACAAACTCAACCAGAAACTGAAAAGTAAGTCTTTCTGCCTTTCTGGATTTAAGTGATATTAAAATTGATAAAAATAAAAAAGTTAGTTATAATAATGGTAACAGTTATGAGACTCTTGATTGCAAAGAATTGGAAAATGAACATCTCCATAGATATAAAAGAGTGGTACACTAATACCCCGGATAACGCTATGACTTGGTTCCACAAGTCTTAGCGTTATCTGTTTTTTAACATTGTGCAATGCATTGATTGCACAACATAAAAAAAAGCCATGTTCCCTTTGTGAAGAGGAAAGGGAACGGGGTCAATCCGCCTGACACTTTGGAAAGGGCATTGGAAATTCCATGCATGGAATCCCCACTGCCCTTTCCAAAGAGGCAGGCAGATCAAGCCAAGTGTCGGTTTGGTTGGGGTGAGTGTGCATGCACCTGGTCTCCCACAACCAAACCGGTGCTGTGAGCATCAGAGTGCCAATTTGGTTAGGAGAATGGGTGCGCACGCCCTCCCCCACCAACCAAACTGGCAATTGCACACTGGGACCACCCATTTGTTTGGGGCGGAGGGCATCTTCTCTCCCGAAACAAACGGGGGATCGCATGCTGGGACCTCTGGTTTGTGTGGGGAGAGAACATGCCTTCTCTCTCCAAACAAACTGGTGATCCTATGCTAGGACCTCCAGTTTGGTTGGGGAGAGAACACACCTTTTCTCTCCAAACAAACTGGTGATCCCACACTGGGACCGCTGGTTTGGTTGGGGAGGGCGTGCCCGTTCTCCTCGCAACTAAACCGGCGATCACACACTCAGGCTGCCGGTTTGGTGGGGGGGGGGGAGAACAGGGTCGCACATGTCCTCCCCCCCAACCAAACCGTTGCTCTAAGCAGAGATCTCCAGCCCTGCGGGCTTTGGGGCAGAGATCAACATTGGGAACTGTAAGGCAAACTTTTGCATAGCGCAATGTTATCTTAACGTTGTGCGGTGCAAAAGTTTGCCTCAAATTCCCCGTTATCCGGTTTTAGCTAACTGGTACCTGAATTTTTTTTAATAGTAGCCGTGTTAGTCTGTGGTTCAGGCATGTAATTGCAATTGTTATTGGAGATATATATATACTGTATATGTTATATTTGTAATATTTGTAACTATTTTTATGCTATGAATGTGCTATGTACTGTAACTGTTTCTTCTGTAAGCCGCCCAGAGTCGCTATGCGAGTGGGACGGCATATAAGTCGAAAATACAATACAATACAATACAATATCAGAAAACTAAAAAAACAAAATAAAAATAAAATAAAAAACTGTAGCACTTTAAAGACTAACTGCTTTATTTTTATTGTTAGCTTTCGTGGATCAAGTCCACTTCTTTAGACAAAGAGTGAAACTTACAGGCACTAATACCTCAGATAACGTTAAGACTTGGTTCCACAAGTCTTAACGTTATCCGGTTTTTAACGTTGTGCGATGCATTGATCGCACAACATTTTAAAAAAAACCCTGTTCCCTTTCCGATGAGGAAAGGGAACAGGGGGTTGATCTGGTTTGCTTGGGGAGAGAAAGCGCCCTCTCTCTCCAAGCAAACTGGCAGTTCCAGTGTGGGACTGCTGCTTTGCTTGCGGATTGTACGCGCGCTCCTTCTGCAACCAAAGGGCGGTTGCTCGCTGGACGCAGTGGCGGCGCGTTTGGGAAGCTGACCGGGGACTTCCAGCTCAGCTTCCCAGCCACGCCATTCATCCTGCCCACCCTGTTGTTTCAGCAGGAGAGGCAGGGCGAATCTCTCTGCCTTTGCCTTTTGCTTGGGGGGGGGGGAATACAGGCTCCGGTTCAGCCCCCAACCCAAAGGCAAAAGGCGAGAGAGATTTGCCCTGCCTCCCCTGCTGAAACAACAGGGTGGGCAAGATGAATCCCTCACTGTTAGGTTTGCCTTTGGCCAGAGAAAAGCTTGCAAACCTAACAGTGAGGGATTCGTCCTGCCCACCCTGTTGTTTCAGCAGGGGAGGCAAGGTGAATCTCTCTTGCCTCTGTCTTTGGGTTGGGGGTTGAACCGTGCCCGTTCTTCCCCCCAACCCAAGGGCAGCAGAGATCTCTGCACCAAAGCCGCAGGGTCCAGCCCTGCAGGCTTTGGGGCAGAGATCAATGTTGGGGAATTTGAGATAAAAATTTGCATCGCACAATGTTACCTTAACATGCGATGCAAATGTTTGCCTCAAATTTCTCAACATTATCCGATTTTAGCCTTATCCAAGGTAAATGTTATCCGAAGTACCAGTGTATAAAGAAATGTGGAAAATAGCTTTGAATGACAAATTGACTTGAGACCTGATTTTTAAGGTGAGCAGTGATAGTACTTCAACTGTCCTTTTGTTCTTTTATTTTTCTCTTTCATGGATGGCATGTTCTCTGGAAGCTTGTTTAGACCAAGTTAATGCTTTTAGGCTTCCTCCATGTGAATAGGAGTTCACTTTTTGAATAATAAGAATTATATGTCACAGAGTGAGGGGAAGGGAAATCAGGATTTTAGAGATGCCTAGGTGGGGCATGGCCAAAAAAAGATTGGTAACCACTGGGCTAGAGGATGGAGCTTCAACTGTCTCAGGCTATATCCCTTCTTTCTGTAAAGCAATGCTGTCATGAGATACACAAGGAACACTGGGTGACTCCATGGAAGCAAATGTTTGGCTTGAAGCCTACCTCAGTTGCACTCCTGTGCTCCAAGAACAAACATCTTTCCTTAGCAGCAGGTTGTTGAGGGCTACAGCAGTAATCATGTAGAAGAGCTGCTTAATGGCCTGCTGGATGATCTCAGGGTCAAGGCCTTGATCATACATGACGCTGTGAAAGGTATTCAACTGATGGATGATTGCCTCCAGCGTGTACGAGTTGTCACTGTCCTCCATGCTGGAACTTCGCTTGCGGTAACCCATTGGTTTCACACCTGACAGGCCCTGGATGCTTTCATTTTCTAGCACTGCAGTCACTGGGAAGAAAAGGAATTATTCCTACCAGGCAAACTAGATACTGCAAGAACGTCTTAATGTCAGTTTAGCTTGCCTTCTCACATGGTTTCGTCTTAGGGCATCTGATTGTCCCTAAATAACAAAGAGTCTCCCAACCTCTAATCACCAAATGCTACATCTTGAGATCCTTTGCATTTCATTCTCAAAAGTGGATAGTAGCAGGCTACAGCAGTCCTGGAACCAAAATAAATGAAGGCTTGTGTGGTCTGGAGGGAACAGTGAGTTTGGGAAACTTCTGGGGTTTCATCTAGCATGAAGGAAGTTTTCCTTTGTCAGATTAATTTCCCAGCTGTTGGCATAGGAAAGATAATTTATCTCAGGATTCCTTTTATACCAGTGTTATAAGGAAGGGAAAATTAGCTGATGACTATAAAACTCAGGAGCTGTGGTGGGCTAGTGGTTAAGACGCTGGGCTTGATGACCAGAAGGTCAGCAGGTCAGTTGTTTGAGACCTGCATGTTGTGCGATGGAGTAAACCAGCTCCTGCCAGCCTAGCAGTTCGAAAGCAAGAAATTGCTAGTAGATAAATAGGTAGCGCTTCGGTGAGAAAGGTAACAGCGTTGTGTCCTCTGGCATCTAGTCATGCCTGCCACACGACCAAGGAAATGTTTGCAGAAGCAGACACCTCCTTACCATGGGTTCATGCTGTTTTCCTTTTCTAGTGAAAGATTTTGAAACACATTCTTCCAAGAAGTATTTCTAAAAGTATTTTGAAAGATGAAAACCTCACATCCCATCACCAGAAACTCCCGTCTTTGACAATTCCTCTACAGCCAGTGGCATGTGCAAATGTACTGTTTGGGTCATTCTCCAAAACTTACTGCACCCTCTCAGCCAGAATATAATAGTTTTGGATCTGCATTTGTGTATTCATTTAAATACATGTTTATTGTTCAAAGCATCAACAAAGCTTATTGTATTTTATTGATTTTTAAAATGTTTATTGTAATTTTTATACTGTGTTCTGATGGTATGATTTTATTATATGTTATGAGCCACCCAGGAAGGATAGCACTAATGGGACAGTATATAAATGGAAATAAATTAATTTAGGGAGTCGGGAGAGTGTGGGTAATTGCAAAATGTGTCACTTGGCAAAATTCAATAAAGATGTTGGTATCTCACCTATCATAGGTTGTAAGACGCTTTCCCCAATTTTAATGAGCTGCTGGTAGATCTGAATAGACAGATCGCTTAAGACTTGCCGATACTCAGTGAGGTCAAAGTTCTTCAGGCAATGATCATTCTGCTTAGTGGTGTTTTGTGTCATAAAACCCTAAAAAAAAGGACAAAATAACTTAAGACAATAACCCATAAAAACACCATATCCCTTAGTGCTGATATTTGAGGAAGATTGGTTTTTGCAAAATAACTTTCAGAACAGCTGGTGATTTTAATGGGAAAAAAAGCATTTTATTTAAGATCAACAGTACAATTGCTTGCAGGCCTGTTTGGAAGTCGGTTCCACAGAGTCCAGTGGTGTTTACTCTCAGACAAAGATTACAGGATTGCAGGCTTATTCCCACCATGCAACTCCCCATTATCTATACACAACACTGTTGTTGTAGGTACAAGTGGAAATAATTTGCAAACCTGATTCACAGGAGGTTGAAAGACATGTACTAATAGCAGATTCAAATTATAAATGTGGATTCTGGTTCCCCCCAAAGCATCATTCATGTATAAAAAAGTAGTTGCATGCTTTGGGGGAAATCCCAAAATTTTGCACATATACCAAGTGAAAAAAAATACAAAGCACAACACAATATGAGAGGAGGAGTATAGGTCTAATATTCTGGAGGCATTGAATGCTGAATGTTCTGACTGAGAAGCATAGACTGTTTGGGATAAAACCTGGAATCCTGAACATGAACATCTCATACTGCAACATTTGCTGCAGACCCAATTTGTCTTGATTAAGATGCTGAAGACAATTCTGCAGAAACCTCCCAAGGGCTGAAATAAATGGGAGCAGTGTTTAATTCAGTAAAGAATGTCCCAGCTGGACTCTGAACCGTATATTACAGAGCTACAGAAACATTTTTGTTAGCAAACAGGCATTCATCCTTGTCCACTAAACTCCTCTCACCGTATCTCCACTGTATTGCTTCAGGCAGTGCAGAAGGCGACATGTGTTAGCCAACCAAAATGATGTCATCTCGAAGTCATCGTTATGTTTCTGTGGGGGAACCCAAAATAAATATGATTGAAGTCCTCTCTTAAAGCTCTGTGTTTATGTGTTAACTGCATGACAAAAAGGACAGAACTGTCATTTTCAAATTTCTTTAATATTGGCTTCAATATTGGCCAGTTTATCCTGCTATGATAATAGAGTAGACCATATTACCAGTGATTCAATGCCGATCATCAGGCAGAGGTAAAATAATCTGACAACCCTGAGGACTAATGTCCTTTGGTGGTAAAGTCCACAGAGAAGGGTGATGATCCCCAAGTGGATTAAATCCCACTTGAACCCATCTTGATGGAGGGCAGCAGCTCCATCAATCCTGGCCTGGGGCTTCGGAGCCCAAAGGGGCTCAAGACCAGAAAGTGACTCATGGAACTGGATCAGTGGTCCAGGTGTCACACTGCGATGCAAAGGCAGATGAAGGGCCACTGCATTATATTCTCAGTAGGGTCTTCATGGCTGATCACCATAATGATTGCCTATATTTGGAGTTGGTTACAAGAGCTATGATACTAAGGGAAGCAGTAGGGGAAAAATAGACACAATTACCTAAGGCCAGAAAAAAGGTACTCCCTTGGAATGAAGTGAGAATTGCTTCCTTGAAAGCGAATTAGCATGTGTGATTATCTTCCCGTCTACTATACTGATATCCCCATGGAAATTTCTTATGCTGAGTAATTGTGCAACTTAAAATATTGGAGATTTCAGGCAAAGGCATGGGGTAAGGCAATGTAACTTAAGCCAGCTTCAAAATTAGCACTGGGTGCAACTTAAGGACTTGCTTGCATATGTCTGAAGAGCCCTCTGGATCAAGAGTCTGGCTCGAATTTGTTCTTAAAAGGAAATAATATTTAAAAGGGAAGGCGTTACTGAGCCCCATGGGGGCCAATAGACAACTCTATTGCTCTGTATGCAGCCATGTCTTTAAAACGATTGTACCGAATAAATGTATTAGAACAAAGCCTACCCATTAAATATGCTCCTCATACCTTTAATACTTTTTTTATGCCATTAATGGTAGAGGTAAGCAAGGAATGCACTTTGTGGTCATCATTAACGTAATCCGCATGCCTGATGCACATGTAGAGGATGTAAGCAGGAAGGCAGGGCACTGTAGCAGAGACCGTTTGAGGCTTCAGATCTGTAAGAATGAGGGGAAAACATTTAATTGTGAGGGCTTTTAGCAGAATAAGTTTGAGTTGGTAACAACTCACCTAAGAAGCAAGCAAATATATTTACCAGTGAGGCAGAGCTATTTACCCGTAATGAGATTTTTTATGAGTAGTGGTTCATCTTCTTTGGCATACTCCAGCATTCCCTGAAAGTCCTTCTCTTTTCTTTGGACAGTGACTTGTCTCATGAGCTCGTGCCGTCGCTTTTCAGTCTGTACAGTGGCTTGATTGACTGTGAAAAGCAACCCAAGAAGGTGATTTTGAGAGGCAGAATGAATGGTCACCATAGCCCTTTACTGGTAAGATGACAGCAGTATGTTTCAAGGACCATTAAAACATCTGGTTGGCTTTAGTGGCAGTACTGCTGCCTCTTTGGGAAGTGGTTTCAAGGAGAGGATAATTACTCTGGCACCCATTAACTAGCAACACATTCATGAAATGTATAAGCCAAGTGGATATTAAGAGACAATCCAAGTAATGTAGCAAGATGTCAGCTCAATGAATGTAAATTACAATGACGGGAACCATCTGCACCATCTGCCTCCATAGAGCCTGCTATCATTTTAATGCAGGGATTCCCAACCTATGGCCCACAGGTCTAATGCAGCTGGTGG
Source organism: Furcifer pardalis (assembly GCA_030440675.1). NCBI lineage: Eukaryota > Metazoa > Chordata > Lepidosauria > Squamata > Chamaeleonidae > Furcifer > Furcifer pardalis. Next base: position 101,861,082 of record CP126896.1, on the reverse strand, counting down.
AGCTCATTAATACGGCCTACGGTGGGAACCCTGGCACCTCCAGAACCGCAAGTCAAAATATGGCACTTATCACAGCGGGGGTGGTAATCGCGCTGTTTGTGTGTCTTCTTGCACAGCCTTCAACGCTTCCCAGGGCGGCAGGATGCTTTTTGGAGCACGTTTGCTCTGTTTTGGGATTTTTTTTGCCACGTCTCTGCTGCATTTTGGCAGCCAAACCATAGCAGTTGGGAATTTCCGGTGCCGGAAAGAGCTTACATCAGTGCCTGGGTTCCCAATAACCGCGGTTTGGCTGCCGAAATGCAGCAGAGAAGTCGCAAAAAATTCCAAAACCAAGGGAACATGTTCCAAAAAGCCTCCCGCTGCCCTGGGAAGTGGTGGAGGCTGTGCAAGAAGCCACAAAAACAGTGCAATTGGTGCTGCTGCTGCCAGAAACAAGCAGTGGGCGCAGCCATGCCTCCGGCCCGCATAGCTAAGCATCGGTGGCAGGAACTGGCCCTTGGTGGGAAAATGTTGAGAACTCCTGATTAAATGATCATCTTTCTGAAACCAGTCCTTAGGATCAATGCCTATGTAGCTAATCATCTGATCAAGTCACTAAGATTTAAAAAAGCATTAAAAAGCCAGCACAAAAGTTTTCACGTTCATTTTTTTTCTTCAGTCATTATTCATAATACTGTATAACAGGCATTCCTCTTAGTTGCAGGTTTATCCAATTAATACCAGTAGGTGGAGTATTTCCGCTTTGAAACTTACAGTAAGAAAACCAAAGGAAAAAATTAGGGGGGGGGGGGAGAGGGGGCATCCTAAAGATTATGAAATGTTGGGTCCTCCCAATTCTTTGCTTTTCTTGCTATAATATATGCTTACAGTTCTACTGAGCTCTCAGTCATGTAACATGGACGGGTGGTTCATTGAATTTTCAGCTGCAGAGGAAGCTTCTGAAATCAAGCTCTTACCTTCATATTCTTGGACTTTTTTCATGTAAATCCTGAGCTGTTTTTTCAGTTTCCTTTCATTCTTTTCTAGTTTTTCTAGCAGCTCCTTGAGATCCTGAAAGTCAGGAATAAAGAATGTAACAAGTGGAACTGGTAAATTTAACCAAAAGAACAAGAGCATTGCATATAATCTCTCTGTGGATATATCAGATTTAAAATCAAACGGGAAATGGAATAGATACATTTTGCTTAGTTAATTTGTTTTAAACAGCTTGTCAAGAAGTGAAATTTTACATGTACAGAATGCTAAGATAATTAAGGGGTGTAGAAAAGGCATCCCTGAAAATGCCTTTAAAAATTGAGGCTTAAGCAATAGTTTGCTAAAGTCATTGCAGAACAATTAGAACTAGGCAGTATTACTATGCCATAACATTCCTGAAAGTTGAACATGTTTTGCAAATGATAATGGCATAAACAAAGAATATAGTTCTTATTATATGCACTCTGTTGCTACACAATTCTGGTTTTTCAGGACTCTGGTTCTCTAATACTCTGGTTGTATAATACCTCCGGGCACCAGAGCCTTTACTCTACATGCCTTTGTTCTTCCAGGCTTTGTAAGATGTTTTTTTTTTTTTTTTTTGGGGGGGGGGGAGAGTCATTATAGTGATTATAGATTCTGAATTTCAAGCCCTTGTACTTATAGGAGGTGCAAGAGCAACATAAATTCTTATTAAAATTTTCTGTTTGAACCCCACACCTTGGTATGTACAGCTCCCAGCAGAAAAGAAGGTTTACAGTTGAAATGAGAATGTAAACATCAAGGGGAAAAATAAATATAAGGAGTTAGGTGGCACATACATGACAACACAACTTAAAACAACTTCACAATGAAGCCATGCTATGCACACCAAATACCAACAACACAGATATCATATGGCAATAGTAGCAATAGATAAGAAGAACATGGATCTTCTTCAATAAATTCATACTGGCTTGATTGGGTGAGCTCTTACAATAATTGATGTATGTATTGTTTTATTATGCTTAAGGCTAAACATTAAATAAAGCTATGATGCTTGTTTACTTTTAAAATAATTTATTTTAGAGAGATATGCTATGCCTTTTAAGTTCTTCCATTTCTAGAATCTGATTGAAACATTCTTTTTGGTACTTTTTTTATTACACTTAGGCATCAGATTCTCTGACCTGACAAGCACCAGTTGCTAGGAAGACTATTCTCCTCTTTGAAGAAAAAACATGAAAACACACACTTAAGAAACTACCTATTAAAACATTCTGGACTTCTACATGACTGACATTATACTGAAACTATGAAACTTCTACATGACTGACATACTGAAACAATTTCCCCCAGGACTTGCTGTTTTAATCTGTGGATGGCATGAAAATGAGAGACATTAGAAGGGATCATAATCATTCTGCTAAGGAAACTCTAGTCAGAGGTTGGGCCAGAAACACTGGAATTGTGTCTTTTTATATGTCAGTCCATCCTTACCACAGGATGGAATCTACTGCTGATGCAGCAATAAACGAGAGCCTGTGTGGTGAACTAGATATGTAGATAAAAGAAATGTAGGTCCAAATCACTCCTCAAATACAAAATTTGCTACCTCATGGGGCTGTTCTGAGATTATAGTGTGAAAATCCTATGTGTGCTGCCTTGACTCTTCTGAATCAAACGCAAGATATGGATAATAAACTCAACAAAAATGTCAGAAGAGATTAAGGAATGTATTTCTACTATTGGATGAAAGAAGCTCTTTCCCCCCTCTTTTGAAGTTTTAAGGCTGCTTTTTAAAGATTTAGACTGCCCACCTTTTTAAAGCTGCACCATTGATTTCTATTTCAGGGTCTATTTCAGTTGGCAGCAGGACAATCAATCCTGCATTGTGAGCTTTTCATATAAGAGTGAGGAGAGTAATTTGTCAAGAGGCTCAGGGAGAAGTTGAAGTATTTTAAAGAGCAAGTTGTTGTGTTCTCCCTGTTCAGTAGATGGTCTGTTCTCACTATAATACAGGGGTGCACAAACCTTTTGGACCGTGGGCCGGTTTTGTGGTTGAGGGAGCTGGTCACTATGGCCCAGGGGCTGGATCCGGCCCTGACACCAATTGATTTGGCCCATGAAGCCCTCATCGCTCCTTTTAATTAAAAATGTAAATCAGCCTCTTTGAATGAAGTCCTCTCCTTCAGATCTGCCCCCCTGATGGTGCAGCTCTTTGGCTGCAGCAAATCTGAAAAATGACCCATATGAAAGTGTCCGTTTGTGTGTGGTTGGGTCAGTGGATCAGTATTTTCTTCTCATCACCCCCACAACGTTCTTGTCTTGCTTTTTACAGTGCTCTCCCCCCATGGCTTTCCACTGCTTTTTGTCATTCCTGAAAGTATGATTTGTTTTCGGTACTAACCTCTGCCAAAGAAGGGGCAAAGTTATGAGGAATATGTTTTTAAATAACTTTGGACAGATCTTTGTAGTCCTTGGGCATCAATCAACCGATTCTGGAAGCACCTGAACATACTGCATTAGCAATATAACACCAGAAGCACACAGAATAAGTGAGCTGTATAAGGTCTTTTCACTCATATATATGTCATAGATCTGTAACTGAGTAATATGATGTAAAAACCAAAATAGATTAGGAGTGCTAGATGATTTCATTTTGCTTGCATTTTTAAGCAAACCAATATGATCTGCATTTACTGGATTAATACATGTATAAAACACATATATTATCCTGCAGTACTTTGCCTTAACTAAAATTGCAAAATGCCCAAAAGACCTATCTTAGATTAAGACATATACAAGAGCTTAAGTTTTGTCAACAGTACAGTATATGAGAAATAAAATTATGTTTTATGCATTACAAGAAAAAAGTCATGTGAAAACAGGGCAAAACTCAGTTATGAATGGCTACATGCCAAATGGACTCTGACAGAATAAATTGATCTTCCATTCTTACATACTAGAAATGGGGATCAGAAATGAGTCTCCCGTTTATGATAAATTCCCAAAGTCATCTTTGATAATATCTAATCTTGTCATCTAATCATACTGTGTAATTTGAATTATATGCTACTGAAATAGGAAATACAACTGTCAACAGTTTCTCAGCTATGTTGAAGCTCTGCTTAGCTTTTGATTGTAAGCTGGAATTTGGAGATGCATAATAAAGTATAAAAGTTACCTAAAGTACAAAGGGTGTCCATCCTGGCATGAAAATAACAAGTGTTTCTATAACAGCTACAAACTACTGGAGTGACTGTTAACAGGTTCAAGGGGAAAAAAATATCCAGCCTGGCATGGCACAAGCCATTTCTCCTAATACAAATAATTGAATTAAAATCAATAACGGAATTAGTGGTTCATTGGACAGTGTCTTTTTCCAATTATCACTTGCAGTCAGTTATTGGGGTGAAAGCGGTTTCTGATGTCCTCTGTCTAATCAAAGAAATAATATAAGGTTACTGATTCCTGACTTCCGTTGGAAGTAACAGAGTGCACATAATAATTTACAATTTGCCAACCCACTGCTTTTGCTGCAGCACCTGACGTTCATATATAAATGCCTCATTCGGGCATCTCCTGAGCGGAGTTTCTCCAGCAAAAATCCTTTCAATCCAGAGTAATCTCTGACATGAAATTATTACTATTATTATTAATTCCAGATGTGCCACTGAGAGGACGTAGCTCACTGGCAAAGTTCAGGCTTTTTAAAGGTGAGGTAAAGGTCTCCCTTGCTTGACAGTCAGTTGTATCAGGTTGGTGCTTATCTCCATTTACAGTCCAAAAGCCATTCTGTCTGCGGCTGCAGACATTTCCATGGTCATATAGCAGGCATGACTAGACACGAATGCACAGAATGCTATTACCTTTTCTTCTAAAACAGTACCTATTTATCTACTTAAAATTTCTTCCTTTCATACTACTAGGTTGCCAGGAACTAGGACAAACAACAGGAGCTTACTCTGTTATGTAGTACTTGGGTCTCGAACTGCTGACCTTCTGGTCATCAAGTTCACTGTCTTAACATATCCTAATTTTTTTAAAAGAGAGAGAATGATGGGAAATATATTACTAGAGCCCCCAGATAGTTGCTGTTGATAAAAAATAAATATGCTGTGCACTCTTGGGACAGTTCAAACACTATGTTAACATACAACAGGAATTAAAACCAAGAGGACTAAGCTATAAGAAGTAAGTCATCAAAAAGGTTTTGATGAATAGCCACAAGCTTCCTTTGTGCCAAAAGGATTACAAAAAGGATAAAGAAATTTCAAGAGACCTGGTGCATAACTGGAGTGTGGCTACTGAAAGGCCCTCCTCTTTGATGGTTACTTGCCTCATTTTTGAGGTGGCACTAAGAGAACAGGCTCTCTGCTGACTCTTAAGTCCTGAGCAATTCCTTTGGCTCATCTACTAGTCTGCTGATTACTGCCAGAAACATGCACCAATTAGGACTTAAGTTTGGCCAACGACAAAACCAAGAAAGTGGCTTCATTATGGCAGTCCAAAGTTGGATCAGGACAGGAAGGAGTTCTCAACAGTGGAAGGCTTGGAAAGCTATTTCTGGATTACATAACTCAATAGCTTTTTCACAACTTGGCATGTTACTAAGAAGGCTGCTGCATTATTTTCTCCTTTGTCTTGGAAATCAGCATGACTGCTTTCCTTAGTCAGAGTGAGGTAACACAAGGGTCTTCGTGAACATTATCTCTCCATGTACAAAGGCCAGCATTAGGACTTCCTTATAAGTGACGAGGGCTCTTTTCTCTCAGCATGTCCACCTTGAAGCAATAAACCTGGTTTTTCTATTTTTACCCAGTTGCACATTTATAGAAATACTCCTCTGATAGATATCCATAGGCTCAGCACCAACTCAATGTATTCTGCAAGCATAAATACAAAATATTCTCACCCAACTTCCATCTCACTCCCTTCCTGGATAGTTCCTTTTTTAAATGCTTTTATCTCTAAAAACTAGAGCTTTGCTTCCCCCAGTCCATCCCCCCAATACTTTTTTTGTGTGCTGTTGTAGATTATGGGTCTGAGAACAGAAACTACCCTGGAAGGCCTTCGTGTGCGTAAGAGTCTTTTACATGATTAAGTTGTCATTTGCTGCTGTAACAACTGGCCAGAATAAGAGTTAGGTATTAGGGACAGCGGTGGGATAGTGGTTAAGATGCTAAACTTGACCAGAAGGTTGCAAGGTCAGCAGTTTGAAACCCAAATGCTACATGACAGAATGCGCTCCCGTCTCTGTCCCAGCACCTGCTAACCTAGCACTTCAAAAGCAAGAAATTGCAAATAGATAAATAGGTACCACTTTGGCAGAAAAGGTAACAGTGTTTTGTGCACTCCGGTGTCTAGTCATGCCTGCCACATAACCACAGAAACGTCTGCATACGCAGATAGCGCTCGCTCGTTGGCTAGAAACAGATATGAGCACTGAACTCTAGAGTCAGATAAGACTGGCTTTCAAGCAAGGGAGACCTATTGGCCACATTGCCTTCTTACCAGGTTTTCATTTGTTAGCCGTGTGATTTCTTGCTGGATTCCAAATTCTACTTGAGCCTCTGGTGACAGCTGGAGGGTCTGGAAAAAGGTTTCCTGCTGTTTCTCCATCTCCTCCTTCAAAGCCTCCATTTGGTCCCTCAGTACTTCTACTTCCTCTTCATGTTCTCTCCTTTGGTCCTGGAGCTGAGCTTCAAGAAGCCTAGTGTGATAAATATGGAAAAAGCAGAAAGCTAGTAAAATAACTGGACCATCAAAGCAAATATACGTAGAAACAACACCATGATTTCAAGCACTGGTGGGCAGCAAAAATTTTCGCTACCACTCCATGGGCAGAGCCTATGCCATGGGTGGAGCCTAGATCATGGGCAGAGCCTACATCGTGGGTGATCTAGTCATGCCTGCCATATGGCCATGTATACATCTGCAAACACAGGCAGCACTGGCTCTTTGGCTGCAAATGGAGATGAGCACTGCACCCTAGAGTTGGATATGACTGGCTACTGAGCAAGGGAGACCTTGAACCACTTGCAGGGACAAAACCTGATGGGGCGGGGCAGGGAGGTGGGCGGGGCCACGCAATTTCGCTAAAAAAATCCCTGCCCAAAGGCCACCCAATTTTGCTAACCCCCTTCTAGGTGTGTGTGAACCTGTTGCTGCCCACCACTGATTTCAAGTTATGCACCCAGTTGTTACGGATGGGCCTGGGGTTGGGGATCTCATCTAAATGAATACTAAAGCAGGCTGTCTGGTTTTACATCCACAATTATCCTATTCTTGGTGAAGAACTCACAAATGTAGTTCTTTAGACAGCCAACATGGCACAATCCATGCACAAGGCAGAACTGCTAGCAAGCTACCATGAAGGCCAAGTTGGCAGACATAAAAAGAAAAAAAAATCATTAGGCTTTGTAAAAGGTGGTGGGAACCCAGAGTTGCCTCTAAGGAAGACTGAGTATGCTTGAAATGTGTTGTGATTATAATACAGAGAATAAAAAAAATATGAGCAATATGGAATGGAACGAGTAAAATAAGGGATGACTGACTACCTAGAGCCCCCAACAAAATCATTCCACACTACAATTTGATCTGTCACTTTTGTTTGGGTATTTTGTATGAAACACACAAAAAAGGGTCACAATCTGGTAAGAATGCCCTATGTCAGTGATGGCGAACCTACAGCACGTGTGACAGAGGGGGCACTCAGAGTCCTCTCTGTAAGCATGCGCGCTGTCACTCCAGGACAATTCGCCCCGCTCTTCTGCCCAGCAGCCAAATGAAAGCGCTTCCTCCCTCCCCCAGCACAAAGTTCACCCCGCCCCTCTGCCAAGCAGCCCAATTGGAGTGCTTCGTCCCTCCCCTGTCTGGGGTAAGGTGGGCGACTAACATACGGCATGAGGGTCTGGTGTGGACAGCAGTTTGGGCACTCGGTCTCTTAAAGGTTTTCCATCACTGTCCTATGTTATCCAAAAGCATATATATTCAAAAAGTTTAGCCAGGCAAACTGTAAGTATTAGTAAGTTATTAATCCAAATGAAAATGACCTTGGGGTATGTCTTATAGCTTCCTTTGGCTGAGAGTGGCTCGCAGTAGGTTTTACCCTGATTTGGGATTTGTTGTAAACAAGAGGTACCAGGGCAAAATTCATAACCTTCTATGTGTGATTTATTTCTTCTCTCTACTTAAACCACTAGGCAAGGTTCACATTTAGGATACTGCTTTAGGACAGCGATGGCTGCTTTAGGAGAAGAAAAGAATGAAAATTACTTGGTGCCCCAGTAAGGGATGGAGATGGACTGCCATTTTTAAGAAGTAACTTCACTATTTCAAGTTTATTCCCTTTGTTCTAGAGGTGTCTGTATTGCTACATCAGAACTAACAGTTGAATGAAAGGAATGTGCTTCTGATTTATTATACTGTGGGAGAGGAAACCTCCCAGATCAACTCAGAAGAACTTCCACAGCCATTTTCAGCCTCTCATGTCCAGCTCCTTCTACTTAATCTATGTTGCTGTTGCTGTTATGTGCTGTTAAATCTGAATCAACATATACTGATCGCCTTCATTTTGGCCGTTTTACATCTGGCCTAGACACAGAAGAAGAAGAATAGGGCTTTCAAGGCGGGATATTTAAGTAGTGGGTTTGCCAGTTCAACACCCACAGCAAATTTTCATGGCTGAGTGGAGATTTAAACCCAGACCTACTGACTCCTAGTTTATTACTCTATCCACTACACTATACTGGATAATCCACTCAGCCTTAGCAATGGGAAATATTTTATCAACTGCTATTTCCTTTGGCAGCATATCTGAGTTGGGGGGGGGGGACTGCAACAAATGCCTCCATTGATCAGGGATTCTCAACCTATGGCTCACAGCACCAAACCATCCAGCCCTCACCCTTCCTCCAGCTGCTCCTGCTACCACCACCATCCTTGTCCCCTCCGCTTGGCTTGACATGTCCCACGTAGTACTCCGTAGCAGGGCGGATGTTGTAAGGCTTATGGAGCGCCGTTAGGGACATGTCAAGCCAAGTGGAGAGGACAAGGATTGAGGCAGAAGTGGTAGCAGAAGCAGTGGCTGGAGCAAGGGCACGGGCTGGATGACTTGGTGCTCTTTGTGTTAAATAGCTGTCTGCTAGTCTCAAACTGCAGAATGAGATTTGGACTGTTGCTGGGCAGGCAGCCAAGCCCACAGACCTGGCTGTAGCCAGGAAGGTAGAGGACGTCTCATTTATAGCAAGAAACTCCGACGGGGGTGATGCAGTGTACCACATGGATTTATCAGCATTCTGTTGGATGAAATGAAGCTCCTCCAAGCTGGGAAGCGGGGCTGAGCGTGGCTCAACATGGTCAGTAGCGGCAGAACCACCAGTCTGGCCCCTTGACAGTCTGAGGGGATGTGAACCAGCCCCTAGCTTAAAAAGGTTGAGGACCCATGCCATTGATCTTTTAGGTCCATTCAGAAAATGATTGGAAACAGTCTGTTCCTTCTCAACTTTATATTTTTAGGAATTTTTCACTGAATATTTTTGGTCCTATGGATAACTGAATCTGCAGATATGGGAGGTTACCTGCACTGTCATCTCAAGGTGAACCATATGCAAAAGGATGGTCCTCTGTAAGTCAGAGTTTGAAAAGCCTATATTATTTTTTAAGATATTATTTTATGTTAAAATGGGATGTCTTGAAGTTAAAAGGGCAGGACGCCCACAGAGACTGAACCAAAGGGAAATTAAAATCATAAGTTACTACAGAAAAGAAAAAGGAAGGGTTTACATAATAAAAAGAACCCTTTTCTTGAAATGGATGCACACTGTGTTGTTCTGCATAAATGATAACAAAAAGTTGCACAATTCTTTGCATTTCTGATTCCTTTTCCACCCACTCTGATGAAAAGGGTGATTCATGACTGAAAAGGTTACAGCCTTTCTCTATGTGACAGCACTGTTGGGTTGTAGATAAGCTTAATATTTAGCAAACCAAATTGGTTCTTCAAGGCATCAGTTAGAGTGTGCTCAAATAAAACCCTTCTGACTTCATTATTTCCAAAGCTTTCCCAAGAAACTCTGAAAGCAAGGCTCCAGTGATCGAGCTCTGCTTTCTTGAGCTGTCAGAGCATTTTCACTGAACTTTAGGCCTCATAAAACTAAGCAGGTGATAAAAGAATGAAAGAAAATACAACTTAACCCTGGAGTTGGGGCATGCACGTTTTGAAAAAACCCTTCATAAAATGAGTGGAGATAACCCTAAAAGATAATGCCCCAAGTTACTTTTTCTTCTTCAGGTGCCTTATCCATTCCGGATATTGGCTAACATCATGGTGAGAGTCTCCCTGTTCTTAACTCCTGGGAACAGTTTTCCCAAGGACATTCCACGCCAGTCTTTCAGGTTCTTCAGCCATAAAGTTTGTCTACATCCAGGGCTTCCTCTCTTCCCAGCGATCTTCCTTTGCATAATGAGTTGGTGTATTCTATATTTCAATCGTATGGCTATGAAGGAAGGAGATCTTGGGAAATGTAGTCCAAAACAGGGACTCTTCTTAGCTCTATTCCTGACACATGATTATAGTATTGAGATGTTTACCTAACATATTGTGCACACAGACTTGAGACTGGATCCTGTTGAGTGCTGATGGAATGTAAAGCCCTGCTGGTGCCAAAATTTGAGATTCTCCCTCAAGTGGCTAAGACGCTGACTGGGAGGCGGAAGGTCAGCAGTTCGATTCCCAGGTACTGCAGGACGGAATGAGCTCCCGTCTTTGTCCCAGCTCCTGCCAACCTAGCAGTTCAAAAGGAAGAAATTGCAAGTAGAGAAATAGGGAGCACTTCGGTGGGAAGGTAACAGCGTTCCATGCGCTCCGGTGTCTAGTCATGCCTGCCACATGACCATGGAAACATCTGCAGAAGCAGACAGCGCTGGCTCTTTGGCTTTGAAACAGAGATGAGCAATGAACCCTGGAGTCAGATACGACTGGCTTTTGAGCAAGGAAAACCTTCACCTTTACTAGTTTTATGTACAGTGCGATTCAGAATAGCCAGTTATTTCTGAGCAGAAACAACCAGGATACTCAGAAAATTCAAACCACTCATGATACGTTAGCTGGTTTTGTGGTTTGTCTCTGACTTGATCCAGGTCATGAAAACAGAAGTGTGACTCTGTAGACCAGGGATTCTCAACCTGTGGCCTGTGGGCCAGATGCGGCCTGCAGCACCATTTCATGTAGCCCCGCACTGCCTCCACCACACCAGGAAGTGCCATGTGGTGGAGGAAAGGCAAAATGGCTGTCTGGCCCCCGAAGTTGTCTGAGGGAGTGTCACCCAGCCCCTGCTTTAAAAGGTTGAGAACTCCTGGCATTGACATTGCTGGAAACTTCCTGAGAACCTCTGCGTTTGACAGGGGAAACGGCATATAAGCAACATTATTATTAACAATAATAATAATTGCATACCATCAGCCATAAAGTCAATTCTGACCTGGTGACTCTAGGTTTTTCCAAGCAGAGAATACTCAGAAGTGGTTTACCAGTCTCTTCTTCTGGGAGTGCCCTGGGACTGTGCAGCTTTTCTCCTAGGAGACACAGTGCAGAATCGAACTCCCAACGTCTGCAGCCAGATACTTAATTCATTGAGCTATCCAGTCAGCTACATACATAATACCAGGAGCCCTGGTGGTGCAGTGGTTAAACAGCTGTACTGCAACCAAAAGGTTGTGAGTTTGATCCTGGCTAGGAATCAAGGTTGACTCAGCCTCCCATCCTTCTGAAGTTGGTAAAATGAGTACCCAGCATGTTGTGGCAAAATTCTAATTAACTTGTGAACTGCCCAGAGAGTGCACTAAGTGCTATGGGGCAAGATAGAAGTGTGATTGCTTTGGTTTGCTCTAATACAAACAAATAAAAACAAAGTAAATGCCATATGTTATAGTTAATGAGCTGGAATTCCTTGCAGCTTTTTGGTGGATGAAAATTTGATGACAAGATTGGCCTAGTGGGCTGGTAATGTGTGAAACTGTCTCTATGGTTTGTGCAAAACATTTTGCCTCCTCTTGCTCCAGGAAAGCCAGCATTAACCTGCCCAACCAACCAAAAACTCTTACAGTACCACAACAGCTAGACCAGGGGTTCCAAACCTTTTCAAGCCGGGGTCCAGGTCACGATCTTCCAGTCAGCTTCGATGGCCATATGGCCATTTTGTCCTAAACAGCTTCAAAAGGGCATCCATTTTATTTCCTGAATGCCCTTGGAGGGGTGAGGACCACATGAAATGGCACTGCAGGCCGCATCTGGCCCACAGGCCTTAGGTTGGGAACCTCTGAGCTAGACTCTGCTTGATGCCATACTTGGATTGTAGATAGCACAGACCAGACCAGTTTCACAGATAGAGCTGGTGGCATTCACTACTCAGGCAGCCAACTTCTTCTAGTGCCAGAGTTTCTCCGAAATAACCCAATTTGTGGTAACTGTTAATTGAGCAGAAGGGAACACACTTGAGAGAAACCAAAGGGAAAGGTCCACAGAAGGAAGGAAGTAAAGTATTTGACCTGGCTACTTGCTTTAGGCCCTGATAGGCCAAGCCGAGTTCTCCGTCTTCATTTAGATGCCCCCAGTCCTCAGTCTTGCTAGAAAGAAAGGAGAGAGGAAAGGGAAACAAAGGTAGGCAGAAAGAAAAGACAAAAGAAGGGTCAGTGGCAAGAGACAGCAAGAATAAGAAATCCTCCCTTGCATTCAGGTAGGCTGGCACCCAAATCTTGCCCACTCATCTTGTCACACCTGAGGAGAAGCAGGGAATAGTTAAGGAAGGTGTGATGGCACAAAGGGCCTTGGCCAGCTTCAAGAAATTATGCTAGCAAGGGAAAAGGGGCTGCATTTTTAATTCTGTCCTTAGACTAAGCAAAGGGTCTAGCCCAGTGGTTCCCAACATCTCAGAGGGAGACTACAATTCCCAGAAGCCTAAGTCAGTACATTGGCTGATCAGTGCTTTGGGGAATTGACTTAGGCTTCTGGGAATTGAAGTCCAAAAACCGCTGCAAAAAGCAGATTTTTACAAAGAGACTTTAAACAAAACGATTAGTCACGTATTAATTAAGTATTCTTTGCCACAACTTAAAGGAATAAAGATTTTAAACTGTGCTGATGATCCTGATTTATTATCCATGGTTTGGTCATTGTGATGTGCTAATAACAGTCTTCCATGTCTCTAGCCATGTCTGCCACATGACCGTGGAAACGTTTTCAGGCGCAGACAGAGCTTGCTTTTTGGCTTCTTCTTCTGTGTCCAGGCCAGATGTGAAACTGCCAAAATGAAGCCACCTTTTGTTGAATTCATTCCATAGTATTAGACCAAGTATGAGAAAGATTAGCCAGCACAAGGTTGCCGTTGCCTGGGGTACACCCAATTGTGGTTCAAAAACACCACAATCTTCAAGGAGGCACTTTCTGTGTACCATGGTGCTTTGGCTGCAAACAGAGATGAGCACCTCCCCGTAGAGTTGAACATGACATGCAGAGGCACAAAGTTAACCCCCCCGCCCCGCCCCAAACCACTGATTCTGATTCAGATCAACATCCCTATGGTGGCAATTAAAGCTTGCTCTCAAAGGCAGGTTAACTGATTGAGATCCTGTGCATTTAAAACCCAAGTTAAATGCAGCAGTTCAGGAGAAATGTCGAAGCAAAAGTAAAATGATACCTTCTGTTTGGAATGACAGCATCAGAAAAGAAATGGGAAGAATGTCCTTCATGGAAGGAAATGCAAACTACCGAAGACCTGGATGTGAATGTTGCTTAGCACCTTACACAAGTGCCAGGGTCAATATCAACCGCTGGCAGAATGACTCACACACTCCCTGTACAGAGACATCAGAGTTTCCAATCCAGCACCCAAGGCATTGGCAAAAGTATCTCCCCAAATTTCTGATTTGTTCCGAAGGGAAACTAAGAGATGCCATTTGCCTTCAATGTAAAAAATAAAAATAAAATCTTACACATGACTTCTCATTTATAACTTCTTGGCTTGCATTTGCAAGAGGGGAGCAGTTAAAGCTTAATCCATCCATGAAGTAAATTCGTTTATAGGCACCTGTCTTAAACCTGTGTTTTTAAACTGACTTTGGGCTGCTGACTTGACAGAGATTCCTTCATATGGATCAATGAGGGGAAGGAAACATTAATTAGTCTGTAGGAACAGAAAGGCACTCCTGGCCTCATTAAAAACTAGTCCAAAGGATCAAAGTCTTCTCTAGATCACACTCAGTCTAAGCCCGTGATGGTGAACCTTGGCACTCCAAATGTTCTTGGACTTCAATTCCCAGAAGCCCAAGCCCCCGTGAATCCACACAAATGTGTTTGCTGTGATGGTGACTCAAGAGAGTTATTATACATACCCTAACAACCATTATGTGAATGAATATTTGACCTGCTCACAATTATCTCATTAATATCCTTATTAATATTAATAATCTTATTAGTGTCTATCTCTAGGTGTTCCCTCCTCCTTCTCTATTCTCTTTATTTCATGTTTTACTGGATAAATGTATGGGAGGATAGTTATGAAAGTGATATAAATATCTTGTTTTTTATGATACTGAAATTCGGGACATTCATTCTCATTCAGCGAAACCTGTAATCCAAGAGGAATTGTTTTAAGATACAAATTTAAAGCTAATGGGTGTGATGAGATGCCAAGAAAACAAGATGTATATGTATTTGGACATTTCTCTGTCCTAAGACTGGTGGTTTGCTAGGGAATTTTTACAACATAGAAACACTTTTTTAGCCTTCTAGAAACAGACTGACAGCAATTCCATTAAATACTGTAATCTCTCGTGTACGCCATAGGGATGATCTCTCGAAAATTCCTTCCACCACCACTACAGAGATCATGTTTCCTTGTGGCTTTGATACTAAGCTTTCCAGAAATCTTACAATATTGTGAGTCAACTAAAGAGCCTTCAATTCATGATATTGGATTAAGTGGCATCTTTCTCTTGGAAAAGTTATTTGCCCCTCAACTTTTAGAACATTTGCAGACATGACTGAAACGTTTTGGAGATATGCTCCACAGTCTATGATAGTGATGGCTAACCTTGGGACCCCAGGTGTTCTTGGACTTCACTTGCCAGAAGGCCAAGTCAGCACTCCTGCTGATCAGGGCTTCTGGAAATTGAAGTTCAAGAACAGCTGGAGTGCCAAGGTTCGCCATAACTGGTCTATGAAGTCTAGAACTTTATTTCTGGGAGTGGAAAATTAAGTCATATAGCCAAATCTAGTTGTCAGCACCAAGTAGAGTAGACCCTAATTTATACTGGGGAAGAACCAGTATGATGTAGTTGATAAAGAGTGTTGGTGAGAGCTAGGTTCAAGTCTTTCCTCAGCTACAAAAACCTATTGGGAGCTGACAATAGTAAACCAAACCTTGAACATTTCACATACTGTACCTCAACAGTCCCGTTAGGATCACCATAATGTTGACAGCATGCAATAACAACAACAGAGTAGACCGAATGAACCAGTGGCAGTTTTGCAAGAGCTGTCATAACATGTCCCATTGTTTCAATTGGTTTTCCTTTAGTTGGGACTAACAACTGGATTTCTCTAGGATTCCATTACCATTCCTCCTCCCAATAGCTGAATCTGAATGTCCACAATAAACCCATAATCAAGAATACGCACAGAACATTTACAGTGTGATACAATTCTGAAAGGAAATAATGGATTAAAAGGGAAAGCATTTTTTTAGTGCTGGCTACCTGCAGCTCATGATGCTTTTTGTGTAATTACATACAGCCCCCAAACAGGGATTTTGATTGCAACCTATTTGATTACTCACAAAGAATGGACAAAGGCAGGCTTACCGATTTGTCTCACAGACTCCCTGGTAAGCCTCTATTGCATCTTCTGGATCCACGTGCTTGTCACTGTTTGGCCAGCTGGTTTGCGTGTGAATGCTTGACTCCTTTAAAAAAAGGTCAACCATGAAATATTTTGTCCCATAAATTATTTCTACTTTCCTGTACTGCTCTAGTAGCTTTGCACAGATCACTCATGCATCACTTTTGACATGCAAAAGGTTTACAAGCACAATTACATTTGCCACGAGATACATTCAATAACAAAAAAGAAGAGACAGAAAGAAAACAAGGACAGGCCAAAGGGCTGCACAAGATATTAAAGGCCAGATGTGGAGAAAGAGAAGACCACAAACTAGGATGTGCTTCCAGATTAGACCAAAATCTTCACTCAGAAAATGCCAAGGATCTTTCCCCAAGATAAAATGTCAAGGATATGACCTCTATCCATCAACTGGTTTTTCTGCCTGTGTCATCCAAGTCTTCTACCATTCTAATCTGCCTGTTAGGCACCAAATCTGTCTCTTCCTTGATGCTTGTCCCACTCCTCTTCAATTAGACCATTGGCACTAGAATCAGATTCTTCTTCTTCAATGGAAGAAGAACCCATTGACAGTTCTACCAAGCCATAAGAAATCAGGAGGCCTTGCAGAGAAAACACCCCATTCAGGAAATCTGCAGACAGAGGAAGATGTTGGTAGGCCAAATTCACTCTTTTGCTCCAGAAAGCCAAAATTACTCTAAAATGTCAAGAGGATAGAGCAGTGAGCTCAATCTAAGACTACCTGACCTAGGAGTGTCAGCCCGTTGGACTGGAGAAATAACCATATACATGGGCAACATCAGTGCAACAGAAAGGGGTAGAGACAACCAGGGTGATGACAAAACCTCTGTTGTCTGGAAGATGTAGGTACAACCACTGCATGGCTCATTTTTTTATTCTAGCTCTGACAACCTCATCAACAAGCCCTTCATGTTCAATGTTGCAACCCTAATCTCAATAATCCTGTTGATAATGCTAGGCATTTAACTTGCTTGACAGTATTTTGGCTGAGCAGGTACCTCTGTTCTTTGGAAAGACAGAAATGGGGCAGTAGAAACTGCAAAAAGCATTATTATCCTGATGCTACTCCAAATTCTAGTGGTGCTCATAGTTTCTTGTCTCCATATTTTTCTATTGTATGTAGCCCAATGTTGACACCTTTTGTGGCTCCACTTTTTAAAACTGAAATTCAGACCCTAATCTCCTAGTTATACATTGTAAGATTTGTCACCTCGTTATCTCTTGGGGACTAAATAATCTCACACTGTCACAATTTTCAATAATTAATGCACACTGTGAATGTTAATTATTATGAATGCACACAATTGTGCTTTTCCCAAATGTAGATATAAACTATGCAAAATTTGTCATTAGTCTTTGTGAGGGTTGCAAAAGGATTTTCATTCATGAGAATTCTCTTGATTCTAGAGTTGCTTAAAGCCCGGTAAGGACAACCAGTGGTGCACAGCACAATCTTATGCAGCCCTCAACCCAACTTCAACCCCACCCCCTTTGAGCAATGAGATTCAGTGCTCCGATGAGCCATTTGTAAACTAATGTGGCCAACACAATGAAACAGCAACAGCCGGCAACTAACAACAAACGTACACTCACATTAAACAATCTCTTTTCCATTACCATATTTCTCCCTGCATCTTTTTGCTGGGCTGCCTTTATAATCTGCGTCCTTAGAATAAGCACCTCTTCCTTTCGTACTTCCAGCTCTTCGTTAGCAGACTTGAGCTGATTGAGAAGGAGGCTGTAACTGTCATGGATGTCATTGGAGGAGTTGTTCTGTGCCACCCGATCCACTATAGCCTTCCTCAGCTCGTTAAGGTCATTTTTCAGTTTCTTGTTCTCAGATTCTAACTCTTGCCTCTATTAAAAATGATATTTGAAAGATGATCCCTGCTCAACACATTTCTATTCACTGCTGTAAGATTCCCCACCCCACACCAAAATCCTGTAGATTCTAAGGTTTAGCACACGGGTGCCCAAACTTTGTGGGCCATGGGCCGGTCACGTCATTCAGGGGTGCCCAAACTATGGCCCATGGGCCAGATCAGGCACCTGACACCAATTGATCCGGCCCACAAAGCCCTTGTTGATCCCAGAAGTATCCTGCTTCTGAGAGCAACAGGGGCTTCATGGGCCGGATGAATTGGCATCAGGGTTGGATCTGGCCCACAGGCCATAGTTTGGGCACCCCGGTTTAGTACAACTCAAACAAGAACAAACCCACAAAAGAATGATCAGGTAGAATCAGAGAGAAGGACTGTGAATCCAGACAGATATTTGCTCTTTCACAACAACTTTTTAGCAACTCACCAACTCTCAAAATGTTGCAATCAGTAAAAAAAAAAGACAGGAGTTGGGAAATTTGCAAACTTTTTGAAATATCTGAAGTGGTAGACGCGTTAGTCTGTGCAAGCATATCAGAGACTAAACAAAACAACAACAACAAAAAGCCAAACAACAACCTTTTGGCACCTTAAAGACTAACTCCTGTATTTTAATGTTAGCTTTCGTGGATCAAGTATACTGTTTGATGAAGTGGACGTGATCCACAAAAGTGAACATTAAAATACAAGAGTTAGTCTTTAAGGTGCCACAATGTTTTTTTGTCTTATTTACTCTCTGATATTTTTTGAAATATGAGATGGTGAATGGATAGGTAAGTATTGTCTTTGAATATTAATTAAATTTCTATATTGCCCATCTGGGATATTTTCCCACTCTTTTGTTGTTCAGTCGCACAGTTGATTCCGACCCTCTGCGACCCCATGGACCACTGTCCGCCAGGCACTTCTGTCCCCCACCATCCTCCTCAACTCGCTCAGCTCTGTGCCCATTGTGTCTACAATACCATCTAGCCATCTCATTCTTGGCCGCCCCCTTCTTCTTTTGTCCTCCACCCTTCCCAGCATCAAGGCTTCCCACTCTACAGTGATATTTACCTCTTTAGAATGGGTAGATGAGACAGTTTCCTCTTTCTGTTGGACACTATCAATCAGGGGTTCCCAACCTATGGCCCGCAGCACCATTTCATGTGGCCTGCATTGCTGCTCCAACCGCACCAGAAGCAGACACATTTACAACAGCCGTAAATACGCCCACAGCTGTCGTAAATGCATTTACAACCGCTGCAAATGCATTTTGCAGCAGCGTTTATGCCAGGAGAAACCATCAGTCCGGCCCGCTCAGCTGTCTGGGAGGCATGGTCCAGCCCACGGTATATAAAGGATGGGAACCCCTGCTATAAATGATCAATGTTTAATTAGGAGTACATGTTTCTTAAGTTGGTATGACATGCAAAAGGCTTGTTTTACCAAGTGCCTTTAAAATATAAGATTGTCATTTTGCAATTCAATCTACAATGTCGTTAGACACCTTCCTCTAATTTTTGCTCCCCAAATTTAATACAGATTTTTCTGAAACTTGTATTTTGACTTTTAAGATGAGTGATGGCCTTCTGCTCTTCCCTTTGTGGGGTCCCTGATTGCTTGCTTCTTATGAAGAGACCGGCTGTCTTGTTAAGGGCATTAAATGTATCCAGCAATTACTGAAAAAGTCTAAGAACCTTCCTTTTTTTCTATTAGCTCCTCTGGCTTGTCTTAAGATTTATTTATTTTTCCAGTTGACTCACAAGTTCCCAAAAACTCACACATTAATCATAAACCAAGTATTTAAGGATATAAAAAAGGAACTCCAAACTATAACAGCTGTTAAAATTTCAAAAAAGAGGAAAGAACCAGTTCTATTTCTGTCATCTCTCCATGGTGAATTTTGCTCACAGAGTAGAACCATTATCAGTAATAGAAGATGACTTAAAGAAATACACAATATTGACCAAGAGAATGTCATGAAAGGTTTTTTTAAAAAAAACCAACAGATTACTATATATTTTGCCTTGATTCCCAACATTAATCTTGCTGGGTCTTTCTGGTACAAACAAGTACATACCAGAAAATGATTAATGTACAGACACTAGTGCATTCATTTCATCTTTGTGTCTTAAACAGATGAAGCTAGAAAAGGGTTATTTCACAAAAATAGCTGGCAGAGCTGATCCAACCTTCCCTAGACTTCCACCAAGGTAGGAATCAGTGTGACCAAAAGCAACTCCATGTCAAAATCAACTTCAGGTACAGAAAGATCTGGACACCAAAGAGAAGGGATCACACATAGCCTTCTCCTTCATATCTTATTGTTGTATACACAACAAGGCCCCATTTGTATACAAACATGCAAGTCCCCACTGATAATCTAAAGTGGTAAACGCATATCAGAAAACAAAACAAAATAAAAAAAACACTGTAGCACTAAAGTGGTACAGTTCAGCAACAGCTTGTTTATTATTTAAGGACATCAAAACTATTTATTTCAGAGTGGACCAATACTCCATCAGATCAATTTTTCTGCTTTCTCCATGATAATCTGATACCTCCGGAACAGTATTTTGTGGTATAATACTAGTAAATGTGGAAGCTTTCATAACTAGTCGTCATAACAGACCATGGACTTGTTCATCCTCAAAATCTACCAGCGGCCCTCCTTATATCTCACGATAGTACACTCCAAAAATTAAATTTCCACTTAAACGTCTACTCCGCTTTCTGGCCAACCTTGCCCACTTCTGCTCAGCAATGTAATCCCATGGAGTGGGTACTACTGGGAAGAAGACCTTCTATCTGAGACTCTCCTCCCTTGAAAATGGGCTCACGTGCACATCTAAGTCCAAGAACAGTATGATCATAAGTGAAAGGGCAGAAAGCACACTCTGCAGACCCAAGTTAGTAAATAAAATGCCTTAGGGGATTAAAAAGCAGAACATGATTAATACTTAATTAAGATCCAGAGAGGAGGAGTTGAATATTTGTGCCATAACTCAGAATTCCATTTATTTATACTGTATATGTACTTATATCTATGACAAATTTAGAGGGATAGCTAGCTAGCTAGCTAGCATCTTATTTCCTTCCTTTTCCTAAGTATGGGACAAAATTTCAGCTTTCTCTTTCATTGTATAAAGATAGAGACAGAAAGAGAAAAGGAGAGGTATGTTCTTTTGTCACCTAGATTTGTAGACACTGATATCAGCAAAGCTCATGCAGGTTATTAGCACCTTACACCATGAAAATAAATCCCAGGTCAGAAACTTATTTTACCTTCAAACTGTTGTATGCTAGATCTGTATCACGGTCTAAATCCATTTCATTCTTCATTTCAATTACCTGGATGGATTGAGCAGACAGAAAGAGAAAGATTCAATTTGACAAGAGGCTACAAAGACCAGACTTCTGATTGCTGTTTGGGGTCACCTTACAAAACCTGTTGCTTGCTGGTAGAGTGATCTGACCGTGAAAGGAGGACCAAAAGGTATTTAGGAAATATCAAATCAATGAGCAGGAAGACAAACAGTGGAATACTACCTGTGTGCCTTAGCATCTTGTCTTTCATTAGTAATTTTGATATCCCTCTTGAGCATCAGACTGGCTACTGTTATTTTTTAAATTAGAGGCAGCATACGATTCTCTTTCACTGTGAATGACAGCCTACCCACAAGCACTGGAGGGGCTTCTTGTAATTAAGTTAACTGTTCTTTCCTCTATATGAGAGGTGACCAACTTTTGGCCTCCGGGTGTTCTTGGACATCAATTCCTAGAGGCCCAAGTCAGTATGCCTGCTGATCAGGACTTCTGAAAAGTGAAGTCCAAGAACATCTGGGGGCCCAAGGTTGAGAAACCCCGATTTAGGGCAGTGATGGTGACCCTTAGCACTCCAGGTGTTCTTGAACTTCAATTCCCAGAAGCCCTAATCAGCAAGAGTGCTGACTTGGGCTTCTGGGAATTGAAGTTCAAGAACACCTGGAGTTCCAAGGTTTGCCATCACCGATCTAGGGAAAGGTCAGCTACAGTCTGTCAGGTGCTACTGACTGCATTCCTATGACCTTTTGGTTATGCTGACTAGCTTAAGCCACAAAGCTTATTGTATGGTTGTGGGCCAAGCTTAACCTACCTTACCCTTTTCTATAGAGGTGCCTGGACTCCATCTTCCATCAAACTTCACAGCCTGACTGAGGGTCAGAAATGAAGGAACTTCACCTGAGGTCCAAGCGACCTCCTACCTTAAAGTACATGGATGTTGCAAACTGCAAGTTTTTCGCTAAGCGAGTCACTCGCTAAGCGAGATTTGACTGTACATGGATGTCACAAACTACTTTCTTCTCTCTCTCTCTCTTTAAAACTGCTATGTTTGCTTATTCAAAAATTAATAAAAAATGAACTGCAAAGAGAAATGGATGTGCAAATCTACAATGACTCTGGTTTTGATGGGCCTTCTTTTAAATAAATGATTCTCATTTCTGTCCCAGAAAATCCCCAAATAAACAAAAGTTGTTCTTTCTTAGGATAAATGGAATATACATAAAAAGGACATCCCCCTCATCTCAGAGGGAGAAACCAACTATGGCCCAGGGGCCGGATCTAGCCCCTGACAGCAATTCATCCAGCCTGCAATGCCCTCATCACTCCCGGAAGCGGAATTAGAACGCGCCTGTACGGGCACGTTTTACTTCTGTTTCCAGGAGCAACGAGGATGTCGTGGACCAGATGAATTGCTGTTGGGGGCTGGATCCAGCCCCAGGGCTGTACTGACCGGCCCACAGCCCGAAAGGTTTGGGTACCCTTGCACTAGTGGGTGGGTGGAAAGTGGGGCTGCTGAAATCTATAATGCATACTTTAAATGGTAAATACTTTCCATGTCCACAGAATGATGGAAAGGCACCCCCTTCTTTAACCTCTTTTTTCCTTCCAGTAAAGGGACAAATAGTTTGAATGGGGGGAAAGACCGTGTTTTTCCAAGTTCCACATGAAAGTCATGATCCTCTGAGGGGCCCCTACAGCCCCCAAGGCTCATCTGTAGCTATTTTGTATTTTAGCAAAGATATAATAATAATAATTTTGTGTCAGAAATTATTCTGGGTTGAAAGGAGTTTTCCTCAGGGGACCCCCCAAATGAGGCTCCGTTCGTGTCCCCAAGATCTTTTCCCACCGAAGTGGTCCCTATTTATCTTCTTACAATTTCTTGCTTTCAAACTGCTACATTGGCAGGAACTGGGACAGAGATGGATGCTCAATCCATCCTGCAGTACCTGGGTCTCAAACAGCTGACTTGCCGGCCTTCTGGCTAACGAGGCAAGCTTCTTAACCACTGAGCCACCTCAGCCCTTTTGCAAAGGTAAAGGCCTCCTTTGCTTAAAAGCCAGTGCTCATCTCTGTTTACAGCCAAAGAGCCAGCGCTGCCCACATCTGCAGATGTTTCCATGACTAGATGCTGGAACGCACAGAACGCTGTTACCTTTCCCGCCAAAGCCATACCTATTTATCTACCTGCAATTTCTTACTTTCAAACTGCTAGGCTGGCATGAGCAAATGACGGGAGCACATGCCATAGCACAGGATTTGGGCCTTGAACTACTGACATGCCAGTCTTCCAGTCTACTTCAGCATAGCAGACTTATACATATGAAGCTACCAAAACTTTGGAACAGTTACTTTTTGGATAATTTACAGAATTCTGTAATTAGAATGGTCAGTGGAAATTCTGTGAGTTATAACACCTCAAGAGTAATGTTACCAAACCTTGAAGTTGCCTTGTGCTAAGTCAGATCTTTACTTCATCAAGCCCAGTATCTTCTGCTCTGACTGGCACTGGATCGCTCCTAGAGAATCCTTTTTTTCAGCCTTGTTTCTTGCACTGGAGCTGCTGGGGATAGAACATGTGACCCACTGCATGAAAACTACTTGACCCCACTGCTGAGCTACGGCCCTCATGTGAGATGCAGGAACAGAGCAGCAAGAGGTGGAAAACAGCCTGAGCCTGTTGTCAGTCTCCACCATGTCCTTCTATAGTAGGGAATCTCAACCTGTGGCCCGTTGGCTGGATGTGGCCTGCAGCACCATTTTATGTGGCCACCCCCACCGCACCAGGAAGTGTCATGTGGTAGAGGAAGGGCAAAATGACTGTCTGGTCTCCAAAGCTGTCTGAGGGAGCGTGATCCGGCCCCCGGCTTAAAAAGGTTGAGAACTCCTGTTCTATAGGAAGTTTGTCAGGAGTTCAACAGCCCAAAACTTCACGTGGTTACCTGTCCCCAGTTTCCATGAGAGACTGATAAATTATTTCCAACCTGATAAACTGGGTTTTCTGAATACAAAATATAAACTTTACACACGAGCTTAAATAACCTTTTCCTAGGATATTCAGCTGCCAGTCATCATGGCTGAGGATTCTGAGAGCCGTAGTCCAAAACAGCAACTTCTGCCAAAGCTTGGGAGACCTGACATCTCAAGCCTTACAAGTCCCATCATTCAGCTGAGCGAAACTGGGCCTCCCTATTCTGCTACAGTTGTTAAGAGGCACTATCATTTTCTATTTTCCACACGTTTCCTACCAAGCAAGAAAAGCAAGGAGTTCCTTTCAGAAACTGGCAGCTTTTTAGAGCCATGCTAGCAGAAAATGCAACCGAATCCAACAGTTAGGCCAGGACATCCAAGTCTATGCTAGCTGTTTCACTCTCTAGCCTCAAATGATCAAGGCTAAATTAGGCACATTTCCAGCTGGAATGGGGAACAGAATCAATGGCACTTTGCAATCGAACTATAAATGATAGTTCAGGAACAGAGCCATTGTCAGGTCAATTAACCCCTACCATGGAATAAATTATTCCAGCATTGATTAGGCATTCATTCTGGAGACTGCAGTCAGACAGCTACAGAATTCTATACAGATTTCTAACCAAGCCTAGCACGATTAGGATATGTTCATCTCAGAATCAGTGGCGTCACGCGGGCTTCAGCTGCCTGGGGCGAAGACCAAACTCGCCGCCCCTTCCATCTAGGTTTGCCACTGCCCCCTCACCCCCCCGTGGGACCCAGTTACCCCCTTGCTGCCTGTGCCAAGGCCCCCGGGGCCCAGACACAGGGCGGAGAGAGCACTCGACGGCCAGCTGGGAGGGGGGGTGGGGTGAGCAGGCGAGGCTAGGCCAAGCCCGGGTGCCCGCTATACCTCCGGCACCGGGGACGTGGCCAGGACAAGGCACGAGGTGAGGTGCGGTGGCGAGGACATGTCCAACTCTGTGCCAAACGTGGCAGGAGAGCAGCATACTGGCTCCAGAGTTGGCGGCGGCAATGGCGGGAGGAGGAGGAGGCAGAAGAGGTGGAGGAGGGTGCTTCAAGGCATGGGGGAGAGGCAGGAGGAGCAGCAGGAGGGGATACAGAGGGTAAATAAATAAGTCCAAGGCATTTCGCTTTGTCTGTCGAAAAACAGCCTGAGGAACCCTTGCCCAGCAACAGATGACTCACCACCTGTGGCTTTTTCCCATTGGCTGAGGCCACCAGGAGTCCTGCTTATTCTGCCCCCACCCTTTGCCCGTCGCCTTGCCTTTCCCCGCCACCTCCTTTGATCACCCTGCAGCCCAGGGAGAGATAGGAATGGTGGTGAAATCCATCGAAGGAGTCCCTTCTCCTGGCCCTCGGGGCCCTCCTGCTGGCCCTGCTGCTTGTCTGGGTGATGGAGCAAGGTGAGGGGAAGGAAAAGGAGCCAAGGCTTTGCCACCCCCTGGAAAGCACAGCTCGGGGCAGCCCCCCCTCCCTCGCTACCCTGCTGCTCAGAATACAGATGTCCCAGAAAGCAAGTGGACACAAAAGATGAAAAAAAGAGGTGTTTCCTTTGTGTCAGAAGGTGACATTTACTGGAGATAGGGAAAAATTATCTTTTTGGACTTCAACTTTCAGCCAGTAGCCATGCTGCTCTGTTTCTAAACCTCCTGTGCTCAAAATTTCAGCTTGTGCTCACTAGAGGCCATGGAGGCAATTCTGCCATGTTTTGAGGGTCCCGGGTACCCCTGGGGGCCAAACACTCCCAAATATTAATTTGAAATTTTGATCGCTATAGGGATTTTAAAAGCACATTTTAAAGAATTTCTTTCTGGTCTGTGCAGCTCCGAGATCTCTCAAGGCTTTGCATTCTTGACTCACCAACCCATTTAGGTCAAATTCTGTGCAAACCTTAGCCGAACTTCAAAAGCTCTCTAGCAATAATATCCTTAGAATTCAGGCAAGAATCATCTATCTCACTCCCTCCATTTTGCTTAATTAGGGAAATGGAGGGGAAGAAGGAATAGAGGGGAGAGATGGAGAGGGTGGCACTGGAAAGGGAAAAAGCAAAGGGCAGGAAAACAAGGAAAGAGCGCAAGAAAAATTGGTGGTAGAAAGTGAGGCTGAAAGAGCAACAAGGATGATCATAGGACTGGGAAACAAGTCATATGAGGAACTGGGCATGTTTAGCTTTCGGGGGTCGGGAGACAGGAAGGGGCTATGATGATAACACTCTTGAAATACCTAAAAGATAATCACAAAGAGGAAGGGAAGGATCTGATCTCCAGGCGCATAATAATGGGCTGAAACTACAGGAAGCCAGATATAGGCCAAATATTAGGACTCCTGCATTGAGCAGGGGGTAGGACTAATGGCCTAAAAGGCCCCTTCCAACTCAGTCATTCTATGATTCTATGAAAGGAATGGGGTAGCCATACATGCTTTTGACCCCAGACATTGCCCGCTACTGGCTTCAGTCTTGCCCACTACCAGCAAGCAGCCCCCTCCCCATCTTATTGTTTCTTAATAGGTGGATAAGATATTAACATGCAGCAGGACATGCTGCAATGCAACGTGTAGTTCCATCCTCTATATTTCTAACATGTCCATGGGTTTACCAGCTATAGATTTGGAACGAATATTGTTAGCAGCCTTGTGTCTGTCATTTTGTACCTGGGGTTTTTTGCTTTCAATTTCTTTTTTTTCCAGCTGGGTCTGCAGTTTCTTCCTCTCCTGCTCCAGCTCCCGAACTCTCTTCTGAAGCTTTAGGAAAAGTGTCATGTCCATGGCTGCTTTCTCCAAGCCAACATCCTGCGATGGAAGAATAAAAAGAGTCACTTTATGAATGCTGGAGAAGGATTCAGGTGTCCCCTCCCCCCTCTCTCCCTACATATTCAGAACTAAGCATGTTATGGAGAATCATTCCAGCCGGTTCTGAATGGCTGAAAAGGAACTTCCAGCATAGTTGCTTTGCTTAACTTTCTTTCAATAAATTGAGAGTTTCTACCAGTGCTCCCACGCACACATACAAGGAGAAAAGAAATTGTAGAGCTGTTGTACACAAAACTTCCAGCATGGCATACCTCACCAGCATTCACCCACACAATTACACAAGAAAACGCCAGAACTGAGAAACAAACCAACTAAAGTCCATTAAAAAATTTCTATGAAAGGGAAGAATGGAAAAGCAGAACTCTACCCCTCCATTTCATGTTGCTTTTACTAATTTTCCCCTAGCTGAGCCTGGCAACCATAATTAACCAAGATCCTCTAGTATTAATTTAGCTCGTTTGGTCTAGTTTAAGGTGCTGGAAATGTTAGCCTTAGTTCTCATGATTTGTATTTTTAAATTTAACAAATTCCTGAAACACAATGAAATATCTTATGAAGAACTCAGAGAAGTCCTGGAACTGTTTTTGCAGTATTGACAAATACACTACATGGACAGATACATTAATGTCCTTTTAAAATGTTGACTAGGATAAAAGTTCACTGAGATTGGAAAATTCATTCTTTCTGAAAACAAAACTGAATGAAAATGGGTCCTCAGGAATGATGAAAAAGAGTTTGTTAACAATTCTGAAAAGGAAGTATGCTACATAATGTATTATTAATTGCTTGCTTTATTTTTTAACCATAATTACTTCATGCTCTCTGTGTACAGACCCTGTCCATTAACAGCATGCATTTAAAAAATTAATCCTCACTAATTGGCTGTTTAAATGATGAATAGCATGACTTCCTCAATGCAAGTTCAAACCGTTTTGACATTTGCTGTTTCAGATAAATTACCAGTACACTAGTACCTCAGATAACGTTATGATTTGGTTCCACAAATCATAACATTATCTGATTGTTAACGTTGTATGATGCATTGATCACACAATGTTAAAAAAAAAAGCCCTGTTCCCTTTCCGAAGAGGAAAGGAAACAGGGGAGCAATCCGGTAGGCCTGGGGAGGGAAAGCGCATTCCCTCCCCAAGCAAACCGGCAGTCCAAGCTTGGGACCTCCACTTTGCTTGCGGAGGAAATGTGCGTTCCCCTGACAAGCGAAGCTTGATTTGCAAAGGGAACACGCACTCCCTGTGCAAGTGAAGCTTGATCGCGTGCTGGGCAGGCGCCGTTCACCCCGAAACACCCCCAGTGAGCCTGCGGGAGACTTTGGGGACAAACCGCGGGATGCCTCCCCGAAGTCCCCCCCCCAGCGATCGATTGCTGGGGCTGCGGGGGAATTCGGGGAGACATCCACTCGCCCCAAGGGAGCCAGCCACCCGAGTCTCACACCTGTGCTATCTATGGGGATTGAGGGGGGAGAAATCCCCCCCTTAAATTCCAAAGACAGCACAGGCGCTGCCCTTAGTGAAAGGGAATGGGATCCGTTCCCCGTCACTGAAGGGCCGCGGGCCGCAGTGTTATCTATGGGGGTTGAGAGGGGGGATTTCTCCCCTCTCAATCCCCATAGATAGCACAGGCATGAGACTCGGACGGCTGGCTCCCTTGGGCACCCATTCTTACCTCCAACCCAAGCGCCGATCCCATGCTTGGGTTGTGTGTGTGTGTGTGGCATGGCTGGGAAGCCGAATGGGAAGTCCCTGATCGGCTTTCAAGCCATGCCACTACGAACAATAACCTCGGATAATGCTACAAGATCGTTATCCGATAGAAAATTTTTTTTAAACAAAATCTTGCATCGTTATCCGATTTTAGCATTATCCGATGTAAACATTATCCAAGGTATTACTGTACTGGCTTTTCAGCTACATAAAAAAACATTATAGTCAAATTTTTTAAACTGTGTCTCTGAGAAATCTATTTCATAGACTATTTTAAGCAAAGCAATCACACTTATATACCGCCCCATAGTCCTTAGAGCAAGGATTCTCAACCTGTAGCCCATGGGCCAGATGCAACCTGTGGCATCTGAGGGAGCGTGACCCGGCTTAAAAAGGTTGAGAACTCCTGGCTTAGAGCAATCTTTGGACAGTTCACAAGTTAGTTAGCATTTTGCCCACAACATACTGGGTACTCATTTTACCAACCACAGAAGAATGGAAGGCTGAGTCAACCTTGAATCCTGGTCAGGATCAAACTCACAATCTTATGGTTGCATTATGGCAGTTTTAAACAATACTCCAAGAGCAGGTGATATTAAGGGAAGGCTGTTGACTGTGCAGAAACTTATGCAGGCCCCCACCCCAAACTCTCTGATTGAATGTCAATTCTATACCTCTACTTGCTGTATTGCATCCTCTGTATCTCCAATCTCTGATGTAGAAATTGATGGGTAATTAGAATCTGATTCCAAGCTGCTTTGGTTAGATGGATTTCTTCTATGTCCTGGGGCTTGCTGTTGAAAGAGAAAGATTGGGTTTGTTACTTAGCACTATGGGAAACCAAGAACCACTTACTTTGCAAGACCTGAGCAAGGCTCTTAACAACATTGCCTTTTGGAAATCATTAATTATTCTTCTGCTACTGCTGTATCAGAATCCAAATATTGACGATTCTCATGGTGATCAGCCATGAAAACTGTCCTGAGAATATAAAGCAATAGCCTTTCATCTGCCTTCTGCATCGCAGCATGACACCGGAACCACAGATCCAGCTCCATGAGTCACTTTCTGTTCCTGAGCCCTTTTGGCACGCAAAGTCCTCATCAGCCCCAGGCCAGGATTGATGAAGCTGCTGGCCTCCATCAAGATGGATTCAAGTGGGATTTAATCCACGTGGGGACCATCCCCCTTCCCTGTGCACCTCAGCAACCAAGGCCGTTAGTCCTCAGGGTTGTCAGGTTAGTTAACCACCGCCTCACACTCAGCGTTAATTCCTAGAGATACAATAAGTCAAAAGCAACTTGACAGAATATAACTGCAACAAAAAATTTTTTTATTGAAAATACTATGGTAAACATTTATAAACTACATTCTTAGTGAAAGGATTCAAGTTGACAGAACAGTTTTCTAATACTATAGTGAAAAATAGTTTCCCATTACCTTTATGATAGTCATCTCATCCCTCAGGTTGTCGTATCTCTGCTCTAGCCTCGAATATTCCTTCACAAGATTTTGATAACGAGCACGCTCTTCATCTAACTCCTTCTTCATCAAGAGATTTTCCTCAATTGTATTTTGTGCGAATTCATCTTGTAGGGGAAACATAAAGGAGGTGATTTGACAGGCTTCTTTAACCCTTGAATTGTGGTTGAAGGGCATGAAAGGCAGCAAATACACCTCTTGGATATTACAAACAGGCTGGTTGAATTTTTCACTAGTATCCACCACTGCATCAGGTTCAAGGAACGGGTGATAAAAACCAATGGTCAGGGCTCTTATAAATATTTTGTCAGCCTTCACTCTTACTCATACTGAACAGATGCAGCCTCCTGCTTTTTCATAGTTCATTTCAAAGAAAGGGAGCCTGGGAGAACATCATGCCACGCATGTTGGGACTTTCATGGATAATTTTCCTGTCCTATCCACAAGAAT
Source organism: Furcifer pardalis (assembly GCA_030440675.1). Taxonomy (NCBI): domain Eukaryota; kingdom Metazoa; phylum Chordata; class Lepidosauria; order Squamata; family Chamaeleonidae; genus Furcifer; species Furcifer pardalis. The sequence goes on along the minus strand of CP126896.1, from coordinate 101,830,585 downwards.
TTGATTTATGCCTGAAGAAGTGATCTTGAATCATGAAAGCTTGCACAACCTTAGATTTTTAAAGTGATCCAAAAAAATGGTATCACTTCCTTCCTGATTTTGTTTTGTATATGGATCACACAGCTATCTTTGTTTGTTTTTTAAAAGAGCTTTTTGAACCAATTTAGGAGGCATTTTGATTGCATTTTTCAATATGAATGCCATATACTTATAAACATTAAAGTGTGCCTTCCTTTTAATAATGAAGAGATGAACAAAATAAGTGATATGATAAGTTACTTCGAAAATGGCATAACATGTAAATTACATGCCTATCCTTGTGGTATACAGTGGTTAAGCTGAAGTACTGCAACTAAAACTCTGCTAATGATCTGAATTTGATCCCGACAAGCGCAAGGTTGATTCAAGTTTCCATTCTTCCTAGGTCAGTAAAATGAGTATCCACCATACTGGAGGCAAAATGCTAATTACCTTGTGAATCGCCCAGAATGTTCTAAGTGCAATGGGGTGGTATATAAATATTATTATTCTCACAAGCAATGGGAACAAAGAACTTTAAGAAGATAAGATTTCTAAGATTTGAAATTAGATGCATGACCTCCATCTGCCTTAACTTAAATAAAAGTGGCTGTAACCTTTCAATTAGTTAAGTGATTTGAATAATCAATTTAGATTGATTAACTTGATAAAAGTTAGTCCCAATTAATCAAGCAACATATGCTTAAATGTTTATTATTTCCAACTGGCGTTAAAGACATTCATATTATTCTAAGGGAAGTACAGTACTGTATGTTTATTTCAAAAGCACTGCATTTGACATATATAGATTCATTCTAGTGCTCAATTAAAACTCATCCAGGTAATCTACACACAGCGGCATATTGTGGCTTTCAGTCACCCAGGGCACAGGCCAAACTCATTCCCCCTAGGTTCGCCCCCTATAGTCCCCCCTCCCCCTGGTCCCCTATTTATTGACTTGCAATTTCTTGCCTTTGAACTGCTAGGTTGGCAGAAGATGGGACAGGTGGGAACGACTGGGGGCACCACACGTGCCCAGCGGCGCTGCAAGGCAGGAGGGAGAGGCAGGAGGAGGTGTGGATGCAGGAGCAGCTCAACTCCTTTCGCAAGGGCAGAGCCAGTCTCCTCAACCTTCCAGTCCACTCTCCTTCCCCCTCTGTTCAGCCCAGGTCTCCAGGCTCCAGCTCCTCCCAGCCATCCCAGAACCAAAGGCCACTGCCACGACGGCACCATCACTGCAGACCTGGGAAGGAGTGCCCTTGTCGCCTCGTCTCCCACTGGGACATTTTGCCACCCCCTGGAAAGTGCTGTCCGGGGCGGGCTGTCCCCTGCCCCCCCCCATGCCACTGTCTACAGATTGTTGTAGCCAGGCAAAAGATCCCATCATGGGGAAAACCACTGATTGCTAAGTGCTTCTACACTTGTATTTCTCATGCAAAATATAGTGCTCTCAACTGTACTTTTCTTACTTTCTCAGTCAGCTTAAGAAATGATGTGCTCATGGTACCCTATTACTTTCTACAGATGCTTAATCATGCTAGGAATGTTGGCACTTATCTGTTCCATTTTGCTGACATTCTACAATAGTTCCTGCCTATTGTAACAGCTTAGTGGTCAAGATGCCGAGCTTGATGACCAGAAGGTTGGCAGGTCCAGCAGTTCAAGACCTAGGTGCTGTACAATGGAGTGAGCTCCCACTGTCCATCCCAGGTCCTTCCAACCTAGCAGTTTGAAAGCAAGAAATTGCAGGTAGATAAATAGGTACTGCTTCGGTGGGAAAGGTAGCAGCACATGACCATGGAAACATCTGCAGATGCAGACAGTGCTGGCTCTTTAGCTGTAAACAGAGATGAGCACAGACCCCTAGAGTTGGACATAACTGCCTTTTGAACAAAGGAGACCTTTGCCTTTGCCTATCCTAATATCTGCTATGATTAATGCCATTGCTCAGGGATGATAGAAAAGGAAGTTCAACAATATCTATCGATGCTGATGCTCAGTTTGACCACCCTTATATGAAATATATCATCCTTTCCTTAATTTCCTCCTCTAGGGATTGCTGTCAAATGTCTGAGAGACAGAATTTATGGAATAGTTTTGGAGAGAGACGTGATGAATAATGATTAGTAAGTTGTTGTTTAACCATTCATGGCAATATGATTAAGGTAGAAGTATTAATACCTAATGTTGTGGTGGCCAACCTTGGCACTCCAGCTGTTATTGGAGTTAAATTCCCAGTAGCTCTGATCAGCAGGTGTGATCAGAACAGATGGAGCACCAAGGTTGGTCACCACAGAGTCCTAGTCTGTTGCAGTGGACAAAGTTATGAAACACAGGAGGCCTGGGTTCAAGCTTTGCCATGGAAACTCATTTGAAGGTGGAATTGGTAAACAACAACAACAATAACAACAACAAGAAGTCAATCAATTCAGACGTATAGCAATCCCTTCCCTGGTTTTCTAGATAGGGAATACACAGAAGTAGTTTCCCATTCTCTTCTTCTGGAGACATTTGGGATTACACAGCTTGCTCAAGACTTCACAGGCTGGCTCTTCTCCCTGGAAGCACAGTGGGGAATTGAACTTCTAACCCAGGGATTCTCAGCCTGAGGAAGTGCCATGTGGTGGAGGAAGGGCAAAATGGCCATCCAGCCCCCGAAGCTGTCTGGGGGAGCATGACTCGGCCCCCGGCTTAAAAAGGCTGAGAACTTGTGTTCTAACCTCTGGCTCCACAGCTAGATACGTAAATCACGGAGCTATTCAGCCAGCTGGAACTGGTAAAACCATTCTTTAAATACCTTTCTTAACTTGAAAACCCTTTTAGGGCTGCGATAAATCAATTCTGACTCAACCACAAGAAACAAAAACATTCATACACAGGAAAAGAAAACCACCAAAATTATACATTCTTTATTTCATTGTCTGCATTAATCAGGTCATTCCTCATTCCTCCTTACCTTCTGCCTGACCCAAGATTTTGTTGTTAAGCTCCTCTTTTTCCTCTTTCAGCAGCACATTCTCTTCTTCCAAGTCCGATATCCGCTAAAGAGGAAAAAAGAAAGCAAGGTTACCATCTGCAATGCAGTTCAACCTGAGTTCAGCCAATTCCACAGAGTAATTGAGTTTCACCTGGCTGACTTTTATGCCTAACCTGGGTTCTTCTTCTTCTTCTTTAGTTGCTGGAATAACTATACACAACTGTGGAGATGTCATTTAATATACTTATGAAGAGTTGTTTTGGATGCTAGGATATAAAGACTTGTAACTTGTCATTTTTTTTTAAAAAAAATCTACACACTTTGGTTATAAACAGAGGCTGCTTTGTGAGTTGAAAAAAATGGAAGTTTCTATTCATCTATGGCAGGGGTTCACAACCTATGGCCTATAGGCCAGACCCAGCCTGTGGTGGCATTTCATGTGGCCCACCACCGCCAGAAGCAGCAGAAACAGCCGGAAACATGCCATAAATGCACCCGCAGCTTTCGTAAATGTGTTTATGACGGCCGGAGACACGTTTTACAGCAGCATTATGGTGGGGGAACCACATGTCTGGCCCACTCCGCTGTCTGAGGGGACGTGGTCTGGCCTGCAATGCAAATACGCTGAGAACCCCTGATCTATGGCTTCTTTGAAACATTATCAGGGAATCCCTGATGAAAAGATGGGTAATGGTGGATAGACCCTCTTAGAACATAGTTACTCCATCTCTTTCAATCTTTTCTTGTAACAAGAAGTAACAGGAAAATTCTGGGTTTGCTCCAGAGAACCTTCAGCCTACGAAGGACATCAGCGAAGCCCGAGAGGCTTGGCTAGGGCCCTGCATAAATTGAAAATACTGCATGTTAAAGTGAGGGTGGGGTGAATTACAGGGACCACATTTCTGGTTCAGAGCATTCTGGAGGCCACACCCTCCCCTCCAAAGGAAATATCTCTGTGTTTTTAATTGATGTCTCCTCTGCTAAGAGAACTTGTTTTGAAGAAGCATCATACCCAAGACTGTGCAATTCCTCTAGGATTGGGGGCAGCATTCATTGATCGCCTTTTACCCACCAGGACTCCAAAGCCAATTTTAAAATACAGTAGCTTTAAATAATCAAGAATATACTAACCACATTCAAAATAATGATGTTAAGAACATTTCAAAACAGATTTTAAACAACCCAAAGCTCAGACCTGGAGAACAAAAGCCCATTAAAATGATTGAATTTTAGCTGCCTGTCAGAAGCTCAACCGAGATAGTTAGCCTAACCTTCACAATTGGATGTTGCTGTTGAGTAACCTTTGCTTTCTCTACTCACCTAAACAGCTCTTGGAATGGTGGGACTCCATTCCAAGCGCCAATTGGTGATCAAAAATATGTATACTGTACTTTCCTACACACTCACACCCCACCTTCAACCCCAGGGGACATAAAAGCCACATCTATTCCATGTATAATTCCCTTTTCTTCCTTAGATTCCTCTGAAACAGGTGATTTAATAGAAGACATTTCCAGAGGTCACACAGCTGAGAAATCAATATGAAAAATATCTCTTAAAGGAAGAGATAATTATGTATTTTTAAGAACTATAGACACTATATAAATCATCATCACTTCCATTATCACAAGGGAGATCACAGATTATATTGAACTGGACAAACACCTTATTGGTTTAGAAATAAGCAGTCTTTTAGTCACAAAGACATATGCTCAAATGAAGTTGGCTATTGAACTCAAAAACTTGGTTTGTACCTGATGTTAAATAAGTACTATAGCAATAGAACCTCCTGAAATTCCCTTCTCACACAATAATTTCAAAAGCTTTACAGAGTGAGGAGTTGATGATACTAAAAGAAGAGAAAACCGTTTATGCCATGTAAAACTTTGGAAGTACAGTAATACCTCGGATAACGTTTACCTCGGATAACGCTAAAATCGCATAACGTTAAGTAATCTGGGGAGGAGAATTGGATTGAATAACGTTAAGGTCCTATGGGATGGATCGGATAACAACCGCTAAAGCCTGTGCGGTTACAATGTATCTCTATGGAGCTTTAACGTTATCTGATACATCCCATAGGATTTTAACATGGATCGGATAACACTAAAAATTGGATAACACCAAGACTTGTGGAACCAAGTCTTAGCGTTATCCGAGGTATTACTGTATTTTTAAATAAAAATTTCTAATCGTGAACTAATAAATCATAATAAATATTATGTCACAAATATGTCTGTATCAATGGAATCTATAGACATTTAAGAGCCATATTCGCCAAGTCCAGAAGTTGTGGTTTTGACATTACATTAACGATACAATTCTGAAGAGAAGCATCTGTCTGAGGTGGAAAGTTCTAGACACTCTTCAAGATGTCAGAAGGGATGCAGGAAAATACACCTGAGTGAAGTTCTGCTATGCTAACATCAGCAACATGAACCATGATCAATGTCTGGTGGCATTCTTGTACAATTTTTGTTTATTTCAACTAGATGTGTGTAGGAACTTTCTACAAGATTGTGCATTGTGTCAGTTAATGAAGGCACTAACACATTGTGTCCACATTTGCATTTTCAGCCATGATAAATCTTGAATGGGCTCTGTATACTATCAAAGAATATCAAAGACTAACTTGTGGTACAAAAAAAGGGGGGGACAGGCAAAAAGTGTGTAAGCACCAACATTTTTGCCCATACTACTTAAAGTGAAGGTCAAACACCTCCCCCAGGATGAAGCTCTGATTAGATCTGAGTGAAGAGAAGACTCCTTGTTGTCACTGGGCTCCAATGTCATTCCAGCTATCAGAATCTACAATTGTTTGCATTTTAATGTATGTTTTTTCTTCCAAAATGGAGGATTCATTTCTTCACAACACATAAAATATGAGGAACCTAAACTTCATTTACAACCTTTAATCCAAATGGAGACTCCAGCCAAGAAATCAGAAGAAGACTAAGATTCAGAAGGGCAGCAATGAGGGAAAAGATAATCAAATGTAAGGATGTGTTACTGGAGACCAAGATCATCCAGATTTTTGAATTCCTGATCACCATGAATTGGTACAAAAGCTGGACAGCAAAGGAAGAAAAATGATTAGTTTCAAATATGGTGCTGGAAGAGTTTTGCAGATACCCTAGACTCCCCAAAAAGACAAACAAATGGGTCCTACAGCAAGTCAAGTCTGAACTAACTCTGGAGGGAAAAATGATTAAGCTGAGGCTATCCTACCCTGGGCACATCAGGAGAAAGCAAGACTTTCTGGAAAATACAGTAAGACTGGAAAAGATGGAAAGTAGCAGGAAAAGAAGACCAAATGTGAGATAGCGTGACTCCTTAAGACACTGATGGCGAACCTTAGCACTCCAGCTGTTCTTGGACTTCAATTCCCAGAAGCCCAAGTCAGCACTCCTACTGATCAGGGCTTCTGGGAATTGAAGTTCAAGAACACCTGGAGTACCAAGGTTCGCCATCACTGCCCTAAGACAAACGAGCTATAACTTGTAGGAGTTAAGTAGGGCTGTTGAGAATAGGACATTTTGGAGAACTCTCATTCATAGGAAATGACGTGATGGCACATAACAACAACAACAACCAAACTTCAGTTTGTCCAAAGCTTTGAAAAGCAAAGAACCCAACATAAACTTCTTGTGTAATATAAATTGTGTGCCATCAAGTTGATTCTGAACCTTTACCAAAGTGTATATAGACAGCAGGCAGAAGTGATCTATCACTCCCTTCTTCTGGGGATGCCCTGGGGCTGTGCAGCTTGCCTGGGCTACCCAGGCTGGCTCTTCTCCCAGTAGGTACAGTGGAGAATCGGACTCCCAACTTTTGGCTCCCCAGCCAGATACCTAAACTAACTGAGGTATCCAGCCCCCATACTGAGCCCAAAATTCAAGACACATTCATATAAGGCTATTTTAACTCTGCACAGCAGTCTTACTTCATCAATTACCTTTATTAATTACCTCTGCATACATAATATTGTTCCACTGTGGTGTTCTTAGAGAAAGCTATGGGTCAGTGACCCACATTTTTCTCGTGGTATTTCTCTCAATTGCTGCCCAGAGCAGAACAACTATAATTTGGAAAACTACTTCCCAGAATGTATGTGGATTCTGAGCAGCCCAAGAAAGAAAGCTTTATGTGTTGGTATAATAAAGATTACTTTTTATGTTGCCTCAGTTAAGGCAGACAATGCATTCATGCCTCCTAAACCCTGCACCTCCATACAGCACTCTAATTTTATCTGTGTTCATACAGCACCCTTCAATCTTCTTGACAGGTAGAATTTACAGAGGCTATTTTATCAATAATTGCACATGGCATTAAAAACAGCCTGAAATGGATAACAGGGACCAGTGGGAAACAAACTCTCAATTTATAAAGGAAGTTCAAATTGCATTAGAAAGAAAAAGTCAATGGACTTGACACATGGGGGAAGAGGGGGGGAGAGACATCAGAGAAAGAAGGAGAAGCAGAAAAACTCTTTTATAAAATGCAAAGTTTCTTGGTGTGTTACTTTTCTCTTAAGATTTGAACACAGCTGTTAGGGTTATCTCATGCGTATTACTGCAAATTAAACAGTCACCAAGAAAATATATCAGAAAGTTAAAAAAAAGACAAAAATGTTGTGGTACTTTAAAGACTAACTTCTATAATTTAATATTAGCTTTCATGAATCAAATCTATTTCATCAGGCATAACAGTGAGACTTCATGGCATTATTTTATACATATCAGGTACAGAGATACACAATGATTGGTTAGCACAACAGATAGCTATTTACAACTAATAATAATAACAACTAATCTTCTGTTATTATTAGTTGTAAATAGTTCTCTGTTATGCTAACCAATAATTGTGTATCTCTGTACCTGATATGTATAAATTGATGCCATGATGTCTAACTCTTATGTCTGATGAAGTGGACTTGATCCATGAAAGCTCAAATTAAAGCATAGCAGTTAGTCTTTAAAGTGACACAACATTTTTCTTTTTTGTTTTGTTTACTCTCTGATGATATGCTTGCACAGACTAACAAAGCTTCTACCAAGAAAATAGAGCCAATATACCGTACATCATAAGCTGACCAATTTTGAAGTACTGTACTGGAAAGCTATTAAGACCTATATAGCCATCATTAGCACACATAAGATATAACTATAGGTCTCGGTTATCCAGTTTTTACTGACCATAGGTTTTGCTTAATCCACAGATGCACAGCAGTTGGTCAAACAAACTGTAGATTTTCTTCTTATTTGTTTATGGTTTGTTGACCTTTCCTCCCCCAATCTCCACCTCCTTAGTTATCCGCAGATGGAAGGCAAGCCAGGGACAAATGACAGTTGTGAGTTTAGCTGTCACTAGACATGCTATAAAGATACCGGGACTTCTAATTCAACAGCAAGCCACTGGTTGAGATTTGTCACTTGTTAGGATAGGGATGGCTGCATGTCACAAGACAGATTTCATTTCATTTTTCGACTTGTATGGATGTCAACAACTGCATCATGACTCATCATGCAGGACACATATCATACAGTGTCATATAGAACTCCCATGGAGAAAAAATGGGATGGCCCTCAAGAAGCCTACAACTATCATGTGAGGCAATTCAGTCCAGGAAATCAGGAAGTAAATAAGGTCATGGGTGCTGAAAAACCATAATAATAATAATAATAATAATAATAATAATAATAATAATAATAATAATAATAATAATAATAATAATAATAATAATAATAATAATAATAATAATAATAATAATAATAATAATAATAGGAATGAGATGGGGAAATCCCCCGCTTCGTTGCTAAACGTCCCTCCACTTGGATCTCCTGCAGCGCACATCGGCGGGGCATTTTGGAACGAGGACAGGGACTGCCTCGTTGCCAAACGCCCTGCCGCTGGGATCCATTGCAGCACGCATCAGTGGGGAGTTTTTGAATGAGGACAGCGGCGTCCCCCGTCTCATTGTCAAACGCCCCACTGACACGCATCGCTGGGGATCCCAGCAGCAGGGAGTTTAGGAACGAGGTGGGAGAGTCCCTGTCCTCGTTCCAAAATGCCCTGCTGACACGCACGTGAAGTGAAACACATTTTCCCATGGGAAATGTGTTTCGTTGAACGAGCAACTGCGTGGAACACATTTTGCTCGTTCAGCGAGGTATCACTGTACAACAATGTTTTCTCTGCTTGTTTCACTATGCCTTCCTTGCAAACAAATCTTAATGTACCCACATTACCTGTAATTTGTTACTTCCAAGGTCTGGTTTTGCTACTACTGTATGGTCAAAATCCATCTGGACCATTCCACCAGCATTAAGTGAAATACCATAAATCAAATTGTCACTAGTTAATGAACTGTCACTTACATTTTCTCATTGTGCTAACAACTTGCACAAATGTCATGTGATAAACGATGCAAGTGTTGACTTCTTAATTAGTGACAATTCAGGGGATTGCACTGACACCAAAATAACCAACCAACAGCATTACCTTTCTGAGCATATCCTTCTCCTTTGCATAGGTATCCTCTACAATCTTTCTTTCCCCATGGGCCTTTTCCAGGGACAGCCGGAGGGAATCAATCTCTTCTTGCAAACTTGCAATCTGGTTGCTGTCTCCCTTCTTCCGTTGATACTGTTCCAGTTGCTTCTTCAGCTTCTCCATCTCTGTGACATGAGCGGAGGTGGCTATGGAGAACTGCTCGCTCATGAGCTTAAATTCTTTGTTCTGCAGTGAGTGAGAAAAGGATCGTAAGAACACAAGCAAGCAACTCTTGGGAGAGATAACAGATCAGACAAGGCAGAATGTTTGCAAATATTTTAAAATAATAGATGGGTAACTCTGTTGTTTAGGTATCTGTTTGTGGTGTCAGAGGCTGGGAGTTCAATCCTCCAGTGTGTCTCCCAGGAGAAGAGCCATCAAGTTATCCAACTAAAGCCAGTGTCATATATCACACTCTCATCTACCAAAGTTAAAGGCTATTTTAACATAATTAATAACATTTGGGGATGGGTAGTTGTGTTAGTTTGTTACAACAAAAACAACCAAGATATTTATAGCACCTTAAAGCCAGGATGGGAAAAATGGAAAAGCTATCTGCTTTCATCCAAGGTAGATGACTACTCTTAGAACCTTCCAGGAAGAACATTATGTCTTTCCAATAGGTCTCAGCAGCTCTATTGCAACATTTAACACAAAAAATACATTGGAATTTTTTTTTTAAAAAAAATGGAATTGGTTTTCTGGCCACCTCCAGGTTAATTTCGCTCTTATTTTGGTATTTTGCAACCACCACTCTGAAAATCCAGTGCAAACAAATCATTCCCCAGACACACTGAAATGGCCTGTGCTTGCCTTAAAGACTCTAGCCACGTGTTTCCCAACTTTTGGTTTTTGGACTTCAATTCCCAGAAGTCTAAGTCAATTCCCCAAAGCACTGATCAGCCAATATACTAACTTAAATATCTGGGAATTGAAGTCCCCCTCTGGGGTGTGGGTCTCACACTGGGAACCAGTACTCTAGCCTGAATTCAACTGGTAGTCCCAGGTAGAGCTGACTCATGGAATCCATGGGATTTACATGTGTGGTCTCACCACTGAACAACTGATTCAATTCATTTACTCAAAACTAGCAGCCGACTTTAAATTAGCTATGATATTATTTTTGTGTGGACTAAAGTCCACTTCTCTACATTAGCAGACTCTCATAAATACTGTATACATTTGAATATAAGCTGACTGAAACATAAGCCAAGGTACCTAATTTTGACCTGGAAACCCAGGAAAATAGATTGACCCAAGTATAAGCTGAGAGTGGTAAATGAAGCAGCTGTAAGTGAGTTTCAGTAATTAAAATACAGTAAAATTAATTATTTTAGTGATTTTTTAAAACTGTATTTGCACCACCCACCAGTGGTGGCGCTGCTGGTAAAGTGTGTGGGCAGGTCAATTGCACTGAGGCAAGAAGTGTTGCTCTAGCCTAGCCTCTTGCTCCCCCTGCAAGGAAGGAGAATGGCTACCTCCCTCCATCTTGCCCACATGGAGCAGGCACGAAAGTACAGTAATACCTCGGATAACATTTGCATCAGATAACGCTAAAACCGCATAACGTTAAGCAATCTGGGGGAAAAATTGCATCACATAACATTAAATCCTATGGGATGCACTAGACAATGTTCGCTAAAGCCTGTGCCAGTTACAATGTATCTCTATGGAGTTTTAACTCTATCCGATGCATCCCACAGGATTTTAATGTTATCCAATGCACACATCAGATAACATTCAAAATCGGATAACACGAAGACTTGTGCAACCAAGTTTTAGCATTATCTGAGGTTTTACTGTACTGTATATACTCAAGTATAAGCCTAGGTTTTTAGTTCCAAAAATGAGCCCCAAAAGCGGAAACAGCTTATACTTGGATCAATGACTAGGAGGGTTCCAAGACCACGTCAGATTGAGATGTGCCGAGAATTTAATTAATTTTACTATATTTTCATGTATTTTGATTATTGAAACTCACTAGCAGCTGCTGGATTTCCCATCCTCGGCTTATACTCGGGTCAATCTATTTTCCTGGGTTTTCAGGTCAAAATTAGGTACCTTGGCTTATATTCAGGTTGGCTTGTACTCAAGTATATATGGTAAGTGAAATCCCTTCTTTTTCCACACCAGTTTGTATTGTATTGTATAGCTTTTTTCTTCATCTGCGGTTTTCCATAGGAATTAATTGAAAACAAACTTCAGAATAGGAGAACTTGATTTTCAATGTATTCTAGTGGAAAATCGCGATTTCCGACCTCTTATGACCAGTTGTGTAATTGTGCCTCAACTTCTTTTGCTGTGGAAGTCCTGAAACTTACTTTTAAAATGCCCGAATCACTAAAAAAATCACCATATTTTTAGACCTTTGTGGTTGTTGACCCGTGTATAAGTCGAGTCCCCTTTTTGGAGCTTATTTTTGGGGTTAAAAAATTCAGCTTATACTTGAGTATATATGGTAAATGCTTATTCCTTAAGAATTATTAAAAAGAAAGCATAGAGTGCTAAAAGTTTAACAAAAGATTCAAGGTATTTTTCTGCTCCTGCCACCCAAGCAAGGTTTTAAAAGTGTGTCTCACCACTCCCTATAAATAATGCCATCCTATTTTAACACTGCCACAACTCTCTTACCAAATTCATTTATTTTTATATTGCAGCAAAAAATAACAAAAAAAGTCTTGAGGCTCTATAATGAGTTTTATTTGGCAGAAGCCTTTTATGTCAGATCCGAATTTCATAATGCTCTAATGTTTGTAATCCTGATTTGGCACCACTCTAAGTGGAAAGGCATGTTATAAATTTTCTACCCAACAAGAAGTCTTGCTATTTGATAATCATGTAACATACTAGTTACAAACTGAATTCAAAATGTTCTCTTTGTAATGTAACTACAGTTGTACTTCGCTTAAAGAGCATAATGCGTTCCGCAGGATTGCTCTTTAAGCGAGTTTGCTCTTTAAGCGAAACACCATTGTAAATGACCAATTGTGGGGGGGATTGCGAGCCCCGATTTATTTGTTAAGCGAGTTTTTGGTTGGTTTTATCTGTTAAGCGAAGCGAACATTTAGAGAAAATTCTGCTCTTTAAGCGAGTTACTCTTTAAGCGAGGCGCTCTTTATGTGAGGTTTGACTGTAACCAAGCTTGAAGGCTTCTGAGAACATCCAAAATGTAGTCCCTTGGTTTTGCTATTGGGAGTCCTGGCGGTGCAGTGGTTAAACTGCTGTACTGCAACTAAAATTCTACTCCGAAGATTCTCAACCTGAAGCCCGTGGGCCTAATGTGCCCTGTGGCATCATTTCATGTGGCTCCCCACTGCCTCCACCACACCAGGAAGTGCCATGCGGTGGAGGAAGGGCATGATGACTATCCAGGCCCAAAGCTATCTGAGGGAGCGTGACCCAGCCCCCGGCTTTAAAAAGTTGATAACTCCTGCTCTACTCATATTGTAAATTCAATCCTGATGGGGATCAAGGTTGACTCAGCCTTCTATCATTCTGAGGTTAAAAAAAATGAGTACCCAGCGTGTTTGGGGGCAAAATGCTAATTAACTTGTGAACTTCCCAGAGTGTACACTAAGCACTATTGGGCGACATATAAGTGTAATTGCTATTGCTATTATAATATTCACTGGCTAGTCTTAGGCCACCTTCTTTCTCAGACTGACCTACTCCATGGGTAGTTATGGGAAGCAGAAGAGTCATGTAAACCTCCCTCGGTTCACTGGAAGAAGCATGCATGTGTGGGAGTATAACTAATGGATTAATAAACAAGCAAATAGACCCTACTGGATTACACAGGAAAATGACCAAACAAATTTAAACAGTCCTTAGAGGCCAGTTTCAACTCTATTTTGCAAACAAATCTCTTCTTCCTCCAATTTTAAGCACTGACAAGGGAGTGCATTGGGGAAATCCATGTAATAGGGATGCCATAACAATGAACAAGAGCCAATAACTATCAGAAAAGCTGTGAAATGACATTAGACTGAAAGGAGATTTGGGAATCTCATTAAGTTTCTTTAAGATGGCCATAAATGTTTGTCTTGGAGAAAATGAAATGAGAGAATAGATGTGCATAGTTTTGGCTATGTGGTGGTAGGTAGGAAGGGATAAAAAGCTACACAACTGGAAAGAAGCCACTTTCTTGGCTGGTGGTGCAGTGGGTAAACTGCTGTCCTGCAACCAAAAGGTTTGGAAGTTCAATTCTAACCAGGGCTCAAGACTGACTCAGCCTTCCAAGGTTGGCAAAATGAGTACTCAGCATGTTGGGGGCAAAATGTTAATTAACTTGTGAACTGGCCAGAGGGAGCATCAAGCACTATGGAGTGGTATATAAGTGTGAATGCTTTGCTTTTTTGTTGGCCAAACTTAAATCCCCATTGGTACATGTTTCCCCCAGTAATCGGCAGACCAGTAAATGAGCCGGATTCTGTATTACTCCACATTCACACAGTGTATTGTTGTCTGATAGCAGGGCCCCACTTGAACATGTTGGTCTTGCATTTAGGGACTCCAATCCTCAGCCTATTCAGGGTCCTCCAAGTGATGTAGGGTAGGCTGAGTTTCTCAGCCATATCCTCCTTTAATGTTGTTCCTTGTCCAGTGAGCTCCTTCCTCCATCTTCTAATTTGGTTTTCCTCTTACATATCCCCAAGAATATTTGTTCTTGCCATAAAGCTCTTCCCGGATATGAGTCAGCAGTCTTGAGGCACATATCCATTCAGAAGATGTCAAATGCCATATTCTTGCTTAGTTCTTTCTACATCTGCTATTAAGGGATTTAGCCAAGGATGCTGAAGGCAATCAATGGCCAAAAATGATTTTGGAGATCTGCTTTCTTTCTTTTGAATGAATATATTAATATAAAAGCAGAATTATACTAATGCCTATCAGTCACTTACAGCAAAATGAGTATTCAAGGAAACACACAGGATCAGGGTCTACAAACAACCATAAACAGATACATACACATGTATCACAAATATCTACACAGACAAAGGCATTTCCACATTAGGTTTGTATTCTGTAGCTCTGGACTGTGCATTGTCTTTCTTCATTTGTAAGTACACTGTACTTATTCTATTGCCTTTAACTTTTTCTCCGAAAAGCCACATAAAAATTTTAAATTAATATTGAATTATAAAAGATGTATCATGGGAGAAAGTAAACATCTCATCTATGGTCTCTGCCATATCAAGAATCTAGTTAAGAAATTGAACTACATGTATATAAAATGTTTCCAACACAACAGTGAGGTGCACAGAAAGAGCCTCCTCAAAGATTGTGGTATTTTTGGACCACAATCGGGTGTACCCTGGGCAATGACAACCTTATGTCAGTTAATCTTTCTCACACTAGGTCAGGAGAAAGGAACTATTGAATGAGTTCAACAAAAGGTGGCTTCATTTTGGCAGTTTGATTTCTGGCCTAGACATGGAAGAAGCTTAGCATGGCTTTTCCAGCAGTCACTAGCGAAAAGGGATTGGGGAAACCGCACAATGAAGACTTCAGAAGAAAGTCTGGTTCAGCAGTGGTGTCCTTTTAATATCATGATGAATCTGTACACTGGTGGGATTTCTTTACAATAGTCTCCACTGCTTTATTTAATTCAGTTGGAGCCAGGGGTTAAGCAAGGCTACATTTCCAGCTTTTCTTTTCATTTGCTCTTTTATTTTTTGTTCCTTTCAATCCTCTGTTTGGTGAACATGCACACAAGCTGTCAATTTCTTTTTTAGCATCTTTGACTTTCAGAAAGTTCACCTCTGGCTGCTGCAAGAGTCCCTTGTCCAATCTATCCACTGCTCCAATTAGCAGGAATGTCAAGATGCAAGGCCATATTGGACAAAAATACTAGGATCCTTCCAGGCAAGGCTTCGAGTTCTTGGCTAACCTGGAAGTTTCTACCTCTTGGTGAAGCTTCAATTAAACCCTGAAAGAACCATGTGCCCTTCTGATTGTCTCAGAGCCATATATCACTATCCTCAACTGGATAATTTCTAGTTATAAATGTTCTGATGATCTTGAAAGAAAGGCTAAAAGGTTTGTTCTTCTTTAAGCTATCGAAAAAAAGGAAAAATCTCATTGAGGATTTAAAAAAATCATGTCATTCCAAGCCTTCAGCTAAAACCAAGAAAATCAATTCTTTCTTCACTCTTTCAATTGCTTAAAATGTTGCCACTGTCCTTTTCCTTTGAAAAGCAAATGTTCATGTTTGTTTATAACAGGAGTTTTCAACCTTTTTAAGCCAGAGGCCAAGTTACACTCCCTCAGACAGTTTCGGGGGTCAGATGGCCATTTTGCCCTTCTTCCACCACATGACACTTCCTGGTGTGGTGGAGGTGGTGGTGGGCCACATGAAATGGTGCCATGTGCTGTATCCGGGCCCCAGACTGCAGGTTGGGAATTCTTGGTTTATAGGACTATATATGTATATATATTTGGTATTATTTTGTTTGATTGTTCTTTGTTATTTTATGTATGCATGTATTTGCTGATGTCTTTTTATTTATTATGGGCTGTCTAGGGTAGTGTTGGATACTAATTATGGCAGGATAATAAATAAATAAATAAATGCATGAACACACACACACAAAGCACAGAAGGACCAACTGACTGCGGCAACTGATAGAAGCAACCCATCCAATGCTTCACCATGTGGTAGAGAGGCTGTATCATTATTATTATTTTGCTGATGTCCCGCTTACGTATTTATGTTCTTATGTACCTATGTATTTTTTATATGCTCTGTATGATATATTGATATTGCATTTTTATTTATTATGCTGTTATACGATATTTTTTGTTATGATTTATTGCTGTTGATTCTACCTAATCTGTGCTTGGGGATTCCTTGATATGTTTTTGTTGGTTGGTACTTTGTCACTTGATATTGTAACACTGTTTACTGTTCGCTGTGAGCCGCCCAGAGTCGCCTTGGGTGAGTGGGGCGGCATAAAAATCAAACTATAAATAAATAAAAAATAAAAAAAGAGGTTTTCCAGTTCACAAAGAGTTTGGGACTGTTTTACAATTGTCCAAATTCATTTACTAATGGCCAAACAGCCTGTGTCATTTATGAAGTTTTATTATGAAGAAGGATTTAAAAAGAGTTTCCACATGGAGGTCCTCTCAAAGTTAACTAACTCCATACTCTTTTGAAACAGTGACATATGATATACAGTAATACCCCGTATAACGTGAGTATCATATAGCGCTAAAACCGTATAACGTGACAAGATTTTCAGAAAAATCTTGTTTCAAATAACGCGATTTTTAACGTTATATGATATAGTCGTTCTTAGCAGCAGGGTGGCTGGAAAGCTGAATGGGGTTCTCCATTCAGCTTCTCAGCCACTCTGCAGCTACGGAGGCAGGGGTGGGGAGGCTGGAAAGCTGACGGGGGGCTCCCCCATTGGCTTCCCCAGCCACCCCACAGCTGCGGAGGCAAGGGCGGGTGGCTAGGGAAGCCGACGGACTTTTTTTTTTACCCCTTTCGGGATCTCTGATTCCCCCTGCCTACCCTGCCTACTCCAGCGAGATCAGAGGAGCTGATCTAAGCTGTTTCCAAAGGTTTCCTGTTTCCACTTCAAAAATAAGCTGTTTCCACTTCAAAAATAGCGCACATTAGTTCTAGGGAGGTCGGGAGACCCGATGCGCGCTATTTTTGAAGTTCCCACACACTGCTGCAAGCTACAATGAGTCAAACGTCAGCTACAATGCAAGCTACAATGAGTCAAACATCAGGCTTATCTTATCTGCAGCTTATCTTATCTCCCTAGAGCAGGCAGGGGAGCCCGAAATGAGTAAAAAAAAAAGTCCGTTTTTTTTACCCATTTCGGGATCTCTAACCTCCCAGCCTGCTCCAGGGAGATAAGCTGTAGATAAGATAAGCCACCCTTCTGCTACAAAACCACACCCTGATAGAAACTGTAACAAGCCAAAAAGGAAAGCTCATGTGTTAAGGATTTGAATCCTGACGTTTTGACTCATTGTAGCTTGCAGCAGCGTAGGGGAACTTCAAATATAGCGCGCATCGGGTCTCCCGACCTCCCTAGAGCTGATGTGCGCTATTTTTGAAGTGGAAACAGCTTATTTTTGAAGTGGAAACAGGAAACCTTTGGAAACAGCTTAGATCAGCTCCTCTGATCTCGCTGGAGTAGGCAGGGGGAATCAGAAATCCCGAAAGGGGTAAAAAAAAAAGTTCGGTTTTTTACCCATTTCGGGATCTCTAACTCCCCTGCCTGCTCCAGGGAGATAAGTCTTTTAATACTAGCGTGGGGGTGGGTGGGTATTCCCCCCCCCCAACCACCCCTCACCCCCACGCTAGCATTAAAAGGAAGAAAATCCAGAAGTTCTTTGAGGCTGCAGCAAGCCAGAATGTCGGGATTCGAACCCTGACATTCTGGCTTGCTGCACTGGCTGAGGACGTCGGGGAAGCCCAGAAACAGCTTGGAGTGGGTCTCCACACCTCCCTGGACCCGGCAGGGGGGGGGTCAGAGACCCCCAAATTGGTAAAAAAACGGACTTTTTTAAAAACCAATTTTGGGGTCTCTGACCCCCCGCCGGGTCCAGGGAGTTGGGGAGACCCGCTCCAAGCTGTTTCCAAAGTTCCCCCACCTCCCTGGAGGCTTCAAATCCCAACATTCTGGCTTCCTGCAGCCTCCAGGGAAACAGGGCTTTTTTTTAACATTGTGTGATCAATGTATCGCACAACGTTAAAAACCGGATAACGACGGGACTTGTGGAACCAAGTCATAACGTTATTCGGGGTACTAGTGTACTGTTTTTGACCTTGCTTTCTCATTACAAAATAACATAACATTGATAAAGCAATTGTGCCTAGTGGAAAATGATGCACAACTGTGAATGTTATTTACTTCATAATACTTCATATACTGTGAGCGTCCTCATATATTATACCACGGTGTTCTTTCAGCATATTTTTTTCTCTTTCTCTCTCACTTCCTCATCCTTCTGTTCTTGCCTCCAAGGTTATTTTTTCTCAGGTATAAAGCATTAACACCTGCAAAAACCAGGCTAGTGACGATTTACAGCCCTATCAAAAGTCAAGCTGCTAAAATGTCTTTGATTTAGTCACCTGATCCATCCCCCCCTTGGATTTCATTCATCTCTGGCCTGTTCCTTCTGCTACAGAATTACTCACTTGGAGTAATGCCTTCCTTCTGCTCCTACTTGTCTGACAACAGGACATGTCTGTTTTGTAAGTAAAAAATGGCGTGATAGTAAGTTTCCACAATTGCTTTGGAACTGAGATCTCCAGTTCTCTACTTCTAAAGTAAATGTGCAGGTACAAAATAGCTTTTTGGAGACAAAATGAAGTTCTTTTTACAGTACTATATAGCCGTGATGGCAAACCTTGGCACTCCAGAAGTTTTTGGACTTCAATTCCCCGAAGCCCAAGCACCCTGTGAATCCACACGAATGGGTTTACTGTGATTCATCCGGCCGGCGCTCCCCTCGTTGGGGAGCGCCCATACGCGTATGTGAAAGCAATTGGTTAACAGCTAATGAAGTTACAGGTAAGGTACTTATGTGTAACTACTTACTTTTGAAGTAACAAAGTATAATTATGTTACACTTTAGAAACTATGTAGTAAGTAATTACAAAACTGTTTTCTTGGTGTAGCAAGCCACTATTGCTAGCTACTTTCAAAAGGGAGCTTTAAGGCATTTATAGGTGTATTTTAACAACAACAACAAAAACCTGTCTCATTTTATGCGATTCTTATATCAATCCTAAATGGCAATTAATGTATTGTTTGGTCTTTTTTATTTTTCTACTTCCCTTTATTTTCACAGATTAGTGTTAAGGACAAACCTATTTACACAGTGCAATAAATTGGACAAACACTATGACAACTGCAAAGTTATGAGTAATTAAATATGAGTAATTAAATAATGCCCCTGCAGATATTGTTGGATTACAACTCCCATCAGTCCCAGCCAGTATAACCTTTAGGGAGGAAAGATGGTAGCAACAGTCCAACCAATTCCAGATCGTCAAACTTTGCCCACTCCTAGTTTACATGACTTTCACTCTTCTCTACTGGGCATCCTGGTCAAGTACACCAGGAAGTCCTGGACAATAATTGAAATGTTGCTGAAAACCTCAACTCTGATCTAGCAGTAGGGACAACCATGGGAACCACAAGTACCCACAACTTAACTGTGTCTTGTAATATGCTTGCAGACCTATGAAGTATGAATGTGAATTAATACTTTCTAAAATTGTCAGGGCAGTTGAATCTGAAACCGGAAAAAGAACTGTTCACCATCGTGAAACGTCAACATGATCCATGGTTAATTCTGCACCTTTCCTGCCATTAAATTATTCCCAGCCTTCTCAAAAACTTGGGCAGCTATGAGGTGCAGATAATCATCACAGGAAAGAAATTTACCTGTTCATCGATCTTCCTCTGTAGCTGAACAACCTTGTTCTCCATGCCAATATTGAGCCTCTTCAAGTGCTCTGCTGACCGGGCTTCGATCTTGAGGGCCTTTAGCTCTTGCTTAGCCTTCATGCGCCGGAAGTAGCACTGCACAACCACAGCTGCACTTCGGAATTTGGCAAAATGCTTCTTTGCCAGCCAAGCCCGGGTGTACTTCTGGATGACTGTGGCTTTGTGCTCCTTAAGCATCTGCAAAACACAGGCATGAAATGTAAGGGGCCGGGGCGGGGGGATTTAGCCACAGGGTTCACTGAAATAATCCTGGAAATTTAGATGTGTACACAACACTCACAATTGCCACATGACCATATTCCTCTTGAATGTCAATAATCAGAAGGTTTAGAAAAGTTACTTTTTAAGGCTACACATTCCAGAATCCTTTTGTCAGCATTGCCTGGATGGCCATTTTCTCAAACCTGTAGCCAAAATCACATGATAGCAAGACAGCACAGCATACTACAAGCTACTGCTGCTTGCTCCTGTTTATCTCCTTCTTGAGACAAAGAGTATTCATGAATTATTTTACTAGTGGTTTTTATCAGAATGTTAAGAAACATACAGTGGAACGTTGTATAACAAAAATAATTGGTTCCACAAGGCACTTGGTTATACGATATTTTTTGTTGCACGATGCATGCATTGTACAACAAAAATCTCTATGGGAAAAATCGTACAAAGAAAAATATTCATTGTACAATTTTCCCCATAGAGATTTATATTCATTGTACAATTTTCCCCATAGAAATTTTTGTTGTACAATGCAACTTTTTTTTCAAATTCTCTTCATTGTACGATTTTTTCGTTGTATGATGCATTTGTTATACAATCTTCCACTGTACTTCATTTCACGGAAGTCTCAGATAACTAATAGCCACTGTCATGTAGCAGTGACAGTGTAATCTGTGATTTCAAAGATCCAGGCTTCAGGGTGTGACCAGACATCGGCATATAGCATTGATGGCCAACCTTGGCACTCCAGGTGTTCTTGGACGTTAATTACCAGAAGCTCAAGCCAGTCCTCCTGCTGATCAGGGCTTCTGGGAACTGAAGTCCAAGAACAACACCTGGGGTGCCAAGGTTGGCCATCACTGGCATACAGCTTGCATTTTAGACTGCTTGTGGTACCATCTACTGTAAGCTCTTTCCTGGACATCACACAATGTATGAAGAATAGTGCTCTAACCTAACCCTGATCAATGCCTAAGCTGAAACTTTTTGCTCCAGCAGCAGTAGGGCTACTACTTTGCAGGGCTGGGCTGGAACAAATTCCTCATGGATAGAAGAGTCAGTCCATTAAATTCAAAGGGTGACCTTCAGCCAATTACTTTTTAAAGCATATTTGGCTGCAGAGCCATAGGCTGTAAGGCTGATTCCCAGTGATGGGTGGGCTCCAAAAAAATTGACTACCACTCTGTGGGCGTGGTATGGTGGGCGTGGCCAGGGGGGAAGCCCTGTGTTGCACCCAATTTACTTTTTTTTCAAAACTTGGATGGGCGGAGGGGCCAGCCGGAATTTCTGCTCCCGGATCTGATGAACTGGTGCGAACCTGCTGATGCCTATTCCCTACTGTGACTTCTTGACAGGGGCTAGACTTGATGATTCAAACAGTCCTTTCCAGTTCTACAGTTGGATGATGATTATGATCCCTCACAGGGATTGAGTGAAGTGGAGTGGCCTATATATAACCAACCAACCTTTAAACATAGTTAACATGTCATAGGGGAATGCAAGAACTGCCTTCTTGGATTAAACCAAAGGCCCAATTTACCCAAGTCCCTACCACCCAACTAGATCAAAGTTTAGAAAAGTTACTTCTTCAGATTACACATTTGAGAAACTGGCAATACAGGACATGGTGTTTCAGAGGTTCTGGAAATTGTTGTCTCCCTCTGTTTTAAAGGCACAAGTATTTTTAAAACAAGAAGCACACCTTCTGATAGTTCCTCCTGACAAACTTCCCCCGGGCAAAGGCTTGGATCGTGATGGCAGCTCTACGGATGGTTTGGTACACACGGCGGATTCTCAACATTCGATATTGTTTCTGGAGAATGATGGCAGCTCTTGTCTTCCTGAGCTTATCAGCCAGCCTGTAAAAATGCAGGGATAGTAAGGAATTTAACAACTGCAGATGGGCCTCACAATCAAACGTGTTGAACTACAACGTCTACCCCTGAGCAGGAATGCTCCGACTTAGGGTTCCACTCAGTATGCCCCTTTCCATCATCCTAGTTTCCTCAAATGTTTTTCCCTATTTAGTCCTCCCTGAGCTGTTCTTCATTGTTGTGTTGCCTCCTTGAGCCTAAATTCCCTTGAGTGTGCTTTTATCAATAAAGACATCCGTGACTCTAGAAGATGGCGATTGGATAGGCTTTTAAATTGCACATATGGGACAAATAGAAACCCCTTTCCTTTCCGCACAACAGATTATTTACCTCCATCAGACAGCTGATAGGGACTGTAGTGGCTAAGAAGCTCGCCTTGCTAGCTGGAAGGCTGGCAAGTCAGCAGTTCGATACCCAGGTACTGCATGACGGTTTAAGCACCCATCTCTGACCCAGCTCCTGCCAACCTAGCAGTTTGAAAGCAAGAAATTGCAAGTAGATAAATAGGGAACACTTCGGTGGAAAAAGATCTTGGGGACATGAAAGAAGCCTCATTCGGGAGTCCCCCCGAGCAGAGTTTCTCCAGCAAAAACCCTTTCAACCCAGAATAATTTCTGGCACAAAATTATTATTATCAGCTTGCAAAAATTTGGTTGCAGCATCTGATAAGTTCTTAATGTTCTTTCAGGATATGTATTTTTTAAAGTAGCACATATATGTATTCAATTTCTCATCAACTCTTGTGCACAGAGCTTAATTTTAAGACATGAATGACATCCTCATCAAGATTAGCTGTTCCCGTCCCCGAGCATCAAATGCAAGTACAGTCCAGCAGAACTACCAGTTGCAAAAAAAAATAATAATGTTACAACAGCAGCAAATTGATGTGACATTTGGAGCAATGCACACTAGTTTGACAACATCAGGGAGCATGACTCCAAGCTATTGCAACACAACGCTTAATTTAGGTTGCAGTTCGTATCCTTGTGTACCACCAATGTTGACAGTCTTTACTTGGGGAATTTTCAACCAGCTCAGTTTTGCATCTCCCTCAATAAATATGTATAAAACTACATGTTTTTAAGGGCTACTAAGTGTGTTTCACTGCATTTTATGATTTGTTCTGAGCAGTTTAAAAACTGTATAAACAATCTAATTCAGCAGACTTTATTCCTACAGGGCTGCCTGCTTTTATTATGTGTCAAAATACATGTACAGTACATTACACTAGAGGCATAGACGTGCTAGTAAAGGATTTTCACACATCAGAAGACAGGCATCAACTCTCAAACAATAGGCTTCAAAGTTATCCCCCCCCCCCCCCCCGATAAAAAAAATAGCAGATAATTTAAAATGCAGAAATAAAATACTGGCTTGACAAGCAGGTGGGAAGTCAGTGATAATTCTTAATATAGCTTGTCAAGTTTTTCCACAGAGATTGACACACTACAGGTAATTAGAAAAGGCAATTCCATTACTGCCAAGAACATCTGATTATCACAGCAGGAGTTTGCCATATCTTTTACAGTTTGCCAACTTTATTGCTTTGTTTCATGATTTGCTATCAGGTATAAATACAGATTCTGTTTTTAAGTATGATATCACAGTGTGATACCTATGGAACATAAATGGAGTTCAGCTTCTAATGATGGGTTGCTTAGTAAAGGTAAAGGTTTCCCTTGCTCAAAAGCCAGTCGTATCCGACTCTAGGGTTCAGTGTTCATCGTAGTTTCAAACCCAAAGAGATAGTGCTGTCTGCTTCTGCAAACATTTCTTTGGTCATGTGGCAGGCATGACCAGACACCGGAGTGCAAGGACCACTGTTACCTTCCCACCGAAGTGGTCCCTATTCATCTACTTGCAATTTCTTGCTTTCGAACTACTAGGTTGGCAGGAGCTGGGACAAAGACAGGAGCTCATTCCATCCTGCAGTACTTGGGAATCGAACTGCTAACCTTCTGCCTCCCAGTCAGCATCTTAGCCACTTGAGCCACTGCTTATAACATAGTTTTGTTGCTTTAAAACAGGGGTGCCCAAACTTTTTGGGCCATGGGCCGGTCATGTGATTCAGCGGATCGGTTACGTGGTTCCTCCCACCGGAAGCAGAAGTAAAGCACGCCTTGCAATCTTTTTTGCAAGAGGATGAGATAGATTTTAGGATGCCATTTTCTCTGCTTAAACCAAGGGTGCCTAAACTATGGCCTGTTGGCCAAATCTGGCCCAGAACACCAATGCATCCAGTCCATGCCGCCCTCATCGCTCCCAGAAGCAGAAGTAAAACATGCAGAGAGTGGCGTTGGCTGGATGCATTGGTGTTGGGGCTGGATCCAGCCCACAGGCCATAGTTTGGGCACCCCTGCTTTAATACATAACTATATTGTGAAGCAAGTTCAATTAATGCTGGCCACCATGGGCTAAATCCAATGTTGGCCTGATTTAGTGTATTTATTTATTTTACCAAGTCTGAATCACTAAAATTTTATACCAAAATAATTTTTAAAAGCTCACTAATCATCTAAAAATGTATGCACACTTAAACTACACGGTTACATATTCACAGTCTACTTTTCCAATATTCAGCAGTTTGGATAGCCCTGTCATTTGCTTCAAAGAATCCTCAATATCAAAGCCTTGTCTTTCATATTTAGTGTAGCTCCACTGAAATGAATAACACTAGGAAACATAAGTGCATTTAAATTAGATCCCACTGATTTAAATGGGCTTATGTTAGTTAGGCCTACCACTCGATTTAGCCCTATGTTTTCATTAGAACTGCTATATTAGGATATAAAATAGCATAGAGGAGACAGTTGGCACAAAAAATGAATTTCCTGCCCTTGAGTCTTGTCCCCTGAGAATATACAAACCACTTTCCCTTCCTTCACAGTTGAAGCTTGGGAAAGGGTGGAAGGAAAATTGTGTTGAAGTCCTTTAAGTACATAACAGCTTTATATAGCTGTATGAACTTGGATACACTCTACAACAGCTATGGGCAATTTGATTGAGCTTAGGACTAGAATTTTAACTCCTCTGTCCATATCATGAACTGCTCAAGGCCACACATTTGACAAGGAGACCATTAAATAAACTGTAGGAAGTGCCTAGAAGGCATTCAAAAGTAAAAAGAGGCCTTTTTCAACAAATGGATGGAAGGATAGATGGAGAAGGGGTGCTCTAGCGACCACATTTTTACTAACTCCTGCTTTACAATAGCAAAGCGCCCCATTCTTCAAAGTTACCAGTGTTACAGAACAACACATCTGTAAATAGCTGCCAGTTTTCTTGGGATGATGCATCTTATGCTCACCTGCGTGCCAGGTGCCCTCTGGTGTACCGCTGGATTGTTATTGCTGCCTCCCTCATCCTTCTGTACTTCAGTCTCTGCAACCAACCCCGTACTGTCTTCTGTATCATAATGGTGGCGGCACGGAACTTATCTGCCCGTAATTTCTCCAAGTATGCCACCTGGCCAGCACGGAAGAAGATTTTTGTACGCCCAAACTGGAACTTGTCAGGATCCTTTGCAAAACATAAAAGGGATAGGAAGTTTTTAGAAAACCATGCATTCAGGGCTGCCCCTCTTTATCAGCATATAAGAACTGGAATGGCAATTTATAGCTGAATGAAAGGAAGCATAAGTATTACATCAATGCAGATGAGATATCTTCAAAATGGGACAGCTGACTCCACCTCTTCTACAAAATCAGGGCACAAAACAAGGACAAAAAAAAACAACTATAATTCTGCCAGACTACAGTTCCCAACATTCCCTACCTTTGGTGGTGCTGGAGAAGGATCATGGGAGCACCAATCCAAAAACATGCAGAGGGCTGGATTTCAGTAACCCATTTGTTACACCAATCATACTTTCAAACCTTTCCTTTTCTAAAACTTATGACACCAACATAATCATATCATCATTATCATGATTATTGTTTCTACTTATATACTGCCACTTAGCACTCTCCAGACTGTTCACAGGGTAATTATGCAAAATACAGTTTGCCCCCAAACAAACTGAGTACTCGTTTTAACAATCTTGGAATGAGGGAAGACTGAGTTAATCTTGAGCTTGTCAGGATTGAACTCAGATTGTCATGTGGGCTCATATTATAAGAGCCTTTTGGTTTATCTTCTGTTGCCTTGGGAATTGGGATATAACTCTGCCACCAATCCAATAACTCAGGGGTTCGCAGCCTATGGCCCACGGGCTGGGGCTGGCCCCCACCACCATTCCATCTGGCCCACAGTGACAACCCTGGAAGCGTCCACGCAAATGCACCCACCACCATTGCACCTGGCCCACAGCGTGGCCTGAGGGAAAGTTGTCCAGCCTGTGGCGTGGTAAGGTTGAGAACCCCTGCAATAACCAATTAATGGCCACAACAGCTCCTAGGATTTCTCAAACAGCATGGCCAGTAGCAAACCTACACAGAGGATGCTGGAGCTGCAGTAACAATTCAAAGTTCTGCTACAGTACAGTAACAGGACTCATCCTGTGCACACAAAAGGTCCCAGGTGAAACCTCTGGAAATGTCAATACTAACAGAATGGAATGACTTTTATATGCAGTCCTCCACAACTATTGCTGGCTAGAGTTCATAACACGGAGTGCTAATGCACTTTTATCAAAAGGGTCACCATGTCAGAACTGACTTGACATTATTATTAAATGTGAACATGCAAAACAAAAATAACTAAAAGAATGCTCCCACCCACAGACCTCTGGGCCCCACCATCCATGCCCAGAGGAGGATAAAGCACTGCCAGCTGTGGGTGGTCAAGGATGCTCCCTTCCACTCACCTCCGGGCCCTGCCATCCACACCTGGAGGAGGATAAAGTGCCGCTGGCTGTGGGTGGTTGAGGATGCTCCTGCCCACCAACCTCCAGGCCTCGCCACCCACAACTGGAGGAAGATAAAGCACCGCCACAGCTGTGGGTAGTTGAGGACGCTGCCGCTCTTTGATTCTATATTTTGTATTTGTCTGGTTGTTTTTGTGAACTTTTTCTGTTGTTGTAGCGGACTGTGATACTGTGTTAGCTGCCCTGAGTTGTGTTGTGAGTGGGCGGCATACAAGTGTAAACATAAATAAATATATAAATAAATTACTGTATATGTATACATATGTACATGTCTCTGAGTGACAAATTATTTTCACATGGGATTCATACATGTACATATGCCAAAGAAGTAGAACAGACATGTCTGAAGGACTGAAATTGTAATGTGAAAGCTGTCTCTCTGCGACAAAGCTAAGCTATTGACCAAATTCAGAAGTTATTATCACATTGGGAACATCATCCACAGAGTCAAGTCAAAAGTTACATTTTAGCATCAAAGGAGAGATCAATGAATATGTGTACTTATTGCATGAAAAGTAGTTGTTTTTACTATGTCTGGATGATGCTACATTCAAAGGGGGAAACTGTCAACTATCTGCTATAGATGAAACATGAGATTCATCTATATTCGAGATTGGAATGAACATGTTAATGTTAAAAAAGTTTCTTCCACGTTAAACAGGATGAGATAACAAATGCATCTAGAGGAAAATGTTTCCCCCCAAAATGTTATTTGTTTACAATTAGATACAATCCTCATATGTGATGCTATTTTAACTTCAACAAGCTAAATCTAACACGTTAGTTCTTAGCTCTGAAAATGTTCCTAGTGGCTGAGGATACATATACATATTTCAGTAGTATAATAACACTTCTGCTCTTATGGCTTCCCTCGGGGAATCCTGGAAGATGTAACTCAGGAGACCTCAACCTTTTCAAGCTGGGGGCAGGGTCATGCTCCCTCAGAGACCTTTGGGGGCT
The DNA here is from genome assembly GCA_030440675.1 of Furcifer pardalis. Taxonomy (NCBI): domain Eukaryota; kingdom Metazoa; phylum Chordata; class Lepidosauria; order Squamata; family Chamaeleonidae; genus Furcifer; species Furcifer pardalis. The sequence goes on along the minus strand of CP126896.1, from coordinate 101,802,643 downwards.
GAATAGCCATTTTGCCCTTCTTCCACCACATGGCACTTTCTGGTGTGGTGGAGGCGTTGAGGGGGCACATAAAATGATGCCAAGGGACCGCAGGTTGAGAATCTCTGCTGTAACTTGATGAAATGCTGAACACTTTATGTTCGAGACCCTTAAGCTGTTGTGCTTAAGGCTACAAGTTCCGGATACTTTGTGGCAGGAGCAGTGGTGGGATGACAACAATTTTACTACCCCACCGTGATGTCATCAAAGTGTGGGCAGAGCTAACATCATGATGTCATGATGTGATGGGTGGGGCCAAAGAAAAAATAAAAAATAAATATAAAATAAAATAAAAATAAGCACACACACATCCCTCAACCCACCCACCCACAACACAAACCCATAAATAAATTAAATACATTAAAATACACCCACCCACCCACCCCAAACACAAATCAACCAGAGCTTTTAAACCAGAGCTTAAAGCTTATTCTGGCTAATCTCTCTCACACAAGGTCACATGGAAGGAACTACAGAATGAACTCACCACAAGATGGCTTCATTTTGCCACTTTTCAACAGTTAAAGAAGTTAGGTACTAAGTCTTTGCCTAACCAGTTCTCTAGGATAATATGCCTTGTAAAACAGCTGTACCTCCTTAAGGGTTCTCAAATTGGAACAGCACAGGTGTAGCTTATTGATGAGGTAACTCCAAGACTTTGCTTTAAAACCCCAAGCCATGCCACCAGGCCTTTTTAGGAACTGTGGTAGTACGTCACTATAGGTAAAGGTATTAAATACACATTAAAATACACACAGACACACCACATCCAAAGGTGAGTCACTTACCCTGGGGAGCAGGCTATAGGCAGCTTCATGCTAGCAGCTTCTCTTCCTCCTCCCCACTTGGGAGAACAGCAAGGAGGCTGTGCATACGCGCCAAACACTGTAGGCGTGCATGCACACCAAGTGGGGGAACCAGTGAAAAGGTAAGCCCTGAAGGTAGTTCCCCCCAAAAGCTGCTACCGGTTCTCCAGGACACTGGGGAAAGTTACTACCGGTTCTGGAGAACTGGTGAGAACCTGTTACATCCCATCAGGGCAGAAGGATAAATCTATAGTGTATACATGATTTTTAATTTAAATTGAGAAAGATGAGAAGATAATCAAACACAGGAAAATACAAGGAACTGCTTACAAAAAAATTATCAGAGAGTAAACAAATCAACAAAAAAGACAAAAAAGTGGCACCTGAAAGAATAACTACGGTATTTTAATGTGTGCTTTCAAGGTTTCAAGTCTATTTCACGTTAAAATACCATTTAGAAGCTTACAAAAAAAGCCCTTTTAGATTAAAGTCAATAAACAACTCCCATGGCTATACCTTACTTATTTGAATCTTGCTCTGAGTGTGGAAAAGTTATTCTTGGACTACAGTTCCCAAAATTTCACAACCAGCATGACCACTGGAGTTATAGTCTAAAAGAGTACCGTATATACTTGAGTATAAGCCAACCCAAATATAAACCGAGGTACCTAATTTTGACCTGAAAACCCAGGAAATAGATTGACCCAAGTATAGGCCAAGAGTGGGAAATGCAGCAAATGCTAGTAAAATTAATTAATTTAGTGCATTTTAAAACTGTATTTGCACCACCCAACCAGTGGTGGTGCTGCAGGGGAAGTGGGTGGGCAGGTCAATTGCACTGAGGCAGGAAGTGTTGCTCTAGCCTAGCCTCTTGTTCCCCCTGCATGCAAGAAGCATGGCTTTCCCCTCCATCTTGGGAACAAAGACATGAAGGTAAGTGAAATCCTTTGTTTTTCCACAACAGTTTGGCAGGGGGACACGATGGCTTTGAAAAGCTTCTTTCTCCATCTGCTTTTTTCCATAGGAATACATTGAAAACAAACTTAAGAATAGAATTTTTTGAAATAGAATTCATTTTCAATGCAATCTTATGGAAAACTGTGATTTGTGCCCTCTTGCGGTCAGTTGTGGTAATGGCACGCCAATCAGCTGTTTTTAATTTCCTTGCCGAAACTGTGGAATAACAGCTTTTAAGCTGTGGAATCACTCCAAAAACATTTTTTTCCTCTTGTGGTTGTTGACCCGTGTATAACCCGAGTCACCTTTTGGACCTCATTTTTGGGGATAAAATACTCGGCTTATCCTTGAATACATATGGTAATACCTCCAAGTTCTAACTCCTGAAACTTTTTTACTTTAAAAGAAGCTCCAGGGTCTATTAGATCATACCAACTCCTGGTCAAAAGTGACTTGCATAGCTTAATGCACAATGAGGTCTACGGAACTCTGCCAATGTCAGTGTTAAAAGCATGTGAGATGGAGACATAGACTTTTAACCCTGCTTACCTTAATTAGGTTTTCCAGCAGTGTTTTACACACCAATTTCTTATCCTCCTTTTTAGAGAGCTCTCTTTTTTTCATAAGAACTCGATATCTATTCAGGAAGTCATGGTAAGTCCACCTGAAAAGAAACATGAAGAGTTTTACACCGTTTATAAAGACATGAAGTAGTCAGGAAAAGCAAAAAGAAAGGATTTTGAAGGAAAACACTGCAGAATATGGGAACCCAAATTGTTCTGAACCACCACTACATTGTTCCAACTTAATGACAGTCCTATCAGTAGCAGCCATGCACAGGTCTTGTGAACTAAAAGGCATGGCTTTCTTTATTTAATTATCCATCTACTATGAGGTGTTCTTTTCCTACTGCTTTCAAATACAAGAAACCATAGGTACTGCACTTCTAATTGCATGTAGGATGGAGAAAATGGAACCTTCCCCTTTCCTTTCAAAAACAAGGGAGTACCTTCACAATATTTCAAATATTTCCTTACAAAGACCTTCACTTTTCTGCAAACATTTCCTCCCTCAACACACAAATACACTTTTGATCAAGAATACGCACATACATTTTTATTTAATGTACTGCAGCAATACTTTGGCGAAGATCTCTATAATGTAAAAAAACCCACTTCCTCTGATCATTCAAAGACAATCAGGGGAAGTGTTCAATTTCTGATATGTTATATGTACTGTTTAGCAATTTCAGCATACGAGAAGATTACACTGGAAGTGACCTTTGACAGCTGAAGGGATAGCTTTTAACTTGTTCACAAAAGTTGATGGGGGTACAAAAAGGAGTACTGGGGGAAGGTTGGGACACTTAACTCAGGCTGTTGGTATCACTCCACCTAAGATAAGGAGAGAAGTAGCCGCAAGCACTGAGAGAACTAAACAAGAGAATGACCTTCAAACTCCTCTGGATGGATATGTGCCTCAAGTCCACTGGCTCAAATCTGGGAGGAGCATTATGGCAAGAACAAACATTCTTGAGGGTACACAAGAACAAAATCAAATCAGAAGATGGAGGAAGAAGCTCAATGAACAAGGAATAACATTAAAGGAGGATGTGGCTGAGGAACTCGACCTCCCCTGTGTCACTTGGATGACTGAATAGGCTGAGGGTTGGAGTGCCTAAATGGTGGACAATAACACACTGTGTGAATGTGGAGAGTTATAGAAATTCAGCTCATTTTCTGGTCTGCCAGTTACCGGTACTACCAGAATGCTACAGCTTTGCATTTCTAAATTCCCATATGTGTAAGTGTGGGCAATCCTATATCATAAACAGCTTCCTCTTGCGACAAGGGAGGCCTTGGCTGCTCTTGTTGCATTTGTTAACCTCTTGAGTCAATCTCCAAATTCAATTTCGTTAGATTTCCAAATGAAATATTAGGTTAAAAGCCTGGGAGCACATTTTGCTGGGCTCAGAGCAGGCTGTGGCTAAGCTCTAATTTAAGAAGCCCAAACGCTACTAATTTTTTGCTGTGGGAAGAGACATCTTCTCCCATCATATTTCGTTTTAGAGTCCACAGAATGGATTCTGAAATTGGCTCAGTGTCTCCCAAGTTTCAGCCCACTGAAAATTAAAATTAATGAGTTATGGACCCCTCAAAATGGTCATTTTAAAGCTAGTACATTCTGTGACTCACAACTGCTGTCATAAATAAATAAATGGCATAAAGTCAAAAAGAAAAGAAAGAGAAGTGAGAGCTTCAAAAACCCTGCAGATCTCCAAAGAGTCAATTGAGGCAACATTTATACCCAAAGTTGTAAAATAGTGTGTTCGGGGGAAGCTGCTAAGAAAGGAAACAACAGAATCCAGAGATCCTCCTTAGGACCCCAGTCATAAAGAACTAAACCCTTTCTCACATGCATAGCCACATTATTTCCCCTCATTGCTAAAGGCTTCTTCTGTCTCTTGGTCATACTAATGTGTGACAAAACACTTTGGAGTGTTACAAACAACTGTAAGAGCAACACTCAATAATATTTCTGAAGAAAAGCTGGTGTAGAACGCAGCAAGCTGTTTACAAAACTCAATACTCTTAAAAATACCTATCTCTTTTTTCAGTGTTCATATGTGCGTGTGCATGCGTGCATATGAGAGAGAGAGAGAGAGAGAGAGAGAGAGGGAATAAATTTGTTCAGTCGCACAGTCGATTCCGACCCTCTGCAACCCCATGGACCACTGTCCGTCAGGGCACTTCTGTCCTCCACCATCCCCCTCAACTTGCTCAGCTCTGTGCCCATTATCTCTACAATACCATCTAGCCATCTCATCTTGGGCCATCCCCTTCTTCTTTTGCCCTCGATCCTTCCAAGCATCAAGGCTTTCTCAAGTGAATCCTCTCTTCTCATTTGATGTCCAAAGTACTTTAGCTTCATCTTCACTATTTGACCTTCTAAGGAGCAGTCAGGGTTGATTTCTTCTAAGATTGACCTATTTGTTCTCCTCGCTGTCCAGGGGACTCTCAAAACTCTCTTCCAGCACCACATCTCAAAGGCGTCTATTCTTCTGCGCTCAGCTTTCCTAATGGTCCAGCTCTCACAACCATACATTGCCACAGGGAATACCATTGCTTTGACTATGCGAATTTTTGTTTGCAATGTGATGTCTCTACTTTTCACTATGCTCCCCAGGTTTCTCATTGCTTGCCTCCCATGAATCAGTCGCCTTTTTAAATAAAGCTACATTAATTTATAGAGCCCGTTATCCTAGAAAGGATGACAAGACAGCCAAAGACACATGAAAAATCATTCCACTGTGCGGGTGGTACCAATAGAAAACATTTTAATTATGTATGTGCAATGTCTGTAAAAGTTTAGCAGCTGTGATTTGTACATCAAACAGATACAAAGCTGTAGCTCCCGATAGACAGCACAAATGAACAGAAGAGGCATGAGTGAGAATTCTGGAACATTCAAGTGACAACCAAAACCGCTCCTGGCTCTTGGAAGGGTATGCTGAGGTGAACTTTCAAATGATAAGGACAAGCGGATCATTACATATATTTTTGACGGCTATTTTTTAAAAAGATGGAGAAATGTTTATCTACTTTCCCATGGATCATGGAAAGCATTTTATTATAATTATGAATTTCTACTGGCCCAAGATGGGTGTATCTAGTCATACATACTGTGCTAAATATTCATTTGTCAAGAATGAAATAGTGACAAGTCCTACTGGAATTTTACTCTGGAATAAATGAGATAGCATAAGCTACAACAGTGAATTACTGGTTCTAGATGTACATCCAATCTGAGGAAAGGTATGCAATAAGGCACCCCAATGACTCCTCATTAATTAGATGCATTTTTGCTGGCCTGTTTTACATAATTTCATTTATTCTGGAGGAAAATCCAGAATAAGAATAGATTTCTGGCCAGTCTGTAGTACAGATGGAAGATATATGGCTAGATGATGTTGGGCTATAGTCAGCATTATCCCTGACTGGCATGGCTAATAGTGAAGAATGCAATTCAGTAAGATCTGGAGCAGGGGTTCTCAACCTACGGCCCATGGGCTGGTCCTAGCCTGCAGCACCATTTCATCTGGCCCATGTCATCACTGCTGCCATTGGAAGCATTAGTGTTTACAACAGCCGTAATTGCACCTGGGGCTGTCGTAAAAGTGATTATGACGCTGCGGACGTGTTTTACAGCAGCGTTTACAGCTGGGGGACCACCAGTCCAGCCCACTCAGCTTTAAAATGTTGAGAACCCCTGATGTGGAGGATCGTCTCTGTTCTATAAAATGGTCCTTACCATATCTAAAATGACCTATTGCGATAGTTCCTTCTCTTTTCATGTCTAAGTCAAACTTTAAACTGCCAAAACAAAGCCACCTCTTGGTGAATTCATTCCATAGTTCCTTTCACCTGACCTAGCCGGCACAACAAGATGGTTGTTGCCCATGGTATACCCGATTTTTGTTCAAAAATATCACATTCTTCTAGGAGGCTCTTTCTGTTAGCCTGTAATAGTTCCTGAAAGAAAGCTAGGATTAATATTTCAGAAATTCCAAATTCACATATGTTCCTAGGAAGCATACACATATTTCCCAATATTTGTTCATTGACTTTTCTTTTACATTCCTGGCCAACAACATTCTTGCTTGTGGAACAACTTCCACAAAACATGCTGTTCTCACCATGATCTGGAAATAACATAAAAGAAAGATGAATAATTCCTTTTTTAAAAAATTTTCACTGACTAATCATATTCTGACTTTAGGTACTATCTACCAAATTAGCTTATAGAAGGAAATTGTATTCCCATGTGAAGATTATTCACCATCTCAACACTTTCTGATGTGATGTAAAGCTGACTAGTCTTGCAGTTCTGTTATTGGGAATGATTAAATAGCCTGCATAACCAAAAGCTATTATCTCCTAAAAAATCAAGTAGGCAATATCTGAACACATAAAACATTCCAAAGAGATTGTGAAGGAGTGTACAACTTGCTCTGAACTCTCAATCGAAATTCGTCACTTCTGAAGAGGGAGAGCATATCAAACAGAAGTACAGAAAAACCAGGAGGGCTTTTGCACAGCTTCGTGTGATATGCCAGTCATGGCAGCTCCTAGATCGGTACTCCTTGCTCATGGTTTTGCATGCTCTGGTCACCTCCAGACTTGACTAATGTAATGCACTCTACATGGGGCTGCCCTTGATGACCATTTAGAGGCTACAACTGGTCCAGAATGTGGCTGCTCGGGTGGTGTTGGAATGGAAGCGTTATGCCCGTGCCTCGCTACTGCTCCGGGAGCTGCACTGGTTGCCAGTGTGCCTCCAGGTGCAATTCAAGGTGCTGGTAATTACCTTTATAGTCCAACATGGTAGTGGGCCGGTATACTTAAGAGACCACGTCACCCCAAGAACATCTGCTCTGAGTTGCTTCGGTGAATAGAGCGGCTTACAAATCCAAACTACAAAAATCTGTCCATCCCACCAGAGTGGACCAGAGAGGCTCTCTCATTGTTCTATCTGCTAGAAGGGCCTGTCTCTCTAGCAGTAGGAAGAGGGCCTTCTCTGTGTCTGCTCCGGCCCTATGGAACATCCTGCCAATTGAGCCGTGTCTCCAGGCAGAGTTGCTGCGCTTCAGGAAAGGGTTAAAGGCATGGCTGGCAGGGCAGGTGTAGGGCACCTGTTGGCTAATTTAGTAAAATACTCTCTCTCTTTTCATCTTTTTAAAATTTTAAATTTTTGTTAGTCCTTTTAATGTTCTTTTATCGCTTTTAATTGTGACTAGTCTTTGTGTTCTGTGAGCCACCCAGAGTCTTTGGAGTTGGGTGGCAATGCAAACTGGCAAAAATAAATAAATAAATAAATAAAACCTCAGTTAACATAATTAATGTGTTCCACGGGATGTTTCTCAAAATGAAAATTACTTAAACTGAATTTCCCATAGGAATGCATTGCATGGAATTTCACATAGGAATGCATTGAGAATGTTAACCAAAATGCCGTTTCCCATAGGAATCCATTGAAAACCAATTAATCCATTCAAAAAAATTCTTTAAACCGAGCCACTATTTTCTATGGATTTCCTTTAGTTATGCGATTTTTGTGTAAACTGAGCCGTTTGTTAACTGAGGTTCTGCTGTAGCTTCATGGCCATCCATATTGTGTGATTCAACAGTGTCAGATCCATTAAAACAACTCAAGCTGAAGTACATCATTTTCCACACAGAGACATGTAGGGGCAGCTGTGGGTGGAATCTGCAGCCACAATTATCTCAACCATCTGTCCAGATGGGACAGGGTTTTTCTCTCTCGCCCTTTTGGTAAATAGAAACTTTGCCTTTTACACAGCCGGTCTGCTAAATCCTAATTCATTATTAAGCTGTAGCAAGTGTGAGGCTTCCATGATTTAGTTTCTCCCCAATTCTCGGGAGAGTTGGTGGGAGTAGCATCACCCACTGCATATGATACTTGTAAGGCTAAATGATGGTTTGTTGTAACCTTTCATGCATTTTTAAAAACTCTGATAAAGTGGGTTGTAGTCCATGAAAACCTATCACAAGTAACACACATTCATCTTTTTAAGTGTTGTCGCCTTCTCCTCCTCCTTCAAGTGCCATATTCGATTCCAAATATTGGCTATCCTTCGGCCATAAAGATTGTCCTGGGAACAATATAATGCAGAGGTCTTCTATTTGCTTTCCGCATCCAGTTCCACAAGTCACTTTCTGATCCTCTTGGCACGCAGATTCCTCATCAGCCCCAGGCTGCTACCCTCCATTCTAGAAGGATTCAAGTGGGATTTAATCTACTTGGGAACCATCACCCTTCCCTGTAGACTTTGCCATTCAAAGTCATTATTCCAGGTTGTCAGGTTAGTGGACTGCTGCCTAACAACTAGCGTTGAGTTGCTGACAGTATGATCTACTCCAGTGATGGCGAACCTTGGCACTCCAGATGTTCTTGAACTTCAATTTCCAGAAGCAATGATCAGCAGGAGTGTTGGCTTGGGCTTCTGGAATTGAAGTTCAAGAACAGCTGGAGTGCCAAGGTTCGCCATCACTGATCTACTCTATTATTTAGCTGGATAACCTGGGCAGACTGGATTTTTGTCCAATTTACCTCTGCTTTTTTCAGTAGGACGAAATCACATCATTTTACTTTGAGATATTTGCAGGAATAGATGAACAGTGATATCCAAACTCTCTTGTAGAGACATCTGTCTATAACCACCACATTTCTCACTGAGATGTCCACAATGGTTCTTTAAGGAATTTCAGGGCTCTTCTTGGATAGAGAATGTTCAACCATTAGCTGAGACACTGTGGCAGTAACAGAGTATTTCGTTTTCTCCAATCCAGAAGACTAGAGTCCCTGAATGCAAAACCAACATGCTCAAGTGGGGACTGCTGGCAGACAACAACATATGGTGTAAATGTGGAGAGACATAGAGTCCAGCTCATTTCCTGGTCTGCCGATTGCTTCCAGAGACATGCAGCAACGAGGACTTGGGTTTTGGCAATGACAACGGAAGAAAGTGGCCTCATTTTGGCAGTCAAGAGTTTGATTGGGACATGAAATAATAATAATAATAATAATAATAATAATAATAATAATAATAATAATAATAACAACAACAACAACAACAACAACAACAACAACAACAACAACAACAACAACAACAGATGTAGACTGCGTACACAATGAGAGAAGCATAAATTGACTTGCTAGGAAGTTGACCAGAGACTTTGTATTTCCCTCGTTCTTTTCATACTTTTCTGTATCAGTTCAAGCAATCACATGGTTTGAATTGATGCAAACAGACCCATTTAAAAAAAAATACAAGCCCCAGAATCAGAGACAAGGACTATTTAAAAAAAACCTCCTGGTTGATTCACATTTGCTTTTGTGTCATGTGATCAACAGTAAGAAGCAACTCATTTCAATCCCGTAGCACCTCCTGCCTTTTTTTACCCATGTGAACATACCCTCAGTACCCTTGCACACAATTCACCTAGTCACAGCCTTTCTCATCTTGAGTGAGATGCACTGTAATTTTATTTAAATTATACATGTTATTTTAATGCGGCATCTGTAACATAGACTGGCAGAGGGAATTTTATGCAAATGAGTGTCCTCTTTTGTCCTTTTCTACTGACATGAAAGAGGCCAACCTATCACACCCTATCCTAAATGTTAAACAGTTTTCCCAGTTGTATTCAATGCTCTTCCCTTAGTTTTCTCCCTGTTAAGAATCTGAAATATTTTTCCTATCAGTTATTGTGAGAGTTTTAAACAAGAACATGCAGATAGTTTAACTTTAGGCCAACAATGGCCATCCTTAGCATCCCAGGTGTTCTTAGACTTCAATTCTCAGAAGCCCTGATCAGCAGGAGTACTGACTTGGCTTCCTGGTGATTGAAGTCCAAGAATACCTGAAGTGGCAAGGTTGGCCATCACTGGTTTAGGCTCTCCTGTTTTGCCTTCCCTCTGCCCACCAATGGAAACCAGCCCTTGAGAATTTCTCTAAAATAATTCTCGGCAAAAAGAGGTTCTCCAAATTAGCATTAAATCAAACGGGCACAAATCCTGATTGCTGGAAGACTGAAGACTGCTCTGTTGATCATAATGACGCTTTTACTCTTAGTGTCCTTTTTGTTAGGAAGGATGGGATATCAATAAATAAACAGATTACATTTTTTAAAGCAGGGAATCCCCCCCCCCCCCCCCGGATTTTTGACAGGCCAACATACAGGTCTTTTCACTGGTTTTTAGATGAGTTTAAAACTGCAATGGCAGAGCTGTGAAAAAATAATACTAACTGAACCCCAGCTTAAAAGGGGGCGGGCTAATTTCCTACTAAAGGTTTGCTGAACTGTAAAACTTTAGTGAACTGTGAAAAGTAGGATAAACAGCCCTGCTATTCTGACAGTACAGTACTATGGCTGGAATTCCTTATGAACAGGAGGTTTACATGGTTTGATCTATAGCTTAGAACCTAAGCTTCAACAATGTTATGTTACAGTACCTCTTTTTTTATTCAAAGGAGCAATTCCACTCCCATGCTCTTGGAAAAAGCAGACAAGGAACAGATCTTCTTTATGGGATTTATGTATACATTTCTTCTACATGGCCAAGACATAGATGCATCTCTACCAATGTTTCCTTCCAGCAAACACTATACAGTATCTGATATTCTTTGCAGTTCTGCTCTCAACAAAGGAGCCCTCTGTCTGATTTTCCAAAATACAGTAAAACCTCATATAACACTAAAACCTGGTTCCACAAGTCTTGGTGTTATATGATTTTTAGTGTTATCTGATCCTCTATGGGATCCATAGAGATACATTGTAACCACACAGGCTTTAGCGGTTGTTATCTGAAGCATCCCATAGGATCTTAATGTTATCTGATGCAATTCTTCCCCCCAGATTCCTTAATGTTATGCGATTTTAGTGTTATTCGATACTAATGTTATATGAGGTATTACTGTACTCCACAGCAATCCTCCCTAAGGTGAATGTACCAAGTCTAATGCCTTCCCCTTTCAATGTATAGCTGACATGAAATCCAAGTACAGTGGAACCTTGGTTAACGGAATTAATGCATTCTCCGGGAAGTTTGTACAACAAAATTTACTTAAACTGAATTTCCCATAGGAATGCATTGAAAACCAAAATATGTTAACCGAAACATGGTTTCCCATAAGAATGTATTGAAAACCAATTAATCCACTCCCAAAAAAATTCCTTAAACCGAGCCACTATTTTCTATGGATTTCCTTTCGTTATGCGATTTTTACGTTAACCAAGCTGTTCATTAACCAAGATTCCATTGTATAGATAACAGACAGCCTGACATTAGAAAAGAGAAAGATCTTGAATTGTCTCAATAGGAGAAAAATGTACCAATGACAATTTAAGTTTGGCCAATGAAAAAGCCAAGAAGATGGCTTTATTTTGGCAGTTTAGTTTGACCTGGAACCAGAAGAAGCAGAAGCCGCACCCCATAATTCCGTGTTACACTACCTAAACTCAAGTGTAGCCCTTAAACAAGGAAAAGAACCTCTAAGGGTAACATTCGAGCTTTTTGCACTTCCCTGTTTACAAATTGGCATGTTTTCTAGGCATCCTAGAATAAGAAAGTTTTTAATTGTTTTTTGAAGATAACCAGTGATGGGGCCTGGCGCAGCTCCACTGGTAGTGTGGAATGGTGAATTTGCCACTCTTGGCATTCTGCTGCGTTAAGTAGGCACTTTGTGGCACCTGATTGGGAGAAGGGGCATTTGCACCCCCATCCCTTAGCTTTTCTTACAGTAGTGGGTAACATAACGGAAATACTGTATGTTGAACATGATTGTCCTTCTACTGAGAAACCTTTGCAAAACATTAGCATCCATCAAAACCTTAACAATTTTACATCTTAAATACTTCTGTATAGCTATTTTGAAGAACAACTTTCTAAATATCTCTGGTTGTTATGCTCTTAGTTTTTGTCCCACTATCCAAAAATCAATATAAATATTATTAGAACTTTTAAAAAGAACATATAAATTACAGTACCTGGATGGATAGCCAGCTGCACTGATACGGATGGTCTCCAATACACCACAAGCTCTTAGCTGCTGGACCGCTCTCTTCGGATCAAAGCTACAGAGAAAGAATTTATAGTACAACATGAAAACGGCAGTACAACAAGTCTAAAAGTCCTAATGGGAGTACACACAGATTTGATCAGGAGTAGGGACTGAAAGTGAGGCCCTCCAGATGTTGCCATTAGCCTTAACCAGCATAACAAGGGTTGATGGAGAGTTGTACTTTGACAACATCTGGAAGGTAATCTACCAATAGTGGATCACTGAGGGATTCCTGCTGAAATTGCTATAGCATTTTGAATTTTTCAGAAGAGGCTTCACACTTTCTAAAGCTGAGTTGGGGTCCAGTAAGGACAGCAAGCCACACAAGTAAAGAAGCACAACAAAGATGCTGCAGATGTGTTTTTTGCCTGGAGAAACCTAGTTCTGGAGTCACACATACAAACATGGCTCTCCAGATGTTATTGGACTATAATTACCAGAAGCCCGAGTCAGTATTCCTGGTGATCAAGGCTTCTGGGAATTGAAGTCCAAGAACATCTGGAGAGCCATGTTTGCGGACCCCTGGTCTAAAGCATTCTTAGACCATATACACAGCATACTCCAGCTTTGTAGTCCTTTCACAGAGAAAGGTAGGGGCTAATGGCTTCCTGATAAAAGATAATGGATTGGAATTTAGGATTGATGCCTAAGATGACCCTACTTTTGGAGTGAAGTTTTCTCCGACATTAATCTAACATGAAACTGGTCATTTTCTTGAATTCAATTAGCAACACTTGGCTTGGTGTCCAATTTCTTTGCTGTGATACCATATCTTAACCTAAGAAAAAATTATCTCCATATTTTTGACTGCCTCTATCTCCACCTCATACTTTTCTCTCACAAATTAACCCCTGGAAGCTGGGACTGAGAGATAATTTATTTTAAAAAGGGGACTGAGGCAAATGAATTTTGTTTGTTTGTTTGTATGGCCCCTTTCTGACATCACAAAAACACCCTTCCATTTGTTGATTTTATGGTTACAACCTCAACAGGTCAATGGGACAGTTGCCAGCTACATATTTTGCAGGACAAGGACAGGTTTCACTTACCAGTAACTGTCGTTCTCCGAGTATGTTGTTTGGGGATTCACACTGATGGGTTCTGCGCCTGCGCGGAATCCGGAGCGGAGCTGGAAAGCTGATTGGATAAAGAGTTTTGAATGTGGGACCGCCCACCATGCCCAACCCCTTTAGGCGCCATTTCGCGCTCTCCCCTCAGTTTGATATTAAAGCTGCCCGCTAGGCCTAAGGCCATCTCAGGCCGGCAGCCCTGAGGGGAGGCAGGGTTGGGTTGTGTGAATCCCCAAACAACATACTCGGAGAACGACAGTTACTGGTAAGTGAAACCTGTCCTTCTCCTTCGTGTTGTTTGGGGATGCACACTGATGGGTGACTAACAAGCTCACTTACTTGGATGGTGGGCAGCCGGCGTCCTGAGATGCAGGAGAGCGCGATGTCATCATGGATGGGCGGTCATCAACGAAGAAGATCGGAGACCAGCCGTCAGGATGGACCTGCCCCGTCTGACATCAGGGGCGGACCTTGTGTCAACCCGGTAGTGGGTGATGAAGGTGGAGGACCTGGACCAAGTGGCAGCCTTGCAGATATCCTCCATCGGGATGCCCTCTAGGAATGCAGTGGAGGAAGCCAGTGTCCTGGTGGAGTGAGCCCGGACATGAGGCGGAGGTGGCAGGGATGACATCTGATAGGCCAGGTAAATGGTACCTGAGATCCATTTAGATAGTCTCTGGGCAGACAGAGGCTGTCCCTTAGTCTTGCCACCATAAGCCACAAACAGTTGTTTTGCTCTCCTGAAGGACGCAGTCCTCTGGGTGTAAAACAGCAAGGCCCTCCTGACATCCAACGAGTGCCACACTCTCTCTTGTGGAGACGAGGGATTCAGGAAGAATGCTGGAAGCGTGATGGCTTGGGCCAGGTGAAATTCAGTCAGGACCTTGGGCAGGAATGTCAGATCTGGGTGCAACACTGCCCTGTCGGGGTAGAACTTGAGAAAAGGAGGGTCAGACCGAAGGGCTGCCAGCTCCCCTGCCCGTCGGGCAGAAGTGATGGCTACAAGGAAAGCAGTCTTGTAAGAGACAAACTTAATGTCCACCGAAGCCATGGGTTCAAAAGGTGCCTTCGTGAGTGCGGTGAGCACTGTAGTGAGGGACCACTGAGGGGGTGGTATCTTCACTGGAGGATAGGCGTTGCATAGCCCTTGAAGGAACCTTTTAACAGTTTTGTCTCTGAAGGCGGAGGACAATACTGAAGAAGGTGGGGCCTTGGCGACCACAGCAGCTAGGTGGACCTTCAATGATGAATGTGCGGATCCCAACTCGGCTAGGTGCAGGAGGTAAGACATGACATCCTGCAGGGATGCGGAGTCCACGGTGCGGTCGCTGGATGCTAGGAAGTCAGTGAAGCGACGGTACTTGGCATCGTAGGACTTCCGTGTGGAAGGTTTCCTGGACAGATCAAGGATCCGTGTTATGTTGGGCGGATAAGCCAGGCCGTCAGGTGTAGGCTCGGCAGATCCGAGTGAAGGATCCGACCGTCTTCCATGCGGAGGAGATTCGGATCGGTGGGTAGGCGGAGACGATCGCAAGCCAGGGTTTGGAGTAGTGGGAACCACGGCTGGCGCGGCCAGGACGGGGCAACCAGGATCGTCCAGGCGTTCTCCGCACGGATCCGTATCAGGACCCGTTGGATGAGAGGGATCGGTGGAAACATGTACAGCAGTTCCTGGTGCCACGGCACCATGAAGGCATCGCCCTCCGATCCGTGGCCGATCCCTGCTCGGGAGCAGTAACGGCGGCACTTGGAGTTGGCCTGTGACGCGAAGACGTCTAGGGTCGGTGTGCCCCACCGTCGGCACAGGCGGTCGAACACCGATTCGTCCAGTTCCCACTCGTGCATTGCCGTCCCTTTGCGGCTCAGGGAGTCTGCATCGGAGTTCAGGGTGCCCTGGATGTGGACACCTATGGGGAACACGTGTACCTTCAGGCACCACTCCCACATCTGGACGGTCAGGTAGAGGAGGGAGAGAGACTTGGTCCCTCCTTGCCGGTTGAGATAGGCTAGTGTCGTGGTGTTGTCCGAGGCGATCTGCACCACACTGCCCGCGATCGACGGTCTGAAGGACCTCATCGCCTTCCACACCGCTAGCAGCTCGAGGAAGTTGATATGGTGGTCGGCTTCCTCGGGCGTCCATATGCCGTGAATCCGTAGTCCGCGGCAGCACGCACCCCATCCGTGGGTGCTCGCGTCGGTGGTGACTTGGATGGACGGTGCGGGAAGGGTGAAGAGTCTCCCCGCGGTCACATTCTGGTCCATTGTCCACCAGTTTAACTGGTCTCGGAGTTCGGGAGTCGGTGTGAGCCACTTCCCGAGGTTGTCGTGGGTGCCGTCGAAGGAGGAGAGGAACCACGACTGGAGCGAGCGCATCTTGAGTTTGGCGTGCGAGACCACCGCCGTGGTCGACGCCATGAGTCCTAGCAAAAGGAGGGCGTCCCTCGCACGGACCCGACGTCTGCCCTGGATCCGTGCCACCACTGTGCGGATGTCGAGCAGACGTTTGGTTGGAGCGTAGGCTCTTAGAGCCAGAGAGTCTAGAACGGCTCCGATGTATTCTATTCGTTGAGTGGGGGTCAACTGGGATTTCTTGAAGTTGACCCGCAGACCGAGGCTCTGCATAAGGGCGAGGCAATGTGCAACATCGTCCTTGGCTTTTTGTTGGGTTGGGGAGCAGATCAACCAGTCGTCTATGTACGGGAACACTTGGACGCCTTGCAGTCGCAGATGAGCAGCCACCGGTGCCATGCACTTCGTGAATACCCTCGGAGCGGTGGAGAGGCCGAAGGGTAGGCATGTGTACTGGTAGATGTTGCCGCCCACCTGGAATCGGAGGAAACGACGATGTTCCCTCCTGATGGACACGTGAAAGTAGGCGTCCTTCAGGTCGATGACGGTGAACCAGTCCCCGTGGTTGATCAGCGGGAGGATGGAGTGAAGGGTTACCATCCGGAACTTCCTCGCGTCGATATGCTTGTTGAGAAGACGGAGGTCCAGGATGGGACGTGCCCCCCCGTCTTTTTTGTCCACAAGGAAGTATCGGGAGAAGAACCCTTCGTGAGACTCCGACGCTGCGACCGGCTCTATGGCGCCCTTCTCTAGGAGAGCTGTTAGTTCCTCCTGGAGCGGTGGGGATGGATCGGTGATGCGGATCCGTCCGACAGTAGGGCATCTCTCGAACTCGATCGCGTAGCCAGAGTCTAAGATGGTTAAAACCCATCGGTCTGTGGTGATGGCAGACCACGCCGATAGGTAGTCGGATAGGGGGCGGTAGGGTAGAGTCTCGGTCACGGAAGAGTCAAACACGTTGTTTGCCCTTCCGTTCCGTACGCTTGCCAGTCTGAGGCCGCTGCTGGTAGCGTGGACGGTTGGGTTGTTGGCGCTGCCGGTAGGGCTGGTACCGGGAGTAGTCCCCTTGCCTCTGTGGTGGGCGAGGTTGATAGGATGGGCCCGCCTGAGACGTCGACGGCTGGTCCTGATGGTAACGGCCGGACCCACGGTGTGGAGGGCGGAGCTGTTTTATCGTGGCGTAGTCCCCTTTCAGCTCTCCCAAGGAGGTGTCGGTCTCCTTGGCGAAGAGGCCCTCGCCATCGAAGGGAAGCTCCTCCACGAGCCGCTTGACATCGTCCTGCAGGTTAGCCGAACGGAGCCAGGCGTGGCGACGGAGCTGGATGGCGGAGGCCAAGTTTTTTGCCTCCGACTCGGTGACGTGGCGGCCGGTGCGGATTTGTTGGAGGGCGAGGTGGTTGCCCTCCATGCAGAGTTTTTCAAAGTCCGCTTGTCGATCAGGTGGCAGCAGGGACTTGAACGATTCCGCTTGCTCCCAGAGTCGACACTGGTAGCCTCCCATGGCCGTCGCGTAGTTGGACGCACGGAAGGACAAGGAGGCATTGGCGTAGAACCTCCTGCCCAGTGCGTCCAGCTTCTTCCCTTCCTGGGTCGACGGGATGGGAGTGCTGCTGATCGGCGTCCGGTGTTGGGAGCCCTTGACCACTCGGGAGTTCGGTGCCGGGTGAATGTGCAGAAAGTTGGAATCATCCAGCAGTCTGTACATAGAGTCCACTCTGTTGGATACGGAGTGAGAAGAAACCGGCTTCTTCCACACCTCCTTGGCCGCTTTAGCAATCTTAGGGAGCAGTCCGAGGCGGACGGGGACCAACTCCTTGCGGTCGGCCAAGCCGCAGACGACATCCTCACAGTCGTCCAGGGGAGCCTCCGCCCGAATCCCAAGGGTGGATCCGAGACGGGTGATCAGTCCGGTGTAGGTCTTCAGATCCTCCGGCTGGGACCCGTGGACGGCGCCGATGTTGTCGTCCGGGGACTTGTCGACCGCAACCGGCGGTGGCTGATGCTGCTCCTCCTCCTGATCCGACGAATCGGAGTCTCCTGACCGCTCCGAGACGCTGGGCGGTGGCAGGTAGACCTCGGGGTCCGAGTCCGACCAGTACGGCCTGGCGGATCTCGGATCGCTCCCCGGCAAAGGCAGCTGGTACGGAGGGAGAGAGGCCTCCGACCGCGCCTGTTCCACCCTCTGCCGCTTCGGTGCGGGGCCCTCCTCACGGAGCGGTGGTGCCTCCGTGGCTGGTGGTGAGGGCAGAGGGCGCTCCCACGGTGTCGTCTGCGGGCCCTGGAGCTCGGCGTGCAGTTTCCGCACCATCGCCTCGATGTACGGGGCGATGAGGCTCAACTGGGGCGGCGGTTCGGTAGCCGGACCAGGAACCACGGAAGGGCTGCGGAGGGAGGAAGACCTGTGCGGTGGTACAGGTGGAGGAGTCTCCGGTGGCGGTGGAGGGCTGTGGGCCCTCTCCGGCGTGGCGTCCCGGGCCTCGGTCGACATCCTACCCGGCGTAGGTGGAGCTGCGACCGGGGCGGATGCTAGGGAGCGTGGCGGCGAAAGGTGAGCCGGTGCCGGGGTCGGAGGAAGAGAAGACGAAGAGCTACGGCGCTTCTTTTTCTCTTTTTTGTCCTTCTTCTTCTTCTCCTGCTCCTTCTTCCGCCTGAACAGTTCAGAGGCCGAAGGCCTGGAAGAAGAAGCGGAGGTGGAAGGAGCAGACGTGGAAGCGGCCTGCTCTGGAGCTGGGGGAGCCGGTGGTGCCAGTGCGGCCTCCATGAGGTAGGCTTGAAGGCGGTACTGGCGGTTCTTGATGGCGGCCTTCGAGAAGCCGCGACAGACTTCGCAGGCCTGGACCTGGTGACTCTCCCCGAGGCAGCGAAGACAACGCACGTGCCCGTCCGAGCTAGGGAACTTTCTCTTGCAGGACGGACACTGCTTGAACGCTGCCGCTGAGGCCATCCACCGAAGTAGATGGCCGAAGAGAAAAAATTATCCCGGCCGGGAGGCCCCGACACGAGATGTTGGTTTTTTTTTTTTTTTTTTACCGGCGGCTGAGGGCGAGCCCCAGCCACACGAGGACCAAGGGAACAAGTCCCCTAGTCCGAGAAAAATTGTAAGGTAGGAAAAATTGGAAGATTCTGAGACAATCTCAGTAAAGTACTCACAGCTTTTTTTCCAGGCTCCTGCTTGCGCAGCGGAAAAAAGCAAACTGAGGGGAGAGCGCGAAATGGCGCCTAAAGGGGTTGGGCATGGTGGGCGGTCCCACATTCAAAACTCTTTATCCAATCAGCTTTCCAGCTCCGCTCCGGATTCCGCGCAGGCGCAGAACCCATCAGTGTGCATCCCCAAACAACACGAAGGAGAACATAAGGTTTCCCCAAAGAGGGATATTTAGAACCCTGCTAACTAAGATAAATAGAGTAAGTAGATAAATAGGGACCACTTTGGTGGTAAGGTAAACAGCGTTCCATGTCGAGGAATGGCTGCCACATGTCCATGGAAACGTCTGCACATGCAGACAACACTGGCTCTTCAGCTATAAACAGAGATGAGCACTGAATCCTAGAGTCAAAAACGACTGGCTTTCAAGCAAGGGTGACCTTTACCTAACTAAAATTGTTTGGATTGAAAATAACAACCAAACCTGGATTCTTAATTGTGACAAGTAGAGATTCTGCTCTTCGAATGTTTGGAAACAAGAAGTTACATTTAAGGTAATTATCTATAATCAGTTATATTTTGAAATAAAAAGACTATTGTGAAGTAACGTGACACTTTATTGCTGTAATATTTTCTTTAAAGAATATTATAGTCATTTTTCAGCTATTCTGACAGGGATTTTTCAGGTTTTATGCTTTTCTCTCTTTATTCCTGCTTTAAAAACAAGTAATTGAAAAGCAATTAGCAGGACAGATAATGCAATGAGCTTCTTTTTCAATACAGCAGTGAAGTAACAGCAATGGGTTATTTTCAAATACAATACTGTAATGTGTTGTTCTCGTTGCTCTTAGTTTAACAGATTTTGGCTTGGTGTTTTCGACCAGTGCACTTGTGCCCCCAAACAACAATTGTCCAAAATCAGCTACAACAACCCATGAACCACTACAAAACACACTTCAGCATAAAGGGGGAGGGGAGAGAGATAAAAATGTGTGGAGAAGCACCAATTAGTCTCACATATCTGACTTTGTGAGCTGTTTTGACCAGACCTGGATGCACGAGCTCCAGGGGGAAAAATCTCTTCTCCTGATAGCTTGCCACACTATAAAATTAATCATAGCTGACAAGCCTCCAGCAAGTGATCCATTACATTATCATGAGGTTAAATGCCTACAATGAGGCATTTGATGAACTAGTCTAGGAAGAGATTAATCTCTGTGCACTTGCACACTTTTCATCATGCAAATCTCCACAACAATTACTTCTGAAGGCTATATAACAAAGAGACCTCTCTGAAACACTGCTATGGCTATCAAATTATGGCCACCTTGGGGACAGGGCACAGCGATTATTTAGCGATATGTTCAGCAAGAAGCAAATGTCACAAAGTCTCAGAAGAACCAACTATGGCAAAATTTAGGTGAGTGGGAGATCCTACTGAAATGTCAACATGAGTGAGGGGAAAAAATAATACTAGACACTGTTAAATGATGGTGATACAGAAGAGGGCACTTATGCCTTGTTGCACATTAGGAGGAATTTCTTGCAGCAATCGTTTTGTGAGTCTCAAAGGTACCAGAAGACTGTTTTTTTAAAATGATCCGTTCCGGATATTGACTATCATCATGGTGATAGTCTTCCTGTTCTTAACGTCTTAGAGCAGTTCTTCCAAGGACATGCCACAGCAGTCTCTCAGGTTCTTCAGCCATAAAGTCCATCTATGTCAGGGATTCTGAACCTGCAGCCCGCGAAACCATTTCATGTGACCCCACCCACCACCACCTCCACCACACCAGGAAGTGCCATGTGGTGGAGGAAGGGCAAAATGGCCATCTTTCCTCTTTCAAACACACTTTGGGTCATCTGAATCAGTTGTGTGGTTTGGTTGCTGGGCCGCCGAAAACTGACCCCCCCCCCCAAGTGAAGACTGCATTTTTTCAAGGATGTCATCGCTTTGTATTTTTGGCCAATGTCTCTTTACATTTCTGAAAGTTGCCGAAATTAGCTTTCAGTTGATGTAACCATTATTTTTGTCGGCGCTTTAGTTTTGTGGTAGCAGCTCATCGAAAGTACATGATTTTTGTTACATCTCAAAAACTGCCAGACCACCCAACCGAAACCTAAGACATTCATCAACATCACGTCAAAAGGTTGTGAGTTTTATCCTGACCAGGGCTCAATGTTGACTCAGCCTTCCATCCTTTTGAGGTCGGTAAAATGAGTACCCAGCATTTGGGGGTAAAATGCTAATTAACCTGTGAACAGCCCAGAGAGTGCACTAAGCACTATGGGGCGGTATATAAGTGTGATTGCTTTGGTTCCCTGTTACCTTTCCTCCCAAAGTAGTACCCATTTATCTACAGTGGAACCTCATATAACAAAAATTATTCGGTTCCACAAGGCACTTCGTTATATGATTTTTTTTCATTGTACGATACATGCATGCATCATACAATGAAAATCCCTATGGAATGCATCATACAACATAAATCTATATGGGAAAAACGTACAACAAAAATCTCTATGGGAAATATCGTACAAAGAAAAATATTCGTTGTACGATTTTTCTCATAGAGATTTTCATTGCACAATGTAACATTTATTTTCAAATTCTTTGTTGTACAATTTCTTGATTGTATGATACATTCATTATACAAGGTTCCGCTGTACTTGCAATTTGTTGCTTTCGAATTGCTATGTCGGCAGGAGTGGGGAGAGATGATGGGAACTCACTCTGTCATGCAGAACTCAGGTCTTGAACTGCTAACCTGCTGACTTTCCAGCATCAAGATCAACATCTTAACCACCAAACCAACGCAGTCAAGGAAAGACTTATTCCAGCACTAATTACAAACCATACACCTTCAGTAAACATAAGGAGGAAAGATTACTGCAGAACACAGATAACCAAAATGCTCAACTTCATGGTAAGGTTTGTATAGGATTTCCAACATGCTGTTGGTGTCTTTGTTTTATCAATAGTTATTCTTACCTAAAGGAAAGTTTCTCATCATTCGGCTTGATGCAGCGGACATAATGGGGAGTAGTGGCATTCAGTGTCTCCATCAGCAACTGTAAGGAGTTACGGAACTGGAAGGGACAATTAAATAAACAACAACGCATTGGTGAAATTAAAAGGGCAAGCAAAAGGAGCTTGCAACAAATTGTTCTTGGATTCTGAGCCACTCTGTTCTTCCTCCTACTTGATTTCTGGTGCTTTCCCTCCTTGACTGCTGCCACACTTAGTCAACATTGTATGGACACTGAGCCTACACAATCCTCATTATTGTGTTGTCTGTAGCAGTAAAGGTACTTTCTTTGGCAAAATTCTTGTCACCACATAACTAAAAGCAAAAAAATTACGGCTGTAACATTTCAAACACAGCAGCCTAACCGCTTGCGTAATAGCAAACAATTTATGTTTGTGATTCACTCTACCTACTGTCAAAAATAGTTTGTGTGATCAACAATTTGGAAATTCATAACTTGTGTTAATAACCATCACTTTAGAAGTTCATTATCTGTGTCTGTATCCCGCTTCATGTAAGGACACAATTTAATTCCACAACCACAGATGGGTATATATAAACCTGTGCCCTAAATAGCTTATTAAGGAAGGTAAGGTAGACTTTAAGCCAGGGGTTCCCAACCTAAGGCCCATGGGCTGGATCTGGCCTGCGGTGACATTTCATGTGGCCCCCCCACCCTTCCAAGGGCATTCAAGAAACAAAATAGCCACTCGTCTGAAGCTGTTGGGACAAAATGCCCCCCCCCCCCATTGTGCAGGCAGGGCAAAATGGCCTTCCAGCCCTCAAAGCTGACTGAGAGAGCGTGACCCAACCTCTGGCTTGAAAAGATTGGGAACCCCTGCTGTAAGCTATAAAAGGTCACATAGCAATAAATCTGTAAAGGTGTAGCACAGGAGTTCTCAACCTTTTAAAGCCAGGGCCTGGGTCACGCTCGCTCAGACAGCTTCAGGGGCCGGATGGCCATTTTGCCCTTCCTCTACCACATGGCACTTTCCTGGTATGGTGGAGGCAGTGGAGGGGTACATGAAATGGTGTCACAGGCCGCATCCACCTGTAGACCGCAGGTTGAATCCCTTGTATAGCAATTGCTTGGATTTGGGATTATTCTTGTTATAAATGCTGGAAAGGGAAAGCATGGCTAGATAGCAGTTTGGAAAAGGCCTCGACAGGGCATTCTGGAGGTTCCTCCTCTTAGATTTGTTATACTCTTGGAAACCTTGAGATCCTCACAAGCCTGCCAATACCTCCTTTTTGTGTGTGAGGAGATGTTCTTTCAACTCTATAAACACCAATATTCTCAGGCTGACACCAATTCATCTCTAGGCATGGAGGGTGTACTCGGGGGGGGGGGGGTGTTATTTAAAAGTAACTTTTCCAACTCTGTGAAGACGGCAGCAACAAATACCTCACCTGGTGCTCCTCTTTGCTTTGCAACTTATAAATAAAAAATAAAATAAATTTTCACTAAAAACAGATCAATAAACAAGCGCTCAGCAGCTCCACCTCTGGCCACAGCCTATCTTTAAGGTGACTTGGGGAAGGACACAGCAGGATGCAACACAGAGATACCATGACTACAGCCTCTCTTTTCAACTTGGGGCTTGCGCAGACTAATTCTTCTTTAGGATGAGAACTGAGGTATCAGGCATTTCTTCTTCTAGATCAGGGGTTCCAAACCTAAGGCCCGTAGGCCAGATCCGTCCCGTGACACCATTTCATGTGGCCCCCATCCCTCTAAGAGCACTCGAGAAACAAAATGGCCATCTCTTTGAAGCTGTTGGTACAAAATGGCTGCCCCCATCATGCAGGTAGGACAAAATGGCCATCCGACCCACGAAGCTGACTGAGAGAGCATGACTCGGCCCCCTGCTTGAAAGGGTTGGGAACTCCTGTTCTAGAAGAAGAACTCATAAGGCTTCAAAAGGCAAATAAAATACTACCTCCTTGTTACAATCGAGAAAACTATCTACAGTCCTATTTAAAACCCCTAACAATAATAATGGCACCTGGACTTAAAAAAAAAAAGAATATAGCATTGTTTTTGTTCTGTAGATGACTCAACATTATATTTTGGTGAGAACTGTAATCCATTAAAAGTAGGCCTCTACTTAATATGGCTGCTGGACTGTTCACTTTCCCCAGGAAAGGGTTAACATCTAGAATAGAGAAGAAATATGGAGGAAAATGTCTTGATTTTATAAGCTGTTTTTCACAGGTGGCTGATAAGGAAAGCTGGCACTCAAGGTCTGATGGAGTGGTGAAGACACAACAAGATTGAAATGCATTCCTTTCTAACTGGCAAACAAATCGTTCTCATGGGAAAGGAGACTTTGATTTAATGAAGTAGTGTTACTGGATCAGCCTGGCCAGGCTATCCTACTATGATAATAGAGTAGACCATACTGCCAGCAACTCAACGAGGATTGTCAGAGGGCAGTTAAGTAATCTAACAACCCTGAGGACTAATAGCACTGGGTGCCAAAGTCCACAGGGAAAGGTGATGGTCCCCAAGTGGGTTTGGTCCCACTTGAATCCATCTTGATGGAGGGCAGCAGCTTCATCAATACTGGCCTGGGACTGAGGAGGACTTTATGTGCCAAAAGGGCTCAGAAAAGTGATTCACAGAACTGGCTCAGTGGTATGGGTGTCACACTGCGATGCAGAAGGCAGATGAAAGGCCACTCCATTATATTGTTCCCAAGACAATAATCATGGCTGATTATCATGATGATTGCCAATACTGTATTCCAAATCAGATACAGCACTGAAGAAGAAGAAGATTACTTGGTTCTAGGATGAGTGCCAAGGAGAAGAATAATTAACTCTAGTCAGATGGGAGATGTAGTTAGTTCTAGTTAGTTCTTTAGTAGTTCTCGTTTGAGAAGCTTCTTCTATGTAGTTTCCTTGGAGTAAGCTTTGAGAGCCAGACAACATGCTCTCAGGTTAGCTTTGCATTGTGATTACTTAAGAGTAATACAGCAGCTAAAATGTTGGGAGTTCAAACCTACAGAGCACCAGGTTGACTCATCCTTCTTAGATTGGTAAAATGAGTTTAAAGCATGTTGGGGGCAAAAGTCCGAATTACCTTGTGAAGCACCCAGAGTGTGCTCTTAGTGCTATGGGGCGATAGACAAGTGAAATTGCTATTGCTAGAAGTAGGGCTTAGATAAGAGCTTTTTTAAAAAATATATTTGGGGTATGGAAAATGACTGAGTTTCCTATTTTTAATCCTTTGCTTTGGATTCCTGTTTTTGCTTTTGTAATCCAACTGTCCTTTGTGAGGTGTTTTGGGTTTATTTATTTTTTTACTTTTTGGAACCTTTTTACTCTCTTTAATAAAATTTTAAATAATTTCCCAAAGTGTCATTCTTAGAGGAACAAGGGTTGGAGTCTCTAAAGAAGGTGGCTTAAAAACAACAAGCCCTGACACTACACTACACTTGCAAGCTTGGACTTAGCACTACTTGGTATACCTAGTCTGGCTGTTGTGAAATAGCAACCAGAAAAAGATGTTGTCTCTGGCTACATGGGTCAGGAAAAACCCTTGGGAAGCTTTCCCAAGCCCTACATCTCTACTACACACCTTGAAACAGCAAGAGCTTTAGCCCAGTGAAAGTTGGTGGAGAGAATGGATGAAAGTGAGGGTAGCAGAAGGGACCTTTCCTAGTCGAACTCAGAGGATTAATGCCCTGAGCTCAGTTCAGGAACAAGAGTAACCATATCACAATGTAAGAACAGAAGAGTTCTCCCTCTTTACCTGATGTCCCACTGTTTTCTTATGCTCTTTGTTGGCTGCTTTCACAGCCGGGCGGGCAGAGCGGATATTGATTTTTGAGGAAGTTCCCTTTCCAGTCGGAGCAGTAGGTGGGGAATCCTTCTCATCATGGAACAAATCAGCCACCATGGGGTACTATGAGAAAAAGGAGAAAGTACTGTTAGCAATCGAGCAACGGGATCATCATCCCCCCCCCCCCCCGTAACACAAGTCATTCTCAGAATGCTATTTAATGCAGGTTACATTTCTTCTTCTTCGTCTAGGATTACCAGGGTACGCCCAATTGTAGGTAAAAAATACCACAATCTTCAAGGAGGCTCTTTCTACATACCCCAGCAAGTGACATTAAATGTAAGCAATACCACACTGCACGCAAACAACATTTCTTGATGCCTATTTGAATCAACATCACCGAGATCCTAAATATATTAACTGCCAACTCTTTTCTTTTTGGTGGGCGTGTAAATAGAACCCCATGTAATTGTTAACAGTAGGCTCTGGGTTAATTTTCTTTGGCACAATTTGCAGGAACATTTTGATTTAATCCAGTACGTGTATTTTTGAATTTCAAATCTAGTACAGTATTTGTTTTTAGTGACGTGAAGAGCCCTCGTGGTGCAGTGGTTAAACCGCTGTGCTGCAGCCCAAGCTGCTGATGTTGTGAATTCAGTCCTGATGGGATAAAGGTTGACTCAGCCTTCCATCCTTCAAAGTTTGGTAAAAGGAGTATCCAGTATGTTGGGAGCAAAATGCTAAATACCTTGTGAATCAACCAGAGAAAACACTAAATGCTATGTAGCAGTTTATAAGTGTAATTGCTATTTCACAGACGAAGGGCTTTGTTAAATTTAAATTCTCTTTTTGTGTAGTTTCTTGTCTAGTTTCAAGTCTATTCTGCTCCCTTTTTTGAATTACTGGAATGAAGAGAGGTCTTTTGCTCTTAAAACTCACTTTAAACTTTAAAACCACTTCCAAGGGAAAAGGTTACATATACAGTATACAATGTTCTCCTTTACCAAATCCTAGGTGTGTGTGTGAGATTCTGAATCAAAGTACAGTAATACCTCATATAACATTAGTATCGAATAACACGAAAATCGCATAACATCAAGGAATCTGGGGGGAAGAATTGCATCAGATAACATTAAGATCCTATGGGATGCTTCAGATAACAACCGCGAAAGCCTGTGTGGTTACAATGTATCTCTATGGATCCCATAGAGGATCAGATAACACGAAAAATCATATAACACGAAGACTTGTGGAACCAGGTTTTAGCGTTATATGAGGTTTTACTGTATGACCAGGAACTTAAATGCTATTTGAAAATCTCATTCATATTCAGTTGCTATTTGTATAACAATTTAACTATGATAAATTTACTATGTTAATTTTTTTTCTGCATGTACCTGTTATGGAGAAAGACATTTGGATAACTGAGATTGCTATGTCAACTAATTGTTCATAGCACATACAATAGTATTTTATTCACCATCACTCTTTTAGAAACATGCATTTTAAAACAGTTTTGACAAAAACCAATAGAAAGTTCTGTCCATGGGGGAAATACCTGAAATCTAATTGGGGACTAAACGTAGTGCCTAAATACAACTGTTAATCTCATTTAGGGCAGACCGAATGAATCAATGAGAACATGTAAGTCAACACTTACATGGGTTCTGTTGACTCAAGTGAGTCTAATACAATTTGAACCAATACTTGGACTTCTTCTTCTTGTGCCATATGCAATTCAGAATATTGGCAATCATCATGGTGATCAGCCATGAACACTGTCCTGAGAATATAATGCAGTGGCCTTTCACATTACAGCATGACACCCGTACCACTGATCCAGTTCTGCAAGTCCCTTTCTGGTCCTGAACCCTCTTGGCATGTAGAGTCCTCTTCAGTCCCAGGCCAGTATTAAGCTGCTGTTCTCCATCAAGATGAATTCAAGTGGGATTTAATCCATTTGGGGACCATCACCCTTCCCTGTGGATTTCACCACCCAATGCTGTTAGTCCTCAGGGTTGTTAGGTTATTTAATCGCTACCTGACGATCAGCATTGAGTTTCTAGCAGTATGGTCTACTCTATTACAATAGCAGGGTAACCCACCCAGACTTGGACTTAGGCCACTTGCTATAACTTAGAAAGCTAGACTATGAAAAATAACTTTTTAAAGCTATCACAGCAATTGCACATTCTGTACCTCACAGCAGATCTGTCACGGAAGAAACCATGGTTAGTCCCATTTTGAAACACAGTCCCAAGACAAATGCTAGAACTACAAGCAAACAAGGCAGCATATCCCCGGTACTTCCTTCATTATGAGACTGTAATTTCTCACCAGTTCCTCCAGGAAATTAATTGCCTTAACCTTGTTTCCAAATCTGTCAAAATCCCACTGAGGAAAGGATCTGTTTGTATTGTATTATCATCTGATCAGGCACAAGACAGGGTATTTGTTTTATGCTTGCTGGGTGTTTATTTTAAACTCAGCTGTTATAGAATTCATTTGTTTGTCTATCTCCTGCCTCCAGGCTGCTTCTCTTATGCTCAGATAAGCCATCTCCTAGTTTCAAAGAGAGGTCTTATTTTGTACCTGTCAAAGCTCACAGAAAAATCCATGGTTTATAGTTTTTGGATATTTCTTCTGGATTGGTCCTGCTGTCTCTAATCAAATGCAAAGATATACGGGAAAAACTGCTGAAAGATTATTATGGTCCATCTTATTTCAGAACTTTAGGGATCAAGTCCTAAGACTCTGCAGGTGAGATGACATGTTTACAAAATAATTGATTTTTGGATTTCAAGAAAAAAACAAACTATTCTGGAATTAGCATAGGGAGAAAAATGACCTGGTTTTGCTTTAATTCATTGCCTTTGAATGTTTGCTACTTAGCAATTCTTGTACTTTCTGAGGTTGCTTCTTGATGGAATTCCAACTTCTGTAAGGTATGTGTTTATTGCCTATCTAGGAATATAGTTATCTGACTTAGTAAAACCAACTGTTTTCTTCTGTGAAATCAAGTGCAGTCAAACCTCGCATAACGGGTGTTTCGCTTAGCGAAAAACTCCCATAACGAGCAAGTTTTTTGCTAAGCGGTCTGACTCGCATAACGAAAATTTTTGTTATGCAAGTCGGACTTTCCCTATGGAAAAACTTGCATAACGAGCGTTTCTATGGGAAAAACTCGCATAGCGAATTTTTTCGCTATGCGAGTTTTCCCCCTTGAAATGCTTGTTATTTGAGTTTTTCCATAGGAATTTTGTTTGTTTCGCATAGCGAGCAACCTCACATAGCGAGCAACCTTGGATAACAAATTAAATTCGTTAAGCGAGGTATTACTGTATAATTATCTAGCTTATTAAAATCAAACATTTTATCTGCATCTTCCAATATAGTAATAGTTTTGTTTTCTAAAACTGGAGGTGGCTGGAATTTATAATATGGAGTAACTTTTCAGGTCCTTGTGTGGTTTTATGGAGTTGATTCAAATACACATTTTTCCCAGTTTACTAAACATTATCATCCACATGTTTTCATGTGTTCCACCTTTTTGAAGAATCAGAATGATGGGTTTTATGGGAGGAGAGGAAGGGATGGCCTGAAATCTTTTTCATTTTATGGAATGCTCTATGAACGGCAATCCTTGAATTAAGCCAAATACAACCGGTCCGTTCTTATGGTGCCCAGAACTTTTCATTCTTTCTTTTTTTTTTTTGCTGGAGCAGATTAACATGGCTGCCATTCCTGTCAAAATATGTTATCAATAGTGGCAAGGAATTGATGATTCTCAATAAGTCGTAGGCTTCTGGTAGCTATAAAAAAGGGGTTCCCAACCTTTTTGGGCACATGGCTGGCCCACATCCCCCAGACAATTGAGCAGCCCAGTCCCATGGTTCCTTCCTCCGTAAACACTGCTGTAAAACGCATCTGTGACTGTCGTAAATTCACTTACAACAGTTGTGGGTGCATTTACAGCAGTGTTTACGGCAGGGGCGGGCACATTTGCACATGCGCGGGCATGTTTTATGGATGTTGTAAATGCGTCCATGTCCACTTCCAGTAGCAGAGGGGGCAGTGGTGGGCCACATGAAATGGTGCCACAGGCCGGGGCCAGCCTGTAGGTTGGCCACCCCTGCTATGAAACATAGCCCGCATGGGCAATTGTCAGGAGTTATGAAATGATATCTGGAGGGCTACAGGTTCCCTGACTCTATTTTAAGACAGAGCCACTCATGGCAATTTAGAAAAATAATTTGTCCTGCCAGAGATAGCTCACAAACACAACTGTATGTTCTTTGTTTGGCCTTGGGCTCCTTCTGCCTGTTTACTTCCTCCCCCTGCTCTTTCTTTCCAGTGTACATGAAACCTAACAATGATGCGAAATTAACCTGCCAGACATAACATCCTTATCTACTTCGTGCACTCTGGTCTTTGCTCTTTGGAGAAAGCCTCAAGCTGACGCTACCGCCTCCTCTTCCTCCTGCCTGCCCTCCCACTCTGGTCGATTTCCCAGGAGTTCTCATTGGACTTTTGCCCCTGAGGTGCTCCTGGTAAAATAGCAATTGAGAGATAAGCAAAATCCTGACAAGAGTCAAAGAGGTAAACACATCGCTCTGAGCAATAAACGTTAGACTTAAGCTGGACAACTCTTTAAAAACGCTATTTACAACACAGCGGCTCACACAGCAAACTCGCACAGAACAGCTGAAAGCTACTTCTTTTTCTTCTTCTTCCCTGTCTAGGCCAGACATGAAAATGCCAAAATTGAGGCACCCTTTGGTGAGTTCATTCTGCAGTTTCCTTTGCCTGACCTCTATTGAGAAAGATTAGCCAACAATACAAGGTTGCCATTACCAGTGTACACCCGATTGTACTTCTGTTTATTTTGGAGCTCTCTCATTCAAAGGGTTGCCATGAGTTGGAGACGACTTAATGGCACATAACAACAGTAACAACAATATTGAAAAAGGCCTGTCCCATTCCCCTCTTGCACAGTCTGAAGAGAAGAGTGGTCACTAACCATGGAGAATCTCATGTGATCTAACTGCATGGAGAACCACTCACCGCCCTACTGCAACTGTTGGTGGTAATCCTGGCTTTACAACTAGTAGTGGCACAGTGTCTTCTTATAGTAGTCATCAGGTGATCCACCCCTTCTCGGCTATAAAAATTTCCTTTTTTGGACTTGCTGTTGTTCAGTAGCACAGTCGAGTCTGACTCTTTGAAACCCCATGGACCACCACACACCAGGCTCCTCTGTCACCTGCCATTCTCCGTAGCCCACTGCGTCAATGATGCCATATAGCCACCTCATCCTCTGCCGCCCCTTCTCCTTTTGCCTTCGATCTTCCCCTGCATCAGGGCCTTCTCCAGTGAGTCCTCTCTTCTCATTTGGTAGCCAAAGTACTTGAGCTTCATCTTCAATATTTGTCCTTCCAAATAGCAGTCAGGGTTGATTTCCTTCAGGATTGACTGATTTGATCTCCTTGCAGTCCAGGGGACTCTCAAGAGTCTTCTCCAGCACCACAGTTCAAAGGCATATATTCTTCTGTGCTCAGTCTTCCTTATGGTCCATCTCTCACAGCCATACATTACTAATGGGAATACCATTGCTTTAACTATGCAGACTTTTGTTGGCAGGGCGATGCCTCTACTTTTTATTATGCTGCCCAGGTTTGCATAGGTTGCCTCCCAAGAAGGGTACTTTTTTTTCATGACAAACTACAGCTCCCAAACCTTTTTGAACTACAGCCCCCAAACTCATCTACCTAAAATAGGATGTGGGAAATGCTGTCCAGAAAAGACAGATTTGAGCTCTGATTTTTTAAAAAAAACCAACACTCCAAACTGCAGCATTAAGAAAGAGGACACTCTGAAATATATTCAAGATGTCTAGCTATTTTTTATTTCTTCAATTCCATGTTCTATATTAGTATTTTCCAATTATCTTCTACCTCCTCCTCCAAATATATATCACTTAATTTCATAAATAAGCATGGGGTTTCTTTTTTAACCAGGGATACTTAGCAAACCTTTGCAAATTCTAATATGAACTGACTTGAACCAAAGCTTTCAGATTAATGCACGTACTGGAACTTAGACATTCAGCAATTTTTACAATGGATATGTGTAAAATATATGTGTTACATTATTAGTATTCTTTTTTTAATTACTGGGGTAGTTTTAATGAGTTATATTACCTGTATGCAAAAACCAAGAAGCGCTGAATGCTCAACAAAAAAGGAATCATCAGCAGAAAAGAAACCTCCCCCACCCCCACCCCCACATTAAAATGGAAAGCAACAGCTTCATGATTACAGCCACATAATCACAGAACTATACACCTAGAAAGGATTTCAAGGATCAACGAGTCAATCCATCTTCTATCCCCACACAGACAACTAATGGCTAAAACATTCCTGGTAGATTCAACCTCTGTTCAAAATCCACAGCTTTTCAAGACAGTCTGTTCCACTGTTAAGCAGCTCTTACTGTCAATAATAATAGTATCACACTTATATACTGCTCCATAGCACTTAGTGCACCCACTGGGTGGGTCATAAGGTAATTACTGACCTCGGAAGGATGGAAAGCTGAGTTAAACCTGGAGCATCATCAAGATCAGACTCTCAATGTCAACAGGTTTGGCTTAACCACTGAACCACCAGAGATCTTACTGTCAATAAATGCTTACTGGTCATTCAGATCTTATCCTCTAGAGCTGGGGAAAAACCCATGCTTGCTAACTTCCATTTGTTACGAAGATTTTAACAATGTGTTTTATGTAAGGTTTTTAATGATATGTTGGGTCTTTTTATACAGGGTCATGTGCAATTGGATTGTGAGCCACCCAGAGTTGCTTTGGTGGTTGGATGGGTATACAAATCTAAATAAATAAATAAATAAATAAATAAATAATAACGATAACTCTTCAAATATTTGAGGATTGCTACTGTATAATCTTTAAATCTTCTCTAGGCTAAACATGCCCAGCTCACTTAATTGTTCGTCACAAGGACAGATTTAGAGAACCAAAGAAAGGTTAAATGCATGTCCTTTGTTCACTTTATTAATCTTACATTACTTTATTCAACTTACATCTGGCAGAGTCCAGTGGAAATTAGGAACCACTGACCATCTAGCTAACCCAGTACTGTCAACAGACAGGGTCTTTCTCAGTTCTACCAATCCACACAAACAAGTATGCTATTATTTGAGATTTCCCCAAAAGACCCACTCATTGTGCCATCTTTAATACTGTACTTGCTATCGTAATGGGAACTCTTCTGAATAAATTGTCTCAAACTCTGTACTAAACCATTAAGAATGAAATAGAAAAGGAGGCCTTTCAACAATGATCATGGGAATGTTAAGGACCAGATTTTACCCAGTCACCTCCCCCGACAACCCCTGACTTATTTCAGATTTTACCTTGCTGGCTTTCAGTATATTGATCTGTTCTTCATACACAGTATCTCGGTTTTTCTCTAGAAATCCATCACACTGGTATTCCACCTAGGACAGATTGCAAATCAAAGAGGGTGGGAGTTACAAGGTTATTTGTATTATTTTATATTAACCATGTACACCACTCAGAGTGGGAACACCTCTCAAATGGTTGGTACAGAAGTCCATTTAGATGGATGGATGGATGGATATTTTCCAACTAGTACATCCAAGCAATTCTCTTTTATAGGAAAAATCCATGTACCAAGTAGATTATATTCTTACCATTTCTCCAAACAAACAGGTTTCAAAAGTATAATTTTTCTGATGCTCTAAACCAGGGGTTCCCACAGTTTTTAAGCTGGGGGCCAGTTCATGGCCCCTCAGACTGTTGAGGGGCTGGACTGGTGACACCAGCTGCAGCCTGAAAAAGTTATTTTTATGGATTACAACTCCTAAATCTCCATGCATAAATGGGCCTCCACTCTACAAGCCATAGAGCCAAAAGAATATCGAAGAGGAGGAAAAGAAAAAGGAACAAACATGAAATAGAGCTCTGCTGGATTAAACCAAAGGTCTGTGATTCAGTATTTTCTTCACAATTATCAACTGACTCTCTTAAACATACATACATGTTCGTGTGCTTGTTCCTTCAGAGCAGCATCTGTCAGAACCAGGTTTTAAGAAGCAAAGCTTAAAATCATGCAATAGACTTTAAATCTTCAGCCTATAAAATGCCTGGGCCAAAAATGGATGCAGCCCTCAGCGTACTTTACTTTTAGTGTCTGAACAATAATACAGATATTTTGACAGCAGGATCTCTGCTCAAGGAACTTTCCTTTCAAGTTGTATTTAAACTCTGTGTTGAATTTTCACATTCAGATCTCCCACACATTTATTCTGATGTAGGAAAGAGATGATATGTATTTCAGGTCACTTTAAAAATTCAAAACTTAGCAAGCTTTTTCCTGCAGTTGTTTGAATTTCTGATTATTATTTTTTTTTTTGGGGGGGGGGGGGTCCACACGGCTAGATTCTGTTTATTGGGCATTTATTCTGGAGTCCTTTCCAAATGCTTAAAGAGGTAAATATATGACCAGAGCAATCTTGTGTCTTACATGGAGACCTGTCCCACTCAGTTGGCTGAAGTTTCCATTTGTTGACAAAAATGAATCTACAACTAAATGGAGAACTTTTACATCCACTGTCAAATTCTATGCCGTTCTCCCCAGAGTCCCCTGCCCTTTTCCTTTATAACCTATTTCATTTCAAAATTTAGTTCAAGAAAAGAGTGTGTGTAAAGATAAGCAGGGAAAGGTTATCCTACTCTACATGTACATTTTCTACTTGCAGCTCTTCCCTAGAATTGAATAATTTTACTTTCCTTTGTCTGAATCTGAGCTACAAGAGACGATGCTCAAAAGGACACTGGAAAAGACGCAGAATGCCCTTAAGAATGAAAGTTATTCTTAAAAAATAAACTTTTAAATGTAGCAGACAAGTTTCAGAACCTGCTTTCAACTTGCATTCATTATTCCAAAAATTCAATACATTATTATGAAAATGTTTACTATAAATAGGAGTAGAGACTGAAGGCCCAGAAAAAATCTCAGAAAATATGGGGGGGAACCATATGTTTTTTCCATTTTTGTCTGAAGCCTTTCCACCCCCACCTCACCCAAATGATTGGGCGGGGGGACTGAAAAAAGGAAGAAAATCTATTATGGAATGTTTTATTTTAGCATGATGAATAAAATATTTAAGGCAAGCTGGCATTGTCAGTAGCTGGGAGTCCTCCCAGGACTGGTGAGCTGGTGACAGAAATCCTGGTGTGGTTTTAAAAGTAAGTGGGCAATGGTACCATTTTTAAACTACACATGGGCCTTCATCGTGTGCAGTGACTGAAGTCACCCAGAATTCACTTTGGCTTTCCATAAAACATAGTTACAGTCTCTGACTCTGCAACTGATTTCCAGAAACCAACGCGTTGACTGAGAAAATCTAGTGAATGTCACACTGCAGCGATGAATTGCCGTTTTTTAGACAAGGGGCTGAGTTAGCTCTTAGAAAAGTTACTTTTCTGATCATGCAGACGGGGAGCATTTAAGGAGTTATAATCCAAAACACAACTTTTCCAGTCTCCAACTGTAGGACTTTAGCTCTCTGGACAATGCAAGGAAAGCAAGCAAACAAGTTGGAGCTCTCTTCCTTTCCACCCTGAACTCAGATTTTCAACTCATTTGTAATTAACATCTTTCACCCAGCTCGAGAAAAAAGGAAGCAAAATTTTGACAGCTGCTACAGGCAACATCCACACAGAGTCTCTGCAGGTCACTAGAGGAAGAAACACATGAGCCAATAAATGACATAATAGGCCATATATGTTTAATCCAGTCTCCTTACCTTATCTGCAAAATGTACAACAATGAAAGAGATGTTAGACATTCGAGGCTTTTGAAAGTGCTGGCTACTGCCATGGCGATCATACAGTTTCTGAGCCCAATTCTGGTCTGTTCCCTTGGGAACCTTTTTTTAGGAAAAGAAAAAGAAAGAAGAGGTTTCAGCACACAGATGTACATACTGAGCACATGTTGCATTTACTAACCCTGCAAGTGTTAAGGTAGTTCTAAATGAGTAGCGACAATGGTAGGATGATCTACTGTCCTGTTTTTTTCATATTTGCCCAAGAACAAAATATATACACACCACAATAGGTATGAAAGGCATAGGTATATATGTAAGGAACCAGGCACCATGGTCATTTCTGTTTTTAGTCTGAAGAGGAAAAGCATAGATTTACACACATATGCACACTTCACAAAGTATATTGTATATGAATTTTGTATTTGGGAGTCTGTGGGACACACAAGGTTACTCTCAATCTGATCAGTTGTCTGTGTACCACATGAGAAGAGAGGATTCGTTTGAGAAGGCCTTGATGCTGGGAAGGGTGGAGGGCAAAAGAAGAAGGGAGCAGCCAAAAATGAGATGGCTAGATGGTATTGTAGACACAATCGGCACAAAGCTAAGCGAGTTGAGGAGGATGGTGGAGGACAGAAGTGCCTGGCGGACAGTGGTCCATGGGGTCGCAGAGGGTCGGAATCGACTGTGCGACTGAACA
The DNA here is from genome assembly GCA_030440675.1 of Furcifer pardalis. Taxonomy (NCBI): domain Eukaryota; kingdom Metazoa; phylum Chordata; class Lepidosauria; order Squamata; family Chamaeleonidae; genus Furcifer; species Furcifer pardalis. Next base: position 101,766,249 of record CP126896.1, on the reverse strand, counting down.
ACAAAAGGTTGTACAAACAATGAGGATATTCAGCTGCGAGCAATCACCCAAACATCTGTCCTACTTGATGACCAAATGTTGGAATATGCTAACTAAGCTCAACTCAGTAATGGGCCATCAGATATCACTTCTAATTCCTTTTCCTCCCCAGTTTTCAGGAAGGAGGCTTATAAGAACCTAAGAGGAACCATCCTGAACCAAACTATTCCAGAACTAACCCAGCATTTTGTTACAACAATGGCTAACCCCCTTGTGATCCCCCAAAGCAGTATATCAATGGTTCCCAACTTGGGGCACATGCTCCACAGGGGGCCAATTTGATTTCTAAGGAGGGCAATTTGAGAATGAGTTTAGACCAAGCTAATGGCATTTTAGGCTTCCTCCAGTAAATAGGAGATCACTTTTTGAATAATAAGAATTCCCGAATTTACTGGCATATAAGATGCTTCGGAGCATAAGACACACTCTGTTTTTCTGGTGTATTTTAAGGAGGGAAAGTGTGTCTTATACACCAGCAAATATGGTATATGTACCAGAGGAATCAAGATTTTAGAGATGCTTAGGTGGGGCATGGCCCAAAACTGGTTGGGAACCATCACATTATATGATTGTAGTAGGACACTCCATCTCATGTTCAACAGTGACCAATGCACAGAAGCATACTATTTCTGACACTGGAGGTAATGTATGTAAAACTACTGCCAGTTGTGATTACCACCAGTGGTGGGCATCAATAGGTTCACACCAGTTGGCCAGAACTGGTAGCAGAAATTCTGGCTGGCCCCACCCATCCAAGTTTTGAAACAAAGTAGTCCTAATTCGGGTGCAATGCAGGGCTTTCCCCTGGTCACACCCACCATACCACACCCACAGTGTGGTAGTAAAAGATTTTGGAGCCTATCACTGGTTACCACTGTGGTGTGAGGGAAGAACTGGCCTTGAATCCTCATTTGGCCATGGAAAGTTGGTTCCATCTTGATAGCACAAAACACAAGCTGGTCCTAACCTGTGTGAATTTATCAAATTATCTTAAAAACCATTAATGTAGCTATTAGTATCATCATTGAATTCCACAGTTTAAACATCTATTAAATAGCAATTCTATTAAAAATAACATTCTGAACCTTTCCCTAATCAACTTCAGTGGATAAAACCAGGATCTAGCATTAGAAGAGAAAAAGCCCCAAACTATCCTTTCAAACTTATCAGCATACTTGAATGTAAAAGATCATATTATTTTATTGATCAGGCTTTTAGTGGCTTGAGGATGAATAGTTCGGGCTCCTTGTTTAAAGTTTTATATTTACAATTTCTTTCCTTACAACTTGTCTTGGCATCAACATTTAAGATGATGTCACTGTTACATAAGGAAACAGCAGACAAATGTTTCTGCAGAAATTAAGTGCAAAATTTCTTTATTCAGGGCAAATCCTTTATTCTAGAAGACAGATAATTAAACTCAGCTTTTGTGGTGAAACAGCAACAGTTGTGGGTATAAAACACAAATTTTCTTAATTACCCAAAGGACACCAAACAGATGAAGAAAACACAACTTTCAGCAGTAACTGATCAGGCATTTTCTCTTATTTTCATAACCTCATACAACATTCAAAGGGCTCTGTTATTTTCTCTTTAATTATTCCACTGAACAGAGCAAACTTTAAAAATGATTTTCCACATAATTTCTCCTTGTCATAAATATATGCTACCCTGTGGTTATTTACTTACTCAGGTATCCTTGCAATGTGAAAATTTGACAGGACTGCATTAGTCACACTTTCCCAAAGTTTATTACAGTCATTAATAACTTATATAATAAGTTTATACAGCTACTTTGCACCAAAATGAAGACTGTACTTTCTCCTCTAAGTTTACTGCTAGAATAGATTCAATTAATCAGTGGGATTCATGAACATGTTGATGTAGCATTCAGTGATTGATTCATGGGTCTACTCTACCTGGGTAAAGTATCAACTGGATTTGGGCCAATGGGTGCCATCCAAATGGCCAACCCAATACAATTTTTTTCCCTGAAGCAGAACACCAAACAGCATTCCTCAATAGCATTTGGTTCAAGGTGCACAACTACTCTTCACAAATCCAATTTTGATAGCAAACATTCAAAAAGAAGCTATATCAAAGACACATTTTAAAAGAGAAGAAGAAAAATTGTTTTTCAACTTATTGCTTAAAGTAGTGCTGTTGTACCTTACATTCTTCATCCAGCAAGTCCAAAATACCCAGCTTGGCTTCTATAAGGTCAATGCACGGCTGGTTGTCATAAAAATCTATGAGTGTCCAAGGGATTTGTTCTTTCATATATTCCTCTTGCTCCAATTTAAACACATGCTGAAATAAAAACAAGACAGTAAAAAATCCACCTGTATTTAGGAGTGGCTGCATTGGACTCTCTCATTCTTGTTCCCTGCATTTGCGCTTGTAACACAATTTTGAGGATGCATCAGATATAAGTTCAAATAAATTTAACATTTTGAACTTGGGCACCTTACAATAAATTCTACAATAATATAGCAAACAGCAATTGCTCAAACTGAATTGGTCACAACACAGTAGTTTTGAGTTAACCAGTGAAAGATTTGATCTCAATATTTTATTCTCTCATGTGGTTTAAACTGATAGTTCAAAGGATGACATAAGAAAATGTGATAGGTAAACTATATAATCAGGAGTCTGGAATTATGTTTGAAACAACTGGATGCTGAAGAGGATTTCAGGAGTAAAGCAACATTCACGGAAGTTACTTCATTGATTAAGGCATATCAGAAAACAAAAACAAAAAAGTAATAAAAGAAAAATACTGCAGCACTTTAAAGACTAACTGCTATATTTTTATTGTTAAATCCACTTCTTCAGACAAGGAGTAAAACTTAAACCAATATGGTTAAAGAACAAATCAACCAGGCTAGACGAATACCCAGGAGTGATCTACTACAAGACAGGCCCAGAAAAGAAAGCAACCAAACACCACTGGTTGTCACTTTCAGCCACCAACTTAAACCCCTCACACACATAATGAGTGATCTTCAACCCATCTTGAACAAGAATACTTCACTTTCCAAAGCCCTTGGCGACAGACCGCTACTTGCTTATAGACAACCTTCCAATCTCAAACAACTATTGACACACAACAGACTGCACAAAAGTAAAACAGATATGGGAACCAAACCCTGCTGCAAACCCAGATGTCAACTATGTCCCCACATTTGCTCTGGAAACAGTATTACTGGACCCAATGGCACCACACACAACATTAAGGGCAGTTTTACTTGTGTTTCTGCCAATGTGATTTATGCCATCTCTTGCCAAAACTGTCCTTCTGTGCTTTTTGTAGGACAAACAGGACAATCTTTATGCAAAAGAATTAATGGATACAAATCAGACATCTGGAATGGCAACACAAAGAAACCTGTCTCAAACCACTTCATTCTACCTGGACACTATATCCAAGACCTGAAAGTTACAATTCTGGAACAGAGAAATTATAAGACTAGGATCGAAAGAGAGACAGCAGAAATAAAATATATCCATCTGTTGGGACACCCATCACAGAGGCTTAAATATTAGCCAAGGGTTTCTGGGACATAAACAAATTTGATACACAGATTGCTATATGCTGCTAGATATTTTATATATTATATTTTGGTGTATTATACAACCTTCCTTCCAATTCTCTTTTACGACTTGAGCAGAACAGGAAATGGCCCAGTGGCAGTAAACAAGTGAAAGGTTAAATCAGAAACCAGAAAGGGGTTTACTTCACACCGTTGAGATTGAAAGTGAGACATTTAAAACTAATCTGAATAATCTATTGTTACTGATAGCTGTAGGAAGCTGTATTGTTATGCTTGCTTGTCTGTCATTCTGCATGAGCAAACCCTTCTCCCTTTACCCTCTGCATTTGGTGTATATAAACCATGGCTGGAAGTTTTAATCCTTGTCTGAAGAAGTGGACTTGATCCATGAAAGCTAAAAATAAAAATATAGCAGTTAGTCTTTAAAGTGTTACAGTATTTTTGTTTTATTACCTTTTTGTTTTCTGATATGCCTGAACCACAGACTAACACGGCTACTATTCCAAAAACTTCATTGATTAAGGTGATGTAAAATACTCTTGACTTTATATAAGTAGATAAATCACCACACCATTATAAATATAGAGTGCTTTTGCATGTTTTTAAACATAATTATACGACTGAGGAAGACAAAATAGGTCTTAAATAAACAGTGACAAACAGCTACATAACAACTGTAAGATATTTGAGAGTCTTTTGCCCTTTTCTACATACATAATGAAATGAAAAGCCAGGGTATAATGTTTTTCTAAGTCATTTCCACCCATCACTAGACAAAGTCACTGAGAGGAAAATACTAAGGCCCATATTACCGAGTTGAATTGCTGCTGTAACTTTTCGTTGGCATAGTTGATGCAAAATTGCTCGAAGCTATTCACTTCAAAGGTTTCAAACCTGCAGAGGAAAAAACAAACAGGTAAAGGTTCCATAGATGAGGTTATTTTTTTAAAAACACAACTTCATTTGTATTTATTTTAAGTGTTTCATTCTTTTTGTTCACTATCATAGAAATATGGTTGAACAGTTGTATAAAACACATAAATGACTGAATAATAACTATTTATGTCGTTGTTATGGTTTTCTTTTTTGTTACTTATGTGTGGCTTTTATAATGACTTGTTATATTTCTTTTTATTTTTGGATGTTATATATTTGCACGCTAAACCTTGCAAATGAAACTTGTGTTTATCACCCAATGACCAACCACGAAACCAGAAGCAATTAAGTTTCCTGTTTGTGAAGCTGAGAATTCCTATACTCAAATAAGCAATCAATTAAAAAATTCCTGTAAAAATGTTCTGAGGGAGCTCCATTCTAATGAGAGGCTCACTATTTTGATCCACACTCTGTCCTAGTATGAGACATGTTTACATAGAACTGCAGTCACGAATCCTGCATGCCCACCATGAGAACTCTAATTTCACCACACTGCTGCAAACAAGTCTCAGATCAGCAACTAGCAGTTAGAAGCCACCAATGAAGCTACCAAAGAGCCAAAGGCACATAATTAAAGGAGGATATAACTGAAGCTCTCAATCTCCCCTACGTCACTTGGAGAACCTTGAACAGGCTGAGGGTCTGAGTCCCTAAATGGAAGACCAACAGGCTGAAGTTGGGACTGCTGGCGGACAAAAACATGAATGTGGAGAGACACGGAGTCCAGCTCATTTCCTGGTCTGCTGATTGCTGACAGGAACATGCACCAATCAGGACTTATGTTTGGCCAATGACAAAGTGAGGAAAGTGGCTTCATTTTGGCAGTCCAGGATTTGATCAGGACACAAAATAAGAAGCAGAAAACAGCAACCTCAAGCAGTTGCCAGTACATCAGCATGCTCTTAGGAGATTTCCATGACCTAGTACTTGGTTTTGGAAGCCACCAGAGAAGCTACCAATGAGCCAAAGGGAAAATGTGTCAACCAAAAAAAAAAGTCCATCACAGACATTAGGTAAGTCCACAAAAGCAGCTGCAACATTGCCAGTGGCCTCTCAATTGACAAATAAAATATTTCATTGTTGTTGGTAGTCACAATAAGTTCAGCATTTTATTTTGAATGTAGACCCTAGTCAGAAATTTCTATGACTCAAGTTATTAAAGGTCTGAATAGTCTTCCCTCTTTGCCTTTCTAACATAACTGCAGCATGAGAAAAATTCATGTTGACATGATGATCTTTCTAAAGCAAAATAATAACTACTTTTTCTAACATAAACAGAAGAGGATGAAAAGGTAAGATGCTATTTTCATTCAATTAATAAAGCTTTTGAGATGAAAAAGGCACAGATCTTTCGCTGGACCACAAAGATAAAAAGCTTAAAAATGTATCTTCCATTTTCATTCTCAGAATCTACATATGTAACTCTTCATGCCCTACTTGTTATTTAATGCTGGTACAGTGCATTCAATTTAAAATGTTCTCCCAATTTCTTTCAATTTTATCAGATTAAAAGCTTTTCTATTGTCAAATGAAACAGCTTAACACTAACAAACCAAGAGGATATAAGGCTTAAGATAATACCATTAACTTTTATGATCTGTAAGCATGCTACTCAAAAGAAATCCAATCCCTCCAATTTGAGGTTGATTAAAAGAATTTCTTCCTTGAGACAGTTTTATATGCTTCCACTTTTCTCATCAAAGACTTGGATTTAGATTTGTGGTTTTTAAATGGATTTGTGATATCATTATTTCTTTTTCCCCCTTTTTATATTTTTATTTATACAAAAATAGGAACAAATGTAAACATTAAAAATTGCGTATCTAAAAACACCTTAACAATACATAACAAGATAAACAATACAATTATACAAAACATTGTATTTGTACAATTATACAAAACTTCCATCCACTGGGATTATTTGGAGATACTGTACAGACAATTTCCCCTCCATTCCTCTTCCAAAACTGAACTGACTTTTGCAAATATGCAAAACTCTTGGCTTTTATTAATACAAAATTCCTAACTTCTTCCCAGATATTATTGGTCAATGACAAAGCCAAGAAAGTGGTAGTCCAGGGTTTGATTGGGACATGAAAGACGATGTTAATAATATTCTTATTAATCAAGCCCTTCTTTACTTTAATACTACACATTAACATCATTTACACCTATATTCCAAATTTATTTGTAAAAGTTTCCCACGCTCGAAAGCCAGTCATATCCGACTCTAGGGTTCAGTGCTCATCTCTGTTTCAAAGCCGAAGAGACAGCACTGTCTGCTTCTAAAATGTTTCCGTGGTCATGTGACAGGCATGATTAGACACAGGAAAACACGTAACATTGTTTACCTTCCCACCGACGTGGTCCCTATTTATCTACTTGCAATTCCTTGGCTTTTAACTGCTAGGTTGGCAGGCGTTGGGACAAAGATGGGAGATCATGTATCAATCATTTAATTGAAAATCATGCTTTACTTTCCAGTTCATTGCCATTAACCTTGCCACTGTTTATAAATTAGAAATTAATTATTTCATTGTCCAATTCCATGCAAAGTTATGATTTCTGATTGGAGTCTGAAAGGCTGACTGCTCCCTTGCCTCCTGAAACCTGGCCTTTGAATATAGATCACATTGGGTTTCTCAAGCATTTTTTTTAAAACACGCACTGCATTAAAATAACTCACCCCTTTGTAAGTACCAGACTATCACTATTATTTCTTTCTTTTTATCCTGGCACTACTTGATTTAGAATTATAGATGTATATCAGGGATGCACAAACTACGGCCCATGGGCCAGGCTACAACACATAAACATCCAGTCCTCACCACTCGCAGAAGTGGAAGTAAAACACACCCACCCATGTGCAAAACCCTGCCGTCAATGCACCCACAACTGTCATACTTCCGCTTCTGGTGGAAGGAACCATGTGCCCAGCCTGCTGAACCACATGATCAGCCTGTGGCCCGAAAAGTTAGGGCACCCCAGATGTATTTGAAATGTAGATAAAATTAAAAATTAATTAAAATGTTAAAATAAGTAGATTATTTTTGATCAAAAGCAGGCTACTTCAATAGCACTATCTTGGCTGTTTGCTAGATCTTCCTTTGTACACATAATAGGGCATTCACTGTTGCAGTAATTTGTTATGTGCGTGAACGTTGAAAGTTCATGGACAAAATCACACCCCGGAGACTACAGTTTCTAGAATACTACTGGCATTGTTAGCTCCCATATTACCCTCTTGTCAGTGAGTTCAGTTCCCCACAACATCTCCTGGAAGAAGAGCCAACGTGAATAGCCTTGGGCAAGCTGCACAGTCCAAGGGAGTACCCTACACATAGGAAACTGGGAAGGGTTGCTGAATGTCACAACTTTGTTGGCAACACATAATTATTAACTTTAAAAAGTTACTTAAAGAACTTTTTTTAAAAGAAAAGAACAAAAAGGAAAAGAGAAAGCCCTAAGATGGACTGGATCACTGGGGAAGACAACCTTTAATTGTCAGATCTGAGGAGGGCTGTTAATAATAGGATGTCTTAGAGGTAATTTATCCTTAAGGTAACCATACAACAGAAGTGACTTGGTAACAACTTAAAAGGTGGGGAGAGAAATAAAGAGAGAGCAAAATGAGAGGGTGGGGAGGGGATATATGGGAGCATATCCAATTGAAAAATTAAGCCATGGAAGTTTCAACTAACAACATTACTATTTTCTACTACTAGAACTACCAATAACAGCTATACCTTCTATTTTGTCTTTCCAATACAAGACAATAAATAGGGTACTTTAGATCATGAATAACCTTCATGACCGAGTACAGATATGAACCCAAACTTCTCAGCTTTGGCTCTGATTCCTACAACAACCCAGGTTTTTACAAAAAAGATTTACTTTTTTTGCTTAAATAAAAAGTTACAGCCACACTCAGTGGTCACAAGGGAACCATTGCATTCTGATGGGCAAACAGCAGTGCTATTTGGAAAGACAGGTTTCCTTTCATGAAAAATTTACAACCATCAAGGTTTTGAAATGAAGGAGGAAAACAGAATCAAACCAACAAAGTTGTGTTCAGAGAATCCCCCCCATTGCATCCTGCAAACATAAAGACACACATCTCATAGGAGAATCTATTTTGCTAATGCTCTATAAAACTAAATGTCCTAACAATGCAATTAAACACAACTGTATTTTCTATGTGCATACTTCACCAGACAGAAAACAAGGAAGCCTCAAAGAGAAGGCAAATCTCTTAAGCAGAACTATTCAAATGTGGCATGGATATATCAGGCACATTCTGAATCTCATGACAGTATGTCTAGCAGGTCAGCATTATAGGGCCAGCAAAACCGCCTACAAGAAAGCCATGGCCCATACCCTACCTCTCTAGCATTCTGTGCTTTCTCTTCCTCACAAAGATGTAAAACAGCTCTCTAGTACTCTCTGGTACCCAGTCTGGTCAGGTTATCCTGCTATGGTAATAGAGCAGACCATGCTGCCAGCAACTCAGGTGGTGGGGTTGACTAACCTGATAACCCTGAGGACTAACAGCTTGGGTGGTGAAGTCCACAGGGAAGGATGATGGTCCCCAAGGGGATTAAATCCCACTTGAATCCATCTTGATGGAAGGCAGCAGCTTCATCAATATTGGCCTGGGGCTGAGGAGGACTTTATGTGCCAAAAGGGCTCAGGAACAGAAAGAGACTCATGGAACTGGATCAGTAGTACGGGTGTCATGCTGCGAAGCGGAAGGCAGATGAAAGGCTACTGCATTATATTCTCAGGACAGTTTTCATGGCTGATTGCCATGAGGATTGCCTATACAGTATTCGAATTTGGATACAGCTAAAGAAGTAGTAGTTCTCTCATATGAGCACAAAAGGGCCAAATCACCATGCTTCCACCTCTGTCCTGCTTTGGGCCCAGGGATTTCCACCCTGAAAAGCAAAAGTTACTTCTTAAACTGCCCTAAAACACGACAGTGGGGCAGCTCTCCAAGGGCCAAGGGGAGATGTGACCGCGAGACATACAGAATTTACACTTCACCTTCTGCAACAATATATGGTACCAAGAAAAGCAGATGTTACTGTGGGGGAATGCAGTGCAAATTGTTCTTCCTTGGCCCACTCATTATTTTCTATATACAGAAGATTTAACTTTTATCTTTCAAAGCAATTAGAAACATTAAGAATATTACTGTAATTATTTACTCAGCTAACTTTTGAGGGCTGTAATTTGAAAGCTGGAAAAACTAGAGCAATTTAGTTCAAGGTTCCTCCCTAACCTACCCAGTTACTTGGCTCCTTGAGATATCACAATCTTATCAGAATGATATGAGGTAATGAGGCCAACATAGGTTGTGGGATGTCTTCCCTGAACTGGAATAACAGCTCTTGCCAGATTTCAGAATTTTCACTACAGAAACACACAAAGTTCTTACAGTGGAAGTGTACAAAGAGCAGAACTATTATATGATCTCACAGTCTCCAGTATTTAGAGAAAGGAATGTCAGCCTGGGGTCTTCCAGATATTATTGGAGAGCAATTCTCATCAATCTTAGCTAGCACTAGGGTGTGGAATTCTGAGAGTTGCTGCCCAGGAAAAACTCCAGGCACAACAGCTTGTCTATACCAATTTAGGATGGAACTCTTCCATATATTTTTTAAAAAACACATGATTTCTAATGGTACAATCTTTAATGTGCGAGCGTAAGTCCTGTATCTATTGATGTCACTTCAATACAAGTCCCATCATATTAGCAACTGGAAATAGTTCAATGGTAGTATACTGCCAACCTAGCAGTTTGAAAGCAAGAAATTGCAAGTAGATAAATAGGGACCACTTCGGTGAGAAGGTAACAGCGTTCCGCTGTCTAGTCATGCCTGCCACATGACCACGGAAACGTCTGCAGAAGCAGACAGCGCTGGCTTTTCGGCTTTGAAACAGAAATGAGCACTGACCCCTAGAGTCGGATACGAATGGCTGTCGAGCAAGGGAAACCTTTACCTTTACCATACTGTACATCTCCTCCAAGCAGCTATGTGGAATCATCATGCCTCCAGTTATACCATTTTTGTCATCAGTACTAGAGGAGACTTTTCCACCCCATTATTATTATGCTGGATTTAGGCCAATATTTTTAGAAGTTTTAGGTGGGGAACACAGAAAGAGCCTCCTTGAAGATTGTGGTATTTTTGAATCACAATCGGGTGTACCATGGTAATGGCAACCTTCTGTTGCTGGCTAATTTTACTTACACTAGGTCAGGTAAAAGGAACTGAGGAATGAACTCACCAAAAGATGCCTTCATTTTGGCAGTTTCACATTTGACCTAGACATGGAAGAAGCAGAAGCAGTTCTAGGTCTAACTAAAATGTGAAGCTATGGCTGAATTTGAACCAGAACCAATTTTCCTCACCAACCTATTTTCCACATAGACTGCCTCACAAGCATCTCCATGTTGCTGCGGATATTCTTCCTCTTTTGTGTCCTGATCAAACCCTGGATTGCGAAGATGAAACCAATGTCTTGACTTTATCATTGGCCAAACTTAAGTCCTCAAGATACCAGAAGTGCAGGCGGGGTTCAGAAGAGGCAGGGGGAGTAGAAACCACATTGCCAACATACGTTGGATCATGGAAAAAACAAAGGAATATCAGAAACAAGTCTACTTCTGTTTCATTGACAACCCTAAGGCCTTTGACTGTGTGGACCACAACAAAATGTGGCAAGTAATTAAAGAGATGGGAATACCAGAGCACCTTATATGCCTCATGAGAAATCTGTACATGAATCAAGAAGCAACCGTTATGACAGAATACGGAAGGACAGAGTGGTTTGGAAAAGGAAAAGGAGTAAGGCAAGGCTGCATTTTGTCACCCTGCTTATTCAACTTATACACAGAACACATAATGTGCAAGGCAGGGGTGGAGGAATCACAATTTGGGATCAAAATTGCTGGGAGAAACATCAACAATTTGAGATATGCAGATGATACCACCCTAATGGCAGAAAGTGAGGAGGACTTAAAGAAGCTCCTGATTAGGTTGAAAGAAGAAAGTGCAAAAGCTGGCTTGAGACTTAATATCAAGAAAACCAAGATAATGGCCACAGGCCCTATCAGTCCCTGGAAAATAGATGGGGAAGAAGTAGAAGCAGTGACAGATTTTACTTTCTTAGGATCAAAGCTCACTGCAGATGGAGATTGCAGCCATGAAATAAAAAAGCGACTGATTCTTGGGAGGCAAGCGATGAGAAACCTGCAAACAAAAATTCATCTAGTCAAAGCAATGGTATTCCTGATGGCAATGTATGGTTGTGAGAGCTGGACCATTAAAGCTGAGCGCAGAAGAATAGATGCCTTTGAGATGTGGTGCTGGAGAAGAGTTTTGAGAGTCCCCTGGACAGTGAGGAGAACAAATAGGTCGATCTTAGAAGAAATCAACCCTGACTGCTCCTTAGAAGGGCAAATAGTAAAGATGAAGCTAAAGTACTTTGGACATCAAATGAGAAGAGAGGATTTACTTGAGAAAGCCTTGATGCTGGGAAAGGTGGAGGGCAAAAGAAAAAGGGGTCAGCCAAAAATGAGATGGCTTGATGGTATTGTAGAGGCAATTGGCACAGAACTGAGCGAGTTGAGGAGAATGGTGGAGGACAGAAGTGCCTGGCGGACAGTGAGTCGCAAAGGGTCGGAATCGACTGTGTGACTGAACAACAAGAAACTTAAATCTTCATCAGTGGACATAAAAATGACGAACATCCTCAGCCATTCTTACAGTATATTTCAAAATCCAAGCGTAAACAGAGATACATGCCATTTCATACACTTACACCATGGGCTGCTGCCTCAGACCAAACTATCCCCAAATACTTTACATTACAATGGAGACACTTTGCAACACCTTTTTATCTCAGCTTCTCTGAAGACTCCAGATAAACACAGAAGGAACAGTGAAGGTGGAGTGGATAGGTAGTGGCATAATCTCTGATACTCAGAAAGTCCCAGGGCTTCAACCCTGTTAGCTATGGCTCTACCAAGCTGCTGGGGGAGGGGAGACTCAAGTCCAGCTTTTTGGAAGAAGTGATTAAACTAGGAGGCATCTATTGCTTTGATTTTGCATTTTGTTTGTACCACGTCTGCTGAAAAAGCTCCTTGCTCCAAACCAACCCTTTGATCAATTAATCAAAGCTGCTTGGATCAATATTTATTACATTTTAAGTTAAGACAGCAATTATGTTCCCACAGTGTCTTCTTTAGAGAAGTAAGCATAAGTGAAGAGAGAGAAAAACAGTTTCACAAGGCTTCACACTAAGATATTCTTGCTTCTAATTTAATCTTTCAGGGGAATTATCCTCAAAGTTGCAACCTCATTCTCAACTCAAAACTGTTCTGGCAACCAAAAAAAAAAAAAGCTCTCATTCTTCCCAGTGCTTGTACATTTTCTTTCCTCTCTTTCTTCACTGAGAATAGGTTTTGACTTGTCAAACTGCTGTCCCTGGCCGAAGAAACTCCTTGAAATCATGACAAATAGCAGGGATTTTAGAAGTCATTTTTTAAAAGAAAATGAATCGTTTAAGATTTGCAATCTGCTTCTGTACTATTCATCAAGGTAGTCCAGAGTCCCCCCTTGCAGTAAAAAAAGGCTGAAGAGGATCTCCCCCCACCACCACCAAAAAAGAAGAAGATAACAGAAGTGCCACACATACCTGATGATAGAGAGGCATGATGAATAGTTTGGAGAGCATGAACCATGATATATTCTTAATTTACCTTCCTCCTCCCATAGTAGTAGATCTGGGTCAGAGGAAGCAGGGAATCCATTTAAGCCAATGATATCTAGCAGGCAGTGGACGCCAGACAGACTTACTTCATAAAATAAATAACCGGTGACTTTTGTGTTATAACAACAAGGAAGTGTGGCTGTGAGGGCCATTACAAAGTACAGTAATTACCAAACCTTTGACTGGAGAATGGGATGGAAAAATCTAACCATGATGCCAGAGGTAGGCTTTGAGACCATGTCCTACAAGAGCAGGCCATTGATTCAACTCACCTCAGAAAGACTTGGCAAATACCTATGTCATGAGTTTTTGGAAGATATTTTTTTGGCACTGTCCCTAAAACATTGGTCCATAAACCTGAATCAATGAAGAAGTAGATTATTGTTCATGAAAGCTCACACTCATTGTTTGGTTTTTTAAAAGTGGTGTAATACAGGTAGCAATGGCCATGGTGGCTTGGCAGGCAAGATTCTGATTTTGATTTGAATGCTGCATGATGGAGGAGGCTCACATCTGTTCTAGTTCCTGCCAACCTAGCAGTTTGAAAGCAAGAAACTGCAAATAGATAAATAGGTACCCCCTAGGCAGGAAAGGTAACAGGGTCCCATGCTCTCTGGGGTCTAATCATGCATGCCACATGACCATGAAAACGTCTGCAGACACAGGCAGTGCTGGCTCTTTGGCTGTAAATGAAGATGAGCACTGCCTCTTGGAGTTGGACACGACTGGCTTTCGAGCAAGGGAGGCCTTTGCTTAACCACAGGTAGCACCTGCTTCTGCACTATTATTAGCTTTGGTTTTGTTTTCAAACTTCTGAGGATACCAGAAGTGCTGAACCACCCCCAGTACTACTAAGGAGACTATATGAACTCTTGACATGGACTGCGAACTGGGAAGAACATCTACTTACATACTTACCAGATAACTTCAATACATTGGCTACAATTTGGCTTTAACTGGCCTCTATGTGGCGATTAGACCAACCTGTAACCCTCACCTTCCAATGGTAGCAGTTGTGCTTCTGTGTTGCCCTTCCTACAGCCTCACAGGCAACACGGAATATGTATATCATATTAAGTTTATATTTGCATATTACATTATGTTTAATTTTATACTGTTATTTGTAAAAATTATTTTAATCTGTTGTACGCCACTCAGAGTGGGAGAATATCCCTGATGGGCAAGTTATAAATGTGATAAATAAATAGGTTTCAAAAGAAGACAATACAGTAGAACCCCGTATAGCGATCGCCCCATACAGCGATGAAATTGCATAGCGATGAGGGTTGGAGGGGGGAAAGCCATTCTGCATAGCGATAGTTCCTATGGGAAAATTCATACAATGATTTTCCAATGGGAAAAACCGCTTAGTGCCAAACATTGTTGTATGGTTTTTCCCATAGGGAAAATCATTGTACAGATATTCCCATTGGGAAGATTGTACAACAACGAAAACTGCATAGCAATCAGCTCCATGGAACAGATTAAAATCGCTACACGGGGTTCTATTGTATGTGTGTGAGGACCATTACAGAGTAACTGGTGGGAAATTTCAACAGAGCTGCCAGAGGTGGACCTTCATTGGTCTACAGCAGGGAGTCCCAACCTGTGGCCAGGATGTGGCCCATGATGCCATTTCATGTGGCCTCCTCACTGCCTCCACTCCTGGAAGTGCCATGTGGTAGAGGAAGGGCAAAATGGCTGTCTGAGGGAATGTGACCCAAGTCCCGTCTTTAAAAGGTTGAGAACTCCTGGTCTACAGCCAACGTCTCAAACCACCTCCAGAAAACTGGCACAGACAACTGCTATGGATTTGTAGGACAATTTTTCTGCACTATCCATAAAATGCTGGTGAATAAGCCTGGAAAAGTGGATTTTTGTCCACAACTGCTTGTTCTAATTTTGTAAAGTGGTTTGACACACGTATCACCTAATCCTGCATTTGTATTCATTGCTACAAGGTATGTCCCTGGCTGTCAGCTTGGAGGGTTTCTGTAAAAAGGACTTAAACAGATGCTTGAAACAGAAGGCTTGAATAATGGAACTGTTGAAATGAAGTAGCCACAAAAAGAGATAATGTATGCTCAACTGCTTAGCACCAGGACAAAGAGCAAGCTGGAAGCAAGACAGCTGGGCAAGACAGACCCTTAAGTGCAATTTTTATGTTTCCCATGTGTGTCAGGACTGAAAAACATGGTACACATTTCCTACAATTTTCTTTCTCTCTACAGGATAAGGTAAGCATATACTTAAACATGTGCTTAACATATGCTTACTAGTTCAAATGTGGCTGCTCCTTTATTTTAAAGAGCATCATGACCTCCTCATGCACACAAATCAGTTTCTAATAATCTGGAGGCTACAATGTAAAATCCCAGAACTACAATACCAGATGGTCATATAGGGCTTCTTCTTCTTTACATTCTCTTTTACCCCTTCGGGTGTCGAGGAAGACGCTGGCCCCTTACCCATCTGGCCTGAGGAGGGAGGAACACCTGGGGAGGGCCAGTGTCTGTTTAAAAAATGCTTGCTGCCGGACACTGGTCCCTTACCTACCTGGCCAGAGCAAGGAGGAACGGCTGGGAAGGGCTGGTTGCTGATTTGGCCAGCCAGCTGTGTGGACTGGCTGGCCGGCCGAAGACTGCGGTCTCTCTTGGCTGCACTGTATTTTTACACTGTATTTTATTGTATTGTTTTTACTGTTTTTTTTTTCTTTTTATGTAAAATTTCTTGATTGAATTATCTGTGCTGCATTTGTGGTTATATTTGTATATTATGCTGTATTTATTTTTGAGATTGTGATACTGTATATGTTGCCTACGTTATGTGAGCCACTCTGAGTTGTCTCGGCGAGATAAGTAGAGTGGAATATAAGTCTAATTTTATTATTATTATTATTATTATTATTATTATTATTATTATTATTATTATTATTATTATTATTATTATTATTATTATTATTATTATTATTATTATTAATCTGGGTCTGCTTTGTGCTCTTTGTCCTTCACCTCTTTGGGCCAATGTTTGTCATAGCAGTTTCCTGTCCATTCTATCAAATGCCTTCTCTTGGTCTACAAATGCAACAAAGAGATTCTTATTGTACTCTAGATGTTTCTCTATTAGTTGTTTAAGTGTAAAAATTGCATCTCTACAGCTTATTTCCCCCGAAGCTCACCTGTTCTTCTGCTAGTTGTGCTTCTATAACTGGGCTCAACCTTGTGTCTATTTTTTTGGCATACATTCAGGGCCTAAGAGTGAGATGCCTCAGTATTGTGTCCATTTTCATCTGCTCCTTTTGTTTTTCCATAGTGGTATTATTATTGCTTGTTGTTGTGTAGTTATTTGTGTCCATGCTGCATTGAAGATGCTGTGTAGCCATCCAATGCTGCTTTCCCCTGCTGCTTGGATTATTACTGCTGGTAGTCCATCTATTCCTGGTGCTCTGTGTTTAGGTGATTGTTTAATTACTCTTGCTATTTCTTCAATTTAGGGCTACTGTAAGAAAATTTTAAATACCACGTGCAGAGCAGCATCAAAAGCCAAAGCCAGTGCAACAGAAATTGGGAGGGAAAGCAGTGAAAAAGACAAACATAAAAAGAATTTTGTTTACCCATAAATATCTAGGACCCCAATAAATGAATGTTGCTTGACAGTTGTGTGCAGGGCCTTGTTGATGTGGTGTACAATCCAGTTGAACAGCTGGGCATAAATGTGCTTGGCCAATGCATTCCTGGCATTCATGACCTGCTGGACAGACATGTTCTTGATGTAGGTCTCTGAAGTGGTGACCAGTTTCCGATGGCAAAGCCAGTGCTCCATTTGGCTGTGCTCCAGGCCCAGCAATCTGCAAAAATTATGCAGGTGTTCATCCTCTTTCTAGAATATAAAGAAAGACATCCAATTCAGCAAAGCATGCAAAAGCTGCTGCAAGCAGAGGATGAGGGTCCACCTACTCTCTTGATTTGACTGGGGAAGGGGTGGAAGGCTTCTTTTTTATATAAAAAAGAGAATGAGCCTTGTTTCGAGAAATATGTATTTGTAAGTTCACATCCTCGTAAATATAAAAGTAAAGGAAAATTTACTTATGCTATGAAAGATTTAAGTTATACCTGCAATGTAACGATACTTTTATTATGGTGGAAGGGAACCGATTACTGTTGACCATTTTAGTGCAACTCTAACATGCAGTAACTAGGGACAAGAAAGTCTAGTCTGACCTAAAGGAAGTTGTTTCGCATTGTTTGCTTGTAATTACAATTAGAAAGGTTCTTTCCTGCCTCAGGGATCACTTGACCCTATTTGCATGTGTTAAGGCCTTTGTTTGCTCTGGTCCCCCCTCTCTCTTGCTTTCTGCTTTGGAAGAGGAAAGCTGTTCTTTTGAGCTCCTCCATCTTCCAGGCCACATGATTGGAAGAAAGACTTTACTTCTTTCCAAACCAATGTTTCCCAACCTTTAGTTTTTGGACATAAATTCCCAGAAGCCTAAATCAATTCCCCAAAGTATTGATCAGCCAATGCACTGACTTAGGCTTCTGGGAATTGAAGTATCCTTGTGAGGCATGGGTCCTACGTTGCGAAACACTGTTCTAAGCCAACTTCACCATGACTCCTCAGCACATGTATCTTCTGACCTCATATTTGTGAGTAAATGGTATTTTTCTTTTTCTCAAGTATCTAGTCCAAGTGTGTTTATTAGCTGGGAAAAGGGGAGAACTGGGAGACTTTGGAGTTGAGCATTAAATTACCTGAAACTTGTCCCACTATGCTGTGCTGCTGCTACTACAAATAACTTAACAATTACAACTAAGTAGTTGTTTGTAGAATGTGATTTCCAAGTTCTAGATATTTATTGTCTCTGAACATAAATGTTTCAGAGAGCTGTTGTGCTTGTAATTTGAGAAGATAGTAAACAAGCAAAATGAGGTTCAATCAAGTTGCAGGCTACACCAACCTATGCAATTCTCTGTACCACCATCTTTTGTTACATAATATTGCTTTGCCACTAATTAAATGAATTAAAATATGGAGCTATCATCACAGAACTGTGCTTACATCTTAATTAAATAACAGCAATAGAATTAAGGAGAGACAACATTATAAAGGATTTGCTTATGTACACAATTTGTCAAAGCCCTCAAACTAAACAGTCTCTTGGGCAATGGTAGCTGCACTACAAAGCATGTTTTCTTAATTATTTTACTTTTACTGATAGAATAACAAACACACAAGGAAGAAGCGCTGTTAATAACCTTCACAGATGTTTTTCTTTCTGGCTCTTGTTACTTATAATTCTAGGTTTGAGTTAAGCATTTGTGTCATTGTTTTTCAGAATTGCAACAAAGAGAAGAACTAGGCAAGTTCTGGTCCATCTTTAAAGTCAGCATGTTGGTAACCAGATAACTCTGATCCTTGGTCACAGTCCAGCAGAAATTTGCCTATGCCACCTCTTTAATATTAATGGCAGCAAAGTTACCGTATGTTTCACCTAATCCAACTGTCTGCCAAAGCAAGAAATCCACAGCTAAAACATGCCTGACAAATGACCATCCAACTTCTGTTTTAAAACTGTCAATGAAAAATAGGCTACTATCTTCTGAATCAACTTATTTCGCTGTTGGACAACTCTTAATTTCTTCCAAGGTGGCATCCGAAATGTTTTTCTTGTAATTTGCATTCAGTTACTTGATTCCATGGTGGCTTAGTGGTTAAAATGCTGAACTTGATGACTGGAAGGTTGGCAGGTTAGCAGTTCGAGATCCAAGTACTGCATGATGGAGTGAGCTCCCATCTCTGTCCCAGCTCCTGCAAACCTAGCAGTCTGAAAGCAAGAAATTGCAAGCAGATAAATAGGGACTACTTCGTTGGGAAGATAAACAGCATTCCGTGAACTCTGATGTCTAGTCATGTCTGCCATATGTCCATGGAAACGTCTGCAAACGCAGACAGTGCTAGCTCTATAAACAGAGATGAGCACTGAAAGCTAGAGTTGGATACGCCTTGCTTTTGAGTAAGGCTGACCTTTGCTACTTGAATCTACCCTTCAGCTTGTTCTATGACAGCCCTATTGCTAACATCTAGGAGTTCAATATTGCGAAGAATTAGTTTACATTGTTATGTCTAATCACTAAGACCAGGATATTTGAAAGAAAACTATCTCCTTCTGTATTATTCACATCTATTTTCATCATAATCTTCTTCCTTTTCCAAAAAAGATGTGTTTGATTTCTTCCCTAATGTTGGCTGAGTACCTCTTTATTCCATCTTGCCTAGCTGGTTTATTTCCCCAACATTTAAAAGAAAAAAACTTTGCCCAAGATGTTGCTTGATATTAAATTTCAGAAATCATTGTTGTGAAGCCTTTATATTTTATTAGCAAGACACAGCCCTGTGCATTTAAATATCAAAACAGAAAAGTGAGATACTTTTTTAAAAATACCACAGAAATAGTACTAGTCATTTAGTAACTATTTTGACACTTTTGTAGTCAACTGTCAAGAAATAGAGAAGTTGTAACACAGTGTTTAAACTGCAATACTGTAGCCAAAACTCTGCTTATGATCTGTGCTCGATCAACGTTGATTCAGCTTTTCATCCTTGCAAGGTCAGTTCAGTAAAATAAGTAACCAGAATGTTGGGGGACAAAATATTAATTACCAGAGAGAGCACTAAGCGATATGAGGGTGGTATATAAGCGTAATTGTTATTGCTAAATAGCTTTAGAGAAGTGTTCCCGTAACGTAAAGCATACTTTGGTCTCAAGGACTAGACTTGATAGCAGATACTTTCTTCCTCCCCCAGACTCAGTCCACATATTTATAAATAGGTACCACAGGGACTGCAGTAGCTTAGTGGTTAAGATGTTGAACTTAATAACTGGAAGGTCAGCAGGTCATCAGTTTGAGACCTGAGTGCTGCACGATGGAGTGAGCTTCTACCTCTGACCTAGGTCCTGCCAACCTAGCAGTTTGAAAGCAAGTAATTGCAAGTAGATAAATAGGTATCACTTTGGTAGGAAGGCAAACAGCTTTCGTGCACTCCGGTGTCTAATCATGCCTGCCACACGTCCACAGAATCATATGTAGATGCAGACAACACTGGCTCTTTAGCTGTAAACAGAGATGAGCTCTGAACCCTAGAGTTGGATACGATTGGCTTTCGACCAAGGGTGACCTTGACCTTATCATAAAATACAAAGATGTCTAATGCTTCCTGCATAGGATAGAGCAAGAATCACAACACCCACCTCAAAAATCTGGGACTTCCCCTTGCTGGGCAGGAGTGGAAAATCTAACTATGAGGACCATCATGACGAAAATCTGCACTACAAAATTTAGCCCTGCATCACCATTCTCCTATTTTCAACAAGATCTGCAGGCAGTTTCTACACTCGAAGGATGAGGAAAGGAGTGCTAAAATATGCAAAAATACTTACAATACAGTGTAATATTGACAGCACTCTAAGCTATTAGTTGAAATTTAGGGGCAAAGCAAATCACCCAAATGATGTATTCTATGTCTGTTAAGAGCTTACTGGTATACTGCAGGACTCTCCATCACGTTCTCCTAGAAGGTCCACATTTCCAAGGTGGAGGATGGCAGCAAGTATCTTAAAAATTGTAATTTGATGAGACTCTTTCACTCCTGAAAGGAATTCATAACCAGTTTTTAGCAAGACATCTAAACAGTCCGATTAAGTGTTGAACCTTGAAGCACCCACTCTTCTCTTAATTATAGGAATGATGCCTGTTCAGATCTCAATCATCAGAGAAAAGAGCCAAATTCGTTTTTTGTTGGTTGAAGACTGGGTTCCAGTGCCCATCCCCACAAAATAAAAAGAGTTCTCTAAGGATGGAGCTATCATGGAGCAGGTCCTATCTTTTGAGGCTGCCAACCTGAAAGATCTTGCCAATAAATAATGATTTGAGTTTCTGTGGCCAAGAAGGACAGGTATACAATGGACAGGTATAAGTCATCTGATTGGATTTCTATTTCATCGACCTTTTCAATATAGGATTACACAAAAATAGAGAAAAGCAGATACAATTAAAAGAATACTTAAAGATTTAAAGGCCTTCTGGTTTTAAGGCTTTAGAAATGAGTCCATTCAGGCTTTATACATGAAAATGTGGGGTGCTAAATTTATGGTGGGAGGTAGAGACACACAGGTAAACCCTGAACCCACTTCAAAATAGGAAGTGGCAATGATAAACCACTCCTTGAAATCTTGTGTACCTCAAAACCTTCCTACATTGGCAGTGACTTGATCAGGCATAACCAGCCAGATCAGATGAAAGACCTTAGACCAGTGATGATGAACCTTTTAAAGACCGAGTGCCCAAACAGAGCGAGACAAACTCTGTGCTGGGGGGGGGGGGGAGAGGAAGCACTCCCATTGGCCTGCCGGGCAAAGGGGTGGGGCAAACTCTGTGCTGGGGTGGCAGCGTACGTGCCAACAGAGAGGGGTGGGCATGCCATGTCTGGCACATGAGCCATAGGTTCACCACCACTTTCTTAGATATTCCTCTACTGCTGTTGCTTCCACTAACGCAGCAACTCAGAAAGTTTCTGTGACCTGATTCTACATGGAAGCAGTACAAAGGTTTCATTACTACTAGCAACTGACAGTTGTCCCCGAGCCCACCTAACCCTCTCGGTTCCTGGCTGTCTCTATCTACAGCTTTCTCTGCTAAATTCAATCTTAACGGCACTGTGTGAAGAAATAACTTTCTTTCCAACATGCTGATTCTATAAGGAGTACAGGGTGTTCTAACATCTGAACAGTCCCTCAAATCCTATCAGCACTGTTTGAAAAGATGGCCTGAAGAAATTATTTCAGATTTCTGCTTGCTTGTTTTGACTCTGAGGCTACTCCTTCTGGATCTCATATATTTGACAGCCCAGCTGTGCTTGAGCCTTGACCACCCCATGGTTCCCTCTATGTCACATGGAGAAACAGGAATGCAATTAACAAAATGGGTCAGCCATGCAGTGATCACAGCAGATACTGCTCTACAAACCCACAAAAATTATGCCTCCTTTTTTGTCCCTTTCAAGTCCTATTTAAGTGTTTTTGAGACAGGTTGACAATACAGGAAATCACATTGGGATGATCCAATTATTATGACTCAAACAGATGTAACAAAATGGAAAAAGGGCAGAACTACTGAGTCATTAACAATGTATCTTCAACCTATAAGTCAGTGGTGGGTTGTTGCAGGTTTGCACCGGTAGGTGTTTGGGTGGGTGGGTATATTTTTATGTAATTTTTTATTTTTTTTTAAATTTAATTAATTAATTAAATTTATTTATGGGTTTGTTTGTGGGTGGGTGGGTGGGTTGAGGTGTGTGTGTTTATTTTTATTTGGCTCTGCCCACGTCATGACATCATGACGTTGGCTCCGCCCACGACATCATGTCATAACGTCGGCTGCACCCACACTGTGATGACGTCACGGTGTGGTAGCAAATTTTTTGTTCAACCCACCACTGCCTATAGTTCTCTATCTAGAGCAGTGTTTCCCAAACTTTGGTTTTTTGGACTTCAATTCCCAGAAGCCTAAGTCAAATCCCTAAAGCACTGATCAGCCAGTGTACTGACTGAGGCTTCTGGGAATTGAAGCCCCCCCTGTGGGGTTCCACATCGGGAAACAATTATCTAGAGTTATCCAGGGGAGAAAAACAACTGATGGTTTAATTTTCTTAATAAGGACACACTGTGAAAGGAAACCCTAACCAGTCAAATCCAATGGTTTTCCAATTGATTGTTTAATCTGCATGGATTCACACTGAAACATTCATTCATTCATTGGATTTATATAACCACCTTTTTCTCCTGAACAACCCAAGGCGGCTCACAACATCAGCTAAAACCCATACCCAATACCAGTTATAACCAAATACTATAAAACTATCTAAAATCATCCATAAAACCTCCCCAAACCCCTTAAAAAAAGGACACCCGGGCAGGGCTAAATAAGCCAGCAGGACTCTGGGTTGTGGTCCCAGTTGTACCCCACACCTGCTGGTATAACCACATTTTTAAGGCCTCCCTGGAGGGAAGCAGCTCTGCTTGGAGGCACAATTCAAGTGGCAGGAAGTTCCATAGGGCTAGAGCAGATACTGAGAAGGCTCTCCTCTTGGTCCCCATGAGATGTGCCTGATGGGACCACTAGGGAGCCCCTATGGTCTGCTCTCCTAGGACGGGTCGAAAACCTTGGGGTGACACGGTCTCTTAAGTATCCTGGCCCACTACTATGAAGGGCTTTAAATATCAAAATTATGAAGGAGTTGTTGTTTTTTAATTGGAGGTTTATAATTTTTATTTTTGTTGATATTTATAATGTATTTAATTTGCTTAATTTTTATTGAGGACCTTGCCGCCCCTCCCCCTGTGCCTACACCAACTGCCAGGGGAGGAAGAAGTCAGGGCAGGTTGAGGACTTCACCGTCCCTCCCCCTGTGCCCACACCAACATATTGTATTGTAATGTAATGTATTTTTTGTAAGCCGCCCTGAGTCGCCATGGCGAGTGGGCGGCAATATAAATTTGAACTAATAATAATAATATTGTAAATATTTTTTAAAAATATGCTGTAAGCCACCCAGAGTGGGAAAATATCCCAGATGGGTGGGATATAAATGTAACAAATAAATAAAATAAATAAAGGCCAATCAAGGGAAGATTCTTCCTATGGATGCCACTTCTTAACTGATGTTGGCTACCTATGGATTCACAGATTATTCTACCAAAAACAACTTTAAAAATCAGCTGCTTGCTCAGAAATATTCTATGCCCTAATCCACAACTTAATTAATAATTAACAAAGGATTCTTATTAATGATGTTAATAAAATCTATTTAAAAAGAGACGTGACCTGTAGTTTCAAATTATGTAGCTAGAAAACCAAGGCGAAGCCAATGAATTTCTACCAAACATTAACATTGAAGATCCTGTACGATTATACAAAAATTTTGTGGAGGATGGAGGGTTTATCCAAATGTTCTACTGGGAACCAGTCCAACTTATCTTTAAAAAAATATTCACTTACCAAGCAATGTGAAAGCATGCCTGGTCCTCTCAAAATCTTCTGCATCATTGACTCCTTCAATTGAAGTTTCTCCTCCCTGAGAGGTGTAAAAGAAGTCTTCAGCACACTCTAGGAGAGGGGGGGGGGGAGATGGAGACCGCAGAATAGTAAAGACAATTTTAATGCATTTTTTTGGCAGACAACAGGACACATTTTGTTTTACATGTGTATATACCAGGGGTGCCCAAACTATGGCCCGGGGCCCAGATGCAGCCCCGACGCCAATTCATCTCGCCAACGAAGCCCTCATCGCTCCTGGAAGCAGAAGTAAAATTTGCCCATATGGGTGTGTTTTACTTCTGCTTCCAGGAACAATGAGGGCTTCACGGGCCAGTTGAATTGGTGTCAGGGCTGCATCCGGCCCCTGGGCCGTAGTGACCAGCTCCCTGAATCCCATGGCCCAAAAGGTTTGGGCACCCCTGGTATATAACATAGAACAAGGGTCCCCAACCACCGGGCCACAGACTGGTACTGGGCCATGGGCTGTCCTGAACCAGGCCTGGGGAGGCGGATGGTGCTGGGAGCCCAGATGGAAGCCTTCTGCCCTCATGTGCTCCACCAAGTCAGGCAAAAGGAGTGAAATCACGAACTTCAGACTCAGCAGATAGGCAGGCCCCTCCTCCATGCTGCTTAACCACAGTGGGGGTCCTCCCCCTGCCTGTGTGCAGTATGATACCTCACTTCCCAAGTCGAATGGTGTGGCTGGGCCCCTCATAAAATTGTTCAGCAAGATATTGGTCCATGGTGCAAAAAAGGTTGGGGACCCCTGCCATAGAATGAACACCTGGAGCAGTCTAGGATAGTGGTGGCAAACCTATGGCATGCGTGCCAGAGGTGGCACTTGGAGCCCTCTCTGTGGGCACCCATGCAGTCATCCCAGCACAGACTTCACCCCACCCCTCTGCCCAGTAGCCCAATGAGAGCACTTCCTCCCTCCCCCAGCACAGAGTTCACCCCACCCCTCTGCCCAGCAGCCCAATGGGAGTGTTTCCTTCCTCCCCTGTTGCTGTGTTCGCACTTTGCGATAAATAAGTGGGTTTTGAGTTGCAGTTTGGGCACTCGGTCTCTAAAAGGTTCACCATCACTGGTCTAGGAGTTGTAATTAATGAGAGCATCTTTCAAAGTTACTTCAGAGAAAAACAAGAAGTTTCCTCAAATATAACTACACTAGTAACTCGGATAACGTTACGACTTGGTTCTACAAGTCATAACGTTATCAGGTTTTTAATGTTGTGTGATGCATTGATTGCACAATGTAAAAAAAAAAAGCCCTGTTCCCTTTCCAAATAGGAAAGGGAACATGGGGGCGATCCAGTTTGCTTGGAGAGGCACTTCCAGTCACCCCAATTCCAAAGCAGGCAGCCTGCCCAGGTTGCCTACTTTAGGATCGGTGTGGCTGGAGGTGCCTTCCACCCCCAGCCATCCCGATCCCAAAGCAGAGAGCCTGGGCGGGCTGCCTGCTTTGGGATCGGGGTGGCTGGAGGTTTCCTTCCACCCCCAGCCACCCCAATCCCATGGCAGGCAGCCCGTCCGAATTGTCTGCTGTAGGATTGGGGCGGCTGGATGTACCTTCCACACCCATCCACCCACCCAATCCCAAAGCAGAGAGTCCATAGCACCAGTTTGGCTGGAGGGGGGGGGGGACAGGCATGCCTGATCTCCCCCCAACCAAACCAGCGAGTCTAAGCCTCGATAGATCTCTGCCTCAAAGCCCACAGGACTGGTCTCTAGCCCTGTGGGCTTTGGGGCAGAGATCAACATCAGGGAATTTGAGGCAAACAATTGCATCGAACAACGTTATCTTAACATTGTGCGATGCAAATGTTTGCCTCAAATTCCCCGATCAGATGCACTGATTTTTCATGTTTAGTTTAGTGATTCTGCCTGATTAACTGTGCATCCAGTGCATCCATGATGGCTGAAAGAAAGAAAAACAGACAGACACTCTATGAAGCTTCCCTTTTGGAACACAATAAATTTCAAAAAATATCAATAGCTTTCTGTCTTTACCAGGACTAAAAGGAAATAAGCTTACTGGTGTACCAGTCAGTCCAAAACCTCCAATTAGCACAATCAGATACACATTTTTGGTGTGGGCCATATATGAAACTTAGTTTGAGTTCAGCAAAAGAATAAGATGGAGAATTGATTTCAATATACTCTATAATATTTCAAAGTTTAAAAAATATATATCCATTTAAAATGAAGCCACTGAATGTTTGGTCAAAGATTTGTTGCTTGCTATTGAAAAAAAGAATATTTCATTCTGAAAATAAATACACAAGCACCCACCAAGAGAGATGCCCAGCTGCAGGGCAGAGATGTCCCATCCCCCCCGTAAAAGCTTGAAAGCCAACGAAGAAAACATAAACATTTCCTGTCCAATTTAATACCTTGCAGGGAGGTATGGCATTTGTATGCACTCAGCTTTGTATGCATTCTGGCTTTTTCTATAAAGTGTTTTTCCTCCAGACACTGCAGTTAAAAGCCACTTTCTTCACAGGATGAAAGAGGATTTCCTTCTTACGCCTGAAGAGAGTATGACTCTTCTTCTTTTCTTCCCCACTCTCTCAAACTAGCTACCTGACATTCTGAACAGTATCTCTGCTATTCCATATACTGACTGCTTTTTTAAACATGGAGTTCCCACTGATTCTGTATTTATGAACCACTAACTCCAGATGTCTAGTGTGAAGCCTAGAATCTGGAAATGTATCTACATAACATAGTTTATAGCTATATGATTCCAGTTTACAGAAACACAGGATTTGTGGTTTATTGAGTACTTAGAGCTTTCTGCTATAGTTCAAGGAAGGACGCTAGAGCTCCCTAGCAGAGATTGCTAAGTGCTCCACCAAACTACAGGATGGCCTGTATGTCCCTACCTGTCCATATGTATTATAATCCCCCCCCCCCCGCCCCAAGAAATATTGCTGACTTAAGTCCATTTACACATGAAGAGGGTATTGTGACAAGTACCTGGGTACATGAGCGCAAGAATTCTGGTGATACCCTGGATACAATAAGTGACAAGTTTAGAGAAAGATTCAATAGGGGCTTGCAGACCACCCTGTACAAATATCAGGAAGCCACAGCAGTTGAAGTGATGTCAAACATTTAAAACTGTTCAATGAATATAGACCCTAGATGGAAGTAAGCCAGTTTTGAAATCCTTTCTTAGCTGCAAATCTGACCAGAATATAACATTGTTCATGTTGTGGTTACTCTGCCTAACCCACCACATGACACAAAATGTTTGGGACACTGCCTTACATGGAGTAGGGCCATTTGTTAATCAAGTAATAGCCATTTTCCTCCTTGGAGTTGTGGATGAAGCTCAGCCACTGGTCTACCAGACTCTTAAAAAGAATGAAGCAGCTGTTTCATGGGAAGTAGGTTTGGGTTGGCATAAAAGAGCAGCAGGTTGTTAATTCTTTAATTTATTATGGTTTTAGTTTTATTGCCAAGGAAAGGAAGAGTTGTCATTCTCTTGCTTAGTTCTCTCAGCTTCTACTGCTATTTCTCTCTTTATCTTAGGTGGAACAATACCAACAAGAGGATATATTTTCTCAATTGGTACAGGTTTGAGGCAGCGTGTCACTATACACACTCCATCATTAATAGTAATATCAACTTGTTTAATATGTACAGGTGCACTCCATATTGTAACAACATACTCTGCTGCAGAGACACTCGGGGCCAAAGCTAATGTACACAGAGTACCATGTGCATAAAGCCAATTGTAATGCCATTTCCCCCCTTGCAGACTTCCTTTTCACAAGCAGTGCGATGATCATGTGTCTAAATATGAACTTATTGGAAGTTCTTACATAATCATCCTTATGTGATGGGATAAGCAAACAGGATTCTGGCCAGAGTCTGAGAGCAAGCAGAAATTTTCATACCTTGCAAATGTATTCCTCATGACAGCCTGTTTACTTTATCCTGCAGAACTGAATGGAAACCACACAGAGACATAGGGTGCATACACAGTTATAGCAGCCTGATATCACTTTAAATGCCACGACTCCATCCTTAGAACTCTGAGTTAGATATGCCATTTAATTACAGCAGGGAATTCTCAATACCACAGCAAACTACAGAATCTCATAGGATGCAGCCATAACAACTGAAGTGGTATTAATTACTGCGTGTCACCAAATCAATTATGATTTATGGTGATGCTTTCCAGAGTTTTTTAGGTAGAGAAAATCCAAAAGTGATTTACCATTCCCTTCTTCCAGTGGCATCTTGGGAGCTTGTCCATGAATAAACAGGCTGTTTTCTCTATGGAATTTCATGCCATGTATGAGTATTTTGGGAAGCCAATGCAAGAACAGAAAAATGGAACAGAATCATTCTAACAGACAGACTGATTGTACAAGGATATAATACTCACTTATTGAGAGATCTTTAAACTCTGGAAGATCAGCAGAGGCACATAGCTGATAGAAGATGTGATAGTTTCGCTCATCATCTGCCTGAGAAGTAAAACAGGCTTGAGTTTAGAGATAAGGGGTGCCATTAAGTACAATATGCAACACAGTTTCTCTCTCTTATAGATCTACAACATACCGTATTTTACACCTTCCTCAAGATGCTAGACATCATTTTATTTATATTAGCCATGTATAGGGTTGTCATATGCCCCGGTTCTCCAGGATTTTCCCGGATTCAAGCTGTCCTGGCCGGTTCAAGAAAAACATGTAAAAGTCCCAGATTTTTAAATATTAACAAAGGAAGCAAGATCACCCGTCACCAAGGGATTTTTTGCAAAGAATTAATTCACTGCCTCCCTGCCTTTCTTTCAATTATCCTGCTTGAAAGCAGCAAAGGCAAAACAGTTGAATGAAAAAATGTTTTACTGACAGACTTAGAGGAACTGAATTTAGAGGAAAATACAAAGGACTTATTAGCTATAGTCTTAACTTTGGCAAGACAACAGGTGGTCAGAAATTGGAAAGGTGCTTTGAATTTAGAACTGAGTAAATGGTATACTGATGTTTATGATATGGCGCTTAACGAAAAACTTACATGGGATTTAAACATAAAAAGGGGGATATTAAAACAAAATAGATTTTGGGACATTTGGAAACCTTTTCTGCAGTATACATTGAGGGAAAATAAAGAAGATAAACCTGCACCGAATGTAATGTGTTTTTGGCAGAACAATTAATTTGTAAGAAGGACAGCCGGCAGACTCAAGGACCTTAGTGCACTTGGGTGGTACATGTATTGTGTTATAAAAAGTTGTAATACCATGATGAAGAGAACAATTGGAACAAAGTGTAAAAGTACATTGTACATATACATATAAGTAGAATGGTTTAGATTTTTGTTGTTCAGTCGCACAGTTGATTCCGACCCTTTGCGACCCCATGGACCACTGTCCGCCAGACATTCCTGTCCTCCACCATCCCGCTCAACTCGCTCAGCTCTGTGCCCATTGTGTCCACAATACCATCTAGCCATCTCATTTTTGGCCACCCCCTTCTTCTTTTGCCCTCAACCTTTCCAAGCATCAAGGCTTTCTCAAGTGAGTCTTCTCTTCTCATTTAATGTCCAAAGTACTTTAGCTTCATCTTTACTATTTGCCCTTCTAAGGAGCAGTCAGGGTTGATTTCCTCTAAGATTGACCTATTTGTTCTCCTTGCTGTCCAGGGGACTCTCAAAACTCTCCTCCAACACCACATCTCAAAGGCATCTATTCTTCTGCGCTCAGCTTTCCTAATCGTCCAGCTCTCACAACCATACATTGCCACCAGGAATACCATTGCTTTGACTATACGAATTTTTGTTTGCAATTTGATGTCTCTACTTTTCACTATGCTCCCCAGGTTTCTCATCGCTTGCCTCCCGAGAATCAGTCAGCTTTTTATTTCGTGGCTGCAATCACCATCTGCAGTGAGCTTTGATCCTAAGAAAGTAAAATCTGTCACTGCTTCTACTTCTTTCCCATCTATTTTCCAGGGACTGATAGGGCCTGTGGCCATTATCTTGGTTTTCTTGATATTAAGTCTCAAGCCAGCTTTTGCACTTTCTTATTTCAACCTAATCAGGAGCTTCTTTAAGTCCTCCTCACTTTCTGCCATTAGTGTGGTATCATCTGCATATCTCAAATTGTTGATGTTTCTCCCAGCAATTTTGATCCCAAATTGTGAATCCTCCATCCCTGTCTTGCGCATTATGTGCTCTGTGTATAAGTTGAATAAGCAAGGTGAGAAAATGCAGCCTTGTCTTACTCCTTTTCCTATTCCAAACCACTCCATCCTTCTGTATTCTGTCCTAACTGTTGCTTCTTGATTCATGTACAGATTTCTCATGAGGCATATAAGGTGTTCTGGTATTCCCATATCTTTAATTTAGAGATAGATTGTATTGAAAATAATTGAATTAACTTTTTTTTCTTTTCTCTTGTTGTGTTTTGTTACAATTGTTATTTCTTCATTTTGTATAGTAAGTCATGTTATTTTTGTAATTTGTTCTTTTTTTCTTTTTTAATATTTCTTTTTTTGTTTTGTTAAAAAAACTCTAATAAAAAAAAGATGGATTTAACTCCAAGCTGTCCCTAAACATATTAATTCCAAATAAACCTTCTCTTAGGAGTATTGCCTTCCCAACATGCAGAATATTCCCTTTAAAGATTTAACCTCATCCCTGGTAGCATCTCCCTTGTAGGAGTGTGGATCCTGTTGATTTGTCTATCAAAGTGATTTGTCCTCAAAGATAGAGTCTGCTTTAATATAAAGAACAATTCCTTATCTTAGTTGCTCATGCAAAACATTGCTGGTTATCTGAGCTTCTTCAATTCTATTTTTAAAAAAATTAAGTCCACTTTTGAGGAAGGCAAATAAAAGTAACTTTAAGGCAAAACTTTATTTCCTACCATTTACAATATCAGACGTCAAAGCCGTTTATAAATATCCAAGAGATTCCAAGTCATTTTGCCAAAAATAACCTCTCAAAAAACAAATCAAAAATCACAACTCCTGAAGTTGCAAACTTTAGCTGAGAAATCACTACAGCCAAAATGTCTGAATAAGAAAGAGGACATCAGACAGTAATGATTAACTACAGCACAGTACTGATTGGAAATAATCATCATGATAAGCAACTGATACCATTAATAAAGGAATGGATAACCTCTTCTTATCAAAAGCCACATTCCTTTGAGGAGCAGGTAACCTCTTTCTTTAAATAACATCACCCAGAATCCTCTAACTTTACATAAATATTTACAGGTAGATGTTATTCTTTCTTTTAAAAATCTACATCATCATCATAACAATAACAATAAAGTAAAGGTTTCCCTTGCTCAAAAGCCAGTTGTATCCGACTCTAGGGTCCAGTGCTTATCTGTGTTTCAAAGCCAAAGAGCCAGTACTATCTGCTTCTGCAAACATTTCTGTGGTCATGTGGCAGGCATGACTAGACACCGGAGTGCACCGAATGCTGTTTACCTTCCCTGCAGAAGCGGTCCCTATTTATCTACTAGCAATTTCTTGCTTTAGAACTGCTAGGTTGGCAGGAACTAGGGCAAAGAGAGGAGCTCATTCCGTCCTGCAGTACTCAGGAATCAAACTGCTGACCTCCCACCTTCCAGTTAGTGTCTTAGACACTTGAGCCACTGCAGTCCCATAGTAATAATAATAGACCCCCCATTTCGCTCAACCGGAGGGCCATCCAGTCCATAGATTAGAAAAAATTTGCATGTTTTAGGGCAGAATTAGATCTGGGAGAATAAGACTGTTATTTTCAATGTTGAGGTCCTAAAGCAGAGAACAGGTTAGATAGAGCAATAAACAAACTAACCTGAAACACAACTCTTGATTTTTCAAGTAGGTATGTCCTCATGTTGGCGCCGATGATGCGATACCTCTTATCAAAGCCGATCTGAATGTACTTCCCAAAGCGACTGCTGTTGTCATTTCGAGTTGTTTTTGCATTGCCGATTGCCTTTACGAAAGGGAGGGGGGGAGAGAACCATCAGAAACCAAGGCCCTTTTTACAAGGACCTTATAAATGTACAGGTTTACTTGTGTGCTTGTGTATGCCTGTATGTGGATACACATTTCAATACTGTATCTTACATTTAATATATATATATATATATATACAGTATATACAAATTTTGTAACCCACCCTAAGATGCTGTTATAGAGGATAAATCTGTTTGTGGTAAAAGTGTCACATCACTCCTGCATTTGCTAAGTAGACCACAAAATACTATAATGGATTTTACCTTTGAAATGGAAAAGATTGGTCCCCCCTTTCTCTTGCTTGTTTGCTTCTTAACTGTTTGTTTTTAATACACATTTTTTTAAAATTACCTTTCTGACCAATAGTAGGATTGTCACCAGAATATTGATATTTATTACTAACACTGGTAGGCTACCTAGGGCTGTGATGGTGAACCTTGGCTCTCCAGGTGTTCTTGGGACTTCAAAATCCCAGAAGCCCAAGTCTCTGTGAATCCACACAAATTTTCCATTCATGTGGATTCACAGAGACTTGAGCTTCTGGGAACTGAAGTCCAAGAACATCTTGAGTGCCAAGGTTCACCATCACTGGCCTAGGGAAAATGTCGCTATTTCATTCTTATAACCATCCTAGGATACAGATTAAGTGATGAAGTATTGACTGCACAAGAATTACTAAAGGGCTTCATGGCTGAATAGGACTACTTTGTACTAAGGCTACCTTCTTCTAATGCCCTATCAAATGCAACCCAAGTCCAGGCTTCAGTGCAGGAAAATATGTGAGACTTTATGTTATCTGACAGCAGAACTACTCAAGACTACAGTGGCCACAGGAGTCTGTTGTGTTTACAAATTGGCAAAAAGTCTCAAGCGTCTACAAGAGAAAGAGATGCTAATCCTTTTTTTCTTTGCATCTCCATTAAAGAAAAAGACATCTTACAGCCCAAGCCAGTGAGTAGCAGAGTCATGGCAGCTACCCCAGATTGACTTCGGGAATTAGATTTTCCATTATGCATAAAACATAGAAATGTCATATATTCCCAGATGTGAACCACCTTTTTCCAGAGGTGAATCCTATCTAGACAGTAGGAACGATGTCTTGAAAATCCACTTTTTGGACAGTATTGTCACTCTGAACTGGAAGCAGCTGCGTAGGGTTTCAGAGAGGATTGCTTCCCAATTCTGGTGGTCTGCAATTATTCACATGATATCTCTAGACATGTGTTTGCCATCTTCAACAAATTTGCATCAGTCAGTACAGCCAGAGGATAGTAGGGACATAAAAAGTAACAGCAATAAAATAATTTGATAAAGTTTGCAGAGTTATTTTTAAAACCACATAGAAGCCACTCTCCAGCTCCCATGAGCACAAAAGATGCTATAAATGCTGTGAACAGCCATAATCACAACACTGGTTAAGTTATATTACAAGCAATGCATCATGCACGTTTCTGAAATCAAGGCCCTCTAAGCCTCTTGTGAGATTTACTTATCAAGGCATTCACTACCTCAAGTTTGAGTTATGGTAGTTAGGTTTGTTAATTTCATCCTCTCATCAACACTCTGTTAAGTTTTTAAAAATCTGTTATTAGAAGACAATTCTTCAGGGACACCAACCACAATCACACAGAATTTCAATTACTGTCAATTGGCTCTGATTGGCTGTATTAAAAGAATAGGAAGATGAGAGCAACTCCCATGGTTACTTCAGAGACAGAAGACTTTTCTGCAATCATAATATGATAAAAAGAGATTGGCCAAAGCCAAACAAAAGCCAGTAATCAAAAGTGAAAAAGGCCACAGAGCAAATTGTCAGCTTCGATAAGATCTAGCTTGAAGGTTTAGTACTGTATCAAGGAAGCTGACTTAACAGAATTCCACAGTACAAGCTATCGATTGTTGTTGTATTACATGGCAATGGCGAGAAACACAGGAAGAAATGCAGGTGGAAATATGATGTTTCTCCAATTAAATTTTTCAAAGTACCTAATGCAGATCTTGGAAAATAGAAGTTCATTCATTCTGAACCATGGCATCTTCTTATGGGTTCCTCTGCTTCTGCCAAATAAAGGCAGTAGCAAGTTCTTTGTGCTACATATGAGAACAGCCAGTCTTTGCAGGATTAGACAGACGGTATACAGTAATACCACAGATAACGTTTACCTCGGATAATGCTAAAATTGCATAACGTTAAGTAATCTGGGGAGGAGAATTGGATCGAATAATGTTAAGGTCCTATGGGATGGATCAGATAACAACCGCTAAAGCCTGTGTGGTTACAATGTACAGTAATACCCCGGATAACGATTGCACCGGATAGCGCTAGAATCGGATAACAATGCAAGATTTTTGGGAAAGCCTTGCATCGGATAACACGATTTTTAGCGTTATCCGGTACAATCGTGTGTGTGTGGGAAGGGGGTTGGATTGGGTAGAACATCTACCCAATCCAACCCCCTCCCCAGCGCCCGCCTGCCTTTTCCCCGACGCTACTGCAGGCTTCGCTCTGCTTCCCTTCTCCGACTGCCAGCTGATCATGGAGGCTTGTTTTTTTAAACTGCAGGGAAGGAGGGAAAGAGAGAAATGTGATTGGTTCTATAGAGAAGTAAAGGAGGCCAAAGCTGCTCTCCCTGTCACTTCCCTCCTTCCCTACTCCCACCCCCAGCAGTTTGGGGACTCCCCACAGCCACCCCACTGCCTGCTCGGCCACAGAGAATCCACCCCAGCTCTGCTTACCTAATCTTCTTGAGCTGCAATCTCGGACTGAGCACGCTGTGATTGGTTCTCTAGGTCAGCTGGCAGTCTCTAGAGAACCAATCACATCTCTGTATTTCCCCCTTCCCTATTTTTTTCAATCCAGGAAGTAAAGCAAAAACAGCGTGCTCAGTCAAAGATTGCAGCTCAAGAAGATTAGGTTCTCATCCATTGGTTTTTGGACTTCAATTCCCAGAAGCCTAAATCAATTCCCCAAACACTGATCAGCCAATGTACTGACTTAGGCTTCCTGGAATTGAAGTCCTCCTGTGGGGCCTGGGCCTCACATTGGGAACCACTGATCTAGAGCTAAAGAAAGAGTATATCAAGATGAATGTAGAAGTTTTTAGTCTGGGAAAGGTGAGCAACTAAGGAGACACATGACAGAGAACCATAAAAGGTTAAGAGTGGAGAAAACAAATAAAATGATGGAGTGGTAAAATATAAGCTTCTCCGAATCTCATAAAATAATAAAGGTTGATGCTATTAAATGAAATTAACAGTATAGTTAGGACAAGCAACATAAAGTACTACTTCATGTGAAGCATAATTAATTTATGGAATTCACTGCCATGAGATGTGATAGCCAGTTGTTTAGAAAGCTTTAAGAGGGATTAGTGAAATTTATGCAGATATTAAGGTCTACATTTGGGGCCTTTTTGTTTGTGGTATATGTCAGCTTTCTCCTATGACTGCCATACCACTTGGTTCAGCACAGTACCGAAAACAGAGTTAAGAAACTGGCTGAAGAGTTTGATTCCCCACTGTGCCTTTTGAGAGAAAAGCCAGCCTAAGTGGCTTTGGACATGTTGCACAGTCCTAAGATGCCCCCAGGAGAAGGGAATGGTCAACCACGTCTGTGTGTTCTCTACCTAGAAAACTCTAGAATGGATTGTCATAAGTCAGAATTGACATAACAGCACTTAATTATTACCAGTATTATAGAAAAAACACATATAAAAGTAAATATATTACTATCTATCTATCTATCTATCTATCTATCTAACCTAGCTATCTAGCTATCTATGCATGTGTTTCTTAAAGAAACCCCGATTTAAAAGTTACAACATGCAGAGAAAAATTAACTCTGGTACTCAAACACTATTGAGAATCCTATTGGTAATTTACTCTTGCATAACATAAACTACGTAAGTCACAAAAGCAAACTGCTGCTCATTGTGCAAGTTGTATTCCTCCAGGACCCCATTCCTGATGTGCAAAGGGTACACGCTCAAGAAACACAAATGGCACCTTCTTCATCAGTTGCAATATGCCATTGTAACTTACCTGATTTCTTTTATGTAAGCATAAATTGAAAACATATTTCCAATCACTGAGCTGACCCATTCTAGATATTATTTCTTATTGTTTATGGTTTTGATATAATATGGTGACATGACCACTCCCACATTTTTGCTCTCCATAGAGGAAGAATCTATAGCAGGGGCTCCCAAACTACATCCTGCAGGCTGCATCTGGCCCATGGCACCTAATAATCTGACCCTTGTTGGAAGCGGACATTAAACGTGCCCGCACATGCGCATAACAGTGCCGTACATGCACTCACAGCTGTCATAAAATGACAGCTGTGGGTGCATTTATGGCAGCATTTTGTGCATGCGCTGGCACTTTTAACTTCTGCTTCCGATAGAAGTAACCACGTGACTAGCCCGTGGCCCAAAAAGTTTGGCCACCCCGATCTACGGCATATATCACGGATTCTCAACCTGTGGCCCGTGGCACCATTTCATGTGGCCCCCCACCGCCTCCACCATACCCGGAAGTGCCATATGGTGGAGGAAGGGCAAAATGGCCATCTGGCCCCAAAAGCTGTCTGAGGGAGCGTAACCCAGCCCCCAGCTTTAAAAGGTTGAGAACTCCTGGCATATACCATATAAGTTATTCCTTACCTCCATGATAGGACTTGAAGCCAAGACCTTTTCTTCAATATTGGTTTCACTGGAGGAGCCTCCGACCGATGCAAAGAAGCGCATGGCATATTTGGCTGAGACTGTTTTGCCGGCACCCGATTCCCCACTAACAATGATAGATTGGTTCTTCTCATCCCTGTGTAACAAAAATCAAGAAGATGTTGCCAACTAATCTTTCACAATTATAGTATGGACTCTATATGCTGTGCTCTCTTTTTTTCCAGTCTCTTACAGGTAAAACAATTTATACCCTGTGGCAATGTATGGTTGTGAGAGCTGGACCATTAGGAAAGCTGAGCGCAGAAGAATAGATGCCTTTGAGATGTGGTTTTGGAGGAGAGTTTTGAGAGTCCCCTGGACAGCAAGGAGAACAAATAGGTCAATCTTAGAAGAAATTAAACCTGGCAGCTCCTTAGAAGGGCAAATAGTAAAGATGAAGCTAAGGTACTTTGGACATCAAATGAGAAGAGAAGACTCACTTGAGAAAGCCTTGATGCTTGGAAAGGTTGAGGGCAAAAGAAGAAGGGGGCGGCCAACAATGAGATGGCTAGATGGTATTGTGGACACAATGGGCACAGAGCTAAGCGAGTTGAGGAGGATGGTAGAGGACAGGAGTGCCTGGCGGACAGTGGTCCATGGGGTCCCAAAGGGTCATCTACACTTTTAAGATCCATTTTCCTGCATGGACCAACCAATGATTACAAAATCCCAAGGAAGTTCAGAACTCACATCCTAATATCCTGCATTCAGGAAAGCCTCAATTTCAAGTTGAATATAGTTATAAAGTTCAAGTTATTGTTTATTTGGCTTTCATCCATATTGTACGACTATGTCTAATTTAAAAGGACTTCTTCACAGCACAATTCTAACCCACCAGGAATCACACAGTCAGCAGGAACAATGGATAGTACCATGTAGCCAACCAGAACCGAATAAACAAGAATTTGACAAAAAACAAACAAACACCACATTCCTATTCCATTGCTACTACTGTATATCCATATGAAAGTGTTGTTGTGAGCTGTCCAAAATGCTCTTGATGCTGCCACTTATTGGGCAAAAACTATCTGATACATAATGTGATATTTTTAACACAAGAAATATCATCCATACTCAAAACAAGAAGACACGACACACAGATTTTAGATTGGGTTCATCTGTCCTTTTTGCCACTTAGTGTTAATTGTCCTTGAGGGCAGAAGAATCTGTGAAGTACAGTTCCTGCCCCAAAATTAGTACTACTTATGGTGCAGAATACAAAATAAGAGGTGCTAGAAATGAGGCTGTCAGTTGAACGTTAAAGATTTTTAACAGAATAGTCTCTCAGTAGTGTTATCCATACTGTACATGTCTCACCCCGTATCTGTGAGGAATACATTCTGAGACCTTCCATTGATACTTGAAACCACCAACAACAGTGAACTCTATATTTAACACAAATATCTGAATCACCGAAGCGGGGGAGGAGTTTCAAATGCCTCCATCCTTCTACACAGGACCTCCCAAATTGTCTGCCTCCATTCCTCGTGCATATTATATTGCAGACAGTGGCCTCTAGCAGTCATCTCTGGGAATACACCATAAAAATACATATGTATAAAGTATTTCAGGGATTTTTATTGATTATTTTTAGACCCACAGTTAACATCAAACTGTGGATGCTGAACCTGTGGACAGTGGGGTGTGGAGTGTGAACTGTACAACAGTAATAACACATGGATATGTGGTCAATGATATGCTCAGTTTTATGATGGGTATGCTTGGGTTCTCATGAGAAAATCTACAGATGACACAAGAAATTCACTTTGGACTGTCTTCCTTCCTTAAAATAGAAATTTTTGAACATTTAAAAACAAGGTACTAATCATATTACTATTTATGTTAAACCGCTACATTATTTGTTCATAGAGTTATAGTGAACTTAACTGCCATGATGTCTCTAGCTGTACAAACACTAACATAGAAAGATGGGATAGCAATGACTCAAATTAACTAAATTATGTTTAGGGGATGGGATATCACAATAGAACTCAAGGTTCTACTTCATTTAATAGCAATTTGCCTCTTTCCTATGATGAGAAAGTTCAAAAATATGCCAACTAAGCAAACACGCAAATTATTTCATTTGCTAGATTTATTCAGCTCACAGAGTCTTGCTTATGACTAACATGAATTTGTGGTACCTTATTTATCCAGATTTATACATAACCCCATATCCCATCGTGTGCAATCATTTAATCATATTAGCATCTCATTAAGAGTCTTCTCTTTTCTGCTAGCTTAAACTTGATCCTCAATCTACAGACCAAACAGATAACACAGAATTATGATTCTTTTAGGGCAGTGTATACATACATCTTCTTCTTTAAACAAGGGTTCTTTGAACTAAGACAGACCTAATTCCAAACAAGGACACGTCCTGAAAAACACAGTGTTGGAAACGAGCTGAAAAGTCTTGCTGATGTTTTTGTCTTATTATAACAGAGTGGTAAACAATTTTACCTATATGCCTCTCCGTGTTGTAGTAATGCCCAACATGATGGTCTCCCCCTTGCAAGAAGAACCCAAAATGTAGCCGGTTGGACCAATCTGAATCAAATAAATGCAGGCCGTTGAATCAATAGCCACAAGCAGGAGAAGCAGAACTTCTATAAAGCTGATAACTCTTAATTATCCACACAGAGCCAATCCACTCTCAATAATGCAATACTACAGTGAGAGCTAGCAATAATACACTGCTCTTAGAAAAACCCACTCCCTTCTCAGCTCATGTGAAAATTGTGGTTAAGCTTCAGAAATCTGAAGGGGATAATGCCATAGTTCTCGCTAATCATATACTAATGGAGTTTTGAGCCTATACGTACTGTATTACAATTTCTTATGGAAACATTTACTTTTTTTACACTTATCCCTCTTTTCTACAGAAGAAAGTTATGAAGTATGATACTTTCTGATGATATCCCATTCACTACACAGGCTCTCTTACTAGGTGAGATCATCTGTCGGTTTCTCACCAATTAATTTTTTATAAGGTACAGTATGGCTTTTAGACACATCTTCACACCTGATGTCTCTTTTTTTTCCACTCTCGAACAAGTAAAGCAATCTATCTAGTCACAACACTCTGCAACCTTGCACTCATACACAACTTTTTCGCCTATGACAATAAAACCTACCTTAACAGAACAGCCATGGGTATTTGCATGACTCCGCAATATGCAAATATATTCATGCCTGATCTAGAACAACATTTTGTTAATTGCTGTAACCATAAGCCACTTCTCTATTTGAGATCCCTCACCTCAAGTGGCAGGGGCTATGGTGGCTCAGTGGTTAAGAAGCTCACCTTGTTAGCTGGAAGACTGGCAATTGGCAGTTTGAGACCCAGGTACTGCATGGCGGATTAAGTGCCCGTTACTGTCTTGGGGACATGAAAGGAACCTCATTCGGGTGCCCCCTGAGCAGAGTTTCTCCAGCAAAAATTCTTTTGACCCAGAATAAGTTCTGACACTAAATTATTATTACCTCAAGTGGTAAAAGCCTTTGAACCAATCTATATGGTTCAGTATAGGAAAACTATCTCTGGTTAATTTCACAAGAGATCCCTCTTGTAAGAGATACACTTCTTAGGGCCAAATACCACGCTAAGGGAAATAAGCATATCTAGCACATATATATCTTCCCGTGTTTTTTCCTCCCAAGGATTGCATATACAGAAAGAGGCTGTGTGCAGCCATCATCTCTGAAGAAATCCTGGAGTATACGGAACATTTCCTTTCTATATTTATAAGCTTCTCACAAAGTGTGAGTTTAAAAAACCCCCCGATGAATAACATGACACAGAGTTTCCAGAACTTCTGTCTCTTCCTTTAAAATGTGTAGGAATCCCCGATGTGACAGTCACCATCTGCTGTCCACATCAATCTAACATCACTTGCTGTTTAAAATTCATCTTGCTATTTCTTACTGGGATTTTTTTCTGTGAATCAGTCCTTAATCATACCAAATGTCTTACAGGAGTTGCAGTTAGCTTTTAAGCCTGATCTCTTTCAAACAAACCTCACGAAGGGATTCCCATCTTTTTGCAAAGGAAAAAGAAAGAACAGACTCTAGTGAATATAGAAAAAAGGGAAGGGAAATCAAGACGGTAGACAGCCCTGCAGGCAAACAAACAAGAAGGAGGCGACAGGAGGACAAATGTGTTCAATGTTATCAAATCAAAGAGCAACTATAAATACTCTCTCCCAACACCCATAGCACAGAATCCCAAAATAGCTTTCCCATTAAAGGATTCATAGGGTTGTTACACTAAAGAATTGGCTTCAATTTTTGCTAAGCCCTTTGGCACAATGGCAGCTGTCCATTTTCACTTAACGGCAGAGTGTGGAAAATCTGCTTGGTGATGGTGAACCTTGGCACTCCAGATGTTCTTGGCATTCCAGATGTTTGAGGGCAGCACAGGCCAGATGAATCTCAGTAAACCCACTTGTGTGGATTCAAAGAGAGCTTGGGCTTCTGGGAACTGAAGTCCAAGAACATCTGGAGTGCCAAGTTTCACCATCACTGGCATATGGTTTAGTCTCCAAAACCCGTGAATTACAAGTCCCCCTCTATTCAGCACTACAGTATAGATCTCATCTAGAGTTCTATGTCCAATTCTGGGCACAGCAGTTTAAGAAAGATGCAAGCAAATTAGAACAAATACAGAGAAGGGCAACAAGGAAGATTAGAGGACTGGAAATTGAACCCTACGAGGAAAGACTGAAATACCATATTTGCTGGCATGTGAGACCCACTTTTTTCTCCTTAAAATACATTGGAAAAATGGAGTGCATCTTGTACTGTATATAATGGCCTATAGTGAGCTATTTTAGTAATAACTGGGTGCATCTTATACTCTGATGCATCTTATATGCCGGCAAATACGGTAACTGGGCATGTTTAGCCTTGAGAAAAGGAGACTGAGAAGGGAGATGATAGCACTCTTCAGATACAGTGGTACCTCACTTAAAGTGCATAATGCATTCCACAGGATTGTTCTTTAAGTGAGTTTGCTCTTTAAGCAAAACACTATTGTAAGTGACCAATTGTGACTTCTGGCAAGGGGGATTGCATACCCCGATTTAGTTGTTAAGCAAGTTTTTGGTTCGTTTGAGTTGTTAAGTGAGGCGACCATTCAGAGGAAATTCTGCTCTTTAAGTGAGTTAGTTTCTAAGCAAGGCGTTCTTTATGTGAGGTTTTGCAGTACTTGAAAGATGAAGGGGATGGATCTGTGCTCGGACCCCCCCACCCACCCCCGAGTGCAGGGCATATAATCGTCATCATTGACTGCAACTCGTATCCAAGAATACATTTTCCCGAAGCAGGAAAAAATGTTATTGACGTGAATTTGTTTAAGGTGGATCCCAGTTTGCCATGAATTATCACTATGATCACAGAACCAACCCCTGCAGCACACACAAAATGAGACACGCAGGATTCAACACCAGGACTGCAATGGACTGCTACATCCTTGAGGTTATGGATAAGGTATGCCTTCACAGCCAGTCCATCTGGCATGGCCTCTTCCATCTCTATGACCATTGGGAATCATAGTTCCTCCTGTGCTCATTTTGCTGTTTGGCCCAATATGATAGTTTCCAGTGGCATTTCCTCCACTCAAGGGGACCATCACTTCACCTAAATGTAATAATGAGATAAAACTAAAAGAAGACCCATTTGTGACATACTAAGTGAGGAAAGCTCATGGCAGCATAAACAGATGTTTTTGGAATCTTTGGGGAGCTCTAATTTGAACCATTACAGGGTTGTGCAGATATCAGCAAGCTTGTACTGTACTCTTTAAGAAACCCTAGTTTAGCATTCTACTTTCAGCTGTGTGCAGTCCTAAAAGCAGGACAAGATGATGATAGAAATCCATTCTTGTCTTTGTTCAGCATTCAGTACCCAATACTCTGATATATGTTGCTTTCATATGTGATTTTGTAAGTGTTGCGACCTGGGGACCTGGGTGCAAGGAGGAGGAAGACAGTCAGCCAGCCCAGTTGTCTGCTGCCAACTCCGATCTGGAGTCTGAGCCTGAGGAGGACCTTCTACCAGTCCCTCAGGCCATGGCCAGCCGAGATCAGGATGCTGAGCAGGAAGACATGGACCTGGTACCAGCCCTGCAGCCAGCTGTAACTTGGAAGCTGGTCCATCAGGGCCAAGCCAGGCCAGAGGATGGGATCTTAACAGCTAGGCCAGGTGCCAGCAATCAGGATGATCAGGAGCAGGTCAGCACATCTGCTGGTTGCAAAGACCTATTAAGACAACAGTAACAGCTGAGGGTAAGGAGGGCCAGGGCACGCCTTTGGAACCGGCCTTTAGCTGTGGAGTCTGACTCTCCTTAAAGGAGGAGACATGCTGGCAGGCTCTTGTTAGATCAGTGTTTCCCAAATGCTGGTGTTTGGACTTCAATTCCCAGAATTGAAGTTCCCCTTGTTGGGAACCACTGTAGTTAGATCAATTCTTCTCTATTGTGGACCTGACACTGCACACCTAGTTTCTTGACTCTGAATACTGTATTTTGGACCCCTGCTTGTGACCCCGACTACGCTTCCGGAAGACCCTTGCAACCTTGACACCACTCAACTGGCTCCTGACCCCCTGGACATTCGACGACGGCTCTGCTTTGCCCCTTTTGAACTCAAGTAAGGAGACTCTGCCAGCTGCAGAGCTCTGCTGGACTGGGCCACAACAATTTGTGACCACCGGTACAATTACGACATAAAATGTGGGAAATGCTAAAGGATGAGAGTGGTCTGATGCAACTCTGTCCCCAGTCCCTTTCCCTATCTACAGCTTTTTTCCCCTCTGCCACTAGGGCTTACCCTTTTCACAGCAGATCCATTTGCATTGGTTCAGGTGATGTGACCAAGCAAATGATGCAGAATATTGCTATCCTGTGTGGATTTTGGCATCAGTACACCAAAAGTGAAACAGAGAGAAAGAGGAGGAAACTATTACTCAGTCCTTGTATACACCTTGTTAAGGTAGTCCTCCTGTAGCCATGTCTTCTGTGAATATGGAGAACTGGGAGAAAGCCTCCTTAACTGCAAACAAAAGCTATTTAGTCAATTTCCTAGTTTCTACATGCCCTGTGGCCACAGTGAGTGAATGTACATTTTTCTTGTGGTATAGTGGCACCCTTTCTATTTAGCTACTGCTCCCTCCAGTCTAAAAGCAAAGGGCACTGAAATAAAAACAAAGCCACAAGAAAAGGGAGATATCTACTATGACCAAAGTTTGCAGAAATACAACACATACCATTATGCCACCACCATTAGTCCATAAAAAATGGAGCACTTTCAAAAACCATTGGAATGATGAAGGGGGGGGGGGGAACAGGATGGAAAAAATCTTGGCACAGGAGTGGAAAATGTACATCCACGAGAAAGACAGGCCCAGCTGGAATATGCAAGCAGAAGCACTCCTTTTATGTTAGAATATGCTTTAACATTTTGTTCCCCTCGTCATGTCTCAATGCACATTTTTAATTGCATCCTCTATGAATTCAT
Organism: Furcifer pardalis; assembly: GCA_030440675.1. NCBI lineage: Eukaryota > Metazoa > Chordata > Lepidosauria > Squamata > Chamaeleonidae > Furcifer > Furcifer pardalis. Next base: position 101,721,629 of record CP126896.1, on the reverse strand, counting down.
TTCAACAATTTTTTAAAAAGGCATTCTGAGGCATTGAACTCCATCTGTTAATTACATTGTAGCAAAGAATCTTTTATCAGTATTGAATCTACTGTCAATCTACTTTATCTCACATAGGGATGCATAGAACACTCTGGTGTTTTTAGTTATTTATTCTCTAAAATAAATATTCTCCAAAATAGCTGGCTGGATATCTGAGTGAGTTGTATCAGAAAACAAAAACACTGAAGCACTTTAAAGACTAACTGCTATATTTTTAATGTGAACTTTCATGGAACAAGTCCACCATCACACATAGGAGGGAGACTTCAAGACATGAACTTATATACCTTGAAGTCTCACTCCTATGAATGAGTGATGTATCTGTCTGCAGAACCAGAGGTTGGGAGTTCAATTATCCACTGTGCCTTCTGGAAGATCAGCCAGCCTATGTGGGCCGTGGGCAAACTACATTCATTACTACTTGTAGTAGTTAACGGCACAGCCTATTTACAAGGTACCTTCATCACCACTTTAATATATTGTACTGTTGTTTTCTGGAGAATTTTTAAAGACTTTTCAATATATTCCTATAGGGTCAAAAATCACCCCATGTCACTGCATTTTGTAGCTGGTATTAATCAAACTATCTGATCTACTGCAAAAATACCACTCTTTGCAAATGTACACTTATAATGTTCACCAACATCAAACTATTCCACACCTACTCTCCCTGTATTGGACAGCTGATGCACTGGTAGCTATCATACTGTTATGCACAAGCCATTTTATGGTACACTGTGATTCAATATTCAAAGTTGGGATCTTTAATTACTGCAGGAAGATAGTGGGATGTCTGTAGTCTGAATTGTGTTTACCAATTGGGTCAGGATAATAAGGTTTGGAATCTACCGTGTCTTTTCCTTCCTGCAGTTTAAGGGAAGAGTCTCCAGTGTTCTTCCAGCTTGTTAATGTGGCTACTAAAGATGCCCTTCTGCTCCTGTTTCTGCTGGTTGGGAGGGAAAAAAACCTCCCAACCAGAGACTGCTTAGGAAGAAGGGGGTGGGTGGGTGAGAAAGGGTTCCTTTGTGTTTTCCCCACCGCTGCTACAAATCCCAGAATCCACTGGCAGCTTCAGCACAGATCAGGCCATGCCCCCTACCTTATCCTCTGCCCAACCATTCACTCTCTCTCTCAGTCAGTCTCCAAGGGGGGGAAAGAGGCGCTTCTTTGGCATAGGGAGGAAGGGGGAAAGAGGGTCTCCTCTGGAGTTTTCTCTTCCCCCCCCCCCCCCCGGCTGCCATTCAGGATACCTGGAAGGAGGAGGAGGAGGAGGTGGGTGACGAGGGAGGGCTTATATAATTGGGGGATGCGGGGAGGTTTTTCCCAAAGCAAAAATAAGCTAGAATAGAGACATCGGAGGAAAGACGGGGGGGGGGGGCACTTTCCCATTGAAATCCAGATTGCAAATATTTTCCCTCTTTCTTCCTTGCATGAAAAGGCTTTGCAAGGGAGGCCTTTCTTTCTTGGGCTTCTGCCGTTTCTCTTCAAATCAGGGAAAATGGAGAAACCATGTGATTGGGGGGAGGGGATCAACCACAAGTCACAGAAAGTCAGAGGGGGATAAAAGGTAAAGTTTTTCCTTGCTTGAAAGCCAGTCGTATCCGACTCGAGGGTTCAGTGCTCATTTCTGTTTCAAAGTTAAACAGCCAGCGCTGGGAATTGAAGTCCAAAAACCAAAGGTTGTGAAACACTGTCTTAGGATCTTGGAAGGCAATCAAAAACCGCAAAGCATTGTCCCCACCTCCTACTCTCCCTAATTGCAAAGGTGGTCCTGAAAATGGGATTTCAAATTCTAATGGCTATTCACAGTAGCAGGCAATTGTTTTGGAGCTTTCTACACTGCATGTGAAGCAAGCAAATAGCAAGAGAACTACAATACAACTACAACAAAATCTACACTACTTTGGAACACAGTTGTCAATTCTTTTTGCATATTATTTTTCCTCTTAAGTGTGCTAAGACACATGCAGTTATACAGAGAATCCCTGTGGACAATATAAGCGATAAAAGGACCCAGTAAAGACTATTTGTTCTAATGCAATCAGTCTGCAAAAGGCTTATTTTCGTCCTTCCCTCAAGTTTCATAATAGCTTTCCCTGAATAGCTGATTTTTTTATTATTTATTTTTTTGCTTAGAAGCACTCCGATGGAATGATTTAGACACAGCCAAGTACACATTCTGGGTTTGAAATGTTGCCTTTTTGGTTACAGTCCCAGCAATCTTTTTAAGTTTTCTCTCTTTTCTTGGCCAGCAAAGTCCTATGTTCTGATACCAAGCAAGCAAAAAAGCAACAACACTTACCGGTACATACTGCCCCATAGGACTTAGTGCACTCTCTTGGCAGTTCACAAGTTAATTAACATTTTGCCCCCAAACATGATGGGTACTCATTTTACGAACCCTGGAAGTAGGGAAGGCTGACTCAACCTTGAGCCCTGATCACAATCAAACTCACAACCTTTTGGTTGAAGCAGTTTAATCACTGCACCAACAAGGCTGTACGTTCTCACTTATCATGTTGTATGATGTGAGAGAGAGAAAACACAAACATTTCCTTCTCTGTTGTCATATAACAGTGGTGGCAAATTTATGGCTCGTGTGCCAGAAGGGGCACTCAGAACCCTGTCAGCACACGCACCGTCACCTCAGCACAGAGTTTGCCTCACTTCCTCCCTCCCCCCAGCACAGAGTTTACCCTGTCCCTTGGCAGCATGGACGGCAGCCTGTTGAGTTTGAGCACTCTTTCTCCAAAAGGTTTACCACCACTGTCATATAGCAAGACATTCTCAGTTGGTATCAATGAGATTTCTTGTTTTTGCTATAACTTGTTTTTATGCAAACTGCACAAAACAACAACATAAATGCTTCCTTCTTGTATATAGTTTTTTAAATTATCAGTAGCACTGGATGGATTACTCACGTTTTTTTAAATTAGCCCATCCCTCTCTGATGGGGGAAAAACCCCTTGTTTTGCACAAGTTGAAGTAACTTCAACTAAAAGGGAGGCATTCTTGTTTTCTAGTCATGCTATGGCAGACTGCCTCTTGAAAATGAGTAATTTTGTGATTTGGTGATATATTTCCATCCACACCCAGGTTGTTTCACTAAAGGTTTTACCAACAAGAATATTAACAGCAAAAATATCTGATGCTTGCAGTCCATAACTAGACATTTCCCTGTGGAACTGTCTCAGGGCAGAAGATATTAAACACCTATTTAGAGTAATGGCTTCAGTTCTTGATGGTGAACAACGTTAAGGATGATTGTTTATTCTAGTATTAATCTCCTTGACCAGGGGGTTCTCAATCTTTTTAAGCAATGGGCCAGACTACACCCTCTTAGATAGCTGAGTAGGCTGGACTGGTGGTTCCCCCCGCTGTAAACCCTGCAATAAAAAGCAGCTTAGTTTTTTGTAATGCTTTTGTAAAACTTGCTGAGATGTGGATACTTTTTGATTGTTACCTGACATTGATACTTATTAAATCTTTTTGATACTGTGATTATATTGTGATAATGTGATGTTTTGCAATATTGATACTTTTGATTTATGATGTTTATATGTTGCTATGATAATGTGTAATCTGTGACTGTAATTGTATATTTGTGTCTTTGTTAGCTGCCCAGAGTTGCTCTGCTAGTGGGGTGGCATACAAGTCTAACAATTTAATTACCGTAAATTAATTAAATTTACAGGTATTGTAAATGCATCCACTTCAACTCACGGCGGTGATGTGGGGCACATGAAATGGTGCTGTGGGCCAAGTCTGGGCCAAGTCTGGGCCAAGTCTGGCCCACACGCCGTTGGTTGAGAACCCCTATTCTAGACAAAAGAGAACATTTCCAGATGTTTACAGGTTAATTGATGCCACAAGTCCATTAACAGCCTAATTACAAAGGTTAATGATATTTCTTTGTATTTCAACTCTGGACATCCATATTTCTAGCAAGATGAAAGGTTCTAATATCTTAGACCTCTCAGCCTTTAATTCCCAATTCTGCAAAATGATTTTTTTGCTAAAATTCGCAACCAATGAAATACCAGATCCACTAATGTTCACTGAAGATAAAAGGCATATACGCACTGCAAAGCTCCATCTCAGCTATAATTTAAGTAAACTACTGAAACAATTGAAAATTAGAAGGAAAATAAGTGACTGGGAATAAAATCCATGTAATGAAGCAGAGACCCTAGACAACTAGATATACAGAGTCATTGCATCAAACCTTGGAGGATATAAATATTTGGGGCTAAAAGATTATGGAGTCATCTTGTTGATATTTGTTGCTCTGAAGGAATTATCGTCCCCTATTCTGGGCACATATATCCCTTCTAGTCACTCTTCCTTTCTCAAATTAAAGCCAAAACAGAAAGGTTATGCACAGATCCACTAATGCCCTCCTGTAGTCAAACACACATTTTCCATACAGTTTCTCCATCCTCTTGTCTTGTGCACTAGTCTTATCTGACCCAAGTCTAATTTAATAGACAGTAGAGCTTAGGCACCAAAATTGTTAGCTACATTGCTGAAGAGGTTAAACAAAGGCAGGGAACACAAACATCAGGACCCAGAACAACCAGGTAACAGTATACAAATCTCAGTCCAGAGTCCAAGTCAAACCAGAGATGTAGGATTAGTTCAACAACAATTATATGATGAAAGCATAGTCCAAAAAAGCCAAATGTCAGGTAACTGGCAAAGGTCACTAGCAAGGTGCAGAGATTGATCTGAGACAAATCAGGGATCAGAACTAGGAATCAAAATTGGGAAACTAAACAAGGCAAGAGACAAAAATAAAATATTTTCTTGGTTTCAACAAATTATAATATTAGCAGGAAGACTTTATAGGACTTTACAGCTAGTTAGTAACTTGGATGAGTGATGCACCATGTGTAAACTCTAAATGTGAACAGAGGGGCTTTATAAACCTAGAGAGTCAATCATCAGACCAGCTGGGTGGAACAATATCAGAGTCCACAGGAAATAATTCAAGCTATAGATCCGATGGCTCATCAAACCAAGAGCAGCAAAGTCAGCCATGAGTTCCTAGTTGTACCCTGCAGAGTTTCTGATGTGGTCATCCTCCCGCCCACATCTGACTTATCTGTTTATGGTCATTCTTGGTGTCCCCAGTTACTTGGGCTAAAATATTTGGAGCCAAGGAATTCTCACTTCTGGAGTAGATCAGGTTTTAACAAATGAGGCTATGTTTTTACAGATAGCTACCTCTGCAATTTCTAAATGGATCACACAATTAATTACTTTGCTTTACATTAAGGAATGATACATTTATCATTTGTCTCTGTCAGCCCTAAATGCTTCACATGGTATAGAAAAAATGTACATCATCAATTCTCAAGATGTACAGGCACAAAAGCTCCCCTAGATGCAAAGCAAAGAGTTCACCAGAAACTTGACATATTAAGGCTCACTATCAATTGCACTACTGTTTACTCACATTTTCACAGTAGTAAGAAAGCAGAATTTCATTCTGTTGCCCAATCTCTTTGTAAGTTGGTGGCATCAGGGGCAGTTGATGCAGCAAAAGCAAAGCAATCACACTTATATATCGCCCCATAGAGCTTAGTGCACTCTCTGGGTGGTTGACAAGGTCATTAGCATTCCCTCCCAAAATGCTGGCTATGCATTTTACTGACCTTGGAAGGATGGAAGGCTGAGTCAACCTTGATCCCTGATCAGGATCGAACTCACAACCTTTTGGTTGCAGTAGGACAGTCTAACCACTGTGCCTCCAGGGCTTATCATTATGATGAACTAATTTTATTCTTTTCTACTGCCTTTCAGTTCCTACCTCATTTATCCTAATATTAATCTTCTTTAACTTCTTTTAAGGATATTCTGCAAGCTTTCAGTAAAGGCTCAGGTGTGGGTCACACATATCCAAATGCACCAAAACATTTAAAAAACCTACCAGCTTTCTGATGGACATCAATGTTTGCAGGATAAAAGCTTAGCTTCACAAAGTGAAAGACACTCATCTATCTTTCTTCTGGAATTATTTTGTACCCGCTCTCATTTGGTCGACCTCAGGGTTCAAGTAAAGGGGGAAAGGAGAATGCAGTAGGCCTTGCAAAGACTAAATTCTAAGGCAGCATTTTACTACGTTATTATTGTGACCTTGTCAGCCAACCAAATAAAACATTTCTTCTGAATGCATATTTATTTTTTGAAGAGGCTCTACCAAAGTAAGTTCAAGTTTGATGGCTCTGAGTTCAAATTATTCTACTCTAATATGCTGCTGATTGTAATTAAACAATGAAGCATTGGGCTTCTCTCTCTCTCTTCATCTTGACAAATATAGATGCTTCTACTCAACTTGACAAATATTGGGTCAAGTTGTTATCAACCCAATCAATAAACTGTAAAGCCACATAAGTATGATTGCATATCTGTGGCTTGAAGCAACGCTTCATTTGTTAATGTTAGCATTTATTTTAAGTAATTTACTCTCCCTTCACTGCTTCCATTCAGTACAACCACTGGCCATGAAGGGGAGCAGTTTGCACATGGGCAATTAGGTCTGAATGTCTCTTGATGGAAATACAACAGAAACAAAGGACAGAGTACAGTTAAGTTACCACTTCTTCCTTGCCTCCAAGAGATAATATAGATTTATTCAAGAGTATAAGAAACAATGTCTTGCATAAAAGCATAAATCATCAGTAAAGGAGGATTATGCTCAGTGGTGGGATTCAATTTTTTTTACTACGTACTCTGTGGGCATGGTATGGTGGGCGTGGCCAGGGAGAAAGCCCTGTGTTGCACCAGAATTAGGACTCCTGTACTTTATTTCAAAACTTGGATGGGTGAGGCCAGCCAGAATTTCTGCTACAGGTTCTGGTAAAATGGGGCGAACTGCTGAATCCCACCACTGATTATACTGTGAATCTGTCCGTTTTTCCAGTCATTTATACTTACCTGATTGACTATACACCTCTTTACACATTTAAGGTAGCCGTTCTGTTGATGGACCTTTCTCTAGGAATAAACCTTATTGCATTCTACCAGACTTCTTGCTGAATAAATATAATTCTATTTGTATCATAGGTTTTTCCCAAAGGAGCTTACAGTTAGACAGAACTGAGAAAAGCTACTCTTTGAATTACAGCTCCCAGAATTCCCCAACCACTCTGGCCTTGCTAATGGGAGAGATAATGGGATTGCAATTCAAAGAAGTAATTCCCACCCGGCCACATTTCTATGATTAGGGTTATGTTTAAGACACTAGAACCCCTAAACACCATATCATTCTCTCCATATGCTAACACAGGGGTGCCCAAACTTTTCAGGCTATGGGCCGGTCACATGGTTCAGGGAACTGGTCACTATGGCCCAGGGGCTGCATCCGGCCCCCGATGCCAATTCATCCAGCCTGTGAAGCCCTTCTCACTCCTGGAAGCGGAAGTAAAACGTACCCATACAGGTGTGTTTTACTTCCGCTTCCAGGAGCGACGAAGGCTTCGTGGGCTGGATGAATTGGCATCAGGGGCCACATCCTGCCCCAGGCCGTAGTTTGGGCACTCCTGTGCTAACACAACCTGCTGGAAGAGACTACATAAACAAAGTCGATTTATGTCTGCTACTTATTTTGTAAAGGTTCCGTGGGTTTAACTCTAAAGCAATAGGTCATCTGTGTAGGGATGATGATGATGATAATGAGTGTCTTTGGGCGGTTAACAGTCTTAGCCTTTCCAAAGCAGGGTTAAATATGGTTTTTGTTGGGGTTTTTTAAGAAAATGAGCCCACCAATACATCAATCACTTTGCTGAAATTCAGGGAACTGGATTAGAGATCCCTAGCAGAGAATTCTAATGTATTTATTTGTTTGCTTATATCCTGCCCATATGAGATGTTCTCGCACTCTGGCAAATTAAAAGATTTTTACAAGTTTACAAAATAAAATTAGGCAAATGAAAAGGAATAAATTATGGGCAAAAAATAATAATGATGATGATACTCCAAAAACAACACACATTGATGACAGTAAAGTATCAAGTTCATTAAACCTACTGTAGATACTAAAGTATAAGTCTAGTTTTTAGCCCCCAAAATGAGATCCAAAAAAGGGACTTGACTTATACTCGGGTCAACAACCCTGAAGGTCCCAAAACCACAGTGGTGCAAATTCAAACATACATTTTTAAAAAGCACTAACACTACCGTAAACACTCAAAAACAGACCCACACAAATGTCTGAATAAATTAATTTTACCGTATTTCCTTGTATTTTAATTACTGAAACTCACTAGCAGCTGCTGCATTTTCCACCCCTGACTTATACTCGAGTCAATCTATTTTCCTATTTTAGAGGTCCAAATTAGGTATCTGACTTATATTTGGGATGACTTATAGTCAAGTATATACTGTATTCTTCTTGTGTCCAGATTAAACGCTATGGATCAGTATTTGAAAGGATCTGTATTGTCAAACTGCACCAAATTTTCTCCCACCTACAGATCAAGTGCCATAAACATAGCAAAGGAGAAGTCATGTACAGTCAAACCTTACTTAGCGAAAAACTCACATAACGAGTGGGTTTTTCAAAAAGCGATCCGACTCGCATAATGAAAATTTTTGCTATGCGAGTTGGACTCACATAGCAAAAGTTTTTGCTATGCAAGTCAGACTTCCCCTATGGCAGTGTTTCCCAAATGCTTGTGTTTGGACTTCAATTCCCAGAAGCCTAAGTCATTTCCCCAAAGCACTGATCAGTCAATATACTGACTTAGGATTCTGGGAATTGAAGTCCCCCTGTGAGCTGTGTACCCCTTGTTGGGAACCACTGCCCTATGGAAATGCTCGCACAGTGAGCATTTCTATGGGGGTGGGGGGACTTGCATAATGAAAAATTTTTCACTATGCGAGTCTGACTCGCATAGCGAAAATATTCGCTATGCAAGTCGGATTTTCCCTATAGAAAACTCACATAACAAGCATTTCTATGGGGAAAACTCGCATAATGAAAAAATTCACTGTGCGAGTTTTTCCCCTTAAAAAGTTTATTATGCGAGTTTCCCCATAGGAATTTTCGCTATGCGAGTCTGACTCGCATAAGAAAAAACTCACATAGCAAGCAGCCGCGCAGAATGAATTAAATTTGTTATGTGAGGTACTATTGTACAGTATTAGAAAAATGTAACATTAACCAAACAAAACCAAACAGAAATAAGAGGAAAAAATAAGGAACTACAGTAAAACAATGCATAACGATTGGATCGGATAACGCTAAAATCGCATAACGTTAAGTAATCTGGGGAGGAGAATTGGATCGAATAACATTAAGGTCCTATGGGATGGATCGGATAACAACCGCTAAAGCCTGTACGCTTACAATGTATCTCTATGGAGCTTTAACGTTATCCGATCCATCCCATAGGATTTTAACATGCATCGGATAACACTAAAAATCGGATAACACCAAAACTTGTGGAACCAAGTTTTAGCGTTATCCGGTGTTTTACTGTATTGAGGAATTTGTTTGCCAAATAAATAATCAAGAGAGCAGCAGTCATCATATAGACCAAGAGTTCCTAATCTTTTCAAGTCGGGGGCTGGGTCACACTCCCTCAAACAGTTGTCGGGCTGGACTGGCAGTTTACAACAGCTGTAAATGAGTCCACTGCTAATTCCATCAGCAGCTGGAGCGAGGGCTGGATTGTTTTGTGTCATGGGCCAGATATGGCCCACAGGCTGTAGGTTGAGAACCCCTGGTGTAGACCAGGGGTCAGCAAAACTTTGTTCTCCAGGTGTTTTGGACTTAAATTACCAGAAGCCCATGTCAGTACACCTGCTGATCAGGGCTTCTAGAAACTGAAGCCCAAGAACATCTGGAGAGCCAAGTTTGAGGAACCCTGGTATAGACTGTCAGTTAAAGGACTTTTGCAGGCGTGGACCTGATAGTTTATTTCTTATTGAAAACCACTTATTTTCAAGTTTGATGTCCTAGCTTATCCTCTTGGAATCCTCTCTTATCATGGGACAGAGGATTACAATGAAGTAACTACACTGCATTTGAAATCCCTTCGTTATCAGAAAGGCATACACTGAAGCATTTCAAAGAAGAGCCACCAAATCAAGAAGCGGCCAGACACCTACCTCACTAACCTCTTAAAATTGATTCAAGGTTTAACATTACTTTTTAAAGTGCCATGAAGCAGCTGCAGGTGTCCACAACTGTGACAAAAATGTGTACAATGCATTTCAAATGAATTTAGGATGGCTGATATGATCAAGTTAAGCTTACCACTAAGCCCTCATGGGGATGCCACAATTCTACACAGATGTTTGCCAAATTACACTGAGCAAAGATGTCAGCATCCTATTTTTCTCAGCTGTAAACTGAGAAAAATAAAGTCCCTCGCTCTCACAGCTATAGAAATGGCTTTGAAATGTGAACAACAGCTTGTGAATCTTTTTGAAGTTGAATTAAATTACGGTAGCAATGTGTAGCACAGGAGTTCTCAACTTTTTAAAGCCTTTTTTTCATGCTCCCTCAGACAGCTTTGGGGGCTGGATGGCAATTCTGCCCTTCCTCCACCACATGGCACTTCCTGGTGTGATGGAGGCAGTGGGGCTCACATGAAATGGGGCCATAGGCCGCAACCAGCCCACAGGCCACAGGTTGAGGATCCTGGTGTAGTATGATGTTCACTCAAAAGAATGAATGCTAGCGTCACCATGCAAATGGCAGGAGAATCAAGGAAAATGGTGGAAACACAGTTCCTATAGCAAGTTACTCAAGACTTACACAAACAATAATAGGATACTGACCACTATTTTAGAAAGCACATTAAAATCTTCTTTTAAGGAAATTTAAATCATTCGCTACATGAGAAGTACTCTTCCTTGATTTCTAACCAATGTTTTCAACCTGGTTCTCATATCTGCTCCCAGCCCAGATAGGCAGAAAATGATAAGCAAATACTTATCATAGGAGAAATAAATAGTGGTTTCCTGTGTTCTGTGTTGAATTTCCCATATAGGGGAGCTGTGAAGTCCGGCACTTCAGAAGGGTGATAAGCCAAATGAGGCTGTACTGTGGCGCTTTTCTGCCACCCAAGAGATGTAAGACTGGCAGAGCTACCTTTAAAGCAAGAATATGAATAAATCAGTGCTCTCTAGGCGCAGAACCATCTATTCACACAAATGGGACAACTCCCTACCCTCAGCTTTCCTCGCACATTATTGGCACAGAACTGGGTACATGAGCATTAATATAACTTGACAGCTCTCCAAGACACTCCAAAGCCTCTCCCCGTGAGGTTGTGTGGGTTCACTAAAGCCCTATGAAAACTTAGTTCCTCCAGAATGTGCTGTTCCTGCTTCCCCCGCACCCCTTTAGCAGCTCTTCATCCATGTGCACAGAATGGGACTCTCAAAGTGAAGCATATCTTTCAGAAAAAAACATTCCTTCTCAGGCCTCCCTTTCAATCTAGCCAGGTTAACCTGCTATGATAATAGCAGATTATTCCTAAAACAATCGTCATGGCTGATCACCCCAATATTCAGAATTGGATACGGCACATATCTGCCACTGAAAGATATGCTTCACCCCAGAATTAAGGCCAGATTTTCATCACAAAATCAGGAAGTAAGGGGCCACCTTTAGTTTAAGATTCTTCCCTCGTAGCTGAGAAGTGAAGCAAATGTGGCCAAAGGGGGTCTGGTTGAGTGTAGACTATGACAAGTGAGCAAACTATTCCCATGGCTCGTGCTAGAGGTGTACTGTACTTGGATACAACACACATTTCCTTCTCAGACATGCTATTTTTGCAGGAGGAAAGTAATGGCAGAGGAAGCATGAATGCAGACTGAAAGTTATTTCCTACACACTTGCACATTACTTCTTCATTGGGCCATAGGAATGAATTTGATGCAGTATAATGAATTGTACTGCTATCTCCTGTTATTGCGAACACTGGTTTTCAAACTGATTTCCACGCTACCATGTAGTTCGAATAACAATTAAACAAAAATGTGCAGGAAAATAGCAAGAATATTCCAGAACAGGAGCTCTGAAACGGAAGGGGGGGGGGCCTGCAGAACAATCAGAAGTGTCTGTCTGTATTTATTTATTTTAATTGCAGAGACCAGAGTCATTATGACAAGGGCATCATTTAACAACCACACCCTAAAGATGAAATACAAACATGGGATTTCACAGGGAACCTGACCAAAGGCTAATGCTGGCAAACATTACATCCGATTGCTGCAGAACTTTATTTTAAAAAAACAAGACCATCCATCACCCATGAAAAGCAGGGCTGTGGCTATTAAAATTAGAATTATATACAACCTTTGATTTATAGAGAAGGGAAAAACCACATGAGTGATTCATGAAGACTGACAGCTATTTTCAAGTAACTTGTAAAGGGAGAAATTACTGGTGAAGCAGTGTCCTGAGGTGAACCTCCTGGTCAGTTAAATGCATCATCGTGCCCAATATATCTGGGAGATGATCTATATGCATTTTAAGAGTGATGAGGACTAAAATAGGAAGATTAACCCTATCTGTATTTTAATGCCTTGTTGCTCCCCCAAGTTGCTGCTGCTTGTGCTGCTACTGTTGGTGTCATTTCCACTTTTATATACCACTCCATAGTGGTAGTTGTCCCCCATCCAGACCATCACAGCCTCCAGGAACCTGGAAAGGATTTCCACTGCATCACTAGGGTCCCCACGGCCCGAGATATATAACTGGGTATCATCTGCATATTGATGATACCTCACCCCGTGGGTACGGATGATCTCACCCAGTGGTTTCATGTAGATGTTAAATAGGAGAGGTGAGAGTACCGAGCCCTGAGGCACACCATAACAAAGGGGCCTTGGGCTGGACACCTCACCCTCCAACCACACCGACTGGGTCTGGCCCCTCAGAAATGAGGAAAACCAGGACAACACAGTGCCCTGGATCCCCAATCCTTATGTATCTGTCAGGCTGGGAAAGTGGCAACATCTGAACACATGCTCCTAGACTGCCAATTTTATGACAACCTCAGATGTGACCTTATTGCTGCCTTCTCTCAGATTGAGTTGAATAATCACATGTTTAGAGACATGCTTTCAGATAGAACCACTGACCTGACAGCTGCTGTTGCCAGCTCAGTACAGCATTAGGCAGAACCTGCTACAGTGGGGACAGGTTAAAAACCAACAATAACAACTTTAATTTTGCACTAGTAATTCTATTTATATCCTACTAAAGCAATTGGTATCTACTATGTGCATTTTTAAAAAGACATTTTTATCCTTATTTTATAACTGCAAGTATAACTTTTAAACTGTTTTATGTGCTGTTTTATTCTTTTTAAACCAGATACCTGTCCCAAATGTAGCATAAATGTAAAAACTGATTTTATTCTGATTTTATGAATGTGTTTACGGGTGGATTTTGATGGTATTTCATGCACTTAAACCCTTTTTACTGTACTGGTCATCGACCGCAATAAAGTTTGATTGACTGATTGATTTGTCGCAATTTCCATCAACCTCAACAGGATCTTCCAGGAGCTGAGGCCAGGCCTGCCCTCTGTTTACTTGGGACACCTATGACCCAAGTTGGTAAATAGATGGCCGGACCACATTCTGTCCTACAGTTACTCCCCACGAATGTGGTCAGTTATAGAACTTGGAAGGGAATTTGTAACTAATTATTTCCTTCTGCCCCAGAATGAAAGATTAAAAGTATCAAGAAGTTGGAAAATAAAGTATGATTTTCAATTAAGTGAAAGGTACAACAACATTTGGAACATCCCTATTAATGACAACTTAATATGTAGCATTAAAGTAAAGAAGGGTTTGGCAAATAGAGTATTTTTATTGAAGTTAGGGGATAATTTATTGATTTTGTATTAATAAAGGGGAAGGGTTGTAAGTCAATAAATTTTAGAAGAAGCAATGGATTTCATAATTAAGAAGAAAAAGTTGGTCATATCTCCAAATTGTCCTAGTGGGAGAGCACATTTCAATTTATTGTATTGTAATTATTTTTATGTGGCTTTAAAAAAAGGTTGGCTCTGATGATTGAGGTTTTTTGTGCAAGTTATTAAATTTATGAGTCATAAAGTTTTTTATATTTTTATCCATGTATTTGTTTCTATTGTTATAAAATTAATTATTTAAAAATAAAGTACAGTGCCCAATTATATCAGACTACAATTGCAATTTGATGAGGAATAACTCTGCTGCTTTTACAGCATTTCTTCAACTTTTTAGTTTCTTCCATATCTATAAGAATGTGACCTCACTAAGCAGCAGGACTGAAATATAAACTGGTTCAAGTGCTGGTAGATGGCATGCCTTGTGCTGCTCCCTCCTGCTCTGTAGTAGGTATGCAAGTAATTATAATGTATATAAGGAGAGAGTGTGTTTTGGGACCAAGTGTTTTTACAAAACCATATTGGTGAATTATAGAAATCAAGTATTTTAGATATTGTTGACATACAGGGAAAGTAAATACTATATATACTCGAATATAAGCAGAATTTTTTAACACAAAAAATGAGGCTTAAAAAGGGTGAATCGACTTATTGAGGCACCCACTGCGGGGGTCCCAAGACACCCCCAGATTGAGCTGTGCTGACGATAAAGAAGATCGGGGAAGCAGGCACGCCTCAAACTGGCACGGAGAACTTTCTTGCTGCTTCTGGATTGAGACACGCATGCCTGGCTCCCTCCCCTCCTCTTGTGGGTGTATCTCTATAGCAATGGGATCGCAACAACAATGGAGGAAGGCACATTCAAATTGCCATGGAGAAAAAATACCGTACCCTTGCTGCTCTTGTTTATCCATTCTGTTGTTGGAGCACCTCTCTATCTGGGATAGTTTGCTGGAAGCATGGAAGAGTCTCTCAAAACAAAAGCAGCATGGGTCCCCCCGCCCACACACACAGCAATTTGAATATCCCTGCCTCTTCTGTGCTTGTCAGTCAGATCTTCTCTCTGGGAGAGTTTGCTGACTGACAAAAAACATGGAGGAGGTGCTTTCAAACCGTTGTGGAGAAAAAAAAAACCTTTCTAGCTGCTGTCTGGGTTACTTGCCCAAACCTGCTGCCCCATTGGACAGCCAAACCAGAAAGGGAAAGCCATGTTTGCTTGCCTTGAGAGCAAGAGGCTCTCAAGCCTAAAGTGACAATTTTTGCCTCAGCTCTATTGGCCCACATACCTCTTTACTCTGCAGTGCCCCCACTGGTTGGGTGGTGCTAATTCGAATATAGTAAAAAAATAAAAATAAACCATACCTGCACATTGCTGTAAACATTCTAAAAGCTGATGTCTCAACTTAATTTTATTTTCATGTAGAAGTGATTGAGGAAACTCACTAGCAGCTCCTGCATTTTCCACCCTCGACTTATACTCGGGTCAATGTATGTTGGTTTTCAGATAAAAATTATATACCTCAGCTTATATTTAGGTCGGCTTATACTCAAGTATATGCGGTATACCAAATGCATGAAGAGGAGGAGTAAGAAGGGGAAACATTTACTCAGATTTATGATGGTAACACCGATCTTAAACAAAGCTCAAGAATACATGTGTAACAGCTCATCACCAATTGCCAAATTTATTTTTTAAAAGAGGCAAAGTTCACACAAAGTGATTTTGCAACTTCAATTTCACACACAGGGGTTGTGACAAAACAACTCAAAGTGGAAAACCAACTTACAGCTTTTCACTTTGGGAAAAAGAAAAAACTCCACAAAGTAGCAAGTTTTCTATCACATTCCCACCTCATTTCACACAGAGACCAGTTCAATGGATAACGGATGCAATTAAATCACTGTACACTGATCTCAACCCACAAGCTGAAACAGTTTGTAAAGTAGATTTTCCTCCAAATGACAAAAAATCTGGTATTTTTGCATTCATGCAGGTTTAATATTGCTTTATAATATGAGTACAGTGGAGCCTCAGTTAACAAATAGCTCGGTTAACATAAAAATTGAATAACAAAAGGAAATCAATAGAAAATAGTGGCTCGGTTTAAGGAATTTTTTCAGAACGGATTAATTGGTTTTCAATGCATTCCTATGGGAAACTGTATTTTGGTTAACATATTTTGGTTTTCAATGCATTCCAATGGGAAATTTCATGTAATGCATTCCTATGGGAAATTTGGCTTAAGTAATTTTTGTTTTAAGAAACATCCCACGGAATGCATTAATTATGTTAACCAAGGTTATACTGTACAAGAATCACATTCATTCCAGGTTCCTAAAGTTTCCCACTCTGTTGCAGTTCAAGTGACCAGTTTTAGTAGATTCTATTAAAAAAAACTTAGGATAAAGCTAAATAAAGGTGTCCATCACACCTTTTTCCCACATTAAGAACGTGCAAAAGCTTTCAATCTATACCACAGAGACCAACATGTCAGCAATTCTCAATTGCTAACACATCAACATCCAAGATTACAAGAGCTTTGGTTAAACGCCGGCTTCGTCTCAGATTGTTACTCTTTCTTCTCTGCGGAAAAGGTTGAGTGTTATATTTTAAAGCACATCTTTCTTGAGATGTTATGTTCCCCAGCAGTTATCTCCTGGGGAAGAGAACATCCTTTGGAAAGCTACACTGGATTCCCCACGGCTCAGTACAGCAGTTAATCCATTTGGGCATTTGCTGAAAGCTCAAGTCCTGTAGGGACTGTGGTAGCTTAGTGGTTAAGACTCTGAACTTGATGACTGGAGATCGGCAGGTCAGCAGTTCAAGACCCAAGTGCTGCATGACAGAGTAAGCTTTCGTCTCTGCCCCAGCTCCTGTCAACTCAGCAGTTCAAAAGGGCAACCTTTACCTTTACCAAATCCACACAATGGCCCACCCATCAGCATCTTATCTTCCTTCTCTTTGTTGATGCAGACAGTCAATGTAGCAGGAAAGTACAGGTACTGCAGCTATGCCTGCTGTATTCACTCCTAACAATGTATGGGACATGACTATAAAGCAGGGGTGTCCAAACTGATCTGGCCTGTGTCACCAAATCATCCAGCCCTTGCTGCTCCCAGAAGTAGAAGTAAAATGTGTATGTGCAAAACACTGCTGTAAATGTACTCGTGGCTGTCGTAAGCAGGTGCATTTACGACAGTGTTTTGCGCATGTACAGGCATGTTTACTTCTGCTTTGAGGAACCACATGACCAAGCCCACTCAGCCACATGATCAGCCCAAGAAGTTTGGCCACCCCTGCTATAAAGGATAATAAAGCGAACAAAAGCATGAAAGCAATACTGACTATTCATGACCCAAGTGTTGGGTTAGAACTGAGAAAACCCAGTTTGAAAACTCAACTTTCTCATGTAACTCAATGGTGACCTTGGTGCATCTAACATCCTTTGGCTTGACCTACTTTACCAAAGTTGTACATTATTAGAAGACCCAGCTCTAGCAAAGCTAAGTAACAGGTTCAGTGCATAAAAACTGGAACGAATAGTATACCATACTTTCCGTTTGTTGGGGGGAAGCATCTGGACTTCTTATTCTAAGCTACCAGGAAAGCCATGTGTTAATTTTACCTAGTTATTTTAAAGCTCAATGGCACATTTAGTGCAGACAAAGAAAGCCTGGAGAGCAAGCTTAGAGAGCAGGCAATTCTCATTGTCATTTCAATAATGCAACTTTCAATACAGAGTCAAGCACCGTGTCCTATTATAAATGTCAATTACTGTATATTCACATCTTGACTTGTATATGATTTTCATCCTCTCTTCCTAACCGGAGCCCAACACATTTCACTCTGAAACCTACAGTCCTGGGACAAGGGGAGGCCACCCCTTATTGTCACAATGGCCTCAAGATCCCACTTAGGCTCTGACTAGGTTAGTCTACGTGCAGGCAGGTTGGCATTTACAACCAGTTGCATGGAAGAAATCTGCTGTTCTCTTTCTTTCAAAACTTGGATGGGCGCAGCCGGCCAGTATTTCTGCTACTGGTTCTGGTGAACTGGTGAGAGCCTGGTGATGCCCACCACTGTCTCACAGCTATACATTACTACTGGGAAGACCACTGCTTTTACTATGCAGATTTTGGTGGCAGGGTGATGTCTCTACTATGCACAGAACTTTGAAAAGTTACTTTTTTGAACAACAGTTCCCATACTTAACTCGCTCCTCTCTGAAAGTATGAAAGCTAAAAATTCAAATGTTCCTTTTAAACAGAGATTGACTCTTCAATCCCTGGAAGGGCTAAGAAGCTGGGGGATTTGTGGACCAGTCCTGGTCTTGGCAGCAGACTTGAGGAGTCCTTCCTGCCAAAATATCTAAGATTAATGCTTTGCCAGTGGAGATCTCATTTTTGACTGCCAGCCAGAAGGTCTTTTTATGTTCACATTTTTTGAAAAGCCACTGAACAGGCCAGTGATTTGCAAATTGGATTTCCCCCGCTTAATTATTCAGACAGCATTTAATCCTCCCCCTCCTAAAATGGAAATATTAATTCAACAGAATGAAAGAAATCAAATTACAAAGCAAAGCCACTGGGGTCTCCCCCCTCCATTCATCTCCTGATTCCTTTGCTTTCTGAACACTGCCATGCAAGTCACCACCCAGGAAAGTCTCATCTGGGCCAGAACTCTGAACAGAGCAATTTTGGTCAGCCCAGTGATCCCGAAAGAGTATACATAGAATGTGTCACAACATATTAGATTCCTAGTCCATCTACATTTCTCTTTCAAATAGGAGAGAGAGAGAGAGAGAAGATACAGCCAAGGGATATGAAGAAAAGGCAGCCCAAATGTCTAGTTTACTGAATAAAGACTGTAATAACACATGTTCCTAAGCAGTTGGAGACCTTGGGAAAATCTTATTACTCTGCAAATGCTACATTTGTTCTTGAACTGCAAAGCAATGAAAGCAACATAATACTCTGTCTAGGTATCAAAAGCAAAGCAAAGCAATCATATTTATATACCACCCCATAGTGCTCAGTGCACCCTCTGGGCAGTTTACAAGTTAATTAGCATTTTGCCCCCAACACGCTGGGTACTCATTTTACTGACCTCAGAAGGATGAAAGGCTGAGTCAACCTTGAGCCCTGGTCAGGACTGAACTCACAACCTCTTGGTTGCAGGACAGCAGTTTAACCACTACCAGTTAATATTGTAACAACACAAAATACACTTCTTCCATAACAACAACAATAATAATTGTTATTTACATTTATTTGATTCTTTGAGAACCGGTGTTTTCCATTAGAGCAGGGGTGGCCAAACTTTTCAGTCTGCGTGCCAGTCACGCTGAGCATGCCAGTCATGTGATTCCTCCCACCAGAAGCAGAAATAAAATGTGTGCATGTGCGCATAATGCACCAACACATGTGCATAACACTGCCATAAATTATGACAGCTGCAGGTCATTTATGGCAGCGTTATGGGCATGCACAGGGCATTATGCGCACATGCATGCATGTTTTACTTCCGGTTCCTAGAGTGGTGAGGGTGCTGTGGGCCGGATCTGTCCCACAGGCCATAGTCTGGGCACCCCTGCACTAGAGCGTTAGACCTCCTTGGACAAAAAAACAAGATAACGTTTGCCTCGGATAAAGCTAAAATTGGATAACGTCGGGGATTCTGAGGCAAACATTTGCACCACACAACGTAACATAATATAACATAACATAAACTACCGACCTGTATCCAATTTACCTTTCCTGAGCAAAGTTTTGGAGAAGGCAGTGGCACGGCAGTTACAGGAGATCCTGGATGAAGTGGATTACCTAGCCCCTTTCCAGTCAGGATTCAGGCCTGAATATGGTACGGAAACTGCACAGACCACGCTTGTGGATGATCTCTGGAGAGAGCGGGATGGGGGACATCCATCATTCCTGGCTCTTCTTGACCTCTCAGTGGCTTTCGATACTGTTGACCACGGTATTCTTCTGGGAAGGCTCCAAGGATTGGGGATCCAGGGCACTGTTTGGACCTGGTTTTCCTCATTTCTGAGGGGCCGGGCCAAGTTGGTGTGGCTGGAAGGTGAAAGGTCCAGCTCTAGGCCCCTTCAATATGTGGTGCCTCAGAGCTTGCTCCTTTCACCTCTCCTATTTAATATCTACATGAAACCACTGGGTGAGATCATCCGTTCCCACGGGGTGAGGTATCATCAATATGCTGATGATACCCAATTGTATATCTCAGCCTGTGGAGATCCAAGCGATGCAGTGGAAAACCTTTCTAGGTGCCTGGATGCTGTTAGCGTCTGGATGGGGGACAACGGGGTACAACTGAATCCCAACAAGACTGAGTGGCTGTGGGTCAGGGGTCCTGTGTTATGATGGGAGTTACCATCTTTGGTTCTGGATGGAGAGGTTTTGCCCCAAACAGACCCAGTGCGTAATCTGGGGGTTCTCCTGGATTTACAACTCCTGTTCAAAGAGCAGCTGGCAATCGTGGCCAGGAGGGCTTTTGCACAACTTCGTGTTATACGCCAGTTATGACTGCTCCTAGATTGAGACTCCTTGCTCATGATCACACACGCATTGGTCACCTCCAGACTTGACTATTGTAATGTGCTCTACATGGAGTTGCCCTTGGTGAGCATTCGGAAGCTGCAACTGATACAGAATGTGGCTGCCCGAGTGGTGATGAGGTACGGGCGTCCCTAGCCTCTCTTCAGAATGCCCCCCCTGGCCTGGATCGTTAAGCCCCTTACCGATCCAGGCAGTGGTTTTTCCTAGCCACTCTTCAGAAATCCACCTCCTGCCTGGATTGCTAAGGGGTTTAGCCATTCAGGTGGGGGCCCCTTCTGAATAGAGGCTGGGGAAAAGGTCCCCAGCCTCTCTTCAGAACACCCCTCCCTGCCTGGCTCACTAAGCCCGTTCTTTCCCCCAACCCCAGCACTGATGTCAGCTTGGGATCAGCCCTGGGGTTGGGCAGAAAGGGAACAGGGCTTTTTTTAACTTTGTGTGATCAATGCATCACACAACATTAAAAACCAGTTAACATTTTGACTTGTGGAACCAAGTCATAATGTTATCTGAGGTACTAGTGTATAAACATAACAAGTGAACAAACTGAAATAAATCATTTCCATGAAACTGAGATTGTGATGCTGTTGACATTGCCAAGGAAGAGATGTATAGCAGTGTGTGTGTGTGTCTATGTACGTGTGTGTGCGCGCACGCACACACACTCTTTCTTTATATTAATTGCAGGCACAGAATGAAAGAGTGCCATTTCACGCAGAGCAACTGTCAATTTTTCAGGTAGAGTGCTGGAATCTAGCTGTCTATTGGATGGAAACACACCTAGCAGCAGGCGGTTTAGTGCCTACTTTAAAATGTAAGAAGTTATATTTTAATGTTAAAAGCTTTTGGATGTACTATACTTAAAGTTGTTATCTGAATGCCTGAATCTGAGAATATTTATGCAAAATCACATTAGAGCTAAATGTACACCTACACAAAATCATCGGTTGGTCTATCAGAAAAAGGCAGCAAGGTTATGCAGTGACGTTGTACTTTGCATATGTATAATAGAGAATGGCCCTCAGTGGTAAAGCAACAACACTACAGGCTGTAGGACCAATTTTAAAAGGATCAAACAGCCAATGACTGCAAAACTTCATTCTTCCTAGGGGGCCTTTCAAATACCACATGACCTAAAACAGGCCACTTTTTTACTACCACCCCCGTAACTTTATGTGACCTTTGACCGACATCCCCCCCCCAAAAAAAAAATTACGTGGTTTCTCCATTCCCCCTGATTTGAAGAGAAATGGCAGAAGTATGGCGAACCCGGAGCCTGAGGACGCCTGCCACCCCACCCTCGGACTTCCACCTGACCGGGGTTTTTTTAAAAAAAATTTGGAGTCATGTGACTTCATGCCGGAAACCCCCCCCCCCTTTTTGTGACTTTCCATGACTTTTGGTCGACCCCCTCCTCCCCTTCCAAAATGATCACATGGTACTTGAAAGACTGCCATTGCCAGAGTAAATAACACAAAACTTTTTTTAAAGTAGTACTGGTATAAATGCAGCCCTTGCGCAAAACATCCTTCCCATCTTTCTAATTCTGTTTCCATTTGCCAAAATCTCTATGTGACTGGCTGGTCTCAACCTGTAATTAAGATTACAGATCTCAATTACAAACCACTTTGGTCTGCAAGGATATAGCTAGAACATCCTTTATTTCTTTAGTATTAAGGAGGCAGTTGTAAACCAGGAACAATAAAACTTCCATTGGGTGCCAAGAGGAATATCAGAATGCTTTGAGATAAATGTGAGGCTGAAGGCTGCCAAAACTAGCTGCTTTAGAATTAAAGATTTTTGAAAACCCAAAAAGCATTATGTCCAGAGCAGGTTGTCTCGTACATATCTTTGCGATGTAATATGATGAACCTTCTCCCTTCATCAACCTTTGATTAGGCTAATGAGAGAAGAAATCAATAATCCAATCCATTCCAATCCAATTCACTGATGTAACATTTCTTGAAATTTTGAAATGTCTAGAAAAAGGGTTTCTCTGGCAGTGGCAACCTGAGAACAGAAAACTGGGAGAAACAGGATGATACGGTATACTTTCCCACTTCTACTGCACTTAGCAATGCTAAAAGGACAGGTTTCACTTACCAGTAACTGTCGTTCTCCGAGTATGTTGTTTGGGGATTCACACTGATGGGTTCTGCGCCTGCGCTGAATCCGGAGCGGAGCTGGAAAGCTGATTGGATAAAGAGTTTTGAATGTGGGACCGCCCACCATGCCCAACCCCTTTAGGCGCCATTTCGCGCTCTCCCCTCAGTTTGATATTAAAGCTGCCCGCTAAGCCTAAGGCCATCTCAGGCCGGCAGCCCTGAGGGGAGGCAGGGTTGGGTTGTGTGAATCCCCAAACAACATACTCGGAGAACGACAGTTACTGGTAAGTGAAACCTGTCCTTCTCCTTCGTGTTGTTTGGGGATGCACACTGATGGGTGACTAACAAGCTCACTTACTTGGATGGTGGGCAGCCGGCGTCCTGAGATGTAGGAGAGCGCGATGGCATCATGGATGGGCGGTCATCAGCGAAGAGGATCGGAGACCAGCCGTCAGGATGGACCTGCCCCGTCTGACATCAGGGGCGGACCTTGTATCAACCCGGTAGTGGGTGATGAAGGTGGAGGACCTGGACCAAGTGGCAGCCTTGCAGATATCCTCCATCGGGATGCCCTCTAGGAATGCAGTGGAGGAAGCCAGTGTCCTGGTGGAGTGAGCCCGGACATGAGGCGGAGGTGGCAGGGATGACATCTGATAGGCCAGGTAAATGGTACCTGAGATCCATTTAGATAGTCTCTGGGCAGACAGAGGCTGTCCCTTAGTCTTGCCACCATAAGCCACAAACAGTTGTTTTGCTCTCCTGAAGGACGCAGTCCTCTGGGTGTAAAACAGCAAAGCCCTCCTGACATCCAACGAGTGCCACACTCTCTCTTGTGGAGACGAGGGATTCAGGAAGAATGCTGGAAGCGTGATGGCTTGGGCCAGGTGAAATTCAGTCAGGACCTTGGGCAGGAATGTCAGATCTGGGTGCAATACTGCCCTGTCAGGGTAGAACTTGAGAAAAGGAGGGTCAGACCGAAGGGCTGCCAGCTCCCCTGCCCGTCGGGCAGAAGTGATAGCTACAAGGAAAGCAGTCTTGTAGGAGACAAATTTAATGTCCA
Source organism: Furcifer pardalis (assembly GCA_030440675.1). NCBI lineage: Eukaryota > Metazoa > Chordata > Lepidosauria > Squamata > Chamaeleonidae > Furcifer > Furcifer pardalis. Next base: position 101,697,951 of record CP126896.1, on the reverse strand, counting down.
CCGAAGCCATGGGTTCAAAGGGTGCCTTTGTGAGTGCGGTGAGCACTGTAGTGAGGGACCACTGAGGGGGTGGTATCTTCACTGGAGGATAGGCGTTGCGTAGCCCTTGAAGGAATCTTTTAACAGTTTTGTCTCTGAAGGCGGAGGACAATACTGAAGAAGGTGGGGCCTTGGCGACCACAGCAGCTAGGTGGACCTTTAATGATGAATGTGCGGATCCCAACTCGGCGAGGTGCAGGAGGTAGGACATGACATCCTGCAGGGATGCGGAGTCCACGGTGCGGTCGCTGGATGCTAGGAAGTCAGTGAAGCGACGGTACTTGGCATCGTAGGACTTCCGTGTGGAAGGTTTCCTTGACAGATCAAGGATCCGTGCTATGTTGGGCGGATAAGCCAGGCCGTCAGGTGTAGGCTCGGCAGATCGGAGTGAAGGATCCGACCGTCTTCCATGCGGAGGAGATTCGGATCGGTGGGTAGGCGGAGACGATCGCAAGCCAGGGTTTGAAGTAGTGGGAACCACGGCTGGCGCGGCCAGGACGGGGCAACCAGGATCGTCCAGGCGTTCTCCGCACGGATCCGTATCAGGACCCGTTGGATGAGAGGGATCGGTGGAAACATGTACAGCAGTTCCTGGTGCCACGGCACCATGAAGGCATCGCCCTCCGATCCGTGGCCGATCCCCGCTCGGGAGCAGTAACGGCGGCACTTGGAGTTGGTCTGTGACGCGAAAACGTCTAGGGTCGGTGTGCCCCACCGTCGGCACAGGCGGTCGAACACCGATTCGTCCAGTTCCCACTCGTGCATCGCCGTCCCTTTGCGGCTCAGGGAGTCTGCATCGGAGTTCAGGGTGCCCTGGATGTGGACACCTATGGGGAACACATGTACCTTCAGGCACCACTCCCACATCTGGACGGTCAGGTAGAGGAGGGAGAGAGACTTGGTCCCTCCTTGCCGGTTGAGATAGGCTAGTGTCGTGGTGTTGTCCGAGGCGATCTGCACCACACTGCCCGCGATCGACGGTCTGAAGGACCTCATCGCCTTCCACACCGCTAGCAGCTCGAGGAAGTTGATATGGTGGTCGGCTTCCTCGGGTGTCCATATGCCGTGAATCCGTAGTCCGCGGCAGCACGCACCCCATCCGTGGGTGCTCGCGTCGGTGGTGACTTGGATGGACGGTGCGGGAAGGGTGAAGAGTCTCCCCGCGGTCACATTCTGGTCCATTGTCCACCAGTTTAACTGGTCTCGGAGTTCGGGAGTCGGTGTGAGCCACTTCCCGAGGTTGTCGTGGGTGCCGTTGAAGGAGGAGAGGAACCACGACTGGAGGGAGCGCATCTTGAGTTTGGCGTGCGAGACCACCGCCGTGGTCGACGCCATGAGTCCTAGCAAACGGAGGGCGTCCCTCGCACGGACCCGACGTCTGCCCTGGATCCGTGCCACCACTGTGCGGATGTCGAGCAGACGTTTGGTTGGGGCGTAGGCTCTTAGAGCCATAGAGTCTAGAACGGCTCCGATGTATTCTATTCGTTGAGTGGGGGTCAACTGGGATTTCTTGAAGTTGACCCGCAGACCGAGGCTCTGCATAAGGGCGAGGCAATGTGCAACGTCGTCCTTGGCTTTTTGTTGGGTCGGGGAGCAGATCAACCAATCGTCTATGTACGGGAACACCTGGACGCCTTGCAGTCGCAGATGAGCAGCCACCGGTGCCATGCACTTCGTGAATACCCTCGGAGCGGTGGAGAGGCCGAAGGGTAGGCATGTGTACTGGTAGATGTTGCCGCCCACCTGGAATCGGAGGAAACGACGATGTTCCCTCCTGATGGACACGTGAAAGTAGGCGTCCTTCAGGTCGATGACGGTGAACCAGTCCCCGTGGTTGATCAGCGGGAGGATGGAGTGAAGGGTTACCATCCGGAACTTCCTCGCGTCGATATGGTTGTTGAGAAGACGGAGGTCCAGGATGGGACGTGCCCCCCCGTCTTTTTTGTCCACAAGGAAGTATCGGGAGAAGAACCCTTCGTGAGACTCCGACGCTGCGACCGGCTCTATGGCGCCCTTCTCTAGGAGAGCTGTTAGTTCCTCCTGGAGCGGTGGGGATGGATCGGTGATGCGGATCCGTCCGACAGTAGGGCATCTCTCGAACTCGATCGCGTAGCCAGAGTCTAAGATGGTTAAAACCCATCGGTCTGTGGTGATGGCAGACCACGCCGATAGGTAGTCGGAGAGGGGGCGGTAGGGTAGAGTCTCGGTCACGGAAGAGTCAAACACGTTGTTTGCCCTTCCGTTCCGTACGCTTGCCAGTCTGAGGCCGTTGCTGGTAGCGTGGACGGTTGGGTTGTTGGCGCTGCCGGTAGGGCTGGTACCGGGAGTAGTCCCCTTGTCTCTGTGGCGGGCGAGGTTGATAGGATGGGCCCGCCTGAGACGTCGACGGCTGGTCCTGATGGTAACGGCCGGACCCACGGTGTGGAGGGCGGAGCTGTTTTATTGTGGCGTAGTCCCCTTTCAGCTCTCCCAAGGAGGTGTCGGTCTCCTTGGCGAAGAGGCCCTCGCCATCGAAGGGGAGCTCCTCCACGAGCCGCTTGACATCGTCCTGCAGGTTAGCCGAACGGAGCCAGGCGTGGCGACGGAGCTGGATGGCGGAGGCCAAGTTTTTTGCCTCCGACTCGGTGACGTGGCGGCCGGTGCGGATTTGCTGGAGGGAGAGGTGGTTGCCCTCCATGCAGAGTTTTTCAAAGTCCGCTTGTCGATCAGGTGGCAGTAGGGACTTGAACGACTCCGCTTGCTCCCAGAGTCGACACTGGTAGCCTCCCATGGCCGTCGCGTAGTTGGACGCACGGAAGGACAAGGAGGCATTGGCGTAGACCCTCCTGCCCAGTGCGTCCAGCTTCTTCCCCTCTTGGGTCGACGGGATGGGAGTGCTGCTGATCGGCGTCCGGTGTTGGGAGCCCTTGACCACTCGGGAGTTCGGTGCCGGGTGAATGTGCAGAAAGTTGGAATCGTCCAGCAGTCTGTACATAGAGTCCACTCTGTTGGATACGGAGTGCGAAGAGACCGGCTTCTTCCACACCTCCTTGGCCGCTTTCGCAATCTTAGGGAGCAGTCCGAGGCGGACGGGGACCAACTCCTTGCGGTCGGCCAAGCCGCAGACGACATCCTCACAGTCGTCCGGGGGAGCCTCCGCCCGAATCCCAAGTGTGGATCCGAGGCGAGTGATCAGTCCGGTGTAGGTCTTCAAATCCTCCGGCTGGGATCCGTGGACGGCGCCGATGTTGTCGTCCGGGGACTTGTCGACCGCAACCGGCGGTGGCTGATGCTGCTCCTCCTCCTGATCCGACGAGTCGGAGTCTCCTGACCGCGCCGAGACGCTGGGCGGTGGCAGGTAGACCTCGGGGTCCGAGTCCGACCAGTACGGCCTGGCGGATCTCGGATCGCTCCCCGGCAAAGGCAGCTGGTACGGAGGGAGAGAGGCCTCCGACCGCGCCTGTTCCACCCTCTGCCGCTTCGGTGCGGGGCCCTCCTCACGGAGCGGTGGTGCTTCCGTGGCTGGTGGTGAGGGCAGAGGGCGCTCCCACGGTGTCGTCTGCGGGCCGTAGAGCTCGGTGTGCAGTTTCCGCACCATCGCCTCGATGTACGGGGCGATGAGGCTCAACTGGGGCGGCGGTTCGGTAGCCGGACCAGGAACCACGGAAGGACTGCGGAGGGAGGAAGACCTGTGCGGTGGTACAGGTGGAGGAGTCTCCGGCGGCGGTGGAGGGCTGTGGGCCCTCTCCGGCGTGGCGTCCCGGGCCTCGGTCGACATCCTACCCGGCGTAGGTGGAGCTGCGACCGGGGCGGATGCTAGGGAGCGTGGCGGCGAAAGTTGAGCCGGTGCCGGGGTCGGAGGAAGAGAAGACGAAGAGCTACGGCGCTTCTTTTTCTCTTTTTTATCCTTCTTCTTCTTCTCCTGCTCCTTCTTCCGCCTGAACAGTTCAGAGGCCGAGGGCCTGGAAGAAGAAGCGGAGGTTGAAGGAGCAGACGTGGAAACGGCCTGCTCTGGAGCTGGGGGAGCCGGTGGTGCCAGTGCGGCCTCCATGAGGTAGGCTTGAAGGCGGTACTGGCGGTTCTTGATGGCGGCCTTCGAGAAGCCGCGACAGACTTCGCAGGTCTGGACCTGGTGACTCTCCCCGAGGCAGCGAAGACAACGCACGTGCCCGTCCGAGCTAGGGAACTTTCTCTTGCAGGACGGACACTGCTTGAACGCTGCCGCTGAGGCCATCCACCGAAGTAGATGGCCGAAGAGAAAAAATTATCCCGGCCGGGAGGCCCCGACACGAGATGTTGGTCTTTTTTTTTTTTTTTTTTTTTTTTTTTAAACGGCGGCTGAGGGCGAGCCCCAGCCACACGAGGACCAAGGGAACAAGTCCCCTAGTCCGAGAAAAATTGTAAAGTAGGAAAAATTGGAAGATTCTGAGACAATCTCAGCAAAGTACTCACAGCTTTTTTTCCAGGCTCCTGCTTGCGCAGCGGAAAAAAGCAAACTGAGGGGAGAGCGCGAAATGGCGCCTAAAGGGGTTGGGCATGGTGGGCGGTCCCACATTCAAAACTCTTTATCCAATCAGCTTTCCAGCTCCGCTCCGGATTCAGCGCAGGCGCAGAACCCATCAGTGTGCATCCCCAAACAACACGAAGGAGAACTATAATTCTAGGAACAGGCACAGATTTTGTTTTAATTTGATCTGCCTTTGGAAACTCAGCTGAGTTGCTATGCTAGAAATCTTTTAATGAGGTGAAGGCTGTCCTTTCTTTTATTGTTTCCCAATGATGTCATTATTACTCTTTTAAGTTTTAATTATACTTGTTTCGTTTAACTGTGTTATTGCTAACCATCTGGAATGGCATTCTTTGAGAGAAAGGCAAGATATAAATGCAATAAACTATTTTGGTATCTTGCTGTTATGTGCCATCAAGAAGGAACCAAATTATAGTGTCCTTAATAGTGCTTCTGATGTAAGCAAGCTATTTAAGGAGTGGGTTTTACCAGTTCCACATCTCCAGTGTGTTTCCATGGCTCAGTGGGGAATTGAACCCAAGTCTACTCAGTCCTAGTCTATCATGTTATTCACTATCTCATACTGACTATAATTTGTTATCTTAGGTACACAAACTATATTATGAATAACTTGACACGCACCTAAAAGTATCACGTTTAGCTCTATTAAACCTAAACACATAGTTGAATTATTAGTCAATGTTTGCTATTCCAAAAGTTCTTAGATGCATTTTTAAATGTTTTTAAATTGTGTTGCACATGGAACTGTTAAGTTGTACAGCCTATCTTAATCTTTTGACAGTTTATCAGGGAAGTGCAGCTTCAGGGCTTTTTTCAAGACAGAAGCAATAATGCAAACTCTCAGAACACCAGGGCAATTCAGAGGGATTCGTGTAAATGTTGATTTACCATTCAACCACTAATTCAATGGGTCTGCCCCAGCTGGGACTAACAACTCGATTTCGGTCAAACTGAATCAATATATAGTCAGAATTGATTATGATTATGTGATATTCTGACTTACAGTGACTCTTTGCAGGGTTTTCTAGCAGCGAGGAACTAAACTCCTACCCCCTGGCTTTGCAACCGGACACCTAAATCACTAAAGTAACCAGCCAACACAGTCAGAAAGAAGCATCACAAAATACGATAGTGTTTACTCCCTGGTAAGTGTGCATAATATCGCCATCAGATTGAAATTATGCCACATGCTGCTGCTGTATCAGAAACAGAGAAGGGTGGTGGTGGCTTAGTCTCAATAGTTCTGCTGATCCATTCAGTGTGGAAAACCCTACGAACAGACTGCAAATACTTCAAATATCAAGACTTGGGGGAAATCAGGCTGAACAATCTTGTAGGTCTGAAAGAGTACTTACGATATACCCAGAGTTCTTAAATACTGAACTGTAGGGCATGAGTTAGATGCCTGTAGCTCTTCAGATGCTGCTGAACAGCTTTAACTACAACTTCCACCAGCCTTTAATACTGGTCAGAGTGGCTGGAGATGTGGAGATCTGTAAAGGGTTTTTTTTTTACAGCTACAACTCCCAGAAATCCCTGGGTAGCACACCTAGTGGTACCATCTTGTCCTTGGAAATCTGGGAATAATAGTCTGAAAACACAAATTCACACAAATGTGATGAAAACAGAGGTCGGAAAGAAACCGAACTACGTTCTGAGGACAACCTGAACTGGAAATGGAACCACGGACAGCTCCGAGTAGAACTAAGAAACTGAGTCTGAATAAAGGCACTGAGGGGGGGAAACCCAGTGCAAATGCAGACTCTGCGCAGCTCTCCCCCTGGTCTTGACTGGGGAGAGCGAGGACACCTGCGCTGGGCTGGCAGCTTTAAGAAGGGGCCGTTGCTGCCGCCCCTCGGAACTGAATATTGATTATGGACTGTATCCTGATTGTATTGTGGTTATATTTATTTTGTTTTGCTACACTGTATTTTATATTGTATCATTATTGAACTGTTATATTGTATTTAATTGTATATTGTGAGCCACCCTAAGTTGGTTTTCACCAAGTAGGGCGGCATATAAATTGAAATAATAATAATAATAATAATAATAATAATAATAATAATAATAATAATAATAATAATAATAATAATAATAATAATAATAATAATAATAATAATAATAATAATAATAATAATAATAATGACTAACCAAAAATGTTGAAAAGGAATTGGGAGGAAAATAATTTTTATGAATACTGGAGTTGAGTTTAAGTTCAGATGCAGCCACAGGCTGTGCAATTGTCTACTACAAGACTCTACATCTTCTAAACCCACTCGCCCTGAATCATTGCACAAGAGTTGGATGAAGGACCAGGTTGAGAACTTCTTAAAACCCAAAGAGTGGACATAGTAAACTATAAAATCGTAAAGCAACTACAGTAAAACCTTGACTAATGAAAAACTCGCAACACAAAAGGAAATCCTGGAAATATAATGCTTCACGATACATTTTTTTTTTTGAGATACAAAATTTTTGAGGGGGTCTTCCAGCGGTTCCCATGGTGGGTGTTCAGAACATTTCTGCTCTGTTTTTGGAATTTTTCATCATGTTTTGTCACCGCCAGAAGCTCCCCCCCGCCAACAGGAACTACCGAAAATCCCCCCTTTTCTGCAACAACTGATTTTTGGGGACTGTTTGGCAATTGCCAAAGCTGGCAACTAGAGGCCGCTGTCGGAAATGTGCCGAATATGCATTGGAAACCAAATAAATATGTGCCGGAGGTCAGAAAAAAGCAAAAAAAAAGTATTTTATCTGTTCAAAATGCTTTCTAAAGTGCACTTTGGAATTTTTTGCTGTGTTTTCACCACTTTAGAAAGAGTTCTGAACAGCTAAAAGATATTTTTTGGGCTTTTTTTCTGACCCCTGGAACACATTATTTGGTATTTAATACATTCCTATGGGAAACCACACTTCGAGATACGAATTTTTGGGATACGAAAAAACCCAAGGAACAAATTAATTTCATATCTTAAATTACCACTGTACATACAAATATGCTTTGCACAGAATCAGACTACTGGTCTTTCTTGCCCAATACTACCATCACTGACTAGCAGCAACATTCTTGAGGTTTCAGAGAAGTTTCTTTCCCAAGCCTTACTTGAACTTTAGACCTTCAACATACAAATCATGTCTCCCACCACAAATTTAAGCACTTGCTTTAAGTAAACTATCCACAGATCACTAGCCTCAGAAGTCTGTACAACCAGCTTTCAAGTTCCATTTGGTAAAGAATATAGCAAACATGTATTCACATTTGAATAGGAAACTTTTAAAAAGAAAAGATGGAGACAGAAATAGGATACTACACATGTTGCTGATGTTTGCATTCAATGGATCCCTTTACTCATTCAGAAGCTTCATCACTGTCTGCTAGCTGAAATTCTATTTATTTTTTCTAATAGGCTGTGTTTAACATCAGCCTTGGTATTAATGCATGAATCTGAACAACAACAAAAGTTTTCTACTCACCTGGCCATTTGTTTGTATGCCTCTTCAGCAACGGCAAAGATATGGGGATCCATGTCCCCCATGTTTTGGCCACTGTATGCATAGATAACATCTTGTCCGTAGATTGGCAATTGTTCATACGGATTAATGGCAACTAGAACAATACCTTTAAAAACAAATAAACAGGTGGACGGTTAATGCCACACGAGTAATACCGGTACTTAAATAAGAATCACTGATGTATGCCACTTCAATTCATGAATTACTTTTCAACACATCTCTACCCTCAAATCCACAGATTAAAAATTATGGTTCTAATTTAGTTAGTTATTATTTATTTCCTATCATTTGGCTACCACATTGGAAGATGCTGAAAAGACCTCTAAACTAAAACTCAGCTGCCACATGTAACATCTACCCAACAAAGCAAGACTTCATAGTTTCCACTATAGCAACCTAAACTGCTGAAGAGGCAAGTTGCCCTTCTGTTTAAATGTAAACGAAAATGGAATGTTTTTTCAGTGTACACTCAATACATAAGTATTCTTAAGGCATCTTCCTCAGGTATCTTCCATTATTTCCAATTTAGGTCAGACCTAAATCAATATATAAGCATCCACAGAATAAATAAATGCATTTTAAAGTTTAAAGGGTTCAAAAAACTCTTCTGAGAGACATGGTAAGAACTGCATCCTTCCTAAACCTGGTTGAAAGCTGGTTTACAAATCCTGCTTTGTTTGGGTGCAATAAACTAGGACAGGGGTCTGCAAACTTGTCTTTCCAGATGTTCTTGGACTTCAATTCCCAGAAGCCTTGATCAGCAGGTGTGCTAAAGCGATTGGGCTGCACAAAACAAAACTCAACTCATGCAAGGTCTGGCTTAATCAACCAAGATTTCTATCTTATGAGTCAAAACAGTGACCACATCTTTTCTCTTGAGGTTGGAAGAATTCTATTTTTGCAATGCAACTATCAGTCATGAAATACTGAGAGCTGCAGTTTTAAAAGTACCTTTTCAAATTTACTGCCTCTGAAAACCCTTCCTTTCTCACCCACCCCTAAACTAACATTCTTTAAGAGATAGCACATTACTACACTTACCGCAATATGTGTAGATGTGGTTTGATTCCAGGAATCGGACTTTTAAGTTGTGGAGGACTGCAGGCTCATGGAGGTAACTTAAAGCTGTCAGGTCATTTTCCCCTACCAAAATATCTGGATTTCGTAAGAAGGGAAGCTTGTTGGCTTTAGGGTCAATAGGATAGTCTTGGATCTGAAATGATAAAGAAGAACGATTAGTCGCAAAAGAGTTGCAAGAATTGGCTACTTACCTGTAACTGTGGTTCTTCAAGTAGTCATTTGTGAAGACACATACAGTATATCGGTGATTTTGGGCCTTTACAAAACTTGTTAGAACACTCTCAAACAGCCCTTCCCCACTGCACAAGTCTCTGCACCTAATGGTTACATCTCAGTCATGTCGTGTGTGTCCCCCATTCCACCCACCCACCCAGTTTGCCACAGTCTGGGAAATGAAACAGTAATATGGTAGACTGAAGGAAAGATGGGTGAGTTGTGCAAATCTACAAATGACCACTCAAATTAGGTAACCTGTTCTTTTTCCCCCCTGTTGCCTCTGTGAATCACACATATTGGTGACTGGTAACTTCTCTTATTAGGGGCTGTGGTGGCTTATCGATTAAGATGCTGAGCCTGACAAACGGAAGGTCAGCAGTTCAAGACTCGAGTGCTGGATGACAGAATGAGCTCCCATCTCTGACCCAGCTCCTGCCAAACTAGTAGTTCAAAAGCAAGAAATTCCAAGTAGATAACCAGGTACTGCTTCAGCAAGAAAGGTAACAGCATTCTTTGCACTCCAGTTTCTATTCTGCCTGCCCCATGACCATGGAAATGACTACAGATGCAGACAGCACTGGCTCTTTGGCTGTAAACAGAGATGAGTACCACCCCCTACAGATGGACATGACTGGCTTTCGAGCAAGAGAGAACTTTAATTTTATCTAAGCTCTCTTGTTGGCTGATAGGATGTCATGCAAAGACAGATGAAATCACTATTCTCCAAAATGCAGCATCTATTTTTGGCCTGATGTTCAACCTGTTGTATTTGATGAATGTTGAGGGTTGAAACCATGTTCCTCCTCAGCAAATGTATCCCAGTGGACTCTTCTGTAGAGGCAGAAATAGCCCTCATCGAGTGTTGTGTCAGTGTTACAGGAGTTAGTCTTTTTGCTAACTGGTAAGAAAATAAGATCATACTCCAAAGTCACATTAGGGCATGATCTGCTCACCCAACTTCAAACCCTGATCGCTAACAAGTGGTTAAGAAGCTTGCTGTGTTAGCTGGAAGGCTGGCAAATCAGCAATTTGAGATCTGGGTACTGCATGACAGATTGAGTGCCCATCTCTGTCCCAGCTCTTAGAGACATGAAAGGAGCCTCATTTTGGCATTCCCTGAGTGAAGTTTCTTCCACAAAAATCCTTTCAACACAGAATAATTTCTGACACAAAATTATTATTTATCTAACAAATAGTATGTTAGGTTTTTGGAAGTGCCTAGGTCTTGAGGTATAAAAAGCCTGGGCTGTGCAAACATACAAATAAAGATAGAAAGGAAGCCAGAAATGGGGGGGGGGGGCTGATTAAGGAGAAAGAATGAAAGGACATATAGGGAAGATAATAATCTTATCCTTGTGAAAGAAAAGGAGGCCATGGTGAAAGGAGGATGATTCACTTGCTCTTCACACTGATGCACAAGCCAGTGGAAACACAGACAAGACTTAGGTTTGCTATAGTGGTTTCATGAGCTGGTTAAGTACTAGTGAAAGTTAACACTGGGAAGTACAGATCGCACATTGGGAAAACCATTCTGCAGGTCTTGAAGAAATCTCTTGAGAGTAGGAGTCTTGAAAAACCAGGGCGCTTTAGAACCAGGGGGCTAACTTGTGTCTATAGTGGACAGACAGACTCTTATAGATGACTGGGACAGGCCACTCTCGTTTAAATGTAAAACAAAACACAACTGTCTGTGCAGCTTGTATAAGATCAGATATGCCAACTGAATGAGCAAAAGATAAGAACCTTAGCCACTTCTAGGGAAAGGTCGCTCTTGCTCGAAAGCCAGTCGTATCCGACTCTAGGGTTCAGTGCTCATCTCTGTTTATAGCCAAAGAGCCAGTGCTGTCTGTGTCTGCAGATAGTTTCTGTGACGGGCATGCCTCAACATCAGAGTGTACAGAATGCTGTTTATCTTCCTACCAAAGTGGCACCTATTTATCTACTTGCAATTTCTTGCTTTCAAGCTGCTAGATTGCAGGAGCTGGGACAGAGATGGGAGCCCACTCCATTGTGCAGTACTCAGGAATCAAACTCCAACCTTCATCAAGTTCAGCATCTTAACCACTTGAGCCAGCGCAGTACCTTATGCCTGTAATTAAATCTGCTGGACAGTTTTCTGGACTTATGCATGACTCTCCTTAGCACTGAAGAGTTTTCCACACTGTCAGCTTCAGGCCGACTCAGTCTGGATGGTGAATTGCCCTTCTGCTCTGAGAGAGTAAGTGAGAAATCAGTGACAGTTTGTAAGTGTCTTACACCATCAATTTCAACCTTGCAAAACAAGCTTGGCATGGACACCATGGAGCTATCAAGATCTTGCTGGCCTTTTCTTGGCAGAGTTTCCCTATTACCTTGTGCAGCAGGGGAATTGGCAGGAAGAGATAAGAGAAGGTTTCTCAAGCAATGAGGCATGAAGGCATCTCCTAGAGAGCTTTTTCTGCAACATGCCTTGGAATAAGGATTCAGGCATTTTTTGTTGTTCAGGGTAGTAAATAGATCTAAACATGGTTGGCCCCATTACTTGAAATCTTGTGGAAGATAGTGATAGCTAGCACCCACTCATGCTCCTGAGTTACCTGTATGCTCATGCTGTTGGCACCACTCCTAGATTAACCATCAGGAACAAAAGAAACATGGAGTGTGTTCCACTCTACCCGTTTACGTCATACATGATGGTGTTGTTGTGAGTAACTACTAGTACTATCTTGCCTGAGATAATTGCTTAACATGCCTCAAAGGACTTCATTACCCAAAGATGGGTAATGTGTTTCAAATTCATGCAGAAAACCATCTGCCTGCACACCATTATATGAATTGTCCCCACTACCTAGAAATGTGCTTTTTAAAATTTTTATTCATTCCCACTAGTTGCTATACTGTTTATTCCTTGATTGGCCAGACATTCAAGGGATTAATTCCTGTTGGTCATAACTTTCTTTCTATTCCTTTTGCTGCTGCACTATTCTTCTCCAGGTTTGACCAAAATTTTTCACAATTGAGTGTTCCCATCTTTTTTTTTTTTTTTGGGGGGGGGGGGATGCCAAGGAGTCTTTTTACTCCTCTGGGATACCACTTGGTGACTGATGCCTGTCTGTAATTCAAGAAACGTGTCCAGCTTAGTACAATTTCTGTTTATATGTTTTCTTATCTGGGTGTTGGGGGTGTGGTCACAAAGGGACACCTTTAGCATTGATATTTCCATGGCCCTTATGGTTCTTGATAGTTCTTCTTCCTCAGTCTTCGTTCATGACCATGTTTCACTCCCATAGAGAACCACAGGTAGTTCTGTTGAATTAAAAAGGCTAGTACATTGTTTCTTATTGAGTTTCTCGTTTAGTAAGATTTATTTGATAGCACTGAATGCTGCCCATCCTACTTTCTTTCTTCTGGCTAGTTCTGCTCTGATCATAGTTCATGCCAATCAGACAGCTGAGACAGATGTAGTGGTTGACTTTCTCAATGAGTTCATTCTGGATTCTTATTTGGAAGTTCTACTAGTTGCTTAATAGCATATATTTTGTCTTCATGCCATTCATTTATACTGTTTATAAAATAATTAAATCCTGCCACTTGTTATGATATATTGTAAGTAATTTTTGTGCTGCTGGTTTCTTTTCTCCAATGCTTGAGTGGCATAAAACATGAATCAGTCAAAGAAGTTCTGAAAATGTCATTAAAAAGTAACTTTGAAAAGGCATTGGAAAACACCAATAAAGTAGGCTCAGTACTACTCATGAGAGTATTTCTCAAATGCAACTTCATTACATTCAAAAGAGTTTGAAAGAGGCCAAATTTTTAACTTCTGAGGTTCTCTACTGCCAACCTAGCGATTTGAAAGCAAGAAATTGAAAGCAGATAAATAGGTACCACTTCAGTGGGTAGGTAGCAGCATTCTGTGCACTCCACTGACTAGTCATGCCTGCCATATGACCACAGAAATGTTTGCAGATGCAGACAGTGCTGGCTCTTTGGCTGTAAACGCAGATGAGCACCAAACCCTAGTGTCGGACATAACTGGCTTTCGAACTAGGGCAACCTTTACCTTACTTAAACTAGACAGCTTTTTGGATGTACTTAGTATGATGGGAACATGCTTCCTGTTCCCCTGATTTGACAAACAGCTTCCATCTTCCCCTTTGCCAATGAAATTAGCTGTCAGACATTCCAAATTACTCTGTGTGAAATTACTCTGCAGCATACGCAGGATGTGAATCTGACATGACGGCTCCTGGTTCAAACTGAGAGGGCCCTTTCCTCCCTCCTTCCGCTTGCCTGCTATTTGCTAGACAGAAATAGCATCTTGATGGATGTGTCAAAGGTGTTTTGAATAAAAAGGAGGAAATACCCAGCTGTGATGCATCTAATTTGGAGGGACTGCTGTTCAGCTGGAATGCAGCCAAAATTGTTCACCATAGGGCTATCCATATGTTGCAAATGCCACAACAGTACATGTCACAGATTTCCCCCACTGAGTCTTCCCCATGGTTTTTGCAGGTCTTTCCTAGTTCTTTTCAAAGATGGCATAATGTAGCAACAAAGGTAAGATCGTCCTTGCTTGAAAACCAGTTGTATCCAACTCTAGGATTCAGTGCTCATCTCTGTTTACAGCCAAAGAGCCAGCACTATCTGTATCTGCAGATATTTCTGGGGACATGTGGCAGACATGCATAGTCACCAGAGTTCACAGAACGCTGTTTACCTTCCCACCAAAGTAGTACCTATTTGTCTGCTTGCAATTTCTTGCTTTCAAACTGCTAGGTTGGCAGGAGCTGGGACAGAGATGGGAACTCATTCCGTCATGCAATACTCAGGTCTTGAACTGCTGACCTGCCAGCCTTCCAGCAACAAAAGAAGCCATCAAAACTTCTTTTAGAAAAGTTGCTGTTTGAGACTGCATTTCCCAGAATTCCTCAACCACCATGACAATACCAGTTGGGAATTCCAGAAGATATAGCCCCTCCAATTCTACAACTGTTCTAACCTCTAAACAATTCTAGATTCTTTCCTGCCTTCTCTAAAGAACAGGGTGAACTGCAGTAGTGGCTTAGTGGTTAAGACGTTGAACTTGATTACTGGAAGGTTGGCAGGTCAGCAGTTCGAGAGCTGAATGCTGCATGATAGAGTGAGCACCTATCATCTGTCCCAGCTCCTGCCAACCTAGTACAGGGGTTCCCAACCTAAGGCCCGTGGGCCAAATTCAACCCATGGCACCATTTCACGTTGCCCCCACCCCTCCAAGGGCATTCGAGAAACAAAAAGACCATCCCTTTGAAGCTGTTAAGGAAAAATGGCCACTCCCATTGTGCAGGCAGAGTAAAATAGCCATCCAGCCAGTGGTGGGATGTCAAAAATTTTACTAGCCCACCATGATGCCATCACACTGTGGGCGGAGCTAATGTCATGATGTCATGGGCAGAGCCAACATCATGACGTTGTGGGGAGGGCCAAATAAATAAATAATAAAATAAAAATAAATGCGCACGCACGCACGCACACACACCTCAACCCACCCACCCACAACAAAAACCCGTAAATAAATTAAATAATTAAATAAAATTAAAATACATTAAAATACACCCACCCACCCACCCCAAACACAAATCAACCAGAACTTTTAAACCAGAGCTTAAAGCTTATTCTGGCTAATCTTTCTCACACTAGGTGAGATGGAAGAAACTACAGAATGAACTCACCACAAGATGGCTTCATTTTGGCACTTTTCAACTTTTCAACAGTTAAAGAAGTTAGGTACTAAGTCTTTGCCTAACCAGTTCTCTAGGATAATATGCCTTAATGTAAATGACCCCGAGTGCCTCCTAGCTACAATGGCTAGTTTTTAATGTTATGTTTTTAAGCTTCTTTTAAAACTTTTAAAACTTTTAATTTTTGAACTGGTTTTAAATTGTTGTTGATATGTTGATGTGTTGTAAATCGTCCTGGGTCCCTTCGGAGAAGAGGGCGATAAACAAATTTAAATAAATAAATGTAAAACAGCTGTACCTCCTTAAGGGTTCTCCAATTGGAACAGCAATTGGAACAGCACAGGTGTAGCTTATTGATGAGGTAACTCCAAGACTTTGCTTAAAAACCTCAAGCCAGGCCGCCAGGCCTTTTTAGGAACTGTGGTCGTAAGTCAATATAGGTAAAGGTATTAAATACACATTAAAATACACACAGGCACATCACATCCAAAGGTGAGTCACTTACCCTGGGGAGCAGGCTATAGGGAGCTTCAGGCTAGCAGCTTCTCTTCCTCCTCCCCGCTTGGGAGGACAGCAAGGAGGCGGTGCATACGCGCCAAGCACTATGGGCATTTATGCACACCACGTGCTTGGTGCGCATGCGCACTGGGGGAACCAGTGAAAAGGTAAGCCCTGAAGGTGGTTCCCCCCAAAAGCTGCTACCAGTTCTCTGGAACACTGGGGAAAGTTACTACCGGTTCTGGCGAACTGGTGCGAACCTGTTACATCCCATCACTGCATCCAGCCCTCGAAGCTGACTGAGAGAGCATGACCCCAGCTTGAAAAGGTTGGGAACCCCTGACTTAGTTGTCTGAAAGTAAGAAATTGGAGGTAGATACACAGGTTCCACTTTGGTGGGAAAGATAACAGCATTCCATGCACTCTGGCATCTAATAATGCCTGCCACATGACCACAGGAACATCTGCAGATGCAGACAGTGCTGGCTCTTTGGCTGTAAATAGAGATGAGCACCACCCCCTAGAGTCAGACACGACTGGCTTTCGAGCAAGGATGACCTTTACTTTTTACTATTAAAAAAAAAGACATTTCATATCTGACAGCATGAAGCAGAAGATGGATGCAGCTATTCTAAACTCATGGTTTTTTTAAAAAAAATCAATGATTTTATATTTTAGAGAAGCACTGAATCCAAAACGTTCACAGTCATTTCAGGGACAGAAGTAAACCAAGACTTGCTGACTCTTTGATTAAACTCCCCCCAAATACTGTCTGGGTGCAATTATCATCATCACCACCACCACCATCATCATTATCATTTTTCTTCAACTTTCTATTTCTCAGCACTACTGCTGTGTGTAGAAATCTGTTTTAAATTGATAACCAAACATCTTTGAACAAATCAGTTGCTAAAGTGAGTAAGCCGAGGAGGATCATCTCATTTTCATATTCTTTCAATTTTTTAATGTTTGATAGTTGGGGTAGCTTTTCTGTGTGAGTGTGTGTTTTTGGTACACCACATGAATTACTGTATTCATAAGGTCTCTAGAGAATGTGAAATCTGTAAGACTGGCAGCTGCTCCCTGGCTTAGTAACACAGCAGATTTGCTACTCAATAATTTAAAGACAAGGATGCAGCCGCTACGGCTGGCCAAGTGGGTTAAACACACTGTACGTTCACAAGTCCACGGTAGTTTAAGATGAAACTGCCCTCATAGTTGTAATCGATTCTGTGCCTTCCATAGCAAAGCTCTGGGTGAGCAGAAATAATTAGATCAAAGCCTTTCTAGCTCATATGGCAGCAAACATTTGGTTTTTTTGTTTTAAAAGCATTTGAAGCAATCCCTATCCGTAAATAAGTCAACTTTCATACGCTATTAGTTCTACTGCATTTCAGGTCCAAAGGTCTAGGCATGGCATACAAATGTTTTTTCTTGAACACATAATATGTAGTTGGCTGAACAGCTCAATGAGTTAGGTACATGGCTGGAAGGCCAGAGGTTGAGTGTTCAATTTCCCAACGTGCGTCTCAGAACAGCCAGCTCCTGAGACCTGGGGCAAGTTGCACCTCCTCAGGGCACCTCCATAAGAAGGGAACAGTAGACTACTTCTGAGTACCCCTTACCTAGGAAACCCTGGAAAGAGTCACCATAAGGAAGAATTGATTTGACAGCACAGATATATTATTCTATGGGACTATCCAGCATTAGTGTACTTTGTGTATATTTATTCCCTAGTCATTGGGATCTTCAGCCAAGGCTGTGGTAGAAGATGTGGAATAAAAGGCAGAGGTGAAGGTCTCCCTTGCTCGAAAGCTAGCCACGTCTGACTCTAGGGCAGTGTTTCCCAAACTATGTACACTGGTGGACTTCAATTCCCAGAAGCCTAAGTCAGTACATTGGCAGGCATGACTAGACACTGGAGCACTCTGAATGCTTATATCTTTCCTGCCAAAGTGGTACCTATTTATCTACTTGCGATTTCTTGCTTTTGAACTGCTAGATTGGCAGGAGCTGGGACAGATGACAAGAGCTCACTCCATCGCACAGCACTTGAGTCTTAAGCTGCCAACCTTCCAGTTGTCAAGCTCAGCATCTTAACCGCTAAGTTACCATATCCCCTTTAGAAGATGGAGAATAGATGCCTCCTAATAAACTAGGGAGTAAGATTAGGCTTGGTTACTGCCCCAAGTGGTGATACAGCACCAATTTCATATGTCCCAATGCCTTAAAATCCACCATTTATTGACCACAGCCAAACGTAAACTATTTTTGGTTCAGGAGAGAACTCATTTCAACATCCTTCATATTATCCGTGACATATTATTACCTATTGTAACTCGTTGCAACAGGAGGAAGTCGGAAGCAGAGACCATTCTTTCTCTTCTACTGGAAGACCAATTCCTTTCAGCAGTCTCTCTTTTTACTATTTCCATTCCATCATTAAAAGAATGACTCCATAAAGTGGAGGGATGACAGCTGGATTTATCTGCTTTCCCCTCCCCTCCTTCTTCCCTTATTCAGTTTCTTTGTTGTTGTACTTCCTACATTAATCGGCCCTAGCTTGTTTTATACTGGTCTTATCCTGGGAGCTAACTGAACTAAAGATTATTAAATTTAAATAAGCAAGGAAAACATAAAGTTTAATTAAAATACATTTAGTAAATGCTTTGGTGGTGGACAACAGAAAAAAGCAAGAAGCAACAAAAATCTAGTTTCCATAAGGAAATGAAAAACTGGCTAAACTAATTCAGATTGGGAGAGGAAAATACATGTAAGAATGAAAAAATTGTTTCCTTCAGACATTTGTTCAATGTGTACAACTGAAAACAATAGCCAACAAAGCTAAAGAAGCCACCTCAACCACAGGTGTTAATTTCTCTTCGGTGGGTTTCCCTTGCTTTAAAGCCAGTTGTGTCCGACCGTAGGAGACGGTGCTCATCTCCATTTAAAGCCAAAGAGTCAGTGCTCTCTGCATCTGCAGACGTTTCTGTGGTGATGTGCCAGGTAAGACTAAATAGGACAGAGATGGGAGAATGATGTTACCTTTTCCATAGAAATGGTACCTATTTATCTACTTGCAATTTCTTGCTTTTGAACTGGCAGCAGCTGGGACAGACAACGGGAGCTTACTCCATCACACGGACCTGGGTCTCGTACTGCTGGCCTGCTGGTTATCAAGCTCAGCATCTTAACCACTAAGCCACCATGGCCCTAATTTCTCCCTTACTAACACCAAAACTCCACTGTATCACACAATCAGTGACCTAACATTTTAGCCAGGGAGGAACAAGAGCTTATCACGTAGAAACCCAGTTCTCCAGCCTTTCTAATACCTTGCCTTTCATTCAATAAAAATTTATTCCTTTTGTGGATCTCAACAAGCAGGTCAGGCTTGTTTTCCAAGCTGTCTTGATAGTAGGATACAAACTCAGAATGGAGTGCTAAGACAAAACTATTCCACCCAAGAAGGGGTGAATTCTTCAACCTCAATAATGTATGTATGTTGAGCAAACATTAACCTACCTACCAGAATTACAGAATTAAAAGGAACTCATCTAGTCTGACCTGAAATTTGTAAAGGAAATCTGTTTTTCCTATTGTTATGTGCCACAAAGTTGTCTCCAACTCATCACAACCCTATGAATGAGAGAGGTCCTCAACAGACTTGTTCAGCTCAGCTCAGCTTTTGTGTTTGACTTCCCCCATGGAATCAATCGATCTCACATTTGGTCTTCCTCTTTTCCTTCTGCTTTTCCCAGCAATACTGTCTTTTCAAGAGAGTCTTGCCTTTTCTTGATGCACACAAAGGAGGACAGCCTCAGCTGTTTTGAATTTCACATGCATCTATAATTTTAAATCGCGTAATGATCTTATGCAAGAAAAGTGTAATCCTGGATTCTTAAAAAACACAAAATGTTTCAGAATTATCTTGGTCCATATGTTGTGAATGTTCCTTTACTGTCATTTAGGCATTGAACCATTTTCTGATGAAGAACTCAAAATTTTTAATTTCACCAATGTTAAGTGGGCAGGGAAGAACACTTCACTTTTCCCTTCTGGCATTCCTAATTGCATTGTATCATGCCCAGAGGTCATGGCCCCAAGCAAAGTAATTTTGGGAGCTGTCGTCACCAAAAGTATTTTTTTTCCTGTCTCTGGCATAACCTATAATGAAAAAATGCATAAATTGTTAAAATATTCCCTCTCCCAACACAGAAGGAAATATTTTAAAATTATAAGGGTAGCTGCTTGGATTTAAAAACATTTCCCCAGTATTCCTTCCAATAAGAAAACATGAAGTAAACAAAAATTCATAAGGGTAAGAAAGAAACAAGACAGTGTACCGTTTCATCTTCAAGTTTCAGGTGCAAAGTTTTGTCTCCTTCTTTGTAATCTTTGATGATTTCGGCTGACTTCCATACTTCCTCCGAATCAGGTATCCACACTCTCGTGTACTATGTGGGGAAATATGGGGGAGTGGAGAGGAAGACAAAAAGAAAGCACACCTTAAGATAAAAGGTTGGAGGATAGCCCTTAACAACCAGACCCAGGGATGATTTAGCCCCGAAATGGCTAAATAAGGTATGACCGAGCAACATACTTAACAGTGAAATATTAAGAATTATGTTAATTGTTCGTTATTAGTTTGCAGCAAGCTAGTAATCAGCTTGAAAGCAAGAAATTGCAAGTACATAAATAGGTACCGCTTTGGCAGGAAAGGTAACAGCGTTTCATGTGCTTCTGTGTCTAGTCATGCCTGCTAGATGACAATGGAATTGTATGCAGATGCAGACAGCACTGGCTTTTTGGCAGTAAATGAAGATGAGCACCATCCTTTAAGAGTTGGTGCACTGCAAATAACAGAGAACTCATATTGCACCCATATACAGTGGTCCCTCGGATAACGTTTACCTCAGATAAGGCTAAAATCAGATAACGTTGGGGAATTTGAGGCAAACATTTGCATTGCATAACATTAAGATAACGCTGTGCAATGCAAATGTATGTTTGCCTCAAATTCCCCAATGTTGATCTCTGCCCCAAAGCCTGCAGGGCTGGACTCTGCGGCTTTGGGGCAGAGATCTCCGCTGCTGCTTGGATTGGGGGAAGAACGGGCGTGGTTTAACCCCCAACCCAAAAGCAAAAGACAAAGGCAAGAGAGATTTGTCCTGCCTTCCCTGCTGAAACAACAGGGTGGGCAAGACGAATCCCTCACTGTTGGGTTTGCAAGCCTTTCTCCTGCCAAAAGCAAACCTAACAGTGAGGGATTCGTCTTGCCCACCCTGTTGTTTCAGCAGGGGAAGCAGAGCGAATCTCTCTCGCCTTTGCCTTTTGGCTGGGGGCTGAACCCTCCCATAGTCCCACCCACCCACCCAAAGGCAAATTACAGTTAATTACAGTAGCTTTCGTGATTCAAGATCCCTTCCACAGGCAGACACTAATTTCATATGAATAGTACAAGAAAATTATCAATGAAAGCCCGAAACGTTCATGGCAAAATGTTGTGCCAGGCTTTGTTTCTTAGAGGTGAGTTGGAACAACAGCAGGCTGCATCTGATCTCATCCCCCATTCAACAAACACCAGATATCTGCAGATCACCCTTTCTGGAGATGACCTTCTTTTGAAATGACAAGATTCTTTTTAGCTAGAAAAAAGACTTTGCACGTTCAACATGACCTGGCATTAACTATAAGAGTGCTAAAATTTGTCGGTTTTTGCTCTACTGTTAAATCACTGGAGCTCATTTTAACAAGCCCTTACAGGAATATCAAGCTTTTAATTAACTAGTATTTAATTACCATGGCAAAATGATATTAACCTTGGGCCACAGGCATATCATCCATGAATTCACCTAATCCTCCTTCAAAGTTGGTCACCACTGCATCATTTTGTGCAAACAAATTCCATAAGCTACTTATAAAAGATCAAAAAATAGATTCAGTCCAAAATATGCTAATAATAAAGGTAAAGGTCTCCCTTGCTCAAAAACCGTGGTTACGTGGCAGGCATGACTAGATGCCGAAGCACACAGAACACTATTACCTTTCCTACCAAAGTGGGAACTATTAGTCTACTTACAATTTCTTGCTTTCAAACTGCTAGATTGGTCAGAGCTGAGACAGATGATGGGAGCTCACTCCGTCGAGCAGCACTTTGGTCTCGAACTGCTGACCTGCCTACCTGCCATCAAGTTCAGCATCTTAAAAGCTAAGACATTGTGGCCCTTCTTTATATGTATACAGCACAATTATTTTTAAGACTGAACAATAGCTAGAACAGTAGGAACCTTTTGACCTTCATTAAGAAAGCTGTCCAAATATATTGCCAGAGCGGGCTGCCTGCTTTAGGATCGGGGTGGCTGGAGGTGCCTTCCACCCCCACCCACCCCAATCACAAAGCAGGCAGCCCGTAGCTCCGGTTTGGTGGGGGGGGGGAGCAGAGAGGCATGCCTGATCTCCTCCCAACCAAACCTGGGTCTAAGCCTCAGTAGATCTCTGCCCCAAACCCCGCAGGGTTGGTCTCTAGCCCTGCAGGCTTTGGGGCAGAGATCAACATCAGGGAATTTGAGGCAAACAATTGCATCACACAATGTTATCTTAACGTTGTGCAATGCAAATGTTTGCTTCAAATTCCCTGATGTTATCCGATTCTAGCTTTATCCGAGGCAATCGCTATCTGAGGTATTACTGTATATCAGTACAAGAACATCAAAACAAAGATCTTAAATGAACATTAAAACATAAGAAAACATTTATAGCTTAAGTCAACAATTATTTATGCAATCAAGTGTAACTAAAAGTAGTTTTGGATAATTAATTGCTTTAAAGCAAAGTTATAACAGTTTCTTGCCTTCTCTCCTACTTACTTGCCAAAAAGAGTCAGAAACAGTGTGTGCTGTCTGTGATAGGTGAATTGGACGGAGAGTAAATATTAAGTGGTGGCTTACTGATTAAGACGATGTTCAAGAAGTAGATGTGTCTGGTTCTTCATTAATCCATTTTTGTTAGAATTTTTAAAAAACTATTCTGCACCTTTTCTGGCACTATTGAGAATGCCATAAACCCCCTACAACATAAAATGGGAATGGTCTTGGGTCCCATGCATTCTGCACAGTTGTTCCGATGCTATCAGACTCATCTGTGTCCTTCCCCCCAAATACCCAACAAAACAATGCCATATCCCCTAAAACAATGATGGCAAACCTTTTAGAGACCAAGTGCCCAAACAGAGGGGTGGGGAGAACTCTGAGCTGGGAGAAGGGAGGAAGCACTCCCATTGGGCTGCTGGGCAGAGTGGTGGTACAAATTCTGCACTGGGGGAGGGAGGAAAAACTTCCAATGGACAGCTGGGCAGAGTGGCTGTACAAACTCTGTGCTGGGGGTGGGAGGAAGCACTCCTATTGGGCTGCTGGGCAGAGGTGTGCAAACTCTGTGCTGGGGAGGGTGGAAGCACTCCCATTCGGCTGCTGGGCACAGAGGCGTGAGAACTCTGTGGTGGAGAAGGGAGGAAAAGCTCCCACTGGGCTGCTGGACAGAGAGGTGTGCAAATTCCGTGCTGGGGGAGGGAAGAAGCATGCCCATTCAGCTGCTGGGCAGAGAAGTGGCGAGAACTCTATGCTGGGGAGGGAGGGAGCATTTCCATTGGGCTACTGGGTAGAAGGGCAGGGTGAACTCTTTGGAGGTATAACTCTCTGTGTGCCAACAGAGAGGGATCTGAGTGCCCCTTCTTGCACACGTGCCATAGGTTTGCCATCACTGCCCTAAAACAATGGCTCTGCCACTTGACAAGTGTTTCAACTAGTTTCAGTTGCATCCACAGAAGAACAAACTACTTGCACAAAGCATTGCTAGAACAATTTGTAATGAATCACACTTCACATAAGAGCCACCTAATGAATATTTTGAAATGCACCCACATTAATAAATGTTCCCACCGGCTTCTGGATAATAGCCTAGAGTACCAAGACTTTGACACAAAAACAAAACTCTTAGAGATGAGTGCATAATCTGTGCCTCCAATGCAAAACATGTTAAATAGGATGACTGAGAGACTGTTAACGCGTGAAGACCTGTTTTTAAAAGAACAGTAAGAACAACCCCCCAGAGCAGCCTGAAGCAGCAAGCAGCATCCAAGGACCAGTTTCTGACACTTAATTCATCTAGAAAAAGAATTTATATTACTCTTAGAGCATACACAAAAGCAAGGAAGCAAGGACTGATGCATATCCTGAAGCAACTCATCTCAATTCTCATGCTGATTAACAGTGTGCTGGAGCACAGTGGCACACCAGAAGGTATATATTAAGCGTTTCACTCAGGTATTTGGGAATACAAAGCCCTTACCATGGAGAAGGTCCCCTGCTGTATGATTTCCTATTCTGACTTCGCTTTCACTCCAGACGGGAGCGAGATGGGCAATTCCAGGGTTGCAATGGGAGAACTCTGCTTTTCTATTGGTTTTTTTTTTAAGTTACACAAGTACCCAGTTTTAGATAGAGGAAAGTGTTTACTCTCTCTCCACCCTATCTGACACATGCATCATTAAAACAGCTTAGGTTTCCCTTGCTTGAAAGCCAACTGTGTCTGACTCTACAAGGCGGTGTTTTTCTCTGTTTACAGACAAAGAGCCAGCACTGCCTGCATCTACAGACATTTCTGTAGTCATGTGGCAGACAAGACTAGACACCAGAGTACACAAAACACTGTTGCTTTTCCTGCCAAAGTGATACCTATTTATCTACTTGCAATCTTGCTTTTGAACTGCTAGGTTGGCAGGAGCTGGGACACCCGACAGGAGCTCACTCTGTTGTACAGCACTCCAGTTTTGAACTCCAACCTTCCAGACACTGAGCTCAGTTCTTAATCAATAAGCCACAGCAGCCCTTTGGAAAAAGCTACTCCCCAACAATTCACTGGCCATGCAGCCTGTAGCTTCTAGGAATTGAAATCCCAGACTTCTAGAAGATGAAATGCTAATCAATTTGTGAACCAACCAGAGAGTGCAATAAGCACTATAGGGTGGTATGGAAGTGTGATTGCTTTGATTTAATTTGCAAGACTGAGAACAAACAGAAGATTTTTGGTTCTAATGGACTAGAACTAGGATCGGGCAAAGTGAGGCAGCTGTCTTAGGCTACAGATACTGAAGTGCATTCGGAAGGCAAAGCAGAGTGATCACTCTAAATTCCTCAGTCTAGCCTAGGGGTGCCCAAACCTTTTGGGTCGTGGGCCAATCATGTGGTTCAGGAAGCCGGTCACTAAGGTCCAGGGGGCCAGGTGCGCCCCCCGGGCCTTAGTTTGGGCACCACTGGTCTAGCCAGTCACCTGCAGGTTCTGTGATGGATGCTGTGGGCAATCTCTTGTTTGGGTGAACCCAAATGCTAGAGATGTGTGAAAATTCTCCTGCTTTTTTTTCTAGCACTTTGCGTCATGAAGAATTCTGAAGAAATTCTTCTTTCATGTCCTGATCATGCCCTGGACTGCCAAAATGAAGCCACTTTCTTCACTTTGTGGTTGTCTGAAGAAATGACAACTTTTGTGACATGCCCAACTTCTGATTCTGAATCACTTTTTTGGTCGTAACCTTTCATGATCTCCACTGACACAGGGTTCATTAGAAACCTCATAGTACATTTTGAGAACAGGCTAAGTAAATACTCAAGAGGCAGACGGATTAATCTGAAAAATGAATAAACTTAACTTCTATGAAAATCAGCTAAGTTTGGATTTGCCTTCACTCAAGTGGAATACTTTTTTTTTAATGACAGGAAAGTTTGAGTAAGTTATTTGGGTCACTAGTTCATTTTACATGCCACAGATTACATCCGCTAATCAAGTGCAATTTTCACTCTCTCCTTGCTTGTTCTGTTCATTAGGCAGAAAGTCATGTACCTAATCCTACAAGCAGAGGCATGCTGGTCTTTGTCGTGATCCTGAAATAACAGGGGGAATTCTTTTCTTCTGATGTTAAGCCTTAAATATCTTGAACACACAAAACACCAGAGATATCTCCATGTAATATAGCAACAGTCAAGGTCAAGGAACATACAAAGCAATCAAAACAAACAAGAAAAAATGGTTTCACGTTCCTGGGGATAAAAGTGATAAAATATGGTCTAAAATTAGAAAAACAAAAATGGTTTGTACACTGCTCAATATGTTGCCTTAGAACCACAGAATCATAGAATAATTGAGTTGGAAGGGGCCTATGAGCCCATCTTGTCTAACCTCCTACTGAAGGAAGAAATTCAAATCTTTCTTAAGGTGCAGCGTCCAGAACTGGACCCTAATGGACTGTGATGGCTTGGTGGTTAAGACACTGAACCTGACGACTAGAAGTTCAAGACCTGAGTGCTGCATAATGGAGTGAGTTCCCATCTCTGTCCCAGCTCCTGCCAACCTAGTACAGTAATACCTCGGATAACGTTTACCTCGGATAATGCTAAAATTGCATAACGTTAAGTAATCTGGGGAGGAGAATTGGATCAAATAACTTTAAGGTCCTATGGGATGGATCAGAAAACAACCGCTAAAGCCTGTGTGGTTATAATGTATCTCTATGGAGTTTTAACGTTATCCGATCCATCCCATAGGATTTTAACATGGATCGGATAACACTAAAAATCGGATAACACCAAGACTTGTGGAACCAAGTCTTAGCGTTATCCGAGGTATTACTGTAGTTCGAAAGCAAGAAATTGCAAGTAGATAAATAGGTACCTCTTTGGTGGGAAGGTAACAGCATTATGTGCCCTCCAGTGTCTAATTATGCCTGCCACATGTCCACAGGAACATCTTTAGATGCAGATAGTGCTGGCTTTTTAGCTATAAACGGAGATGAATACCGAACTCTAGAGTCAGATATGACTGGCTTTTGAGCAAGGGCAACCTTTACCTTTACCTCGAGTCTAATAGAAAGGGACTAGTTTTGGTTCAGACAGGATACTTCTGTTAATGCAGCCTAAAACAGCACTGGTCTTTTTTGTAGCAACATCGCACTGCTGGTTCATATTCAGCTTGTGATCTACAAAAATTCCAAGTTCTTTCTTACTTATAGTATTACTGAGCCAAATACTCCAATTCTGTAACTCTGCATTTGTTTGTTTTTTCTCCCTAGGTGTAGAACTTTGCATTTATCTCTGTTAAATGTCATTCTGGTTGGTTGGTTTGTTTAGCCCTGTGCTATAGTCTATCAAGATCTTTTAGAACAGGGGTGCCCAAATTTTATAAGCCGGGGGCCGGGTCAAAGTCTCTCAGATTGTCCGAGGGCCACATAATTTTTTTTCCAATATCTCCGCCCACCCAGCCCCACTGCTACTCACCCTCACAAACACAAAGGACAAACCAAAACAGAAAAGAAAAGAAGAAAGGAGATTAAGAAGAAAAAGGAGGAGGAAGGAAGGAAGAAGAAGAGGGGAAAGGGAAGAAGATAGAAGAGGAAGGCGAAAGAAGAGGGAAGAAGGAAGGAAGAAGTAGAAAAATTAAAAAGAAAGGAAGAAGAACAAAGGAAGAAGAAAATAAGAAGGAAAGGAAAAAAGAAAGGAGGAAGGAAGGAATAAAGGAAGAAGAAAAATAAAAGGAAGAAGAAGAGAAGGAAGAAGAAAAATAGATAGGAAGATAAAAAAAAGAAAGGAAGGAAGATGAAGAAGAGAGGGAGGGCTCCGGGGGGCCTGATAAAATAACATAATAGGCTGGATGCGGCCCACGGACCATATAAGTTTAATAATAATAATAATAATAATAATAATAATAATAATAATAATAATAATAATAATAATAATAATAATAATAATAATAATAATAATAATAATAATAATAATAATAATAATAATAATAATAATAATAATAATAGTTTGGGCACTCCTGTTTTAGAATATTGTTCCTGCCTTCTAAATTATTAGCTATTCCATCCAATTTTGTGTCAACCACAAATTTGATAAGCATTTCCTACACTCCTTCCAACAAGTCATTAATGAAAATGTTGAAAGGCACTAGACCCTGGACTGCATATCAATGTTGAACACAAGTTGAAATCCTGTTGTGCAGTTATGCAAATGGTGTTGCTGTTAGAATTTAGTTTCTTTACTTACAGCAATTCATTTCCAATAAAATATTCTATTTGCATAACTGAGCAACAGGATTTTAGCCACTGTCTAAATGTGAGTATTTACATTACCAAAATAGCATCACCAAAACAGAAATTGGAGTTATGAGCAGGCTAGGCATTTAAAACAGTGTTTAAGATGAATAATACAAATGTATGACTGGGACATTCTAGCAGCTGTAATCCAAAATGATAATGTTTACAAACTGAGAAAAAAAACTCTAAATGTAGTTGCAGGGGAAAACAGCTCTTTGGGGAAGAGAAAGCCTTGATGCCGGGAAGGGTGGAAGGCAAAAGAAGAAGGGGCGACCAAAAATGAGATGGCTAGATGGTATTGTAGACATAATGGGGACAGAGCTGGGTGGGCTGAGGAGGATGGTGGAAGACGGGGTGCCTGGAGAACAATGGTCCATAGGGTTGCAAAGGGTCAGAGTCGACTGTGCGACTGAACAACAACAAAATGCTCAATGTGAGGGCTGCCGTGTCTTAGTGGTTAAGATGCTGAGCTTGACAACTAGAAGATAGGCAGGTCAGCAGTTTGAGTCCCAAGTGCTTTGCAATTTAAAGACTTACAACACACCTCTTTCAAGTGGGGAAAACTATGATGAATGAACTTTCTGCTTACTGAGCCTGGTGACCAATCTGTGCGCTCTGAAGTTGGGCAAGTTCAAACTCTCTGATCCTCCTCTTGCAGATTAAAACTGCTTAGATCTGTCAGGCCTTCAAACGGTACAATTCTCCTCCCTACAACAACAATAAACCACTCCAGAGGTGGCCAGTAGCTTTGAGTCATAATGTTTTCCTTCAGAGGTTGAAGTACTTCACACAATGAGAGTTCCAGTATCAAAAAGCACCATCTCAATCAAGTATGACACACATTTCTCCCCAGGTCTGGGAGAAGCCATTTTATTACATTCAGGGTGATTCAGAGAAATGGTAGAGATCACTCAAAGCTTCTGCTGTATGAGAAACAAAGCTTAATGCAAACAAAGTTTGGACAAAGAGATGATGCTAAGAACAGCCTCTAGTTTTCCCCTAAACTGAAAATCTGAAACAAATGATCATGTCTACATTTTATTTGGTGGCTGCTGTCTAAAAGCATACTTGCCATTGACTGACAAAGCTGGGCTGAAATCCAAGTCAATTTTATTTAAGCTGTTTATCCCGCCCCACTCTAAAAAACCTCCAGAAAAAAAAAGATTATTGCCTCTTGGGGTTAAGTTTCCAACAGTTTTTACAGGCTTGTTCATAAGGCTCAGAAGAAGCAAAAGGCCACCCAACCAATGAACTTCATGTGGCAAAGTCTAGAGAACAAATGTAGATATCATTTCTTTGGAAAAGAGGCCATGGGTGTCCAGGGGTCTTGGAAGCTAGGAGAGGCTGCCACTCTTGAGGGGACTGACCTAAATTCATGTCTCCATTTATCTCTTGGATGAAACAGATGGGTGGGTGGAAGCCATGGGGGAGGGCAGCAGACTCACTTCCCCAAGTAAAAAATAATCTAGTAATAGGAATGGGGCTTTGCAAGTGGCAATTGGGAAATAATTACAACTTCCTATTTAAGCTTCTATGATAAAATCCCATTATAAAGGAAATCTATGTGCAGTAAATGAAGATGTCGCCCAGATCTTCCAAGTGGCAAGCAATTAGAAACCTGGGTCAAGCCACACATTAAAAGCAACACATATATTTCACAACTAACCTCTTTTCGCTTTCACTACCAGACTTCCTCAGAAGGACGCGGTTTAGTAATCAGGCTTTCAAATTAAGCCAATGCAGTGCTTACCTTCCAACACACTCTCATAAACAGGGGTGTGCAGGGCACCATGG
Organism: Furcifer pardalis; assembly: GCA_030440675.1. Taxonomy (NCBI): domain Eukaryota; kingdom Metazoa; phylum Chordata; class Lepidosauria; order Squamata; family Chamaeleonidae; genus Furcifer; species Furcifer pardalis. The sequence continues at coordinate 101,668,457 of CP126896.1, read as the reverse complement.
GAAGGCGCTGGACAGGGAGTGGTGGGAGCACCTATTGAGGGCTGGGGGGGCATCCCACCCATTGCTATTGGCACCCCAGGGCACCAAAGGTGAGGGCAGGGTGGAAGAAAGCCCGATTGGCCGATATACCAGCACGTGCCTGATCATAAAACAAAACACACTAAACACTAGGCAGGCAGATGAGGAAAATCATCTGCTACCTCAAAAAGATGCCACTTTTCAATGGACTTCAGTTACCAAAAGCCTTGATCAGTAGGTATAGTGACTTGAACTACTGGTAATTGAAGTCCAAAAACATCTGGAGGCCCAAGGTTGAGAAACCGTTAGCATATTTATAGAAGAGATGCTCTCTCGGTTGAAAAATCTCAGTTCAGGAGTTCACAGTCTCTAGCACTTCTCCAGACTCTGAAGTACTGTTCCTGCAACACTCACCCCAATTTTTTAAAATATTATTTTACTGAAAAGGCTCCCTGCACCATGTCATAGCCAAAAATGTTTTAACTTCTGATTTTTTTAAAAGGGTGGTGGTGGTTCCAAGAGCTTCAGGTAGTCCAGATGTGCATTAAAACATAAATGAAACTGCCTCCACAATGCAAAGAACTTTCAAATTTTCTAAAGATTTGATTTTTAAAATGGGTTACTGGGGTCTAATTTGACAATTGTTTTATGTTCTGTCAAGTTGCCTCTGATCTGTGGTGACCCTATGAATGAATAACCCTCAAAGTGTCCTGTCCTCAACAGCTCTGCTTAGTTCTTACAAACGCAAGACGATGTTTCCTTTATTGACTCAGTCATATTTCATCTTCAGCTTTTCTGCCGTCTTCAACTCTTCTAACATTATTGTATTTTGCAGAAAATCCTGTCTTCTCATGAAGTGTCCAAAGTACCACAACTCTGATTTTCTAATTTTCTCTCTAGAGAGAGTTCAGGCTTGATTTATTCTAGGTCTAGTACAGTGGTGGAGAACCTTGGCACTCCAGCTGTTCTTGAACTTTAATTCCCAGAAGCCCTGATCAGTAGGAGTGCTGACTTGGGCTTCTGGTAATTGAAGTCCAAGAACAACTGGAGTGCCAAGGTTCACCATCACAGGTCTAGGACATACTTGTTCATCTTTCTATTGGTCCAGGGCAGGGGTCAGCAAACTTGGCTCTCCTGGTGTTTTTGGACTTCAGTTTCCAGAAGCCCAAGTCAGTACACCCAGTGATCAAAGCTTCTGGTAACTGAAGTCCAAGAAAATCTGGAAAGCCAAGTTTGCTGACTCCTGGTCCAGAGTAGTCACAAAGCTCTCCTTCAGCACCTCATTTCAAAGGAATCACAGAATCATAGAATAATGGGGTTGGAAGGGGCATTTGAGGCCATGAGTCCAACCTTCTGCTCAAGGCAAGAATACAAATCAAAGAAATATCTAGCAGATGCTTCTTGCCTCATTTTCTCTTGAATACCTCCAGTGCTGCAGCACCCACCGCCTCCCAAGGGTCATTGTTTCTATTGTTATACTGCTCTGAGTGCTGATGGCATGCACAAGCACACACCAATATTTACCCAAAATCTGGCTTCCTTTTACATGGGCCCATTATTACATGCCTTGCACTCTAGGATGATTAAGAACAGGACTTTCCCCTCCTCTAAAGGGGAAAGATCCATAGGACCCTATCTATCCTTATCGTAAGTTTATTAAAATTGGCTTTCGTAAAAACCAGTGTGCATGTGTGGTTGTGTTCTGTTTTGCTTCCTTTGAAAGCACTTACTTATATACAGTACTACTATGCATATACTATAGTATGGGAAAATTGATAATTATGCATATACAGTACTATTTAAGGCTGACATTGCTACACCCATTTTCAAGCCAAGCATATTTATAGAAATTCCATATTTACGTCCTGATTTCCACTGCCCAGAAGGCACTCTCTTCTAAGTACAGTAGTAGTAAAGGTATTTTTTCAGATATTGTCCAAATAGTCTGCATAATTGTATAGTCGGCAAAAATTGCTAACCTCATATTGAAGAAAATGGCTACAAAACTACTCTTTCCCCAATCACACTATCTCCCAGAAATCTATGTACAGGTGCCCCAAAGTAAATATTAAATTGTCGTTGTCAGAAATCTTTTCCATTCTTTTCTCTTTCAAAATTGTTGAAGCAGTGCTGACCTGAGGCATTCTGTTGGAGTAGAGCATCAATTTCCTCCCTCCTTATGCTACAGTAAGCAATCTCACAACACTGCTCAGACATAAATTCATCTTCCCTTAAACCAGAGGTGAACAACTTTGTAAGATCTGAAAACTATTTCATAGACTCACAGAATAACTGACTTGGGACCTATGAGGCTATCAAGTCCAACTTCCTGCTCAGTCCAGGAATCCAAATCAAACCAGACGTGACGGATGGTTGTCCAATTATCTCTTGGATGCCTCGATGTTGGAGCGCTCACCACCTCTTGAGGGAATTGGTTCCACTGTCATACTTCTCCGACAGTAAATAAGTTTTTCCTGATCACCATCTGAAAGATTTCCTACCCAAAGCTTCAATGTAAGAAGATACACAAAGAGTTGTTAGAAGAAGATCTGGAGGGACATTCTTTTTAGCAAAGAACCATCCTGCCCAAGACCTCAAGATGAATGTATGCTACCTCTCTTCCACCCGTTTATAATCATTTTATTCAGGTGATGTGTTTGAAGTACTGAGTCACTTGTATGTATGAAAGCTGTCTACCCAAGCTAAACCCCTAAAAAGTCAGAATTATAAGAACAACAACGGCCTGAGGGAGAAGATTCCATGGCCTGGCAGTTCAACCATGAAAAGTGTTCTGGGAATATAATGTGGTGGCCTTTCATCTGCCTTCTGCATCACAGCGTGACACCCGTACCACTGATCCAGTTCCACGAGTCACTTTTGGTCCTGAGCCCTTCTGGCACGCAAAGTCCTCATCAGCCCCAGGCCAGTACTGATGGAGCCGCTGCCCTCCACCAAGATGGATTCAAGTGGGGTTTAATCCACTTGGGGACCATCACCTTTCCCTGTGGACTTAGGCACCTAAGTCATTAGTCCTCAGGGTTGTCAGGTTAGCTAAACGCCACCTGGCACTCGAAAACAGGGTTTTTAAATTGCCTTACAAAGCCTCATCTTTTTTTTTCCACGCCTCTGGCTGTAATCTCAAAATAAAAGTCAACAGAAGCTTTTAGTTTAGTTCACTAAGAAAAAGGAAGAAATTGAGTATCAGAAAACAAATACAGTACCTGCAAATGTGCTGATTCATATCATAGTTTATTATGGATTTTTATTTGTGCATTGCAGGGGTTCCCAACCTACGGCCAATGGGCCGGATCTGGCCCAATGCACCATTTCATGTGGCTCGCTGCCACCACACCTAGAAATGGAAGCAGACACATTTACAACAGCCATAAAACACACCCATGCATGTTTAAACGCAGTTATGTCAGCCATAAATGCGCCCACGGCTGTCATAAACACAGAAGCAGGAGCATTTACTTCTGCTTCTGAGGTGTGTGGTCCAGCCCGCTCAGCTGTCCAGGGGGTGTGGTCAGGCCTGTGGTGTAAAATTGTTGGGAACCTCTGGTATAGTGTAATGTGCAAAACTAACCAATGTGTACGAACACTGATTTCCAACACCATGGAGACCGCTGGACAGAAAATCAAAATTCAATACTTATTCCTGCATTATGCTAAGCACAAGGTATATTCTGACACTGAAAGTGGCTATAAAATGGACAACCCAAAGGAATATTCCTATGAACAAGGAAACCCAAGTAACAACACATTTTGCTGCATTACAGAAAGGAATGAATAAATAGAGGAGGGTTGAGCAAGTATCAGAGGCTTTGGACTAGAAACCAGGAAATGAACAAGAGTTTAACTTGCAAAAGTCTGATTGATCTGGCACAGAAGTAGTTCTGGAGGTAAGATGCTCTATTAAACAGCAAGAAATGAACAATGTTTATTTTTAGTTTGACCTGATTGTTACTCTAAAAAGCTCAGCATAAAAGTCTATAGCCTTAAGCGCTAGTGTACTATTAATTAATTATAGTGATCCAATTTTAAACTCAGATATTTCAACTGTGAAATGATCACTTCAAACGTAACCTTAAATTTGCAAAAATGTAATCCTCATGGATTAATACGCCAGGACAACTCTAACCGTTTTTAAAAAACCAACCCAAGATTTGGGTTCTGTGGTCTTTTAGACTTGGAGTGAGTCCGTGATTAGTTTATACATTGCATTAATGAGCACACAAACTTGTAAAAGTCTCTTCAGAGTAATTCCATGTGCAACAGTTGAAAAACACTATCACTCCTCATATTTCCAGCTGTCTCTTCTACAAAGGTTTAGAAAGAATCACCAAGCTTTTGATTCATAAAAAAGAAAACTAATGTATGAAAAACAGACTTGCGGAAAAGATGAAGAAAAACTACACAAGCCACTATAAGTGTTTGTGATTTTGACACTTCACACAATGTATTCTGACCATCACTGACATCATCAAATAATGGACTTCCACAAGCAAATCTAACAAAGGCCTCTGGGGAAATGGCCACACTGACAGCAACTGTTCAGTGTTACAAGAAAGGCCCTGAGGAACATCCCATTTCAGTATCAGGGACAAATAGACAAATTAATTGTTTCAGAATAGTGTTTTATTATGCAGCTATACTGCTTCATTCATCAAATTTTACAGGAAGACCAGAAGACATATTCAACTTACAATTCTCTCAATGTCTTCCTTGTATTTCTGTCGTTATAAAAATATTAAAAAGGTAAGAATTATAAATATGTTAGATAAACAAGAACAATGCCTTTTGTGGTGGGAACTGTCATCACCACCTCCATCTGTGCCTGGAAACATAAAAAAAAAGCTCCTGAACAGATCATCTGGTTCTGATGAGATATCAATTCCATACAACAGTGGTGGTGAACCTATGACACGTGTGCCAGAGGGGGCACGCATGCCTTTGCCCCAAAACAGAGTTCATCCTGCCCCTCTGCCTAGCAGCCCACTGGGAACACTTCCTCCCTGCAGCACACAATTTGTGCCACCCGTCTACCTAGCAGCCCAATGGGAGCACTTCTTCCCTACCCCAGCACAGAGTTCATCCTGCTCCTCTGCCCAGCAGCCCAATGGGAGCACTTCCTCCCTCCCCTGTCTGAGGTAAGGCGTGTGGCTCACATATAGTGATGGGGTGCGGGCGTTATGCTCATGCCTCACCACTGCTTCGAGAGCTGCACTGGCTTCCAATTTGCCTCCGGGTGCAATTCAAGGGGCTGGTTATCACCTTTAAAGCCCTATATGGTAGTGGGCCAGAATACTTAAGAGACCGCATCGCCCCGAGGACATCTGTCCGTCCCACCAGAGTGGACCGGAGAGGCTTTCTTGTCATGCCATCAGCTAGAGGCTCACCTCTCTAGCACTAGAAGGAGAGCCTTTTCTGTGTCCACCCTGGCCATATGGAACCTCCTACCAAGTGAACGGAGCCTCCAGATAGAGCTGCTCCCCTTCAGAAAAGGGGTAAAGACCTGGCTGGTGGGGCATTTGTGGGGTGCGGGCTGGACAGTCAGCTCAGCCGGCTGGCTTGTTTGAATAATTCCCACTTCTCTTCCTGTCATTTTTATTTTTTAATTCTTTCTGATTTTTAACTATTTACTTCTTAATCTTTTTAACTTTTAAATATTTTTTTAAATGTATTTAAGATGTTTTTAATTGTGTTTTTAAATTTGTAAGCCACCCTGAGACTTTGGATGAGGGCGGGGTATAAATGCAATAAAATAAATAAAAATAAATAAACAGTGTGGAAAGCAGCCTGTTGAGTCTGTGGCGAAGATGGGTTTGGACACTCAGTCTCTAAAAGGTTCACCATCACTGCTATACAAGGTCCATCAAAGTGTATTTCCATAGGCAGAACTGGCTGAGCAATTAGAAACAAAAATATTGCAGAGATAAGTTCCACTCAACTTTAAATCAAAATGTACACATTTTTCTGAGGCAGACAAGAGAATCCAACCATGCCGGCCAATACAAAGCAGCCCTGGCCCCTGGCAGCAAAAGTTCTAGCACGGGACCATTTGTCAACTAGGATGAACCTCATCCACTCAGCTCAGTTCATTTAGCAAGATCAACAATGCATTCTGACAGAGCAGCTCTCGGCCTTTTCAAGCTCTCTCAGAAAAGCAGTTTCTCTCTCACCACAAAAAGAAATGAAGCTCTTCCCTATGGCCATGCTTTCCATCAACCCATCTCAAGAGGATTCCACTAGAATATTTAGTCCCAGTACGGGTTTCTTGTTTTGTTTTCCTTTGCTTCTGAAATATCTACTTGAAAACTATATGAAAACAAAGGAAATGTGGGGATCTTTTGAAGATTTTTATGTGGCATCCCGAAAGGTCCTGCTACCGCTAACAATAATTTTTACCCTAGAAGATCACAGAGATACCCGTTTCTTAGTTGCCTCTCTTGGTAGGAAAAGAGGAATTGTCAGGATATGCAGCTGCTACTCTAAGTCCTGCAGGACTGGACCCTCGCCCTGCTGCAGCTGCTAAGCCCCACCTGAGAGTTTTGAGGAAAGTTCTGGACCTCCATAGGCTCCACCAAGAGACTCTTCCTGCCAGACGCTGCCTCAACAATGGAATTCAGCAGACTTGCAGTTGTTTGGCACCTGACTCTCCTGCTCTAGTCTTGGTTTCTGTTATCTAAGATCTCTGTCTTGCTCTTGGCCTTGAAGACTTCTGGCCTTGTTATGGTCTATAGCAGAAGTCTGCAAACTTGGCTCTCCAGGTGTTCTTGGACTTCAACTACCAGAAGCCCTGGTCAGCACACCTGCTGATCAGGGCTTCTAGGAATTGAAGTCCAAGAACATCTGGAGAACCAGGTTTTGCAGACCCTTGGTCTATAGAGGTGATGGCGGATCTTGGCACTCCAGGTGTTCTTGGACTTCAATTACCAGAAGCCCAAGTCAGCACTCCTGCTGATCAGGGCCTCTGGTAATTGAAGTTCAAGAACATCTGGAGTGTCAAGGTTCACCATCACTGGTCTATAGACTTGCAGCTGCTTGGTTCTTGGATCTCTTGCCCTGTTCCTGGTTACTAAAATATCTTCTCCTTGTTCCTGCTACCTACTTCTGAAGACTTCTATCCAGTTCCTGGTTTCTCTAGACTGTTGTTGTGCCTTTCCTGAATCATTGCTCCTTGAACTCTGTCCTCCCCTTGTTCCAGCCCTTGAAAATACCCAGCCTCATCAAAAGAGATCCTGATCTCATTCCTCAAAAAAGGTTCTCTGGAGGTTGTATGAGAGGCTCAGCAATTGGTCTTGAATTGTTCTTCTCTGGGTGGTGGGAGGAAGAAGCTGCAGCAGCAAGAAACAGGACCATCTTTCCAGTTTAGGATACCTGGACAATGTTTCCCACTCTTGGCACTCCAGGTGTTCTTGGGCTTCAATTCCCAGAAGCCCAAGTCAGGATGCCTCCTGATCATAGTTTCTGGGAACTGAAGTCCCAAAACATCTGGAATTTAAGACTGGGAAATACTGGTATGCCAAACATTCTAGGAAAGAAGGCATATACATCCTTCACCCCATAGCCAAGGTTTCATTAATGCCATACCACATACACTAATCACATCTGGGTGGTATGGTATTCTATATTCTACTTGCTTGCGCAGTAATGCATCCCAACCATCTTTGAACAGGTATTTATTTATTTATTTATTTATTTATTTATTTATTTATTTATTTCATTTGTACTCCGCCCTCCTCCGAAGACTCAGGGTGGCTTCACAATTAAAAACAATTAAAACACATATATAAAAATTAAAATTCACGTTAAAAACGCCGAGGAGAGAGGTGGGATATTTAAATGAGCCAGGCGATCGAGTTGGCCATCTGGCCCACTCCCCACACATGCCCCGCCAGCCAGGTCTTCACTCCTTTCCTAAAGGGCAGCAACTCCGTCTGGAGACATAACTGTTGGCAGGCGGTTCCATAGGGCCAGAGCGGACACAGAAAAGGCCCTCCTTCTTGTGCTAGAGAGATGAGCCTCTCTAGCTGAAGGTACGACCAGAGAACCTCTCCAGTCCACTCTAGTGGGACAGACTGGTGTTCTCGGGGTCTTGCCAGGATTCAGTTGTAGCCCGTTCTCCCCCATCCAGACCCTAACAGCCTCCAGGCAGCTGGATAGGACTTCCACTGCATCGCTAGGGTCCGAGATATACAGTTGGGTATCATCTGCATACTGATACCCAGCGGTTTCATGTAGATGTTAAATAGGAGAGGTGAAAGCACCGAAACGAGGCACCCCATATTGGAGCAGCCTATGGCTGGATTTCTCACCCTCCAACCACACCGACTGGGTCCAGCCCTTCAGAAATGAGGAAAACCAGGACCACACAGTGCCCTGGATCCCTAATCTTCAGAACCTTTCCAGAATGATACCGTGGTCGACGGTATCGAAAACCGCTGAGAGATTGAGAAGAGCCAGGACAGATGGATGTCCACCATTCCGCTCTCCCCAGAGATCATCCACCAGCGCGACCAATACAGTTTCCTTACCATATCCGGGCCTGAATCCTGACTGAAAAGGATCCAGATAATCTGCTTCATCCAGGATCTCCTGTAACCGCCATGCCACTGCCTTCTCCAAAACCTTACCCAAAAAAGGGCAAATTATAGACAGGCCGATAATTTGCCATTATTGCTGGGTCGAGGGATGACTTCTTCAGGAGGGGGCACACCAATTAACAGACATTAAGAAATGGTCCAGCAGGGCACTCTTCAGGTGCAGGAGCATAGGTCCAACTCAACAAACTATCATCAGATGAGGTGGCACCAACTAGATGCCTTCATTCTCCCATTCTTCCTGCTCAGACTGAACCACAAATTAGGAGAGCTTTCTAACTGTTGAACAGGATCTTGGATTGTGTTTCTTGGCATAATTGCTAGGATCTGGCAGTATCAAAAATGACAGGGGCAGATACAGGACATCAGTGTGCATAATGTCTAGCAGGGAGGAAGGGGCAAGACCTCAGCAATGTGCACTTCTGTTATAGCCTAAGCTCACTTCACCATTAAAAACATAATAAACATATTTGAGAAGCAATGCTAAATGTTGGTTTGCTCAGCCCAGAGTCAGCTATTCAGACCAACCATGTATTTTCTTCCTAGACTGGGTCAGAAAGAGTCATCATCTTTTCACTAGCCAATTCTGTCATTCTTCAGCAGCACCTATGATTCCAAGAGGACTGCATTTGGACCATCAGAATTAGAGGCTGTGGGTTTCCAGTGAGATCCGCCCAGAGTTGGGTTTTTTACCCGATTGGGCGGGATAATAAGTCAAAGGAAATAAATAAATAAAAATAAATCACCCTGGAAGAAGGGCTTTTATCTGAGACAACAAATCATTTTCAAAGTCATCATTGTTGGAGAACGGACTGACTAAGTGAGACAGTAAAGGCAGAAGGGGGGTAAGTTAGTCACACAAAGAGGTCCAAGAGCAATTTGTGTAAAGAAAGAAAAAAGTGCAGAACTCAAAATCTTCAGAACAGTTTCCATGACTTCTATTAAAGAAGGCGTGCTATTAAAAGAATTCTGGTTTGATTTATGGACTGCTTTCAGTGCCCTTCCTGAAAATGAAATCAATAACTTAATTTAAGATCTCTAAAAATTATTTTCTCAACTCAGAATGGTCTGTAGCAGCTGCAACTTGTCTGAAGCTAAAATTTGACTGAAACCCCTCTTTCAAACGCTTGCTTTTGTTCAAGTTTGCTTGCTTTTGGATGGAAGCCAGCTAGACAGATGGGATAGCCAACCCACCAGCTGTACAGCCAGAAGAGTGGCTAATGTGCATTCATTTACAGGACCTTAGTATACCAGAGAGTCTAGTATACATTATTAGTGGGTTATCTAGCATATTTCAAACTCTGTGGACAAACACAACCAAATGGCAAATACTAGCCAGAAATGAAATACAAAGAAAGACGTGATCTCAGAGCCTTTATCTATAATCTCTCTAGAATTTGTGTAAAACAGATTAAGTCTCTGAAAACTTAGGGTGGGGCCCTCGGAGAATATTAGAATTCTCTTTCAGGAGTTTGAATTTCATGATCTTTATTGCGCCTTCCACCACTGCTGAGTTTTGATTCTAAGATGAGAATTCCCGCCAAGTGAACAAATTGGGGGTAAATGGCCAACCATTGATCAAATTGCGCTTGATACAGATATTCTTTATTAAAAAGAAAACAAAAACAATACAGAATCCTGGGGCATTTAGTGACTTCCACATTAAGAGGCCTCTTTGGACTTTAGCAGATGCATGTAGAATTTCCCAAAGGTTATTAAATCAGCAATTAAAGTAAAACTAGAGTCAATGTCTGAGCCTGATTTGAAAGATGATGTGAGGACAATAACACTATTGCCTTCTTCGGGGGGTGGGGGGTGGATATCAACCTCTACTCCTTCTCTAGACTTCAATTCCTTGTCCTGAGAGTAAAAATTTGCAGATTCTCACAACACATGAGCAGCTCAAACAAACACAGTTCTTCTTCATCAGTGGCATAGGGCGGGTTTCAGCCACCCAGGGCCCAGGCAAAACTCGCCCCCTCCACCTAGGTTTGCCCCCCCCCCCACTATCAAAATAAAACAAAATTCCTACCTCTGTGGGGACCAGGGAGCACTTTTTCCTGCTCCTCCGCCTGGCAGCGGCAGCTCCACCTTCAGCAGCAATGGCGCACAGGAGGGCGGGAAGCGAGAACAGTGGTCGATGCGGCTCAGAACCCGCAGCTGGAGCAGCACCAGCCAGGCCTTGCGGGGGGGGGGTCCTCAGCCTGGTCGGCACTGCTCCAGCTGTGGGTGCTGGGCCACAATGACCATCGGCCTTGCTTCCCACCTTCCTGCGCGCTGTTGCCACTGAAGGTGTAGTTGCCGCTGCCGGGCTTGGCGATGGGGCGGCTGCACGCCTGGGATGCCAATGGAGGGCTCTTTGCTGGGCTTCCAAAATGCCACCTCAGCCTCTGGGTCTCAACCTGAGACCAAGGGCAACCCCGGGCCCTACTCAGCAGTGCCCGGTGCTATGAGCTAGACGTAAGAGGAAGCCTGAAGAAGAGGACAATGAAGGCAGCAGAGGAGGAAAAGTGCCCCCTGGTCCCCACAGCGCTGTCCCACACCCTCCAGCCCAGGGTGGGGCCCAGGGCACCAGTGGTGACAGAGGGTCCTGGCACCCATCCCTGCTGCAGACTCCCCACCCCGCCCGCCAGAAAGTCTGTGGCAGTGGCTCCTGCAAAGTGCCACCTGGGGGCAGGCTGCACCCTCCCCCCCCCCCGGCTACACCAGTGTTCTTCATCCATCACTTCTTCATCTGTAACACTGCATCTTCATCCATAACAACAAATCCCTATTGGAACCTGAATAGAGCAATTGAATAGATTGGAACTAGAGATAGTCAGTGAAATATGCTGAATATTTTTCCACTTGTTGTAACAGTTGCCTTTACTCCCGAGTAGAGCCTTGGCCTACAAGTGAGTAGCAACCCACCTGAATTGGCACCCTTAGGTGGGCAACCCAGAATTTAGCTTGCCTTTTCACAGGTCCTGACCTGAGTCAGGCTGTAGAAAGGTCGCAGAAAGGAAAAACACACTCCAGCCACTTCATTAAAATGAGGTTGTTTTTAGTAAAAGTAGATTACAATTCAAAATTTCAGGAAGCAAAAATAATTCTAGGCAAATGAAGCATCTTCAGTTCAGACAGCACATTAAAACAATGAAAACCTTTCTAAGATTGGAAACCCTAAGGGCTCCTCCTTAGTTTAAAAATGACTTCAATATTGCTAAGTTCAAAGCGGACTCCAGAACCTCAAAGAAGTACAATTTGGTGGTTTCTTTCTACCCATATTTTCTTCGTTGTAAAACAATACTAAGCATTCCACAGCACAGCAAAAAGAGACCCCCTCCTTTCTCTCTCCCTTCATCTCCTCAGACAATTTCCACCTTTGACTCTTCCTCTGAAGGATTCCAGACAATCACTATATAGTATTAAATGTCCATCAAAACTTAAGTTTCATTTCCCCAGAACACAGGATTATTATGTCTACCTCACAATCTTCCCCAGCAACAACTTTGAAGACCACATACCTAGCCTCTGTGGTGAACGACATTCAGAAATCTGTGTTACTGTTTTAAAAAACACAAGCCTCCATTTCTATTTCCTCACACTTGTCTTTTCTAAATGTATATGTAGATTGTCACTTCCCACCTCTTCTCTCCTCTTTTTTCCTTTCAGAGAAGAAAACTTCCTGTTTTAGCCAGGATGAAAGACCTGCATATATTGAAGCCAGCTCTAGGGACTTCTGGAACCAAATTTAGAAACCTGGTCTCATGCATTATCTGAAAATAGATTTCCTGAATTGATAAAACCCTCTCATGTTTTTGCTTAATACAGATTTCTAGAATACTGTAGTCATTCCCATTCACAACAAGCTGAGCACTAGGCCATTGCATCCTGTCAGCATAAATTCCAAGCAATGCTAAGAAGCTCTTAGTGAATTACTGTATAAATAACTCTGATTTGATTGACTGACGATCAGCATACCCACTCTACTGGAACATGCAGCTCCCGTTCTGCCATAATGGAAGAAAAAGCATGCCTCACACGTGGATCCAGTTTATCAGGAAGATGTTTTGCATAAAAATTATTTGCATTGGATGCAAAATTTGCAAGCAGTGACTATAGATGAGGAGCTGTTTCACTATTACTATTTGTAGTAGGGGTGTCCCTTGGAAATTAAACAACCAATAGTGCAGACTCAATAACAATCAGCATACTGTACTATACCCAAAAAGCTGTTTGGCAGCTTGCCAGCAAAGTTTTTTTATTGACAGCTGAACAAAGACTTCCATGTACAGAAAGCAGTGTCAACAAGAAGCATTGCTTAATATATTTTAATTTAATTAACCCATGAAAAGCTTCCCTGTTCTCCATATTAATAGTAATTGGTACTTTTCTTACCACAGAGAAGCTTCTTCATACGTTTTACATTATTATTATTATTATTATTATTATTATTATTATTATTATTATTATTATTATTATTATTATTATTATTATTATTATTATTATTATTATTATTATTATATTTCTATGCCGCCCTACTTGGTGAAAACCAACTCAGGGCGGCTTACAGAATCCACCAATATCAAAGTTACAATACAATAAAAATACATTAGGGTACAATATAACAGAGCAATAAGTACAGTAGTTACCATATAATAGATCAATAGACACAATAAATCCATACATGATAAGTCAATACACAATAGATCAATCCCTCATAACTATCAATACACAATGCCTCGTTTTAATTATCTCTTCCCTATCCCATGGACATCCAGCCAGAGGACGTTTTGTTCAGCTTAAAAGCTACCTCATCTCTTTGATTTTAAACTTGAACTAACCAAAAGGTAAAGGGTTGGTATAGCTTACTTAACTAGAGTACAGTAATATCCCGGATAACGATTGCATCGGATAACACTAAAACCGCATAACGACGACAAATTTTGGGGGAAGATTTGCACCAGATAACATTCTTTTTAGCATTATCCGATACAGTCGTTCTTAGCAGCAGGGTGGCTGGAAAGCTGAATGGGGTTCTCCGTTCAGCTTCCCAGCCACCCTGCAGCTATAGAGGCAGGGGTGGGGTGGCTGGAAAGCTGACGGGGGTCCCCCGTCGGCTTCCCCAGCCACCCCACAGCTGCGGAGGCAAGGGCGGGTGGCTAGGGAAGCCGACAGGGAGTCCCCGTCAGTTTCCCCAGCCACCCTGCAGCTGTAGATCTGGTCTTCTGATCTCTCTGGAGGAGGCAGGGGACCCGATCTACAGCTGTTACTGGGCTTCCCCGATGTCCCCAGCCAGTGGAGCAAGCCAAAACGTCAGAGTTCGAACCCTGACGTTTTGGCTTGCTGCACTTGCTGAGGACGTCGGGGAAGCCCAGAAACAGCTTGGATCGGGTCTTCCCACCTTTCTGGACCCAGCGGGGGGGTCAGGGACCCCAAAATTGGAAAAAATGGACTTTTAAAAAAACAATTTTGGGGTCCCTGACACCCACCCCGCCAGGTCCAGGAAGGTGGGAAGACCCAATCCAAGCTGTTTCTGGGCTTCCCTGACATCCTCAGCAAGTGCAGCAAGCCAAAATGTCAGGATTCAAATCCCGATGTTCTGGCTTGCTCCAGTCTCCAGGGAAACAGGGCTTTTTTAATGTTGTGTGATCGATGTATCGCACAACGTTAAAAACTGGATAATGATGAGACTTGTGGAACCAAGTCTCATCGTTATCCGGGGTACTAGTGTACCTAGTTGTGAAGCCAGCAGGCCCAGAGTCAAAATTGCCACTGTGGCACTCAAGAGAGAAACCAGCCAAGATCATTTGGAACAATGTAGTTGACATGGTTATGGTGTGCCCTGTCAACTCTGTGGCCTTTGGCAAGCTACACAGGCCCAAAGCACAATCAGAAGATGGGACTGGTGAAGAATTTCAAAGGGCTTCATAACCTAGAAAACCCAGGAAAGGTCACTATAAGTCCAGAATGATCTTGATGGCACATAATCATTTCTATTAATAAAAGTAATACGTGACAGCTACTTTCTTGATTTCTTGCTTGAAAGCCAGTTGTATCCAACTCTTGTGTTCAGTGCTCATCTGTTTCAAAGCCGAAGAGCCAGTGCTGTGTGCTTCTGCAGACATTTCCGTGGTCATGTGGCAGGCATGACTAGACACCGGAACGCATGGCGCACTGTTTACCTTCCCACCGAAGTGGTCCCTATTTATCTACTTGCAATTTTTTGCTTTTGAACTGCTAAGTTAGCAGGAGCTGGGACAGAGACAGGAGTTCATTCCATTCTGCAGTACTCTAGGATGTACAGTAAAACCTTGAATAAAGAGCATCTCACTTAGAGAGTAACTCACTTAAAAAGCAGGATTTTCTCTGAATGGTCACCTCGCTTAACAAATAAACCCAACCAAAAACTCGCTTAACAAATAAATTGGGTTTCACAATCCTCCCCCACCCCTGCCGCCAGAAGTCACAATTGGTCACTTACAATGGTGTTTCGCTTAAAGAGCAAACTCGCTTGAAGAGCAATCCCATGGAATGCATTATGCTCTTTAAGCAAGGTACCACTTGTACTTTTAGCTGAGAATGGTGTTGCAGGCTAATCTGTCTGGAGGGCACCCACTTGAGGAAAACTGAAATAACTAGCTGCTGCTTGGTGTATTTCACTATTTTTGCACCCCACCTGTTAAATCAGGGGTTCTCAACCTATGGCCCATGGGCCAGCCCCGGCCCACCGCACCATTTCATGTGGCCTGCTGCTGCCACTGCCAGAAGTGGATGCATTTACAACAGCCATGAATGCGCCCGTGGCTGTTGTAAAAACGCCATAAATGCACCCATCAGTTATGGATACGTTTTATGGCAGCATTTACAGTGGGGGACCACCCATTCAGCCTGCTCAGCTGTCTGAGGGGGCATGGTCCAGCCTGTGGCGTGAAAATGTCTAGAACCTTTGTGTTAAATAGTTGACTCACAAATAGTTTGTAAGTTCATTCTTTTAAGCATCTGACTGTGGAGCCACAGCTTGGGAATTCAATTTCCCACTGTGCCTGCACAATCCCACAAAGACCACAAGAGACCAAACCACTTCATTGTACCAAGAAAATCTTGAAAAAGATCACCCTAAATTGGAATTAACTCCAAAAGGTCCTCTCATTAACAGACAGAAGGCTGTGCATCATGCAAAAAGCTACCAGTAACTAGCAGGCTTCCTAAAGTTTTCAGCCTAACATTAATTTTTGAGATATCGTAGATCATTAGTTGAAACTTATTGGTTAAAAGTAACCTTCCAATCTCTGCTTGCAAATTCCTTCCAAAAATATATCTCCAGAATATTGAGCTCTGTCTAGACCCAACATGAAATTTTTCTGACAGGCAGATTTTTCTGTCAAAAGCAAAACAAATTGTGTTATAAAATATTAAAACATACAAAGGATGGAAACATAGTTTATTTATATCTAACGGCCTAAGTATGCAAATTGATGATTTATTCCGAGTGGTTGTAACAGGAATCAAAAACTACAATTCAACTTTAAATAAATCACATCCGCAGAGGGCAAGCAGAAATATTACGGTATTCTGGACAGGTGGTCTGCCTGTCATAGCAGCTCAGCAGGTGGCCAGAAGGGTTTGTGTTTTAATCAAAAAAAAAAAAACTGTCTGTGCTTTTCATACACTGTCCTTTTATGTCCCTGTGCCTCTCTTTCTTATTTTAATCCAACAAAACTTAAAACTTTAGCTCAGAGATCGGTACAAAATGCCTCTCCAGATGTTGCTATGTGTGTAAATCCCCCCCTCATTTCTCACCATTGTCTATATTGACCAGGACTCATGGGGGTTGTAGTCCAAAGATACCTGGGAGAGGAAAACGTTTAATTTATCCTTGTTTTAATGAAACACCTCACTCATATTCTATGTCAGTGGTGGCAAACCTATTGCATGCGTGTCAAGGGGGCACTCAGAGCCTTCTCTGGGCACACATGCTGCTGCCCCAGCACAGAGTTTGCCCCACCCCTCTGCCCAGTAACCCAATAGGAGTGCTTCCTCCTGCCCCCCCAGCACAGAGTTCACCACGCCCCTCTGCAGGACAGCAGCCTGTTGAATTTGGGTACTCAGTTTCTAAAAGGTTCACCATCACTGTTCTGTGGCCATAACAAATGCTCTTGTACAACTTCCAGCACTTATTTATTAAACTATTAGGAAGTAGAAACTCTTGCTATTCTAACAGATCCCAATCTACTTTCTATCCAATCCTGACATACACTTAACTAGGACAGTTTGATTAATCAGCAGCTTTCTAATAACAAGGCAAAACCACCACCTACCATTAATGATCACAAGGTCTGAAATCTGTTCTTCAGCTTTCAAGCTGACCTGTAGTTTGCTTATTTTATGATTAGTAAAAAGAAGCTCGAATTCAAAAGCCTGGTTTCAGATCCTGGCTTGTTCTCAAAATGTAAGCTTTGCAAGTTTGGTTGTCACTTGGAAGAACAGTTAGTGTAAAACCAGAAGGGAACATATCTAATTCTCTCTGCTATCTGACAGAGGGCCATGGAAAGCTATATTCTACTGAGCCAGAGTAGTACCTGTAGTTTGTTTAGTTGCCTATTCTTGACTCTGACTGATAGGTAGACTCAATGTTTTTTCAGGACTCTTTCCAAGGTCTACCTGTGGAATCACAGAAAGCATGAGACAAGATGCTAAGCTACAACTCTTCTGCAAGAGGGGAAAAGGCAAAAAGGTACGTATCATAGCTCAAAGCATGCTTTTGGCTTATGCATTTGAACAGACCACTGAGCTGCTTGTATTAAGAACAGCAAGCTCTGAATCAGGAGCATGTATGCCACTCTACAACAGACACAGTCAAATAACAAGGTTTCCTGCCAAAGGAACTCCACACACAAGATGTCAAAATATGTCAAACAACTAAGAGCAGTCATCTTTCAAAGGATTTCCCCCTCCAGTGCACTGCTGAGTGGAGATGTGGGGGGGGGGGGGGAACGGACACACATTCACTACCAATATGCTGTCATTCCTTTCTAGGAGTTCCCATTAATGTTTAAAAGCATGATGGCTTTGCAAGCACCTGACAAGATTGGGGGGGGGGGAACCCTTTTGCATCAAATCAAACCAAGTACAATAGAACCCCGTATAACAAATGCATCATACAACAAAAAAATCGTACAACAAAGGAAATTGGGGGGGGGGGTGTCACATGGTGCATCGTACAACGAAGATTTTCATTGTACAGTACTGTACTGTACTTTAAAAAGTTAATGGGGAGGGAAGAACAATCGAACAATACAATACAATACAATCTGATTAAAATAAATCAATACAGATTTTCCATGTTAGCTTGCGTGATTAGATTAGAATCTTATTCTCTTCCCATTTTTTTGGAATAGTAGCTGTGTTAGTCTGTGGTTCAGGCATATCAGAAAGCAAAATAAAATAAACAAAACAAAACAAAATAAAAAACATGTAGAGGACTTTACAGCAGAAACACATGTTACAGCTAGCTGATGACTAGAGATGAAACCACACTTATATTGGACAGACCAAGACACAAATGTTAGAGACAGCCTGTGATTAGAACTGAATGCAGATTAACATTGCAGAGAGGAGAGTGAAGGAGTCTTTCTTGTGTTTGTGAAATCAGACTTCAAAGGAATCCCCATGATTAAATACTGAACACCAGTCAGCAAACAAAGCAAGCTAATCTGTATAATCCCAGCAGTGAAAGAAGCTCAAATTGTGGCACTGACATTAGCTGATCTCTTAAGTATTTTTCTTGCCTGAGGCAGCCTTTCTTCAGATCCTGTGCTCAAGTTCCAATGGTCAAAAGCAAAACAAAGCAAGCTAGATTGCATATTTATATTAATACTGCTGTGCACTCAGATGCTTCCAGTAAATTCCAAAATTCCTTCTTCAAATATGAGCCTATGTGTAAAGGGTGCATATGCTCTCAAACTTGTATTCAAGTCACTTGGACACCATTATGATGGACAAACAGATGTAGTGGCGAATTCATAAGTGGTGGTGCTTACTCGGATAGACCTGGTAATTTTCATCCAGGAAAGTCCAACAAGGCAGGTAAGGTAAAGGTCTCCTTTGCTTAAAAACCAATCGTGTCCAACTCATCTCAATTTACAGACAACGAGTCAGCACTGTCTGCATCTGCAGACATTTCTGTGATCATGTGGCAGGCATGACTAGATGCCGAAGCACATAACACTCTCACCTTTCCCGCCAAAGCTGTACCTATTTATCTATTTGCATTTTTTTTTACTTTTGTCAGCAACTGGGGCAGATGGGAGCTCACTCCATCAAGCAGTACTCAGGTCTTGAACTGCCAACCGTCTGGTTGTCAATCGTCTTAACTACTAATCCACCTGCTAACAAGGCAGGTAGCGCAATCCATATCAGCAAATGAGAAGCTGGTCCTTTCTAAAGCTATTGCATTTTAAATGCTCATTCAAGACCTAATTACCCTCAAATACATTACATTACAACAGGGATATTTTGTAACCATATACTGGCCCTCGGAAAAAAATATTTCCCCTCTCCAACATTGTAAGGACTTCAAAGGAACCTTCATTGGAAGGACTTCAAAGGACCTTCAAAGGAACAGGGAAGCCTAAGGTGAAGGTGGTAGAGAATGTCACAGCCCCAGCTAGTCAGATTTCGCTCCTACAAGCCCTAGTTCTACTAAGCCGGAGGTTCTCAACCTACAGCCCGCAGGTCGGATCCGGGTTACAGCACCAAATCATCTGGCCCATGCCCTCGCTATAGCTGCTGCCACCACCTCAATCCTTGTCTCCTCTGCTTGGCTTGGTGTGTCCCTAAATGGTGCTCTGTAGCACAGCAGATGTTGTAAGGCCACTGGCACCACGTATCTGGCTCACCAACAGTCTGAGGAGGCATGGTCCGGCCCCCAGCTTTAAAAGGTTGAGAACCCCTATACTAAGCCATGACCAACAAGACAGTATTTCCAATATTTCCAAGACATGGAAACAGTTTAGGCTTCAAGATGGGATTGCTCCTCTCCTCTCTGGAGGTAGAATTTCAACTTCCTGCCCATAACGTGTCACAACCTTAATCATGACTAGATATCAGAGTTTCTGCTTTAAGCAAGCTTTCAAACAGGTTTGTGTATAAGGTTGGTTCTGATGCAAGACTTAACTGTGATTGTTTAATGCTTTCAGGAATGTGGAAAAGCTTGATGAAGATGGATGTAAGATCTCATAGCTCATGTCAGATCACTTAATCACAGTGAAGAGATCAGAGCATTAAGTCAGCTCCTGAACATAGTGATTATAGGGACACTTAGGTTTCCGAGCATAAGATTTCAACTCAAATTTCCACTTCAAAACCCAACATTCTAACCATTTTCCAAGGCCAGCTGCTATGCTGGTTGGCAGATTCTGCGATCTGTAGTCCAAAAAAGTAACTTTTTAAGCTGTAGAAAACATATTATCATAGATCTCCTTGAAGAAGACCTTGCTGTGACATTCCAATCTCCAATGTTGCCATGTGTGTTTATGATGGCAGAAATAGCATGTGCCACCTTAATTATTGAGTGAATAATGCAATCCCACTACACAGACTGTCCATACGGTTATAAAACATCAATCTCTAGTTATAAAAAGCTCAGACAGAGTACCGGTAACCTAAAATAGTTCCAAAACATGACTGAGATTTCCAACTCTAAAATACTTTGTTTTTTTAAGAATCCATCTTCCCCAAAATGATCCAGCAAAGAATGGATTAAAAAAACAGACAAAGCAAAATAGCACTTTGGTTTTATCAGGGTGGAGTAGGCATGCTTAGTGTTTTGGAACAGTGGTGGCGAACCTATGGGAGCATTTCCTTTCTCCCCTGTTGCTATGTTGGCACTTTGGGATATATAAGTTGTCCATGTCTTGCTCATCAAAAGTTTTTGCTTTCTTCAAGACAAACACGGTTTAAAAACTTAAACGCACAGAGCTACCCAACTGTAAATTCCTTTGCGGTAGCTTCGAAATGTGAAAATTCAGAACAATCGATACAACTGCAAGCAAAACTAATTAATCAGCCAACTCAGTCACAAAACTCTAAGATAATTAGAACCAATGATAAAGATTCATAGTAAAGCAGGAAATGAAAAATGTTTGCTGAATTTGTTTTTTGATGAACTAAAATTAAAACTCGGATAGCTTCTTGATTTTTTGGAACCCTGGTTAAATTATTTAACAAAGCAAACTCTGTCACTCCTTCCTAGAAGCTTATGTGGAGGAAACGTAATTTTAGTATTTGCCTTTCACTGCCTGCTTTCCCTCTGTAAAACAATGCTAGGGTTTGGTGAAGAAAGGTGGAAATAGGTGGGGAAATATGTATATGAATTTTTCTTACCCTTGCAAATGAATATGATCTATTTTTTTTGGACTTTTTTTAAGGGGGGGGTCACTACATTCAAAAAATTTCTATCAGCAGATTTGAGGATTCAGTTTGTTATCTCTCCATCCACCCTTAACTAACTCTTTTCCTGAATTCCACAACTAAATTTTAATTTCTCGGGTCCCTTGGCAAGGACTCTGGTTTCTTTGAACCTGTGTTAAAACCTTTAACCTGTGTGTTTCATCTGTAGCAAATGCAATAAATCCATATTATCATTATTTCTGCAGAGAAAAGGAATCTCTGTCTTTTCTCCTTCCTGGTGGACATTACTAAAAAGTCATGTGAGACCTTTGGACTCATCAAGCCACATTTTCTAAGCAAGGACTTTGTTTCATCACAGTCCTCCATAGCTTGTAATACTGGGAAAATATTTTTATTTCCATACCATTTTTTCTCTTTCTCCTCTTCTTACCATTTTAAACCACCTCCTCTGATGAAGAGTTCTATAGAGCTCAAAAGTTTGCATATTTTGCACAGTTACAGTCCATCCTGGTAAAGGCGTCATTTGCCAGTGGATTTTGAAGTTCAATTTTGCTTTACTCCTTCAGATCAACAAAGATTCTCCTATTCTGAAGTTTAATGAAATCAGCTTCATCAAGAGTAGTTAATTGTTTTCAAAAACCTAGAATCTACAACTGGCATAACACTCTGGAAGCAAGCTTTTAGACTAGTATAAGAGACAGAGAATATATTTATTTAACATATTTCTATACCATTTACAATACTAAGCTACGTATACCATCGAAATCTACAACGACTAGGGCCCTGTTGTCTAAACACAGAGCAGTAGCGAAATGTGTAAATATCTCTTTTCCAGATGCCTTCTCAACATGGCAGAGTTCATGCCTTGGAGGTGGAGGGATGTTTACACAATTTCTCTGCTGCTTCCCATTTAGGCAACAGGATACTAGTCAATATAACCAAAACATCGGCTAATAACAGGCTGTAAATAGGCCATGGTTTTAATTAGCAGTACGCACACCGTCCTTCAAAGGGACTGCAACCCAATTCCGGAACAAGCAAACAGCTTAACTCCCAGACTCAAGCACTGGCCACCAAGAAACACCCGTGTCTTACCTAGATTAAGTCCAAGTTAATTTGTCCTCATGCAACCTACTGTTGTGCCCAAACACTGTTCTGGAATCTGGACGGTTCTTTCTAATTCAGATGTGGCAGGGAAACAACTGGACATCAGCAGCATACTAAAAACATGAGACCTCTGATAGACATGGGACTTCTGACAGTTCCCAATAACTTTCTATAGATCAGGGGTGCCGAAACTACGGCCCACGAGCCAATTCATCTGGCTCACACCACCTTTGCTGCTCCAGGAAGCAAAACACGCCCACATGGGCACGTTTTACTTCCGCTTCCAGGAGGATGGTGTGGGCCAGATGAATTGGCATCAGGGGCCAGAGGGGTGTAGTATTACTTCTGCTTCTGGTGGGAGGAACCATGTGACTGGCCCACTAAACCACAAAAAGTTTGGTCATGCCTGCTATAGATGGCTCCTGCTGGTATTTGCAATTTTCAAAGCCCAGGTCTGACAGAGAAACTATAAACTTTTCATATATTTTTTTACGAAAGTCCTCACATTGCTACAGCCACTTATCATGTCTGGAGTACTAATTGGCATTTGGACCCACTTAGCAATATCTTAGCAATGCAAACTAAAAGCCAGTTCAATCTGGATTTCTTTGCAACCAGAACAACCAGATGAGAGTTAAAGCACTCCCCCCCCCCAATAGCTTACTGGTAGACCACCACATGAGGGGACTGCAGTGGTTTAGTGAAAGGTTAGCAGGTGAGCAGTTCAAGACCCAAGTAGTGCACAAAAGAGTGAGTGCCCATCTCTATCCCAGCTCCTGCCAACCTAGCAGTTTGAAAGCAAGAAATTGCAAGTAGATAAATTGCAAGTAGATAAATAGGGGCCACTTTGTTCAGAAGGTAACAGTGTTCCATGCACTCCAGTGTCTAGTCATGTCTGCCACATGTCCACAGAAATGTCTGCAGACACAGGCAGCGCTGGCTCTTTGGCTATAAAGAGAGATGAGCACTGAACCCTAAAGTTGACTACGACTGGCTTTCAAGTAAGGGCAATCTTTCCTTAGACCACCATATCAGCAAATATCACAGGAAGGGTCAAGGACAGCTCTTTACAAAGTGTTATCTACAATCCCAACATATTACTACAGCCAGTTTTTCTGTTTGTATGTGATCTGAAATTCTGAAGCCATGGACACTATGAAATGGTTATTATCTAACACACTGTGTATTTCCCAAAGCACACAAGGGAAACGTATACAAGCTGAAACAAGATTACACAACTTGTTGTTTGCAACTGAATCAAAGAATTGGGAGGCTTCCAGCAGATGATCTAGCCCCAAATCCAAGCTTTTCAACACCATTCCACTATCAACCTTGCAAATTAAGTCTACGAAAGTTAATAGCCTATAAAAAGTGTGTGTGCGTGGTGTCTGCTTTATCTACTAGTAAGACTGCCTGTTCACACAGTGCCAACTAATTGAGTGAAAATGAACACTAAACAAAGGTTAACGGAATTTTTAAAAAGCCATGAAAAAGAGACACTTTAGATAGAATCCCAAGAAGAAAAGGCATTCTTATTAAATAAAAAATTAACATTTCAAATTTAGGAACTGTATAGGTCTAAATAAAATACAGTATGATGAAACTGAGCCTCTGCTATTTCCTTCACTGGAAGGGAAGATTCTTTGAAAATGACAATAATGCTGGGAAAAGTTGAAGGCAGCAGGAAAAGAAGACCAAATATTGACTCCATAAAGAAAGCCACAGGCTTGAGGTCATGTGGCAGGCATGACTAGACATCAGAAATCACGGAACTCTGATACCTTTCTGAAGCTGCACCTATTTATCTACTTGCAATTTCTTGGTTTCAAATTGCTAGGTTGGCAGTTGATGACTGACGCTCACTCTGCCACACAGCACTCAGGTCTTAAACTGCTGACCTTCTGACCTTCTAATATTCAAACTCAGCATCTTAACTACTGAGCCACCATGGCCCTTTCACTGTGTGTAGAGTACACTTTTGTGCTATCAAGCCACGTCCAGCTTATGGTGAACTCTCACCCATGCAAAACGAAGGACCAAACATTAGTCCTGAGCAAGCTGGAGAATGTGTCCTGTTAGGCTAAGTCTAGTAAAATATCACATGAATGTTGCTTTAAATCACCCACCAGAAACTAAACTAGAATGGAGACCGTCTAGCCACCACTGGGACAGAATTCCACAACTGAGGTGCAGCTACAGAGAAGGCTGTCTTGTGAAATAAATATCCTCATTTCCACGACTGGTGCAACACAAAACAAAGGTCCTGCTAAAGGACCCCAAACTCCAGGCAATCTCAAATAAGAATTGGCAGCCTTTCAGATATCTTAATCCCAATCAATGGAAGATCAAAACTACCACTCTTTACAAACTGGGAAACAAATGGAAAGCAAAGATAATTGGTTTAGGACTAGAGATTTATGGTGTCCAAAGGGCATGCCTGACAGAAGTCTAGTTGACACAGCTTGCACTGTGTAACTTCTCAAAGCTTTTCAAGTCCAGAACTTCACAATTATCTAGCAACAAGGTAATTAAAGCATGGATTGCTGCGGACAATCTGTTTCCTTGTTCAACCGTTTAGGAGCTCTGATGAGCAGGAAAGCAATCAAGGATTGGCAAAAGACATAACTGACAGGGTCATTTTCAGCATAAAATGGGAGGGGAGAGAACTATGAAAACCAACAGAAACTGTACTTTGCTGGTACGTAGAAATATACAGAGCTCACAGCATTTTGCCATGTGCCTGGGCTTCTGGTGATATTCTCATGAGAAAGCTGTTGTTTTAGCCAACTGTTTTGATTGAGGCCGGAGAACCCTACTACAGGTACAGTAATACCTCGAATAACGTTTACCTCGGATAACGCTAAAATCGCATAACGTTAAGTAATCTGGGGAGGAGAATTGGATTGAATAACGTTAAGGTCCTATGGGATGGATCGGATAACAACCGCTAAAGCCTGTGTGGTTACAATGTATCTCTATGGAGCTTTAATGTTATCCGATCCATCCCATAGGATTTTAACATGCATCGGATAACACTGAAAATCGGATAACACCAAGACTTGTGGAACCAAGTGTTAGTGTTATCTGAGGTATTACTGTACATCCATGAGAATACCAGAGGAATTCCCCACAAATGACACATTAAGGTCTGATCTGCTGGGGGCAATGCATGGAATAAATGAGGGCAATCTGTAAAAATCACTGGGGGGGGGGGGAGCCAAACCTTTAGAAATATACAGTACAGTATATCCAATATTTTATTTTAACAAAATATATTGGTTAACTTTGTTGTGTTTGTCTTTATACTCACATGTACAAACATACACACATAAAAAGCTATATAAAAGCAATTGCCAATCCAACGTGATACCTCCTGCCTAAACCACCATGCCTGTTAATTTCTCCCCTGTTTCACTGATACAGGCTATATAGCAGTAGGAAATGAGATTCACAGTATAGCTGGACATTTTTCTTTTTCAGTTATACCATCCCAAAACAGCAAAGGTTGAGAAACTGGTTGGTTCAATTTTGCTCAGGAGTTAAACATGGAGCTAAACAAGCCCATCAGTGGACTTGAATTCTAAGCTTTCATTTGTGGCTTTCCCCACAAAGTAAGTCTCATCCTCGTATACAACAGAAGACGCAAGGCAAAATGTGACCGATGATCAGTTAAAAATAAGTCTTTCCTTGTGATAAGCCACCAACAGTCTAACAGGAATTCACAGGCAAACACAGGAAATACTCTGAATAAATGAAGAAATTACAGAAAGTCTGGTTCTTGCAAAGGTATCTTAAACATAGCCTACAACTATGAACATTAGCAAGGGACTGAGGTAGCTCAAGTGGCTAAGACGCTGGCCTGGAATGTTGGCAGGTCAACAGTTCAAGATCCAAGTACTGCAAGACAAAATGAGCTACTGTCTCTGTCCCAACTACTGCCAACCTAGCAGTTCAAAAGCAAGAAATTGCAAGTACAGTAATAACCTCGGATAACACTAAGACTTGGTTCCACAAGTCTTGGTATTATCTGATTTTTAGTGTTATCTGATGCATGTTAAAATCTTATGGGATGGATCGGATAACATTAAAGCTCCATAGAGATACATTGTAACCGCACAGGCTTTAGCGGTTGTTATCCGATCCATTCCATAGGACCTTAATGTTATTCGGTCCAATTCTCCTCCCCAGATTACTTAACGTTAGCGATTTTAGCGTTATCCAAGGTAAACGTTATTCGAGGTATTATTGTACTGTAGATAAATAGGGAACACTTCAGTGGGAAGGTAAACAGCGTTTCATGCATTCCGGTGTCTAGTCATGCCTGCCACATGTCTATGGAAACATCTGCAGATGCAGACAGTGCTGGCTCTTTGGCTGTAAACGGAGATAAGCACTGAACCCTAGAGTCCAACATGACTGGCTTTTGAGCAAGGGTGACTGTCAAGGATTTTCTGGCGGTATGTGTGGTAACGTAGCAGACTAGCAGTTAGCTATTGCACAGCGAAAGGTTCAGGTGCAAAGACACACACATACAGTTTTCAACAAATAGTGCAGTTTACTTCTGGGTGAGGGAAAGACAATAGACACAGAACTATATACACAGGTACCAGTCTGTCTTCAAGCCCCACAGTTGCAACAGAGCTTGGAATCCCCAAAGGCTCAAGTCCAATGAGCATTCACAGAGTCCTGCCAGCAAAACACTGACTGCACTTTGCCAAAGTCAGTGTGCTCTTCTCAGCAGTATAGAGTACCTGATAGTTCTTGGTAGAAGCAGAGCTTCATGCAGCACATCTTCTCCCTCTCAAGTCAGTTGTCAGTCTGTCACAATTCCTCCTCCGTACACCCTCCTCAGTTTAACCCTCCTCAGAGTAGCCCATCACAGGGGGGCCATAGTTATACTGTGCTGTTGCTGTATCACCCACTAAGTGGTCACAGCTGTGCTCAGCCCTGAGTCACCTACACCAAGCAGACACAGCTGTGTAATCAGTCTATGCCTCAACAGCTAACACCTGTGTCTGGGGCTCCTAAAAGTCTTAAAGGTATATTCACACAGTGGGCAGGAATCTTGCTACAATACCCATAAAAATGCCCTAACAGTGATCTTTACCTATTAATGCTAGCAAGGAAACTGGGGGAGCTATAGTGGCACAAAATCACATTTTCAAAGCTGTGACACCTTGCATCTGACCTGAATTGACTTCACACTGTAATAGGTTAGACTCAGTGACTTTGGGTGGCTCCAGAATGTTCTGATTTTTATGAGTTTGTGTTTGAATGCCTCTCCATTCTGTTTTCTCTTCTCACGCCTTCACTGAGCTTAGCTAAGAATTAAGTGAAGTGCTGCTCTGAGGAAGGGAAGAGTTAAGAACTGCTGGATAGCTCAGTAGTTTAGGTGTCAGTTGGGAGTTCAATTCCCCACTTTACCTCCTTGACTGGGGCTGGACTTTGCTATCCACCGGATCTCATCTAGCTCTGAAGTTCTAAGGTGATTATTAACAAAGGTATGAGTGGACGGATTATAACTCATCAGAAGCATCAGCCTGTTATTGTTGAAGTTGAGCTTATAGCCGTTATGAAGATTAAATTTTTGCAAAGGAACAATAAAGAAATAATACAGCAAAACCTCACATAAAGAGCGCCTTGCTTAGAGAGTAACTTGCTTAACAACTAAATTCAACCAAAAACTCGCTTAACAACTAAATCAGGGTTTGCAATCCCCAACCACCACCAGAAGTTACAATTGGTCACTTACAATAGTGTTTTGCTTAAAGAGCAAACTCACTTACAGAGCAATCTCGTGGAACGCATTATACTCTTTAAGCAATGTACCACTGTATAGACCTTTTTGAGGAACTGATTCTACTTTATTCATTCATTCATTCATTCATTCATGTTTTTGTCTTGTGAGTATGTTACGGTTCTTTGAACTCCAGCATCCTCATAGCAAAAAAGCCATCTAGTACTGGACCACACAAATGAAGCATCTGAACACATCTCTCTCTGAGTCCCACCATTCAATGAATCCAAAAGCCCCAATCCCATAGACCAGGGATTTCCAAACTATGGCCCGTGGGCTAAATCAGTCTTGTGGCACCAATTAATCCGGTCCACACTGCCCTCACTACTCCTGGAAGCAGAAGTAAAACACGGCCATGCATGCACATAACACGCCCACCCATGCACATAACGCTGACAAAAATGACCCATGGCTGTAGTAAATGCTAGAGTAAACAAAACAAAATGCATTTACGACAGCCACAGGTCATTTACAGTAGTTATACGCATGCGTGGACATGTTCTGCACACGTGCATGCATGTTTAACTTCCGCTTCAGGTGGGAGGAACCATGTAACCTGCATGCTCAACCATGTGACCGGCCCACAACCCAAAAACTTTGGGCACCCCTGCCACAGACACTCATTTACAGCAAATTAATATGACCCCCTACTAACACACAAAATAAGGGGACCATCCCAAAATGTGAGAGGGCTGCATATCCTTTACCTCTAGCCATCCATCTCTTCTATCTATCTGAAGAAGTAGGGAAGAGTCTGAAAAAACTTGGGTCAAATAAAAATTAAGATGCCACAACCTTCTTTGTTCAGTTTGCTCACATTCCAGAATTTCCAGAACTGGATATTTTGCAGTGGATATTTGAACACTAGGCATTCTTGAAACTCAACTAAAACAACCCACGTAATACTGGTGTCCCTTTATAATGTGCCTTAAAGCATATATTTTGAAGATATGAGCAATAACTACTGCAAATTTAACAGCTTAATTTATTCACATTAATGTCTGGTTTAGTACTATCAGAGAGTAAACAAAGCAAAAATACAAAAACTGTAGTGGGACTTTAAAGACTAACTGCTGTATTTTATTGTTAGCTTTCGTGGATCAAGTCCACTTCATTGGACAGTTTAATATCAAAACTGATGAAGTAGCAAACAGCTGAATGAGTCTGATTCAAACATATATAATAACACAGACATTTCACTTGACCATCCAGCAGAACTTTGATTCATCTGCAAAGAGGACAAATCCCTGAGGGTGTATTGAAACACTTATACAGTATACTCTTTATAACAGGAGACCTAAATTTTTTGAACAAGCTTGAACTCTACTCAGTAGAAAGAGGAAACCATTTGGCTTGTTACGCTAGCTCCTAGGATCAGTGAACCAAAAATATTTTTATTCAAAAATGCCTGCTAGATTGTACCTTATAGAGGCTTCTGATATCCTCCCCAACCCCCAGTTCCCAAACAATCTATGTTTTTCTTTGCATACACAGCTTTCAGTTTAAAGCAAGAGTTCTCAGTCGTTGTAACCTCAGACAGCTTCAGGAGCCAGATGGCCATTTTGACCTTCCTCCACCACGTACCACTTCCTGATGTGGTGGAGGTGGTGGTGAGCCACATGAAATGGCACCATGGGCTGAATCCAGCCCACAGGCCACAGGTCGAGAATCCTTAATTTAAAACATCCACTAAAATGCAATTAAATATATGTTCACTCAGAAGTAAGTGTTGTTTCATTCAGTGAGCCTTACACCCAGGAAAATGTGCATACAGAATTTCATCAGACATGTCAAACCATTTTGACATGGAGACATAAAGAAAAGAATTGAGGTAATACAGTATTCAACACAGTTTCTTAGTTAATATTATGCCATGCTATTTAATTTAAATTATAAAACTCCCACAACACAGAAAACTTAAGTATTTACTGAAACATTTATAAGCCTCCCTGTAACAAAAAATAATCAGAGTGGTTTAAGATTAAATAAAATAATGTTGCACAATGACCAGCTCTGAGTATGACAAGCATAAAATGTAATGAAGGCAAAATTCAAGGGCAAAATAATTCTGTCTCACTTGGATTTTGAAGACCGTGATCAGATAGTCCTTATGTTTCTTTATCAGGCTTCCTTCGGACAGCCCTTCATAAAGAGAATCAAACTCTGGCAACTTGTCAAAAAGAAGAGTGTTTTCCATCAGAGAGGATATAGAGCCACCCCAAACTATTCATCTTTCATTAAGAAACACCTTCAGAAAACACTGGCTTAATTTATATTAAGCGACTGCTTTACCAGTCTTCGGTCAGTTTCAGCTGCAAATGCAACAACTTAAAAATAAAACAAACATCCAAAGGAGAGGGACAGAAAAGGACTTGAGCTTAACACAGTTTGTACGTTGCACTTAGCCTACCTCTGCCCTAAATAAAAGACATCAGCAACTGAAATCCTGTTGTTCAGTATAGGAAGCCACAACTAGAGTAGGTCCACTGAATCAATGGAATTTACGAGGCAGGAGGTTCCCCCAAATCCCCACTGACTCAATGGCCACACTCTAGTTGTGACTTCCTATGTTAAGCAACAAGATTTCAGCAACTGTTTTTAACTTGGAAATTACAGCTGTGACTGCAGAGTTTGCTTTCTAGGAGAAAACAGTGGATGAGGAAATAGGTTAAGGTAAAGGTCTTCCTTGCTTGAAAGCTAGCTGTGTCCAACTCTAGGAGACAGTGCTCGTCTCCACTTACAGCCAAAGAGCTATCTGCATCCACAGATGTTTCTGTGGTAATGTGGCAGGTATGGCTAGACACTGGAGCTCATAGAACACTGTTACCTTTCCCACTGAAACAGTACCTATTTATCAACTTGCAATTTCTTGCTTTCAAACTGCTAGGTTGGCAGGAGCAGGGACAGATGACAGGAACTCACTCCATCATCCAGCACTCAGATCTCAAACTGCTGACCTTCCAGTTGTCAATATCAGTGTCTTACAAGGCTAGTCTCTCTCTTTAGGGTTCTTTATTTGCAAGTCAGGATTGTCCCTGACAGTCCTACAAACAGAGGGCACTTTAAAAAGGATGGTCCTCTTCTGGAATATTAAATAATGGAATAGAGGCATGGAGTGGGTACAGTTCTTTGGTACACTAACTCTGCATTGACAGCTATGGGTGGTCATCCTCCTCTCAAGTCAGGAGGCAAAAGTACATGGGCCATATTAAATAGAGCCACAAGATGTATTTGGCCCAATATAAGACATCCAGAAATCTATGCCACCAAGAAGCTCCACCAGACCTATTAGGGTGTGATGAAAACTAGAAGTGACTCATCCTACACCCAGGAGGGAGTTCCAATGATTAGAAGCTTACCAAACAATAAGATAACATAAACAAAGTGTAGGACAGTGATGGCAAACCTTTTAGAAAATGAGTGCCCAAACACAGGTGTGGGGTGAACTCTGTGCTGGCCCTGGGACAAGGTCAACAGGGTCAGAAACCAGCTGAAACACTATCTTTTATTGCTTTCTGTTTGAAGTGAGGTTTTTTTTTTTTTTTTACAGTTGAGTAATTGGAGTCGCACTCATTACTGTTACCCAGAATGAAAATCCCAAAGTTTAGCCAGTGGTTCCTTCCTGGAAACAGCTTCCTTCCAGGGTACACAGAAAAAGCCTCCTCAAAGATTGTGGTATTTCTGAACCACAATTGGGCCGCGGCCCCGGCCCATGCCCAATGGCCGAGGTTGAAGTGCCTGCTGCTCCGGGTGGCTGGAGCGCCACCTCAACCCCGGGCCACGCCCAATGGCCGGGGTTGTGTTGTTTTGGTGCCAGGACTTGGCCATTGGGAAGGGGGCCGAACATGGCCTCTTTGGTCAACTTGGCTAGCCTAGCCACTAGACTGTCTGTGGCTGTTTGAAACTTTTGTACCTTGGACAACCAGTATTTTACTGCAAATGTGATTGCAAATGTTTTTATTGTAATTTTATTGTGTATCATACTGTTGTGAGCCAGATGTTGTAGTAGTAGTAGTAGTAGTAGTAGTAGTAGTAGTAGTAGTAGTAGTAGTAATAGTAGTAGTAGTAGTAGTAGTAGTAGTAGTAATATCCTAGTGTAACCTTGTGTTGCCAGCTAATCTTTCTCAAAAAGAACTGCAGAATGAACTCACTAAAAGATGCCTTCATTTTGGCAGTTTCACGTTTTTCTTTGACACAGAAGAAGCTGCCTCCTTCCAAGGAGACCACCTACCTAGATGATGTTATCAGGCAGTGGCAGGGCAGACAATATGGAACAGAAATATGGTCATCTTTCTTTAAATTTTCCATCACAAACAGGTGGCTTGGTAGAACCAATGTTTCCTCAGTTTCCAGATACTGTAGCTGCAAGTTCTATTAGAACAGCCTCTATCAAAATTGTGCAGTTGAAAGTATAGAAATTGTGGTTTTTCCACAATATGAATATAAAGCTCATCTGGGTGAGCTCATAAATTTAACAATAGCCTGACTAAGATCTCAGAAATACATAATTCTTTTTGTTTTCCTTCTTTATACACAAAAGGCTCTGAAACTAGAAGTGTTTTTGAAAGTTTTTGTAGCAATGTTTTCATAGCAAACATATTCCAGCTCCATAGAGGATTTCTGTGCAGAAGAATCAAGTTTTCTTAAGGTTGTCTTTACATGAAATTCCTCTCTAGCCTTTCCACCATTTCTTTTGTCCCAAAGGGTACATATTTTGTGCTGGAATTTTTGTGTTACCTAAATTCCCCTTTTCCTTGTGCTTTTGCTCTACAACCAAACTAAAGTTTTGACAATACTGCATCAGAGTATTGAAGCAAGAATGAAACTTTAAGCACATGGTCTTATAAGTTCTTGCCACAATCTGATACAATTTTAGTGTATATTTGGAGACCACTATCTCAAACATCTGTTATTTACTGCATTTTAATAACAATATCTATCCTTAATTCATCCACTGTTTGATATCTCAGCATGAAGACATGTGCTAATTAATGCAATTCAAATACTGATTTACCCTATAGCACATGTGCATTGACAGATGAGTCATCATTCTAAGGATAATTCTCACTCTAAATGAGGAGTCCCTCCATAGCTGCTTCCTTAAATTTATATTGCTTCCAGGCTTCCATCATGTAATGATGGCATGATTAACTATCAGGGTCACAGCTACAGAGGAATGGGTGATACATCAAGGCTGCTCTCTAAATGTTTTGCTTGTTTCTTAATAAATATGTTTTCATTTATTATTTAATGGTAGCATAATATAACAGGAAGTGTTACAGCATTATTTTTAAAGGGCTAGAAGACAATTTTTTGCAAAGAGTTCTTGGTTTTGATGGATAAACCAGCCATGCCCTTTCCTAGGGAAAGCGGATACATCCATATTTACATATGCTGCAGTCATATCCACGTTACATTACCTCCCTATTTTTTTTTTAAAAAGCGCACTTCATGTGGGTCTTCTTTCAAGAAATGTCCATGTGTAAAAGGAGAAAGACAAAGACCACAAGGCAGACTCAGAGGAAGGTGGAGAAGTAACATCAAAGAAATATTAAAAGAAAACTAAATAACACCAGTGGAGTGCTAGAAGTGCCAGAACAAGGACCTTGCATCTCACTCAACACCTGAAAGAGAAAAGAGGAAGCGAGGAAGATCATCTGCAAAATAAGGGAAATGAGGGCTATAGACTATGTCTTGCAGAATATTCTAGTCCAGTGGTGCCCAAACTAAGGGCCTTAGTGACTGGCTTCCTGAACCACATGATCAGCCCACGGCCCAAAATGTTTGGGCATCCCTGTTCTAGTCATTGGCCATGTTGGCCACATATTCTTTGAATTATAATCCCTAGTGTAACGTCTCGCATCTGTAGGCATTCCACTGCATACATCTAACTCTTTACATGGCGCCCCTTACTTCGTTAGTTGATTGGTTTGTATTTGTCTTCCCATTTTAATTTTATCCTCTTCCATCCCCATCTTTCTTTCCTTTTGTGTTGTGACTTTAGCTCATGACCATCCGCCAAAAGAAAGACTCTGAAGGCAGCTTATATATTAGATATTGTTTTGATTGATTGCATGCAAGCTGCTTTTCTGGCCAAGAGCAAGCTAAAAATGAATTAAATGAGTTTTAAAACTCCTTTATACCAATCACTCATAATCCACTTTTTAAACTTTTTAATCCACTTTTCCCCTCAAGTAGCTAAAAATCGACACAAAACAAGATTTAAAACTCCAAGGTCTTATTTTATGTACTGGGGGAATACTTAAAAAATGAGAACAACTAACTGGTGAAAGTCTGTGACTACAGCTAAGAGCTATTGTAGAGGATTAAAGTATGGGATAAAAATAAAGTAAGATAGACAGGGAAAACATATACACAGAGTGCAACTGGTAGTGACTATTGTACCGCCCTGGTAAACCTTATTAAATACATTTATAGCAAACGATATTTTTCAAAGAAATTATCCTGCAATCAAGAAAGACTGCATTTGTAACAGAATGTGTGTTGGCAATCTTTCCATACATCTACTCCATAATGGGAAATGGAGTAACTTCCATTTGTCTGGCTTGGCCCAGGTTTTCCTAATTCTTGCTGCTATGGAACTAAACAGACTCCTAAATATTTTATTGCCTCTGTTCACCAAGAATGCTCCTATGTGAGTGACTGATGTGACTTCCAATCCTTCCTCCAGCTTGATTCAGTTCAGGGTAACTTGAGATGAAGATCAGTTTTCACCACAAATCTCCTGAATCACAACATCATTGATTTCAAAGCAAAAAGAGCTGGAAAGGGTAAGCATAAATTTACTGGAAAATGTCACGACAACATCTGGGGCTTGGAACCTTCTGAGGTTCTTTCATTCTTGCCAGCTTCAGAAAATACAGGTGAGAATTGAACAGATTCAAGAGAAAAGTTTGGAAAAGAAACTTTTTAAAACTAAAACTCCAAGAATCCCCCAAGCTATCGTGGTTTTGCTCTCTACAGAATCCTGTGTTAAAGTTCATGAAGTAACTTTTCCAGTCTTTGAAGTAAGAGTGTTTAATAACAGAATAGACTTCCTAGGACAGTGATAGTGAACCTATGGCATGTGTGGCACTCGGAGCCCTCTCTGTGGGCACCCATGCAGTCATCCCAGCACAGAGTTCACCCACTCCTCTGCCCAGCAGTCCAATGGGAGCACAGAGTTCGCCCTGCCCCTCTGCCCAGCAGCCCAATGGGAGTGTTTCCTTCCTCCCCTGTGGCTGTGTTGGCACTTTGCAATAAATAAGTGGGTTTGGGGTTGCAGTTTGGGCACTCGGTCTCTAAAAGGTTCACCATCACTATCCTGGGAAAATAGCAGACCCCCTATTTCACTAGGTGCAGTGCCTTAGTGGTTAAGATGCTTAACTTGACAACTGGAAGGTTGGCAGTTCAGTAGTTTGAGACCCAAGTACTGCATGACAGAATGAGCTTTTATCTCTGTTCCAGCTCCTGCCAACCTAGCAGTTTGAAAGCAAGAAATTGCAAGTAGATAAATAGGGACCACTTCTGTGGGAAGATAAACAGCATTCTGTGCACTCCGGTGTCTAGTCATGCCTGCCACATGACCATGGAAATATCTGCAGACTCAGACAGCACTAGCTCTTTGGCTATAAACAGAGATGAGCACTGAACTCTAGAGTTGGATACAAGTGGCTTTCAAGCAAGGGCAACCTTTAGCTTACTTCATTCAATAATTTAAAACTGGAGTTTGATTACATCTGTCAAGGTTGCTTTTCAAATCTTGATCATGTAGGCTGCTTTCACAAATTGATCCAATGTGGCATCAGCAACACCCATTTGGGATTAGATAATGTCTCTCCATGCTCTGCTCTGATCTTAGCATCTGTCATAGTGAAACCATGGCCAAGACATTGACACCCCGCAAGATAGATGAACCAAATGAGACAACCTTCAAATGGGCTACCATACAACCTGGTTATACAATATGTTATCCATGAATCACAACAAAACAACCTGAGAGATGAGTAACCATAAACTAGATAGCTTTTAATAGTTGTCCACCTCCCCAAAATGCTTCTCTCATTTTTGGATCAGTCACATGCCAATACATTGTAGGACACATTCCATGAGTTCATGTTTTCAGGCATCCTCTCTCTTTGCATCTCATCTCCATCAACACCCAAGGGAGAAGATAGAAAGACATGGACAATGGCTACTGCTAGAAGATAAAACAGCTGTAGCAACAACTACCTGCATTTGGGAAACTGGACAGCTGGAAAATAGCCTGTGTTCTCTCTCAATAATACACACACCTTTAGGTAGGGGTAGATAACTGTAGAGGGTCTATGGATTAATTTTCCACTGACCATATCAGACCCTTGGAAATGTGGAATATGTGAAAAACAGACAGCTTTTGGTTTCTATAATTCTACTTCTGGTTGTGTTGTCATAACAGCTTTGCATAGCAAGGACTGGGGAATGCTATACCCCATCTTACTGCAAAGTTATTGTCCATGAGAGCTACAGAATATGACATCTTTTCCATCCTGACCATTTCTAAATCTGGAGGGACATGATGGGATCTGAGGGGCTTCAGGAGCCTCAATTGAAACCACAACTGGTCTCATTCCAGCTTTAGATAAAACCAGAGACCATGTGTGTCAGAAAAAGGAGTAATTTGCTGCATTGGGTTAAACCTACTACCTGCATGTTGTCAGGATATAGCAATTTGGCATGCAAAGGATTGATACATAATCCTTGGGAGGAGGGAGCTTCTGTTACTGGGACTTGCATGAATTGTCTGCTGCTAACTATTAAGAAAAAAGTCTCTGCCTTCCCATTTGAAATTTGGTTGCCTAATCAACTCTAAGCCCTAGTCTTCCTGTTTCTTGGGAGCAGTTGGCTGTTTGTTTTTGAGGGAGATATAGCCAATTTGAATTCTCTTTATATTTTTCCAGCCCCAATGATGTAACAAAGGAAATCTCTCTTCATTTTTTCCTTGCAGCTGATCTAAATCTTCATCCTACCAAACCTGAAACCAACCTGTGAAGATTAAAGAGAATACAGTGATGATAATAATAATTTCATGTCACCAATTATTCTGAGTTGAAAGGATTTTTGCAAAAGAAACTCCGCTCAGGCAACACCCAAATGAAGCTCCTTTCATGTCCCCAAGAGCTGGAACAGAGACGGGTGCTCAATCTGTCATGCAGTACCCAGGTCTCAAACTGCCGACTTGCCAGCCTTCAAGCTAACAAGGTGAGATTCTTAACCACTGAACCACCACAGTTCTTTTACCTCATATTTTTTGGTCCAAACAATTGTTTTGTGATGAGTGTGAGAGAAACGTTGAGGGGGGCTTGCAAACAATTCAATCCTTAATAATTGCCCCACTTTCATTATGAAGCAACATTACCAGCGTAATGGAAATACACAGAAGAATGGAAAGCTAACAATGCTCATCACAGGGAAGCAAAAGTAAAGGCATCAACCAGTGAATAATTAGGTGAAGTACTGCATTTGAGGATCTAGCTTGCTGCACTACCAGTACTACTTAAGTCTCAATATCAGAGTCGGTGTTCAAACTTTAAAGGGTGGGTTTAACTAATAATTATCCAGAGTAAACAAATAGGATATTTATTGGAGGAGAGCAATGGAAAGTTTCAGAGTAAACTGAGACATATGGTAAGTGAGTGTGAGAGCCGTATGTATACTCTACCAAAACTTGCTCTAATTTATGTCAAGCACCACTAAAACCAAAAGAAGACTTATGGCCTCTAAATAAACTTCTTAATCTTCCCTTCCAATTGGGAGGAGACACTCTGTCCCTCCAATTTGCAGGGCTCTATGGTGTGGGAAGACACTTTGACAGCCTCATGTAACCAAGAAATCTGCTAGAGTTGCTACCAAATTTTGAACAGAACCTGGAGCAGCTGCAAAAGTACACACTCTCCTAATTCCTAGCCACAAAAAATAACAAATAATTCACAGTTTGATATCTCTTTATCATGGTTGGCCTTACTATCTGGAAGAGTAAGGCAGCTGTCTCAGGCAGCAGGTTGTTAAGTGCTGTGAGAGAGTGAAACTACGTTGTCTACAATGTCTACATCTATATCTGCACTGAATTTGTCAGGTTTGAAATTGATTTAAAGATCAGCAACCATACAATGCACAACTAAGCACATATTATTTTGACCACCAAGAAGTGTACTGTATTTTCATCACCCTTCAGGAGTCATTCATTTTGTACTAATACTTGATTTGGTGTAATCTGAACAGGTTTTTCAACCTTTGGGCCTCCAGATGTTCTTGGACTTCAATTACCAGATGCCCCTGCTGATCGAAGCTTCTAGGAATTGAAGTCCAAGAACATCTGGGAAACCCTGAATCTACTTGTAACTCTGAGGTTGCTGCTGTTAAGAGGCTTCACAATGAAACCCCCAGAAACCAATCTCGGCCAATAAGCTAAACCCCTTTGAAGCCGTTTTCTAAAAACTGAAGAGAACAGCTCTCAACAAAAAGGTCATTCCAGAATGAGGGGCCACAACCGAGAAAGGTGTCTTCCTTATATCACTTTTAGCATCTCTTTGAGTAGCCACACTTTTAACCTCTCTTGGGGTCGCCAGCCTCAACAATACGGGCTGAGAGGATCTTGTAATACATGTAGCATTTCCATAGGAGAGCCGCTCCATTAGGTAACAAGGTCTCAAACCATGTAGGACTTCATAGACGAGTACTGAAACCTTGAATGTGGCACAAAATGAAATGAGTAACCAATGGAAGCTTCCTAGAGCTTCTTAATCCTCGTGGCTGAAGGGTAAACTCATTAGTAAATGTTTGTCTTGCATTCATCTGATAACCATTTGCAATTCAAAACCTCACAACTAATCTGAAGAACAGGTATTACCAGTTGTTAAAAAAACAACACACTGATTTGTATATTTATCTGTTATGCTAACCATTCCGTACTTCTGTACCTGATGTGTATAAATTGATGCCATGAAGTTTCACTCTTATGCCTGACAAAGTAGACTTGATCCATAAAAGCTAACATTAAAATACAGCAGTTAGTGATCTAAGATCACTGTAGATGGTGATTGCAGCCATGAAATAATAAGGCGACTGATTCTTGGGAGGCAAGCTATGAGAAACCTGGGGAACATAGTTAAAAGAGACATTACCTTGCAAACCAAAATTCACATAATCAAAGCAATGGTATTCTCAGTCTTAATGTATGGTTGTGAGAGCTGGACCATTAGAAGAAAGCTGAGCGCAGAAGAATAGACACCTTTGAAATATGGTGTTGGGTGAGAGTTTTGAGAGTACCCTGGACAGCAAGGAAAACAAATAGGTCAATCTTGGAAGAAATTAACCCTGACTGCTGCTCCTTAGAAGGACAAATAGTAAAGATGAAGCTAAAGTACTTTGGACATCAAATGAGAAGAGAGGATTCAGTTGAGAAAGCCTTGATGCCGGGAAAGTTGGAGGGCAAGAGAAAAAGGGGGCAG
This sequence comes from Furcifer pardalis, assembly GCA_030440675.1. Lineage (NCBI taxonomy): Eukaryota > Metazoa > Chordata > Lepidosauria > Squamata > Chamaeleonidae > Furcifer > Furcifer pardalis. The sequence goes on along the minus strand of CP126896.1, from coordinate 101,629,047 downwards.
CCAAAAATGAGATGGCTAGATCATATTGTAGACACAATGGGCACAGAGCTGGCCAGGTTGAGGAGGATGGTAGAAGACAGAGGTGCCTGGTGGGCAATGGTCCATGGGGTCACAAAGGGTCAGAATCAACTGTGTGACTGGACAACAAAACATGCAGGTCAAAAGTTGATCAGAGACCTGAATGGGCTTTCTCAGCAACCTTGAGCTTGAAATGGAGTAATTTAGAGCTAATCTGAATAATCTATCTTTGCTAATGGCTGTGTGAAACTGTATTGTTGTGCTTGCTTGTCTGTCATCTTGCTTGACCACACCCATCTCCCTTTGACCCCCTGAATTTGGTGTATAAAAACCATGCCTATAAGTTTCATTCTTTGTCTGAAGAAGTGGTCTTGATCCATGAAAGCTAACAATAAAAATAAAGCAGTTAGTCTTTAAAGTGCTACAGTGTTTTTTATTTTATTTTTATTTTGTTTTGTTTACTTTGTTTTGTTTTCTGATATGCCTGGACTACAAAACAAGTCTTTAAAGTGTTACATTTTATGCTTGAAACACCAACTAACAAGGCTACCATTTCAAAAATTAACTGCAGTGGTAGTGTAACTTTTACCTTCTGGGTTATGATGCACCAGAAAAAGCCAATAAAGAGTCAAAGACATTTGTGTTAAATGAAAATGATGGCACACAATCTAAGAGATTCTTTTTTGCACTTTTATCTCCCAAGGTCCCCCTGTCCGTATGATCAGGTAGTCACACTGTTTGGGTTTCTGGAGGTTGTAGTCCAAAAGCAAGACTTCTCGAGCTCTAATCCTGATGCCTCAACCACCACCACCACCAACCCACATGTCCTAAATCAGGAGAAAGATCAATGTGGTTTTCAGTTTTCTCCCAGTCTGCTGATGCTGATTTGCAAAAGGAATTGGGTTTCATAATGTGACAGTTTAACAAATAACACAGAAGCAGAGAAGCTGAGCTCTGGGGCTGCCTTTCCTGGCAACAGAAGTAAATGAAAATAAAGTAAATCTCGTAAGAGATAGAGCAGCCTTAAATATTTCAAGTTTGCTAAGAGCCACAATTAACATACCTCATTAAATTCACATATGTGAAGGTGGAGAGCACTGCAGATGCACAGTTGTTATCTCGCTGTTGCTGTTCTCTAAGGACTCTACATACATCTATCATGGCTTATCTGCTTTTTTATTAGTTATTTAACCCTCACACTGTCTGCATTACAGTTTTAAAATAGACTTAACAAGAGAGTTGCATAGTTCTAATAGATCAGGGGTTCTCAACCTTTCAAGACATGACCTGGACCATGCCCACTCACACAGCTGAGCGGGCCAGACGAGTGGTTCCCCCACCATAAATGCTGCCATAAAATGTGTCCTTGGCTGTCATAAACACATTTATGACAGCCACAGGCGCACTTACAGCTGTCGTAAATGCATCCGCTTCTGGTGGTGATGTGGGCCACATGAAATGGTGCTGTGGGCCAGGGCCGGCCCATGGGCTGTAGGTTGAGAACCACTGTAATAGATCTCAGGTAGAAGATCCGAGACCCTAACCTGAAATCTCAGATACTTGCTGCAACTCAACAGATAGCACTGGACTATGATGCATTCCACAACCTATTTGGGTATGATGGACTTCCAGTCTGAATCTGGAAGACACTAGGTCAGGGGTGCCCAAACTTTTTGGGCCGTGGGCCGATCCTGTGGTTCAGGATGCCAGTCACTAAGCCTTGGGGCCGGGTGCGGCCCCCGATGCCAATTCATCTGGCCCAGGAAGCCCTCATCGCTCCTGGAAGCGGAAGTAAAAAGTACCCTACTAGAGTAGGTTCATTGAATCAATGTGAATTTGAAGAGTCAAGTCCCCCAAAAGTTCCATTAAATGGGCCAACTCTACCAGAGACTTAATTAACATAGTAATTTGCAGTTTGAATAGGACCATTTAAATCAACTGAATTTATGGACAGGATGAATAACTAAATCACCATTGGTTCAATGGGCCTACTCTACTGTGAATTACTACGCTAAGCAAAAAGTTTCTGACCAATTAAAATAAACATGTACATAACTTGTAAAACAGCCATGTTTTTGACTCAACTAGGGAAACAAAAGCCTTAAAATGATAAGGGATGACTAATAAACAGAAATAGCTACCATCTAGGAAAGGCGTTAACATACGCCTAAGTATGGTTCACACATGCATATCTTTTAATGTGAGCAGAGGTTAAGAGGAATCTGGCAGAAATGCTTTTAGAACACCACTTCCTTCATTTGAGAACAAGGATGAAGCTTAATTGATAGCATAACCTAGATAATTAAAACTATTTGTACAGGCAACTTAAGAATTGGTTCCATGTGATAATGGCTTTGATTCATCTGCTTTTTTTTATATTGTGTCATCCCCTGATTAAAAAAAAATATAGAATCAGTCTTACCCTGACATAAAGGGCTATTTTAGCAATGTAGATTTGGTTTTATAACAGTGTAACTTTTGCTGAAAGAATCTTTCTCAAGAAATTTGACATTTTCATTATGGATTCCCCATCCGTGCATATGCACACGTAAAACTAGATTTCCTAGAAGAAGAGAAGAATAGCTATTAAGCTAAAACCAGCCTGCAACCACCATATGACAAATTAGATCAGGGTGGCCAAACTATGGCCTGTGGGCCAGATTTAGCCCATGGCACCAAATCATCTGGCCCATGCCACCCTCACTGCTACCAGAAATGGATGTGCCCAGTGGACACTATTTACTTTTGCTTCCGGTGGGAGGAGCCACGTGACTGGCCTGCTCAACTACATGACCAACCCACAGCTCGAAAGGTTTGGCCACCCCAGCTTTACATAAAGGTCTCCCTCGACTGAAAGCCAGTCATGGCTGACTCTCAGAGGAACTCAACTCCATTTACAGCCAAAGAGCCAGCACTGACTGTGTCTGCAAACATTTCTTGGCCAAATGGGAGGCATCACTACCTTTATCTACTTGCAATTTCTTCCTTTCAAACTGCTAGGTTGGCAGGAGCTGGGACAGACAAGGGGCAGTCACTTCGTTGTGTAGCACTTAGGTATCGAACTACTGACCCCTGCCAACCTTCCCAGTCATCAAGCTCAGCATCTTAACCACTAGGCCACTGCAGCCCCCTACATAACACTTTACAGACTAGCAATTATTGTAATATGTCTGTAGAAGTGGGTTTTGATGCAGAGGAAGCACATGCGTTAAGAAACTGGCATCAGCACATGGAACCGGATGCTGCAGACTTGCTGTAGGCTTCTAAAGAAATGCATACGGACTTTGCTGTCCATGCAGAAACAACATTGTTGAGTCCTAATGACGCTCCAGCAACAGCAAGATTTCATAATCAGCAGCAACAAGTATCGAAATCTGGCAACTGCCATAGAGCTCCTGTCTTTCATATACAGTGCAGTGGTACTTCGCATAACGAATGCATTGTATAGTGGAAAATGTGCACAATGAAGTGTTCGCTATGCAATGGCGATACCCCGCATAACGGGAAAAAAGTTTCATTATTCGGGGTTTTTTGTAACTTGGATATACCTGCTTAATAGGAACCCTGGTTAATGAACTTATTTTTCTGTTATGCGGGGCATCTCCCATAGGGAAATGCATAACAAAAAAACCCGCATAGAGTTCCGTGGAACAGTTGTTTTTTTTGCTATGTGAGGGTTCTACTGTACACACAAAATTATTGCAATGACCACAGATGGGTGTGTGTCAGAAAAACACCAGCCAGATTATGTTTTTCTAGCTTGGCTCTTCTGTTAATTCTGCATCCATTTAACACCCCAAACTCCCAAAACAGCACCAACATTTGGTTCTCTACAAAAAACTTCATGCATCATCTTGGGCTCAAATCTCTTGGAATTGGGGCACTAATCCAACTAATCTTATTCTGATCCTTAATGCCTAAAAAAAACCTCAGCCAAAGCACTTTCATTAAAGTAAACCAAGACTCTTCCTGAATCTCTTTCCTTCCAAATCAAGATTAGCAGAAAACACAAGAGGAATGTAGAAGCAGTTCTCATAACAAACGATGGCCCATGATGGCTTAGTAGTTAAGATGCTGTGCTTGATGACTGGAAAGACTGCAGGTCAGCAGTTCAGGACCTAAACACTGTGTAATGGGAGTAAGCTCCGGTCGTCTGTCCCAACTCCTGCCAACCTAGCTGTTCAAAAGCAAGAAATTGCAAGTAGATAAATAGGTACTGTTTTGATGGAAAAGGAAACAGTGTTCTGTGGCATCTAGTTATACCTGCCACATCACCACAGAAACGTCTCCAGATGCAGAGAGCTCTGGCTGTTTGGCTGTAAACAGAGATCAGCACCTAAAGCAGTTTCCCAAACTTTGGTTCTTGAACTTCAATTCCCAGAAACCTAAGTCAGTACACTGGCTGATCAGTGCTTTTGGGAATTTACTCAGGCTTCTGGGAATTGAAGTCCATGAACCAAAGGTTGCGAAACACTGGCCTAGAGTCTGATACATACAACTGGTTTTTGAGCAATGGAGACGTCTGCCTTTACATAACAAATGCCATTCATTCTGAGCTTGCCAAAAGGTTATGAAAGTCTGGTTTGTAAAGCACAATAATTCACAAATTAATATGTCCACATTAACATATCAGTTTAGTTTTAAAAAAAAGAATTATCAGAAGTCACCAACCCTCCTCAAATTATCAGAAAGTTAATGCATTAGAATTATGTGAAACTCACTTAATTACTCAACATTTGGGGTTACTAAACAATTTAAACACAACTTTTAAAATAATCAACTAATCATTTCCAACCTCTGAGTTCCCTGCAAATAAATATATATGTAAGGAATGCTCATTGGACAAAAATATATGTAAGGAATGCTCACTGGACAAAGATATTGACAGATACAATCAGAAAGTAAACAAAACAAAACAAGAGCAACAAAAATGTTGTGGTACCTTAAAGACTAACTCCTGTATTTAAATGTGAGCTTTCATGGATCAAGTCCACATCCACAAAAGCTCACATTTAAAAATAGGAGTTAGTCTTTAAGGTACCACAACATTTTTTGTTGATGTTTTGTTTTATTTACTCTCTGATATACTTGCACAGACTAACATGGCTATCATTTCAAAAATTTTGATAGGTACAAGTACAGTAAGTCACATTATAACATTATCTAACTATGGAATGCCCTACCCAGAAGATGTGACGATGGCAATCAATTGAAATGATTTTATAATTAGACAAATAAGTAGATGATAAGGTATATGATAGCAACTATCCATCATGGCAGTGTGCCTCTAAACATTAGCTGCTAAGAAGAACAAGTGGGAGTCTACTGTTGCCCTCTATCTTGGTCCCACGGGATGAATCCACCCATGACAGTAACCCAGAATGGCATCCTACCTGATGGAATAGGACAGTGGTGGTGAACCTACGGGCATGTGTGCCAGAAGTGGAACTCAGAGCCCTCTCTGCGGGCACCCATGTGGTTGCTCCAGCACAGCGTTTGCCCCGCCCCTTTGCCCAGCAGCCCAATGGGAGCAGTTTCTCCCTCCCTCAGCACAGAGTTTGCCCCACCCCTCTGCCCAGCAGCATTGCCTCCTTCCCCTGTCGCCGTGTTGGCACTTTGCGATAAATAAGTGGGTTTTGGGTTGCAGTTTGGGCTCTTGGGTCTCTAAAATGTTCACCATCACAGGAGTAGGAAGTGTCAGACCTCCATGATGGCCCAAGTATTTACATTCCCAGAAGGAGAACAGGTTTCCAGAAAAGCCAAAGGATAAGCCTATGGAGTTAAGCAAAAACGTCATCTACAAGAAAAAGACAAGAGGCCTCCTCAGGATGAAAGCCCTTCCTGCCAGGGAGTTCATTGTGCCAAATCACACAGCTGAGTTTCTTTCCCAGCTAGTCAGGTGCCAGGCTTGGATGGGGAATGTTGCTGTAGACACCTGTTCTTGTTTCTGAAATTGCATGACTGCTGCTGACTAGTCAGTGTACGTGATTTCTGAACTGCCTATGTTCCTCAGCCTCTTTTTATGTTCTGATTCAACTGGGCTATTGTGAGTCTGGATTCCTCTTGGACTTTGTCTTTGAATCTCTAGTAGTATCTATTAATTGATTAGTTTTATGACCTTATCAATAAAATCAGATAAAATTTAAATTAAATAAATAAGTACAGTAATACCTCAGATAACATTAGTATCGAATAACACTAAAATCGCATAACATTAAGCAATCTGGGGGGAAGAATTGCATCGGATAACATTAAGATCCTATGGGATGCATCAGATAACAACCACTAAAGCCTGTGTGGTTACAATGTATCTCTATGGATCCCATAGGATTTTAACATGCATCGGATAACACTAAAAATCGTATAACACCAAGACTTGTGGAACCAGGTTTTACTGTTATCTGAGGTTTTACTGTACTGGTACCACCGTGGAATATAACAGAAAAAGTGCAGTGATAAAATTCCTACAAGACGTACGTGATGATTCAGCAGATCCAAGATCAGGTAAATGAATCTCCCTTACAGGACACTCCAATTTGTTCAATATACTGGGTTCTTATAACCACTGCCTTAGTTATAAACTTAGCAGTTCTATGTAAAATATGGACATTTGTTCCCAAGAGGAGATAAGACAATCTATAATTTGGATCCCAGAACACTGTTCTTTCCAATAGAGATGAGAGATATTTAAGCCTAATAGATGTATGCAATTGGCAATTAAACAAAACATGAAAAATATTTTCAATATCAAGAGAGCCACAAATCCAGGTTCTTTCATAATATGGCAAGTGATGGAAACACCCATATTGAGCCATGGAATCAAGCAGCTCAAATATGGCTCTACAATAAGACCTTCTCAGAAAGTGTGGCAGACTCTAGTAGTAGAATCTCTAGTAGTACTGTATTCTGGTTGCCTTGCCCTGGTTTTAGGCTCCCCTGACTATAATTTTTTTTCAGTCTCAGCCTGCCAAGACTTTGTAGCTGGGACCAGCCCCTTGGGAGCAGAACACCCTCCTCTCCTACTCAATGGACTCTGGTGGCCCTAATGTAAATGGAGCACTGAAACTACTTTGGGTTTTAAGCCAAACATTAAAGGATCTATTGAAAGTACTGACCTCTAAATTCAATATAGGCGCTGTATCTCTTACAGCTCCTTTAAAGTCTGAACAAATTCATCACCCAACTGAATCCAGAGACAGTAACTTCCACTGTTTGGAAGCTTGCCATCAGTACGGGCTTGTTCACTGTGAGGTTTCTGCTGCCATCTAGCACAGTGCTTCCTATGCTCTTAATCAACATCACTTCTGCATCTGGAATCCTTAATTGCATTTTTAATCAACAAAACACTCAACATAAAATAAAGAGAACTTTTCACCCACAAGAGAGTTTTATAATACAATATGTCAGTGAGCTAAAATACCAGCAAGTGGTTCATATATAATCCATGTTACTTCAGGCAAAGATCTTCCTGGCCACGTCACATCAACTAAACACTGATGATTGCAAAAATATAAACAAGTAATTATTCTCGCGGGGGGGGGGGGATAAACAAATCAGTGAAAAATCTGAGCTATAGTTCAGCCTCCCTGCTCTGCAATAAAATTTTGTAATCGGGAGTAATGTTCATCCAAGCCATGCTCAGGGATTTGGTTTTCTTATACACATTATTCAAACTGTATTTTTTCACCTTGACATTTTTTTAACCTAAGGAAGTTTTTAACAGACTTTCCAAGTTTTAAAATAATGCATCTAAAAGTGTAAAGGGAACTGATGTTTTGGTAGTACAGAACGTTTTAAAACATAAAGTGAAATGGTATTTTTGGCAGATCTGCTCAAGCATCTAACCCTCAAAACTATAGGCTGAGGAATTTTGTCAAAGTTAGGACTGCTAGATGAATAAATTCATGGAAGGTCAACATTTCTGTAACTCCTACTTATTCAATGTGCTAGCAATATTTGGGACTAACAACAGTTTATAGGCCAATGGGGCCACGATGGCTTAGTGGTTAAGATGCTGAGCTTGATGACTGGAAGGTCAGCAGATCAGTCATTTGAGACTGAAGTGCTGCATGATGGAGCGAGCTCCTGTAGTTTGTCCCAACCCTTGCCAACCTAGCAGTCTGAAAGCAAGTAATTGCATGTAGATAAATAGGAACCACTTTGGTGGGAAGGTAAACAATGTGCCATGCCTGCCAGATGACCACAGAAACGTCTGCAGACAGTGCCAGTTCTTTTCCACAGAAAAATGAAATCAATTCTAGGCACCTTCTTGAAAAGGACGTGCATTAACAGCAATTTTAACTTTCTAACTGCTGGTGGACACATAAGCAGCATCTGTACTATTCACACAATATACAGCCATGTACAGTACCTGATTAAACACAGCACTTCATAAATGTGTCATACCAGCCTCCTTGAAGATTGTGGTACAGTGTTTTTAAACCACAACCAGGCGTACCCTTGTAACAGCAACCTTTTGTGAACTAATATTTATCACACTAGGTCAGGCGAAAGGAACTACAGAATGAACACAGCAAAAGGTGCCTTCATTTTGGCATAGTAGTCGTGTTCGTCTGTGGGTCAGGCATATCAGAAAACAAAACAAAATAAAAATAAAATAATAAACACTGTAGCACTTTGAAGACTAATAAAATAAACAAAATAAAATGAAAATCAGTGTTTTTTTAATTTTATGTTATTTTCATTTTGTTTTCTGATATTCATTTTGGCAGTTTCACATGTGACCTAGACATGGAAGAAGACGACTGTGTCATATCAAAAGCCATTATGTCATTCCTCTCTAAAAAGGTACTGGTATTAAATTTTAATCATACTTTCCTAGACAGGAAGCTTAAGCAGAGCTAGACCTAGTTGAGTCACAAAGCCTTCCACCTTAGGCCTTTTCCACAGGTGAGCCACATTTAACTAGGCATTTGTTTCTCAAGGGGAACTCCCTGAGATTTGTAATGCCAAAATAATGAACAGATATCCTTAGCCCTAAACAGCCTGGGGCAGGTATGTCTTCCCCAACATGTTATACTAAGAACATGCTGAGTTATAACTTCTACCATCCTCATAGAATGTTGACTACACATGACAAGGAATGGAAATCCTCACTTAGTTTCTCTTTGTAAGAGTGGATAAAGAACTGAAATATTACACTTTTCGCTTGTGTCTGCAACAGTTCTTACATTGGTGGCACTGTATTTTTTATAACAACAAAAGCACTCACTTTTATGCAAAACTACCCCAAAATAAAAAACATTCCAAATTTGGGCAATTATAATCTGTAATCAGAAAGCACAAAGATGAGGTTTAGTTAATCCTCACCTTTTCCAAACAGAGCCTTCACAATAATATTTAACAGTTGTTATGTTTTTGCTGGTGAACATAAATACACTTCTGAATTACACCTCAGCTGATCTTTAAACTACTACGCTGTGTCACTGTGTATCCCTGTCATTTTTCTGGGCTAGTTTGGGAAATGTTAAAATAGTATTACAACTGAACATAGATTGTCCACCCACCACACCCCCATATCCATGGAGAATAATTTATGAGTCCTACCACAGATACCTGAAACTGCAGAAAACAGCATACAGTACTGTACTCTATATTTTATATTGCAGACAGTGGCCTCTAGTGGCCAGCTCTGGTAAGGTACTATAAAATACATAGTATGTACAGTATTTTAGGATTTTTATTGAGTACAGTATTTTTAAACCAGCAGATAACAGAAACCCTGGATGCTGAACACACAGATATGAGGGGCAACCTGTAATTTTATGCATTATGCTGAATCAGTCAATGTATTTTACTACTATCTGATCTGATCAATATCAGTTTTTCACTTTCTCAATAAAAATGTTTTTCCTTGCTTTGCTATTGAAGACCCTTCCAATATCTAATATCCTAACTGACTACTGAATAGCATTCTAATAAGTCTGCAAATAAGTATATCTTCTACTATTGAACTGTAGGTCTTTTATTTGACTCATCCCTTTTAAAAGTGCTAAAAATCCACTTACGCCAGCGAGTGCATTCTAACCTAAGCCAAGCTGTCAAAGTTAGTAGCTTGTCAATCACAAAACGAAACTGCACTGGGGCTAGTCTAATGCATTTTGATATAAGAGGCAGAGTTGCCATCTTATTCACAAAGTCAAGGTGTACCATATTCTGGTCCAGTCAACTTTCAAGTCTTGTGCAGGGTGTTCAGGTAGAGTGAAATGATTTGAATCAGGTTTCTGTGTTTCCATTCCTGATGTCTGATTTATTTCCAATAACTCTTTTGCACAGAGATTGTCCTGTTTGTCCTATGTAGAGTGCAATTGTTAGCAAGTGATGGTATAAATCATGTTAGCAGAAGAACAAGTAAAACTGCCCTTAATGTTGGCTCCAGTAATAGTGTTGCCAGAGTAAATGTGGGGTCATAGCTGAAATTTGGGTTTGTACCAGGGTTTGGTTCATATCTCTGTTTCACTGTTGTTTAGTCTGTTGAGTGTTAATAGTTGCTTGAGATTGGGGACCTGTCTGTAAGCAAGTAAAGATCTGCTACCAAAAGCTTGAGAGAGTCAAGTTAGAATGGCCTGTAAGGGACAAAAACTCACACAAACACCTCTCCTGCTTCATTTGCAGTCACTGTCAATCTAATATCTATCCCAGGGGTTCCCAACCTTTTCAAGCTGGGGGCCGGGTCACACTCTCTCAGCCAGCTTCAAAGGGCCAGATGGTCATTTTGCCCTGCCTGCATGATGGGGGTGGCCATTTTGTTTCTCAAATGCCCTTTGAGGGGTGGGGAGGCCACATGAAATGGTGTCCTGGGCCAGATCTGGCCCACAGGCCTTAATTTGGGAGCCCCTGAACTATCCTTTTGCTATCATTTCAAACCAAATGTAAAATACCTGAAGAGGCTACCTCACTTTTCCTATTACTAGGGCCAACCCTGAGAAGCAGTCCTAAGCATGCAATGTAGTAAGACTGCTACTAGATGAGTAGACAACCAGTGAAGCTGTGGAAGAAAATCTGCTGCCATTCCCACTCTCCAGTAATTCCCTTCTGGAGGCGAGATGAGGGAGCCAGCTATAAAACAGCTAAGCTGGTAGAATGGTTAGCTAAAGGAGGCAGCTATGAATCAGCTAAGCTCTCTAAATGTTATTTAAAACAAGCTGTTACAGCCCCTTAGGGAGTAACAAGTCTAGCATGCTGTAGCAATGAATAGCATGGGGTCCTGGTCATTTCACAGCAACATTGATTTAATCCTATTTTAGCTGAACTGTTTTATCTTCTTTATGTTATAAATGCTCCCGCCCCCCGCCCCCGCCCCCTCTCCAACAGTGCCTCTTGGGAGGTGCTCTGGTCACAGTTCCTCATGGAGATATGGCATATAAACAAATTGAACTACAGATGGAAGTGAAGAAGCTATATGTACATAGATAGACTAGTACCAGTAAAACCTCATATAACACTAAAACCTGGTTCCACAAGTCTTCGTGTTATATGATTTTTAGTGTTATCTGATCCTCTATGGGATCCATAGAGATACATTGTAACCACACAGGCTTTCGCGGTTGTTATCTGAAGCATCCCATAGGATCTTAATGTTATCTGATGCAATTCTTCCCCCCAGATTCCTTGATGTTATGCGATTTTAGTGTTATTCGATACTAATGTTATATGAGGTATTACTGTACATATTACAGAGGGCTACAAACCTTTGTTTCAATGCCAAAGCCACTACATTCACAGTGGTTAAATTACTGTAGTGTAGCCCAAACTGCTGCTGACATTGTGAGTTTGATCTGGACAGGAATCAAGGGTGACTCAGCTTTCCGTCCGTCCAAGGTCAGAAAAATTAGTACCCAGCATGTTGGGGATAAATGCTAATTAACTTGTGAACTGCCCAGAGTGCGCTAAGTGCTATGGGGTGTAATTACTATTGCTATTATTATCATTTCACAAAATGCTTAAAGTTGCACAAAAGACACTCAATTTCCTCACCCATCACAGAGGGTCAGCCCATGCATCAAATTATATACGATTTCAACCCACAGACGTAAATTTGTTGTTTAAAGACAACTGGTTTAGAGTTGGGTGCCAGATATACTTAAGAGATTGACCCTGTTTCAAACGCACCACCATTGTTGAGCTTTTGAAAACGACACCTTCGCTTTTCTGTAAACTGTTACACTTTATACCACTAGGTACCTTGCAAAATTGATTGTCATGTTTCATTTTATAGCTCACTGTATTTTTAGGAAGTGTTACTGTTCTCAGTCTTTTAGGATTTGTTGCCTCCCTGGTAAGAGCAGATGGTGTCCCTTTAGCTGAATTTGGAAAAATAACTTTTTCAAATAATAAAGGTATAGGTCTCCCTTGCTCGAAAGCCAGTCATATTCGACTCTAGGGGGCAGTGCTCATCTCTATTTACAGCCAAAGAACCAGCGTTGTCTGTGTCGGCAGACATTTCCGCGGTCATGTGGCAGATGCCAGAGTGCATGGAAAGCTGTTACCTTTCATGCTGAAGTGGTACCTATTTATTTATCTACTTGCAATTTCTTACTTTCAAGGTGCTAGGTTGGCAACAGCTGAGACAGATGATGAGAACTCAATCCATCATGCACCACTTGGGTCTTGAACTACTGACCTGCCAACCTTCCAGTTGTCAAGCTCAGTGTCTTAACCAGTTCTTCTTCTTCCGTGTCTAAGCCAGACGTAAAACTGCCAAAATGAAACCACCTTTGGGTGAGTTCATTCTGCAGTTCCTTTTGCCCGACCTAGTGTGAGAAAGATTAGCCAGCAACAAAAGGTTGCCATTACCGGGTCCGCTTGATTGTGATTCAAAAATACCACAATCTTCAAGGAGGCTATTTCTGTGTACTAAGCCGCCATGACCCCTACTTTTGGAGAGAACCATTCCCAAAATCTGGTATCCAGTATAGTTATCAGCAAAACAATTCTGGAAGTGCAAGCCCCAGAAAGTAACTTTTCCAAGCTTTTACAAGAGAAGGTATGAGAGTATCATTTTTTTCCTGATAAAAATATCAAATCTAAAGAAAAGCGGATTTCTTTATTATTATTTTCCTAAGCCAGCATTTAGACAATTTTAATTCTACAGTGTTCCATTCCTTTTCTCTAGCTGCACTTTTAAAATCTTTATTTTCAAACATCAACAAAATACATTTTTTAAACTGGGAAACAGAAGGAAGATAACGGTGACTCACCCTGTATTTTCAGAAAGCGCATACAAAATTAAACTTCTGCTATTCAGTTCCACAGATAACCTAAGGCTAGCCCTGATGTCATTTTGAAAACTGTGTGCATCATTCATCCAAAACATTTATTTTGAAATAACACATAATTCAATTTAAAAGTGAAACAGAAAGAAATGTAAATCTGCTTCACCAAAAACTGTTTTCAATAGAAATTAAAAGCCAAGACTGAGAAAACCCAAGGGTTCTAAACAACATCCCAGTGGTTAATAAACAAATGGCTTGTATACAAAAGAGCCTATTTCCTTACAAGTGGAAAAATGTCATTTCTGACTGCACCTCTTTGCTCAGGCATCACATGGGGCAGCAAGGGGGTCCCCAATGTTCAGGAGCAAGATTTCAGATGGTACAGTCCCCACTGTGGATATAGGACCGTGACAGCTAACCTTGGCACTCCAGGTGTTTGTGGACTTCAATTCCCAGAAGCCCTGATCAACAGGAGTGCTGATGTGGGCTTCCGGTAGTTGAAGCCCACGAACACCTGGAATGCCAAGGTTAGCCATCCCTGATCTAGGACTACCAGGACAATGGCGCCCCATTCAAGGAGGCTTCAAGGGCAAGACATGAAACTCAGGGAGAAGCTCTTATGATGTTAGAAAGTTGTGTGCCCTTGTGATGTCATGGGGTAGGCTTTTGATGTACTGTGAGCGATCTTCTTAACTTCTTAAAGCAGGGGTCTCCAACCTTTTTCGTACCATAGACTGGTTTCATGCTAAACAATCTTTCCATGGACTGGTAAGTGGGGGTGGTGGGATTGGATGGCACAAGTACATAATAAAATACGATAAAGTTCATAATTACCATAACAACCATAGTTAAGCAACTTGGAGGAGGGGCTTGGCCACCTGCCTATCTACTGTGTCTGAAGTCCATGCTCTCACTCCATTTGCTGGGCAGACCCAGTGGAGCACGTTGAGGGCAGAAGGCTGCCATCGGGGCTCCTAGCACCACCCACCCCCACAGGCTAGTTTGGGACAGGCCATGGCCCAGTACTGGTCTGTGGTCAGGTGATTAGAGACTCCTATCTTAAAGGTTTGAACAGTACAACAGTGGAACCAACTACCTAGATAGGTGGAAGCATTTAAGAGAGAATTGAACCACCATCTGTCATAATCTGCTTTGATTTGGATTTCTGTACTGAGCAGGGAGTTGGACTCAATGGCCTAAAAGGCCCCTTCCAACTCAATGATCTACACCAGTGTTTCCCAATGTGGGACACATGCCCCACGGGGGGGGGGGGGGACTTCAATTCCCAGAAGCCTATGTCAGTGCATTGGCTGACATCCTATATTCATTCTCCTTCAGTCCCCTGCACTAGTATCTAAAATTGAATGGAGATGATGGGGGAAATTATTTTTGATTACAACTCCCCAAATACTGCAGCTGTTGTGCTGGATGGTTTATCCTGGAAACTTTTATTATTATTATTATTATTATTATTATTATTATTATTATTATTATTATTATTATTATTATTATTATTATTGTCGTCGTCGTCGTCGTCGTCGTCGTCGTCGTCGTCGTCGTCGTCGTCGTCAGATTTGTATGACGCCCCACTCGCCAAGCGAGTTTTTTAGTCCAAAAAACCAAAAAAATTTCTCATCAGTGAAGTTGACAGGTCTTATCCAAAAAATAATGCAGAATTATGGCCTCTGTACTGAGCTAAATGAACTATTGATCTGACTTATTACCATAAGAGCTTACTAGCTGGGGCATTTGCTCTCTGTAAAACACTCACACACCATCATGCAATTCTTGTTTCAGCACTTTCGGGGATAAAATCCATGGTTTTGTGTGCCTTTTTGTTCCCCGTTGAAGGTAATGATTTATTTTTGTTTCAGATCGTTCCAAGGGCAGAGTTCAGCACTGCTCCAGTATGGAACGCATCCACACATGTGAAACAAGTTGACATCGCTGTTAATGAAGCCATGCATATAATGACAGGCTGCCTCAAACCTACACCACTTGAGAAAATATATCCTCTTTTTGGTATTGCTCCACTTAAGATAAGAAGAGAAGTAGTAGCAGACAGCAAGAGAACTAAGCAAAAGAATGACCCTCAACATCCGCTGAATGAACATGTGATACAAATCTGCTGGCTCAGATCCAGGAAGAGCTTTATGGTAAGAACAACCATCCATTAGGGTACACAAGAGCAAAACCAAATTAGAAGATGGTGGAAGGAGTTCACTGGACAAGGAACAACACTGTAGGAGGATATAGCTGAGGAACTCGACCTCCCCTACGTCACTTGGAGGATGTAGGGGAGGACGAATAGGCTGAGGGTCGGAGCCCCTAAACGTAAGACCAACATGCTCAAGTAGGGGCTGCTGGTGGATAGCAACGCTCTGTGTGAATGTAGAGAGATTCAGAATCTGGCTCATTTACTGGTCTGCCAATTACTACTGGAAACATATACCGATGAAAATTTAATATTGCCCAGTAACAAAACCAAGAGGGTGGCTTCATTTTGGCAGTCCAAAGTTTAATCTGAACATGAAAGAAAAGGCACTGGGGCAATTTCCATCAAGTCTGTTCCCTTGGTAACTCTTATCCAGTGAGAAGCTTTCAATTTAACCATCAGTATGTATGGGGAACATATATGCATGCAGTTCCAAGGCAAAAGCTTCAGCGAGAGATTGATCTGATCACACATTTTTGAAGGATATCTAGAAAGCCTTAGGACTGTGATGGTGAACCTTGGCACTCCAGCTGTTCTTGGACTTCAATTCCCAGAAGCCCAAGTCCATGTGAATGCACATAAATGGGTTTACTGAGTGCCAATGATCGCCATCATTGCCTTAGGAGACATGCCGTTTTCAGGGAAGTTACCTTTCAGGGAAGTTACCTTTAAAATTGTAGTTGGGATGTAAACCTCTGTAACCTCCACACTTCATTGCAATGAACGGGATGAAACTGCAAAAGGGAAAGGTGGAATTTTCCACCCTCAAATCTGAAAGAAGCCTAAGGCAGCGTCCAGAGTTCCTAAGGATGCTACAGGTGAAGTGAGAAAGATCAGAGGTAGAATTCTACAGTCAAACAAAAGAAATGTGAGCCCAAAGCTATTTGGGACTGATGTGAAATTTGTGGCTGTAAGCTGCCATTGTTTTTGCAGGTCAAATCACTGTGCTCCAAACCATGTCATATAGGGAACAGAAACACAGAAAGAGAAAGAGAGATTCAGGTGTTATGGTCTCACATTTCATTGCAAGCCTTATTCCCACTCCACAAGGCTGCTAACACCAGTTGACCTAATTGTGCATGTTGAAAAAATGTGACTCAGCAAAGTGGCAGGTGGAGATCTAAGAAGCACAGTCAGTGCCACCACCAAGCCGCTAAACTGGTTTTTTAAGAGCTGGATTATTTGGGAAAAACTGGGGGTGGGTGGGTGTCAGAATTCTCTTGCTTATGAGATTACCTTGGAGCCAGAGTATCAGCAGAGATAAGGCTACAGTGATGGATCTTCCTTTTCACATTAAAATGTTTTTTTTGGAGGAAGCAAATGTTACACAGTTATAAAAAATAAAATTCTACAGCAATAGACAAACAGTGGAATCACATCTGTAGGTCAAATATCAGTAAAGTCCATCTTAAAAACATAATCCAAGTGTGCAACCACAAAAGGAAATAGACTGCAATTTGGCCTGACTATGGAGACGCCCAGTGCGATCTTTTTCCCAGTTATCATATTATGAATAGTGAAGTGTACCACAACCCATTCCCAATCCATGCCCACACCGGACCTTTTGACCCAGTTGCTGGCTTCCAGATGCTGAATCATGTTTTTGAACTTCTTAGTGAGCTAGAAACAAGCAGTGAGACAGGATGTGGCCATACCCAATAGCTTAGCTTCTGCTTTGATGAAGTACATCATGTTAACCATCTGTGACACAAACAAATCAGAGCTAGTTTTCCAGCCCACAGAGCATTGCAAGGGTAGCATTGAGCACTTGGCGATGCACAGAAAACAACTGATTAAGTGCTTCACGCAGGCTGAAGTCCCTTAAACTGCACTTCTCCAACTTCACTCCAAAAAGAGGAAGAGATCTGAAGAGAGTTCTGAATTTCCCTAAGATTAAAGATCAGGTCTGCTTAACTTTGGGGACAGCTCTAGGCAAACTGAGACTAGTCTTTGGAAATGCTCCACAAATGATTATGAGCAAGCAGTCAGTGTGAACTCAGAAATAATCATGTATCAGGAGCAAGAGGGCAAGCAGAAACGCTGTCTCTCCTTTTTAAGGACTTTGCCTCAATTGCCCTCCCATCTCCTTACAGTACCTGGGCACTCCTAGTCAAGACTGCTGACAAATTCTTCCGGGGTCAGGATGTCTTTTGCTGTTGCCCTCCTTGCTTGACATGAACTGACTCTTGCCCAAGGGACAGCTCCACTGAACCTTGTACCCTTCTGTCTATCCAGGTTTCCCTTTCCTTCTCATGCTCAAACACAGTTAATCCGCTTACCACTACCAGTTACCTCAACAGAGCAATGAAAATCAGATTTTCTGTAAAACTCAATAATGCTGGGGAAGAGGGAAGGCAGCAGGAAAAGAGGAAGACTAAATGTGCGATGGATTGACTCCCTAAAGGAATCCACATGCTTGACTTCACAAGAGCTGAGGAGGGCTGTTAAGGACAGGGCATTTTGGAGGCTGCACATTCATAAGATCACCAAAGGTCAGAGACAACATGATGGCATGTAAGAACACTATTATTATACTTTTAAGTTAAACCTTGGGGTACACAGAAAGAGCCTCCTCAAAGATACTGTAGTGGTATAATCATGCATACCCTGATAACGGCAACTTTGTGTTGCTGGCTAATCTTTCTCACACTAGATCAGGTGAAGGGAACTGCAGAATAAACTCAGCAAAAGGTGCCTTCATTTTGGCAATTTCACATCTGGCCTAGATCTGGAAGAAGAGGTTAAACCAGCCGCGGTTCCTTCACCCACGACGTAGTGCTTCCAGGCTGATAAGCAGGGGAGCAGGGGGAGTGTGTGGGGCTTTTGGGGTGTGAGGTGGGCTCAGGGTGGTCAGCAGCAGCAACATTCGGGGGGGGGGGACCACCAGTCTGGCCCCTCAGCAACCTGAGGAATTTAATTTAATTTTTAGACTTGTACGCCGCCCCACTTGCAGAGCGACTCTGGGCGGCTAACAGAGATACAAAAACATACAGTTATAAGCTCCACATGGTAATAATAAACATATCAAGTACACGTTCCACAATCATAATAAACATATCATTATTGCAAATCATAAGAGTTTCAAAAGATAACAACAGAATATAACAAAGCAATGGGACAGAGCACCATATAGCAAAAATATACACTCCTCTGGGCCCACAACAAAGACCTGGCGGGAGATAGTTTGTGTTTGTGTTCTGGTTTGGTTGTTTTATGTGGTTGCATTTTATAATTTTTATTGTACTGTTG
Source organism: Furcifer pardalis (assembly GCA_030440675.1). NCBI lineage: Eukaryota > Metazoa > Chordata > Lepidosauria > Squamata > Chamaeleonidae > Furcifer > Furcifer pardalis. Next base: position 101,610,330 of record CP126896.1, on the reverse strand, counting down.
TTGTTTTGACTGTAAGCCGCCCTGAGTTGCCTCGGCGAGTGGGTGACAATATAAATCTAAATAAATAAATAAATAAATACAATGTAGCAACATAATCGAGCAATACAAGCAAGCAATGCAATGTAACAATGCCTCTGGGCATCGGTGGCGGGCCCGGAGGGGTGAGCGAGAGCGTCCTTCCACCACCCGCGGCCAGTGTTTTTTTATCCTCCTCAGGGCATCGATGGCGGGGCCCGGAGGAGGAACGGGAGCGACCTCGAACTCCCCACAGCTGGCGGTGCTTCTCCTTCTCTGGGCATCAGTGGCGGGGGAGCAGCTTTAAAAGGTTGAGGACCCCTGGGTTAAACCTTTAAAAAACATGTGATTTACACCATCTTACTACAAGGGGGAAAATAGAAATCAAGGGAAATGGGTTGCAGGTTTATCTCATGCTAGTCTCTGCAGGAAGTTTGCAATAAATGGCTTGAGAAAGCAACGGTGAAACCAAAGCAGCCAAAAGGAATTGCCTTGTCTCTGCTGCCTCGGTTCTCTGTAGGCAGGATCTATCTGTTTACAGCTGTCACTTTCTCAACAAGAGGAAATCCTTAGCGATAATTCAAGGCAGAAGCAGCTGATCTAATCCCCAGAGTCTCCTAATGCTTACCATGCCTTCCTCATTCCACAGTGTATTTCATTAACACCACACAAGCTGTGAGTGCATTTGAGGCATTGAATGGGGAGGCTTTTTCACATGTTATTTTCTCAAGTTGTATCTTAAAGACTTGGAGTACACAGGACAATGTCAGACTGTTTTCTTCCTGTTGCTTTCAAACTGGGTGGGCTTATTTAACATTTTATCAATTCAATTCCATTTCTGCAAGTGATTTCAGAAAGGCTGCAAGCAGACAGGTTCAGTAGGACCGCGTTGCACTTTATAAGATTAGAGTGGCAAAGAACATAAGGTACTTCCTGGCCACAACCTGCTATAGCACTTAAGCAGGATTATGAGAAAAATCCTAGGAAGAACCAGAGAACTCTTCCTCCATCAGAGGAGTCCAACCAAGAACAACCTTCCTGAACTTGCTGCCTTGTTTTGATTTCAACTCTCACCTTTTCTATCCACCATGGCCAATAACAAGAAATGCTTAAAGCCACAGCTCAAAAGATAAAGAGGCAGGAGATTGAGGAACGCTAACATAGATTCTTGAACCCATGCCACAATTCTTGGTTAAGACAAAAGCCGGGGGGGGGGGGATCCTATTTGAAGTACAGTAATACCTCAGATAACGCTAAGACTTGGTTCCACGAGTCTTGGTGTTATCCGATTTTTAGTGTTATCCGATGCATGTTAAAATCCTATGGGATGTATCGGATGTTAAAGCTCCATAGAGATATATTGTAACCGTACAGGCTTTAGCGGTTGTTATCCGATACATCCCATAGGACCTTAACGTTATTCGATCCAATTCTCCTCTCCAGATTACTTAACGTTATGCGATTTTAGCATTATCCGAGGTAAACGTTATCTGAGGTATTACTGTACCTCTTTCAGGTGCCTGCCACATGACCCCGGAAACGCCTGCAGAAGCAGACAGTGCTGGCTCTTTGGCTATGAAACACAGATGTGCACTGAACTCTAGAGTCGGATATGACTGGCTTTCGAAGAAGGGCGACCTTTACCTTTATCAGGAACCCAGTCAACATAGGGCTCACAAAGAGAGAAAATGTTATTTCAGCTTTTGAACTGCTTGTTCTACACAAAATAGACCCTAGTATTACCAAATAATGTATTGGTTGGCCAGAGCTTGGAAAGTTTACTTTTTAAAACTACTACTCCCAGAATCCTCCAGATATATTTTTTCCAACTTAATTTATTCACAGATATAACAATATATGTCCAGAATTGCACTCAACATCCTTATTGCTGGGAAAATGAAAAAGAAGAAAAGAAGGAAACGGGAGAGGAGAAAAAGACTCAGTGAAAGATGTCACTATCTGGAAACTCCGATGCCTGGAACTTTTGGATACAGTATATAAAACCAAACTGGTCCTAAGCAACCAAAATTACAAGATAGGGGAAGCAATGCACAGCTACAAGAGACTGATGGTCTATGAGGAAGCAAGTGGCTATTTGCAGCAATAGATGAGAAAAAGTTTATTTCTCAGTCTTTATCAAGTACCGCCCACGGACATCCTTGCCATTTTGAAATATGGAATAACCTGATGCCTTCTAGATGTGCAAGATTACAATTTTTGTCTCATACAGAGGTGTTTGATATTGTAGTCCAAAATGGTTTGCACTACCAAGTTGGGAAAGACTGATGCAGAAAGAAGGCATGAATTACTAGCCAGACTGGCTGGATAGATCAGTGAGTTAGGTCTCTGGCTGCAGAACCAAAGGTTGGAAGTTCAATTACAATTTGAGTCGCCACAGATTTGAACAAGCTTCACAGTCCCAGGGCACATCTAAAGGAAGGGAATGGTAAACCACTTCTGAGTAATGTATACCAGAAACGCTTGGAGAAAAGTTTACATGAGTCAAACATTTTTTTAAGATCATGTCAAAGTTGCTTTCTGGGCTGAAAGGGTTTTTGCTGGAGGAACTCTGCTCAGGGGACACCCAAATGAATCTCCTTTCATGTTCCCAAGATCTTTTCCCCACCAAAGTGGTCCCTATTTATCTACATTACTTGCAATTTCTTGCTTTCCAACTGCTAGGTTGGCAGGAACTGGGACAGAGATGGGCACTCATTCTGCCATGCGGTACTCAGGTCTTGAACTGCCAACTTCCAACTAACAAGGCAAGCTTCTTAACTACTGAGCCATCACAGTCACATGGTGTAACATAATAATAACAATTATTATTATTATTCCAGTGAGGCACCATGCATGCGTATCTTGAAATGTAGCAGTACAAGGTTTGAAAAATCCCAATGCTGGCTCAAGGATTCAGAGAAATACAGCATAAGAAAAGCAATCTCCTTTGCATCTTGTAGATACTATTAAATAATTTTGTTTACTCTCTGATATGAAGTAAGAAAATTTAAGAAGGCAGTTAAAGAAAAGGAAGTACTGTACTGTATGTATCCATATTCATTCCCATGCCTAGAGCAAGGATTGAGAGGGATTTATCTGCAGTCTAGTTTTTTTTAATTTCGTTGTTGTTGTTTCCACTTATATATCTCCTGATAAGGCTAAGAACTCTCTAGGCAGTTAAGAACTCTCTGGGCAGCTCACAAGATAATTATACAAACTTCAACCTTAATGTTATGCCTTAAACTAACTTTCTCCCTCTTTGAGGAATAATTATAAAGTTTTCCTTTGAGAAGTAAAATAAAATTTAAAAAATTATGCCAATCAGTACATTATTCTGTTGGTGAAGAAGGCTATACAGTAAAACCTCATATAACACTAAAACCTGGTTCCACAAGTCTTGGTGTTATATGATTTTTAGTGTTATCTGATCCTCTATGGGATCCATCGAGATACATTGTAACCACACAGGCTTTAGCGGTTGTTATCTGAAGCATCCCATAGGATCTTAATGTTATCTGATGCAATTCTTCCCCCCAGATTCCTTAATGTTATGCGATTTTAGTGTTATTCGATACTAATGTTATATGAGGTATGACTGTATTTTGGCTGGGAGCTGCAAGGTTTTCCTGAGAAAAACTACACTTCGATTCCAAACAGATCACAATTCCAAGATTCTTGGAACAATGAAAACTAAAAAACACAAAACAAAAATCAAGCCATGAACTCTCCAGTTCACCAGATGTTTTGGTGAATAATTATATTTTAATGCAAAAATAAAGGCAACAAAGCAACTTAACATAGTGGTAGAATTCAGGACCATAAGAAGTGCTGGTGGGTGGGAACCTTCAGAAGAGCAATGAACAAATTAACAGAAGATGCAATATGGGCATTGTAGTTTGTCTACCAACATGTTTATATGTATCATTTGCTAGAGCGAATAGCCAGGTAAGTGCTTTTGCATTTGAATTCACTTCCTAAGAGCAAATGGTTGAAGAATGCCAGAATATTGCTGCTGCTGCTGCTGCTGCTGCTGCACATCCCTTCTTTTGGATGTGCCCTGGGACTGTGAAGCTTGCTGTATCTGAATCTGACTATAGGAGATCATCATGGCGATCAGCAACGAAGACTACCTGCTGGCTGATCTAGTAAGAACACACACTCTCTCTCTTTTAATCTGTAGGGACTGGAGTAACTTTTGATAGTCGTTTTAATGGGTTTTTTTTACAAGTTTAAAATTTTTTAAACTGTGATATTGGTTTTTCTCTCTGTGAGCTGCCCAGAGTCTTCTGAGTTGGGCAGCAATATAAATCACAAAATAAATAAATAAATAAATAGGTAGGTAGGTAGGTAGGTAGGTAGGTAGGTAGGTAGGTAGATAGATAGATAGATAGATAGATAGATAGATAGATAGATACATACATACATACATACATACATACATACATACATACAAACAAACAACTCTCCTGAAAATATAATGCAGTGGCCTTTCATCTGACTTCTGCATCGCAATGTGACCCCCGTACCATTGATCCACTTCCATGAGTCACTTTCTGATCCTGGGCCCTTTTTGGCACGAAAAGTCCTCGTCAGCCCAGGCCAGTATGGATGCATCTGCTCCCCCCCCCCCCAACCATCAAAATGGATTCAAGTTGGATTTAATCCACTTGGGGACCATCACCCTTCCCTGTGGACTTTCGTATCCAAGGCCATTGGTCCTCAGGGTTGTTAGGTTAGTTAACCGCCACCTGACACTGACACTGAGTTGCTAGCAGTATGGTCTACTCTACGCTATTAGGATAGCAGGACAACCTTGCCAGACTCTTAATATTACTTACAAGTATTTATTTATTGCAGACCTTGGACTGATTTAACATGGCCATTTTTCATGTTTTCACTCCAAGCATTCAATAAGCATGCTCCAGCCAGATCTGTGCTGTTGCCATCAATTGAGTCTCTCCATTGCCAGCAGCCTTTCTTTGCATTCCCCAAAGTGTTTCTTTCCATTTGTTCAGACAATGTAATCCTGTTCTCAGTGGCTCTAGGCACACTTCCCCTCTGTTCAAGAGCTGAAGATTTGTTTTGAATAAAAGAAGCAACAAGCAGCCATGCAAACTACAAATATCTCAGCTTTCATTATGTCAACTCTGTCTATTGTAACACAGATATGGAAAAAAAGAACAAGTCCAAGCAATCGCCAAACCACGCGGAAGAAAGTAGCTCATTTGCCCACACGGGTGGGGGGTGGGGGGTGGGGTGTAGAAATATGGCATATAAAGGCATGAAGTTGATTTCCCTCTTGCCAGCAATTTCTTGCAATTGTTGGAAGTAAAGAGACCCAGACACATGCCTAAGAAAAACAGGATGTAGTAGAATTTGGATTTGGCAAAATTCTTGGAGCTGAAAATAGACTTTAGTTGGGTGTAAACACTTCAGAACTAACCATAATGCAGGGCAATGCAGGCTTATATTTTATAAATGCATCTTTATGCTATTGCTAGCACCTGTAATGATTCATAAAATAAACATAATCACACACCCTAAAACAAATATTAAACAAAATCATACCACACATACTCATGTAAAATGAACAGCTGAAGGGGTGGGGGAGAACTGAGTTGCTAACTTTAATACACAAAAGTTCTGATCGCCAAGGCTCACATACCGGTAGATTTATACTAGACAGTCCTACTTCCATTAAGCTAGTAACCTACCTTAAAGACTACAGTTTATTGCTAAAATACTAGCTAAGTCTGAAAAACAATCACAACAGACTTCAGGCAAGGCAGCTGGGGAATCCTAACAATTTTCATTTCTTTAAAGGCCAAAATCCTATCAGTTACATTTGTCAGCATAATACAATTGATGTAAATCTTGACAGAAGAACTACCGTATGTACTCAAGTATAAGTCGGGTTCTTTAGCATCCAAAATGAGGTCCAAAAATGGGATTGGACTTATACTCAGGTCAATGTAAACACTCAAAAAATATACCCACACAAATGTCTAAATTAATTAACTTTACCATATTTTCATGTATTTTAATTATTAAAACTCACTAGCAGCTGCTGCATTTTCCACCCCCTACTTATACTTGGGTCAATCTATTTTCCTAGTTTTAAAGGTCCAACTTAAGTACCTCAACTTATATTCGGGATGACTTATAGTCAGGTATACAGTAATAACTCGGATAACGTTTGCCTCGAATAATGCTAAAATCAGATAATGTCGGGGAATTTGAGGCAAACATTTGCATTGCACAACGTTACATTGTGCGATGCAAATGTTTGCCTCAAATTCCCTGATGTTGATCTCTGCTCCAAAACCTGCAGGGCTGGAGACCAAGAGATCTACCAAGGCAAACGTTGCTTGTTTGGTTGGGGGAAGATCGGGCACGCGACCAATCTCCCCCCAACCAAACCAGCACTACGAAGCTCGCAGCAGTGGCGTGGCTGGAAACAGAACAGGGGGCTCCCTGGTCGGCTTCCCAACCACGCCGCCGCCGCGCCCTTGGCAGCAGCAGCGTGTTTGGGAAGCCAACCGGAGAGCCCCCATTTGGCTTCCCAAACGCACCACTGCTGCAATTGACACTTGGGTTGGGTCCACGCACCCCGGTTCTTTCCCTACCCCAAACACTGATTACAGCGTGCGATGGCAGGGGTAGGTTGAAGAGAGGCTGGGGGAAAGGGTCCCCAGCCTCTCTTCAGAATGACACACCCCCCCCCAGTCTGGATCACTAAGCCCATTAGCAATCCAGGCAGGGGTTTCTGAAGAAAGGCTAGGAAAAACACACCCTCCTGGCTCACTAAGCCTGTTCTTTCCCCAAACTCCAGCACCGATGCCCGCTTGGGATCAGTCCTGGGGTTGGGCGGAAAGGGAACAGGGCTTCTGCTTAAATGTGGTGCGATCAATGCATCACACAACATTAAAAATCAGATAACGTTATTACTTGTAGAACCAAGTCATAACGTTATCCAAGGTACTAGTGTATATGATAATGCAAATAGGCATTTGGTATTGCACGCCGAGTGGTCTAACTTAGTGCACAATAGCTAACTTCTTCATTTGCAATCATTCCCAACAAGATTGATGCTTACTGCATTATGCCACAGTAAAAACTAAATAAGAGTCTGGCCGATATTAGTTACTGTTTGCCAGAGGGTAAAGGTCATCCTTGTTCAAAAAGCCAGTCGTATCTGACTCTAGGGTGTGGTGCTCATCCCAGTTTATAGCCAAAAAGCCAGTGCTATCTGTGTCTGCAGAGGTTTCCATAGTCATATGGCAGGCATGACTAGGTGCTAGAATGCACAAAGAAAGCTCCAAATAGCTATGTGGTTCTACTCTTCCGTACCTTATCTTCACAATAACCCTTCAAGTCAGGGTGAAGATGAAAAGCTCACAGTCAGCCAAATTATTCCATAGCCAATCTCAGCTCAACACTCTAGTCATATACCGCACAGGTCCCTCAATCAGGTATTCATCTTCTCTGGACCTACTGTTTTCGACATACAACCATATTTGGTATAAAAGGACAGCTAAGGTAAGGAAGCACCAATATTCTTCTGACGTCGTGGAAACACAAAGCAGACCTGTTTCTTTCTTCTTCTTTTTGCCATTTTTAAAATTTATTTTAATACAATTAACAAAACAAAACAAAAAAAAGAACAGACATAAAGAAAAATCATCACAATACATATCTTCTAATATACATAATACATTACAATACTAGACATATTAAAAATAAACTAATAATAATGTGTAACCTTTTTTCTTATATCTTGTTTACTATTACATATATATTCCTTATACTGTAGTCTGTAACCACTTACATATTTAACTATGTGTTGTTTGTTTGTTTCTAAACCACAACTATATATTTTATTCCTTACCTTCTAATACTATAAAAATTTCCACTTAAATACCATCCTAACATTATATAACAACAACAACAACAACAACAACAACACCCCTGTGCTATTTACAAAGCCCTGGAGATTGTGATTTCCTTTTTAACACTTACCTTCCCAAAAACTAAGCTGTCCTGGTACTGGTTTATCTCCTTTATCCTTTTTCAATGTATATTCCAGGAAGGGTTTCCATATACAGTATTCCAAAATTTATTTTTCTCAATGATACCCTTTCTCAAATTGATTTCCCAAGTTAATTTATCATTGAATGCAATTTCCCACATTCCTCTATACCAATCCTTCATTTTTATGTAGCTTTCTTCCAATCCCTTGCAATACCTTGCCTTACTATTGTCAAGATAATGTATAACAATTCTTTTTTATTCACATCTATATTAATATTATCCACTTCATTCAATAAGGCAGCACCTGGTCCCAACTTCAGATCCACACCCATTATTTCTTTAATTTCTTTTTCAATATTTTTTTCCAAAAACCCTTTACTACATTACAGCTCCACCACATGTGCTCGTATGTCCCCAGTGTACTCTTACATCTCCAACACATTTTTGTATTTGTATCTGGTGCAGCCTAATTGGGGTCAGGTACCACCTCCAAATCATTTTATAATTATGTTCTTTGACTCTAACAGACAAGGTTCTCATAATCCTTCTTTTCCATTTACTTTTCCAACTTAATTCCGTAATTTTTATATTCAGATCTTGTTCTCATGTTGTTTTTAACACTTCCTGTATAATGTTACCTTCTTGATTTACAATCTTATATATATATATATACATACAATCTTATACAATCTGCGCCCACAACAACGGCCTGAGGAAGAAGATGCCAAGGCCTAGCAGAGGCTGAGAACATCGCCCCCTCCTCTGGGCCCACAAAAACGGCCTGAGGAAGAAGATGCCAAGGCCTAGCAGTGGCTGCAGACCTTGCCCACTTCTCTGGGCCCACAACAATGGCCTGACGGGAGTTAGTTTGTGTTCTGGTTTGGTTATTTTATGTGGTTGCATTTTATAATTTTTATTGTACTGTTGTTGTTTTGATTGTAAGCCGCCCTGAGTCGCCTCGGCGAGTGGGTGACAATATAAATCTAAATAAATAAATAATACTAACCATCCCTTTAATACCTATCTGTCCCTTTCTTATACAATAAACCATTTCCTCAAATTATGTCTTTTCTCGCTCTAAACCTGTTTTCTCACTCTAGACCTTTTTCTATGCCTCATTTCTCACAGCTATCATTAATAAACCTTCTTCTTTGAGACACACCTATCTTGGACTAAAAAGGTCTTTTCCATGGTTTCTGTTAAAAGCTCTCCCAAAATAAACACTGTAGTTGGGCTAGGTTATCCTGCTCTGGTTATAGAGTAGAGTAGACCCAGTGGTGGGCATCAGCAGATTCGCACCAGTTTGCCAGAACCGGTAGCAGAAATTCTGGCTGCCCCCACCCATCCAAGTTTTGAAATAAAGTAGTTCTAATTCAGGTGCAACACAGGGCTTTTCCCCTGGCCATACCCACCATACCACACCCACAGTGTGGTAGTAAAAAAAAATTGAGCCCACCACTGAGTAGACCATACTGCCACCAACTCAATGTCAAGTGTCTGGTGGCTGTTAACTAACCTGACAACCCTGAGAACTAATGGCTTGGGTGCCGAAGTCCACAGGGAAGGGTGATGGTCCCCAAGTGGTTAAATTCCACTTAAATCTATCTTGATGGAGGGCAGCAGCTTCATCAATACTGGCCTGGGGCCAAAGAAGACTTCATGTGCCCAAAGAACTCACCAGAAAGTGACTTGCAGAACTGGATCAGTGGTATGGGTATCATGCTACAATGCGGAAGGTAGATCAAAGGCCACTGCATTATATTCAGAGGACAGTCTTCATGACTAATCACCATGAGGATCTCCAATATTCAATTCAGATATGACAGAAGAAGAAGAAGAAAGTAAACACCTTCTCACCTCAAGGCTTAATCAGGAATGCAACCAGGGATGCTCATATGGAAGCATCCTTGATCATGTAAACCAGGGGTGCCCAAACTACAGCCTGGGGGCCGGATGCGGCCCCTGAGGCCAATTCATCTGGCCCGTGAAGCCTTCGTCGCTCCTGGAAGCGGAAATAAAACATGCCCGTAGGGGTGACGAGGGCTTCCGCTTCCAGGAGCGACAAGGGCTTCACAGGCCTGAACCATGTAATCAGCCCGTGGCCCGAAAAGTTTAGGCACCCCTGATGTAAACAAACCAACGATGCAAGTAGGCAGATGAAGCTGTCACTGACAGAAGGAGTGTTGCTTTCTAATAGCATATCCTCCAAAGCTGAACAGAAGGCAACGGGGTTAATTTAAACTGTTACATTAAGAAGAGCTTCGTAGGATGGTTGTGATTAAGTTCAGACGAATGAGCAATGTCTGTTGAGGTCTGAAGAGCATCTTCTGCCAAACGCAACTCAGCTTGGAGCACATGCGCCATAATTTGGGTTTTGTATTCTGACATAAATACTTATCCGGAAATCCCTGGAGCATACATGACCGTGAATGTCTCCTCCTGGGCGGCTGACAAAGTTGTAGCTTTCTCAAACGAATTTCTTCAGAAAGTTGAGTGACTCTCCTACCATGGCAGCAGCTTTAGAAGAAAAAAAAACTCCCTTTGCTTGGCTTACAGAAGTCCCAAATAACACAGCAAGTGGTTATGCTGGCAGGAAAGGGTTCTAAGAAATGTAGTACAAACAAAGTAACTTTTCCAACTTATTCCCTTTTAAAAATATATAATTTTTATTAATTTTAAAGACAATAACACAAATAACAAAAAGATAATACCACAAAAATCAAAACACAAGACATTACAACACAATACAAAATAGTAATACCTCATATAACATTAGTATCGAATAACACGAAAATCGCATAACATCAAGGAATCTGGGGGGAAGAATTGCATCAGATAACATTAAGATCCTATGGGATGCTTCAGATAACAACCGCGAAAGCCTGTGTGGTTACAATGTATCTCTATGGATCCCATAGAGGATCAGATAACACGAAAAATCATATAACACGAAGACTTGTGGAACCAGGTTTTAGCGTTATATGAGGTTTTACTGTACATTACAATTCAATTACAAAAGTAAAACACTAAATATATAATAATAATACAAAAAGGAAGGGAAAAAAGGAAATTTAACCTTTTCATATCTATATTTTTAAAATAAGCTCATTTATTTGCTATGTATATATCTTGCCAACCTAGCAGTTAGAAAGCAAGAAATTGCAAGTAGATAAATAGGGACCACTTTGGTAGAGCGTTCCGTGGGCTCCGGTGTCTAGTAATGCCTGCCACATGATCATGGAAACGTCTGCACAAGCAGACAGCGCTGGCTCTTTGGCTTAGAAACAGAGATGAGCACTGACCCCTAGAGTCGGATATGACTGGCTTTCGAGCAAGGGAAACCTTCACCTTTACTTATATCCTCCTTATCTTTTATACTGTATAATCAATTATATATTTAACTATATGTTTCAATAATTGTGTATTTTATTCTCAACTTTCTAATGATATGAAAACATTCACATTAAGTACCTCGTTAATAATCAATAACCAATATATATAAACATACAATAACAATAAAACAATAAAATCACCAGTGCTAGAGGCTGCAATTTTTCTCCTCTCATACTATTTCCAGAACCTCAATTGATCTGGTACTGGTCTGCCGCCCTTACCTTCAATCAACGTGTGCTCCAAAAAACATTTCCATGTATTCAAAAATTTATTTTCCTTAATTATACTCTTATTCTGATTTAATTCCCAAGTAAGTTTATTGTTCAATGCAATTTCCCACATCTCTTTATACCAATCCTCCATCTTTACCTCAGTATTATTCTTCCAAACTTCACAATACATTACCTTGCTGTTGATAATATAACTGATAACAAATCTTTTTTAGGCATATCAGAAAACAAAATAAAATAAATAAAATAAAAATTTAAAAAATAAATAAAATAAAATAAAAAACACTGTAGCACTTTAAAGACTAAATGCTATATTTTTATTGTTAGCTTTCGTGGATCAAGTCCACTTCTTCAGACAAAGAGTGAAACAGGCACAGTTTTTATACACCAAATTCAGGGGGTCAAAGAGAGAAGGGTGTGCTATATTTTTATTGTTAGCTTTCGTGGATCAAGTCCACTTCTTCAGACACCCTTGACCACACCCTTCTCTCTTTGACCCCCTGAATTTGGTGTATAAAAACCGTGCCTGTTTCACTCTTTGCCTGAAGAAGTGGACTTGATCCACGAAAGCTAACAATAAAAATATAGCAGTTAGTTTTTAAAGTGCTACAGTGTTTTTAATTTTATTTTTATTTTGTTTTCTGATATGTCTGAACCACAGACTAGCATGGCTACTATTCCAAAAAATCTTTTTTATTCTCAGAAATCTGCTGGCAACACAGAACAGGTAAAGCCACTCCTTAAATATCTCACATACTGTACTTAGAAAGTCCTGTTATGGCAGTCATTATTCAGTTCTGCCTTGAACACATAAAATAAAGATACATACAGTAAAACCTCCGATGCAATCGTTATCCGGGGTATTACTGTATATTATGTATTTCAGGGGGTTTTGTTGAATATTTTTAGATCTAAGGATAACTGAAACCACAGATATGGGACAACTAAACATCTTTAAGAATCTCAAGAGTACACAGCACAATGTATTTTGTCATTTTGCTTGATAACTCAAGGGTTTAAGTATCTGGCTGTGGAGGTGAAGATTATGAGTTTGAATCATTGACAGGGTCTGGATGATCCATAGGGTCTCTTCTATCTTTTCAGTTCTAAAATGATTAGGATGATCTGTAAACAGTGATTCTTTTTCAGAATGACAATACAGTAAATCCATCTGGTTAGGGTACAGATTTAAAAGATAAGGACCCAAGGAAAGGACCTACATCAGCTGTAAATTTATATCTCCTGTCTTTCTGCCTAATTAAATGAACAGCAAGCACTTGAGAATCTCCCCCTCTCTCACATAACACACTTATGCACACACCTCTCTAGAAAGCTGCCCTTGAATGAGCACTTTACCCATCAAATACACTTCAATCATCACCTGGTCACAATATTCAAGTGAACACTGATCACAGGGAGAAAGTAACTGATCCTGAACCCTTGGGGATAATTGGTTTATGTGTTTGTGCTCTTGAACATGTAAATAGCATTGGAGCTTCCATAATAAGCCATCGTCTTATGGCTAGGGCATGTCTGCTGTATGGACGGGTCCCGGTTTCCTTGTCAAATTCTTTACAGAGAACTTAGCTCCAATACAAGACCTCATGGAGCTCCTTTGAAGCGTCATAAGAACCAGCTGAAACAAACCATGAAGGTGTCAGGTATAAACCCACAAACCTGGGAAGCAGCAGCCATAGATTGTCCACTTTGGTGCCAAACCATCTCTGCTGCTACCAATCACTTCAAAGGAGAACACTGCAGACATGAAGAGGCTAAGCACGGAAGCTTCGTCAAACTCAACCATGCCCTCCACCATCTATTCAATGTTATGTGTGTGGTCGCATGTTTCATGCCAGGATCAGTTTACTGAGTCACCAGGGACACATCTATCAATGGTAAAAATGATTTCCAATAAAAATGTATGCTCAGATACGAGCAGCAGCCACCGCCACTCTTGAATATCATATGTGAGGAGAGCTCTCCATCTTGCAGGATCATGTTCAGAGCCATTTCTCAGTGAGTTATGTGAAGCATTTTCATGTTGATTCACTGCTCAGTGGCAAAAATAAAAAATAGACCCACTGAGTTGGTCTTTGTTTGGCTCAATCCCCAGCAGTTTAACAATCAGGCCAAGTCAACAAAACAGAGAAACTTTCTGTGATTAATATTTGATTCCCAACTGATTCTGCCCTCGGCAGTGGAATGATCAGATTACAAAAATTGGTGACAATATTTGTGAAGTGAATGTTGCTCTGGGAAAACAATGGAAGTTACTATGTGTCCCTAAAAAGCATAAAGAGAACGTTTGTGAATATTTTTGTTTCAGGCTGCAATTCTAAACTCACATCTATTGGAGAATGACTATTTCCAGATTGTTAGTCTATCGCAACAAAAAGTTGAATGGCATCTAAAAATTGAATCTTTAAAATACTACATGAATCTCTGCTCTCTTTAGAGAGTAACATGTTTCATGGAAACCAATGGGATTTATTCTTTAGAAGATGTGCTAAAGAATTATGCTATCAATAAAAGGCTGACAAAATTCAGCATATGAGCTGTGTAGGGTTACCCAGGGATATTTTTGTGGCCCAAAGTACCCTAAGATTAGCAGCTCTCTATACTCCAATCTTTTAAGGTCACCCTTATTACCTATGACTGAGGTGGCTTAGTGGTTAAGACACTGAATTTGATGACTGGAAGGTCAGCATGCCAGCAGTTCGAGACCTGAGTGCATGACAGAGTGAGCACCCGTCTGTCCCAGCTCCTGCCAACCTAGCAGTTCAAAAGTAAGAAATTGCAAGTGGATAAAGAGGGACCACTTCGGTGGGAACATAAACAGCGTTCCATGCACTCTGGTGTCTAGTCATACCTGCCACATGACCACAGAAACGTCTGCAGATGGAGACAGCACTGGCTCTTTGTCTGTAAAGAGAGATGAGCACTGCCCCTAGAGTCAGATATGGCTGGCTTTCGAGCAAGGGAAACTTTTACCTTATTCCCTAAAAAAGATACAGGGCAATTTTGCCATGTTTTGAAAGACACAAATAACCTTTACCCTGACCCCAATATGCCTCCAAAATAAATACATTATTTTATTTGATTATTTTTGTAGGCAAGTGGAAGGCAAAAAGGACTTTTTCATTTAATTTTTTTTATTGAATTCATTTTCAATTAACAACAAAATCAATATGCAGTTTAGGGAGCATGAACCTTGAAGCTGCTAGCAAATGTAGAAAAAATGTGCTCAGAGCTCCACCGAAGGCCATCCATACCTACTGTAAATGAATACACATTTAAGTGGTACTACGTATTGATAAATTACTTTCTGATTTTGTTTGAGAGAGAATGATGTATTAAAGGACTTCCATATCGTACTTTTCTACAATGTCCTTTTCAAGGCAAACTAAAACTGGCTTGACAGTAAAAATGATCAGCAAGACTTTCTTAGAATGCCAGGAGGATTTAAATCAGAATCATATCTAGATTTTTAGGTACACATATTCCACTGAGTTCTGGTGCTCTTATATGTTGTGTATGCAGACAGAACAAGTTTACCCCTCAGAATCATGTACAGTTGTAGAATTCACACAGATATAAAACTACAAAACAGATACTTTATGTAAAGATTTTTTTAAAAATGTCTCCAGGTTTCACCGCTGTTGTTGTTTTAAACCAGAGGTTCTCAACCTATGGCCCACACGCAGGACCTGGCCCATGGTACCATATCATATGGCTTGTGGCCACCATCACTGCTCCCGGAAGTGGAAGCGGACATGTTTACATAAGCCATAAAACCTGCCCATGCCTGTCGTAAACGTGGAAGTAAGTGCATCTGCTTCTGAGGGCGTGGTCAGGCCTGTTCAGCTGTCCGGGGCGCTTGGTCAGGCCCGCAGTGTAAAAAGTTTATGAACCCCTGTTTTAAACAGACAAACCCAGACAAAAACTTTCCCAACAAAGCTATTATGAAGCCCGTTCCCTTTTTCTTTCTGTACCAAGCAAAGAATATATTACAGTGGAACCTTGTATAACGAATGCATCATACAATGAAAAAATCGTACAATGAAGAGAATTTTGGAACAAATGGGTGCATTGTACAATGAAAATCTCTATGGGAAAAAATCATACAATGAAAATTTTCTTTGTACGATTTTCCCCACAGAGATTTTCGTTGCACAGTTTTTCCCATAGAGATTTCCATTGAACAACTTTTCCCAGAGATTTTTGTTGTAGAATGAAAAAAATCATATAATGAAGTGCCTTGTGGAGCCAATTATTTTCATTATACAAGGTTCTATTTTATTTGTTTTATAGGAAATTAGAGTGACCGAAACAAACACTACAAAACTGGCTGTTAGATGAGGTTAGGTATTGGAATTTCAGTTGATTTAAGAAATATAAGACATCTAAACATAACCCTAAGTATACCAGAATTCCAATGGAGCCAGAAATCAGTATAAACCTGTGTAGTTAACTGAAAGGTCACAAAATAGAAACACTTCAAAGTTCAACACAATTGCTCAGGCTAGAACTTTAATTAAAACACAGAACAAAACTAAAGAGGAAGAAAAGCTAACACATGCATTTAAAATGCAGTGAATCCAATGCCTACACAAAAGCAACTCAGAGTGGCTTTACTGGTAGTTATATAGCAACAGCTTCTCGGGTATCAATGCTTGTTTAAAGAGTTTAACTATGTTTTCTCTCAAGAGTTCAGTGCACACAAACAAACATGAATAACAGACACGTATCTATACCATCGGTAATAGGTAGGTGTACTGGGAGCCCTTCCACCCACAGCAAGCAACCTGATTTCAGGCAGCAGTCTACCGGGGAGGAACTGAAACCAATTCCAGGCTCCCTGGTGAGTGATAAATAAGAAAACACAAGCATCAAAACAAATGAATGTATTTTTCAAAAGTTGCCCATCATTTTGCAAGCTCAAGGCTGCCATGTTCGCAAATTCACATACATGTTTACTTATTTAGTTTCATTTATAGGCTGCCTTTCTCCCTATGAGAAGACTCAAGGTGGCTAGAAAATTCAACTGATGTCATAATTACTTCCATCACCTTTATACATAGCATCCTCAATAAAATGGACAAAGAATGCTATGCAGATTACATCAGGTAGTTTCTTTTAGTGATGTTTTTGAATAATAATAAGAATAATAATTATGTGCCATCAACTCAATTCTGGGTTAAAGCAATAATTTGCAGGGTTTTTTTTAAGGAAGATAATATCCTGTAAAGTAAAGGCCACCCTTGCTCAAAAGCCAGTCGTATCCAACTCAAGAGTTCAGTGCTCATCTCAGTTTTACAGCCAAAGAGGCAGATTTGTCTGCATCTGCAGGCATTTCCATGGTTATATGGCAGGCATGACTAGACACCAGAGTTCACGGAACACTGTTTACCTTCCTATTGAAGTTGTACCTATTTATCTACTTGCAATTTGTTGCTTTCAAACTGCTAGGTTGGCAGGAGTTGCGACAGACAATGGGCACTCACCTGTTGTGAACCATCCGGGTCTTGAACTGTTGACCTGCCAACCTCCCAGTTGTCAAGTTCAGCACCTTAACCACTAAGCTACCACAGTCCCCAAAAATCATGTAGTAAATTGCTATTCCCTTCTCTCTTTGGTGGGCTGAGGGTGCGGCAGCGGAGGTGACCTGTGACCTTTCGGGGGGGCCCTTCTCCATATGTTTTCCAACATCTTCTTTGCAGAAGGGCTATCATATACAATTTACAGCAAAAATAAAAACTACCTTCCTTTTCCAGCAATATTTTCCTATTTGAAAAATACTTTGATCCAACAAGGAACTGCAGTAATACCTCAGATATTGCTAAGACTTGGTTCCACAAGTCTTGGTGTTATCCGATTTTTAGTGTTATCCGATGCATGTTAAAATCCTATGGGATGTATCGGATAACGTTAAAGCTCCATAGAGATACATTGTAACCGCACAGGCTTTAGCGGTTGTTATCCGATCCATCCCATAGGACCTTAACGTTATTCGATCCAATTCTCCTCCCCAGATTACTTAACGTTATGATTTTAGCATTATCCGAGGTAAACGTTATCCGAGGTATTACTGTATATCTTCCCCTAGAAATATAATAAAACCAAATATTATTTTTGTTATTTCAAGACCTGGTTTGAAAACCAGGTACATACAAGGTCACCATTCCTACAAGAAGATGTCTGACTTGTCCTCCCTGCTGTGCCTCTCTAACCAAGAATGTTTTTCTTCTGCCAAATCCACGGGGGACCTCTCTTCAATAAACCCACTACTTTCACTTTACCTGAGAGCTATTAAAAATAAAATTCTTAATTTAAAGAAGAACAGATTCATTTTCTGTTTATAAAAAGGGGGAAGGATACACTCTCTCTCTTGGCACGCCTACATTATATTGACTTTCTAATGCTAGAATACTTATCAAATTGAGGGACTGCAGTGGCTTAGTGGTTAAGATGCTGAACTTGACCACTGGAAGGTCGGCAGGTCAGCAGTTTGAGACCCGAGTGCTGCACAACAGAGTGAGCTCCCATCTTTGTCCCCACTCCTGCCAACCTAGCAGTTTGAAAGCAATAAATTGTAAGTAGATAAATGAGCACCATTTTGGTGGGAAGGTAAACAGCATTCTATGCACCCCGCCGTCTAGTCATGCCTGCCACATATCCATGGAAACGTCTGCAGATGCAGACAGCACTGGCTCTGTAGCTGTAAACAGAGATGAGCACCATACCATAGAGTCAGATATGACTGGCTTTTGAGCAAGGACGACCCTTGCCTTTTTATTTATCAAACTGCCTACAACCATGTTATGACAAGACACACAGGCTATCCTGCGTTTTACTGACAATTTAATACTACAGCACTTTCAAACACAAAACTGTATCTGGCTATGTTGAGAATATGCCCCAGCTAACAAAATAAACGAATAAAAGGCAGCCAAACGATTAAGCCAGTACTTTTGTCATATAATCTCCACATTCCGTTCCATATTTAAAAAATGCTCCAGTATTTATCAGACAGTGGAAAAGTAGGTTAGGCACAGGAACGCATCATTTCAGAGTTCTGGAAAATGTTACTGCCCTCCATAAAATGGCCCTCAGGATCAGCACATGACTTCAGATAGTCCTAGGGCTGGCTCCTAGAGTTTTGAAATGTCTTGGAAAATATGCAAGTGAGCCCAAATGGTGCACTGAAACCTCAGCTCAAAAGTTGAAGTCCTGGGACTTTCCAGGGAGAAACGACTATGACATGAGCTTCAAACTCCTCCTCCTCCTCAGACTTCCCAGTTCCCTCTGAGTTTAGCTATAATCCTGTCAGTAAACTGGAAGACAATTCAATTTCCTCTTCAACATTTGCTCCAAACTATTCCAGATGTAGTGCCATGGTGGCTTAGTGGTTAAGACGCTGTTGTTTGATGACCAGAAGGTTGGCAGGTCAGCAGTTCGAGACCCAAGTGCTGAGCGACAGAGTGAACACCCATCACTCCCAACTCCTGCCAGCCTAGCAGTTTGAAAGCAAGAAATTGCAAGTAGATAAATAGGGACCACTTTGGTCAGAAGGTAACAGTGTTCCATGCACTCCAGTGTCTAGTCATGTCTGCCACATGTCCACAGAAACGTCTGCAGACGCAGACAGCGCTGGCTCTTTGGCTATAAAGAGAGATTAGCACCTAACCCTAGAGTTGGATATGACTGACTTTCAAGAGCAAGGGAGACCTTTACTGTTACCTTTATTCCAGTTGTAATGCACAATAGTTCACAATGCAGTTATTCTGAAGGGAGAGTTAAGATTCATTAACATTACCAAAGACCAGGTCTTCATTCGCTACTATAGACTGATCCATCAGCCTGCATTTCTGGATTCTCCTTATTCAGGGTAGCTATGAGAGATTGCATATGCATTTCAAAGTAAGCACTAGACTTTCTAGTTGGCTTATCTCATTGTGATAACCATCTGCAGAAAAAAACCTGAATCATTTGCCATAATTTTAAGTTTTCTAAGAACATAGTTTAATTAAAAGCATCATAAAAAAGCACAAGCAAAATTGTTTCCACTTGATATTATGGTATTAGCTGCTGGGCAGACTTCCCCTGTGTTTCATCCTGAGCAGATGCCCAGAGGCAAGCCTGTAGATATCAAGCAGCAAAAATTGAGAGGGGCAGAGAGAATTATATTCTGCTTTTTTGCATGTATGGCATCAGTTCACATCTTCCGAACAAACCAGTCTTATGTAATGCAGGGAGCATGCCTCAACTTCTTAAATCATACAATTAATGCAGATTGAGGCACTTAGTAAATGAATAATATGCCTGCAATCAGGTCTCAACTGCAGTTGCTTAGTGGTTAAGATGCTGAACTTGATGACTGGAAGGTCGGCAGGTAAGCAGATTGAGACCCGAGTGCTGCGAACCGCAATTTAGTTGTTAAGCGAGCTTTTGATTGGTTTTATTTGTTAAGCAGGGCAACCATTCAGAGAAATTTCTGCTCTTTAAGTGAGGCACTCTTTATGCGTGGTTTTACTGTATGTTTTTCTCTAATTCTACGTTTACTCAAAATGCTCATCCATTGTTGGGCAAGGTTATTCATTCTCAACCCATTGCCACTTCTGATTTAAATATACAGAATCGTACTTCTGCAATATATTCAGAGGTTTGCCCATGCATGCTGGTATCTCCCCATCTTGTTACTTAGATGACCTATTTTGGATCCAATCATGTCAGCACTCATCAATGAGTCTGTTATTAGAGCAAGTGATACATAAAGACAACAGAATCCAGGTCTGAGAGACTCAAGTCATTCCTTTGTTCCAAAATTTTGTCCAACAACAACAACTCCTAAAAAGTCCTTGAAGTCTATCAGAATACTGTAATATCAGAACAACTGCTGTCAAAATTATAGAGGCTAAAATCCTGTGGTTTAGCGTAGGAAGTCACACTAGAGAAGGCCCACTGAATCCGTGAGTCACTTCCTTGGAAAATTCCATTGATTAAAGGGTTTGCAATTTACTATGCTAAGCAGCCAGATTACACCCCATGTCATTTTAAGTAACTGCAAAATTACTGCAAGATGATTACCTTTAATAAACCATATTCCAAAGCCAAGCCAATGACTAATACACACTTACGTGGAACGCAATGCATTTTAAAGAAAACTTTCTGTGCTAGGCTAAAAAATACACAATGGATCAACCTTTTATTGTCACAATGCGGTAGTCACAATTTACACAGATTTTCAGCTTTGTGGGCATGATTCTGTTGTGCCAAGAGGGCATCTTTACTTGCAGAACAATCCCTAACACACTGTAACCTCATCCAGAATTTCTGGGTTAGCTGAAGTCCAAGAAGAAAAGCTTTTTTTTTATTAGCTTACATTGTCTCATGAGATCAATCTCATTCGAGTAAGAACTGTCACTGATAAAAGATGTTGAGGAAGTAATGTTCCCACTGTGCAAAAAGACAACAGGGGATTTTCACAGAAAGATGCAGCTCTTATTAACTATTTAAATCAGGGGTGCCCAAACTTTTCGGGCTGTGGGCTAGTCATGTGGTTGAGCGTCCTGGTCACATGGTTCTTCCCACCAGAAGTGGAAGTAAAACATCCATGTGTGTGTGCATAATGCTGCCATAAATTACCTGCAGCTGTCGTAAAGGCATTTATGCACATGTGCACGCATGTTCTGTTTCCTCTTCCCGGACTGGCAAGGGCACCGTGGGCCTGGTGCATTAGAGCTGTGGGCCAAATCTGGCTCATGGGCTGTAGTTTGAGCACCCCCGATTTAAATGTTTGTCTGTGGCTGCCAGTTTATATATATATTTTTAATGTCCCTGCAGAAATTGACCTCTCATTCAAGTGGCATCATGGTGATGGCAGTACAAAGATATAATTCTACCATTCTTGGCAATGATTATTGCATTAATAAAGTACAGTACAGTATTCGCTTACACATATGAGAAAATACCGTATATATTCGAGTATAAGCCGACCCAAATCTAAGCCGAGGCAGCTAACTTTGACCTGAAAACCCAGGAAAATAGATTGACCTGACTATAAGCCGAGGGTGGGAAATGCAGCCGCTGCTAGTGAGTTTCAATAGTCAAAATACATGAAAATATGGTAAAATTAATTAAATTGTTGGTGTGTCTCAATCAGGCACGGTCTTAGGACCCTTGTGGTCACTGACCTAAGCATAAGCCAAGTCCCCTTTTTGGAGCTCATTTTTGGGGCTAAAAAACTCGGCTTATACTTGAGTATATACAGTATGTCTGTTTTAAAAAGTTAAAGATGCGGGCTGGGGCGCATCCTAATTGCAGTTTGCAAGATGTACCGATAGTGGTGAATTATTTAGCTTTCTTTGTTCATGACCTGTAAGCCACAGCTCTGCCATGGATGTGTCACTTACACTCTGTTCCCCCCCCCCCCTAAAAATAGCAATGAGGTAACTAACTACAGGTTTACCAGGAAGTTCATGATCTCACCTGCCTCACCTAGAAAGACCTGCCCTTATCTGGAAACAAAGAACTGTCAACATTTCCCTACCTAAGCAGTCAAATTAGCTGCCAAGTGGAACAAACCCAATCATTTTTACATCATTCAGCAGAGAACAAGTGGGAGCCTTAATTTCACACAGAAGCCACAAAAACAAGTCAATATTTCAAGAAGTGCAGAATACTGTAGCTCTAACATCAAGATTCTTTATGGATTTGAGAAATGTTATTTCTTACCCTAACACCCCCATCCACCCCAGATGTGTTGAACTGCAACTACTACCAACTCCAACCAGTCTTGGTTTGGCATTTGACTTCTAGAACAGGGTGATCAAAGTGTACTTCTTCATTTATTTATTTTTTAAAATGTCACAACCCTGAGCCCCCATACCATTAATGACTGAAACAAAACAAGTTTAGTTCAAAATTGGAAGCAGAAGCCTAGACCAGGTGTTCTCAACCTATGCCCCATGGACCAGATCCAGACCGCAGCACCAAATAATCCAGCCCCCGCCCTTGCTCCAACTGCCGTTGCTGCTGTGGACTCACTTATGGCCATCATAAACATGGACTCATTTACAACTGTTGTAAATGTGTTTACAACAGCTGTAAATGAGTTCATGGCCGATTCATCCTGAGTCCGGCGGCGGCAAATGGAGCACAAGTCCGGCCAGCCAATTGTTTGAGGGAGCATGACCCGGACCCTGATTTGAAAAGGTTGAAAACCCCTGACCTGGACCCTCTGTTTTATTTGGTTCTGAGGCTGCTTTTCAGAGCAGTTCATAGGGTACCCAGAAAGAGCCTCTTCAAAGATTGTGGTATTTCTGAGCCATCATCAGGTGTATCCCGGGCAACGGCTACCTCATGCTGGCTAATCTTTCTCACACTAGGTGAGGTGAAAGGAACTACAGAGCAAACTCCCCAAAGGTGGCTTCACTTTTGCATTTCACATCTGGCCTAGACACGGAAGAAGAAGGGCAGTTTATGCAGCCCTAAAACAGTCCTACAGCAAAATAAGAAAAGGGGCTCCTGGACCAACTTCAAATCATGCTAGTAATTTCCCCCTTCCTCTTAGCACTACACAGCAATCAACACTCATCATTTTAATCTTGTAAGCATCAAGTCATGGGCTTGATCTGTAGGCAGACACAGGTATCCCAGAACACCTGCAGAAAAACTGCAGGGTTTGTTTTAATCTGAAGTGGTGCCCTCTGGCATCTGATGATGTTTAAAATATGTTGAGGGAGGTGTGATGGATTTGGGGACACATTTATAATTAACTGCACAGTTCTTAGTACCAGGCACAAGCATGTGATGTTTGAGGATGTCTTGTTGAACATTCAGCCATTCTAGAGGCTTACTATGTAAACCTGTCACAGCAAAACCAAGCAGAACCCACAAAAACTTATGACTAAGAGCAAAGGAGGAGTTAGACAAGGCTCTGTCTTATCCTGTTTTGTTGAGTCAGGTTCAACTCGTAACACCTGAAGAGGTGGACAGGCTACTGGCTTAGTGTAAAGCCACTACCTCCCTACTCAATCCTTGCTGGTCATGGCTCCTAAAAATCTGCCAATAAAAGTATCGTGAAAGGGACCACGTGTATTATCCCTCTCTACAGGAAGGCTGTGTACCTTCCTGCTTGAAAAGGACTATTGTTCAGCCCATCCTTTAGAAAAAACATAATCTAGTGACAGGTGACTTAAACAACTACAGGCTTGTAGCAAATATTCAGCTCATGGGGAAGGGTTGATCAAGAGGCTTGGAGTGGATTAACTGCAGGCATTGTGAGACGAAACCAACGGCCCTGATCCGTTCCAATCTGGTTTCGGACCACAGCATGGCACTGATATTGGACTGGTCATGTTCCACAAGTATCTTTTAAGGGAGGCTGACAAGATAATATGGTCCTATCGGCATTCCTGGATCTCTTTGGCATCCTTTGATGCCGTCAAATCACTGTATACTCCTGGATAGACTGTCAAGATTTGGGGACCAGAGATTTGCAATGGCTCTGGTCCTTCTTCGCTTAGATGGTTCTGCTTGGAGATGCTGTTTCACCCCCTTGGGACCTGATATCTAGTGTCTAGAAGTGGTTGATCTTAAACTGTGATTCAAATCTACAGAATGCCTTTGGAAAAACTCATCCAGAGATTTGGGGTTCACTGTCATCCATATGCTGATGACATGCAACTCTATCTCTTTTTCACTTCATCTGCAGTGGGGAGTCTTGCATGATGTCTAGCCTTAATTCTAAATTAGATGAAGACCAGCAAACTGAAACTGATTCCAAACTAGATGGAGACCCTGTTGTGGTGGTGGTGTCCTCTTGACTGTCTACAGGGGGGGAAATCCTAAATTAGAGGGGTTTACTCTCCCCCTCACTGAACTCTGGAGTTGGATATGACTGGCTTTGAGCAAAGGAAACCTTTACCTTTACCTTAAGAGATCAGGTGAGTAGTTTGGGGTTTCCTTTGGATCTGACACAAGTTAACAGCTGGTGGCAGTTGTGATCCATTAGGAGCCCTGGTAGCACAGTGGCTAAAATGCTGTACTGCAGCCAGAACATTGTGAGTTCAATCCTGACCAAGGCCCAAGGTTAACTCAGCTTTCCATCCTTCAAGGTCGGTAAAGTGAATACCCAGCAAGTTGGGGGCAAAATGCTAATTAACTTGTGAACTGACCAGAGAGTCCACTAAGTGCTATGGAGCAGTATATAAGTGTAATTGCTATTGCTATCCATTTCCCCTACTTCATGCTTCAGTCACTTATTTAGACAGGAAGGCTGGAGGTCCCTAACAACCCTGGTTCACACATTGGTAATCTCAAAAACTGATTACTGCAATGCTCCATATGTGGGGGTCCCTCTGAAGTTGATAAGGGAACTTCAGCAGCTTCCAAATGGGGTAGCCAGGAGGATCACTGGAGTAAATAGATGTTTGTTTGTCAATCACATCTGTATACTGACAGATTTAGTGACAAGGCACTACTCACAGCAGTGAACAACATAATACCCATAACATTTCAATTAACAGTGAAAAAAGCAATGTAATAAAAGTTACCAATTAAAAATTACAATTAAAACCCCAATGGGTAGCATTATGCAGACTTCAGCCTAATAAGTATTCTAAGGTACGATTAAAAAAATAGACAAACCCCTGATTTAAAGCTCCAGCTTTTCTAGAGGAGAGATTGTTAATGCCTCTTTTAATAAATACACTTTAAGCAATTTTTTAAAGACCTGGAAAGACATCATTTGATGGATCTCCACTGAGACATCGTTCAAAGCTTAGGAAGCCACTACCAAGAAGGCCCTTCTCTGGGTGTCACTTCTTCTAGCCCTGTGATGGCAAACCTTGGCACTCCAGCTGTTCTTGGACTTCAATTCCCAGAAGCCCATGTCCCTGTAAATCCACACAAATGGGTTTACTGCACATATGTGCAGTAAACCCATTCCTGTGGATTCATAGGAACTTGGGCTTCTGGAAATTGAAGTTCAAGAGCAGCTGGAGTGCCAAGATTCGCTATCACTGTTCTAGCCTCTCCCAGGAAGGTTACCTTCAATGACATAGACTACGGCAATCTTTCAGAACGTGAGAGACTTCAACGGAACAATCACTCTATCAGGCAACAAGGTGTTGTTTTTCATATGTGAGTTTCATCTTGCTAGCTGCACAGAGTAGGAAAGTCTCCTAGATGGGCAGGTTATAAATAAATAAATAAATAAATAAAGCCATGAAGAGCCTTCTACAACATTACAAGCACCTTGAATCTGACACAGAATACAATGGGTAAATTTTGCTCTGTGACATCAGTTGTTGTCTTCCTGTTGTCTATTATTGGTTCTAATTAGATTTAATTTATAGCTATGATCTGTTTGTTCATACTTTGTGATTCAATTGGGGGGGGGGGGGTGAAGTGGTTTTTAAAACTATCCGGAGTAGTGGATTTCATCACATGGATAGTATAAAAATTCAGTAAACACACAAATAAATTTGCATGCAAGCCTTCAAACTCAGCAAATATATATTAGGGAGTAACCTTTGCAAAACACAACAGGACTCACTTGGAACCCATACAGGTTTACAACATATAAGTGCTACAGATGCTTAAAGATTTTCCGATTAAATGCAGCAGAAACCTTTGTAGTCTAAAGTCAAACTTTGTCCTATGCAAGTAATCTGTGTGTTCATGGGGGCAGAGGTGAAAATATTACGCTGCAGAATGAAAAGCAATAAAATGCAAGATATTTTTCAGCACAGGGTCAAAAGGAAAAGACTGACCATCTGTAAAAAGAGAAATGAGCAATGATACAATTTTCCTGTCTTTGTTTAATATGGCCCCTAGATCTTTTATCCCTTCTGTGCCCTTCTTTATGCCTAACAACATGTAGAGTTTGCTCTGCACATTCTACCTGAATCCTATTTCTGTCATTTCACAGCATCCACATTTTGCTTTGGTCTGCCAAAACAGTGAAACTGGCCAAGCTAAAGAGCAGAGCAGTCCATGTTTAATCTTCTTAATTAAGAGTGAAAAACCAGCCTACTTGGAAATTATATTCTTCAACTTAAAGGCTTTGCTTAACTAAGAAAATGCACTCCAGACATGCCCAGAAGGAATCTCTGTAACATAAATTTCACAGGAGTCTAATAAAAACAGGTTCCGGCCAGAAGGAAATGAAGCAAGTTAGGAGCAATCAAAAGAGTAGAAAAATCTACACCCACACCAGTTATTATCTATACACACATTACTCTCTAGATATAACTCAATTATGGAGGGGCTTAAAGACCAATAATTATTCTACAGGGACATGACCACTAATAAACAATGAGGAAGATACTGATTTCTTCTTTTAAAAATAATATCCAAAGCCCAGATTTTTACCAAGGTGAGATAAAAAAAACCCCGATAGTCATACATGCATCATAAACCTCAAGAAAACATGACTCTTTGGTGGGGGGACCCAAGTCAGTAATTGGGGTCAAAACGAATCATGTGTCATAAAGAAGGCAAATCCCTCAAAACCAGCTGAATTGGTTTCAAGAGAGACATGACTTTTCAGATTTAGGCACTGCTGCCAATTCCATGACAGATCAGAAACGCTAGGAAGTTGGGGGGGGGGAGGAGAGAAACCCTTTTGTGTTTTTCTCCCCCTCATTTTTGTGTTGAATTTTATTTTACTGTTGTAAACCACCCCGAGTGGGAAATTTTCATTTTCTAGACACGTGGTATATAAATGCATGCATTAGTACAGGGGTGCCCAAACCTTTTGGACCAGGGGCCAGTCACGTGGTTCAGCAGTCCAGTCACATGGGTCAATGGGCCAGTCACGTAGTCCCTCCCACTGGAAGCAGAAGTAAAATGCACCTTGCAATCTGTTTTGCAACAGGATGAGATAGATTTTAAGCTGCCATTTTCTCTGCTTAAATTAGTGGTGCCCAAACTACAGCCTGTGAGCCAGATCCGGCCCCTGACACCAATTCATCAGGCCTGCACCACCCTTGTCACTCCTGGAAGCAGAAGTAAACACACTCGTGCCGTACGGGCATGTTTTATTTCCGCTTCCGGGAGCGACGAGGGTGGCGGGGGGCCAGATGAATTTGCTTTGGGGGCAGGATCTGGCACACAGGCTGTAGTTTGGGCACCCTTGCATTAATACTGTATATATGTGATATTTGTAATTTGTAATTTACTATGTGATATCTGTAATTGTTTTTAAGCTATGGAATGTGCTATGTAATTGTAACTGTTTCTTCTGTAAGCCGCCCAGAGTAGCAGTGCGAGTGGGGCGGCATATAAGTCAAAAATACAAATAGATCAACTGCTTGCTTGCTTGCTTGCTTAAATAAATAACTTGGCTAAAGCATTCTTTTTTATATATAAAACTGTTATTTTCTTCCCACTGAGAAGCCCCAGGATATTACAGCAGGGCCGGCTGACAGTCAGAGCAAGTCAGGCAGTCCTTTCCGGAAACTGGCTCAGGTGCAAGAGAGGAGGAGGAGGAGGAGGAGGAAGGCAGACCTTGGCGAGGCCGCTCCCCGCCTGCCGGCAGCCATTTAGTGCCTCCTAGCAACAAAAGTTTGGGCTCCCTCTTTCTCAAACAGCAACTGCAAAAGCGCAAACCCGCGCAGAACCAACCACGGGGAAACTTGGAAGGGCTTTGCACGTGGGAGGAGAAAACACGCAAGCAGCCGCCTTTCCACAACCTTCAGTTCCCACTTCCCTCGGTTACGTGGGAAAGCCGGGGAGTGGCAGCCACAACCACCACCTTGCGAGGTAGAGCAAAGTAATTGCACTTAGATATCACCCCATAGCGCATAGTGCACTCTCTGGTCAGTTCACAAGTTTATTATTAGCATTTTTCCCCAACATGTTGGGTACTCACTTTACCCACCTCAGAAGGATGGAAGGCTGAGTTAGTCAAACTTTTGTTTCCCGTCTGGATCAAACTCACAGCGTTTTGGTTGCAGTACAGCAATTTAACGCTTGCGCCACCAGGGCTCATTCAAACCAGGCCAACTTCATTTGAATTAAGGGTCTTCTATAGACCCCTGCTTAAAACCCAAGGCATTCGGACCAAAAGCACCGACACGCGTCTCAACTCCGAGTCTCCCACCTCTTGCCAATGGGAACGAGAGGAGCGGGAGCGCAAAGAAACAGCGTGAGAAACCGTCCAGCAGAGGCTCAGCGAGATACTGTATAAAACAGAGATACAGTATATGCCGTCGGGACGCGCCTCCACGAGCGCGAAGCGACGAAAAACGACGGCAGCCTCCAGCCGAGACTCGGAGCGGGGCTTACCTTGGTGTAAAGCTCCGCCGTCGACATGTCTGGGCCGCAGGCGGGGCCGCGCAGCCCTCGAGGGGCGCCAGGAGGAGCGCGCGGCGAAGCCCGGGGCCACCTCCGGCGCGCATCCACCCGAGCGGCCCCTTCTCCAAAGTCCGCCGCAGGCGAGGCGAGGGTTGGCGGCGCCTCCCCCACGCCAAGGGCCCCCCCCCCGCGGCCCGACCCTGCTGGGCTTCCCCGAGCGAGGGAGGCAGGCGGTCCGGCGGCGACCTTTGCTCCGGCCTCGGCGCTGGGGCGCGGCTCAAACTTTGGAGAGCAAACGCGCCGAAAGGAAGAAGAGCAAGCCAGGAAGGGGAGACCCGGAGAGGAGCGGCCGTGCCTTCTTCTGTCGCCGCCGCCGCCCGGGGAAGAAGCGGGGCGGGGCGGGGCGGGGCGGGTGGGCCGCTCCCTCCGCAGGTAGGGTAGGGGAGGCGCCGGGCGGGGGAGAGGCGAGCGCGCAAGGGAGCCCGGCGGGGGCTGCGCCTGGCAGGTGCCTCGGCTGGCCGGCCGCGAAGCCGGGAGGCAGCGGCGCGCAGGCAGGGCTCGCCCTCTGCTGGCCGGCCGGCACCATCTGTCCCCGACGAGGAGAAAGAACCGGGAGGAAGTCCGGCAACCACCCCCGCACCAGGGCGGACACTCTGGTCTCTCGCCGCGGAATCCCTCGCCGCTTCCTCTTGGCTCCCGAGGCGGGGTGAGAACGGAACCGAGGGGCGCCCGGTGGCACCGGCACAACTGGAGCAATAGGAAATTACACTCCTATACTGCGGTGGCTCAAGTGGTTAAGAAGCTCGCCTTGTTAGCTGGAAGGCCGGCAAGTTGGAAGTTGGAGACCAAGGTACTGCGTGACGGTTTGAGCGCTCGTCTCAGTCCCAGCGCCTGTCTACCTAGCAGTTCGAAAGCAAGAATGGCAAGTGGATAAATAGGGACTATGGGACTGCAGTGGCTCAAGTCACTAAGACGCTGACTGGGAGGCGGAAGGTCAGCAGTTTGATTCCCGAGTACAGTGCTGCAGGACAGAATGAGCTCCTGTCTATGTCCCACCTCCTGCCAACCTAGCAGTTCGAAAGCAAGAAATTGCAAGTAGATAAATAGGGACCACTTCGGTGGGAAGGTAACAGCATTCCATGCGCTCTAGTCATGCCTGCCACATGACCATGGAAACGTCTGCAGAAGCAGACAGCGCTGGCTCTTCAGCTTAGAAACAGAGATGAGCACTGACCCCTAGAGTCGGATACAACTGGCTTTTGAGCAAGGGAAACCTTTACCTTTACCTAAATAGGGACTGCTTCGGTGGGAAGGCAAACAGTGTTCCATGCACTCTGGTGTCTTGTCATGCCTACCACGACCATGGAAATGTCTGCAAACCTCGCATAAAGAGTGCCTCACTTAAAGAGTAACTCATGTAAAGAGCAGAATTTTCTCTGTACGGTCGCTTTGCTTAACAAATAAAACCAACCAAAAACTCACTTAACAAATCGGTTTCACAATCCCCACCACCACCAGAAGTCACAATTGGTCACTTACAATGGTGTTCCGCTTAAAGAGCAAACTCCCTTAAAGATCAATCCTGTGCAACGCATTATGCTCTTTAAGCGAGCTACAACTTGTAGATAAATAGGTACCACTTCGAGGGGAAAAGATCATGGGGACCTGAAAGGAGCCTCATCCTGGCATTCCCTGAGCAGAGTTCCTCCAGCAAAAATTTGTTCAACCCAGGAAGCACTTTTGTGTGCTTCTGACACATTCACTTTCCCGCCAAAGCATTTGTTTCTACTTGGAATTTCATGCTTTCGAACTGCTTAAGTGGCAGGAGTTTGTACAGAAGCTCACTCACTCTGTTCCTCTTGCTGCTGACTTTCCAGCCATCAAGCTCTGCATCACTCCAGCCCCTGTTTACTTGCATTATTTTATACTAAATTTTTGGATTTGTAGGTGTTTTTAGAAGAGAATTCCCAATATCTATCAGAATGAGTCATGATAGCTTGGACTGATGGAGATTGTTGTCCTGCAATATCTGGAAGACCAAAATGTGCCCATCCATTACACGTTAACAGCTGATATCTCAACCAAGATACATGGCCGTTCCATAATAAAGGCTGCAATTCTGGGCCTGATATACCCGGAAACAAGCCCCACTGATCTCAAAGAGACTCACTTCCTAGTAGACACAAACAGCTTGTGTTGTAATTTTACCCCCATGTCTACAAATTACGGTAGAGTTTCTGACAAAAGAGAGAACACCTTTGATTTTTTTTAAATAGGCCTTTTCCTGGCTTTGTCCCTTCACAGGGATGACTGAAAGTTTAAGACTAAATTGGCAACTTTTAAAAAAACTACATTTGATTCTATGTCAAATACCTAATAACAATAACTTGCCAAATAGTGTCCAATTTCTGTAGCTACATTGCAAAAAAAGTGGAAGGTCTCCTTTCCTATGCTTAGGACAATTGTCTAAATAACGGGATCCCAACCTTTTCAAGTCGGGGGCCAGGTTACGCTCTCTCAGTCAGCTTCGAGGG
This sequence comes from Furcifer pardalis, assembly GCA_030440675.1. Taxonomy (NCBI): domain Eukaryota; kingdom Metazoa; phylum Chordata; class Lepidosauria; order Squamata; family Chamaeleonidae; genus Furcifer; species Furcifer pardalis. Next base: position 101,578,823 of record CP126896.1, on the reverse strand, counting down.
CTGGATGGACATTTTGCCCTGCCTGCACAATGGGGGTGGCCATTTTGTCCCAACAGCTTCAAAGTAGTGGCCATTTTGTTTCTTGAATGCCCTTGGAGGGGTGGGGGCCACATGAAATGGTGTTGAGGACCAGATCTGGCCGACAGGCCTTAGGTTAGGAACACCTAGTCTAAATGTAAAAAAGAATGCCCCTTAGCACATTCCTCTTTTTTAACTGTCTAACTGTTATGTGAGCCGCCCTGAGTAGGGTTTCCTGAGTGGGTGGCATACAAGTACAAAAATTAAATTAAATTAAAATTAAATTAAAGGCTAAAATGTCACAACTTAGAACAAGCCTGCCTAGAGGATTAAAAAACTCTTTGATTAGAAGTTAACTTACTGTACTTCATAATTTTACATCCTTTATTTAAAAAGCAGGGAAAAGTGGGAAAGGTGTAGTCTGTAAGGAAGTGTTCTTGCTTAATAGCCAGAATATGTTTCAACTGCCAGTTACAAATGCAGTGAACTATAAATATATATTATATTCATACTTAAAAACACTGCTAAGATTGAGCACTAGAGACCAGGAGCCTCCTTAAAGGATGGAGATCCTTTATCTTCATGTAAGGTCTTGACAGGACATCTGCGATCTTTTGCTGGTAAAGTCTCTCCGCTTCCAGTGCCATTGCATATTCACGGCGCTCTTCCTCCTTCTCAGAATCACGTGCTTGCTTGGTGTAATTGATCTGAGCTTGGAGTTCCTCCCGATATCCCTTTTCCTGCCGCAGACGCCTACAGATTACATAATAAAATGTCATACATATGGACAAAAACAACTTAGCACTCCATGTGATTTAACCCATTCTGGGGTATAGTTTGAAGGCATCTGGTTCAGTCATCTTGTGAAACTAAGCAAGTCCCAGTCTAGTTAGTACCTAGACAAAAGATCTCCTGTTTTTCTTTATTCATGTCAGATGCACCATCAGCATATAATAACATACAAAGCTAAAATTAACACATCTAAAACAAAATAGAATTAAAAAGGGCTAGATGATATCCGCCCAATATCAGGCCACATCGACAGCATTTCCTTTTGCCAACATAAGGACTTCCTCAATGCTTGTTGAGGGGCATTGTGTGCATTGAATCATATGGGAGATAATTTATTCTTCTCTGCACTCACACAGGCTGTTATCTACAGGGAAACCCCCACTTTTTCAGATTAGCCCTTGATCTTCCGACCCTGGCACACAGTCATTTTAAAGCAGGGGTAGGCAACCTATGGCCTGTGGTTTAAGCAGAGAAAATGGCAGCTTAAACTCTATCTCATCCTTTGCAAAACAGATTCCAAGACACATTTTACTTCTGACCTGCTGAACCATGTGACTGGCCCACTAAACCATGTGACCAGCCCAGGGCCTGAAAGGTTTGGGCACCCCTGTCATAGCTGATAGTTGTAAGCCTGGTAATGGGGCAATGATATTGGAGGTGGTCCACTAGACAAGAGGATACCTTCTTCAAACCTAGAGATGGCCTTGAATACAATCTACATAATGTATGCTATACTGGCAATCCGGTCAGTTTTACTCCTGTGAACAAAAAATACTGTAGAGAAATTGTGATTTCTTCTTAAATTAAGTAAAGTCTGCTACCTTATACACTAGTACCCCGAATAACGTTATGACTTGGTTCCACAAGTCCCGTCGTTATTCGGTTTTTAACGTTGTGCGATACATTGAACACACAATGTTAAAAAAAGCCCTGTTTCCCTGGAGGCTGCAGGAAGCGAGAACATCGGGATTTGAATCCTGACATTTTGGCTTGCTGCTGCCTCCAGGGAGGTGGGAGAACTTTGGAAACAGCTTGGAGCGGGTTTCCCCACCTCCCTGGACCCGGCGGGGGGGGGGGGTCAGAGACCCCAAAATTGGTAAAAAAAACGTCTGTTTTTTTTTTACCAATTTTGGGGTTTCTGACCCCCCCGCCGGGTCCAGGGAGGTGGGCAGACCCGATCCAAGGTGTTTCTGGGCTTCCCCGACGTCCTGAGCCAGTGCAGCAAGCCAGAATGTCAGAGTTCGAATCCCGACGTTCTCGCTTCCTGCAGCATAAAAGAGGGTGGGGGAAGTTCAAAATTAGCGCACATCAGCTCTAGGGAGGTCGGGAGACCCGATGCGCGCTAATTTTGAACTTCCCCCACCCTCTTTTATGCTGCAGGAAGCCAGAATGTCGGGATTCGAATCCTGACATTCTGGGTCGCTGCACTGGCTCAGGACATCGGGGAAGCCCAGAAAAAGCTTGGATCGTGTCTGCCCACCTCCCTGGACCCGGTGGGGGGGTCAGAGACCCCAAAATTGGTAAAAAAAAGTCTGTTTTTTTTTACCAATTTTGGGGTTTCTGACCCCCCCGCTGGGTCCTGGGAGGTGTGGGGACCCGATCCAAGGTGTTTCTGGGCTTCCCCGACGTCCTGAGCCAGTGCAGCAACCCAGAACGTCGGGATTCGAATCCTGACATTCTGGGTCGCTGCACTGGCTCAGGATGTCGGGGAAGCTCAGAAAAAGCTTGGATCGTGTCTGCCCACCTCCCTGGACCCGGCGGGGGGGTCAGAAACCCCCAAATTGGTAAAAAAAAAACGTCCTTTTTTTTACCAATTTTGGGGGGCCTGACCCCCCCCCCCCCGCCGGGTCCAGGGAGGTGTGGGGACCCGATCCAAGGTGTTTCTGGGCTTCCCCGACGTCCTGAGCCAGTGCAGGAAGCCAGAACGTCGGGATTCGAACTCTGACATTCTGGCTTGCTGCACCGGCTCTGGACGTCGGGGAAGCCCAGAAACACCTCCAGAGAGATCAGAGGACCCGATCTACAGCTGCAGGGTGGCTGGGGAAGCTGACGGGGACTCCCTGTCGGCTTCCCTAGCCACCCGCCCATGCCTCCGCAGCTGTGGGGTGGCTGGGTAAGCCGATGGGGGAGCCCCCCGTCAGCTTTCCAGCCTCCCCACCTTTGCCTCCGTAGCTGCAGGGTGGCTGGGAAGCTGAACGGAGAACCCCGTTCAGCTTTCCACCCACCCTGCTGCTAAGAACGACTGTATCGTGTAACGTTAAAATCGCGTTACTCGATACAAGATGTTTCCGAAAATCTTGTAACGTTATGCGGTTTTAACGATATACGGTACTCGCGTTATACGGGGTATTACTGTACTTGCAATTACTGGCAATGATGCAATCCATGTCTTCTGTGGAGCAAAGACATAATATGTAGCTACTTTTGCAACACTTCCCAAGGGGAAGTAGATAGTTCAATTTCCCCAGCCAATTGGTTGGTTTGACCCCAGTATGCCTATGTTACAATTTCTAGCTTTTAATACTAAGTTTTTTTTAACGTTTTTAGAGTTTTTAATTTTTTTAAATGGTTTTATAGTTGTTGTAAATCGCCCTGGGTCCCTTTTGGGAGGAGGGCAATAAACCAATTTAAATAAATAAATAAATAAAACCATGACAGATTACAGAGCAGAAATGGATAACATACAGCACCATAGGGGTTGTTAATACACAATCCCAGTTTACTCTCTCTAATGGCCCCCTGCATGCATTAAAATAAAAAGAAACAAGCCTCATAGCAATTCATCATTTTTATAAGGAAAAAAAGGGTAGAGTAGAAATCACAGAAATAGGAATAGCCCTGCAAGTTCGAGGGATGGGCTTGTAGGGCTTCCAGACCTCTGGAGGTGGACCACCCATAATTACAACTTATTGATCCTACATAAAAACCTCTAGAGCAGTGGTTCCCAATTTGGGGCTCAGGGCCCACAAGGGACTTCAATTCCCAGAAGCCTAAGGCAATACATTGGCTGATTGGTGCTTTGGGGGAATAGATTTAGGTTTCTGGAAATTGAAAAACCAAAGGCTGGGAAACACTGCTCTAGAGACAGGCCATTACTCTGAAAACAGCACTTTGCATCAGAGGTCTCACTCTGACCTCATGGTGTGAATACTTGATACCCACAAAGAACTGCTGTGAGGAGAACCAATGGGAGGGAAATCTGCACACAAAGAAGCACTTTGTGCTAAAATCTTATCTCTGAAACAGAGGAACATGGATGCAGTGTGAAAAGAGGTCTTCCTTTGATACCAAACTCCACTCCTGTAATGGTTTGGGGAGGTATGGACAGAGCACCCAACCCAAGGAAAAAAGCCCAATCTTGCCACAGAGGCCTTGATGGGGAAACCACCTTGCATATCTCTCCTCTTCTAGCTGGTAGTACTCCAGAATGGCTGCATTCATCAATTCCGCGTCCCGATTAAGTGCTGCTTGTTCTTCGGCATTTCTTTGCACTGGGTGGTAGAAGAAAGGGTATGTAATTAGCTAATGCTGAAAGGCAATTATGTGCCTGCTCTGAAGTGCTCCACTCCACTCCCCCCCCCCAACCCTTTCAGCCGCTTGTGTTCAACACCGATCTGATGACATCTGTATTTCACCCTTCCTCCCAGGAAATCAAGGGAACAGGTAATCTTCAGTCATCCCTCGGTTCCATTCTGACAACACCCTGTGAGATCAAGCAGCATGAGAGATTTTTGAAACTTGAAGGTGAAGGAAATTTTAAGCTTGTAAATTTAAAGCCTTAGATAAAGGTCTCCCTTGTTCAAAAGCCAATCATGTCTGACTCTAGGAGGTGGTGCTTATCTCCATTTACAGCCAAAGAGCCAGTGCTGTCTGTGTTTGCAGACATTTCTGTGGTCATGTGGTCAGGCATGTCTAGACACAGGAGCACACTGGATTGCTGTTACCTTCCCACAAAAGAGGTACCTATTTATCTACTTGCAATTTCTTGCTTTTAAAAAGATAGGTTGGCAGGAGCTGGGACAGCTGATGGGAGTTCATTCTGTCAAGCAGCACTCAGGTCTCCAACTGCTGACCTGCCAACCTTCCAGCCAACAAGCTCAGCGTCTTAACCACTAAGCCACCACCTCCCTAAAGCCTTAGGAGGATGTTAAATGTGGCTTAACATTTTGTCTCCACTATCACTACTTTAAGTGTTCTAAATGGGTAAAATGGAGGAAAATCAGACCTCTCAGCCTAATACAGTAATACCTCAGATAACGTTTGCATCAGATAATGCTAAAACTGCATTACGTTAAGCAATCTGGAAAAAAAATCGCATTGCATAATGTTAAAATCCTATGGGATGCATCAGATAACGTTCACTAAAGCCTGTGCTGATTACAATGTATCTCTATGGAGTTTTAACATTATCCAATGCATCCCATAGGATTTTAACGTTAAATCGGATAACACTAAGACTTGTGGAACCAAGTTTTAGCATTACCCAAGGTTTTATTATATATTCTGAATGTGTTGGCTTAAACCAAGGATTCTCAGCCTGTGGCCCATGGTGCCATTTCATGTGCCCCGCTCACCACCTGCACCATGCCAGGAAGTGCCATGTGGTGGAAGAAGGGCAAAATAGCCTCCCAGCCCCTGAAGCTGTCTGAAGGAGTATGACCAGGCTCCCAGCTTTAAAAGGTTGAGAGCTCCTGGGTTAAACAGAAGCTGTGCAGGTTGGGTCTTGGGGAAGGCACCATGGAGGTTATATTGCAATACATTTCAAAGGCCCTGTTTTAGGGCAAAGGCTGAAGTAGCAGGTGCCATGTCCATAACGGGGCCTTACATTTCTGTTCAACCTGAAGTCGCCTTGTATCCAGGACCTCCCTCAGCAAGGTATCTCTGGCGTCTTTAAAGACCTTCTCCTTGGCAGCCCGCCTTGCCCACATCTTTGCTGTCTCCTCTGCCCGCAGCTTGTCCAGTTCTTTTTCACGCTGTTTCTCCTCCTCCCTCTGTTGTGCCAGATACGCCTGATAGATCTGCTGCTCTTTCAAGAGCTCCTTCTGTAATATGCAAACATGGGATAGGTTGACAAAAAGGCAGTCAATGGAGAAAAGGCAGGTTTACTACAGAACCTCCAACAGTATGACTTGCTGGTAAAGGGGCTGTTAAGCACTTTTAAACTGGCATAACACAGCAAGAGCCTCCTTGAAGACTGTGGTATTTTTTAACCACAATCGGGTGTACCCTGGTAACAGCAACCTTGTGTTGCCGGCTAATCTTTCTCACACTAGGTCAGGCGACGGGAACTGCAAAATGAACTCACTAAAGAGCGCCTTCATTTTAACAGTTTCACATCTGGCCAAGACACTGAAGAAGAAGAAAACTCGAAGAACTTCTGTATTTTCCTTAACTTTTGCCAGATGAAAAACCAGCACATTAAATACTAACGTTATATAGGAACACAATCTCCTACTTTTTTAGGTGCTGATCTAATTTAGACCCCTCCTCTCCTAGATGATACCTGGCAGGCATATTTCCATTGAAATCCATCTCATAATCTTCTGCAATGCAAAACATCTCAGGATTCCACACTGACATAAACAAAAACATTATGTAGGAATGTTTGCTCAAGGGCAGGAAATTTGAAAACCACCAGTCCAATCTACAGATCATCATGGTTAGACTCAACGAAAACTTCCTGGACATGTGAGAATGAACACACTGGAGCGGTACCAATGACCTCCACACCACCACAGGATTGACAATGTTGCCTTGTCTTTACAAGGAAGAAATGCAATCACAGTTGCCTACAACAGGATGTTCAAGGATCATTACAGAGCTAATGTACCTTCATTTTTTCAACCTACCATGCTACTTTCTAAATACAAATAGAAAAAGCAAGATCCAGCTTCATAAAAATGTGACATTTGTTACGCAGGAGAGATGTAACTCTCGGTACAAAGATCCAAATAGTGAGATGTTACATATTCCCATTGTTGCTCTATGGGGTCGAAGCTTGGACATTAACTAAAGCAGGGGTAGGCAACCTATGGCCTGTGGTCTGGATCTGGCCCATGACACCAAATAATCCTGCCCCTGCCCTTGGTCCAGCTGCCACCGCCGGAATAAGCCATGGACTCATTTACAATAGCTGTGGACACGTTTACAGCAGCCGTAAATGGCAGGGGACCACCAGTCCGGTCCCCTCAACTGTCTGAGGGAGCGTGACCCAGCCCCCGACTTAAAAAGGTTGGCAACACCTGAGCTAAAGCATCTGAAAAGAGAATCGAAGCTTTTGAAATGTGGATCTTCAGACAGCTGCTAAGAATGGGTTGGCCCTGTGACTAATGTAGAAGTGTTGCTTCGGATGGTTAAAGAACAAGAGCTATTTAAGACCATTAAGCAAAGAAAGCTCCAATACCTTGGCCATATCATGAGGAACGTCATAAAAAGTATAGAATACACCAAGTTGCTCTGCAAGGAAAGGCCATAATGATAGCTAATACAGTATCCGGAACAGATACGTCACTTGAAGAAGACCGTGCTATTTTGCATTGAGCTCTCAGACTAAATCAGGGATGTGCAAACTTTTTGGGCTGCGGGCCAGTCACATGGTTCAGGGGGTTGGTCACTACGGCCCAAGGGCTGGATCTGGCGCCCAACACCAATTCATCTGGCTCACGAAGCCTTCATTGCTCCTGGCAGCAGAAGTAAAAAACTTCCACTTCCGGGAGCAACGAGGGCTTCATGGGCCGGATGAATTGCCATCAGGGCCGGATCTGGCCCTCAAGCCATAGTTTGGGCACCCCTGAACTAAACCAACTGAAGGCTTTACCTTTCTTTTCTTTTGGCCCTCAGTGTCTTCCTGAGATTCTTTCAAAACATGATCCAAGATCTTCATTTCTAAAGCCATCTCGTCTTGCTTTTCTTCATTGAGACGCTTCCTCTTCTCCTCCATGGAATTTAGCAATGTGTCTCTACACTCTCTCAGTTTCCGCCGTCTCTCCATCTCAGCCCGCTCCTGGTCTAGTTTATACAGAAGCCGTTCTTCTTCCTACAAGAGAGGCAGAAAAATTGTTCACTCACACTGCTTTGTAAGGTCCAGTGAAAATTATTTATTTGTTTGTTTGTTCATATTTCTCCACTGCAGTATTTCAGGCTGAAAACAGTTATTCAATATGGTAAAGGAGAATGCGGGTGCTTGATTTCACTACAGAGCTAGAAGAACATCTAGATGTATGTAAATGGGCTTGTAAACCAGATAGTGGAAGCGATGAGATATAAGGAACATAATTCCTATTCCAGTGTCCAACATGAAAGTATACAGAGCTCAAATAATAGGAAGATTACCTATAATAGTAGGTAATAATAGGAAGAGGAGGAAGATATATGTCACAACAAGGAATGGTCACCAATCATAGAATACCATACATGTATTCAGTTGAACATATTTACACCATTAGTGCAGACTTTGGTGTTAAACATGTGACTGTTTGCAGGCCTTCCAGACCTGGAGGATATGTGGGAATGAGCTCATATCTGTGACCTTGTTCTGCCACTCTGTGAGCCTTGCATATTTTCAGGCTTAATGCATGGTATCCTGGATATCTTGGAGTCAATATTCAGCTGTTGATGTTGCCCGATATTGGGCAGATGTCATCTAGCCCTTTTCAATTCTACTTTGTTTTAGATATGTTAATTTTAGCTTTGTATGTTATATGCTGGTGGTGCATCTGACATGAATAAAGAAGGAATTATTCAACGAGGAGTCCACACATTGGTAGACATCTCCGTAACAACATTCCACACATACAAATGGACTTGAGAAATCAAGTCCATCTGCATGTGTTGTTTTTTTTAACCATTAGGGTATTAGGTCACCCACTGGCTAGGTGGACCATGATGTATGCCCTCCGCCTTCACCTTGCCCAAGGATGCTTTGGTGCTCTGGGCTAAAATTCCTGCTTTCTTTGTCAGCAGCAGCATATCCAAGTTACATTTTAAAAGGAACACAACAAATGGAAACATCATCATTAAGTGGGTACCATGAGTTATGTCTCCTAGCTACTTTTGAAGTCTTTTTACAGGTATTGTTCAAGGTTTTCACCATTTTGCTTCCATCCTTGCTTTCCCCATGCAGAGGGTCACTGAAGCAATAAACAGCATAACAAATATAATAGAGACATAAGCTAGACGTACAAACAGGCACAAAGAAAACATTAATAGTAACAAATTATACAACAAATTGTTTTTTGATCGAACTTTCCAAGCTCTGCTCTTTTTAGTTATATTTTCTTTATTCTTATTTATATCTCACCTCTCTCCCAATGAAGGGCCTCAAGGCATTATACAACCGCTAAATAACCTCAATGTTTAAAATCATAATAAAGATATTAATATTAAAATCTGATTAAATCTAAATAAATGTTTAAAGACCACAACTTGAAACAAGTTTAAAACTCATGATTAAATATCATACTGCATCTCCTGCTAAAAAATTCCAATCCTTCTCAGCCATTCACAGATTAAAAACCAAGGAAGACTTTCACCTACCAACAGACGGGCAGTAACGGGTATGTCAACCTAGCCTCATGTTGCAGGGAATTTTACATTTCAGGAACACGGAAAGCCCCCTCCCTTGAGTTCCCACCAAACATGCCTGAAGTGGCAGCAAAGACCAGGGGTAGAGAAATTACAGTGGAGAAGGTGTGCATAAACTGTGACTCATACAAGCCAGAGAGTAATGGAAGAAGAGGTGAAACTTTTCAATACTTGTCTTCAACTTGGGTTGAGTGAAGTGTAAATTGATTACTCCTATGGCCGTTTAGCGTTAAGCAAACTCTTCTCCTCCACCACCTCCTCCTCCTCCTACTACTACTACTACTACTACTACATTTCCTTCTTCTGGGAAGTGCAGCATAGAATAGGGTACTGAAGTATGCAGACTATATTCCACAACTTCCTTCCGAAGGGCTTATTGATCAAACTTATTCTGATGGCTGTCACAAAGGTCAACATCGGTAGGTGCATTGGCTAGTGGGGTAGGAGAGGCTTGCCATACACTTGGCACACTTTGCTCTCCATTCATGCTTTCTTGATTCTTGTGGCCTTCTATGATATTGCTCACTAGGCAGCCATCTTGTATAGAAAGCACCAGGTTTTGAATTTTGAGACCCAGTGTTGCTATTGAAATAGCGCACTCTTGACAATAATACAATAGCAATGCTAGCTATTAAGGTTCAAGATTTTTTGTAATGTATAACATTTCCTCTGTTTAAAGAATTTACATCTTTGTTCTGATAACAATGATGTCCTTTTGTATGCCAGCTCCTGTATCTTTATTGCAACGCAAAGCAATCAAAGCAAAGCAATCACACTTCTATACCACCCCATAGTGCTTAGTGCACTCTCTGGGCAGTTCACAAGTTAGTTAGCATTTTGTCCCCAACATGCTGGGTACTCATTTTACCAACCTTGGAAAGATGGAAGGCTGACTCAACCTTGATTGAACTCAGGATTGAACTCACAAACCTTTGGTTGCAGTACAGCAGTTTAACCACTGCACCACCATTGCTGAAGAGGTGGTAAAGTCTTCCAGTAGTTAAGGGGATGGCAGGCAAAGACTGCCTTCTTGAGGTGTACAAAGGAACCCACTTTCATACAAGAACAATTGGAAACCTGACTACTTAACCATCAGCTTCGCCTCTTCCTCTTTCAGTCGCTTCTCCTCCTCCCTCTGAGCCTCTGCCACCGCTCTCTGGGTGTTGAGCATGTTGAGCATGTCAGCATCCCGGCCCATTTTTTTCCGGGTTTCCTCCATTTCCCTTTTTTCCTTAGCCATCCTGTCTTCTTCCCAGAGCGCTGCAAAAATTGCTTCTTCCTTTTGCTGCTGCTTTTTCAATTCCTCCTTCAGAGCCAGCTGGGCCTTTCTGTCTTCGCACAACTCCAGCAGATGTTTCTTTCCCCACAGGGTACGAAACTCCTCACAACAGTTTCTGAGAAAAGAAGAGGAAAAAGATGTCCACAAACACATAAACTTTTAACACATTTTATCGGCGGCGGCAGCAGCTTGTATCTGAGTATCTGAGCCATCTCCTGCGACATGTACGAAATGAGACATGCAGGATTTAACAACGAGAATGCAATGGACTGCCACAGCCTTGAGGATATTAACAAGGTGCACCTTCACAGCCAGTCCATCTAGCATGACCTCTTCCACCTCCATGACCATTGGGTGGTTTCCAGTGGCATTTCCTCCACTAAGGGGACTATCACCTCACCTAAAGGAGCTCATCCACCTGTAGCTGTTGGCCTCTGTGTAATGAGTTGCTATGTAATGAGTGACCTGTCTGCATCTACTATTTATGGTTCAATTAAATATTCCTGAAAATCAAACACCAGTGAAAAGTGGCAGAACAAATTTACTGTACAATCTCTTACACTGCTACTTGCTGGGCTGCAGCAGGGGACTGTTGTTAAGCATCTTTTCTCACTCCAGATTTTAGCCTGGAGGTGTAGCCAGGTTCATTGACTCTGCAAATAAAATTCAGAGCTTCACTGCCAATCAGCGGTATGCAATTTTTTTTAAAAAAAAAGACATCAGAAAAATGAAAATGGCATGCTTATTAGCTTAGGTAATTGAACTTTACAAAAAAAAGAACACACACTGAGAATTAAAAGCATAATCCATTTTAAGCTCCCCTCCTGGCGTTTTGTTCAAAGAAATGGGAGCAGTACAAGTGCATTACTGAACAAGTACTAAACATGTACATAACAGCATGTCTACTTGGCCTTGAACATAACACAACTAATACTCTCCTTTCATTTCTAATGCAGCAAGATCTATGTTTAATAACTTGTAAGTCTGGGTATTTCCGGTGGCAATGTAAGGTTGTGAGAGCTGGACCATTAGGAAAGCTGAGCGCAGAAGAATAGATGTCTTTGAGATGTGGTGTTGGAGGAGTTTTGAGAGTCCCCTGGACAGCGAGGAGAACAAATAGGTCAATCTTAGAAGAAATCAAACCTGACTGCTCCCTAGAAGGTCAAATAGTGAAGATGAAGCTAAAGTACTTTGGACATCAAATGAGAAGAGAGGATTCACTTGAGAAAGCCTTGATACTGGGAAGGGTGGAGGGCAAAAGAAGAAGGGGGCAGCCCAAAAATGAGATGGCTAGATGGTATTGTAGACACAATGGGCACAGAGCTGAGCGAGTTGAGGAGGATAGTGGAGGACAGAAGTGCCTGGCAGACAGTGGTCCATGGGGTCGCAAAGGGTCGGAATCGACTGTGCGACTGAACAACAACAAGTCTAGGTCGGCTTAGAACAAGTACAGTAAAACCTTGCATAAAGAGCACCTCGTTTGGAGACTAAGTCACTTAAAGAACATAATTTTCTCTGAATGGTCACCTTGCTTAAAAACTAAAACCAACCAAAAACTCGCTTAACAACTAAATCAAGGTTCACAACCCCACCCCACACCCCGCCAGAAGTCACAATTGGTCGCTTACAATGGTGTTCCGCTTAAAGAGCAAACTCGCTTAAAGAGCAAGCCCATGGAACGCATTATGCTCTTTAAGCGAGATACAACTGTATGTGATTTATGAAACACTTGATAAGTATTGGCCAGAATCTTCTTGCTCAGCTTTACACCATGTAACTCAGATGATATTATCAACTGCAGATATATGGGGGGCATTAAATGTATCCTATTCCCATCTCTCGCTTACCTCGCAGGCTTCAGGGTTCACTTTTGTCCCAGGGAAGTCTTTGGGAGCCTTACAACAATCAGGGAACTCCTGGTGGTGATTTTCAGGCACTGAAGAGCCACCCTCCCAGGAATTCCATGGCTCCCAAAGGCTTCACAGGATGAAAGGGGATGAGGAGTAAGAAACATTAAATTCCCTGCAAGCAGCCATGGTTGATGCTGCTGCATGGTATAAAGTTGTGCAACAGGATTCTGGCCATTGTCTCTCACTCTATCGCTTTTTCCTCAATAAAATAGGACAATTTCTAATGTGAAAGTACCAATGTGAAAGTACCAATCTAATGTGAAAGTACCATTACCAATCGTTTAATATATCATGAAGACAAAAGTAATTTCAGAATTCAGCACAGAATTCTATTACACGGTATCCATTGGTATTTAATTTTTCAGGAAACTATTCATAAGACGGTAAAGGGGCTGCAGTGCCTCAGTGGATAGAAGTTTGCCTTGTTAGCTGGAAGGCTGGCAAGTTGGCAGTTCAAGACCCGGGTACTGCATGACAGATTGAGCACCCGTCTCTGTCCCAGTTCTTGGGGACATGAAAGGAGCCTCATTTGAGCATTCCCTGAGCGGAGATTCTTCCACAAAAGTCCTTTCAACGCAGAATAATTTCTGACACATAATAATAATAATAATAATAATAATAATAATAATAATAATAATAATAATAATAATAATAATAATAATAATAATAATAATTATTATTATTATTATTATTATTATTATTATTATTATTATTATTATTATTATTATTATTATTATTATTATTATTATTGTAAAAATCTTTTATTAGGACTGGTCAGAATTTTAGAAAATAATAAAAATTTGAAGTCCCAAGAACTCTTCCAAAGGTTCCATGCTACTGCTGGGCTTGTAAGATATGAGTTCAGGAGAATTTGAAACTTTGCTTACTGTTTTGTAAGGTTTTTATTGTATCTAATAATAAAGAATCTGCCAAATTCTATTTTTTTAATTGTCTTTGGTTTTTAGTTTGATATTCAGATGGCACTGGGTAGCAAAATATTTTTCAGTATAATAATAATAATAATAATAATAATAATAATAATAATAATAATTATTATTATTATTATTATTATTATTATTATTATTATTATTATTATTATTATTATTATTATTATTATTATTATTATTATTATTATTATTATTATTATTATTATTATTATCTAATTATCTATTATTATCTATTATCTAATAATAAAGAATCTGCCAAATTCTATTTTTTTAATTGTCTTTGGTTTTTAGTTTGATATTCAGATGGCACTGGGTAGCAAAATATTTTTCAGTATAATAATAATAATAATAATAATAATAATAATAATAATAATAATAATAATAATAATAATAATAATAATAATAATAATTATTATTATTATTATTATTATTATTATTATTATTATTATTATTATTATTATTATTATACTGAAAAATATTTTGCTACCCAGTGCCATCTGAATATCAAACTAAAAACCAAAGACAATTAAAAAAATAGAATTTGGCAGATTCTTTATTATTAGATACAATAAAAACCTTACAAAACAGTAAGCAAAGTTTCAAATTCTCCTGAACTCATATCTTACAAGCCCAGCAGTAGCATGGAACCTTTGGAAGAGTTCTTGGGACTTCAAATTTTTATTATTTTCTAAAATTCTGACCAGTCCTAATAAAAGATTTTTACATACAACAAAATTATAGATCACCACCACCAATAATCAACAGTTAGGACAGAATACGGAAGGACAGAGTGGTTTGGAATAGGAAAAGGAGTAAGAGAAGGCTCCATTTTGTCACCCTGCTTATTCAACTTATACACAGAGCACATAATGTGCAATGCAGGGATGAAGGAATCACAATTCGGGATCAAAATTGCTGGGAGAAACATCAACAATTTGAGATATGCAGAAGACACCACCCTAATGGCAGAAAGTGAGGAGGACTTAAAAAAGCTCCTGATTAGGTTGAAAGAAGAAAGTGCAAAAGCTGGCTTGAGACTCAATATAAAGAAAACCAAGATAATGGCAACAGGTCTTGTCAGTCCCTGGAAAGTGGATGGGGAAGAAGTAGAAACAGTGACAGATTTTACTTTCTTAGAATCAAAGCTCACTGCAGATGATGATTGCAGCCAAACCAATGGTATTCCCGGTGGCAATGTATGGTTGTGAGAGCTGGACCATAAGGAAAGCTGAGCGCAGAAGAATAGATGCCTTTGAGATGTGGTGTTGGAGGAGAGTTTTGAGAGTCCCCTGGACAGCGAGGAGAACAAATAGGTCAATCATAGAAGAAATCAAACCTGACTGCTCCCTAGAAGGTCAAATAGTGAAGATGAAGCTAAAGTACTTTGGACATCAAATGAGAAGAGAGGATTCACTTGAGAAAGCCTTGATGCTGGGAAGGGTGGAGGGCAAAAGAAGAAGGGGGCAGCCCAAAATGAGATGGCTAGATGGTATTGTAGACACAATGGGCACAGAGCTGAGCGAGTAAAGGAGGATGGTGGAGGACAGAAGTGCCTTGCGGACAGTGGTCCATGGGATCCCAAAGGTTTGGAATTGACTGTGCAACTGAACAACAAAAACCACCAATAATCGTCGGAATGTGCTATACCTTACATTACATTGTCCTCTAGTGGCCAGTTCTGGAAATACATCGTTTTAATACATTTTGTTGTTCAGTTGCACAGTCGATTCCGACCCTCCGCGACCCCATGGACCACCACCCGCCAGGCACTTCTGTCCTCCACCATCCCCCTCAGCCCACCCAGCTCTGCCCCCACTGCATCCACAATACCATCTAGCCATCTCATCTTTGGCCGCCCCCTTTTTCTTTTGCCCTCCACCTTTCCCAGCATCAAGGCCTTCTCAAGTGAATCCTCTCTTCTCATTTGATGTCCAAAGTACCTCAGCTTCATCTTTACAATTTGACCTTCTAGGGAGCAGTCAGGTTTGATTTCTTCTAAGATTGATCTGTTTGTTCTCCTCGCTGTCCAGGGGACTCTCAAAACTCTCCTCCAACACCACATCTCAAAGGCATCTATTCTTCTGCGCTCAGCTTTCCTAATGGTCCAGCTCTCACAGCCATACATTGCCACCAGGAACACCATTGCTTTGACTATACGAATTTTTGTTTGCAATTTGATGTCTCTACTTTTCACTATGCTTCCCAGATTTCTCATCGCTTGCCTCCCAAAAATCAGTTGCCTTTTTATTTCATGGCTGCAATCCCCATCTGCAGTGAGCTTTGATCCCAAGAAAGTAAAATCTGTCACTGCCTCTATTTCTTCTCCATCTATTTTCCAGGTACTGATAGGGCCTGTTGCCATGATCTTTGTTTTCTTTATATTGAGTCTCAAGCCAGCCTTTTCACTGTCTTCTTTCAACCTAATCAGGAGCTTCTTTAGGTCTTCCTCACTTTCTGCCATTAGGGTGGTATCATCTGCATATCTCAAATTGTTGATGTTTCTCCCAGCAATTTTGATCCCAAATTGTGATTCCTCCATCCCTGCATTGCGCATTATGTGCTCTGTGAATAAGTTGAATAAGCAGGGTGACAAAATGCAGCCTTGTCTTACTCCCTTTCCTATTCCAGACCACTCCGTCATTCCATATTCTGTCCTAACTGTTGCTTCTTGTTTCATGTACAGATTTCTCATGAGCCATATAAGGTGTTCGGGTATTCCCATCTCTTTAATTACTTGCCACATTTTGTTGTCAACACAGTCAAAGGCCTTAATGTAATCAATGAAACAGAAGTACACTTGTTTCTGATACTCCTTTGGTTTTCCGTGATCCATCTTATGTTGGCGATGTGGTCTCTAGTCCCCCTGCCTCTTCTGAAACCCGCAGGCACTTCTGGTAATTCTCTCTCCACATGCTGTTGCAGTCTATCCTGTATTATCTTGAGCATCACCTTGCTAGCGTGAGGGATGAGTGTAATTGTTCGATAATTTGAACATTCTTTGGCATTTCCCTTTTTGGGGATTGGAACATATACTGATCTTTTCCAATCATGTGGCCATTGTTTTGTTTTCCAAATCTGCTGACAAATAGAATGTAATAATTTGATTCCATCATCTTCTAGGGCTTTGAAAAGTTCAACCTGAATACCATCATCTCCGCTGGCTTTGTTGTTATCAGTATTTTTCAGGGCCTTTCTGATTTCACTCTCTAGGATGTCTGGCTCAAGTTCAAATTCCTCATCATTGAAATTATCAGGGGTGTTGAGGTCCTTTCTGTAGAGTTCCTCTTTGTACTCTTTCCATCTTTTCTTAATCTCTTCTGCATCAGCTAACTCCTTGCCATCTTTGTCCTTTATCATAGTCATTTTTGCTTTAAATGTCCCTTTGATTTCCCCAATTTTTTTTTTGAAAAATCTCTAGTCCTGCCCCTGATATTGTTTTGCTCTATTTCTTTGCACTGTTCATTCAGGTAGGTTTCCTTATCTTTCCTTGCTTTTCTTTGAAATTCTGTATTCAAGTGATTGTATTTTTCCTTTTCTCCTTTGCCTTTTGCGTCCCTTCTTTCCTCTGCTATTTTAAGAGCCTCTTCAGACAACCACTTAGCTTTCTTACGCTTCTTTTCTTTTGGTATGGTGTTCTTTGCTGCCTCCTGCATGATGTCCCACATCTCTGTCCATAATTCTTCTGGCACTCAGTCTATCTGGTCCAAGCCATTAAATCTGTTCCACACCTCCAGTGTATTCCTTAGGGATGTTTTCTAGGTCATATCTGTCTGGCCTAATTGTTTTTCCTATTTTCTTGAGTCTAAGCCTGAATTTTGAGATCAGTAGGTTGTGATCTGAACCACAATCTGCTCCTGGTCTCGTTTTTGCTGACTGTATGGAGGTTCTCCATCTTTGACTGCAGAGTATGTAATCAATCTGGTTTCGATGTTGGCCATCTGGTGATGTCTATGTGTAAAGTCTCCTCTTGTGTTGCTGGAATAGAGTGTTCACTATGACCAGTGCATTATCTTGACGGAACTCTATCAGTCTTTGGCCTGCTTCATTTTGTGTTCCAAGACCAAACTTGCCTGTTATTCCATTTACTTTTTGATTTCCTGCTTTTGCATTCCAGTCTCCTATGATGATGTGTACATCATTTCTTGGTGTCTGTTCTATGAGTTGTTCTAGGTCTTCATACATATGGTATGTATTTCAGAATTTTTGATTGAATATTTTTAGACCTGAGGAAACAAACTGTGCATACTGAACCCATGGCTATGGAATGTGTGTGATCTGTATTACATTCCAATGGCTTAGGAATATAGCAGACAATGAGAGGGGCAAAGCAAGAATTAAATTAAAAAACTAGTTCAGGCAGGTTATCCTGCTATGGTATGACCAGGTTATCCTGCTATGGTAATAAGAGTAGACCATACTGTCAGCAACTCAACGCCAAGGGCCAGGCTGTGGTTAACTAACCTGACAACCTTAAGGACTAACAGCCTTGGGTGCCAAAGTCCACAGGGAAGGGTGATGGTCCCCAAGTGGATTAAATTCCATTTGAATCCGTCTTGATGAAGGGGAGCAGCTTCATCAATACTGGTCTGGGGCTGATGAGGACTTTGTGTGCCAAAAGGGCTCAGGACAAGAAAGTGACTCATGGAACTGGATCAGTGGTATGCTGTGGTGCGGAAGGCAGATGAAAGGCCACTGCATTATATTCTCAGAACAGTCTTCATGGCTGATTGCCCTGAGGATCGCCAATATTCGGATTTGGCGGAAGGAGGAGGAGGAGGAAGTAGTAGTAGTAGTAGTTCAGGCAGTAAATTTCTAATAGTAAACAATTTTGCAAATGACTGATAATATCTGAGTTCTACAAAGCTGATTTTTTAGTCACTAGTAAACATCTGCTCCCCCAAATAGATGGTTGACTATCTCACTCTGCTGTCCAAAAGTACTTTGATATAATGAGATTGACAATTTTAATATAGCTTTCAGAAGCCAAATTTGGGTCACTTTCCAGCATTTATCCCTGTTTATGGGATAAAATGTTATACCAGAATGACATACAGTACCTTCTAATTTTATCTGATTCTAATTTTATCTAATATATGTATACAAATAAGCAATGTTCCCAAAGCCCAGAATGATAATGTATACATGCAAATTTCTGTAGTCCACAAAGAGCAAGCAAAACAAAATCCACACATCAACTATTTTTAAAAGCCATAGAAAAATTCCTTCCTTCCACTTGCTATATCATCATCATCATCATCATCATCATCATCATCATGGTGATGGTGTTCAAATTTATATGCCGCCCCACTCGCGAAGTGTATACCTTGTACACTGCAGCAGAAAGCATTACACACACTTTTCAATGTGCTACCTTTGTTTCTGACCATAAACTGGGATAAGTAATAGACATCACAATTGAGGAAACTGCTGCCCCTTTAAGTATTTTGGACTTCAAATGTTTTATGCCCAGAGTGACAACTTTGTCAATTGGGCAGTATAGAAAAATATAATTATTTTCAGTTGGCCATGATGGGCACTGGAGTAAAAAGCTGCCAGCACCTGAAGCACAAACCACAACTCAAACATCTTCCAAGTCCTCTGTGGAGGAGGTTGTTCAAGAAACCTCTGTTTGATTTGCTGCTCTGGTTTAGCCTCCTTGCAGCAAAAGTCTGCATAGTTAAAGCAATGGTTTTTCCAGTAGTAATGTATGGCTATGAGAGCTGGACCATAAAGAAGGCAGAGCGCAGAAGAATAGACGCCTTTGAACTGTTGGAAGAGACTCTTGAGAGTCTCCTGGAATGCAAAGAGATCAATAAATCCTGAAGGAAATCAACCCAGACTGCTCCTTGGAAGGACAAATATTGAAGATGAAGCTCAAGTACTTTGGCCACCAAATGAGAAGTGAGGACTCACTGGAGAAGACCCCGAACTGGGAAAGATCGAAGGCAAAAGGAGAATGAGATGGCAGAGAATGAGATGGCTAGATGGCATCATTGACACAAACAGTTAGTGTAGATCTGGGCAGACTATGGAGGTAGTCCATGAGATCACAAAGAGTCAGACTCGACTCCGGGCTTTAGTATTCTCTCCCCACCCCTACTCCAACCTATTTCCTGGCAGGGGCCCTGTTTCTAATGACAAACCTACCTGAATTGCTGTTCCTTTTTTTCTGCGACAATCTTCCGTCTTGCTTCCTCTCTTTTCTCTCTCAGCTGTTTTGCTCTCACTCTCATGTTATTTTGCCTGTCCTCTGTGGTTTCTGCCCGTAGTTCTATTTCATCAAGATAGCCTTTTTCCTCTGCGTCCAAAAGATCCCGGAGCCTGAGAAGATAATGAATAAAAGATCAATCACATTGTTATTATTAACAATCATTAATAACTATGAAGCAACCCAAAGTAGAGATAAGTAAAGTTCAAGTACATTTAGAAAAATTTGAAGAGATATTGGGGCTATGGATAAATTGAAATAAAACAGACATGATCCTATTTAATAATAAAATTCAAGATATTGTATAGAAGAAATTAAAAGTAAAATGGGAATAAAAATAAAGACCTCCATAAAATACTTAGGTATAAACATCACGAAGAACTCACAGGATTTGAAAGCAATTAATTATAATAGGTTAAAAGATGAGATAAAGAGAAATATAGAAAGCTATAAAAATTAAGGCTATCCTGGTTTGGAAGAATATCTATATGTAAAATGAAAATATTACCAAAAATAAAATTTCTAGAGACTGAGTGCCCAAACTGCAACCCCAAACCCACTTATTTATCACAAAGTGCCAACACAGCAACAGGGGAGGAAGGAAATGCTCCCATTGGACTGCTGGGCACAGGGGTGGGGCGAACTCTATGCTAGGGGGAGGGAGGAAGTGCTCTCATTGGGCTGCTCGACAGAGGGGCGGGGCAAGCCCTGTGCACAGGTGCCCACAGAAAAGGCTCCGACTGCCACCTTTGGCATGTGTGCTGTAAGTTCGCCACCAGTGGTCTAGTGTCACAATATCTGGTGACTAGAACTGGCTTATAAACACTTTCTGCTTCTCCAGTATCTATCTCTTAGAGTCAAAAAGTCCTGATGCTTTTGTTTCTGTTGTGATTTTTTTGTTTTTTGTCTTTTTCTGTCTTTTAATTACACAAATAAAAAATCAGAGACCAAGACATAAGCTTGCTCAGCTGGTTTACCTCTCTTTTCTCTCTTCTTCTCCTGCTAAATAGGCCTGCATTTCATCTTCAACTCTCTTCTGGACAATCCGATCTAGCCGCCTGCGTTCATCCAGTTCTTCTCTCTCATTGATCTGGCGGCCAATGTAATGCTCATTTGCATATATTGCAGCTTCATTGCGCTTTCGTTCGTCTTCTCTCCAGGCAGCAAGTTGCTTTGCGGCAACATTTGGTTTTGGAAATGTGGCCCTCTGTAAAAGGAACCATGTCTTTAGCCACTGGAACTGGATTTAGATTTTTCATCAAGCATAATTTTCAAGGGAAGGGAGGGATAATGGAGGAAGGGGAAAAGACTGGCAACTTGCGGCCTTTGTCAAACCCATACTCAGTAAAAAGCAAAACGTCTAGTTTATAATAGGGCAACACCAGTGATGGGATGACACCGGTTCTGACCGGATCCACAGAACCGTTTTAAGGATTTCCGGAGGGTTCTCCGTGGGGGTAAAACCGTTTTTGAGGCGTCCGGATCGGACGCCTCACCGGGAGGAAAATTTAAAAAAAAAATTGGAGCAAAAATGGCTCCAATTTAGTGCGCATGCGCAGAAACTCAATCTGACACATGCGCACTAAATTGGAGCCATTTTTTTCTCCGATTTAAAAAAAATTGGATCCGGCCGCCCCTGACTGGAGCCTCCTGTGGAGCCGCTTGCCGCCGTTTGCTGCTGCCTGGTGCTTCTATCACCACTGCCACCTCCTGCCATCGCTGCTGCCGTTGCCGTCCCCATCGCCGCCGGAACCGAGGAGGAGGCGGGGCACTCCATGTCCATGTTGGCTCCAATTTTTAAAAAACCGGACCCGGAGCCACTGCCTGCTGCTACTGTCGCCGCTGCTGCCGCCTCCCGCCATCGCCATCGCCGCCGTTGCCGCCGTCGCCCCAGGCCAGCGGAGCGCGCCTCCTCCTCCTCCGGTTCCAGCAGCGGCGGCAGCAACGAAGAAGACGGGATGGGAGCCGATCAACGGGCAAGGCGGGGAAGAGAAAGCTCCGGAACGAAAAGGAAGGAGGGAAAAAGCAAATGCATCTACCCGGATCAATTACAGAAACGCTCCCGGCACTCCAGTCCCCTCCCTCTCCTCCTTCCACCCCCCCCGGCGATGGCGATGGCGGGAGGCGGCAGCAGCGGCGACAGTAGCAGCAGGCAGTGGCTCCGGGTCCGGTTTTTTAAAAATTGGAGCCAACATGGAGCGCCCCGCCTCCTCCTCGGTTCCGGCGGCGATGGGGCGTGCCTTGCCGTGTGGCCCCGGGCCATGGGGGTCGTCGGCCCCAAGAAGGGTAAGTGAGGGTTTTGTGTTTGGGGTGGGTGGGTGGTTTATGGTGTTTTGGGTGGGTGGGTGTACTTTTATTTAATTTTTATTTTATTTATTTATTTATTTTATTTCTTTAAGTTATTTACGGGTCTGTGTGCATGTTTATTTTTTTTATTATTATTTTTATTTTTGGCCTTGCCCACAACGTCATGACGTCATGACGTTGGCTCCGCCCATGACGTCATGACGTCATGACATTGGCCACGCCCATGACGTCCATGACGTCATGGCGTGGTAGTAGAATTTTTGACATCCCATCACTGGGCAACACATATGGAAAGATGAACATATGTTTTAACTCTTCAGGAAAGAAGTAAACAGCAGCAACATGTAATGTGATACTGTCCACAGATTTGGCTTGCTGAGAATCACAGAAGTGCAAAAGACCCAAAGATTGTGCAGTCCAGCCCTATGCCAAGGACTCTCTAAGGCAATGATAGTGAACATTTTAGAGACTGAGGCGGGGTGAATTCTGTGCTGGGGCAATGGCGCACATGCCCACAGAGAGGGCTCTGAGTGTCCCCTCTGGCACGCATGCCATAGGTTTGCACGCATTGTTCTAAGGCAGGGGTAGGCAACCTACCAACCATGGGCTGGATCTGGACCATGGCACCAAATAATCCGGGGGGGGGGGGGCTTGCTCCAGAAATCAGCCACAGACTCTTTTACAGCTGTAGTAAATGCATTTACAAGAGCTGGGGACACGTTTACAGCAACCGCAGACAGCGGGGAGACCACCCCTCTAGGAGAGCGTGACCCAGCCCCCAACTTAAAAATGTTGGCGACCCCTGCTCTAGGGTATGTCTGTAAATGTTACACTTGTAAATAATTACAGGACAAACTCTCGCACATACATACCTCAGGAAATACAAACATAAAAATATTTTGTTCTGTTTTGGTGTGTGAGCCGATTTATATGGAACCACAAACTATGGAGATTAAGAACTACTACTGATATAGCTGAGCTTGTTTGATTCAGGTGACAACAAAACAAAACCAAAGAAAATTCCCACTGAAGTTGTCTAAATAAGATCTGTATGAATGGGACCTGGCTCGCAATTACATCAGATTAATAAATGATAAATCAACAGTTATCATGGGGTACACAGAAAGAGCCTCCTCCAAGATTGTGGTATTTTTTAACCACAACTGGATGTACCCCGGGCAATGGCAACTTTGTGCCTCCTAATCTTTCTCACACTATGTCAGGCAAAAGGAACTACAGAATTAATTCATCCAAAGCTGGTTTCATTTGAAGAGTTTCACGCCTGGTCTAGACACAGAAGAACAGCTGCATAAATAACAGAACGGAACATTCTCATTGCTACACAGTGTAGCTCTTGAGAACAGTGTAGCCCAAGATTTTTCAAGTTGCAACCCCTTTTTATAACAGTGGAGTAAACTGCAACCCACCACATTTGCATCAAGAGGCATTTTATTGGAATAAAGAAAAACCATTAACATAGTTTTCCCCCAGAATATAATTCTATAATTTTAACCTTATATTAACGTGGCAGCTGTTTTCACCCACCTCTATAAAATTCCGAATCAGAATACTTTTGAATACTGCAGTGTAGCATAACAATGGCTGCCCTTCAGAAAATACTTTGTGATCCCCTTGGGGGTTGTGACCTGCAAGATGGGAACAGTGCTTTAAAAATAGAGGATGGGGGAGATCCTTGAGGTTGGCCACAGTGAGAGAAAGGATAAAAGTAGGATCACATAGCTGTCATAATTTCATTTCCAGAAAGCAGAGGTCACAAGACTGCAACACCTTAGTGTCAGAGTTGTTACATTGTTATAGACAAGAGAAGACCCATGGGTTGGGGTGTTCAGAGGCATGACTTTGGTCCACTAGATCAGTGGTGGCGAACCTATGCCAGAGGTGGCACTCAGAGCCCTCTCTGTGGGCACCCATGCAGTCACCCAAGCACAGAATTTGTCCCACCCCTATGCCCAGCAGCCTGAAGGGAGCGCTTCCTCCCTCCCCCAGCACAGAGTTCACACCACCCATCTGCCCAGCAGCCCAATGGAAGCACTTCCTCCTCCCTCCCCCCAGCACAAAGTTTGCCCTGGCCCTCTGTCCAGCAGCCCAATGGGAGCATATCCTTCATCCCCTGTTGCTGTGTTGGCACTTTGTGATAAATAAGTGAGTTATGGGTTGCAGTTTGGGCACTCGGTCTCTAAAAGGTTCACCATCACTGCGCTAAATAAAGGTTGCCCTTGCTCGAAAGTAGTTGTGTCCAACTCTAGGGTTCGGCGCTCATTTCCGTTTACAGCCAAAGAGCCAGCACTGTCTGTGTCTGTAGATGTTTCTGTGATCATCTGGCAGGTATGACTAAATGCCAGAGTACACTGAATGCTGTTACCTTTCCCTCCAAAGAGGTACCTATTTATCTACCTGCAATTTCTTACTTTCAGACTGCTAGGTTGGCAGCAGGACTCTGGACTCCAGCTCCCATAATCCCAAAATTATAGCTGGGAGTTGTAGTCTGAACACACACACACATAGCTCCTCATGACTCTTGTCTGGATCCAGCCATTTCTAAAAAGAAAAGGACACAAAAAAAAAGACTGCAATGCCTTAATGTCATAGATAACTGTTTGGGACTTTATATTGTTATAGACAAGAGCAGACCCATGGTTATGTGTGTGTGTTCAGATGCATGACTTTGGACTACAGCTCCCATAATCCCCCCAGAGTTGAAACTGGGAGTTGTAGTCGAAACACACAGAGTTCCACATATAACTCTTATCTGGATCCAGCCTATGGGGACCGTGATCCTCGCCTATCCATCTGGAGCAACTCTGTTTTAGGACAATGTGGTGTGAGTCAACGTCGACCAAAGGGTCCCTCTTGAGGACTAGAAACTTGAGCATTTGGAACAAATACAAGACAATGAATCGACCCCACCCCCACCCCTTTCTGCTTTTCCCCCACAGCTTCCGACCACTCACTATAGCGAACGAGAACGGCTTCGGTCCCTTCACCTCCCGCACCACCCGGCCCCGATCGGTCATCATCCTGCCGCCCTCTTCCTCCTCTGCCTAGCCCGCAGGCGAACCCCGAGCGGGACGCCAAGTCCGTTGCCGTAGCAACCACGCGCCCAGGAGGGACGCGCTGTATAAGTGATGTCATCACCTACGCGTCCCGCCGCCTCGCCGAGGTGGGAGCGGACCCTGCGGCGCATGCGCTCTTAGGACAGCGGGATAATGGGAGGAATGGATTGCGGGGAGGGGGGGGGGGTTGTATTCCCCGAAGGACTGCAAGGAGAAGAGGGGACTTTTATTTACACCCCGGTCAATTATCTTTCAGTCACGAAACATTAATGGTTTTTTTGCATGCATCTAGCCATCTCATCTTTGGCCTCCCCCTTCTTCTTTTGCCCTCCACCCTTCCCAGCATCAAGGCTTTCTCAAGTGAATCCTCTCTTCTCATTTGATGTCCAAAGTACTTTAGCTTCATCTTCACTATTTGACTTTCCAAGGAGCATTCTGGGTTGATTTCTTCTCAGATTGACCTATTTGTTCTCCTTGCAGTCCAGGGGACTCAAAACTCTCCTCCAACACCACATCTCAAAGGCGTCTATTCTTCTGCACTCAGCTTTCCTAATGGTCCAGTTCTCACAACCATACATTGCCACAGGGAATACCATTGCTTTGACTATGCGAATTTTTGTTTGCAATGTGATGTCTCTACTTTTCACTATGTTCCCCAGGTTTCTCATCGCTTGCCTCCCAAAAATCAGTTGCCTTTTTATTTCATGGCTGCAATCCCCATCTGCAGTGAGCTTTGATCCTAAGAAAGCAAAATCTGTCACTGCTTCTACTTCTTCCCCATCTATTATCCAGGGACTGATAGGTCCTGTTGCCATGATCTTTGTTTTCTTGATGTTGAGTCTCAAGCCAGCTTTTGCACTCTCTTCTTTCAACCTAATCAGGAGCTTCTTTAGGTCTTCCTCACTTTCTGCCATTAGGGTGGTATCATCTGCATATCTCAAATTGTTGATGTTTCTTCCAGCAATTTTGATCCCAAACTGTGATTCCTCCATCCCTGCATTGTATGGTTGCATGCATTAACAGCTTGGAAATTATGTTATTTCGAATAATTATTTATTTATTTATTTAGTGCACTAAGGGCTATGGGGAGATGTATCAGTGTAATTGCTATTGCTAATAATGGTAGGGATAAAGCTCATGGGAGAACTTATGGGTTTTAAAGGGAGGAAAATAAATGTGTAAAGCCATTCGTATTCGACTCTAGGGTTCAGTGCTCATCTGTTTATAGCCAAAGAGCCAGCGCTGTCTGCTTCTGCAGACGTTTCAGTGGTCATGTGGCAGGCATTACTAGACACCAGAGTGCACGGAACGCTGTTTACCTTCCCACCGAAGTGGTCCTTATTTATCTACAGTACAGTACTTGCAATTTCTTGCTTTCGAACTGCTAGGTTGGCAGGAGCTGGGACAAAGATGGGAGCTCATTCCGTCCTGCAGTATTTGGGTATCGAATGGCTGACCTACCGCCTTCCAGTCAGCATCTTAGCCACTTGAGCCACTGTAGTCCAGTGCAACTCCTGCTTGTCTGCTCGGGAATAAGCTCTGTTAACATCGATGGGACTCATTCCCAAATGAACCTGCAGAGGATTTTTCAGCCTCAATGTGTGTGTGTTAATGGGAGGGGATTAGGATATTGATTTTTGAGTAGTACATGCTTACTTGGGACTAAGGGCTTGCTTATTCTGGCATCTTGGAGAAGGGCAGTGTACAACAGCTGTAGGGGGTGGGGGCTTAGTAGTTATGATGCACATTCAAAAGAACATACAAAATATACAGTTTCAGTTAAAATTACAATTATCATAATACAAATACATTTCAAGACATGTCAGGAAAAAAAATGATCCCAATTACAATATCAAAGTATCAGATCATCATCATACAAAAACACTTAACAGAAAAATCACAGATAAACATTAAAAGTCAACCCCTACAACTATGTTCAAGGGAGAGTCCTGTAGCGGTGGTGACATTTCTATGACCGGCTGGCAGGGCTGCGCAGCTGTCTCCCCTCATTGTGCTCATTGTGGTGCGCATCATTGGACCAACCTGCAAGAATGGGTACCCTGTGTTGTCATGGGCAGACTGCACACTCCCAGGGCACCCCCACAAGAAGGAAGAGGTAAGCCACTTATGTGTACAGTATTCTCAACCTAGGAACCACTGAAAAAGTCTGCGTTAACTTGACAACACACCATTATTATGGAGTGTTACTGCCCTCTAGTGACTTCCATTAGGTACAGTTAAATTGTCATGGACTTTTCTTTGTGAAAAGCCACATCTGCCTCTTCTCAGTTCTTCAAATACTGCAGTTCACCAATAGCAAGAGAGAAGTGCTCTCTTCATAGGGTGGGGAGGAAAGGGAAATACTAGATCAAGGGTTCTCAACCTGATGCTCGTGGGCCAGATGTGGCCCACAGTGCCATTTCATGTGGCCCCCCACCGTCTCCGCCATACCTGGAAGTGCCATTTGTGGTTCCTTTTTAATGTACAGGCCGGATCATGCAGGCAGGGCAAAATGTGTGTGTCCCCCCCAGTAACCAATAGTATCAGAAAATGTCTACTATAGCTGATGCATGTTTATTTTATTTTAATGATGCCTTTCTTCCCACTAGGAACTCAAGGTAGCTCACAGCAAATAAAACCAACACAAACATTATCATTAAAAATATACCATAAGAAATAACACTTAAAGCAATTTAAAGCAAAGTGGTATTAAACGCCACTATTAAAACAATTTTACATACATTTTATATTGTATTGTTATTATTTATTACATGTTTATACCCACCCATTTGGGATGCTTCCCACTCTGGGAGGTGTACAAATACTGAAATGAAGAAACAATGCCATGCAACAAATAAAATAATAAGCAAAATATTTGCTGGAGTCAGCAGGCTCAAATCTAAACATTACATTATTAAAGCATTTTAAAACCTCGGTCTTAAATAAGCAATCCTAAAAATCCTACTTTCCAAGGTTTTCCAGGTAAAGAGAATTCAGAAGTGTTTTCCCATTTCCTTGCTATGACATTCCGAATCCTAACAGCAGCCTCTGGAAAATCCCCTCGTGAGAGAAAGCCTGGTTAAACAAAGTAGTTGGGGGGAAGGTGGTTAGCATTTCTTTCCATCTAGGTTAGGTGGCATTTCTTGAGAAAAAGTCACAAGGGATCTGCTCTTAGGTGCTCTCTGGCACTTCCCTTTTGTGACTGCAGTTAGTTTAGGTGGTTTACGGTAGCCTATTTATTCACAATAGGGATGAGCTATGGGCAGCATTATGAGACTACAGTAAGAAGTTGTTTTGCATCCCACACAAAAGAGCATGTGACTAGAAGGGGCAAGGAGTGGATCATGTGATAATTAATAACTGGGAAAGCCCAGCTGAGAGGCTCAGAGTTAATGAGAGAGCCACAAGTGAAAACAGTGCTGTCCTAACTTAGTCCAATTATTAAGTACTTCCTCCTTTCTAGTTGTGTATCGTTATTTCTGGGCGATACACAAAGAGGACGATGGACTTCGGAGTGATTGCATCCAAGACTGTGTTGCTACTGATCAGCCTCATCTTTTGGGTAAGGAGGAAGCATTCTTCTTCTTCTTACAGTCTGTCTCCTTCCTCCAAGGAAGGACTAGTTCCCAAAACTACCCCAAGAGCTAGCAGAAGACTTGGGGTTTCTTTCTTTCTTTCTTTGGACTACAGCTCTTGAATACATGCAGTTGGGATAGGAAAGATATCAAGTTCTAGGATGAGGAATGGAATTATAAGATAAGGCGAAAGCACTTTCAATGTTGACTTTAGGATCATTACAGAAAAGAATTTTGGCACACTGTACAGTACTCATAGTGATCATCATGTGAATTCTTAGTTATTTAAGGTTTTCTAGGTGGAGAGTATTCAGAAAGTGTTGGGTGTGCTTTGAGACTATGCAGCTTGCCCAGGGCGACACAGACTAGCTCTACTTCTAGGAGGCACAATTGGGACTTGAAGTCCCAACCTCTGGTTCTACAATCAAATTCCCAAAGTCATTGAGTTACCTAGCTGGCTTTGGTGTACTATGGCTAGACAGAAATGTTGCTTTTTTCTGTTTAATATTTGTTCTTTAAAACACTTTTATGAAATTCCCCTCCTTTTATAGGACAGTCAGTAGAAATTCAGGGGTGGGGCTGTGGTGGTTGAGTGGTTAAGAAGCTTGCCTTGTTAGCAGGGCCATAGTCAGGATTCTAGATTTGAGAGGGCAAAAAAATTTTCAGGAGGGGTAACAATGTCACACACACACATATAACATTGACATTTTGGGGTGGGGATGGGGAGGGGAGGGTTGGTAGCTCAGGAGGATTTTTTGGGGGGGCTGGGCCCCCTCTGGCTAGGACTCTGCTTGATAGCTCGAAGGCTGGCAAATCGGCAGTTTGAGACCTAGGTACTCCATGATCGATTGAGCACCCGTCTGTGAGCCAGCTCTTGGGGACATGAAAGGAGCCTCATTTGGGTGTTCCCTGAGTGGAGTCTCTTCCTCAAAAATCCTTTCAACCCAGAATAATTTCTGACACGAAATTATTATTAATAGAATAAATTGTATAAATCAAGAGCCTTAACACAAGGTGTATGTGAATTTAAGAAGAAGCTGACCTTCTAGGCCTGAATGGTGTGCTTAATGGTGGTTCTAGATTGATGGTTCCCAATGTGGGGCACATGTTGGTTCCCACAGGGGGGCAATTTGATTTTTAAGTGGGGCAATTTGAGAATGAGTTAGACCGTTATTAGCCTTTTATGCTTCTTCCACGTGAATAGGAGTTCACTTTTTGAATAATAAGAATTATATGTCATGGGGACGGAGGGAGGAATTGGGATTTTAAAGCTGCTTAAAGAGGGAATAGCTAAAAAAAATGTTGGGAACCACTGCTCTAGATGCAGTCTTCTTCTTTTGTGTCCAGATCAGAATTTAAATTGCCAAAATGTCTTTGTCGTTGGCCAAACTCAAGTCCTCATCAGTACATGTTCATGGTAGTAACCAGCAGACCAGCAAAAGAGCTGGATTCTGTCTCTCTCCCCATTCATGCTGCATGTTTATTTGTTTATTTATTTATTTGTATTTGTTTATCGCCCTCCTCCCCGAAGGGACCCAGGGCGATTTCCAACAATTTTAAAAACACTTCAAAAATTTAAAACTTTTTAAAAAACTTAAAAACTTAATTAAAAGCTAGGTGTTATAACTTGGACGTACTGGGGGTCAAACCATCCAACTGGCTGGGGAAATTGAACCATCCACTCCCCAGACCAGACCTGCCAGCCAGGTTTTCACTCCTTTCCTAAAGGACAGCAACTCCGTCTGCAGGCGTAGCTCTATCGGGAGGAGGTTCCACAGGGCCAGAGCGGACACCGAGAAGGCCCTCCTTCTAGTGCCAGAGAGATGCGCCTCTCTGGCTGATGGCACAACCAGAGAGCCTCTCTGGTCCGCTCTGGTGGGCCAGGTAGATGTCCTTGGGACGATGCGGTCTCTCAAGTAACCTGGACCACTACCATGTAGGGCTTTAAAGGCAATGTTGTTGTCCGCCAGCAGCCCCCACTTGAGCATGTTGGTCTTGCATTTTGGCACTCTGACCTTCAGCCTATTCAGGGTCCTCCAAGTGACGTAGGGAAAGTCAAGTTCCTACGCCATATCCTCCTTTACTGTTATCCTTTCTCCTAGTTGCAGTGGGGATACATAGATGTGGAAGTCCATGGTTGCTGAATTTTTATCCTGTTCTTTAGGAACTTGAAGTGACATTTTTCTTCCCACTCACCCGGTATCTTTGCAGTTCATTTTTACAATCACCCTATGAGGTGGGCCAGCTATTTAAAAAGTCTGAGTTCTCCAAAGGCTCTGACAAGCTACGTGGCTGAGCAGAAACTGGGATCTAGGCCTCCTTAGTTGTTACCTCATTATCTGGCTGCTGTTCCGCCCTGGCACTCCTACAGTAGTTTAAGCTTTGAAATATGCATTTTTGACTGCATCCAGCAGCTCCAGATGTGCAGTTTTCCAAAGCTACTTCCCTGAGAGTTGCAAAAAAAAAAAAAAACCCCTTGACCTAACCTATATCCTTAGGAAATTAACTTGTGTGAACTTAACTTTCAAGAGTACAGTATTTTAGAGCTGTAATGATGAAATGGTAATTTAACCTCCTTTTCAAGTTCCCTTATGGTTTAAAAAAATCTTTGTGCCTTTTTTCCCCCCACTGGGGAAATTTCTTGAGGAGGGACTGGAAAAGGAAAAAAAAATCTCCCTTGCTCAAAATCCAGTCATATCCGGCTCTAGTGGGTGGTGCTCATCTCCATTTGTAGCCAAAGAGCTGTCTTCCATGGTCATGTGGCGGGCCTGACTAGTTGCTGGAGTGCACAGAACACTGTTACCTTTCCTGCTGAAGTTGTACCTCTTTATCTAGTTGCAATTTCTTGCTTTTGAACTGCTAGGTTGTCACAGGCTGAGACAGAGAACAGGCGCTCACTCCATCATGCAGCACTCGAGTCTTGAACTGCTGATATCCTGACCTTCTAGTCATCAAGCTTAGCATCGTAACCACTAAGACACTGTTTCATGAGGTGAAACAAACGGTGTTTATAATGGAAGGGGCTTACTTTCTTGCAGGAATCCCCTCCCACCAAGTAAAGTTGTAGCAGAAGGCCCAATTTACACCATGTTTAGAAACTTTATTTCTAGGTTTGCTTTATGGGGGAGAAGTTTGGGACTTCTTTCACCAATACTCATCCCAGAGAATTTCCTTTCCAGCCACAGTGATTCACCTTGGAGAAGCTATTCTTCAAGTAAGTGCTTTGTTTGGTGCTAAGTTTAACTGTGATAGAGACAGTTTAGGTCAGATTGATAACAAGATGCTGCAGACTTGACCCAAAGTTGTCACAGGCCACAACTGGCCTATGAGCTGGTAGCTCGATTTCTGCTTTGCGCAAAAGAATTAATACAGAGCAACAAAGCTCAGCTGCTTAACCTTTACCATCTCAATTGAAAATCTTCACCTTGTGAACTTACACAACCAAATAATTAGGGATTGGGGATGTCAAGCTTTCTAGATGTTGTGGATTACAGCTTCCACCTTCCCTGATGTGTGCTGGCTGAGGCTGATGGGAGTTAGAGTTCAACAATAGCTAGAAAGCCACTGGTTCACCATCCTGTGTCTGAAGAACAGAAGTACCATCCATTCACATCTGGTCTTTATTCAGTCATGAAAATATAAATTAAATAGGGCTTTCTTTCTTTTATGTATCAGAGCATTTCACAGCTTAAAATTATGGGTGTATATGAAATATATGTAAATTATTGGCATATATGAAATATAGGTAACATCACAAATAATTTAAAATGTTAAAATAGACTGTTTTTTTAAATCAGACTTAGGCTGTTTCAATAGCATCTCAGCCATTTAATGGATCTTCTTTTGTACACATGGTGCAGCATAAATTCCATGCACATAAAAGCTGCATTGATTGCATTTCTCCACTTTCATGGGAAATTTGCCCTGTCTCCAAATAGCCCCATTTTCCTTGATTCTTCTTTGATCTTCCTACTTCGCCTTCAAGTCTATTAAGTGACTTCCAGATGGCCCAGTCAGAAGTATTGCACTGGAAACTATAAATGAGACTACTGAGGGTTATTTCTTTTACTGATGCACACACGAGTTAACCTTGATTGCACAGATTGCACAGATGTCACTTAAGTAAAACAAAATCAGGAAGTAAAACTATGCAGTCATTGTGTCCACTTCTTCTTTTCTAGTTGTATTTTAATCACAGCAGTGATGCAGAACTCCTGGTATAAAGAAGTACATTTGTGTTAGCAACTTTGCAGGGCTTTTGAAATAGATAAATAAAAGTACTGTACTGAAGTTTACCAACTCAGACAGGAGGGTTGGAATACTTCCCCTACTACTCAGCAGCTTCTGTTGCTGCTGTGTAATGCTATGTGTTCTGGATTTTTACAGAGAGACATTTTATTCCCAAGCCTCCCTCCAGAAGTTACTAGCGTAACATTGGTCTACTTTCCTGATGTATCATCCCATAACTCGATAACTTTAATCTGCTTTCCACTGTAACCCGCCAAGCAGGCTTCTTATGACTATAAATGTGTCCTGGCTCGAATGCCTATTGCGTGGCATGCATCTAGTAAGGTCACTAAACTCATGTCTATTCATACCTTCAAATTAAATAAAGTTTTGCACAGCAACACATCAAAGAGGTGCATACTCAAATGAAGGACTATTTAGTTCTGTTTAAGATAAATTAAAGGTAATGTTGGAATAAAGGAAAGGATGGATGAGATTAAAAAGCAATAAATAGATCAAGTGCCTGATACTGCAGTAAGGATAGCTGTAGAGATGAAGGCTAGAACAAGGAGCTTTGCCATGGGGAACATGACAAAAACAACCAGGTCTGATCTGTTGCCAAAAGAGTTGTGTAAGAAAGGCAACATACCGGTAGTCATAATTATAAATCAAAAGGCATGTAACATAACACAAAAGACAGTTGAAACAAAATAAAATGTGGATGTGATTTTTAGCAATCTGAAGGGTAGGATTATGATCTAACTATTTAGTCATTACCTTTGTGATAACAACAAATGAGCTTTGTAGCATCTTAAACAATTGCACCTATATAGGGAAAATCCTACTCATGTTCACATTTGTTTTATGTAACTTGACATGGCTCTTTGATGTGGTCTTCTTTTGTGTCTAGGTGAGACTTTAAACCAGGAGTTCCCAAACTTTTCAAGCCAGGGTTCAGGTTACATTCTCTCAATCAGCTTCAAGGGCCAGATGGACATTTTGCCCTGCCTGCATGATGGGGATGGCCATTTTGACCCAAAAGCTTCAAAGGGGCTGTCATTTTGTTTCTGAAATGCCCTTGGAAGGGTGAGGGGCCACATGAAATGGTGCCATGGGCCAGATCCAGCCCACATGCCTTAGGTTGGGAATCTCTGCTTTAAACTGTCAAAATGAACTTACCTATTGGTGAATTCATTCTGTAGTTCTTTTTGCTTGATCTAGTGTGAGAAAGATTAGGCAGCACAACAAGGTTGCTGTTGCCTGCGATACGACCGATTGTGGTTCAAAAATATCACAATTTTTTGAGGAGGCTCTTTCTGTGGTGTCCATGCATGTCTCAGTCATATGGCTTGGTGATGTGTCTGCTTTCATAACTAATAATTACTCTGTCAAATAGCCACAATCACCTGCAGCAAGTTATGCAAACCTTATGTGAACACTTGTATGATTCTGGCCACTGTTGCATAAACTACTGTGGAAAGCAGTCTACTTTTGTCTGTGCACCAAATTATCTTGGTTGTAGAAGACCCTGTAAAGCAGAGGTGGCAAACCTTTGGCTCGCTGGATTTTTTTTTTTTTTTGGACTATAATTCCCATAGTCCTTTATTAGTGGGAGTATAGGCCAAGAGTTGATCCTGGGAGTAGTAGCCCCACAAAATATGAAACATCAAATGTTACTAGAGGAGGTTTGTCTGTGCTGCTCGGGTGGTTATGTTGAGGACCAACCCTTTAGACACAGGATGATTCGCATTGCCACTAAAGAGCACAGCTGCCATCAGCTTCTGGAAGCTCGGGCATCATCTCCAGCATCAGCATCTCAGTGTTCTGGCAAGTCCTGACTGATGCTGGATTTCTTGTTGGAACATTTTCATGCCAAACACACTTCTGTACACACACTGCTGTCATCAAGATACCAGATGTATTTCCTGTTTTTTGAGAAAGATGTTGAGAGCATTGCCAGGCAAACTCAAAAAGCAAGAGAAAGAAAAATTAGGCTAAAGCAGTGAAATGCAAGAGGCAAAACCTCTGCTTCGACTAAATACTCATAGCTTTACAAATGGCAAATGGACTCCCCCCCCCCCCGGTAAAACTACCCAAACACAGAGTGGGATATGGGGAGATTGAGGAAAAACCAACATTTTCATAAGTACAAAAGAGGAGAAATATCCTGAAAGAAGACATGGCTGGCTAACTGGAGCCGTTAACAGACACTGCAGTGTAATATTTTGTTGTGAATGCTCGTTGTATAGACACATCTCCCCCAACCTGACCCACTTCTGATCTTTTGGATTTTGACTCTTATCTGGTATGGCCAATTGTCACAGATGCTGGGGAGACACAGTTGGGAAAGCTGCATGGTATTGTAAATAAGATTTTAGTTGCTAGCTTGAAAAGGTAAAAGTCGCCCTTGCTTGAAAGCCAGTCGTATCTGGGTCTAGGGCACGGATCCCCAAACTTTTAAAGCCATGGGCCAGTTCATACTCCATCAGACTGTTAAGGGGCCGGACTGGTGGTTCTCCCACCGCCACCACTGGAGTCCACCCTGAGTCCACCCCACTCCCACCCCCACCACTGTGGGGAGGCTACCGCGGCCTGAGGTGACTGGAGGCAGGCAAGGCTGCCAGCAGACAAGGCCAGGCTGGGCTCCCTGCCTGCCACCTATGCTTCCACCACCCCACGGAGGCTTCTCTGGGGTGGCAGAAGCAGAGGAGACTGGAGGCGGGCAAGGGCGCGGCAGACAAGGCTGGCCTAGCCCCCATGCTTCCGGAACCACCATCACACATGCCTGGCTTGCTTGCCCAGGGACTAGGGAGGGAGGGGACAAGGATTGAGGCGGTACCCAGGGACAAAGGAGGGAGGGGACACATATTGAGGTGGCACCCATGGGTCCACCCACAGCTGCAGCGAGGCCACAGGTTGGATGATTTGATGTCACAGGCCAGATCCAGCTGTAGTTTGGGGACCCCTGCTCTAGGGGATGGTGCTCATCTGCGTTTACAGCCAAAATACCAGTGGTGTCTGCATTTGCAGACGTTTCTGTAGTCATGTGGCTGGCATGACAAGATGCCAGAGAGTATGGAATGCTGTTACCTTTCCCATACCTATTTATCTACTTGCAATTTCTTGCCTTTGAACTGCTATGTTGGTAGGAGCTGGGGCAGACAACAGGTGCTTACTGTGATGCTTAGCACTCAGATCTTGAACTGCTGATCTGTCAACCTTCACATTCACTATCTTTTAACCACCAAGCCACTGCAGTTCTCTTGCTAGCTTGAAAAGGGTGGTGTAAATGCCATTAAAATGGGTACTGAGGAAAGGGCAGTGGGGAGACCTTTTGCACATAGAGCCTAAATCTACAAGCAAACTAACAACAGCATTCTTTTGGTGATAGAAAGAATATAGAGCCTGGAAAACCTTTTTGGCTACAACTCTCAGAATTGCAGTCCAAGAAAAATAAGTTTGCCAAACTGTGCAATTATGGTGCTTCGACTCGTTTTGGCGGACTCTGTTCATGGGAGAGTGATTATGCTGATTGTTTGCTTAAAGGTTTGAAGAGTTCTTCTCAGGAAAAGTCATTAATTATTTCAGAAGTTTCCCGTCATGCAGGGTGCGAAATTCCATTAAGCCTCTCAAAAGTGTCCTCATGTAGTGTTCAAAAGAACATAAGAGCTGTGCTGGAACAAACATAAAAAACTGTCCCTTCTAGCATTCTCTCCCTGCAGCAGCCTGTGGGAATTTCACAAACAACATAAAAGGCCAATGAAACCTGCTGTTTTTGTTCAATTGCAAGCAGTGGTGGGATGTGAAATTTTAACTACCCCACAGTGATGTCATCACAGTGTGGGTGGAGCTAGCGTCATTATGCCATGATGCCAGTTATGGCCATTCCTAGACCAGGACTGCTTGTTCATGGTCACACATGCCTTGGTCACCTCCAGACTTGATTATTGTAATGCGCTCTACATGGGGCTGCCCTTGGTGACCATTCGGAGGCTTCAGCTGGTCCAGAACGCAGCTGCACGAGTAGTGTTGGGATGCGGTCGTTATGCCCGTGCCTCACCACTGCTGAGGGAGCTGCACTGGCTCCCAGTTTGCCTCCGGGTGCAATTCAAGGTGCTGGTTATTACCTTTAAAGCCCTTTATGGTAGTGGTCCAGGTTACTTGAGAGACCGCATCGTCCCAAGGACATCTACCCAGCCCACCAGAGCGGACGGGAGAGGTTATCTGGTTGTGCCATCAGCCAGAGAGGCGCATCTCTCTGGCACTAGAAGGAGGGCCTTCTTGGTGTCCGCTCCGGCCCTGTGGAACCTCCTCCGGATAGAGCTACACCTGCAGATGGAGTTGCTGTCCTTTAGGAAAGGAGTGAAAACCTGGCTGGCAGGTCTGGTCTCGGGAGTGGATGGTTCAGTTTCCCCAGCCAGTTGGGTGGTTTGACCCCCAGGACGTCCAAGTTATAATACCTAGCTTTTAATTAAGATTTTAAGCTTTTTAAAGTTTTTAATTTTTTAAGTGTTTATAAAATTGTTGGAAATCGCCCTGGGTTCCTTCGGGGAGGAGGGTGATAAACAAATATACCCATGCACCCAAACACCCACCCACCTACCTCAAACACAAATCAACCCACCCACCCCAAACACAACCCCGTCACCTGTTAGTATAAGTGCCTGGGCAGCACCATGTTGCAAGATGGATATGGTCGTCGTACCGGTTCTCTAGGATAATATGCCTTAATGTAAATGTAAAACAGCTGTACCTCCTTAAGGGTTCTCCAATTGGAACAGCAATTGGAGCAGCACAGGTGTAGCTTATTGATGAGTTAACTCCAAGACTTTGCTTAAAAACCCCAAGCCAGGCTGCCAGGCCTGCCGGCCGCCAGGCCTTTTTAGGAACTGTGGTAGTACAGTCAAACCTCGCATAAAGAGTGACTTGCTTAAAGAGTAACTCGCTTAAAGAGCAGAATTTTCTCTGAATGTTCACTTCGCTTAACAAATAAAACCAACCTAAAACTCGCTTAACAAATAAATCGGGGTTCACCATCTTCCCCACAATTGGTCATTTACAATGGTGTTTCGCTTAAAGAGCAAACTCGCTTAAAGAGATATCCTGTGGAATGCATTATGCCCTTTAAGCGAGGTACAACTGTACGTCAATATAGGTAAAGGTATTAAATAAACATTAAAATACACACAGACACACCACATCCAAAGGTGAGTCACTTAACCTGGGGAGCAGGCTATAGGGAGCTTCAGGCTAGCAGCTTCTCTTCCTCCTTCCCGCTTGGGAGGACAGCAAGGAGGCCATGCATATGTGCCAAGCACTGTAGGCGTGCGTGCACATCAAGTGCTTGGTGCGCATGCGTAGTGGGGGAACCAGTGCAAAGGTAAGCCCTGAAGGTGGGGGGGGGGTTCCCCCAAAAAAGCTGCTACCGGTTCTCTGGGACACTGGAAAACGTTACTACTGTCCTGAATTTACCCCAGTACATTGATGGCGAACCTATGGTTTAAGATCCTTCTGAAAGTGTTTCTGAAATGTCTTTTATGATGTTTTAATTTTGAAATTGAGATGGGGGATTTCTTGAAATGTATGTGATACTTTGATATGTTCTAATATGTGATATTTTGTGATCTATGTTGTTAGCCGCTCTGAGTCGCTTTGGCGAATAGAGCGGCATACAAATCCAAAATACAAATACAAATGGCACGCATGCCAGAGGTGGCACTCAGAGCCCTCTCTGTGGGCACCTATGCAGTCACCCCAGCACAGAGTTCACCCCGCCCCTCTGCCCAGCAGCCTAATGGGAGTGTTTCCTTCCTCCCTTGTTGCTGTGTTGGCACTTTGCGATAAATAAATGGGTTTTGGGTTGCAGTTTGGGCGCTCACTCTCTAAAAGGTTCACCATCACTGCCCTAGTATCATTGATACTTCGTTTGTGTATTTTTATTTTGTGTCCCGATCAAACTTTGGACTGCCAAAATGAAGCCACTTTCTTGGCTTTGTCATTGGGCAAACAAACCTAAGTCCTCATCGTTACATGTCTCTGGCAGTAATCGGCAGACCAGTAAATGAGCCGGATTGGCAGCTCCCACTTGAGCATGTGGGTCTAGCATTTAGGGGCTCCATCCTCAACCTATCCTGGGTCCTCCTAGTGATGCAGGGGAGGTTGAGTTCCTCAGCCTTATCCTCCTTTAATGTCATTCCTTGTTCATTGAACTCCTTCCTCCATCTTCTAATTTGGTTTTTCTCTTGTGTACCATCAATAATGTTTCTTCTTGAATTATGAGTAGGAAGGGAAAAGCCAAGAGCTAGTGAAACTTGACTTTCCACGTATCATCAAGGCTGTATTATCTTCATTTGTTTCCATCTTCAGCTTCTTCAGCTCTTAATCTTTAATCAGTGAACACAGATAACGGGGAATTTAAACATATGTTTACATAATCTTTCAGATAACTATACTGTGCTGGTTTCAGGGACTTTTTGCAAGCTGGGACTTAGAATTCAGCCATGAATTTTTGTAGGTTTTTGCCTTTGTATGCTTGGTGGGGAAAAGGCCAAATAAGCAAAACAGGTACAGTAAAACCTCGGGTTATGATGGAGGTCTGTTCCAATCGCCTCCATCGTAACATGAAAAAATCATAACCCAAAGCATCCATAGGGATGCATTGAGAATTTAAAAAATGGTTGTGGCCTCAGTCTGTTGGCTCATCTGACCCCCTCCCTCTGTGTGTGTGTCTTGTTTAAATTCTTTTAATTTTTGTAATTTTTTAATCCTGACTTTTGTATTATGTTTTATTGTTTTAAGTGTTTTTAAAGTTTGTTAGCTGCCCTGGGTCTTTGTGAGAAGGGCAGCATAAAAGTATGATTAAATAAAATAACTAAATAAATGGATTGTTGCCACAACAAAAAATCCATTAAACATTCGTAACCCGGGACAGCATTTCCATAGGATTTGCCATCATAAAGTGTGGCAAATGTTACCCAAAGCAGTTGTAACCTGAGTTTTTACTGTACTTGATCCTAACCTTTCCCCATTCTGTCCTAGGCCCCTAAGCAGATCTTCTATATTATAGGGTTGTAGAAATGAACTCTCGAGACTGCAGTGGCTCAAGTGGCTAAGAAGCTGACTGGAAGGTGGGAGGTCAGCAGTTCGACTCCCAAGTACTGCAGGACAGAATGAGCTCCCGTCTTTGTCCCAGCTCCTGCCAACCTTGCAGTTCAAAAACGAGAAATTGCAAGTACTCTAGATAAATAGGGACCACTTCAGTGGGAAATTAAACAGCGTTCCATGCGCTCCGGTGTCTAGTCATGCCTGTCACATGACCACGGAAACATCTGCAGAAGCAGACAGCGCTGGCTCTTCAGCTTTGAAACAGAAATGAGCACTGAACCCTAGAGTCAGATACGATTGGCTTTCAAGCGAGGGAAACCTATAAATGAACTAAGGGTTTTTTAAAGAGTTCTAGACATCATTTGTTACTTTGCTTGCCTGCTTGCTTGCTTCTGGAAAACACATCTCAGAATTAGATATTTTTCACCAATATCTTACCTGTGAAGGACATTGCAATTTTCACACTATAATTGGAACCATTGTCCACCTGAGTAAAAAGCACAAGAAGAAACCCCCAAGCTTTCAGAAAATGGAACAGTTGAAAACTAGAATTGTAGCATCATTGAATAATAACCTTAAGTATAAGGTGAGAGAAAGAAAGAGAACATACTTCATTTGCTTCTATGGGAGTTGTAAAATGGAAACTAGTCCCTGGCTATAACAATATAGTTGGCAAGATTTTGCCACAGTTTATCTAGATCACTGGTGTTGTAAGCTACCCAAATGTCGTAATAACCTCATTTCTTCATAATTCTCAAATGATGTCAGTGATTGGCAGCCTGTCTTGCAAAATGTCACCCAGACTTTCAGTAAATAACAGTGAAGCATCCTAAATGCATAAGGAAGGAAGTCTACTTCCTTGCTTGGCTGTTTTGTCTAACTTTTGGAGTGTGTGCGTGCGTGCATGCATACACGTGCACATGCATACATGTAGATACCCAGTGTGGTGCAATAATGGATAGAGTAATGGACTAAGATTCAGGCGTCCTGGGTTCAAATCTCAATTTTACCATGGAAACTCACTGGGGATGTGGAACTGATAAAACCACTCCTAAAATATCTCACTTACCTCAAATGTCCTGTTACAGTCCCTATAAGTCAGCTTCAACTGGAAGGAAAACAACAATAACAACAATGTATAGATAATTGGTATTGAAACACTTTGGTCTGAATTACAGAAATTGTATATACAGTATTTGCAAAATGTTAGTTGTTCGTTTTCATGTCAGAGATTACTCTGGGTTGAAAGGAGTTCTGCAGGGCATGCCCGAATGAGGCTCCTTTCATGTCCCTCATTGTGCAGCTCTCAGGAATTGAACCTGTCTTTCCAGTCTCCAAACCTAGCACCTTAACCGCTAAGCCAGCATGGGAGCTGTTAAAAATGTTAGTGAGTGCATAAGACTGAACTGAATTGGATTGCTTGCTGAAGGCAGGCTTTGTCCTAGAAATGGAGTTATGGTTGAGAAATGGCTCTATATTTTCACGAGGATAGCAGCATACTGTATAGCATGTCAGAATACAAACTCAGTATTGCTTATAAGTGTTTGGTTCTGTGGATTCTAATAAATAATTATATATCTATATACTAGCAGGTGGATTCTGACGTATGGTGATCTTTGCAGGGTTTTCTAATTATAGAGGATACAGAAGTGGTTTACCAGTCCCTCCTTCTAGGGGCTTTCTGGGATTCTGCAGCTTGCCCAAGGCTATATAGGCCATCAGTCACAAATACTTTGAGTGTTCTTATCCAGAACTTCTCCTAGTAGGCATAGTGGGGTTTTATAGAGGTTCTTGGAAGGATTGTTACCACAGGACTACAAGTGAGGCCACTTTCCCCCAAACAAGTTGCCTCCCAGATGTTTCGGACTGCCCTTTCCAGCATTCCCACCTGGTATGACAAGTGGCTTTGCTGTCTTGGAATTGCGGGAACTGGAGTCCAACAACCTTTGAAAGTTATTCAAGTCAGGTAGTAGCTATTTTGTGGTACAGAATTCCATAAATGAGTCGTGCATTGTGGGAGGAGGTAGTTTCTTTTGTCTGTTCTGAATCGCACCACAAACACTCTCCTTTGATAATTCCATACTGTAGTAATTTACAAGAAAAGAAAAAGGATCCTCTATCTACCAAGCTAAATTAGCAGAGTTAACAATCAGTTGTGATCAAAACTTAAAATGCAAAGGAACAACATAAGAAAATGAGGACTAGAAACAAGTTAGTGCATTAATTTACCATGCAAGCAAAATGCTATTCACCTGTTGCAATGAAGATTTTTACCTTATATGAAGCGAGAAATGTTTGATGTTCAAGCACTAGAAATCATATTGCAAATATTTGCTGAGAACTGGAGTGCACCAAAGACTTTCAGAAAAAGATTTTGCGGATCATGAGAAGCCATGAGTTGTGAAAGAAGTGGGAGTGCCACAACACTTGATTGTCCAGATGCACAACTTGTATTTTTGGATAAGGAGCTATTGTTAGGGCAGAATATGGGGAAGCAAAGGTGTCAACAAGGGTGCATTTTATCATTTTATTTGTTCAGTCTGTGTACAGAATATATCATATGGAAAGCCAGACTAGATTCAGATGAAGGAGGAGTGAAAATTGGAGGAATAAACATCAGTAATTTAAGATATGCAAATAACAATGCAGATGACACAATCTTGCTGAATGAAAATGTCAATTACTGTACAGTACTTGAATAAAGTAAGAATGTGTCAAAGAAAAATTGCAGTTGAACATCAAGAAGACTAAATCATGACTACAGAAGAACTCCATAACTTTAAAGTTGGCTATGAATAAAGTGAAAATTTTAAAATATTTTGAATACTTTGGTTCAATCATCATACCAAGTGGACACTGTAGCCAACAAAAGCAGAAGAAAACTGAGCAGATATGAAGGAAGCAGAGGATAATCAAGTGTAAGAATATTTCATTGAAGTTGAAGGCCAAGATCATTTACATCTGTGGTTTCCAACATGGGGTAAATGCTCCACGGGGTGGGTAGGTGTCAGTTTTATTTTTAAGTGGGGCAATTTGAGAATGAGTTATTAACAGTGAATGCCCTTTTAGGCTTCCTCCACATGAATAAGAGATCAATAAGAATTACATGTCATGGTGTGTGTGTGCGTGTGCGTGTGCATGTGTGTGTGTAGATTAGATCAAGCCAGAACTTTCTTTGGAAGGAAAAATGAAGAAATTGAGGTTGTCAAACTTTGGGCACATTGTAAAAAGATAAGACTCATTGGAAAAGACAATAATGCTAGAAGAGTTGAAGGCAGAGCGAAAAGAGGAAAACCACATACCAGATAGGTTGACTCCATTAAGGAAACCACAGCCTTGAATTTGCAAGAGCTGAGTAGGGCTATTGTGGACATTACATTTTGGAGGTCACTCATTCACAGGGTTGCCAAAGGTCAGAGACAACTTCATGGGACATTAACAACAATATCAGAAACAAGGCCTTGCATTTGGTTGTGGTAGCTACAAGAAAGTTCAACATTTGAGTACAGTACATGAAAGGGAGTTTTGGCAGTTGAGCCTGGGAAATAATGAAAGATTGAGAAACCCTGCAAAGTATGAAGATTTTTATGAGGTGTTTCTTACACGTTGGGGAGGAGTTACAGTTTATTAAGGCCTTTCAACTTTGTATGGCTGTTGAACCCGACGATCTTCTGTTTGTTTTTCGCCTCAAACAGCTTGACTGATGAAGGGTTGCTGCAAATCAGAGGAAATTGGGTTACACACCTTTCTTCATACTAAGACATATCGTTGCTTGATTCTCAGAAGTTCCTCCTACATGGATGATTCTGGGCATATATAAGACAGTGATGGCAAACCTATGACATGCCTGCCAGAGGTAGCACTCAGAGCCTTCTCTGTGGGCACCCATGCAGTCACCCAAGCACAGAGTTCACCCACCCCTCTGCCCAGCAGCCCAATGGGAGCACTCCCTCCTTCCCCCCAGAACAGAGTTCACCCGCCCCTCTGCCCAGCAGCCCAGTGGGAACACTTCCTCCCCCCCCCCCAGAACAGAGTTCATCCTGCCCCTCTGCCCAGCAGCCCAATGGGAGCGTTTCCTTCCTCCCCTTGTTGCTATGTTGGCACTTTGCAATAAATAAATGGATTTTGGGCTGCAGTTTGGGCACTCGGTCTCTAAAAGGTTCACCACCACTGATATAAGAGCTCAGAGTA
Organism: Furcifer pardalis; assembly: GCA_030440675.1. Classification (NCBI taxonomy): domain Eukaryota; kingdom Metazoa; phylum Chordata; class Lepidosauria; order Squamata; family Chamaeleonidae; genus Furcifer; species Furcifer pardalis. The sequence goes on along the minus strand of CP126896.1, from coordinate 101,534,608 downwards.
ATCCTTGCATATTGGCTTTAGCAAGGCTGGGAAAGGATTGTCCATTTCACACTAGCTGTGTTTATATATTTTTGTATTGAATTTTTCCTGACTTTTGGGGCATATACAAGAAGAATCAGAGGAAGTTGCCACGATTACCTGATTAGATTGTTTGTACATCGGTCACATGTCTGATCGGACATGACTGATCTGGCCTATGCTTGGCTCATTGTCAATATCGCTGGCAATTTCTGCGACTTCTCTCAATATCCAACAAGATTTGGGTCACTAAAACTAGACTTTTGTGATGCATTCTCTTGTTTCTTGTAGATTCTGTTTTCCCTCAGGTGAGTTGTCAGGGCTAGTTCTACCATTAAGCAGAATAAAGTGGCTGCCTCAAGTCCATTAGCTTTCACACAAGTGTCCCAATGGGGTGTTGACTGCCAACCAATGACAAGAATTCTAAAGCATCCGAGTCAGAAGGCATCAGGGTTGAATAAAGACTGAGTTACACCAAAGCAAACTGTTTATTAAATGCCAATGTATGTACGTGGACATTTGCAAACAACTTACTTTTGAAAGGACCATTGTGCTGCTGAATAAATGGCTTTGTGGTTTTAGCCAAAAATAGTTGAGGATTGCCTAAAGGAATAGTATATACATCTTTTCCACGTCTGAGTTAAATAAATCTCTGGACTGAGAACATTTGTTAGGCTGATTGTTTTTATTGAGGCTCTTGTTGGGAAGACATCTTTTTGTAAGTTCTGGAACTATGGAGTTCACTTAATTATTAAGAGCCTTTGACCAAGTTTATAGCTGGTAAAAAAAATGAGTTACCATTCTGGAAAAATATTTTTTGGACTACCATTCCCAGTATCCACCTTCTGTGTGGTAGTTGTGAGTATCTAAATAGCAGGGTAGGATAAGTAATCTTGATGAAAGTTCTTCCTCCTATAATGTTCTGTGTGCAAATACAGTAACAGGTTCTCTTCTGAAACCTAATGACAAGAGGTGGATTAATCAATGGGTAGCAAAATCCAAGCTGCCGGATTGTTTATGGTTCTGAGTACTGTACATTGTTCTGTTTCTTCCAACAAAAAAGCTGGAGATGTATTGGGAGACCAATAGATATGTTGTATGTACATTAAAAGTATTAATAGGTCCTTTGAAGTTAGCAAGATATTTAAATAGTAGCTTTACCAATTCCACATGCCCCAATGAGTTTGCATAGCTGAGGCAGGGATTTGAACCCAGATTTTGTGAGTCCTATCTGTCACTGTATCTACTGCACCACACCTTCTAGGACAGTACTGGCAAACCTATGGCATGCATGCCAGAGGAGGCACTCAGAGCCTTCTCTGTGGGCACAGGCACCGTCACCCCAGCACAGAGTTCGTCAGAGTTTGTTACTAGAAAACCAAAGGGATGCAGAGCCGGGCTGCTCCCCTCCTCCTCCCTATGTGCACCTGAGGACATTTCTCACATCACCCGCCCCTCTGCCCAGCAGCCCAATGGGAGTGCTTCCTCCCTCCCCTGTCTGGGGTAAGGTGGGTACCACACATGCGGTTTGAGGGTGCAGTGCAAACGGTAGCCTGTTGAGTCTGTGGCAAAGGTAATTATTCAAAAGCATGCCAAATGCAAACTTTTACCTTTCAATAAAAAGTTGTTTGTATCTTCAAAAGCTCTACTATTGTGTTTTTCTTTTAAGACAAAAGATGTTAATGGATAGGTTGTTTTTTGTAAACTAAAACTTCAGTATTCAGGTTAAATTGTCATGTTGGCACTTTGCGATAAATTAGTGGGGTTCCAGTTTGGGCACTTGATTTTAATGGTCTTTATAGTAGAATTTTTGACAGGGACTGCAGTGGCTTAGTGGTTAAGATGCTGAACTTGATGACAGGAAGGACAGCCTGGCAGCAGTTTGAGACCTAAATACTGCACGATGGAGTGAGCTCCCATCTCTGTCCCAGGTCCTGCCAAACTCGCAGCTCAAACGCAAGAAATTGCAAGTAGATAAATAAAAAATCAGTGAGAAGGTAAACAGTGTTCTGTGTTTAGTCATGCCTGCCACATGTCCACAGAAACATCTACAAACGCAGACAGCACTGGCTGTTTGGCTGTAAACAGAGATGAGCACTGAACCCTAGAGTCAGATACAACTGGGTTTTGAGCAAGGGTGACCTTTACCTACAGTAGAGTTTGCTTACTTGATTTTTTTACTTTTTGATTAAATGGGTTTATTTCTTTTTATTTTTTATGACGTTTGTAAGGTACATTGAGCATTATTTTTAGTGGATAAGTTGTGTCTTCCTCTTCTTTAATTCCTGTTTCACCACTTCAGGTGTTGAGAGAGATACACAGTTCTTGTTTTTGCACTTCTTGCGGCCTTCACTGGTATTATTTGATGTTGTAATGTGTATTTTATGTTATCTCTCCACATTCCTCTGGGTCTGCCTCATGGTCTTTGTTCTTCTCTTCTTTTCACATGTGGTTTGTACCATATGGAGTTCCAAGACATTATCTCCAAATTGGCAGATCACTTAGTTTGTTGTCTCTGTTGTTGTTTTTGTTGTTGTTATTGTTATTGTTGTTGTTCAGTCGCATAGTAAATTACGACCCTTTGTGACCCTATGGACCATTGTCCTCCAGGCACCTCCGTCCTCCACCATCTTCCTCAGCCCGCCCAGCTCTGTGTCCACTGCATCCACAATACCATCTAGCCATCTCATTTTTGGCCGCCCCCTTCTTCTTTTGCCCTCTACCTTTCCCAGCATCAAAGCCTTCTCAAGTGAATCCTCTCTTCTCATTTGATGTCCAAAGTACATCTTCATCTTTACTATTTGACCTTCTAGGGAGCAGTCAGGGTTGATTTCTTCTAAGACCGACCTATTTGTTCTCCTCGCTGTCCAGGGGACTCTCAAAACTTTCCTCTAACACCACATCTCATAGGCATCTATTCTTCTATGCTCAGCTTTCCTAATGGTCCAGCTCTCACAACCATACATTGGCACCGGAAATACCATTGCTCTGACTATACAAATCTTTTATTTTCAATGTGATGTTTTCAATGTGACTTTTCACTATGTTCCCCAGGTTTCTCATAACTTGCCTCCCCAGAATCAGTTTCCTTCTTATTTCATGGTTGCAATCACCATCTGCAGTGATCTTGGATCCTAGGAAAGTAAAATCTGTCAGTGCTTCTACTTCTTCCCCATCTATTCTCCAGGGACTGATAGGGCCTATTGCCATTATCTTGGTTTTCTTGATATTGAGTCTCAAGCCAGCTTTTGCACTTTCTTCTTTCAACCTAATCAGGAGCTTCTTTAGGTCTTCCTCACTTTCTGCCATTAGGGTGGTATCATCTGTGTATCTCAAGTTGTTGATGTTTCTCCCAGCAATTTTGATCCCAAATTCTGATTCCTCCATCCCTGCATTGTGCATTATGTGCTCTGTGTATAAGTTGAATAAGCAGGGTAATAAAACGCAGCCTTGTCTTACTCCTTTTCCTATTCCAAACCACTCTGTCCTTCTGTATTCTGTCCTAACTGTTGCTTCTTGACTTTTGTATAGATTTCTCATGAGGCATATAGGGTGTTCTGGTATTCCCATCTCTTTAATTACTTGCCATATTTTAAAATTGGTCCTAGTTCAATTCTTTCCCTAGGTAGGGTAAATGTAATAAACAAATAAATAAAGGGTCCATTTTAAATACTGTATTGCGATCCTATATATTATTGTGAACAAACAGGTCTCATAGAGCTCTGTGTGGGCTTACAGTCATATTGGGGTGTAGAGGGTACAAGATTATCGCCTGACTTTCTTGGAAGCACTGGGATTTCCAAGTTTGGCAGAAGAGGAAGTCTTCAAGCTGTAGAATTATGAACTGATTTCATTAAAATGGCAGCACATGAATCATGTCTTTCATGTTCCTCCACATGGGAGTTCTTTTTTTTTTTTTAAGGAATTTTCATGCAGAAGTATTGAAATTTACTGGTTTCTTATCTTACCTATCTATCTTTACTGATCATTGGGGATTTTTTATATTGTGTCAGAAGCACACAAAGGTGCTTCCTGAATTGAAAAGATTTTTGCTGGAGAAACTCTGTTCAGGGGATCCCCGAATTAGGCTCCTTTCATGTCCCCAAGATCCAGTGGTGGGCTAAAAAATTTTTTACTGCCACACTGTGGGTGTGGTATGGTGGGCGTGGCCAGGGGAAAGCCCTCCATTGCACCCAAATTAGGACTACTGTACTTTATTTCAAAACTTAGATGGGCCAGGCCAGCCAGAATTTCTGCTACTAGTTCTGGCAAACTGGTGTGAACCTGCTGATGCCCACCAGTGCCAAGATCTTTTCCCACGGAAGCAGTCCCTATTTATTTACTTGCAATTTCTTGCTTTCGAACTGTTAGGTTGGCAGGAGCAGGGACACAGATGGGAGCTCATTCCATCATGCAGAACTCTGATCTTGAACTGCTGACTTGCCGGCCTTCCAGCTAACAAGGCGAGCTTCTTAACTACTGAGCCACCGCAATTCCTGGTTATATGTAGGGATAACCGGAAGTAATAAATGTGAATGCTTACTGATGCAGTATAATGGCTCACTTGCTTACCTATTACTCAGTTTATGTCCAAGGCCTTGTAGGTTTAAATCCTACGCTTTGATTTAGATAGAACTGCAGATTCTTAAGATTAAAATGGCAAATTGCTTTATGATAAACTAGTGGCACAAAATCGTTGTGGGAAAGTATCAAAAAGACGTTCTCTCTGACCTGATCAATGACATTCCTCCCACAAGAAGCATGCTGTTCTTAGCTTAAGCTAAACATAAAAAATGCTATCAAAGCAAGCTTATAATACTGTATGTGGTTTCCATGGTCCACCCTTCCAGTCTTATGTAGAAGATATGGAATGTAACTGCTCATTGGGATATCCCAGCTGTGCACCTTAAGCCTTGCTGAACTTTCATATTTCAAAATAACTATGGCTATTTAAAAATCCCCGAGTAACTTTTCAGCAGTAAAAATATAGCAGTTAGTTTTTAAAAGTGCTGCAGTGTTTTGTTTTGTTTTTTTGTTTTGTTTTTCTGATATACTGTACCTTTTAAGCAGTAACTTCCTTTGGAAGAGAATTAGTATTGGGTAAGCCCTGTGTTTTCTGAGACAGCTCACCAGTCCAAGAAGTGGAATGAAGGGAACACCCTTCTTCCTATTCCTGTTTTAATTAAAGGTTTTAAAAATGGGCAGGCTAGTTCCATCTGTTTTTAGCTCTTTGGGATCTTTTGCAAAGCTAATAGAACTTGACTGATCCTATAATGCGAAGCTATGCATATCCTAGAGATGTTTTGCATTGTAGGGGTCATGGATGGCAGCAATTTGGGAAATGGAGCAAGTGGATTCTAGTAGGTTCACTGGGGTGTGTGTGTGAAAAGCACAATAGCTCAAAGAATTATATTTGATGCCATCTTAGGGAAAAACACAAAATATTTCAAATTTTATTTTTCAGGGTGCAGCAGCAGGACTCTCGTATGTTGGTGGATATGTTCTCAACACATACAGAGCATATGATCCTTTCCTTCAAGACAAATATGCTCTCTTGCCAGCGGTCATCATCATTTGTGTTGCGGTCGTGATGTTCGTAATTGGGCTGGTTGGCTGTTGTGCCACCATCCGAGAATCCAAGGTTGGACTGGGAGTGGTAAGTGTTTCTATTTCTCATTAGTGATAGATCAATTCTGGAGAACCAATTTTATTTAGCCAAATAGCCTAAAATCAAAGCAAGAATGCTTTGCCCCAGTTCTCTTGGAAGAAGATGGATAGATAGAAGCGCAATCATTTGAAACAGTTAACTTTATTGAAATAATAGTCAGTAAATGACTCTGTAACAAACAGGACCCCCCCACACACACACACACACACACAAGCAGGAGGAGTACCTTGATCACAGGCAAGACTGATGTTTATACAATTGAGATGGTACACGTAGTAATTTTCACAAAAATAACACAATGCTTGAGACATGTGCAAAACAGAATGGGTCTATCCTGGAGACCGGTACAAAACGGATGGTTTCCAGTTTTCAGAGGAACAAGTGTAAAGCAGATTGATTGAGCTTGGTCATCTGAGCGTCGTCATCAAAGAAGGTTAAGCTGCATAATGGGCGTAAGTCTTTGCTGAAGGAAATATGAAGCTCATGACAAAGCAGCTGTGTAACTTTGGACAGGACAGAGGACAATAGATGATCCCCTGACCAATATTTCATATCTAACTGCTTTCTTTAAGCTACTTGTAGTGACTGTGAAATTGACTAGGGTTTATCAGTGTTTAGAACAGGAGTTCTCAACCTTTTTAAGCCAGGGGCCAGGTCATGCTGCCTCACACAGCTACACGGGTCGGACAGCCATTTTGCCTTTCCTCCACCATATGGCAATTCCTGGTGTTTTTTTAACCATAATCCACATTCTTCTCTTTGAAGAGAGAGTGTTGTCTTGACTATTGCTCCCAAGTACAGTATCTGCCAATTGTGTTTTCCCTAGAAAATGAAATAGAATAGATATAAAATACAGGTTGTTCCCAGCAGGAGTGAAGGTGGGCAGGCTCTGTTCCCAATCATTCCAGAGTGCAAGACACGTAAATGGATCAAGTTACAAGAAGCTGGATTTCTGTTTAATATTAAGAAAAAACTTCCTTGATATTAGAGCAGTAGAACAACGGGAACCAATTACCTTGGGAGGTGATGAGTGCCACAACATCTGTCTGTCAGATATACTTTAACTTGTATTTCTGCCTTGAGAAGGAGGTTGGATGAAAATAGGACCCTTTCATCTCAATTATTCTATGATTTATGAATATCAGCAGCAATTTTAGAACATTAAAGTCTTCTTTTGCACCCATCCTATGTCTCCCTAAGGGCTTCCCAGGTCAAAAAGGATCCCAGGGGACAGAGGGGTTGGAATAAGAAATTTTTATGAGCAATAAAACATTGAGACTGATTATTACATTAGCTTGCACAGGTGTAAATTTATAGACTAGATTCTGGACATTGTACAGTATTGTACTCAGTGATGGGATGCAACAGGTTCACACCAGTTTGCCAGAACCGGTACTAACGGCCCAGCGTCCCAGAGAACCGGTAGCAGTTTTTTTGGGGAACCACCTTCGGGGCTTACCTTTTCACTGCACATGCACGCCAACCACTTGGTGTGCATGCATGCCTACAGTGCTTGGCGCATATGCACAGCCTCCTTGCTGTCCTCTCAAGTGGGGAGGAGGAAGAGAAGCTGCTAGCCTGAAGCTCCCTATAGCCTGCTCCCCAGGGTAAGTGACACCTTTGGATGTGGTGTGTCTGTGTGTATTTTAATGTGTATTTAATACCTTTACCTATATTGACGTACTACCACACTTCCTAAAAAGGCCTGGTGGCTGGCAGGCCTGGCTTCCTGGCTTGGGGTTTTTAAGCAAAGTCTTGGAGTTACCTCATCAATAAGCTACACCTGTGCTGTTCCAATTGCTGTTCCAATTGGAGAACCCTTATGGAGGTGCAGCTGTATTACATTTACATTAAGGCATATTATCCTAGAGAACTGGTACGATGATCATATCCATCTTGAAACATGGTGCTGCCCAGGCACTTATACTAACAGGTGATGGGTTTGTGTTTGGGGTGGGTTGATTTGTGTTTGGGGTGGGTGGGTGTATTTTAATGTAATTTTTATTTAATTTATTTAATTTATTTACGGGTTTGTGTTGTGGGTGGGTAGGTGGGTGTGTGTGCGTGTGTGCGTGCTTATTTTTGTTTGTTTTATTTATTTATTTTTCTTTGCCCCCACCCATGAAGTCATGATGTCATGGCATTGGCCACACCCACTATGTCCATGACGTCACAGTGTGGTAGTAAAATTTTTATCATCCCGTCACTGATTGTACTGTATTCTACTCTATAATGGGGTATTCAGAGGAGAAGATCACACATTCCACTCACCAATGTTCTCTTGAATGCCTCCAGAGATGGAGCATCCACTACCTCTAGAGTCATGGTTCTCAACATGGGGCACACGCCCTACAGGGGGGCAATTTGATTTTTAAGGGGGACAATTCAAGAATGAGTTATTAACAGTGAATGTGCTTTTAAGCTTCCTCCATGTGAATAGGAGTTCACTTTTTGAATAATAATTATATGTCATGTTGGGGGCATCATGATTTTAGAGATGTTTATCTGGGGCATGGCCAAAAATAAGGTTGGAAATCATTATTTTAAAGGTAATTGGTTTGCTTATCATACAGTTTTTTCCTGACATGCTACCTATTGAGATGTGGCTGCCAAATTCTACGTTAATGTTTTTGTTTCTCTTTCCATCAGTTCCTGGTCATTATTTTGGCAATCTTCATTGCAGAGGTGGCAGCCTTCGTCCTTGGATTTATTTATCGAGAAAAGGTAGGGGGGAAATATGCATAGTTACTCTGAGCCAATTATTCAGGGTGCCAATTATTCATATTCTGGCTCTGAATATTGCTGTTCATCTTCGCTTAATAGTGCACACAAAGGACTAATAGACACACAGCTGAATCAGGCAATGCATATCATCACAAGCTTTATTCAACCAACAAACATCCACTGACTCCCTGCCTTGAGCCATATTCTGCCGCCACCACTAAGAAGATCGCTCATTATTAAACCTATAGATAAAAATAGTAAACAACTCTCTCCTTCCAATCCATGCCAAAATAACAGCCCCCTTTGCCCAACAATTAAAATCTAGACACCTTGCTTGGCGCACTGCAATTAACCTACAGAATAACTGTTTCAGTATCTCAGATGCCTGGATATAACTCAGGCAACATCTATCTCCGATTCCCACTACCACATAGTCAAGAATCCCTGTGAGTGGCCAGCTGGATTTCCCCTTCCAAGATGGCAGTGGAGGATGCTGAACAGAGTGAGGGACTGGCTAGAGTAGATGTGGAGCCACTCTGTTCACATGGGGATGGAAGTCCTCTTCCCAGTGTGACTGTGGAGAAGAAGACCAAATCATGGACCACGTTATAGTTAAGCATCTCTTATGCGTGTTTAGAGGCACATTGGAGGATTTGCATAGTGCTACAGATAAAGCCCTTCAGTGGCTTTCAAACCTAGACATGGGACTCTAGTTAGGAACTTGAGATGGTCAATTTGTGCTCACTGTATATACAGTGGTACCTCACTTAAAGAGGACAATGTGTTCCATGGGATTGCTCTTTAAGTGAGTTTGGTCTTTAAGAGAAACACCATTGTAAGTGACCAATTGTGTCTTCTGGCGGGGGGTGGGGTGATTGCAAACCCTGATTTAATTGTTAAGTGAGTTTTTGGCTGGTTTTAGTTGTTAAGCAAGGTGACCATTGAGAGAAAATTCTGCTCTTTAAGCGAGTTAGTCTCTAAGCGAAACACTCTTAATTCGAGGTTTTACTGTATCAGCATTAATGTAGACAAGTGAAGTTCATCATACGATAAATAAATGAATAAATTAATAAGTAAATAAATAAATCAGGGTGCAAAATCCAACATGGGATTACTCCAACCCTATCACGACTGGAGTGAGACTATAAATGTTCACACTGTGCTTGGAGTGTAGGTGTGTCTAATGCCTTGCTGTACAAATGAATCAGAATCTGGTGTAGGCTAGATGACTCCAGAAGGACCATACCTGAATCTAATCAATCCAAAGACCTGCCCAACCAAGGGGACCAAATAATGTGCTCCTTTCTGTTCACTCCAAGGACTTAAGCACACAGTAGCTGCTAGGGATATGCTATTCAGAGTTTTTGGACTCCAATTCTAAACCTCTCATTTTTTGGGTTGCACCTGACAGGACCACACCTACAGACACATCCATTTCAGTCCAAAAACCAAAGGTTGGGAAACACTGGTGTAGAGCAAGGGTTTTCCTTTGGGCTGGCTGTGTCCGGCCCACTCAGCTGTCTGAGGGTGAGAACCCCTGACTAGAAGCCTCCATGGCCTTCTCTAGGTGAACAAAATGGACATACCGCTTGCCTGTAGTTCTGTCAGGTAGAAATTCCAGAATGGAGAATTCTGGGATTTGGACTCCAAAAAATTGTGAACGACATATTCCTAGGCTTGAAACATCAGGCTAATTTGTTTATAAAAAGCATTTTTATCCCAATTGCCAGCCAAAATATTTTCCCAAGTATCTTACAGAAGATCAATGGCAAACAAGTAGCCTCTTGTCTACCATTTTAAATCTAAGCAGGATAATAATATTAGCATGGTGACAGCCACTAATACATACATTCTCCTGATATACACATAGCACCATTTCTCTATTGGATGTCCCCATCTTTAAGTATCTTGGAAGATACAGTATCTTGGACTGTCTCAGCTTTTAAATTGGTTTTCATTATACCAAAGTTTTATTGAGTGAATGTAATAATTTTGATTAGCAGTTATGAGGCTGGTATAAAACCTGCATGGTTTTCCTTTATTACAGGTAAAAACTGACTTGCGTGAACCAATGCTACAAGCATTCCAGGCTTATGATGGGAAAACAGAGGAGTCTCATGTTGTAGATTATTTACAGCAGGAGGTAAGGAAACTATATAATCCATTTAGAATTTATATTGTTCAAAGGTTCTTCCTCTGGTTAATATATGTTGCAACAATTAGAAATACAGTATATGTTGGTTGCATATGTTATCCTTGATGCAGCTTTCCTCTCTGCTCTAATAAGGGAGGAAATATTGTGTATAGAATTTCCTAGGGGAAGAAATATGTAGGGATTGGTAAAAATGGAATGGGGCCAAAATTTAGCAGTGGATCACACATTTTACATAAAAGCTCCAGGATAATTCCAATCTGATGTTGAAAAGGACTTTAGGTAGCAGCAAGGTTTGGAAATAGTATGTTATATTTTAAAAGAACCCCATTAGTGCAGTGGTTAAACTGCTGTAGTACAGCCAAACTGTTCTGAGTTCGATCCTGATGAAAATCAAGATTGAATCAACCTTCCATCCTTCCAAGGTTGGTAAAATGTGTACCCAGAATGTTGTGGGGGGGAATGCTAATTAATTTGTGAACCACCCAGAGAGTGCACTTAGCGCTGTGGGGTGGGATAGAACTGTTATTGCTATTGCTTAGTGAGTTAATGTTAAAAATCAACAATTTTACAGTGAAAAATCAACAATTTTACAGTCGGTTGATGCATCTAAAAAATTACTGTATTAAAAGTAATGTTTTTTATGTTTTAAAATTTCTTTTGGAAGATGATTTTTAAAATATTGGATGCAGTCCTCTTTAATGCAAAAACATCAATTTTAATGCTCACTAGTAAAATCTAATGTGTTATTTCCAAGCTCTAGATCAGAGGTTTGCCTCCTGCTGCTTCCACCACTTCCAGTTGCATGTTTTCATATTTTTTTGGCTCATTTTTGCTGCGTTTTCCAGTGCATTTTTAGTGCTTCTGGTGGCAGTGGTGGCAGCGGCTCCAGGATCCTCACTGTGAGGCAGATTAATTGGCACCATGGGCCAGGTTTGGCCCGTGGACAGTAGGTTGCGAATCCATGCTCTAGATGGTAGATGATAGAAAAGAACCCTTCCTGAGACCCTGGAGAGCCCGTAGTCACTTAGCTAGAGGGCACAATCTGAAAAGACTGTTTCCTCCCATTCAAACCTGCAAGGGGTTTAGGGCCTGCAGGAGATATCCTTCTCATGTTTTATCATCTTCAGAGGTATCTGGTGGTTACTCAAGAGAGGGGCTTCTAAATGGCTATGCTCAGGATTGGGAATTCCATGCTAAGAGGGTTTCCCTTCCTGTTCTACTTCCAGTGGCAAGCAAATATATTTTTATATAAGCAGACTTTTGAGAATTACAAGCTTCCAGTTATAACATCCCAATGGCGGTGTGGTTCTCTTTCATTCAAAAATTAAATTATAGTTACAAGTGAAATTTAAATTATATTACTATTTTAATTGATTTCAAAGAACTTTAATGTTAATTGGCCTTCCAAAAATGAGATGGCTAGATGGTATTGTAGAGACAATGGGCACAGAACTGAGCGAGTTGAGGAGGATGGTGGAGGACAGAAGTGCCTAGTAGACAGTGGTCCATGGGGTCGCAAAGGGTCAGAATCGACTGTGTGACTGAACAACACCAACACCAACACCCCTATCATTGGTTTTAATTCTAGTTCAATTGTATTTTAAACTGGAATTGTTTTAAAATGCACTGTGTCTTTAGTGCTGAGTGGCTATAATACAATAATCAGAAAATTTTGAAATCAGTTGAAGTACTGGTTTGGTAGATTTGTATCTTGCTCTTCTGCCTGAGCAGGTTCCATAATGTAAAAAACAACAGCAATGTGCTGAATCAATTTGTTAGTTCCAGCTAAAATAGACTGGTTGGCCAGGATCATCTTGCATCACATGGGGAGTGTAATCATCTGTCCATGGTGTTCTTTGATCATCAGAAATTCGGAACACAGTTGTGCAAGAGGGTATCCCAGTTGGTTTCAGCAAGGGTAGATACTTTTCTGTGTGAGATCCAGAAAAGTCTCACAGTTCTGTAACATAACAAAGATAAGTTGGAGTTGCCCTTAGTTCTGATTGATAAACCTCATTTCAGTGAGTCTACTCTAGTTGTCTGGCCGGATGTCCCACTATGGTAATGGAGTAGAATGGGGGTGACAAACTATGCCCTTTGGGCCAGATCTCCCCCCCCCCCCGATGCCAATTTATCCAGCCCATGACATCCTTATCACTTCCAGGATCTGGTCCACGGGCCGTAGTTTGGGCACCCCTGGTTTAAGCAGAGAAAATGGCAACCTAAAAAATTATCTCATCCTGTTGCAAAACATCCTTCCAGAGGAAGGAACCACATGACTGGCCCATTAAACCACATAATTGGCCTGCTAAGCCACATGACTGGCCTGCAGTCTGAAAGGTTTGGGCACCCCTGGAGTAGACCATACAGCCAGGGACTCAATGCTGCGTTGGGCGGTGATAAATAACCTGACTCCCTAACCTAAAGGGGCCAACAGCTATGGGTGATTGAGCCCCTTTAAGTGAGGTTATGGTGGTCTCAGTGGAGGAAATGCCAGTGGAAATAATCATATTGGGCCTAATGGCAAAATGACCGGAGGAGAAACTCTGATTCCCAATGGTCGTGGAGATGAAAGAGGCCATGCCAGACGGACTGGCTGTGAAGGCGCACCTTGTCCATATCCTCAAGGCTGCGACAGTCCATTGCAGTGTTAAATCCTGCATGTCTCATTTCATATGTGCTGCAGGAGATGGCTCCATGATCAAAGTGTGGGTCACTTCATGGCAAACTGGGATCCACCTTAAACAAGTTCACTCCAATGGCATTTTTCCTACTTCACAAAAAATTGCATTCTCGGATACGAGTTGCAGCCGATGCTGACTCTAGTTGGCATTAATCTTTCATGTAGTCCAATCACTTCATACTATAATGGTAGATTTTACTCTAAATTTAATGATCTACTTAATAAAGATATACCGTACATACTCGAGTATAACCTGAGTTTTTTAGCCCCACGAGGGTCCCAAGACTGCACCAGATTGAGGTGTGCCAACAATTTAGTTAATTTTACCATATTTTCAAGTATTTCGATTATTGAAACTCGCTAGCAGCTGCTGCATTTCCCACCCTTGGCTTATACTTGAGTCAATCTATTTTCCTGGGTTTTCAGGTCAAAATTAGGTACCTCTGCTTATATTCGGGTCAGCTTATACTCGAGTATATACGGTAACCAACGTTTGTTTAGATTCTTTCCCTATTATATTTTTCCTTTTTCTATGAATGCTTTTATTATGCTGACCATCTTAATTAGATTCCTTTTTAAAAATTTGTTCAGTCGTTATTACGTTTTTCAGCTGCTCATTGGTGTGTAGGAATAAGACTACTGAAGATTTTAACAGGAAATAACAATAACCATTAGATTTATATACCCACTGCATAGTGCACAGTGAACCCTCTGGGCAGTTCACAAGGTAATTAGCACTTTCGCTCCCAACATGCTGCATACTCGTGTTGCGAATTTCTTTCTTTTCTCGTTTAATTAAAAGTAATTTCAATCTTGTGACTTTGACAATAGATTTTGATTGGAGAAGATACCTAGCTTATTAAAGCTACTTTACAGTAATACTGTATATTGAAAAGAGAAAGTACTTTAGAGATAATTCTTTCATTAAATCTACTCTTCACTTTCATAATGCCTGAAAGCTAGAGACTTTAAAAAAATGTATCGGTTAGCCTCTTTCTTTGTACCTGAACATTGCAGATAAAATATCTAGTGAGGTTTTTTTTACAGACCCTTTTTTACACTAGTGTTAACTGAATCGAATACCTGACTTGGATTACAATCATTCATTGCATTTGATATTCCTAAATTTCTTTTAGCTATTGCATTGTTATGTTTGATTTTGCATTTTTATATGTTCTGTGTGCCCATTCCAAAATTATGTTTGTAAGCATAAAAAGTAGGAAATTGTTGGGTTGTTTAGAAGTTTGAAAAGTCAGTATAGTATTATCATTGCTGATTGCATGTGTCATAAACATAATGGCAGTGTTTTCAATAATAACAGCTGGAGGCAGCTCTGACATTAGGAGCATTGATATATGTGAAGGATGGCTTAAGCAGTGAAGTTGCTTTGTTTCCATTTCACTGTGTCGCGCTTGTAGCTTCAGTGCTGTGGAGTTCAAAACTACACTGACTGGATTGGAAGCCGATGGTTCAACTCTACTGCCCGAAACCAAAGTGTTCCCTTGAGCTGCTGCAAGCAAGATCTTCGTCAGAACTGCACAGGACAGCTAAGCCAACCAAAGCTTCTCCATACACAAGTAAGAGTGCACTGCATTCAGGAGTTGCACAAGAAGAACGTCTTAGATATCTAATGTAAAAGACTAGTATGAATCAGCCCAGGTAGCTCATCATTCATCTTCATCTGAGATCTTGATCCATGAAGATGGGAGTGAGCTGGTGTGGAGAAGACTAGGAGTGGTCACATTTTAATTTACACCTTCCCTGTGCTTTATTGTCTGACTTATAATAATTACACAGATGACGGCAAAATAGTCAAGATAATATAGATAGCCTTCAGTTCTTTCAGGAGTTCTTCAAACCCAAATTATCTGGACAGAAATGTAAAGTGGGCAGAATCTGGAATAGAATATTTCTAAAAAATAATTAAAAGATAAAGAAAAACAAAAAATGCCAATAAAATAAAAACTTAAACAAGAATAGGTAAAGGTCACCCTTGCTCAAAAGTCAGTCGTATCCGGCTCTATGGTTCAGTGCTCATCTCTGTTTATAGCCAAAGAGCCAGCGCTGTCTGCGTCTGCAGATGTTTCCAGGGACATGTGGCAAGCATGACTAAACACCAGAGTGCATGGAACTCTGTTTATCTTACCACTGAAGTATCACCTAATTATCTACTTGCAATTTCTTGCTTTGAAACTACTAGGTTGGCAAGAGCTGGGACAGAGACTGGAGCTCACTCCATTATGAAGTACTCGGGTCTCAAACTGCTGACCTGCCAACCTTCCAGTCATCAAGTTCAGCATCTTAACCACTAATCCACTGCAGTCCCTTTAAACAAAAATACATTAATACAAAATAACTTCCATGTGCACCCACCACCCGTGGGACTTCAAAACCTTCTCCATTAAACCTTCTCAATATAATAAAATGTTTATTTTCACACATACCCTTGTCCCAAATAGAGAGAACATCTTGCTCTAGTTTTACTCCTTTCTCTTTCACCAATCTAAGAATTTCCCCCATGTAGCTTTAAATACAACCTTTTGTTGCTAATCCCTTTTTTAGTTTTAACTCACATGTTAATTTACCATTTACTGTATAGCTATACAGTAAAACACTGGATAACGATTGGATCGGATAATGCTAAAGTCGCATAACGTTAAGTAATCTGGGGAGGAGAATTGAATCGAATAACGCTAAGGTCCTATGGGATGGATCAGATAACAACCGCTAAAGCCTGTGCAGTTACAATGTATCTATGGACCTTTAACGTTATCTGATCCATCCCATAGGATTTTAACATGGATCAGATAACACTAAAAATCGGATAACACCAAGACTTGTGGAACCAAGTTTTAGCGCTATCTGATGTTTTACTGTACGTACTTTATTCCATATCTCTATAGAAGATTTATTTTTAAATTATTTTAAAATTATCTAACAGTTCCTCTCTTTAAAGGCATAGAACCTATTACATAGCAGGCAAAAAGATTTGTTACAACAATTCTTAGACTGTTTGGTTTCCTTCTATAGCATGGGTTTTCCCCTTTGCAATAAGTTTGCAATAAGAATTTTTGCCCTTTTTGCTGGTTAGCACTGATGGCAAGTGCTCAGTGGACCAAACAAATTATGACTTTGTTTTGTTCTTGAATGAATTGTCAACCATTCACAATAATTATATTTTTTTTAATCCTACAGGGCTGTGAAAAAAAGGTGGAATCTGCTCTACAGAGCGTACTTAGCTACGCAATGGTTGTTATACTTGCATTTGCCATTGTAAAGGTATTTTATCCATAAAGTTTAAATATATAGTACATTTGAAATGGGTCTTTATTTTTTGTTAGTTCAGCTATAGTCCGCTGTATAGAATCATAAAATGCCGAAGGTCATCTAGTACAATCTCTACTGCTATATGAAATCCGCAGCTAAAACATCCCCACTAGATGGCCATTCAGTCTTTGTTTAAACATTGCCAGTGGAGGAATGTGTAGTGTACCTTCTAAGGGACTGAGTTCCACTGTTGAACATCTCTTACCATCAGCAATTTCTAGTCATAACCTGTTTGAATTTGAATCCATGGGTTTGGATTTTGCTCTCCAAAGTACTGTAGTTACCTAAAGGAGAGCATGAGAGACATCCACATCCCCAGCCAATGCTACACAAGAGGCTAGCTTTGGAAGGTGTATGGTCCTTTGTGATGTTTCAAGTATGGCTACTAATCAGAATATACCTCAGAGCAGGAAAAGTAATACAGTACTGCCATCTGCAGACAGAAAAGGACATTACTATACAGTGTCCTTTAGTGTCCTTAGGTAAAGGTAAAGGTCGCCCTTGCTTGAAATACTTTTGTATCTGACTCTAGGGTTCAGTGCTCATCTCTGTTTACAGCCCAAGTGTCAGTGCTGTCTGCATCTACATACATTTCCATGAACATGTGACAGGCATGCCTAGATAGCATTGTATGGAACACTGCTTACCTTCCCACTGAAGTGGTACTTATTTATCTACTTGCAATTTCTTGCTTTCGAACTGCTAGGTTGGCAGAAGCTGGGGCAGAGACGGGAGCTCATTCCATCATGCAGTTCCCGGGTCTCAATCTGCTGACCTCGTGTCTTTACCACTTCTCAATTGACTTGAAAGTCTCAAAAAGAAGCTAGAGAGATGCTAAAAGTTGTTTAAATGGAATTGGGAAAAGTTTAAAAGGCTGATGAATAAACTTTTGTATTTCATGGTACTTGGGGAACCAATTTTTTGAACGGTAAAGTTCTCTGCATATGAACCTGAATATTTTAAACATTTCTGTCACTAAAATAACTAATAATTGTTCTCTCATTTCAGTTCTTTGGGATGTTCAGCATCTGCGTGCTGGCCTGCAAGAGAAACGACAGTGGTTACCAACCATTTCATTCTGCAGAATTTGCTTGACAAGAAGTTGGAAAGTTGGATTTTGCTTTTGCTCCTTTCTTATTAAAAATGGACTTTAAAAAATTTCGTGAACAGACAGTATATGCCTGCTTTTGCAAAAATGCCAAAGGAGCTTGCAGTAGTTTTTGGAAATTTATTTAACATGAAATAACACGGCTTTAAGCATAATTGGTTCAACCTCAGGTTCTCTTGGGTGTTGAATTAAGGTGGATCCACTTACAAAAGTTAGAAACAATAATTTTTGAACTACGGAATCCTCCTGGCATGTTGACTGGGTATTATGGGAGGTGTCTTCCACAATCATAACTTTTCAAAAGTTCTGTACTTTCCCGGTATGGAGTTAAAACTAAACAGACATCTACTTTAGTCAGCTTTGATTTACTGATCATCGAATTCTATTCACCACAACCCTTTCATCCCACCATTTTGGTGACACACAGTATAAAACACAATAGCACTATGGATCTTGAGGTTCAGAGCTCATGATCCTCAGATCCTTAAATCAGCTATCTGACCTGTCTAAATTCACATTACAGCAAACAATAACCTTGTGACAGACTATCTGGAGTATCTGGGTGGATTGAGTTTATTGTGAGAAGAATCCACAGCTCACTGCAGTTCACTGAGCATGAGTTTATTACGTTTATAATCATGTGATGCAACTTTTAATTAGAAAGTGAAGCTTGCCTAGATCCTACATTTTTAAGATTGCAATGAGAAACAGATCTAAGCAACCACATGACAGGAAGGTATTCTAGGTACTGAAATCCTGTTCCATAAGTTTAAACCTCATAAGGCTGATAACATCATCAGCTGTGTTGATTTTTTAGAAACAAAATCTTTCTGATTCTCACTCTCAAAGAAGGTGGTTGGAAATTCCTTATTTTTGAAAAATCACAATAGCTGGTTAAATCTTTAGTTTTATGCAGCAGAGCTGTGCAAACAGGATTTCAGCCTGAGGTTTGTTTACGCTGTTCCGTATTTAACTGTTTTGCTTTAAGCTTCCGTTTCTTTTACATGATGGACTTCATGCTTTTTGTGAGCAGATGAGCTGTTCAGTTTAAATACGTCCTGCAGAAAAATAAATCTATAACTTTGTCTTCCAAAGCAGTCTACTTTTGGTGTCTTGTAGAGTGCAAGAATATTTGTATTAAAGAGAAAATATAAAGGCTTTTTAAATTTTTAGTTCTGTAGTCTGTATACTGTATTCTGTAGTCTGTATACAGTACTGATCTTTTCCAATAATAACAAGCTATGAGAAACCTGGGGAGCATAGTGAAAAGCAGAGACATCAAATTGCAAACAAAAATTTGTATAGTCAAAACAATGGTATTCCCGGTGGCAATGTATGGTTGTGAGAGCTGGACCGTTAGGAAAGCTGAGCCCAGAAGAATAGATGCCTTTGAGATGTGGTGTTGGAGGAGAGTTTTGAGAGTCCCCTGGACAGCGAGGAGAACAAATAGGTCAATCTTAGAAGAAATCAACCCTGACTGCTCCTTAGAAGGTCAAATAGTAAAGATGAAGCTAAAGTACTTTGGACATCAAATGAGAAGAGAAGAGTCACTTGAGAAAGCCTTGATGCTTGGAAAGGTTGAGGGCAAAAGAAGAAGGGGGTGGCCAAAAATGAGATGGCTAGATGGTATTGTGGACACAATGCGCACAGAGCTGAGCGAGTTGAGGGGGATGGTGGAGGACAGGAGTGCCTGGCGGACAGTGGTCCATGGGGTCCCAAAGGGTCGGAATCGACTGTGCGACTGAACAACAACAAAAGTCTGTAGGAAATTTCTAATTTCCTTAGAGAAAACAGCAAAATCTTGGGGTATTTTGGTAAAATTCCCTTTATTTACAAACAAAAGATCACTGGTTACTTTTAAGCGTTGAGAAGTAGTCCAATCTGTTTCCCCATTACTGTTTTAAAGTGGTAAATATTTAAATTTATCTTCATTTGGTTGGTGTAAAATAAAAGGATGTGTATTCACTCTCAATGTGTCAGAAGAAGTGGGTTTTGGCCCACAAAAGAGCAGGCTTGAAATAAATCTACTGTATTAGTTTTAAAAGTGCCAGAATATTTTGCCTTTTCCTGACTTTCCCGCATTCTCTTTTCTTTTAATTTTACCAACAGAATGAGTCCGACTAATATGGCCACCTTTGTGGGAAATTTTATTTCACCTTATTCTGCTGGCTCATCACTTTTTCAATTTACTTTTACTTACTTAAGCAGCTAAGTGGCAGCATCTTGGGGGGAAAATATTCTTTTGAAAACCTTAAAGATACTGTTTGAATGTGCCTAGAAAGCTCTTTCCTTAGCAGTTCTTTTTTCGTGGCTAGGCCAGATATGGAACTACCAAAATGAAGCCACATTTTGCTGAATTCATTCTTTAGTTCCTTTTACCTAACCTATTGCGAGAAAGATTAGCCAGCCCAACAAGGTTGCCATTGCCTGGGTTATGCTCAATTGTGGTTCAAAAACAGCACAGGTTTCAAGGAGGCTGTGTATCCTGCCTTAGCAGTAAAAAAAAAAAACTTTGATCCAACACATAGCTTTACTTTGAAATGTAACTTCACCCTCGTTACCAAAATGTAACATATTACAAGTAACCAAATTACTTCCATGCTTTTGTTGTTGTTGTTCAGTCCCACAGTCGATTCCAACCCTCTGCAACCCTATGGACCACTGTCCACCAGGCACTTCTGTCCTCCATCCTCCTCCTCAATTCGCTCAGCTTTGTGCCCATTGCGTCCACAATACCATCTAGCCATCTCATTTTTGGCCGCCTCCTTTTTCTTTTGCCCTCCACCTTTCCCAGCATCAAGGCTTTCTCAAGTGAATCCTCTCTTCTCATTTGATGTCCAAAGTACTTTAGCTTCATCTTTACTATTTGCCCTTCTAAGTAGCAGTCAGGGTTGATTTCTTCTAAGATTGACCTATTTGTTCTCCTCGCTGTCCAGGGGACTCTCAAAACTCCATGCTTTGCACATAACAAAACTATATACAGTACTATGTAAAACAGACTTTTTAAAAAAACGTACTCCATCTTAAACCAAAGTTTTCTCTCCTTAAGATGGAATTGGAAAGTGAATAATTAAATGCTTCTACTTTTTTGGGAAGGGGGGTGGAGTGAGGAACGAGGAATGAAGGCCAAATAATTGAAACTCCTAAACTTGCTGTAGTTTTTCTCCCATATCAACAATGTTACGTAAGAACTCGGAAATCTCGTCTGCAGACAGATCATCTCTAGCACTAGATTTAGCAACAGACACACCCTACATTTCAGGTTCCCACTGTATGGACGCCATTATGGGGGTAGATGACCTAGGAGTGGCATAGAGACTACCAAACCTCTTGGCAGATATTGCAAGTTGACTTTGCACACGCTTTTCTGTGGGCGGTCCAGCACTTGACATCTTTTGGGTTAAAACCTTTTGGTCTAGCTTGCATTTAAAATCCTTAGGAATGTTAAGCTGGAAAAAACTGGGAAATCTAGTGGGTTTCTACAGAAGGGGAGCCTTTCATTCAGATGGTGGATGGATGATGGATGATTTATCCTGGGGAAGAGACAGGCATTTAACTCCAGAACGTGAATGCAGTGGTGCAGCCGTGGGTGTGTTGTAGACTTTTTCCACATCGGGGACTCACAAGGTGGCGTGCAAGAGCTAAAATTATTCAAATAAAGGTCTCCCTTGCTTGAAAGCCAGTTAAATCAATATAATAATAATACAATCAATCAATGTTGGAGTGGACTTCCGGGGGTGGGGGAGGAAAAGCCTCAGCCTCCCATGTCTTCTTCTTTACCCCCTGGCCATTAGAGTGGGCTTCAGGGACGGGTGGAGGGAAAGACTCAGCCTCCCATGTCCTCTTCTTCGCCCCCTGGCCATTAGAGTGGGCTTGGTGGGTTGGGGGGGAGCCTCAGCCTCCCATGTCTTATGTTATGTCTGACCTTAGAGGTCAGTGCCCATCTCCATATACACAGCTATGTCTGTGTCTGCAGACGTTTCATTGGCATGCATAACTTGACGCATGGAACACTGTTATCTTTCCCGCTGAAGTGGTAACTTTTTATCTACTTGCACCTTCTTGCTTTTGAACTCCTAGGTTGGCAGGAGCTGGGACAGGTAACAGGAACTTACTCCGTTGTGCAGGTCTTGGGTCTCAAATTGGGGATCTGCTAACTTTCCAGTTATCAAGCTCAACATCTTAACCACAAAGCCACCACAGCCCGTCAAAATTGTAGTTTTTAAAGTTCTGTAGAATCTATTTAAAAGCAATTAAATGTTTACTCATATTACACCCACCATTAAAAATACTTAAAACATTTGAAAATCTCTAAATTCAATACAGAAATATAGCATTCCTGTGGACCCTTCTTTTATGAACTTAATTAAAGAATGTATAAGATAGAGGGCCATCCTTTTTAGATTGTCCATTAACAACTAAGTGGGCAGTGAGGAGTTTTGATACTGGGTGCTACACATGATGTAGGGATGTGTCACTGGAGACCAAGATTATCCACACACTTGTATTCTTAATTATAACGTATGGGTCTGAATCAGTGATGGGATGTAACAGGTTCTCACCAGCTCGCCAGAACCGGTAGTAACTTTTCCCAGTGTCCTGGAGAACCGGCAGCAGCTTTTGGGGGGATCACCTTCAGGGCTTACATTTTCACTGGTTCCCCCACTGCGCATGCCCGCCAAGCACTTGGTGTGCATGGATGCCTACAGTGCTTGGCACGTATACACGGCCTCCTTGCTGTCCTCCTTGCTGTCCTTGTGTTGTGGGTGGGTGGAGGTGTGTGTGTGTCTCTGTGTGTGTGCTTATTTTTATTTTATTATTTTTATTTATTTTTTTCTTTGGCTCTGCCCATGATGTCATGATGATAGCTCCGCCCACACTGTGATGACATCACGGTGGGATAGTACATTTTTTGACATCCCACCACTGGTCTGAATGCTAAACCGTAGAGAAAGCTTTCAGGAAGACAATTTAGGAAAACAGTTTGAAATATGGTGCTGGAGGAGAGATTTGCAGATACCCTGGACTACCAGGAAGACAAAACAAGTGAGCAGAGAGAGTCCAGTTCTCAACAGCCCCGCTCAGCTCTTGCAAACACAAGTCTGTGGTTTCCTTCATGGAATCAATCCATCTCACGTTTGGTCTTTCTCTTTTCCTGCTGCCTTCAACCTTTCCCGGCATTATTGTCTTTCCAGAGAGTCTTGACTTCTCATGATGTGCCCAAAGTAGGACAACCTCAGCTTTTATCATTTTGGTCTCCAGAGATAATTCAGACTCGATTTGCTCTAGAGGAACCACTTGATTTTCCTCTTAGAAATCCAGGGCTATCTGCAAAGTTCTCCTCCTACAACATATTTCAAACGAGAACATTTCCACCCCCACCACCCCCTTCTAGCGTTCTTGAAAGTCCATATAGATATTATAGGTTTCCCTTGCTCGAAAGCCAGTCGTATCCGACTCTAGGGGGTCAGTGCTCATCTCTGTTTCTAAGCCGAAGAGCCAGCGCTGTCTGCTTCTACAGACATTTCCATGGTCATGTGGCAGGCATGACTAGACACCAGAGTGCATGGAACGCTGTTTACCTTCCCACCGAAGCCGTCCCTATTTATCTACTTGCAATTTCTTGCTTTCGAACTGCTAGGTTGGCAGGAGCTGAGACAGAGACGGGAGCTCATTCCGTCTGAATGTATATACTGTATGTCTCTAAATTTTCTATATCTATGCGCACTTGTGGGCGGAATTAGCTCGGAGCCAGCTATTTCCCCGCCGGTTGCGAGACTTGTGCATTCTCGCGAGATTTGGCCGTTATTTTTTATTATTATTTTTTAAAAACCAGAACGGCGGTTTGTTTGAATCCGGACCGTGTCTGATGTCGTTGGAGGGAAGGAGGGAAGTTCCGGCAATGGAAGGGAACCGAGAGGGCAATGGACTTTCCAACGATGCAGGGGGTGAGCCAGGGGTGCTGTTTTATCTTTCTTCTTAATTTCTTCAATTTATTGTTCTCAAAGATTCCCTTTTTAATTTATTATAAATTATTAAGGCATATGCTTTAGGCGTGGGTACCGAGATACACAAGGGTTGGCAGTTTTTGAGCTCCCAGCTCCTGCCAACCTAGCAATTAGAAAGCAAGAAATTGCAAGTAGATAAATAGGTACCGCTTTGGCGGGAAGGGTAACAGCGTCCCGTGCCTGCCACATGACCACGAAAACATCTGCCAGAAGCAGACAGTGCTGGCTCTTTGGCTTTCAAACAGAGATGAGCAATGAACTTTAGAGTCGGATACCACTGGCTTTTGAGCAAGGAAAACCTTTACCTTTATACCATCCCATATATATATGATGACAAGAATGGTAATGATTCTTCTTCTGCTTCCACTTGGTAGCCAAGGCAGCTTGTTGCATAACTAGCAAACACAACAACACCTCGATGGGGAAAAAAGTGGTAAAGAAAAATTAGCAATAACCTAAAAACCACAAAAAATAATAATAATTGTTTTCCTTCTTTTAGCAGTTCAAAACCCAAGTACAGAATGAATGCCTGTCTCTGTCCCAGTTCCTGCCAACCTAGCAGTTCAAAAGCAAGAAATTGCAAGTAGATAAATAGGGACCAGTTCGGTAGGAAGGTAAACAGCTTTCTGTGCACTTCGGTGTTTAGGCATGCCTGCCACATGTTCACAGAAAAGTCTGCAAACACAGACAGTGCTGGTTCTTTGCCTATGTCAGGAAATGGACCTATTTCCTAAGGCTTGAAATTGCCAATTTTCAAATAGGCCTCAGAAAAATCCATTTTTCTCTCTCTGAGCCTCAAGGCTGTGTAATAGCATGTTTTTCACCCATGTTTTTCAGTATTTCTTATCTTTTGTAAGCTAGCCGAGAGCCGTGTTGTGTCTTTTCATAAAGGTAAACAACCATTGTTGTGAGAAAGTTTTCTCTCTTGCTTGCTGATACGTCATTAGCTGAAGCAGTCCCACCTGACTGAAAATTCTCCATTTTGGAGAGAAGAAAGAGTTCGTCTCTGTTTCTTCATGGATTAAGACCTGTTTTTGATTAGAGAGCTTTTGTTTTTGAATCTCAATGGGCTAGAAATCTTTAGCCTAGGAGCTATGCATTTTTGCTCCTTAAAAATGGTTACCTAGCTTTGCCTGTGGACTTTATTGGACTGACCTGTGCTACTGACTTTTATGCTTTATGAACCTGATCAATAAATCTTCATCATTTTTCTGAACAACGTGTCTTCATTGGACTAAAAAGGGTAAGAGCTGCCTTTCACACACACAAATCTTTGAACACGCTACCAAATAAAAACCCCTTAAGAGCTGATAAGCAGCTGAGAGTTGGATCTCTGTTCTAATTAGCCGTCCAGCTCGCCCTGTGTAGGTTTGTTTTGGTTTCCAGGGGTTTTCCAGAAGAGTGGGGGCCGGCTGGATCGTGACATGTTGGCCTAGCGGTGGGATCTACGAGTCTTGAAGAAGTTTTTTTTGTGTGTGTGTGTGCATGCTCTCAATCTCGGCCCAGCAAGAAGCAAGCTTCGTTTGTTTGGCTGAAAGCCTGCGTGTGTGTGTCTCCAGCGCCGGCTGAGACTGAAAGTGCCTGTGTTTTGGAATGTATTTTCCTGAGATAAGGTGCTGAAAGGAAAGCAACTGATTGCTGTTTTGAGTCGGATTCTCAAACTCCCAGATCTGAGGGCCGTGGGCCGAGGGCCGTTTCCAGTGCTGGCAAGTCCAGAGGGACCGAGACGTCTTCCAAGCCTACAAGATGGAAGGTAAGCCAGTGGCTGATGAATGTACCCCCTCACCACAGTTAGCACCCCAAGACAGACTCCATTCCAGATGGGATCTTGGAGAAGGTGCCCAGATGATGTTTAGCCAAAAGGAAGGGCCCAGGGTGGGTGAAGCTTGTCCAGATGACTTCTGAGACTTCCCCAGACGCCCAGCAAGCCCCAAGCCCTAAATAAGACTCTTTTGTGTTGAATTGGAGTCAAAACTCCACAGAGTGCCTATTTCACTCAGAAGCAGTTCCCTGAAGTAATTTTCCCCCAAAGCCAAGAAGAAGGAGTGGAACCCTTCAGATAAGATTTATTTTCCTGCATTGAAGTTCCTAGTTGCTGATTACATGTGCTGTTTGGTCTTTGAAGACCTGGAGAAGTTGCAAATTGCCTCATTGTGTTTGAGATACCAGCTTAAAGGTGGAAGAGCTCCAACGGACTCCTCCACGTGTCCAAGGAAGAAATGTTTTGCTAGAGTGTGTGGGCCAGAGCCACCACTCTGAAAAGTGTTATCTACAGGCTGTTACACTACGCTGTTTTGGTCAGCTAGTGGGAAGTGGGAAATAATTGCCGGATGCAGTGTTTCCCTGAGTTTTACTACCCTTCGAGAAAGCCAAGAGCTGAAGAGGGGAGTAGTCCGTAAAGATGGCTGTGGGAAGCCCACCTAGTGGTTTCAGCAATAGCAGAGGCCAGATCCAGATCCAGATTCCCGACGTACTGAGGAGAGTGAATGGAATTCTGCGCGCTCTTGAGTTGAGAAGCTAGTCAAGCCATCAATTCTGTTGCCTGTTTAGTTCCCAAACCTCACAGGGATGAGGGTGATGGGTTGTTTGATTAATTCCTTTGGACTGTGTTCTGATAAATACCTTAAAGGTTGTTTCTTGAGTTTGTTTTACTAGGAGATGCACATGTCCTGTCATCTGAAAGAAGAGCTGATAACGGAACTCTGAGTGGACTTTGTTCAACTGGTTGTTTAATTGTTTGCAGGTGCAACATCGAAGAAGAAGAAGAAGGGGGGAAATGTTATTGTTTCTTGCTAATCATCTGTTTATTTTTCCAGAGGCTCGTACAAGCGGCCTCTGTGACATGTGTGGTGTTACTGACCTGTTTTCTGATTTAAAGGTTGTTCTGTTTGGGCAAAATGTGTTTTGGAAAGGGAAAACCTTTGGTACCTGAAAATGCCCAAGTCTTTTGTTCCAGCAAGGTTTTATACCTGAGTTTGCTTGCAATGCAGAATGTAACTTATGTAACGTGTACCTCCAGTAACTAAAACTGGAAGAAGCTTTAACGCTTGATATCCTACATATATAAGGGATAGCTTGTTGGCTCAATTGCTTTGCTCACATTAGTAAATAATGCCTTTTGGTAAAGTCAAACCCCCGGTTTGCCTTTCCAGAAAGGAGGGCGTGTCAGGAAATGGACCTATTTCCTAAGGCTTGAAATTGCCAATTTTCAAATAGGCCTCAGAAAAATCCATTTTTCTCTCTCTGAGCCTCAAGGCTGTGTAATAGCATGTTTTTCACCCATGTTTTTCAGTATTTCTTATCTTTTGTAAGCTAGCCGAGAGCCGTGTTGTGTCTTTTCATAAAGGTAAACAACCATTGTTGTGAGAAAGTTTTCTCTCTTGCTTGCTGATACGTCATTAGCTGAAGCAGTCCCACCTGACTGAAAATTCTCCATTTTGGAGAGAAGAAAGAGTTCGTCTCTGTTTCTTCATGGATTAAGACCTGTTTTTGATTAGAGAGCTTTTGTTTTTGAATCTCAATGGGCTAGAAATCTTTAGCCTAGGAGCTATGCATTTTTGCTCCTTAAAAATGGTTACCTAGCTTTGCCTGTGGACTTTATTGGACTGACCTGTGCTACTGACTTTTATGCTTTATGAACCTGATCAATAAATCTTCATCATTTTTCTGAACAACGTGTCTTCATTGGACTAAAAAGGGTAAGAGCTGCCTTTCACACACACAAATCTTTGAACACGCTACCAAATAAAAACCCCTTAAGAGCTGATAAGCAGCTGAGAGTTGGATCTCTGTTCTAATTAGCCGTCCAGCTCGCCCTGTGTAGGTTTGTTTTGGTTTCCAGGGGTTTTCCAGAAGAGTGGGGGCCGGCTGGATCGTGACAGCCTATAAATAGAGATGAGCACTGAACCCTAGAGTCAGATATGATTGACTTTCAAGCAAGGATGATATTTACCTAATAGGGGTTAAAGAAGTGAGCAAGAAGACAATGGATCAAGAACCAAGCTTGGAAAAATATTCTTTGGTACTACAATAACCAGAATACTCCACACACACTACCGGTTCGGTGGGAAACTATAGTTCCAAAAATGACAACAACCCCAAAAAGGATGTTTTCTGAGCTTTCTAAGAGGCAGTGTGGAGCATCAGTTACCATGTCGCCCTGGGATTGAGGAAAACCTGAGTCTATAGCTTGAAGCCTGATCATGAAAAACTGCTGGGTCACTTTGGGCCTCTCAGTTTTTCCCAGCCCTCACCTACCTTACAAGGTGGTTGTCTGGATGACAATGCAGAGGAGAAACTTGTGTACCTGGTGGGATTAGGTACTTATATACTCGAGGATAAGCCTAGTTTTTCAGTCCTAAACAGGTAAAAAAAGTAGACTCACCTTATACTCGGTTCACTGAGTGCGATGGAAGAAGGCAGCGGCAGCTAATAGCCTTCACCACCCATTTCTCCCATCCTGTCGTCGGTGCATCTCAAACAGCATGGAGAAAACTTTCTGCTGCATCTTATTTTCATGTACCATATTTTGAGTTTTGAAACTCACTAGCAGCTGCTGCATTTTCCACCCTCGGCTTATATTCCGGTCAATCTATTTTCCTGGTTTCTCAGGTCAAAATTAGGTGCCTTGGCTTATATTCGGGTCAGCTTATACTCGAGTATATACGGTGGTAGCCTCAGTGGCTGGCTTGGATAAAACAATACAACCTCTGCTCAGAGCTGATAGATTCAAGGTCAGAGTAGCCACAATGGCACACTTGATTTGGTGGAATTGTTTCTAGTATCAACTGCAGTTACAACACTCAAATATTCACAATTTATATTAGGTTGGTATAATCCTTAAATTCACCTTGCAAAAGTAATGTTAGATGGCAACTGAGGCTGAGTGGCTTATCTAGGACTATTTAATGAGTTTCTGGTCAAAGTCAAGTTTGAAATCAGAATTTCTTTAATCCAGTGATGGTGAACCTATGGCATGTATGCCAGAGGTGGCACTTGGAGCCCTCTCTGTGGGCAGCTCTGCAGTCACCCCAGCACAGAGTTCACCCCGCCCCTCTGCTCAGCAGCCCAATGGGAGTGTTTCCTTCCTCCCCTGTTGCTGTGTTGACGCTTTAAGATAAATAAGTGGGTTTTGGGTTGCAAGTTTGGCCCCTCGGGCACTAAAAGGTTTGCCATCACTGTTCTAATCCATAGTTACGTGTCTCAGTATTTTTGTATACAGTAATACCTCGGATATTGCTAAAACTTGGTTCCACAAGTCTTGGTGTTATCCGATTTTTAGTGTTATCCGATCCATGTTAAAATCCTATGGGATGGATCGGATAACGTTAAAGCTCCATAGAGATATTGTAACCGCACAGGCTTTAGTGGTTGTTATCTGATCCATCCCATAGGACCTTAACGTTATTTGATCCAATTCTCCTCCCCAGATTACTTAATGTTATGCGATTTTAGCATTATCCGAGGTATTACTGTACTGTATATTATACATTTTGAGCAAGGTGTGTGCATGGTTTCCATAGCAATTGGCTTCATTGCTTCCACTGGCCAGTTATACAAAGGGTCCCAAAACTGTATACACATTTTAAGAACTGTTATCTAAATTGTAAATTTTGAAGTTGAATTGAATTATGATAGCAATGTGTAGCATGACATTCAAAAGTCACCATGCAACAGGCAGGTCAGTAAAAGAAACTGACGGAAGCACGGTTGCTGTTCGAGGTGTGCAAGTCCATTTTGAAGTGGTGTGGTTGAGTTTCCCCAACATTTTACTGACTTAAGACCCCTTGACTTCTACCTATGGTGGACCTTAAAGGATGTGGTGTACCCTAAAAAACTAGCTACACTGGTAGTGCTTTGGGAAGGGATTGAAATGGCATGTGCAACCATACTAGTGGACATTTTGGTCAACGTTGCTCTAGAAGTAGTTTGCCATAATCAGAAGTGTCTGGATGCTAATGGCAATCTTAAAATGTGTATACATTTTGTGCCCTCTATGTATACCATTTTCCCCTCCATGTCTGCATCCAGTTAGATTTGTTTCATGGCATCTTTGCAGAGAGTTTGTGCTTATTATACTCTATTTTTATGCTGGGAGATTTGATTATCCCCACCCCACAACAAATATACTTGGAAGGGAAGCATGCTTTTATGTATAAGATGCATTGGGAATGGTTCCCAAATCAAAGATGAAAAAGCTTAATGAATCCTTCTGTATCTACTATACAGTAAAACCTCGAATAAAACCTGGTTCCACAAGTCTTGGTGTTATCCGATTTTTAGTGTTATCCGATGCATGTTAAAATCCTATGGGATCCATAGAGATACATTGTAACCACACAGGCTTTAGCGGTTGTTATCCGATGCATCCCATAGGATCTTAATGTTATCCGAAGCAATTCTTCCCCCCAGATTGCTTAATGTTATGCGATTTTAGTGTTATTCGATACTAATGTTATCTGAGGTATTACTGTATTTGCTAAATCTAAGACATGCGGTTATAATCCTCCTTTTATTCGTTCCCTTTTCAGATTTGCTTAATCATTCTTGCTTAGGTGGCCCAGCCTCTGTTTTGGGTTTACTAGTGTGTTGTGTCTCTTAGAAAGCACTTGTGGAATAGTCCTGTTTTCCCTCTATGAAAAGTGCTGTTTATGATAACTGTTACAATGGCAG
The DNA here is from genome assembly GCA_030440675.1 of Furcifer pardalis. Lineage (NCBI taxonomy): Eukaryota > Metazoa > Chordata > Lepidosauria > Squamata > Chamaeleonidae > Furcifer > Furcifer pardalis. The sequence continues at coordinate 101,504,245 of CP126896.1, read as the reverse complement.
GTATTAATCTATTCTTTGTTTTAAAAGCAGGAAAATACAATATGGTCTGTTCAGATTTGAATGGCCTATGTGCTCATCTCAACACCAAAATTTCAAATATCAAGAAGTCACTTCACTTGCGGAAGATAGGTAAGATGGCTTGATACTTCCAAATGTATTTGTTAGCTTCAGGAAATAAAACTGATAACACTGCACAATAACGATTTTGCTACTGGGAATAACACATGTGATTTACATAATATCGAGTGTGCTGATTCCAAATCTGAACTCAGAATTTGCCTATCATGTACAGATTTTAAGGTGTGCTATAGCTGTTCAAATGGTTGGTAATTGGGTAATGTATTTTTACATGGGGACATTATAACAGTTGCAGCTACAACTATGCCTGCTGCTGCCTCAGCTGAATCACGTCCCCTGGTGGCATGCATGTTCCAGCAGTGGCTGGGGATGTCTGGTCAAGTCAGTGAGCTGACGTCAGAAATAGGTATATAAGACGAGATGGACCAAGGGCTTGTCTGTAGTGCAAAATCATCTTATTGGATAGTACAGCTAAGCCTTAGTGAGTCTGTTTTGAGCTAAAGGTGAGTAGGTGCAGCTGTGTTAATAAACTGTATAATTTTTGCTACATTTGTGGCAAATATACCCCGCATCAGCAACGCAAGAAACTAACCAACAGTGATATTTGTTTACTTAAGATCCTAATTCCTAGGTACCATCGGACATCAGATTTGGATTCAGCGCACTTGATTTAGTATAGGGCACATGGATTAGACCAAGTAGCAGACAATATTTGTGATGCAGTATAATATATCCTTAATGTCTTTAAAATGTGTAAATTACATCAGGCTGGGCACACTTTCTCCTTATGCACATTTCAACTGTTGCATGCAGTTTGTCATCTGGTGCCCATCCTTCTGATGACGATCCTCTCCATACTTAGTTACATTGGTCTCGAAATGGCAGGCATACAAATTTATGTGGGCATAGTGGAGTTGTAGTCCCAAAAAACAACCCAAGCTCCGAGCTGGGAGTCATCTTGGGTATTGGAAATTTAGTCCACCTCGCTTGTTATGAAGTGTGATTTTGAGTGATGAGAATTGAGACTTTGGAAAGAAGGAACATAGATAATAGGCAGCGCGTTGCATTTTAATTTCCAGTTAGAATTGCTTTCCTCTTTTCCACATTTATCACTTGCTTCTCTTATTTGTCAGACCAGGAACCATCTTTGAAGACCGTGCTTAGTAAGATAGTTCATGAGTTGTTTCTCTTGAACAACCTCCTCAACCAGGTGGAGCTGGAATGCCACCACCAAGAGAGGCAACTAAATCAACTCAAGGTAATCAATATTAAAATATTATTAAAAGTTTTAAGGGGAGATTTCTGATAAGCGTACAGTAAAAGTGAGTTCCAAGCTTGCATAAATGAGTGTATTTTTATATGAAAGGGTAGGAACTTAATTGCCTGCTATGTAACAGTGCCACATGGATTGGCTTTTGAGCAAGGGAGACCTTACTAGTAAGATGGTTTGCTCTTTGATTTCAAGGAATATGCTATTTTATTTATTTAAAATGTTTTTACCTTGCTTTTCTCATATAAAGGACCTGAAGCAGTAGCTTGGTGTTGCAGCCCACTGAACTATATAGAAACTTGGTTATTGTATTAAAAAGCCACTGAAAATGAAACACTTTAAAATAATTTAAATGCACATAATTTTAAACAAAGAAAAAAGTACATCCTCCTTTGTTATAAGGCTGCTCCTTACTGGCCTGTTCATTTCATAACACGTTTTCAATCCATGTTCTACTGGCTTTCAGTCCATACAAGGAAATCAGTGCTACCGTATATGTTGGTGTTCAGTCGCACAGTTGATTCCGACCCTTTGCGTATATACTCAAATATAAGTTGAGGTACCTAATTTGGACCTCTAAAACTAGGAAAATAGATTGACCTGAGTATAAGTCTGGGTGGAAAATGCAGTTGCTGCTACTGAGTTTCAATAATTAAAATACTGTACATGAAAATATGGTAAAATTAATTAATTTAGACATTTGTGTGGGTATGTTTTTGAGTGTTTACGCTGACCTGAGTATAAGTTGAGCCCCATTTTTGGACCTCATTTGGGGGGCTAAAAAACCTGACTTATACTCAAGTATATATGGTATTTCTAATCATAGGAGCTGCAAGAAACATTGGAGAAGGATTATAGTGAAGCTCAGCATCTTGGAGAAAACATGCCAACTCATCTTCCCAGAGCCATCCCAAACAGGTAGGTTTCCTGCCACACAGCACAGATCACCATTTCTGTTGGAGATAGACAGTTTGGTACCCTCCAGTTGTGTAGGACTATAATTCTTAAAATCCTTGACTTTGATCACTTTGGCTAGGGCTGTTGGGAGTTGTAGTCCCAAACTTCTGGGCATTTGCTGTCTCTATTCTCAGCTGATGCCTTCAAGACTTGTAATTCAACTGTGTGCATTTCCAGGGATGTTCTGTACCAAGTATCATAATAGAAATGACTTTATAAGAGGTGGTGCTGTAGTTTCATGTCATAATATTGCCCAGTCTAATTTATACTGACTAGCCTTATTTGTATTATGGTGCTAGGCACTAAAACATATTTTTGTGTGCATTGTAACACTCCACTGTTACATTTTTTACAGTTCTTTGTGCTTAGGCCAGACGTTCTGGCAATGAACATCTGAGAACCAGTTGATTCAGTCACGGTCATGACAACGCTTGTGCTGTCCTGGGGCAAAAGTAAAACAGTCCTAAGGGCTAGCCCCATGATGGTGAACCTTGACACTCCAGATGTTCTTGAACTTCAATTCCCAGAAACCCCCTGGAATCCACACCATCGGGTTTACTGCGATTCATCCAGCCCGCACTGCCCTCATCGCTCCTGGAAGTGGAAATAAAACGTGCCCATATGGGCACATTTTACTTCTGCTTCCAGGAGCGACAAGGGCAGCACGGGCCGGATGAATCGCAGTAAACCCGTTCATATGGATTCCAGGGGGTTTCTGGGAATTGAAGTCCAAGAACATCTGGAGTGCCAAGGTTCACCATCACTGGGCTAGAAACTTAGTTTTTGGAGAACAAAACAGGATCATTGAGATCCTTAGGATACTAAACTGTTGAATATTTGCTTCTGTCCTTGTTTTGTATGATGGCAGAAAAGATATTAACCCTATTTTGCACTGTGTTGCCATGGCTGTCTGCTTGGATTCTTTCCAGGCTGATTCATTGTAATGTAATAAGGATCCAGTGCCCTCATCACATATTTACTTGAAAAGTCCTCATGGGAGACCAGTTTTGATCACGCAGCTTTCGTTTGACTGTATGGCAGTGAGAATTGTTCAGAAAACAGTTTAAGAAAAGGATTCGTAAGATTATCTGGATGTACCCTTTGAAGCACAAGCAGTTGGAGGCGGGGGAGAGCCATTCCTGGCTCCATTTTCTTTTATTAAAATACAACAAAATACAAATGCCATGTTCTTGGTTCTGCAGTTGGGCATATCAGCAGGCACATGACAGAGACATGTCTCAGCACCTTGGCAGATAGCAACAGTTAGTCGTGGTACTTTATTTAAACCTCACATCAACAGCGGTAGATTTCTGATTATTATATCCAAATTTTTTAGGTTTAAAATTGTTTGTATCAGACTAGTGTTTTCCAAACTTTGATTTTTGGACTTCAGTTTCCCAGAAGCCTTAGTCAATTCCCCAAAGCACTGATCAACCAGTGGACTGACTGAAGCTTCTGGGAATTGAAGTCCACCTGTCTTCTACAGAAACATAGTTTGGGAACAACGTCATGGGCTTCCATGGTAATAAGTATTGTGTGTCTGCTTGTGTGTAGTGCTGTGAACCTATCTGTAAAGAATGAGGAGCCATCCAAAGGTGCTGATGTGGCTTGTGTAAAGAAGCAAGCGAAAGAGACGAAGCGCATTAAGGAAATGGCCTTCATAACATCAGAAGAGTTTGAGAGTGTTCCTCGGTAAGTAAGCGATTTTTCCTTAGTTTGAGAAAAAAGAAGAAAGGTTTTGTATTCCAACACAGGATACGGTGGAAAGATCAAAAGCAATGCTGGTGGATCCAGATGTAATTTTTACTAGTGTTGAAATTTATGCACCTAATGCAGAGTCATAGAATATTTCATGTGGGAAAAAGCCCAGCTGTTCTACCATCAAACAATTCTTGTCATTAGAAAAATATTCCTAATATTTAATCACCTCTTCTCCATCCTCAAGTCACCAAACTCCCTTCCTCCTTAGGCCTGATTTCCAAGTGCTTTAACAATTTTGTCGCCCTTAGGCAAACTTCAGCTTGCTGATACCCTCTTTAAACTGTGGTGTCGAGTTGCACAGCATATAAAGCATAGATGAGTTCTGCGCACATCTACTCATACGCTACTTAAATTTTAACTCCCGTGCACCAAAGTGGGACATATTGTTTCTTTATATTCTATCCTAACAGTGGCTTTTTGTCTGCAGCGTATGTGTCAGGGCAATTGAATGTTTTATAGCTTCATCTGGTATTGCTTTTCATAGTTTTAAGGCCATCTGTGCAGCTCCTAAAATGTCCTTTTTTTTGGGGGGGGGGGGTGTCAGAAAATTGGCACCTGAGAATTGCAAAGTTGTCGTCTCCTTTGTGTATATTGATGCATTTATTGAACAGTATGCAGTTCTAAAATGAAAACAGATTCCTAGGGTGCTGATTCTGAGTACAGTATTCTGCAGTTTTTCATCTTATGAGACTGAAGAGTTGTGTATGTCTGAAGTAATCTCCCACCCTGAACTCTCATCATGTAGAACTAGCCTTTGGTTAGGTGGAAAACCTGGTGTGTATTGTGCTTGGAAGCACAGTGCTGGGAAAGGCAAAAGGCCTGCTTTCAAGCCTCTTTTGCTTGTTGTTCAGTCACATAGTTGAGTCCAACCTTTTGTGACCACATGGACCACAGCACAACAGGCTCCCCTGTCATCTGCCATCCTCTGGAGTCTGCCTATGCAGTATTTATGCCCATGTCAACAATGCCATCTAGCCATCTCATCCTCTGCCTCTCCTTTTGCCTTTGGCATTTCCTGGCATCAGGGTCTTCTCCAGTGAGTCCTGTTTTCTCATTTGTTGGTCAAAGTACTTGAGCTTCATCTTCAGTATTTGGCCTTCCAAGAAGCAGTCAGAGTTGATTTCTTTTAAGATTGACTGATTTGATTTTCTTGCAGTCCAGGGGACTCTCAAGAGTCTTCTCTAGCACCACAGTTCAAAGGTGTCTACTCTTCTGTGCTCAGCCTTCCTTATGGTCCAGCTCTCGCAGCCATACATTACTACTGGGAAGACCATCATTTTAACTATACAGACATTTGTTGGCAGAGTGATGCCTCTCCTTTTTATTATGCTGCCTAGGTTTTATTTTTCTTTGGCTGGCAAGCCTTAAAAAGCCTTCCTCAGCCTGGCACTTTCCAAGGGATTGGATTGCAGTATCCATCATCCCCTGCCAGCATGATTACTGGCTAATGATGATGGAGTTTGCACTGGGATACCAACACCTCTGGAGGGCAGATGGTTGTCCTACAGTACAAACAGTGAGTTTGGCTGTCTCAGTTTCTTAACCATCCCTGTAACTCCCTCCCCAAATGATAGCAGAAACTCTTTATTCTGTAACCCAAGCAGAACAGTTTCCAACCTAATTTATTCTTCACCCATGTCAACTTAATGCTGTGCTGAATGAAAAGTTAATACTGCCAGGCTCCAGGGGCCTTGACGTAGTGGGAAATTGGAAATCAACACTGGAGTCATGGTGCTGAAGCAATTAATGAAATCAAGTTAATCATGGCTCCACTTTCAAGTAGTGCTTTTTACCATCCTCAACTCATCTGTCTTTTCACTTTGCCTTGGGTAGATAGCATAACGTAGCCAACTTGAGGAACAGATCAGATAAAACACACTGAGTGTTACACACCCAGACGTCTTGGCATCCCATTTTTGTTTTGTATTTTCCTCTTAAGGGAGGTTCTGTCAAACTTTCCTCGCATATTCACAGAATTTCAGGTGTATTACAAAGCTACATGGCCCAGTTCCAGCTACAAGGCTGATGTTCTTCCCCCTGACCATCTAATATCAAACTGCTAGAGAGATTTAATCCAAACAAACCTTTGCTTTAAATTGGATTCTGCCATTTAAGCTTGATTTGCCACTAAATTTCAGAATGGCAAGTGGGTTTTTTTTTTTGGGGGGGGGGGATGTGTGTGAAAAAATATCCTTGTGTGCAGTTTGCTGCCAATGGTCTTTGGGTTGACTAACTTACAGATTTGGACATAAAGTCTGTGTTTTACACATCAGAAATTCAGATGGCAGGGAATGGGGCTAGCCTGCACAACTCCCAGAATCCCCTTATGTAGAATGGATATTCACACAGTACGCAAAAGAAGGCCATCTATGACACAAGAGTTGATTATCCTGCCTGAAAGATATGTGGCTATCCTATCCTGGTGTTCAACAGATGGGGAAGGTATTTGTTGCATCCTTAATCAGTTTTGGGATAAAAGGTAGATAGTGGGGGCAGAACTGAATAACTTCCCACCAAAGGAAATCAAGGCTGTTAATAGTATGGAAGATCAGAAAAGAATGAAGGCAGGGAGACCTACAGATAAAATGTTCTTTAAACAGTCTTGACATGCCCAAGGAAAATCTGCTGTGACAGTAATTACTGCTATGTGACCTGGAGGTATTTGTACCCATGGATCACCATGTGAAACTAATATAGAGTCCAGTGTGACAAGAGCAGTTCGATGTTCAGAAAGGTAGCATGCCATTTAGATGTTAATATAGGCTGGAGAGAGAAAAACCTACACCAGGTTTTGTTTGGTTTTTTCAACCTAGGGCCCCCAGGTGTTTGTGGACTTCAATTCTCAGAAGCCCTGATCAGCAGGTGTGCTGACTTGGGCTTCTGGGAACTGAAGTCCAGGAATACCTGGAGGCCTGACATTGAGAAACCCTGCCCTACACCATTGGGGTAGTCTGGATCTGCAGTGGTCCAGTCCAAGGCCCAATTCTCCATGAAAACTGATCCATTAAAAACAGTGAAACCAGAGATAGGAGAGTGGATTAACCAAATGATAGCAAACGTTTCCAGCTAGCATCGAGTGCACAATACAAATTTCTTGCTTCTGCTTTTTCATTTTTCCTCTCTGATTTCAACTTCAGTTTGTTCCTGGTTTTTTTCCTGCCTACGTCTTGCTGCAGGCATGCCTTGCTCTCTCCTGCTCTCATATAGCTGGTTTGAGCCTTTTGCCCTTCTCTGTGTAGGCAGACAAAGTCATTAATTTCTATTAGCAGCGAACTGTTTGTGTTTTCAAACAGTCACTCAGCGTCCTTGCCCTTTAGTGGAACATGAATCTTATTCCACTCCCAATCCAGAGTCTGATAGGTAAAATTTCTTCAGACACCTGTTAGCTTGTCTCAGGTGTTATCAGATGTAGGGAAGAAGGTGATAAAGACAGGGATTAGGAAATTGGCTGAAGATCCACTCTAGGGTAATAGACTTATCTGCTTCTGGAAAACACAGACAGAGCACAGCTCTTGGGGTGTGTGTGAATAATTGGGTGTTTTCAGACTAGCTTTCAGTTGGGGAAAGTTACTTTTTTCACAACAGCTCCCCAGATTTCACAGTTGGCCATTCTAATTGTGAGATTTAACTGCTATCTATGGCAGGGCTGCTTTTCTTGTAAAGCAGTTCTCTTTCAGTGGTCCTCCAGATGATTTGCATTCCCAGCTCTTAGAATCTGATTTCTGGATATTTTAGATGCCAGGTCTCAGAATCCCTGATCACAAGTGAATGGTCGCTGAGCTTTCTGTGAGCTCATAGTCTCAAAAATAAATAAATCTGGTGCACCAATGTTTGAGAAACATTCTTCCGTAAGAAGGGTCCTCTCTTAATTACAGTACTGAGCAAAGGAAAGCAGCGAGCAATTCCAGTCATCTCCTCACCGCGAAACATCTCATTTCATAAGCAAGAATTTTCCATCTCAGTCTCAGCCTATAAATGGAACATTTCTTTGGGGGTATGAATCACGAACGTTTGCAAATAGGCATCAAAAGAACATTGCCCAGAGCAAGGACCTGATAACATGTTGAGTCTGCATTCATCTCCATTTACTTTTACAAAACGCATGATAGAGCCATCCACTTTTTGTGGTTTGGTACAACAAGTTGATAGTTCTGGTTTTCCAGCTATTTCTGAATAATAACATCTGTCAGGTCTAGGTAACATAACAAACAGTGTGCAGTTATGGGGTTTGTGTTCAAAGAACATGTGGAGGGCCACTCTTGCTTTAGGAATACTTCAGCTAAATATTTAAATAAGCCAGTGGTGAGGTATAGGTAAAGGTCATCCTTGCTCGAAAGCTAGTTGTATCTGACTCTAGAGTTCAGTGCTCATCTCTGTTTATAGCCAAAGAGCCAGTGCTATCTGCGTCTGCAGACATTTTTGTGGACATGTGGCAGGCACGCCTCAACACTAGTGTTTACCTTCCCACCATAGTGGTACCTGCTACGTTGGCAGGAGCTGGGACAGAGATAGGAGCTCACTCTGCTGTGCAGTACAGTAATTGGGAATCAAACTCCAACCTTCCAGTTGTCAAGTTCAGCATCTTAACCACTTGAGCCATCACAGTCCCTAATGGTAAGACAGGACACAAATCAAAATACAGCATTAGGTGGGTAATTTTGCAACAGGATAAATCTTGTATTTAATAGTAGCCAGATGTCAATGGTCTGTTCGCTGTGCTTAAGATGCTGCTTGAATTGTAGTAGCTCAAACCTTTGTTGGCTGCTCACCCCCAGTAAGGTAATCTCACAAGTCTTACATTCTCAGTGTATGTTTCCAGTTTTCTGTAGCAAGCGCTTAAAACGGATGTCATGCACACATGTATTAATATTTCATATGACATGTTTGCGGTAGGATATGTTGAGCTGCATGTTTGAGTGCAGTTGTGGAAATGTATGATTTATCAAGGAGTAGTAACATGTGTGTTCCCTTTGAAATAGGTACATGCGTGGCCGTCTCACTTATAGCCAACTAAATACCGTCATTCAAGATATTAATAAGGCAGTGGTAAGCAAGTACAAGATCATGCGCCAGTCTACCAAATCCATGTCTAGTGCTGTGAGGACCCTCTATTTCAGATTCCAACAAGAGGAAACCAAGGATACAAAAGGTAAGCTTTTACAGTAATACCTCATATAACATTAGTATCGAATAACACGAAAATCGCATAACATCAAGGAATCTGGGGGGAAGAATTGCATCAGATAACATTAAGATCCTATGGGATGCTTCAGATAACAACCGCGAAAGCCTGTGTGGTTACAATGTATCTCTATGGATCCCATAGAGGATCAGATAACACGAAAAATCATATAACACGAAGACTTGTGGAACCAGGTTTTAGTGTTATATGAGGTTTTACTTGTATTTGGATCTACATTGGCATACAAATACTCCACCACGAGTTGGAAAATTTTCTGGGCTCCAGTGTTGACTAGCGAGTGTTTCCTAGCTGGTGGCTTTCTCTCATTTTCTGAAAATATGGGGCACATTTTTTTCTTTGCAGCTAAGAATATGAACAATATATACCATATCCAAAATTTAAGTTGGAATAGCCATCAAGGCATCTCCAGCCATGCAAGAAATTTTGGGGTCCAACATAAGACTATGATTTATTAAAGGTTCTTTTGCAATTTCAGCAAAATGTCTGGCAAAACTAGTTTTGTTTCCTTTTCTGAATGAATAAACGCACAACAAGCAAAAAGTCATACTGATTGCTCATTAAGCTGCAAGCAACCTATCCAATGCTTCTGCTTACATTACCACATATAACAAGGCAACAGTTACCTTTCTCCCCCAGCACTTTAGACTTTACAGAAGTGTGTAAGAAAGTTTCAAAAATGCACAATCTTTCTGAGGTATACAAAAATAGGTCCTGCCAACTTGCATTGAGAAAGTTTTTGGAGGTGTCTTGGTTTGTGTATGAGGAGAATCAAATCAGGCTCTGCTTTCCCTATATTCTAGAGCAGGCAGGCCAGTTCCCCATCTGTTACATTAAGTGGGCAAAAGCTGGCCCATATGTCTGTGCTCCTGGTCCTTCTCTTGCTTTCTCCTGGCTTTTCTAAGCTGGATATAAACTGTGGAAGAAACTCCTGGTTAGCCATAAAGCTAATGGAGTGTTTTGGGGCCAATTGTACATTCTTAGCCTCATTTCACAGAATTGTTATGGGGGTCAAATAGAGGAGTAGGGATCATGTTCATAAAAGATTCAAGACTTCTTTCTGCTTCTTGGTGGGAAGATCAGGTATGAATGAATGGGTCGAATTACTAAATACAATAAATTATGTGTTCCCAGGTGAATTCTTTATCGTGGAGGCCGATATTGAAGAGTTCACACAGCTGAAGGCAGACAAACGCTTCCACCAAATCCTGACCATCTTGAGACATTGCCAGAGATTGCGAGAGATCCGGGGTTCACGCCTGGTTCGCTATGCCATCTGCTGAGGCGTACGGGGACACTTTAAGACTCTGGGTGCAATGTGGGCAAGAGCCATATGGGGGAGAGAAAGCCTGGGCTGCTGCCCATGTTGCTAATCTACCCAATGTCTTTCTTTCCCTCTCTTTCTTTTTTATCCCTAATACAACCAGTAGTTTTTGTTTGTATTGGTAGTAATACAGTATACTGAATTCTTTTTATTTTTCATTTTTGTAAAGCAGGAGTTCTCAGCCTTTTTAAGCTGGGGATCAGGTCACGGTCCCACAGACAGCTTCAGGGGGCCAGATGGCCATTTGGCCCTTCCTCCACCACATGGCACTTCTGGGTGTGGTGGAGACGGTGGGGGGCCACATGAAATGTACCATGGGCCACAGGTTGAGAATCCCTGTTGTAAATCATGAGGACATTGTTTGGCTTTCTCAAATAAAAAATAGAACTAGAATTTATGCAAGTGTCAATGAAAGAGTTCAAGCTCTGGCAAAATTGGAGTTTTTGTGGCTTTCCATTGTCCTTGGAATGTGTCACTTAGAGAGATCTCAGTAGCTGCATTTTGAGGAAGAGTATCAGCTGAGGAAGTGTGCATGCCACTTGAGCATCTTCTGTGTGCCAGTATTTGGTATAGAGTTTCTTGTCTCCTTTTCTAGAGTTCCTGTGGACAGGGATCTATTTTCCTATTTTACATAAAATGGCATCTTCAAGAATGGCTTTATAGAAGCAACATAACAGAATAGCAATTCTGCTGGGGAAACAGCAACTGCTTACATTCAGTTGTTTCATGTATATTTTGCACACTGGGTCCTTCTGTCCACTTCCCAAATGTATTGCTATTGGCTTGTAGCAAATATGAACACAAAGGCACACGACACATTTCCTCCAGCTGACATCCTCCAGGCGGTTGGCCTACAATTTTTGTTGTTCTGGCCAAAGAATTATAGCTTCTGTTATCCAGCCAAATCAGGTCTGTGCTGGGTTGGGGAAATCTGCTTTACACCCTAGCTATCCTTTCTTTCTGGGTAGTTCATACAATAACTACCTAAATCTTTTAAAAATTGACCAGGCTTCACTTTGGAATGAAGCATTATGGATTTCAAACATGTTTCATGTTCCCTGGATTGTGTCCAATCCCAAAGTCATTAAACGGAAACTTTTTTCTTTTCAAACCCGCATTTAAGAACCTGTTATCCTTAGCTATTTAAATTCCAGCTAATCCCCTTTGCTGTATCTCTTGTCTAAGGTTTGGTTCTGCAATCCATTGACATGCCAGGTGGATTAAGAGCATTACTTTCTTAGCTTTTTGGTTGTTGTGGGCAAAATAAACTTGATTGATCAAGATTTAGCCAGGTTTGTGACTCCCCCCCCCCCCCTAATTCCTTCTTAAAAGCTTATGGAATGCAGAAAGTGTATTTAAAGGGGGTATCTATTACCTTTCAGTATGCAAGCACATTTTAAATTCTGTAAACGATACTATTTTCGGATTGATCAGAACTCTGTTTCTGAACCCCGCAGTGCTATCTGCCATCTTAGGTAATTTCCACATGGTTGCTAGTCAACAACTAAACATTCACACACTTTACTGCAAAGTCTTGAGAAGTAAGGAAGCAAACTCCTTGAATCAGACTTTTGTATGAAACCCAATTGAGAACAGAACTTGTTATTTCCTGTTATATGAGGTTTTCATTTTTATATTGATGTTTATTATTAGGGACTGCGGGAGTTTAGTGGTTAAGATGCTGAACTTGATGACTGGAAGGTCCCAGGTCAGCAATTCGAGATCCAAGTACTGCATGATGGAGTGAGCTGCTGTCTCTGTCCCAGCTCCTGCTAACCTAGCAGTTCAAATGCAAGAAATTAGAAGTAGATAAATAGGTACCACTTCAGTGGGAAGGTAAACAGCATTCTGTCCACTCCGGTGTTGAGTCATGCCTGCCACGTGTCCTCGGAAATGTCTGCAGACTCAGAGGCAGTGCTGACTCTGGCTATAAATAGATGAACACTGAACCCTAGAGTTGGATACGACTGGCTTTCGAGCAAGGGAGATCTTTACCTTATTGTTTATTGCATTGGAAACCACCTTGAGTAGCGCTAGCACTAAAGAGTGGCATGTAAAATTTAAAAATACAAGTCCAATAAATCAAATAAAAAATAAATACCACACAGTACAGCCAACTTTGCAGCTCAAATGGCAGGCCAGTAAATCAGATGCTAGGACAACCATAGGTTTCCCCCTTCCTACCTGTCCTACCTCAGGTGGGCTAATGACCTTTCAGAACTAAAAAGCAATTAGGTGAATGTTCATATGCAAAATCATTAAAGTGTTTACTTATTAATGGGATTTTTCAAAATTTTAAAGCAAGTACTAAGAGGAACTACATGACTGCATCCTGGTGGGTTAAATTGTTTACTCATTGATAAAAATAATTATCTTTTTTTAAAACTGGGACCTAGAGGAGGTGAGGGAATGCTTCCTTGTGGATCTGCTGAGCCAGGGTGTAGGACAGTGGTGCCCAAACTAAGGGCCGTGGGCCGGGTGCAGCCCCCGATGCCAATTCATCCGGCCCGCAAAGCCCTTGTCGCTCCTGGAAGCGGAAGTAAAACGTGGAAGTTTTACTTCCACTTCCAGGAGCGATGAGGGCTTCGCGGACCGGATGAATTGGTGTTGGGGGCCACACCCGGCCCCCAGGCCTTAGTGACCGGCTCACTGAACTACATGATCGGCCCACAGCCCAATTAATTCCCAATTAATATTTCAATGGCCCTTGCTTGCAATATACAGTACATGGATCACTGACGTGAACAGCATTTTCTGCAAAACCAATGCTATCCTATGAATGTAAATTGCACTGAGGATCTCTGTGCCTCCTTTTGAGTGTGTGACCAGGTCTAAGATGAAGGGTGTGTTTTTTTAAGTGTCTGCAATCGTTGACATTTAAACAGGTACTTGAATTTGCAACACAGAATGATTACCATCTGGAGGGGAGTCTGCCTTATTCTAGGAATACCATAGCAACTTGCAGACAGCAGGGTGTGAAATGTATGTATACTCTCATTAAAATTTAAAGAATCTCTTGGGTTAAGAATAAGCAGCATTGAACTGGGGCAGCCAGAAATGACAGTGAAGGGGCGAAGTGCTTGGATGTAAAGAAACCCACAAGAGACCCTGAGTTTTGTTCCTGCTGACATCCCACTACAGTAATCGAGTAGTCCGTACAGCCAGTGACTCAATGCTGAGTGTCAGGCGGCGGTAAACTAACCTGGTTCCCTAAAGGGGTCAACAACTGTGGCCGGATGAGCCTCTTTAGGTAGGGTGATGGTCGCCCCAGTGGAAAAAATGCCACTAGAAACCATCCTATTGGGCCCAATGGCATAATGAGCGGAGAAGGAACTCTGATTCCCAACGGTCATGGAGGCGGAAGAGGCCATGCCAGATGGACTGGATGTCAAGGCGCACCTTGTCCATATCCTCAAGGCTGTGGCAGTCCATTGTAGTCCAGGTGTTAATTCTTGCATGTCTCATTTCATATGTGCCGCAGGAGATGGCTCCGTGATCATAGCGTGTGGGTCACTTCATGAAACGTGCTTTGCTTTTTGTTTTTGGATAGTGGCCGGGATATTCTAGATAGATCATGGGCGCGGGAGGGGAATCAACAAAATGGCACCTTAAGGACTAACAACTATGTTGTGGGGTTAGTTCTATTTCTTAGAACTGTGATGGCAAACCTTGGCACTCCAGATGTTCTTGGACTTCAATTCCCAGAAGCCCAAGCTCCCGTGCGGCTGTACGGGTGTGTTTTACTTCCACTTCCAGGAGCGACAAGGGCGGCGTGGGCCGGATAAATTGCAGCAAACCCATTCATGTGGATTCACAGAGGCTTGGGCTTCTGGGAATTGAAGTCCAAGTACATCTGGAGTGCCAAGGTTTGCCATCACGGTCTTAGAAGGCATTAAGATAAAGGTAAAGATCTCCCTTGCTTGAAAGCCAGTCATGTGCAACTTTAGGGGTTGGTGCTCATCTTTATTTACAGCCAGAGTCAGTGCTGTCTGCATTTGCAGATGTTTCTGTGATCATGTGGCATCCATGACAATGCCAGAGAGCATGGAAGACTTAACTTTCCCACCACCAAAGCAGTACCTATTTATCTACTTTCAATTTCTTGCTTTTGAGTTGTTAGGTTGGCAGGACCTGAGAGAGGCGATGGGCGCTCTCTCTGTCACATTGCACTCGGGTCTTGAACTGCTGATCTGGTATCAAGCTCAGTGTCAAGGACTGAGCCACCGTTGCCCTTCTTAGGAAACATTACTGCTATATTAACCTGTGAGCTAACCTGGAAAAAGCACATTAAGGGTTGACATTTAAATTTATTGACAGAAGATTCTTAGACCTGGAGGGAAATTAGGTTTGATACTTTGATGCTCCTGAATTGATTCTCTGTGGTGCCCACAAGAGAGAGTCTCCCCTTCAAAAGGAAGCTTCTTAGATGAGGAATCATAACTTATTAATGTCTCTTGAACTGAGGACACAAGTCATGTAAATCCCCAAAGGCCACACACAGAGGACAGTGGGCAAACCACCCTCCAATTAGCAGGGTAGACTTTTTCATTTGCAGCTGAGCTCTGGAGGCTAAAAACCATAAGCAGAAAAACTGCTGGCCTGGTTACTGCTATTACAGGTTGAAACTAGGCTTGTCAGTTTTCCTGGGGGATCCTGCAGCTTGTACCTTTCAACAAGCAGCATAAACTACTGGAAGCAGTAGATGATTATAATTATCTTCCTGTCCAAACCAAGGCTTTCCCTACTCATTCTGGTGAGGAAATAACCACCTTGCATGTACTTATACTGGGTATCAGTGGGAGAAGACAGCCTAATGTGATTGTCTTTTACCACTAACTTGATTTATTTCCTCCCTCTGGCAGTTAAAGAAAAACCCTGCTCCTCTTTCAGTTTGATAGTTTTTCTCCATTGTTTTGTTCATAGTTTCTTACCTCCCTCTGATCATACTTCAGGCAACACGTGCGCGGAGGTTCTCTCCACATGTAGGAGACTCCATTTTTCCTATTTTCATCTGAGTGTAACAGATGGCAACTTTAAGTTGATACATTTTTTTTCTACTTTAAATGACTTGTAGTGTGATTTTTCATACAAAATACTAGTCTGGGGGTGGGCAAGGGGTGGGCAGGAGTTAATGAGCACTAAACTAGTTTCCCCAAATTTCTTTGTTCTACTGTTGTTTTTCTACTATGTAATCTGCTAACTAACAGGAATAACCAAAACTTCCTAGGAAATTCCTACAGATATTTCTTTCCTGGCACATTTTAAAGTGATAGTTCTACCTATTTATGGCAGGAGTTCTCAACCTTTTTAAGCTGGGGGCTGGGTCATGCTCTCTCAGTCAGCTTCAAGGGGTGGATGGCCATTTTGCTCTGCCTGCACAATGGGGGTTGCCATTTTGTCCCAATAGGTTCAAAGGTGTGGCCTTTTTCTTTCTGGAATGCCCTTGGAGGGGTGGGGGTGGGCCACATGAAATAGTGCCGCAGGCTGCAGGTTGGGAACCCCTGGTTTAAGACCTACAAGGTTTAAGAATACTATATTATTGTAAGGCAGGGATGGGAAATCTGCAGTGATATCCTTCCAGATGTTGGATTATCACTTCTATATTTTGTTGACAGTGTTGGCCAAGATTGCCAGGAACATCTGGAGGTTATGTGACATGATTGCCACTTTGCCTTTTAGACTACTTGTTCCTATGGGTAGTAGCCTAGGAATTAAAAGAAATTCCAGAGACATTGATATCATCTCAGGAGGTTTCTCCAGTTTAGCATGATGGACAGGGTCTTGCCATTATTGTGGCTTGCTTTTATGTATTGAAGTCTCTCTGGTTAAATTTTTTTGGCAAAAAATGAAAGATATATTTGCCTTGACAGGCTTCTCCTGTAGAACACCTTAACATTATCGCTGCCAGTTTTGGTGGATAATATCTTTTACATTTGCAGTTAAGTATAATTTTAAAATATTGGCTGTATTGTAATGTGAGGACTTGAAGGATGGGACAAGAACTTCTAAAAGAATAAATAAAGTTTCTCATTATTGCTTTTAAAAATTGTATCACATCTTTACAATTTTACTGCATGTCCTTATGCCTGCATTGTGTGTCACTTTGGGTACACTTGGCTAAGCAATTCAATCTAAAAACAAAGTGATAGTTAGTTCACCACATACTGGCATCCCTAACCTGCAATCTTATTTTTGACCTAACACATAAAATGCAGGCGAAGCCTGTCTAGTCACTTGTCTAAGTGTCATCTTTTGAATTTTGTGGGTTCTGGCATCTGTGGAACCTCCTGCCAACTGAGCTGCACCTCCAGGCAGAGCTGCTGCCCTTCTGGAAGTTTTAATTGGTTTTAACTGTGGGTTTTTCAGAACTTTTAGAATTTTAGCCTTTTTATGTGTTTTAGGATGTGTTAAACGGCCCTGGGTCGCCTTCGGCGAGGAGGGCGGTATAGAAATTTAAATAAATAAATAAATAAATCTGCTAAAATCACAAAGGTGTCTATCACCTGAGGTGGTTGGTCCATTAACTGCCCTCCATCTGAACAAAGATTGGGTCTGAGCTGCAGGGCTGCTTAAGTCTCCCCTAGTAACAACACCTGTATACACATTCACCTGCTCCATCACAAAAAAAAATGTCCCTCCAAAAAGGATTTTAAGATTAGAGAGGATTCTTGTATTATTTATCACTTCATTTTGTTTTAAAACCTTTATGGGTAAAGGAAATGGTTTAGAAAATTGCCCCAACCCGCTTTTAGGATCATTAAAGTCATTTTGTTTCACCATGGTCTGACAGAGATGCAGCCTATCTTCTGTCTGGTAATTCAACGAACAGCTGATCTATAATAGCGAGGAATGATTATTTTCTTTGGTAGCTCCAATTAATCTCCTCTCAGTTAGCCAACACCTCTTTCCTTTCAAGAGCAGATTTTATAGCAGATTTTATTGTCAGATTTATTAACTGGCTTCCAGCGAAGGTGAAATTAATATTTGGCTCATTAATGAATGAAGGGGAATGAATCCCTCTGATGTGCTTAAACTCATTCTCTTTGGCTTTGATCTGTCACAAAGTAAACCACCTGGCACATGAACGCACCCGGAAGAGCAGGAGAAATGTGAGCTGGTGGTGACAAGAGTGAGCACTGGTGAAGTTTGCCTGAGGTGGAATTTGAAATGAAATGTTGTTTGGAGGCGAGATGGAGGGTGCAACGTGTGTCTCTTAAAATGAAAAAGACCTGAGGAAAGCATGTGAAGAATTTTGAGCCATGCTGAGAGAATATGAAAAAGATTAGCCACGTTTCTGAGGACAGCCGGTCTTTTGTCACCAGCTTTTGAAACGGCCTCTTATGTATTTAGCAACAGCCTACCTCAAGGAAATTAAAGAGGTAAAGATGTGTGTCATGAAAAGGACCACTGCTTTTCGTGATGTGAAGCATTACCTGCAAACCCAAGGGAGCTTGCTACGTTCTTAGGTAGTTTAATTGGCTCAGATGGCAGGAGCTTTGTGGGGAAGAGAAGTTTTACCTGTCAATATTTCCTCCACTTTCACTTATTGGAAGACTAAAAGTGTCATATGGTCTTTTCCTTTCTTTAGGTTCACCCTGGCAGTGAGTTCTTGCTAGATTTTAGTCCAAACTTGTCTGGAAGTGGAGGTGGCTTAGGGGTTAAGATGCTGAGCTTGACGACCAGAAGGTCAGTAGTTCGAGACCGGAGTGCTGCACAACAGAGTGAGCTCTCGTCTCTGTCCCAGCTCCTGACAACCTAGCAGTTTGAAAGCAAGAAATTGCAAGTAGAATATGTACCACTCTGACGGGGAAAGTAACAGCATTCCATGCACCTAGTCATGCCTAGCACACAGCCACAGAAATGTCTGCAGATGTAGACAGCACTGGCTCTTTGGCTGTAAACAGAGATGAGCACCACCCTCTAGAGTTGGATATGACTGGCTTTCGAGCAAGGGAGACCTTTACCTTTACCACTAAAAGGGAGACAGCACTTTAGCTGTTTCTGAGGGCAAGAGCCTCTATCTAGTCACTGTAAGTCAGGGGTTCTCAACCTATGGCCAGTGAGCTAGATCTGGCCTGCAGTGCGATTTCATGAGTCCCTCCCCCCTCCAAGGGCATTTGAGAAATAAAATGGCCTCCCCCTTTGAAGCTGTTGGGACAAAATGACCACCCCCATTGTGCAGGCAGGGCAAAATGGCATTCCATCCCTCAAAGCTGACTGAGAGAGCATGACCTGGGAACCCCTGCTGTAAATAATCACGGCCCTCCTTGCTTTGGGTTTATTACCTCACCAAACAAAATGAGCAGAGTTGTATTTCATGCAGGAGTCTTTTCCCCTTCCGGCAGGCCTGTTCGCTTTTTATTTTTCAAAGCCCATGCGTAGGGGCAATGGCCACAAGCCAATTTTCCTTCTCTGGCAACAGAAGCACCACAGGGAACCTGAACCTGTGGGACAAGGTGAATTCAAAGACCCCTAGTGAGGCGAATGTCATGTATTATTGACCATAGAAGGGAGAAGGCGGGAGGACGACAGATGGAAGGCAGCCGAGAATAAAATATATGTCCAGCTCTGGCCGCCCATAGACCTTGGTGTTAAATGAAGACGAACTAGCCTCTCCACTCTATCCTCAGGGGGGAGGGGGGGAAGCAAACTGAAGCGCCATTTATGACTAAATGTGTGTGAATTATAAGTCTTTTTCAGTTGATAGGTAACAGAGTATAATTGCCACAAGATTTCCAGGCTGCATTAGTTCTCATGTCAATAGCTGTGTTTAGAAAGGACAACCCTGAGGTCATGGTTGGCATGGAAGAGTGATAGCAATACTAATAGCTCAGTTTCAGGTTCAATACCTGCATAATTAATCCTTTTTATTATTCTGTGTGGTTACGGTTTAATGGACATTTATGTGTGCTGCATTTTCATAATTCTGAATTCTGTGCATGCTTGGTTTTCAGTAATTATTGGTTCTAAAAAAGAGATGACCCACAGAGAGAGCGAAGGACTTTATTGACAACCATCTAACAAGACAATAAATTTTGGGAAATGGTCCTCTCTGAAATGGTAGATGGTATCTATTTAGTTTTCATCACCTCTGTTTCTTGCATTCCGGCCTATTTTGTTTACCAGGTGGCCAAAATAGTATTAATTTTAGGCCATGTATTTATAAATAAATACAGTTGTCCAAGAAAACCTGTTCTTCTCACTGTGCAATTAGCACTTTTATTAGCTATAGGACAAGAAACAGCTCAGTTAATGCAGGTTCTGCTGTTACTATATCTACCTACTGTATTTATATTTCTTTTTACTTCTGCCCAGCTGTTAAAAGAAAAGAGACTCTGCCAAAAATAAAGTTGGCAACCTAAGAAGATACATATTGTTGTTTTTTTAAAGGTCATCAGCCAGGCAGGCTAATTTGTTCTCTTCTTAACTGAATTGTACCCAATATCCTGTGCATCATTTATGTAGTTATAAAAAAATAAATATTTTAAAATGTCATCGCCTCTACAGTCTAAAGGGGCCTGTGCTTTTAAAGCTTCTGATCAAGGCACTCTTTTTAAATTTGGGATTTATAGTACAACCATTAAAGGTTCAGTGCCTTCATCAGGATCTTAAGAAGAGGAGGCAACGCTTTGAAAAGGACTTGCAGAATATCAGAACTTAAATCACCACCTTATTATTTTCTAAAAGGACACTGCGTGGGGTGGGGGGTGGTCTTTAAGAGCTGAGGGAACAGCTGTTACACAGTCTGTCCTTGAGTGCCCTTGAATTTAGCAATAGTAATAGCACTTATATACCACCCCATAGTGCTTAGAGCACTCTTGGGGTGATTCCCAGGATAATTAGCATTTTGCCTTCAACAGCCTGGGTACCTATTTTACCAA
The DNA here is from genome assembly GCA_030440675.1 of Furcifer pardalis. Classification (NCBI taxonomy): domain Eukaryota; kingdom Metazoa; phylum Chordata; class Lepidosauria; order Squamata; family Chamaeleonidae; genus Furcifer; species Furcifer pardalis. Next base: position 101,483,774 of record CP126896.1, on the reverse strand, counting down.
ACTCAGAAGGATGGAAGGCTGTCAAACTTGATACTTCTCAGGATTGAACTCACAATGTTTTGGCTGCAATACAGCAGTTTAACCACTGTGCCACCAGGATTCATTAATTAATTTTTAATAATTGAATTCAGCACTCAGTAACTGCATTAATATGCTAGTTTGGTACAGATCACCTCTGCAGAAAAATTAAAATTAAAAAAGGTTAACCATAAGAGGATGGCAAGAAGGAAGAAGGCTGTGGACTGAAATTTGGGTTGCACCATGAGGAGCTATATGAACATTTACTCCAGATCAATCTGCAGATCTTGTGTGATCACTCAAAGTGAATGGAAGCTGAAAATAGGGTGTGAATCAAACAACAACAAAGCTGAATTGGAGCAATTTGACTTACCAGTGTAGTCCCAGACTGAGCAAAGAATGTTTGTCTAGTCTCTAGTGCAATTTAACCTTCCAATTAAAGTTCTCTGCTTATTACTTCTAAGCTAGTTGAAGGACCAATACTTGATGTGAAATGCTTGGGTGGGTGTTTTCGATGGGGTTTTTTGATTGTTGATTTGTCTTTGTTCTTCTTGTGAGCTGTTGGGAGTCTCGAGTCTCCGCCCGGAGTCTCTGGAGTGGGGCAGAGATACAAATTGAAAAGTACATAAACAACTAAATAAATAAATAAATAAATAAAAATGCTCTAAGCTGTTTTTTAAAAGTATATAAAAAGTCAGTTCTGGAGTGAGGCAATTCAAAGTAGTGTTACCCAATTCTGGGTGATTGGATTCACTCTCTGGCAGAGGTACTAGAAAGACCCAAGAACTTACAATGAGGCAGGTTTTTTCAGTCAAAACAAAATATGGTTTATTGGGAGCAAAAGCAAAGGGAAGCCTATTCAGGCATATAGTCTGGCCAGACCTATAATTCTAAATAGCTAACCTTCCCGCAACCGTTCTGAGGAAAAGACCCCCTCGTGATCCCTGCTCACAAAATTTGGTGAACAGAAGATGGCCCCCACCCACCTAGAAGGGGTATTTAACTATTCTATCTAAACTAACTCTGCATGCAAGGGGAGGGGAGGAGTTTGGGAGGAGGTAAGGAATTTAACATATTTTAATTACATGCAAACATAAAACAAAGGCAGCTCTGAGGTCAGAGACTTTAGTTACACAAAAGCGGCAGATTACAGCTATTGCTGAAAAAACCGGTTATAGAGAGTTTACATTAGGTCAAAGGAGCATATTTGTGGTTGACAGGAATATCTCTTTGTTCTCTGCTGAATGAAACAGAGGCTGGTACGTCTTCTCCAATGGGAGACGATCTAGCAGTATTGACAGCCAATGGTGCTTTGAGGCGGGAAATTGCAGTTCCAACGTGGGTTAATGTTCCGGACATGAATGAATCACAGCGTTTGAGTCACTCTTAAGTAGAAACACAAAGAAAGGAGTTAGAGTCATTATGTCTTGTTTGTTTAATTAAATGGAGATCTCAGGAAGAGGGAAGCCAACAATTTAGCCTTGGTTTGCCCTTGTAATCTGGTTCGTGAGAGACGGGACGTCCACTTGTCCCTTCCAGCCCTGTGCTGTCAGTTTATTGTTGTGTAAGGCTTTTCTTAGGTTCTTGCTTCCCCCCTTTCCCTGATCAATTTTGGGGTTCCATGGTTCTTGTGTTCCCCACAGACTGTTGATTTCCCTCTTTAAGCTATGATTGTGCTTGGGTCAGTGTTCTAAAAATGTTGAATTGAACTTTGATCAAACCAGAGATATGAGACATTCAGCTTCCTTTGTGAAGGAATAAAAAAAGGAATTTCTGCTTATCAGAACACCCGGCAAACCAGTTTTAAGAACAATGGAGGCAATCAGGGCCATGTTTACATTCCTTGCCAGAGTCTATTGACTATCGGGTAATCCCCCTTTCCTTCTGGAGAGCATTCCAATCGTATGATTTAACTTTTGGCTTCTACCTTATTTTCCATGTGTGTGTGAGTTTTGTGATATGTGGCATTTAATAAACGTTTTGATTAATTATAATGCTTTATTCAAAATTTTAGGTAACAGTAGGCAAGAGGAAGCTCCTAAAACCGAAATTGTTCCTGGCTCCCCCCCCCCCCCAGGATTTCAAAAGTGCATTTGCATTTATAAATGTGAGAAATTAGCAATCTTGCAGGAGAAAAAGCTGCAACGTGGAAATAGAGAACAAGAGCCAGTTTAGTGGATGGAATGGTAAAAGCACAGGACACCAGGGTTTAAGTTCCCATTTAACCATAGGGACTCATTGGGGAGAGGGAATGTTATAACCTCTTCTTAATGGTTTTGAAGTTCTACTAAGGGCATTGTAAATTGGAATGGACTTGATGCCCCATAGCCTGTATAGGGAGAGAGAACTAAACTGTGGAAGTGACGACTGGAAAGTGGAATGAATTGTCCCTTTATGGCAGGGGTTCTCAACCTTTTCAAGCTGGGGTCTGGGTCATGATATCTCAGTCAGCTTTGAGGGCTCGATGGCCATTTTGCTCTGCCTGCACGATGGGGTGGGTGGGTGGCCATTTTGTCCCAACAGCTTCAAAGGGGAAGCCATTTTGTTTCTTGAATGCCTTTTGAGGGATGGGGAGCCAAATAAAACGGCACTGTGGGGTAGATCCGGTTTGTGGGCCTTAGGTTGCGAACCCCTTCTATATGGTTCTGATCAATATCTCTTGCTGTCAAAGTTGCATTATCTCCATAGACTTGAAAAGACATAACCTGGCCATTGTTGTGTTAAAGATGGGGAGGAAATGTTCCCTGACAGGATCAGCAGCTGCTTTAAAACAGAAAAGATCCCCAACTGCTACTTCTATTCTGGGTTGAAGGTTGTGATAAACTATCCCACCCTTTTAATAGACAAGCTTATCCCATTGGAAGTTCCTTGTGTAATCTTCATCCCACGGAATGCACCAGTTTGCAAAGTCTGATGTCTCCCCAGTTCACCAAGACATGATGACAAGTCAGACATAGATATGTACCATCTCATTATTGCCCACACATTTTCTTCCTTTCGCCCACCAGCTTCTCAAATATTCATTAAAGCTCCTGCAAAGCCATTCTGCTTAATTGGGACCTTAGGGAAATTATAGTAGACAAGGATAGCTTGCACTTCAACAAGTGAAATAAAATAATTTATTGGATGAAGAAGAGAGCAACCATCACTAAGTACTGTATGGTACTTCAGGATTCTTAGGTTGCCAGTTGATTACAGAAAATCCATCTTAACCTGCTCTTGTCCCCAGAAAAGCAGGGTTGTTTGGCAGAGAAATCAGCAGATGGGAGGCTTTTCACAGCAAGGAAATCAACTTTACACTAGAAGTGGCTGAGAGTATGAAAATTTTGAAGTGAGCTACAATTTCTCAGTGTGGACTGAGAAGTTATAACTTTATCCCAACTGGTCATGCTTTTCCTCTGCAGTTTGAGACGATGGTTTCCTTGATGCTGATGCTGATGATAATTTCATGTCAGAAATTATTCTGGGTTGAAAGGATTTTTGCTGGAGAAACTCTGCTCAGGGGGCACCTGATTTAGGCTCCTTTCATGTCCCCAAGAGCTGGGACAGAGACGGGTGCTCAATTTGTCATGCAGTACCCAGGTTGCAAACTGCTGGCAAACCTTCCATCTAACAAGGTGAGCTTCTTAACCATTGAGCCACTGCAGCCCCTTGATATTGGTTGGTTGGTCGGTTGGTTGGTTGTGTGCCATCAAGTCAATTCCTGTCCCATGTTTTCTAAGTAGGGAATTCACAGCAGTGTCTTACTATTCCCTTCTTCTGGGGTGCCCTTGGACTTTGCAGCTTGCCCAAGACTACACAGGCTGACTCTTCTCTCTGGAGAGACAGTGGGAATCAAACTTCTAGCTTCTGGCTTTGCAGCCAGATACCTAAACCACTGAGCTATCCAGCCAGTCTGCCTTGAGAATATTGGATAAGAAACAAAAATGTAACCCATAGGGGTTGTAATGACTGAGGCCAAAATTACAAGCTTTTTTCAATACGAGTTGGGTTTAAAGCAACTTCTATGGCTGGACGTGATGGAAGTCCAGCTGTGGCTTTAAAATGCATGTTTGTAAAGTAACAGGGTTTCTCTCAGTGGCTGGGTGATGCTGGGAGGATTCCTAGCTATTGACAACACCAGGGTTGGAGTAGCAGCGTCCTTGTCTTGCTTGACACATGATCAAAATGGAGCCACTGGAGCTGAATTTCTGGGCAAGAACAATGTTACTTGGCCAGCCAATATACTAGGTGCCTTCCCAACTACCTTGGCACTGATCAGCTGGCGATGTTGTTTTTACTGAGGAGATGGGCAGTTCTAGCAGCAACATTTTCACAACATGGCAAGCAAGTGAACTCCTGCTGTCAATGGACAGTCAGTCTCCCAGCCCTGGCCAATTGGCTCCTCCTCCTCGTGTCCTGCTTTATGTGAGGAATTAAAAGCTTACTACAGGTTATCTGCAAGTGTGTAGTTCTCGCTTTTCTCTTCTTACAAAAAGCTGGGCCTCTATTCTTTTGGACTTTCACTAATCCTAGCACTCTCCTTTTGGGATCACCATTCTTTTTTGCTAATGCTGTTCTAGTGCTTTTATCAGCAAACTGATATGATAAGAATTAAGCCAGTTAAACATTCCCTGTAAGATATAGTGTGGCATAGTCAGTGGATAAAGTGCCAGACTAGGACTCAGGGCACCCAGGTTCAAATCCTCACTCAACTGTGGAAATTCACTTGGAGTTATTGCTAGTAAACTTATTTCTTGAACATATCACATACTTCAGAGATTTTGTCAGTACAGTGGAACCCCGCATAACGAATGCTCTGTTTAATGAAAAATTCGTACAACGAAGTGTTCATTATGCAAAGGAGATACCCTGCATAATGATTTTTTTCATTATATGGGGTTTCCGCTAAGCAGGGTATACCCCGGTTAATGGAAACCCTGTATAGCAAACATTTTTTTTTGTTAGGCGGGGGATCTCCCACTGGAGCCGCATAGCGGGAAAAACACACAGCGAAGAGCTCCGTAGAATGGAGCTTTTTCGCTATGCAGGGTTCTACTATATTGGCAGAAGTCAAACATGAATTGACAACATATGAAAACAACAAAATGATATCGTCTGCATTTGTAACTCCTCCAGCAGTAATCTCTTTGATAGGAAAAGGATAGTTTCTGTGCGTACTCTGTACAAGACCTACTAAACAAAATACTGTAAGACTTATTTTTAGCTTAACATGTTTAGGAACACATATGTGGATACCAAGTTACTATTAGAGACATAGAAGAACACTAGAAAGTTGGAGTGCCAATAATTAGGGAAATGCAAATCATAAAGCAGGTGTCAGGCACCTGCTGGCTGATAAAACAATATCGCTCCCTTGTTCTTTTAGCTGTTTGAGGTAATTTTTAAAATATTTTTAATTGGATTTTTTAATGGGTTTTAAGTTTTAGATTGTGATGGTGATTTTAATGTTGTGAGCCACCCAGAGTCATTTTGAGTTGAGCAGCTACATAAATTGGATAGATAGATAAATAAATAAATAAAAGGCAATTATGTGCATCTATAAATGCAGCAATTGATACCTAGTGTCTTTTGAATGTCTTCATCGGGGGGGGGGGGCAAATTTGTTTAACAATTAAATAAGCATATTGTTATCCCTATGAGAAAAGAGTTCAACTTTTGAAGTCCGCTAATTTAGAAAACAAAAACAAGAAAGGGATGCCATGCTGGAGGTGTGTCAAATTATGAAATGTGTGGACATGGGTAGCTTTTCTCCCTCTGTCATAATGTTAGCAGTTGGTTCAATGGCTATTTATTATATTTACCATATAGCATGTACAATGGTCAAGCAATTACAGTAAAACTGCACATAAAGAGTGCCTTGCTTAGAGACTAACTTGCTTAAAGAGCAGAATTTTCTCTGGATGGTTGCCTCGTTTAACAACTAAAACCAACAAAAAACTCACTTAACAACTAAATTGGGGTTTGCAATCCCCCCCCCCAGAAGTCACAATTGGTCACTTACAATAGTGTTTTACTTAAATAGCAAACTCGCTTAAAGAGCAATCCCATGGAACACATTATGCTCTTTAAGTGATGTACCACTGTATAGATATACTGTACAAGTACAGTACTGTATAGGTAAAGGGAAAGGTTGCCCTTGCTCGAAAGCCAGTCATATCTGACTCTAGGGTTCAGTGCTCATCTCTGTTTATAGCCAAAGAGCCAGCACTGCCTGCGTCAGCAGATGTTTCCATGGCAGGCATGACTAAACACATGAGCACACAGAATGCTGTTTACCTTCCCACCGAAGTGGTCCCTATTTATCTACTTGCAATTTCTTGCTTTCAAACTGCTAGGTTGACAATAGCTGGGACAGAGACAGGGGCTCACTCTGTTGTGCAGCACTCAAGTCTCAAACTGCTGACCTTCCAGTCGCCAAATTTAGCATCTTAATCACTAAGCCACCACAGTTCCCTAAAATATAGAATAGATGAAGTAAAATGTTATTTTTTTAAAAAAATTGATAAAATAGATATAAAATCACAACAATACAACACCATATAGATTCAAAAGAGGAGAGTTGCTATAGTTTGATGTCCAAATAAGCTAACGATCTAACTGCAAGTAGACTGAAATTTTCTGAAAGGACATTCACAAACTCTGTTTTATCCTATGTTCTGGTCCATCACAGTTGCATTACAGGCTCTTGGCTGTTCCCTACTGGAAGAACATTGTTTTAGTTCTAGCATGAGCTATCCTAATTCAGTTCAGATGGCTCCATATTTTGGGGGGTAACTGTTCTCCTGGAATTGATTTTGTTGGATCTATATGATCTATTTGATTATGATTATTAAAAGTAACTAATGTTTGCTATTCTTCATCTTTAAGTCATAAGACTATAGTATGTCATCCCAAATTGGTTTCCTAGACTTGAGCTTGGTGAGAGGTAGAGAATCTAATATTTTTATTAGTAAATATCCAGAAGTTGACATCCTATTTATCTTATTCCACTCTTGAACTCTCTATTGCTGTCATCTAAGGTCAAGAAGAGCAATATTAGAGAGGATGTGGAGCCATGAAAGCAGTGTAGATTTGAAGGTTCTGGAAATTATCCTCACTGTGTCGTTAAGGTGAATAACAATCTTATTAGTGTGGCAACTTATTCCCCATACAGGTGCACAGTTTTCCGTGACAGAAAAGGCCAGTGAAGGTGAACCTTGGCATTCCAGCTGTTCTTGAACTTCCAATTCCCAGAAGCCCTGATCAGAAGGAGTGCTAACTTGGGCTTTTGGTAATTACAGTCCAAGAACACCTGGAGTGCCAAGGTTCACCATCATGGGACTAGACTAATGATTGTGCCACTGCACATAATGTCTTCCCTTGTGCTCCCCAACCTGCCCCCATGATTTCCTGACCAAATTATTCCTTGTTTTCAATTTTTGTATAATAACTTCAAGGTGTTTTTGAAATATGAGAGATCAGTCAAGAATTATTCCGAGATACTTTGGATGGCAACTATGTTTTATCTTCTTTTCACAAAATGATACATTTAGCTCTTTATTTGCTATTCAATTACTTAAATGAAAGGTGCATACAGTACAGTAAAACACCGGATAATGATTGGATTGGATAACGCTAAAATCACATAACGTTGAGTAATTTGAGGCAATCATTTGGATCGGATAACATTATGTTAACCATTATGTTAATGTTATCTGATCCATCAGATAACCTAACTATTTCTGAGGCTAATGTTTGCCTCAAATTCCCTGAGGTGTGGCTGTGACTCACCAGTTTCTCTAGGGAGAAAGGGACGGGGCTGCCTGCTCTCAAGCTTGCAACTTTTGAATAACAAAAGCTTGCAAAAACAGTCTGACTAGTTTAGCAAAGCAAAGCAGACATGGGGTGGGTGGGGGGTGGGGACTCTTTCAATATGTCCTGACTCCAATAAAGCATGCAGTTTCCATATGAAGCCATGAGCACAGGAATCAGTTTTAAAAGTTAACAGCAAGGGTGCATAAACTTTTCAGGCCATGGGACAGTCACATGGTTCATGGGTGCCCAAACTACAGCCTGTGTGCCAGATCTAGCCCTGACACCAATTCATCTGGCCCGTCCCACCCTCGCCACTCCCAGAAGCAGGAGTAAAACTCACCCAATCTCTGCTTCTGGGATCGACGAGCATGGGGTGGGCTGGATGAATTGGCATTGGAGGCTGGATCTGGCCCACAGGGAGTAGTTTGGGCACCCATGAACCACATGACTGGCCCATGGTCTGAAAAGTTTAGGCATCCCTGCTGTTAACTAGGCTTCTGGGCCAGATTTGGCCCATGACACCAATCCATCTGGGAGTGGCAACAGTGGAACTGGCCAGATGAATTGGTGTCAGGGCCAGATCTGGCACACAGGCTGTAGTTTGGGCACCCATTAACCATGTGACTGGCCCGTGGCCTGAAAAGTATGGGCACCCTTGCTGTTAGCTTTTAAAACTGATTCCTGTGCTCATGGCTCCATATGGAAACTCTGCATTCTTTAAATTGGGAGTCAGGACATATTGAAAGAGTCCCCACCTCCCCACCGCCCATGTCTGCTTTGCTTTGCTTTACTAAACTAGTCAGACTGGTTTTGCAAGCTTTTGTAATGTATTTACCCTTTAGACAAAGGTTCTAGCAGGTTTCCTTGGCTTTCCCTTGAAGCCTCTGTTGCTTATCTCTATGGAGTTAACGTTATCTGATCCATCTGAATAGGATTTTAACATTATCTGGTGCATGAATTGGATAAGGCTAAAAATCGGATAACGTTAAGACTTGTGGAACCAAGTCTTAACATTATCCAAGGTATTACTGTACTTCCATTTTATTCAGGTTTGGACACAGCCTCCACTTCTCATAATGTTGACTTAATATTGTCAAATCTTTATTGAGAGTGATTGAATGGTAGGATTTTCAGGATTAAAAAAAAGGAAGTCCTTTGAACCGAACATAGCAAAATTATAGGATTCCCCTAGCGAAATATGTAGAGATGGCTAGGCATTTGGAAAGCTTTAAAAGCTTTCAGCAAAATCATGGAGGATGGGGCTATTAATAGAGGATATTAATAATGGTGATGCATCATCTCCAGTATCAAAGATGTGTCTCTGAAAATAACACTGGATGAGGAAAATGAATGAGGAGATACTATTGCACTGATATAATATTTTCAGTTTTCTGTAAGTATTTTGTTGGTATTTATGTAGGAAAAGGGTTTACTAGATCGTCTTTTAGTCTAATGTAGACTGACTTATGTGCCTCTCCTTCTAATTCTCCTATTCTATGAAGCCTCCACCTTCATTTGTTCCCCAGTGTATGGATGTGACAAGCTGGTTTACAGAGGTGTCATTGTAAGATTTAGTACTAGCTCTTGAGTCTGTTCAATGAGATGGAATTTTTCCCCTTCCCCCAATATACATTATACTTTTCAAACTCCCCCCCCCCTCTGTTTTGGCAGTTCTAGGTCACTTTGATAAAGAATAGAGAAGTCTTGTTGCGGAAGTTGATGCAAAGACATTGACAGCTTTGGAAATCAAAGTGTTTCTGTCATGCAGAAATTCTCTTCCAGTAATGATTTGGCTTTGAATTGAGGCAAGAGAAGAACTCTTAAGCAGCCATTCATGCGCCAGTATTAATATTGCAACTCCTGTTTTGAAATGAATAATTGTTAAAGTGGTTTTAATTGTACATTCTTCTGTGTAGTCAGTAGGTAGAATACACAGTTTTTAGAGAGCAACTACACTAATGGAGTAGACCACACAGCCAGCAACTCAACGCTGAGTGTTGGATGGTGGTAAATAACCTGACTCCCTAAAGGGCCAACAGTTACAGGTGGATGAGCCCATTTAGGAGGAAATGCCACTGGGAACCATCATATTGGGCCCAACAGCAAAATGAGAGGAGGAAGAACTCTGATTCCCAATGGCCATGGAGGTGGAAGAGGCCATGCCAGATGGACTGGCTGTGAAGGTGCACCTTGTCCATATCCTCAAGGCTGTGGCAGTCCAGGTGTTAAATCCTACATGTCTCATTTCATATGTGCCACAGGAGATGGCTCTTTGATCATAGTTTGTGGCAAGCTGGGATCCACCTTAAACAAATTCACACCAATGACATGCATTTTCAGATATGAGTTGCAGCCAATGGTGATGAATGCAAATGTGCTTAAATTTACACAATCTTTTTCACAATAGATTTTCCCCGCCCTTCATATCCCCCAGTTGTTAAGAACAGAGTACATATATCCCTAAATAACTGGATATCCTTTAAAATGCTTCCTTGGGATCAAAATGGAACTTTTGTGAAACATTCATGGAGCAAGACTTTAATTAATCCATACATAACAAAAACCAAATCTTATCTTTAATCCAAAGAACATGCTTCTTAAAAACATGCATATAATTAGGCTAAAGGTTACCTCACTCTCTACTTGGTCTTTTCATGCCCAAGGTATGGTTGGAACTTCATATGCAGCTGTCATGAAACCACTTGAACAATTAACATCTGCTGTGTTAAGATAGCCAATCAATGGCTGTCTAACACAGCAGGCCTTATCTCAAAGAGCTGCTGCTGCTTTCAATATACCAGACTGGCAGGGAATTCCCAATCTCATCTTGATTAGAATTGAGTTCAGTTGTCCCTGAAATAATAAACCTAGTTTGGAACAGCAGTAATCTTCAAGAAAAAATCCAGCATGATTGTATTTTGAGCACAAGGTGCACTGCCAAAACTCGCTTGTGCATTTTTTATTCCACCACACACTCAGAAGAAGGTGGAGAGATAAAATCAAAGACATATTGGAACACCACCAAGTAACATTGCTTGCCTTGAGGCAATTAGAAGAACAAGGACAAGAACTCTGTATCTCCTTTGACACCTGAAGTGGTGAAAGAGGAAGTAAAGAAGAAGAATGTAGACCCAGGTGTTTCATGTAGCTTTGGTTCAACAGTGTTCTTGTTAAGAGTGTCATACTGGATACAGTATTTTTGTGGCATCACTAAAATCCTTAGTCCTGATACTGATCACAGGTATGGTGATCCTTTTATTGTTGAAATATAAGTCACCTCAGGAAGCTCTTCCAATTTGTCTGAGAACAAGAGAGAGAGAGAGAGCCCAATTTTAAAGTTTGTTTGAAAGTTCAATGAGTATCTGAGGGGGAAACCCCCTGAAAGCCAGAGAAACATCTGAATAATTTTAGTTGTAGTTATGGAAAAGAACTCATAGCCTCTCATCATGATTATCAAAAGCAAAATAATTCAAATCTTTTATTTTTCAAGACCCAAGTGCTGTGTGACGGGGCGTGCATCTATCCCAGCTCCTGCCAACCTAGCAGTTTGAAAGCAAGAAATTGAAAGTAAATAAATAGGTACCGCTTCAACAGGAAAAGTAACAATATTCTGTGCACTCCAGTGTCTAGTCATGCCTGCCACATGACCACAGCAATGTCTGAAGACACTGGCAGTGCTGGCTCTTTGGCTGTAAGAAGAGATGAGCACCACCCCTTAGAGTCAGACACGACTGGCTTTTGAGCAAGGAAAACATTTACTTAGGTATTTCCGCTACTGTGGCTGCCTGAAATGGAGAGGATTCTTCCACCCTCCACTGATGTGCCCAAGAGGAAATACCAGCAAGGATCACTTTCCACTCAAGACACGCCATCTGAAACTTCCTCTTCCACACAACTACTGTATTGTCAACCCAACCACTCTCTGCTCATATTTTATAGGCCCAACCTTATTTTCTAGGGGACTGAGGTGGCTTAGTGGTTAAGATGCTGCACTTGATGACTGGAAGGTCAGCAGGTCAGCAGCTCAAGACCCGAATAGTGCACAACGGAGTGAGCTCCTGCCTCTCTCCCAGCTCCTGCCAACCTAGCAGTTTGAAAACAAATAGTAAATAGGTACCACTTGGGTGAGAAAGTAAACACACACTTTATATCATATCTATAAGCAGCCGGGATTTTGAGGGTGGGTGAACTGCTAATTTAGGGAGGGTGATGCCCACCCTGGCAACCAGCTGGCTACGGTCCTGCCACTGCAAATGCTGGTTTCTTGGCTGTAAACATAGATGAGCACTTAACCCTAGAGTCAGATACGACTGGCTTTCGAGCAAGGGCGACCTTTATCTTGTTTTCTGCTTTTCATTCTTGGCATTCCCCCAAAAAAGGAAGAGTGGAGAAGGCAACACCGAGGCTCGCAGATCCCGGTCCGCCTTTAATTTTCTGGAACAAAAGCTGCTCTGGCCCCACCTCTCGCTTAACATGCAGCCGTTTTGCCCTCTCCACTCTTCCATCAACTTCCATCATCCCACCCCGGGCGCTATGCTTGCAAACAGCCCGAACTAACAGCAGGTGGCTGCCTGGTGATTGACAGCCCTTCCATGACGTCATGCAGGTGGGCAGGCATTCTTCCTTCCCCCTCCTCCGGGTGATTCTACACCGAAGTCAAAAGGCGGGGTATTGGTGGGTACCAGTACTCCCCGTGCGTGGAGCGAGAGGTAAGGATGCGAACCGAAGAGGCTGTGCGGCGGCTTCTTATCAAAGGAAGGGCATTGTAAACAACAGTCTTCATCGTCTGCAAGATCTGCAGCTGCCTGAAGAAGAAGAAGAAAAGAAAGAGAAGCCCATTTTCTTTTTTTTTGTCATTAGCTGGCACAGTTTTTCTTTCCATGGGTGAGTAACCTTCCCTCTAAATTTCCACCCTAGGGATGCTCTTTGTCAATGAGTTGCAAACAAGGAGCTCTACCTCTTGCTTTGGTTTGCAAGCCAAAGAAAGGGAATGATAATAAAAGATGAGATCAAAATAAAAAAAGGAGGATCTCTCTAGAAAGGGAGGGGGAAATATATACAGTACTGTGTATATGTAATAGGGGGAGAAACCTGGTGTGGCTTGTTTCCTTTGTGCTGCTCTTTTCTATCAGCCCTACTCTATTTTTTAATATATACACACACATGCATACACATCTGGGACTCCCAAGGACTCGGCGCCTGTGGGAGTCCCAGATCGTTTTAGGATAAAGGATGGGAAGCGTTGTCTGCACCGGCTCAGGTGCTTTCAGGACAGCCAGGATGGGAGCCAAGCAGAGCAGGAGGGCATTAAAGGAATAAACGATGAGCTGAGTTGGGCTTTTTAAGCCTTCGAGCTCCTTGCAAAAGCGGATTGTGTGAGTGTGTGTGTTCCAAAGCAAGTCCCTTCACCACCAACAGCATCAATACCGCTCCCAACTCAGAATTTCCTGCATAGAATTCGGGAAGTACTTTCCCTTCTAGCTGGAAGAATGAACGGAAGGTGGCATTGCAAAGACATTGCCTGGATTGCACTGCCTTTGGAGATAGTCTCTATACAGAATTCCCTCCTTTCAGGAAGCACTTTCCCTTCTAGCTGGAAGAATGAAAGGAACCTGGCATTGCAAAGACTTTGCTTGGATTGCACGTTCCTTTCATTCTTTCACCTAGTATGGAAAGTGCTTCCCCAAAAAAGGAGATTATGCTTTGGCAGAGTGGTGGCTTTGCCAGCCCTGCCCTGCCAGGTGGGTTGACTGGGGTTCCCCAGAGACCAGTGGGCTGCATTGTGTCAGGCTCAGATACAGATGGCTGCTGGGCTGAGCTAAGCACTGCTGGGTTTGGGGGTAGTGGTGGTGAAAAGCTGTGGAGGGCTTCTGATGTTTCTTCCAAGTACTGAGAGGTATGAACAATAATATCTATTGATGGGCTCTGTACATTCCATAATTCTCTTCTCATTGATAAGAATACTGTAACAGCAACTTGTACTGTTCAGCTGTTTCAGCACTTCATTTAGGGTCACTAGACATGGAATGAAAAGATGGCAATTCACTACCTGTGCTTTGAGTACCCAAACAGCTCATTCCCAGGCACCAGGATTAAATGAAAATCACCTGACCAAAGAAAGGGGTATTCTGATGAGATATTTTCAAAGAGATGACTGTGTTAGTTTGTTCCAGCTTGTCCAACCAGGAGAGGAACCCCATCCCTGAAGTCTTGTACCATCTGTAAGATCAACTAATTTATTTTATCCTGAGTGCTTAAATGGATTTATTCCAATATGTCGGATTCCGTGCATTTGAAGAAGCAGTATCTGAGGCAAAGTGTGTTAAAATAACTCTGTCTGCCATTAAGATGCCAGAAGACTTTGCTTTTCTTGACTTGAGACTCAATGCAGGTTTATCATTAACAAGGGGTGCCCTAGGAAATTACTGCTTCCCATTTCATGCTTTCAGCAATCTTGGGAAACTCAAACCTGACATACTTGGCCACATTTAATATGGGACAGAACTTGTAAAAATTACTTTTTCTCTCTTCAGCTCTCACAACTAGCTGTTCCATAAGCTTCCAAGTGAGGTTTGGGAGCTGTGGCTCCCAAAAATAACATTTCCAATCTGAGGTATGGGTGCAAGTAACAGGTTACTTATCAGTAAATTTCCTAGCAGTATGTTTCTAGATGTGGTGGGCTGTATCTCTCAATTGGCATCGCCAAAAAAGGTTGTTGTTTAGTGTGGCTGGAAGGCACTTTTCCATTGAAGAGGCTTTACTGAGCTGTTGTGAGGATTATAGAGTTAACAAACAGTACCTCCTTAAGCCCATAAGAAAACTGGTGAACTGAATATGAATTTCAGAGAATTTCTTCAAGACCACATTTCAAAGAAATCAATTCTGCCAGCTTTCTTTATTGTCCAGCTTTCATACCTTACAGAGTGATTGGGAAATCAAGAGTGTGGATGATTTGGTCTTAGTCTCCAGTGATACATCCTTGCACTTCATGACCTTTTCTAATCCTTCATTGCTGTCCTTCCACGTCTCAGCCTTCTTCTGATTTCTTGTCTGCGATCTCCTTTTAGACTGATGATTTGAAAAAAAGTACAGTAATACCTTGGATAACACTAAGACTTGGTTCCACAAGTCTTGGTGTTATCCGATTTTTAGTGTTATCCAATCCATGTTAAAATCCTATGGGATGGATTGGATAACGTTAAAGCTCCATAGAGATACACTGTAACCGCACAGGCGTTAGTGGTTGTTATCCAATCCATCCCATAGGACCTTAACGTTTTTCGATCCAATTCTCCACCCCAGATTGCTTAACGTTATGCGATTTTAGCGTTATCTGAGGTAAACATTATCTGAGGTATTACTCTATACAAAAAGTTTCCCTATTTTAATTTCTTCATTGTCCCTGTCAAAATTTGTAATTCATCTGTAATTATGATTTTTCTCTTCTTAATGTTCAGCTGCAACCCTGCTTTGGCACTTTCTTCTTCAACTTTCAGAAAAGTCATTCCAAGTACAGTAATACCTCGGATAACGTTTACCTCGGTTAACGCTAAAATCACATAACGTTAAGTAATCTGGGGAGGAGAATTGGATCGAATAACGCTAAGGTCCTATGGGGTGGATCAGATAACAACCGCTAAAGTCTGTGCGGTTACAATGTATCTCTATGGAGCTTTAACGTTATCCGATACATCCCATAGGATTTTAACATGTATCGGATAACACTAAAAATCGGATAACACCAAGACTTGTGGAACCAAGTCTTAGCGTTATCCGAGGTATTACTGTACATTTAATTTAATTCATTCTGCGAGGCTGCTCGCTATGCGAGTTTTTCGCTGTGTGAGTCAGACTCGTATAGCGAAAATTTCAATGGAAAAACTCTCATAACGAGCTTTTTAAGGGGAAAAAATTTGCATTGTGAATTTTTTTTCTTATGCGAATTTTCCCCATAGAAATGCTCACTATGCGAGTTTTCTATGGGGAAAGTCCGACTCGCATAGTGAAAATATTTATTATGCGAGTTGGATCACTTTTTGAAAAACCCGTTCGTTATATGAGTTTTTCATAAGGTGAAACGCTCGCTAAGCGAGGTTTGACTGTAATTGCTGTTTTTTGCCAGTAAGGTGGTGTCATCTGTATACTGTATCTTAAGTTACAATTGTTTCTTCCACCAATTTTCACTCCTTCATCTAAAACTAGTCTGGCTTTCTGTATGATATGTTCTGCATACAGATTGAACAGATAAGGGGAGAAAAAGCACACTTGTCTGATGCCTTTGCCGGTAGGAACCACTCTGTCTCTCCATGTTCTGTTCTATTGGCTGCTTCTTGTCCACAATATAGGTTACATCTAATACGTTTATGAATGCATAACAAATTTATGAATTTCTCTGCCTTGTGATTGCCACTAGATGGCTTCAAAGTAGGATCAGGCACATTAAATTCATAGTGGATGGATTCATCCATTGTACTTAATCATGAAAAGGATGGGCAGCCTTCAGATTCAGTGGAACATCCCTTCAACTACTAGTCACTTATGGGTGGTTAGACCTCTGCCCGGTCTGATCCAGAAAACATGCCCTGTGTACATAAAAATATATATACATAAACCTCTTAATTTAAAAACAGCAGCAAATCACAAGCAGACTGTTCAAGACTATCTTCTTCAGCTGCTGTATCTGTTCCAGATATTGGCTATCATTGTGGTGATAGTCTTCCTGTTCTTAACTCCTCAGAACAGTTCAGTCACATCAGTCTCTCAGGTTCTTCAGCCAGGAAGTCCATATCATGAGTAACTAAAACAAGGTGAAGGTTCTGCTTATCTGCACTGGGCTTGCCAACAAAGTTGTGAAACTTCTGGCACTGATGGGCTGGGTTAGTATGATGTCACAGAATGTCTGCATACACAGAATGTCCGCATACAAAGATGTTTGTACCCCAGCTTCTCTGAAGGAAGGGAAGTTTGAAACAGACCCAAAGCCTACATATTGACATGCTAGAGACCACAGAATAATAGAATAATTGAGTTGGAAGGGGCCTTTTAGGCCATCGAGTCAATCCCAGGGTTCTGGAAGTCAATCTGAGTGGGATTAACATTTCTCATACCAGCAGGTCTAGACTGAGGTTATATAAAAGGATGGTGAAACACTCCATATGGAAAACCAGTGTAGTATAGTAGCTGAACTGGGACTTGCAAGGTTTGGACAGGTTCGACTGAACCGGTATGTGTGTTTTATGTAGTTTGTTTTTATGTGTATTTTATATGTTTTTTTGTTCAGTCGCACAGTCGATTCCGACCCTTTGCGACTCCATGGACCACTGTCCACCAGGCACTTCTGTCCTCCACCATCCCCCTCAACTCGCTCAGCTTTGTGCCCATTGTGTCTACAATATCATCTAGATGTATTTATTTTAATTTGTATTTTAATATGTATTTTTAATTTTTTTAATTTTTTTTGCTTTGGCTCCGCCCACAACATCATGATATCATGAAGTTGGCTCCGCCCATGACATCAGCTCTGCCTATGACATAGGCTCCGCCTGCGGTGTGGTAGTAAATTTTTTGACATCCCACCACTGTGTATATGCAGTCATGAGTTAGTTGAAGAAAGGTAGGGAATAAAAGTAAGAGGATTAACAAAAACAATAGCAGCATCAACAACCAGAACAGATACCACAAGAGGAAGAGGAATTTATTTATTTTATTTAAGATGAGGAGGAGGAAGACCAACAGCAACAATCATGTGTGCCCTTAAATCAATTCTAACTCTAGGTGTGACTTTCCAGAGTTTTCTAGATTTCAGTTATTCAGATGTGTTTTACCGTTCCTTTCTTCTGGGGGTGTCTTCAGACTGCACAGTTTGCTCAAGGCTACACAGGCTGGTTGTTCCTCCAGGATGCACAGTGGGGAACTGAACTCCCAAACTCTCATAGCCAGATACCCAGCTGTCTATACAGTTTAGCACAGTGATGGCAAACCTTGGCACTCCATGTGTTCTGGAACTTCATTTCCCAGAAGCCCTGATCAGCCGGAGTGCTGACTTGGGCTTCTGCAAATTGAAGTTCAAGAACACTTGGAGTGCCAAGGTTGACCATCACTGGTTAGGAGGTTGGCTGAAACTTTTGCCTATTTGCCTGTAGCAGCCAAGCAGTTGCTATCTAGGGTATTGGTGTATTGTCACACATGCGCCCCACCTGCCCTATGTTTATGCAACACTTTCTTATCATAAAGCAAATTCAGTTAGTTGCCATTATTACAATGAGTGCAGCTTTTGAAGGTGTGTTAATGTGTGAGGAAAAACTGTCATATTACTGAGTTTTTATCTGCAACAACAATTCTTGTGGAAAATGTTCAGCAAATGGAGGCTATTTTATGGGAACAGATGTGTTGATGAAGCACTTGTGAATGACATGATTCAGATGTGGTGATCACACAAACTGAAGTTAATCTAACCCAGTTAATCTTACCCACAACCCTGATCTCACACCTTGCAACATACATACATCCACTACACCACGCCACCCCCTCATACAAATGAAGTGGGACTTGGCAGGCATCTCTTACCAAAATAATGAAGTGGTGAAGACAACAATTAAACAACAAACAAAAGATAAAGACTCAGAATTCCTAGTTGATGAAATGAGAAAACTGTTTATATGTTGAAAGAAGTATATAGCAGTGGTGGAAGCTGGGGAGAATTAAATTGAAAATAGGTAAGATTAAAAATTAGATACCACAGGAAAGATAGAATTGTTTGCTTTTTTATTTTATTTTTTAAAAACTCAATTTGTTATCGAGCTGTGAGTCAGCGGCACAACCTTTCAGCCTACCCTCATGACAAGGCACAGAGTAGGCAGTGAATGGAAAAAAAAATAATTTGTTTGGAAGTGGAGAATCAAAGTACAGTACAGTACTGTAGTAGCAAAGGGCAGAGTAGGAAGCAAACTCAGACTTGAAGAAGATTCACACCATTTAAGCAAAGAGGAGTTCTAGGCTTTGTGGAGGAAAAGTAAGAAATCCCACAAAAATTGATCATGAGGTAAATGGACAACAAACAAAAGAGAAACAGCAATGACTCGGCTATCACCAGGAAAATCTGTGCCCTTTTGGTTTGTCTATAAAGTGTCACCTTAGTTTGGATGTAGACAGTGGGACATATTATGCATTGAACCCAAAAAGCAGATTCCCAAGGAAAATGGCTGATATCCTGCTGTTGAGCATATTAAGTTATATTAGAATAGACCTGTTGAATCCGTGTATTTGGTGGGTCAACTCCTTCATAAATTCTATTGATTCAAATCAGCCTACTTTGGTTACAAGTTATTTTAGCATAGTAAATTGCAACTAGAGTAGACACATTTGAATCAGTGGAACTTGTGGAGAAATTGACTCAACAGATCCCCAGTGGGTCTATTTTAGTGCCACTTGCTACACTAAGTAGCAGGATTTCAGGTGCTGTGTGATGAAAAGCCAAGGAATGCTCTTCATGCATGACAGAAGGACATATGAGCTACAGAGAAAATAAGAGAAAGGCAAACAAGCTGGTGATTTAGGAGAGGGAATGGCTGTTTGCCTTTGACTGGAAGAAATTGGAACACCAATTCTGGCAGGTGAATTGTACTAGTTGTCATCTCTGCATTGTGGTCTGCCAGTCTAAAGAACAAGAGCAAATCAGTATCGAATGTTTCTTGAGTTGAATTCCTCATACTAATTTGAACTAATCAGCTTATTTTCTTGACTGTAGGTTTCTGGCCACTTTAAAATTGAGCATTTTAAAGAGCAAACAAAGTCTAGTGGTAAAGTTTTTGCCTTGAACTGGAGAGGTAAAGGTAAAGGTCACCCTTGCTCGAAAGCCAGTTATATCCGACTCCTAGGTTCAGTGTTCATCTCTGTATCTTAGCCACTGTCTGCTTCTGCAGATGTTTCTGTGGTCATGTGGCAGCCATGACTAGACACTGGAGCACACAGAAGGCTGTTTGCCTTCCCACTGAAGTGGTCCCTATTTATCTACTTGCAATTTCTTGCTTTTGAACTGGTAGATTGGCAGGAGCTGGGACAAAGACGGGAGCTCATTTCATCCTGCAGTATTCAGGTATCAAACTGCTGACCTCCCTCCTGGAGAGATACGTGTTCAAATTCCCAATAGGGTTGGGAAGCGGAGTAGATGGTTTTAGAAGACTCAATGATTTCCCACTCAATGAGACTAATAAACACCTCACAGCATTGTTGTCGGGGAAAGGGGGCATGGAGTTGATATCTGTGTTTGCCAAGCTGAACTCGCTGGGAAAGAGTGTGAAATAAATGTGAGAAGTAGCAACATAATTTATTGTTAAAATTGTAAGAAAAGGGCAATGATAAACCATTTCGGTGTATTCTCTAGAAAACCCTGGAAAGAATTGCTGTAAATCAGAACGGACTTGATGGCGCACAATAATTATTGCAGATGGCAGAATAGCTCAACAGTTTAGGTATCAAATATTGGGAATTTGATTCCCCAATCCGCCTCCAGGGAGAAACGTCTGTCTGTGTAGCTTTGGACAAGTTGTGCAGTCCCAAAAGAAGGAAATGGTAAACCATTGCTGTGTATTCTCTACCTAGAAAATCCTGAAAACGATTACCATAAATCAGAATTGGAACCTTGATTCTTTCTCTCTTTCCTGCCATTCCACATTTTGACTCAACATCCTCCACCCTGTTCTGTAATGGAATGGGCAAGGAAGAGGAAGCCTATAGAGTTTCACCTGTTTTTTTAAAGAGAACCCTCCCCCACCTGATTATTCTGTATTATAAGCCTTGTTTTACAGACATTTTAGAAGAGGTGTGCCCAAACTATGGCCTGTGGGCCAGACTGGCCCCCGACACCAATTCATCCAGGCGCACTGCCCTCATCACTCCCGGAAGTGGAAGCAAAATGAGCACATTTTACTTCTGCTTCCAGGAGTGACGAGGGTGGCGAGGGCCAGATGGATTGGCTTTGGGGACTGGATATGGCCCATGGACCATAGTTTGGGCACCCCTGGTTTAAGCAGAGAAAATGGCAGCTTAAAATCTATCTCATCCTGTTGCAAAACAGATTGGAAAGCACATTTTTCTTCTGCTTCTGGTGGGAGGAACCACATGACCGGCCCACCGCCCAAAAATGTTGGGCACCCCTGTTTTGGAAGGTGGTTGTGTGTTTTGCCAGAAGCTACCCTTGTCTGTCATCAGAACTGTTGGAATTTGACCCACAGCTGTGATTCTCATGCTGGTTAGCAGTGGCCTCAGGAACATGGGTTTTAGAAAAGGCAGGTACGGCAGTGGAGGCTGGTCCATTTAAATAAACAACGTTATCTTCTACCTCCAGAGTGCAGGTTCAAGCTATGCCTAATCAACCTACTCCTTCCAGCCTTTGTATCAGAGGGTCAAGGTCCCAAAGGGGTTACTTTCCCAATTAATTCTCAGCACACTTTCTGTACATATTAGGTGCGGTAGGTGGAGAAGAGAAAATGTGAGAATAAATGTAAGTGAGTAAAGCAACTCTCCATTTGTGAAATTCTACACAAAGGAAAGGCTAGGAACATTTCTTATTCTCCACCTCAAAAGAGTTGTAGAGTAGATGAATGTAGTTGTATTTATGGAAACGGCAATTTTACAAGCACCCCAAAGTGTCTTTGTTTAGGGCTAGGACTGAGCCAATGGTAGGGTGGCCATGTGCCCTCTTTTGTAGAGAACGATCCTAAACTTTGAAAGCTGCATGAGAACCATCCTCCTTTTGATGGTGTCCAGCTTTGGAAAGAATGTCTAATCGTTGATTCGAAGACACAAAACCAAACATCTGCAGGCCTGTATTTGCCCACTCGCAGTTAATAGAGCTTGAACAGTAAAACTTGAAAAACGCAAATCTGTTGGCCAAAGTCTTCCATATTTAGGCATAGTGTACAGTGTCTCAAATGTTGTGCATAACTTTGCCTCTGTGCAGTGTACCTATCAACCAACATATGTAAAGGTAAAGGTTACCCTTGCTCGAAAGCCAGTCATATCTGACTCTAGGGCTCAGTTAATAATAAAAAGCCAGTGCTTACCTGTGTCTGCAGATGTTTTCATGGACATGTGGCAGGCATGACTAAACACTGGAGTGCACAAAACACTGTTTACCTTCCCACCGAAGTGGTATCTATTTACCTACTTGCAATGTCTTTCTTTCAAACTCCTGGGTTGGCAGGAGCTGGGACAGGAGCTGGGACAGAGATGACAGCTTACTTCATTGTCTAGCACTCAGATAACAAACTGCTGACCTGCTGACCTTCCAGTTATCAAGTTCAGCATCTTAACCACTAAATCAATCTCTTTTATTCTCCATTTTGGCAGTGCATGTCCTCATTTGTGGTGATGTGAAAGTAGTCGTCTTAATTAATGCCTGTCTGTGTGTTTAAGAGAGAGAGAGAAAGAAAGAAAGAGAGAGAGAGAGAGAGCAAGCAAGCATATTTGACTGTCTGCTCCTTTTTTTCATAGTCTCTCCTTATTTGTCACTCCTGATTCTGCCCACCATTGACCAGATCACACCAACCACAATGATATCAGATAGCCACTGAAAGGTTGCAAAAGTTGTGGGAAAGATTTCTGAGTCATCCTTCCCGAACAGCCAGGGCTTGAATAGATTGGAAGACTCTTGGCTGCAGGACTA
Source organism: Furcifer pardalis (assembly GCA_030440675.1). Classification (NCBI taxonomy): domain Eukaryota; kingdom Metazoa; phylum Chordata; class Lepidosauria; order Squamata; family Chamaeleonidae; genus Furcifer; species Furcifer pardalis. The sequence goes on along the minus strand of CP126896.1, from coordinate 101,461,294 downwards.
TGTTGCATTTGTTGACCAGAATAGAGCAATTCCGCATACAGCCCTCCCCTCACTGGCTTTGGTTCAGAGATACCCACATGACAGTGGCTTATAATAATTTTAGAAGTATATTGCTGGATAAGACCAACAGATAATTAAGTCCAGCGCTTGTCAAGGAATCACATTAGGGAACTGAACTTTCAACCTTTGGCTCTGGAGCAAGTCCTAAACCACTGAGCTATGCTGTAGTTCACGACACCCATCTTCCTTGCCCATTGTCCATCCTGGATGTGGATGATAGATGTGGATGATGGGACTTCTAGTCCAGCAACATGTTTGTACCTAAGCACTCTGTTTAATGATTGCTTTTGAGGAACCATCAAAAGAGTCGGATGAGAAGAAGTTAGACTTGTAAATGCTGATCCTGCTTTTCATGCAGGCTGACCCGAGGGCAAAAGCTGTTTCCTTAATTGTGCAACTGCAGGTCTGCAAAGCAGCCAGAGCAAAGAGAAACCCTTAGAAGTGGATCCTGCTAGAAATAACTTGCTGGAGTCTTTTAGTGTCTTATTCAGAACATATGGGTTAATTATTATTGGAATGGTTTGCCTCCACCCACTCCACTTTGCTCAGTTAAGTGTGGGATTCATGCACTCATGGTTGTGTTTCATCTGCTTTTGCTTGGCAGCTACCATGAATTTATTTTCTACTCATTAAGTGAATTTCTCAGAGAGCTCTAATGTTACACACACACATGTCACTATTTTGACATTAATTTACCAGCAAGTGCATTTCTTCATGAAGATAAAGTAAGGGAGTACAAATGAGAATTAAAGATAGCAGGAATCTGAAAGATGTATCCCATTAACAGAGCTACTAAATAAGGTTGATTTACCTTGCAAGGTATCTTTACTTTTGTTGCTGTAGGCTTCGGCTTTGGCTTCAGTATTGTTCTGTATTGCTCATGTTTTTCAACAGTCTGGCTCAGGGAAAGAGAAAGCAAAGGAAATGTTAATATGTGCTCTAACACAAGGCAACCCTACAAATGAGTGACCTTCAAAATGTCCTATCATTTGCAGCCTTGCTCATTTTTTCCAATCTCGTGGCAGTGGCTTCCTTTATGGAATCAACCCGTCTCATTTTTTTTTAGTTTTCCTCTGCTGCCTTCAACTTTTCCTAGCATTATTGTCTTGTCTTCTCATGGTGTGCCCAAAATACGACAGCTTCAGTTTTCTCATTTGTTAAATAAATAAAGTGGGGCTTATGTTACCCTTCCAGCTCTCTATTGGCATATATCTCTCTATATCTCTTGAAGTTTCCTTATCAATTCGATGCATACCTTATTCTGATGTGATATCTGCTGTGGTCTAAGATCAAGTCATGAGCATTAATCATTTATCAGTAACATGAGCAAGAGGAAGGAAGGAAGACTAGTTTAGGATGTTAATACTAAGTTGTTTTTTTTTTTAATGTTTAGATTTCATGAATTTTAGGAGATGCATCCACAATAGAAATCTCCCTTTAGTCAAAAACAATTCCCTCTTTCCTCTTTTGGGTCTCATTTCTAGACTGCTCAAGTCGTGATTCCTTCCCCAGTCTTTCTAAATGGTTTCTCCTCATCCTCCCAAGTCCTTTTGTGTCTACTCTGTCACCCTCCTGTCCTGCTAAGGAGCTACCTAATGGTGAAATTCTTCTTTCCACTTTGCAAAACTATGCTTTGAACCTAATTTAAAGAAGCACATTGGTCTGTGAGAGCTGGTAGCTCCAGTCTTAGTGGTGTGGTACTTCCTGAATACCAAAGCTAAAGTTAGTATGTGGAACAATATCATTAGGAAGTTGACAAACTATACGTGGGGAGCTCAACCATCCATACTGCATACATCAGCTTTGGCCCTGTGCATCTCTGCGGCAAGAGTATGCTGCTCTATTATGGAGCACATCTCCATAAGTGATGCAAATTAACATTGCTGCTAATGAAACAATGTGCATTGTGATAGGATGCCTCCAGTGGTGGGCTCAAATTTTTTTTTTACTACCACACTGTGGGCGTGGTATGGTGGGCATGGTCAGGGGAAAGCCCTGCATTGCACCCAAATTAGGACTACAGGTACTTTATTTCAAAACTTGGATGGGGCCAGCCAGAATTTCTGCTACCGGTTTTGGCAAACTGGTGCGAACCTGCTGATGCCCACCACTGGATGCCTCAAACGTACACCAGTTGAGAAAACATATCTTCTTTTTGGTATCACTCCACCTAAAATGAGAGAAGTAGCAGTGGACGCCGAGAGAACTAACAAGATAATGACCCTCAACTTCCTTTGTGCTTCAAGTCTGCCAGCTCAGATCCAGGAAGAGCTTTATGGCAAGAACAAACATTCTTGAGGGTATACAAAATCAAAATAAAATGAGAAGATGGAGGAAAGAGCTGGGGAGCTCGACTTCCCCTATGTCACTTGGAAGACCCTGAATTAGGCTGAGGGTTGGAGTGACTAAATGTAAGATCAAAATGCTTTAATGAAGCCTATTGACAGACAACAACACACTGTGTGAATGAGAAGAGATACAGAATCCAGCTCATTTGCTGGTCTGCCAGTTACTACTGGAAACATGTACCAATGAGGATTTAAGCTTGGCCAATGACAGAGTCAAGAAGGTGGCTTCATTTTGGCAGTTTAAAATCTGACCTAGACGCAAAAAGAAGAAGTGATGCAGTGAATCCATTCTGGGTTTGTGTCTGAATTTTACAAGAGTTATTGCACATGCTGAATCCTATACCTCAGAATAGATTCAGCACTTTGGATAGCTCTTTTAAAGTTTAGTTGAAAAAACCCAGAACAGGTTTACTGCTTTGCTGATCTCCAAATCACCAGCCACAACTTTACTCATCTTTGCAATGTACATTCTTCCTTTGCAGTTTTGTGCCAACGTTTGGTGTCAGCCTGAGGACAACACCCTGCTTTTACAAATCCATTGCAGTTGTGCAATGACATTACAGCCACAGATCATTCGTAGAGACATACAAGTCAAAACCCAACTCTTTTCTGTCCTACTGGCAGACATAAAGGTCACTCTTGCTCAAAAGCCAGTTGTATCAGGCTCTAGAGTTTAGTGCCTCTTTCTGTTTACTGACAAAGAGCCAGCGCTGTCTGTGTCTGCAGACATTTCTGTGGACATGTGGCAGGCATGCCTAAACACCGAAGTGCACAAGTAGTACCTATTTATCTACTTGCAATTTCTTGCCTTCAAACTGCTAGGTTGGCAGGAGCTGGGACAGAGACAGGAACTCACTCCATCATGCAGTACCCAGGTTTCAAACTGCTGACCTGCCAACCTTCCAGTCATCAATTTCAGTGTGTTAACCACTTGAGCCACCGCAGTTCTTGGCAGATATTTACATGGCAGCATTTTGTAGGGTGACGACAAACTGTTGTTACGGGAAAATATTATGCTGCTTGGTGTTTGGGAGCAGCCACATTAGCGCCAGTACTGCCTGCTGTGCCGAGAGTGAAAGAGGACAAAGTGGGGGCAGAGGAGGTTTCTGGGTGTAGAATTTCAGAGGGGGGTGGTAGTTGTCTCCATTCTCACCATACATTTGGAATAACTTTCTGAGCTATGCATGTTGCCTACTGGGGTTGGGTGCCACACATACAGTATACAAAAGGAGGGGAATAGCATTGTTTTGAAGGCTGGATAGCACAGTGGTATAAATGTCTTTCTGCAGAGCCAGATGAGAGTTTGATTAGGAGCCCTGCTGGTGCCGTGGTTAAACTGCTGTACTGCAGCCAAAACTGCTAACATTGTGAGTTTGATTCTGACAGGGATTAAGGTTGACTCAACCTTCCATCCATTCGAGGTTGGTAAAATGAGTACCCAGCCTGTTGGGGCAAAATGCTAATTACCTTGTGAACTGAACAGAGAGTAACCTAAGTGCTATGGGGTGGTATATAAGTGTAATTGCTATTACCTGTTGTGTCTCTGGGAGAAGATTGAGCCAGTTGACCCTTGGACAAGCAACCCAATCCCAGGATGCCACCAAAAGAAGGAAATTGTAAAGTGCTTGTAAGTATTCTTCACCTAGAAAATCCTGGAAACGGCCACTGTAAATCAGAACTGACTTGAAAGCATGCAATTATTAATACTGTAATTGTCATTTTGGAACCCAAAGATCCTTTGAATCAACATGCCAAGCAATGAGAAGAAAAAGACCCACAATCAAAAAGATTGGGATAAGGAGAGCTGTGTGGTTTGCCCACTAATGCAGGCTTTTGAAAAGGAATTATGTGCCTCCTGGAACTAGGCAATTAGAAGCTAGAGCAACTTCACATGTGGCAAAGGAAACGAAGCCTCCACACTCGTTTGTTAGTTTTATTTAATAGTTCATGTTATTAGTCAGAAACTCGTTTCACAAACCATCTTGCAATGGTACTAAATTCTTGTTACTCCTCCATCATGGGTGAGTAAGATATGTAGTGCCTTTACCCTCTTACTTGAAGAGCAGCTCAACCTAGCAAGTCGATTGTGATCTGATTCTCTTATCTTTAATCATTTGTATGAACTTTTAACCCTCATGAAGCAGGATGTGAGATTTTAGTCCCACAAAATCATGTTTTGTTATGGAATTCACAGAGAACTAGGTGTCCAGTTACCACACTGCTACATTGTTGGTTATATAGAGTGTTCCCAATTTTTAATTACTCTGGGTTGAAAGGATTTTTGCTGGAGAAACTCCACTCAGTGGGATGCCTGAATGAGGCTCCTTTCATGTCCCCAAGATCCATCATGCAGCACTCGGCTATCGAACCTCGACCTTCCAGTCTCCAAGCTCAGCGTCTTAACCACTAAGCCATCACAGTGCTGCCAAATTTTAATGATTTACATATATCTATATGGAGAAGTTTTTTTATATTTTATAAACAAAAGACAAGTAGGAGTTTGTGTTAAAAAATGTCCCAACAAATAGGCTCCTGGGTTACTATTTAGTCTCACCCACAAAACCCTAACTCTAATCTTCACACTAACCCATAATATATTGAATTTCTGAATAGGGTCAAAAATTACCTGATAGCTAACCAATGTAGGGGTTTTTCATGAGACTTAATTTTGCCAGAATGTGTTTCTCTTAATACTTCAGTTGTAACGTCAGTGGTGTGCAGGAAAGCCTTTTGCTTCCCACCCTGCACCCACACACTTTGCTTTGCTTTGGTTTCTGGCGCCCTTTGTTGTTGCTGAGAGAAGGCTGTTCTCACGCCTTCTGAGAGATTTGTGAATTTGTTTTCCATTTGCTCAGAAAACAATTTAGGGTGACGGAACAGAGCGAGGCTGGATGGCAAGCTGTTGGTGAGAGATGGGCTTCCCCATACATAATGCATAGCCAATTACCTAGCCAGAAGCTCTTCTGAAATGACCTCTTTGACAGCTGAGCTAGCATTCCTCCTCACTAGTAGCAGAAACAGAACTGTTATCATTGGCTAGTGGTCTCTTTATTAGCTATTTCTAATGGCAGGCATGATACTCATAATCCAGACATGGATATGTTCATCATTACTCAGTACATACAGTCTGGCCAGATATCCCATTATGGTAATGGAGTAGACTGTACAGCCAGCGAATCAATGCCAACTTTGAGGCGGTGGGAAATAACCTGATTCCCTAAAGGGCCCAAGGGCTACAAGAGGATGAGCCCCTTTAGGTGCAGTGATGGTTCCCTCAGTGGAGGAAATGCCATTGGATCCATCATATTGGGCCTGATGGCAAAATATGCGGAGGAGGAAACATTTCACTATTCTGATTCCCAATGGTCATAGAGGCAGAAGAGGCCATGCCAGATAGAGTGGCTGTCAAGGCACACCTTGTTAATATCCTCAAGGCTATGGCAGTACATTGCAGTTCTGGTGTTAAATTCTACATGTCTCATTTCATATGTGCCACAGAGGTTGGCTCCGTGATCACAGTGTGTGGGTCACTTCACGGCAAGCTTGGATCCACCTTAAATTCATGGCAGTTGCATTTTTCCAGTTTGTCATTCTTATGATTTCCAGGGGGTGAAATGTACACTCAGATATGAGTAGCAGCCAACAATATTATATCATTGCTGAGTTTTTCACCAAGTGTAGATTCTGATGTTGCCAAATTTGCACTATCTCTTCACAGAGGGAAACATTTACAGGTTTGGGGCCAAACCTTAAAATCAGCAGAAATCTGAGGGGATTTCCCCCCTCCCAAGTAGTCTAGCAAGGATTGCTGAGATGGGGTGGGTACCTGTCTCTCTTTGTGCTTACAGACTTATGTTTTCATGGTTATGCAGATGTAATACTCTCTGATTGTGTGGGGCTATCTAGCTATCTATCTAAAAAGTATTGCAAACAAACTTTACACAATCTCTCAATTTACAATTACATCTCTCCATCTATCTACATCAGGGGTTCTCAACCTTTTCAAGCTAAAGGACAAGTTGTGCTCCCACAGATAGCTTCAGGGGCCAGACGGTCATTTTGTCCTGCCTGCCACACATGGCACTTCTGGGTGTGGCAAAGGTGGTGGTGGGTGCACATTAAATGGTGTTGTGGGGCACATCCAGCCCCTGGGCCATAGGTTGAGAACCTCTGCTCTATATCTAGAGAGAGAGAGAGATGGAGACAGAGACATACACAGCAACAGCAATGTAACAAAACTGGATGATACAGTTTGTAGATAACTTTACTTAATACAGTATGAGATTTCCTCTAATTTTCTGACTAACCAGATTTTGTAAGTTAAAAAAAAAGATAATGTTTACCAATGAGAAGTTATTTCATATTGAATGCTCCGATGAATAAGTAAGAATAAAGGTTTCCCTTGCTCGAAAGCCAGTCGTATCCAACTCTAGGGGTCAGGGCTCATCTCTGTTTCTAAGCCGAAGAGCCAGCGCTGTCTGTTTCAGTAGACGTTTCCATGGTCATGTGGCAGGCATGACTAGAGACCGGAGCGCATGGAACGCTGTTACCTTCCCACCGAAGTGGTCCCTATTTATCTCCTTGCAATTTCTTGCTTTCGAACTGCTAGTAAATGAAGCAAAACTGCAGAAATTGCTTAGCAATTGTGGATGAGCTTAAGTTCACATATTATGCGTTTACACAGCTAACAATAGCAACACCAAGAATGTCTGGGGGCTGCTGTGATTTTTGGCACCAAGGCAGGGATTTGGTGTTATTGTTTTGAGGAAGGAATTGAGGGCTGGGAGAAAAACAGGTCATGGAGCTAAGAAAACTCTAATGCCCAATAAGGAAACCAAAAGTCCTGTTCGAAATGGATACGAGACTATGGTGTCGGTGGCAATTGGAAACTTCTCTCCACAGTGCAAAATAAGCTCATCCTGCCAACAAAAATAAGAGGATATTTTCTTCAAATATTTTTAAAAGTGCAGCCATTAGAAAAAGATAACGTCTTAAAATGAAGACATTTGGTAGCCTTATTTCTGATAATTTGATACTATTGTTGACCATGAGCAAAAGAAACTTCAGGTGACAATGATGAAAGCAGAACAAGACACTGTTTAACCAGGCAAAGAGCTCTGAAGGCTACTGAACAAAGTTGATGCAAAACATTAATTTGGGATAGTGGGTGTGTAAATCGGAAAAGCAGAGATCTACATGTCTCTTGGGATCCACTCCTTTCTCTTTAACTGCCATTGAGTCTCAGTTACTCAGTCTGAAACTTTTGTAGGAACAAAAAAATGTAACTTATAGTTCCTTGCAACAGCAGACGTGAGCATGCTGCTATCTTTACTGCACACATGCTAGCAACCAAACAAACATGGATAGCAACAAAAACAGCAACAATAGTCAAAAGGGAGAGGAAGAAGACAGAGTAGAGAGAGGTGAGAAGGAATGGTTGGCTAGTCTCTCCAGCCCAGAAAGAAGCCTCTCCTCCCAATCCCTCCTACTACAGGTAGCAGGGAAGGTTGTTTTAAAAAGGCAAAAGGTTTCATTTCCCACCATCCCACAGGGCAGCCTGGTTTTCACTCTCCCAGAGTTGCTGTAGTCATGAGGTAAAGTTTTTTAAAAAAAAATCAGGCACTTCTAGTTGGCAAAAATATTTATTTAAATTTGTTTATTATATTTATATCCTGCCCATCTGGAATATTTTTCCAGTCTGAGCAGCACAGAACATTTTTTTAAAAAAACCTTTACAATAAAAATTAAACAAATTATAAACATCAGCAAGAACAAAAGTAACACCCCCATTAAAAATGCCAGTAACAAAAACACCTATTAGCGATGGAAAGGTTAATAAAAAATGGTGTGAGTGCAGCTCAGCAAGGTATTAGATTTAGAGGAAATGAGGGCAAATGCAGTACCTAGACCCATGGTTCCCAACGTGGGACACACGCCCCACAGGGGGGCAATTTGATTTTTATTGGAGGCAATTCGAGAATCAGTAACAGTGAATTTGCATTTATTTAGGTCAAATTAATGGCCTTTTAAGCTTCCTCCATATGAATAGGAGTTCACTTCTTGAATAATAAGAATTATATGTCATGGGGAGGGGGAGCATCAGGATCTTAGGGATGCTTAGGTGGGCATGGCAAAAAAAAAAAAATAGGTTGTGAATCACTGTCTTAGACCTAGGAGGTTGTCAACATCTGTTCTTGTAGATATGCCATTAGATCTAGTAGTGGATCCTCATTCACACAGTTGTTGTCCTATGCCTGGGATTGTTTCGACTCTACAGACCACTGTTCACCAAATGCTGTGCAGCAACAAATGGTGTGGGTGTTACCTGAAGTGGTTGCTGTTGTTCACTCGCATAGTCGAGTCCAACCCTTTGCAACCCCATGGAAGGCCCATTAATTCTTCTTCTTCCGTGTCTAGGTCAGATATGAAATTGCCAAAATGAAAGCACCTTTTGATGAGTTCATTCTGTAGTTCCTTTTGCCTGACTTAGTGTGAGATAGATTAGCCAGCTACACAAGGTTGCCGTTACCAGGGTATGCCTGATTGTGGGTCAAAAATGCCCCAATCTTCAAGGAGGTTCTTTCTGTGCACCCTGGCCCGTTAATTGAAGGCAGCTGATGGAGGAAGGAGGATGCTATACAACTTTGATGGTGAACCTTGGGACTCCAGATGTTCTTGGACTTCGATTCCCAGAAGCCCAAGCAACCTGTGAATCCACACGAATGGGTTTACTGTGATTCATCCGGCCTGTGCTGCCCTTATCGCTCCCGGAAGCAGAAATAAAATGTGACCGTGCAGGTGTGATTTACTTCTGCTTCTGGGAGTGATGAGGGCAGCACGGGCTGGATGAATCGCAGTAAACCTATTCGTGTGCATTCACAGGGTGCTTGGGCTTCTGGGAATTGAAGTCCAAGAACATCTGGAGTCCCAAGGTTCACCATCACAGCTATACAAGACGGATCCTTTGGTCTGTGACTGCAAGTTTTGTTATGTTCATAAATTGTTTGGCAAAAACCGTGTGTGTTCTTCTATGCCTGTTAGACTTATGGTTGGATTGCACATTTTGGGATCTCAAACTGTTTGTTGTCTGACTATCTTTCTTGCAGGTTTCCTGATGTGGGCAGCAAGGCTAATAAGATGTTCAAGGTTACAGTATTGCAACAAAAGATCGGTAGTTTTTCTTCCAAACTATAGTCCTAAATAAAATTTAACATTAGATCGACAATCTCCGTGAAAAGACAAGCCTTGTTTTGTTCACAGTGGGCAACTATATTTCTTTTAACAGCATTGCAAACCATTCACATCCTTCTCAAAGCATAAAAGAAAAGGGCTTTTATGTGTCCATCCAAAGCCAGGAACAGTACATTCACATCAGTGTCATACATTCCGGATAAGATTGGAGCTTTTGTCCATTGTTTTCATTGCATTCTCCATTCTTTCTCTGTTTCCACCTAAATGCAGCTATTTCCTTTGTTGTATTTTTTAAAATAACATTTATTTCACCTCCCAAAACCCTTACCTGCCTCAGAGGCAGGTGGCTGGCTGCAGCAATGTGAAGAATGTATGCTGTACTGTTGTAAAAACTTTCAGCAGAACCAAGTGAGGAATTACTGGTGTTTTTCTAGATAGATGTTTGCTTGGGACTCTTCATAGTCCTTGCTCACAAAAACTATAGTCTGACTGGAATAGAGGCAAGTGTTGGATTGGTAGAATCATTGAATTGTGTGGTTTTCCTTCCATGTCTAGGCCAAGCGTGAAACTGCCGAAATGAAGGCACCTTTTGGTGAATTCATTCTGCAGTTTCTTTCACCTGACCTAATATGAGAAAGATTAGCTGGCAACACAAGGTTGCTGTTACCAGGGTACGCCTGATTATGGTTCAAAAATACCACAGTCTTCGAGGAGATTCTTTCTGTGTTGGAATAGATGTCATGGGGCATCTAGTCTAACCCTTTGCCAAGGCAGGATATCTATGACTAAGACTTCCCTAATGATTGAGCAATCTTTAAAAGCTTCCAGTGAAGATAATCCCACTTTTCAGGCAGTTTTTTCGGGTACTAAATACTGTTTGCTAAATACTGTTTGTTAAAACAGACAGGGATGGGCGGATTCAGCTCTCGAGACCATCATATCTACTACTGCGGACAAGAAAATCTTAGAAGAAATGGAGTGGCAATAATAGTTAATAAAAGAGTGAGAAAAGCAGTAATGGGATACAATCTTAAAAATTACAGAATGATATCAGTCCGAACCTAGGGAAAGCCATTCAATATCACGATAATTCAAGTCTATGCACCAACCACTGGTGCAGATGAAGCCACAATTGACCAGTTCTATGAGGATCTACAACACCTCATAGAACAGACACCAAGAAATGATGTCCGCATTGTCACAGGAGACTGGAATGCCAAGGTAGGAAATCAAAAAGTAAATGGAATAACAGGCATGTTTGGTCTTGGAACACAGAATGAAGCAGGCTAAAGACTGATAGAGTTCTGCCAAGATAATGCACTGGTCATAGCAAACACCCTCTTCCAGCAACACAAAAGGTGACTTTACACATGGGTATCACTAGATGGCCAACATCGAAACCAGATTGATTACATACTCTGCAGCCAAAGATGGAGAACCTCCATATAGTCAGCAAAAACAAGACCTGGAGCAGACTGTGGTTCAGACCATAATCTACTGATTGCAAAATTCAGACTCAGATTTTAAAAAATTATATAGGGAAAATAATTAGGCCAGACAGGTATGACCTAGTCCTAGACAATATCCCTAAGAAATACAGAATGGAGGTGTGGAACAGATTTAATGGCTTAGACACGATAGACAGAGTGCCAGAAGAATTATGGACAGAGATGCGGGACATCATACAGGAGGCAGCAAGGAGAACCCTACTAAAAGAAAAGAAGTGCAAGAAAACAAAGTGATTATCTGATGAGGCTCTTAAAATAGAAGAGGAATGAAGGAATACAAAATGCAAAGGAGAAAGGAAAAAATTCCGTCAATTGAACACAGAATTTCAAAGAAAAACAAGGAGAGATAAGGAAACCTACCTAAATGAACAGTGCAAAGAAATAGAAGAAAACAACATAAGGGGTAGGACTAGAGATCTTTTTTAAAAAAAATAGGGAAATGAAGGGAACATTTAAAGCAAAAATGACCATTATAAGGGACAAAAATGGCAAGGAGATAGCTGATGCAGAAGAGATAAAAGATGGCAAGAGTACACAGAGGAATTCTACAAAAAGGACCTCGGCACACCTGATAATCACAATGATGAGAACATTGAACTTGAGCCAGACATCCTAGAGAGTGAAGTCAGAAAAGCCCTAAAAAGCACAGCAAACAACAAAGCTAGTGGGGATGATGCTATCCCAGTTGAATTTTTCAAAGCCCTAAAAGATGGTGGAATCAAATTATTGCATTCTATATGCCAGCAGATTTGGACAACACAACAGTGGCCACAGGATTGGAAAAGATCAGTATATGTTCCAATCCCCAAAAAGGGTAATGCCAAGGAATGTTCAAATTATTGAACAATTGCACTCATTCCACACGCTAGCAAGGTTATGCTCAAGATAATACAGAATAGACTCCAGCAGCACGTGTTATTCTGTTCAGCAAAAATGCTAACCCTAAGCAGCAGAACATTTGAAGGAAAGTTAACAGAGGTCCAAAAGGGTTTGAGGGGGCAGGGAAGAAGGGAGAAGAGAAAACTGGGAGGATTAGGCTTGGCTAAAATGAAAGATGACCCTTCTTCAATAAAGGCTTTTAGTCCAAACTTTACAGGTGCTCTCTGTGGTGCTGAAGCCACACTATGTTCAGCATCCTAGGATAATACTTTAAAATCCAGATTAAAACCTGGAGAAAATTCACCACCCCATTTATATGGAAGTCACCAACTTCCACTGCCCCTTTCCTGTATCACACAGATGTTGAAAGGTGTTATGGAGGAATTTGGTGAGCTTCCTGTGGCTTAAAAAGCTAGGAGGTTATCCTTTCCTCATAATGCTAGCTTACAGGATGAATTTTCTTCTTCTTTGTTTTATCATTCAAATGAGATTTGGACTATGCTGGTCATTTCATTGTTCCCAAAGGGGATTTTTAAAAAAAATCAGAATAATTTGGCTGAGACCTGACTTTTCCATTTTGATATTATCACTGCATTAAAACTGACAGGGTGGCTCAAGATCCAGGGCTGCAGGTTAAGTGATTCTTTGATGAGTATCAACTGCTTATCAGCGAGATATAATAAATGTTAGTCTGCAATGAACTAGCTCCTGTTTTTGTTCTCCAGATAATATAAAAGGCTCTCATATTTAGTAATGGGTTGTACCACACTGCCTGAAAGTCTTCTGGTGTACATTTTTTGTTATACTATACTACCCAAAGTGACTGCATAGTCAGATGAACAGAATATAAATTTAAATTTATAAATAAATGAAAAAATTCTAATGGTGGAGACCTACGCATTTCTTTATGATAATATTGCCATTTCTCTTTGGAAAAATTGTTGTCCATTGTCTTAGTCTTCAGTCCTGCATCTCCATTCATATTCACACAGAGTCCTAATCAGGCCTTACGGATGAAATTGTGGAGAGCTATTAAGATGCTGAGCTACAAGTCTGGAAGGTCGCCAGGTCAGCGGTGGTCAGCGGTTCGAGAACTGAATGCTGCGTGATGGAATGGGGCAACTCCTGCCAACCAAGGAGTTGGAAAGTAAGAAATTGCAAGTAGATAAATAGGTATCACTTCAGCAAGAAAGGTTAACAGATCTCTTGTCTTGTTTTTGATTCCTACTTTTGAAGACTTCTATCCAGTTTCTTGTTCTTGTGAACTATTATTGTGCCTTGCCTGGATCCTTCCTCCTTGAACTCCAGGAAGGAAGAGGTCAAATCTCATGTGAAAGTTAATTAACCCTCTATGCTTAAGAAGGAGTAAAGAGTGTAGTCTCAAGTGTTAAAATATCCACTGCTTCTTTTCACTGATCTCTCAATACCACAGTATTTTGAGGTTGTGACTGGAATTAACTTAACAAAAAGAGACCCAACCCTCTTCCTCCCATTTCTGGATTCTGTGGTTTTCTTTAAATTCCCAAGAGCAACATCTTAAAGGGAATAGTTTTCAAAGTTTCCTCTCTAGATGTGGTACACACTAGCATTATTTTTATAAAAATTAAATAGTCAAACAGTCATCAGATACATGGTATTTTATTTTGCTTAAAGAAATATATTACATTTTTATCATGTTATTTCTCAGATGGGTTTTAGATGGTGTTCACAGTTTTTCTTTTCTTCCCTACTCCTGTATCCTTGTAAAAACCTTACAAGGCTGGCTGATCTGAGGAAGCAAATTCAAATATTCACATGCCCAGATCCCAGCACCTCAAAACTGATTCCAAAACTGATGTATAATAATTGGAGATGTATTTAACTTTAAAATTATATCTACATGATATTGTACAATGGGTGTGTGTTAAGGAGAAGATACCAACAAACTTCAAAATACTTATATGAATACAAAGTGTACTATCCTAAAGACAGCAGTATTGGGTGCAGTTGAGATTCCTGAGAGAATGGCTAACTAAAGGGACAAGTTGCCAAATATAGCCTTTCATTAGAAGAATGTGTTTCTCAAGTGCTCCGATGTGTGTGATTGTGAAGTAGGAGCGTCTGGTACCTCCTGTAGCTTGGAAATTTGACTTTCTTTGTTTTGTAATTGATCTTCTGGACCTCAACATGGATTTCTTTGGCAAGATGATTGTTCAGTAAGGAATTATGATTTATTTATTTATTTACTCCAATTTCTATACCGCCCTACTCGGCTGGGCCGACTCAGGGCGGTTCACAAGCAAAGAGTAAACAGTAAATTCATAGACACATCACATAAATATACAATATATAACTCAACATCGTTCCATCACAAAAGTTCAGTAAGCATCAATCTCAACAACAATGAAACTACAAAATTCATCAAATATGCACAAAAAAAATAACAATTGTCGAAAGTCCTGGCACCGTCGCAGCCCTTGAACATAGCCTCCGGAAGAGGTGGAGGGAGTCCCGGCTGGGCACGGCGGTAGTCTCTTCCCCCGGCCGCAGGTGTGTTCCGTGGCGGCGGGGCGAGGAATGCTCTGCCGGGGGAAGTCCTGCCGCTACCGCGGCCAGGGAGGCTCCTTTTTCCTTCCTTCCTCCCGGCCAGTGACGAGGGCCGGGAGGGCGCGGCAGCAGCAGCGGCGGCGGCGGCGTTTTCGGGCTTCCCTCGCCTAGGGAAGCCCCTTTTTATCTTCCTCCTGGCCGGTGACGAGGACCGGGAGGGCGCGGCAGCAGCAGCGGCGGCGGTGGCGTTTTCGGGCTTCCCTCGCCTAGGGAAGCCCCTTTTATCTTCCTCCCGGCCGGTGACGAGGGCAGGGAGGGCGCGGCAGCAGCAGCGGCGGCGGTGGCGTTTTCGGGCTTCCCTCGCCTAGGGAAGCCCCTTTTTATCTTCCTCCCGGCCGGTGACGAGGGCCGGGAGGGCGCGGCAGCAGCAGCGGCGGCGGTGGCGTTTTCGGGCTTCCCTCGCCTAGGGAAGCCCCTTTTATCTTCCTCCCGGCCGGTGACGAGGGCCGGGAGGGCGCGGCAGCAGCAGCGGCGGCGGTGGCGTTTTCGGGCTTCCCTCGCCTAGGGAAGCCCCTTTTTATCTTCCTCCCGGCCGGTGACGAGGGCCGGGAGGGCGCGGCAGCAGCAGCGGGCTGTCAGTAATTTTACTTCAACCCTAGAAAGTGGGAACTGCTGTTATTATACGCCCGTCAAGTCACAGTGGTCTAATTAAGGCAGGGGTGCCCAAACTTTTTGGGCCATGGGCTGATCGTGTGGTTCAGGAAGCCAGTCACTAAGGCCCGGGGCCCAAGTGCGGCCCCTGATGCCAATTCATCCGGCCCACAAAGCCCTTGTCGCTCCTGGAAGCGGAAGTAAAACGCGCCCGTACGGGCGTGTTTTACTTCCACTTCCAGGAGCGATGAAGGCTTTGTGGGCCGGATGAACTGGCATTGGGGGCTGCCTCCGGCCCTTAGTTTGGGCACCACTGAATTAAGGTATTGTCTACTCCTGCATTTGTGTAATCTGATTTACAGTGACCCAAATAGGGTTTGCAAGCTATGTGACATGTGGCTTTATCAGTTCCATTCCCAAGTTCTTTGTTAGAAGGAGATCCATGAAAGCTTTCATTTAAATCAGGGGTGGCCAACCTTTTTGCGTTGTGGGCCTGGCCATGCCCCTGGAACAGCTAGGTGGCCAGACCATGCCCCTGGAAGCAGAAGTGAGCACATTTACAGCTGATGTGCCCACTTACACTTTTATGTCAGCCGCTGGCACATCTGCGTATGCGTGGGAAGGTTTTGCAGCTGACATAAAAGCGCCCGCTTCAACTTCCGGGTGCGGGGGAGATGGCGATGGGCCAGTTGGAATGGCCTTGTGGGCCGGGTCTGGTCCATGGGCCAGAGGTTGAGAATCCCTGATTTAAATAAAGGAGTTAGTCTTTAAGATGCCACAACTTTTTTTTGTCTTTTTTGTCTTTTTTGTTGTATATGCTTGCACAGGCTAACATGTCTACCACTTCAAAAATTTCAATAATGTAATAGAGTCTCTTTCATGCCTTCGGTCTTTCATTTAGATGTGAGAGGCCTATCCCTAATGGAGATGTTCTGCTCTGAAATAGGGCTTAAATAAGCCCTTGGCAGAAATGGCACTGACCAAATTTATTAAATCCAAAGTCCTTTTACTGGGCAGACACTTGACTGTTATATTACATGCCTGAAGTTATTTGGATGACTTTTCTCTAAGTAGCTACTGCTGCTTTGTCTCTCATTCCTCATGCAGCACAGATGGGCTGCCCATTTTAGTCATATTCTTTTAAACTCCCCCCCTTCCAGAAGGTTAATCCACCCAATCATATTATTGTTGTAGGTGATTGTTCTGAGCTGCTGCTAATACCAGCTCACTTGTACAACCTTTGATTTTCAATGCCTCATATGAAGTTGTTAAAAGTATCTTATTGTGTTCTACTGTATGTTATTTTTGGATTTGACTTACTCCTCTCCCCTCTCTTCAGTACAGTTTTAATTCCTTAAGGAGATTGTGCTGTATTATAGTATAAGAGACATACCATATACAGTATAGAAATGTAGTGAAGGGGATAACTTTTTAATATTTTATTTGACATCCATGCCAATGGTGTAAAGATTTTTTTAAAGCTGGTTCAGAGTGGAATTGGAAAACTCAATTCCTTAAATTAGGACCTGATCCACAAAAGCTAACATTAAAATACAGCAGTTAGTCATTAAAGTGCCACAGTGTTTTTTTTGTTTTGGTTACTCTCTGACTTATCCTGCATGTCTCATTTCATATGTGTTGCAGAAGATGGCTCCAAGATCATAGCATGTGGGTCACTTCATGGCAAGCTGGGATCTACCTTAAACAAATTCATGCCATTGGCATTTTTTCTGCTTGCTCTGGAGGGTGAAGGCGGCCCAGAACTAGCCAGCCTCCAAGACCAGCCATCCTTGAGCAGGAAAAAAATGTATACAGTACTTGGATCAAGCAGCCAATGATGAGGCTTTGATATGCTTGAAACATAGATGAACACAGCTATGGTTCCATTGTCTAGGACAGGAGTTCTCAACCTTTGTAAGCCAAGTGCTAGGTCACGCTCCCTCAGACAGCTTTGGGGGCTGGATGGCCATTTTGCCCTTCCTCTATCACATGTCACTTCCGGGTGTGGTGGAGGTAATGGGGGCCCACATGAAATGGCGCTGTGGGCCACTGGTTGAGAATCCCTGGTCTAGAATATTAGTGCCCATGAAGTGTATGGGTTTGGTGTTGTATTACCTTATTTTGTTCATTATCTGCTAGCATTTTTTGATGTGCTAATCAAATAAAGTACTTTTTGGTGGAAATATAGTACATTTCAGGCAGCCAGTAATAATCCTGGATAATTCATGAAGAGTTACATCCACTTGTCTGACATGTGCTGATATATACCATATAGCATGAGCATATTTTGCTGTGGAATAGCACAGGGAGAGAGTTGTTCTTACTGTTTATGTATATGCTCCCCAGTCTAAATTGTCAGTTTTCTAAATATTGTATGTTATTCTGATTGAACCTTTCTGTCTGGTGTTTAGGTTTTTTTTTTTTAAGATCAGGGTTCAATCCAGATTGATTTGCAAATACTGTAACTTGAGGTAGAACAGTGTTCCATATTCTTGCCTTCTTAGCTAACTTGGAGCTTCCTCTTTACTTCTCTGTTCTTTACATGGAAGGCAGAGACCTATATTTTAAAGAATTTTGTTTCAGCTGGGTCTTTTTATAAAATAATGAAAGATCTCCTAATGCATAGGTTAACTGATGCTCAACAGAGTCAAAGGTTTCCCTCTGGATTGTCATGGCAAGATTATCATCACAGATAACATTTCTGTCATATGGTAGCACTGAACAATCAAAATTATGCTGACATTTTGGCAATAATATGAGTCTCTATGGAAGGAGGAAAAGGTCTTACTTACATGTTGACTGCCCAAGAAATCTGATGCAGGATTCCCTCACTGCCCTCACCCTTCTCATATAACTTGGTCAAGCAGTTTGAATAATTCATTCCTGTGTGAATTATGTGTTCTTAGTTGTCAGACCCATTTGCACAGATAAGATGACAAGACCTGCCTTATGCTTGTGTTCTTGCAATCTGTCTTATTTTACAAAAGAAGTTCAGAAAAAGTAGGTCAGTCAACTTTCTGTCCTCTATAACACAGTCTGTTCTGGAATATGTCCTATTGGATTCAGTGGGGCTGAGTTTTAGATAAGTGAAGATAGGTCACTGAGACATCGTGGTTCAGTTTTGGTCATCTCCAGTTAAGAGGGCCAGTTAATCAAGTTGGAGTTGGTGCAGAAGACTTTCTCTGAGACCTGGAGAACAGCAGCCAGTTTTGTTGTTGTTGTTCAGTTGCACAGTTGATTCCAACCCTTTGTGACCCCATGGACCACTGCCTGCCAGGCACCCCTTTCCCCCACCATCCTCCTCAACATGCCTAGTTCTGTGCCCACTGTGTCTACAATACCATCTAGCCATCTAATTTTGGCTGCCCTCTTCTTTTGCCCTCAACCTTTGTCTCCTCAGGTTTCTTAGATTGTCCTTTACCTGCCCTGACGTGTGTTTTAGCCTTCCTCTTTAGTTTGCTTATCCTAGGGCGGCTGAAGTCACTTTCTTCCTTCTCACATCCCTTTGTATTTACAAGGAGGGAGACATTGAATTGGAAGGTTTCTTTAAAGGAGATCATCCCTTGTAAAGCGAGCTTTTCTGATGTGGTCAGAGGCATAGAAGAAAAGAAAAAAGAGGCACGTGCATGGCTTTTTGCACCCTTAGTTAGCTTATTTATTCGAGTCCAAAGCACTAAATTTTAAAACCAATGCAATTTCAAAAAACATAAACCATCTAAAATTAATGCAAACCTAAACTACATGTTTACACTCTATGTTCCAATATACAGCATTGTGAATAGCCCTGTCACTTGGTTAAAAAAAATCCGATATCACACTGTTCAGGCAAATTGTTCCAGATTAGCAGATGTTCAAAGTCTTGTCTCTTGCCACAGTCACACTCTCCACCATCGTCAATGTGGCCCCACTGCTTTAGGTTTGTTTTGCATCATGGCATCCCAGTTCTCAGCCTATTTAGCATCTTCCATGTCTCATATTGGAGAGGGTAACCTGATGCTGGCTTCTCCTTTGTTGTCCATAACAATCTGAGTGAAATTCTTTTCCATATTTCACTTCAACAAACCTCAGCTGAAGATGATATGTGGGGCTGGACATCCCGCTACAGTAATGGAGTAGACTGTACAGCCAGCAACTCAATGCTGAGTGTCAGGCGGCGGTTAACAAACCTAAAGGGGCCAACAGCTACAGGCAGATGAGAACCATTAGGTGGGGTGATGGTCGCCTCAGTGCAGGAAATGCCACCGGAAACCATCACATTGGGCCAAACAGCAAAATAAGTGGAGGAGGTCATGTAGGCGGAAGAGGCCATGCCAGATGGACTCTTGGCTTTGAAGGGACACCTTGTCCATATCCTCAAGGCTACAGCAGTCCATTGCAGTCCCGGTGTTAAATCCTGCATGTCTCATTTCATGTGTGTTGTAGGAGATGGCTCCATGATCATAGTGTGTGGGTTGCTTCATGACAAGCTGGGATCCACCTTAAACAAATTCATACCAATGACATTTTTTCTGCTTCAGGAAAAAATGCATTCTTGGATATGAGTTACAGTCAATAAGCTGAAGATGAATTGGTTCCATTGTTTTTAGGAAGCTGTTCCTTGACTTCAACCTTGATGGATGATGTTGAAGGCCAAACATTGGGTGCCTTGGGGCTTTTTCTTGCTTTTTCTTCTCAATTTCTGCCGCTTCTTGTCTTCTGGAGGTTCTATACCCATGAATGAGAAAATTTTATTAACAGACTTTGGTTGTAAACAGCCTGTAACTCTATGGCCTGTTTCATAAAGAGCCATGTTAACTTGACTAGGATGGGCAGCGTTTCTCCAGATTGCATAAGAGAAACACAGGGCAAGGGCAGATGTACGGAGAGGATGAGGATGTGGTATTTATAAGTTTGCAGATGAGATTGTTCCTGGCATATACTTTCTACTTAATATCTTGACAATGATGTTTATAATTTAAAGCAGGGGTGCCCAAACTTTTTGAGCCATAGGCCGGTCACATGTTTCAGGGGTGCCCAAACTTTGGCCAATACAGGTGCATTTTACTTTCATTTCTGGGAGTGATGAGGGTGGCACAGGCCAGATGAATTGGCATTGGGGGCCGGATCTGGCCTCCAGTCCATAGTTTGGGCACCCCTGAATTAAAGTATGGTCCAGTTTTACTCCCAGGTATTTTTGATTGTCACAATGGCTATGTTCAGCTTCTTTCTTGCCTCCCTATTTTGTAAATGGAATGCACATACAGTATTTCTGTTTTATCTGGATTAGATTTCATATGATTGTGGCTATACAGTAATAGGCAGCTAGTTTTTCAAGAGCAGATGCCACTTACGTTTCTACTTCCTCAAACATTGTTCTCTAAGCAGTGATTGCTGTGTCATTTGCATAAGTGAATGCCCTATTTCCGGTATTGATTTGCTGACTATTGGTATAGATATTATATGACATAGGGGCCAATACACTCCCTTAGGGATTGGATGAGCTATGTTAGTCAATAGTCTTTATTTAGCTGGAATTAGAGTTTCTTTAATCTTTCTTATCCCAAGTGCATTTCTCTTATTAATGCATCTTTTCTATTTTCTTAGAAAGAAGTGTGGATGCGATTCCTTTTCAAAGGGGGAAATGTTCTCAGGTAATCATTCCAAATAAAGGGCTGAAATCCACATGCTAAGTTTGCTCTGGTATCACTATATCTCTGCTCTCCAACACTGCAAATGGTGATGTATAGGCATAATCTAGCTATGGTGTAATTGATTGGATAGATTTTGCTGTTAGAATTGCCCAAGAGACCCCCCCCCCAAACCCATTATTTAGACCACTCTGTTTCTCGTGCAAGAGGGCTTATTTTTTTATGACCAAGGAAGGAAAAATAGCCATAAATAGCTTATGAATATTACCTCTTCTGCTTGCTGGATGCACATGACATTTCTGGCAGGATCTTATTGATTGATGGTGAGCCCTTAAGTTAATTAAGGTTTATATCCACAAGGAGCTTGTTTTTGCAATTGGAGGCACTTAAGTAATCCAGCCCATCTCTATTTTTCCCGTTATCTGCCTTGGCACAGACTGTGTGGTCGGTTTCCCAAAGCTACTTATGGATGGAAAAGATGCTTCTGTCTCTCTCTGCAGTTTTTATTTTGTGTTATAGAAACAAAATGGCCTCGTGGCTGATTTCAGTTGTCAGATAAGGTAGTATGATTCTCCTGCACTGGGCCAATTTGGAAAGCATTAAAGTATTGCATGGTTGAGTATTCACCTATATATTAAAAAAAACAGCATAATCTCCCTGGGTTGAAGAAAGCCAGTGCGTCAAAAGCCTGGAATTTGGTTTCTTCCTCACATTCTAGCTTTCTTAGGGCAGACGATACGTTACATACAACTAGTCATTGGAATCTGAGTTTTGGTTAGTGTTTTAGAGACGTGATTCAGGCAGGCCTTTGGGATCATAGTTGTAAATGAAGGCTGTTTTATAAATGATAATAAATACAGGCAAGCTAGCTTTCTGTTTTTCTCTGTCCAAGAAAACAGTGTCTTCTTTGCACTCAGTTTTTAGTTTCAACAATTTACCTTGGAGACGCAGGATTGGAAACAATGCATGCATGTATTATTGATGAACACTTTGAATGAAGCACTACAATCAGTTTCAAAATCAATCATCCTTAGCCAGCCTAGCAACGTGTGAATCAGTTCCAAGTCTTTTAGCTCCTTTAGCCTAGTGTAGGGGTCAGCAAACTTGGCTCTCCAGATGTTCTTAGACTTCAATTCCCAGAAGCCTTGATCAGCAGGTGTCCTGACTTGGGCTTCTGGTAATTGAAGTCCAAGAACATCTGGAGAGCCAAGTTTGCTGACCCCTAGCCTAGTGGCCCATGAGGGCGAACCTTTTGCCACTCCAGCTGTTCTTGAACTTGAATTCCCAGAAGCCCACGTCCCCATGAATCCACATTCGTGTGAATTCACAGAGACTTGGACTTCTGGGAATTGAAGTTCAAGAACAGCTGGAGTGGAAAGGTTTGCCATCAAGGGCCTAGGCTGATTCTGCTTTGAGGCATCTCACTGCCAGTATTAAGGCTGATTCCCACTTAGTCCTTCTCTACTTGGAAGCAAATGCAGAGAACTTCCCAGCAGACAATGGTGGTGTGGCTGTGAGCAAAAGCAATCCCATCTCCTTTCCGCAATAAAGAAAGGCTGCTTGCTTTTTTTTAAAGCCTAGTTGACACATAGATTACTGAGCATGTAGCTCATGGGTTCCCAACCTTTTCAAGCTGGGGGTCAGGTTACACTCTCTCAGTCAGCTTTGAGGGCCGGACAACCATTTTGCCCTGCCTGCACGATGGGGGTGGCCATTTTGTTCCAACAGTTTCAAAGGGGTGGCCATTTTGTTTTTCAAATTCTCTTGGAGGGATGGGGGGCACATGAAATCATGCCACAGGCCATATCTGGCTCACGGGCCATAGGTTGTGAACCCTGATATAGTTGATACATAGCTCTTCCACTGCTATTTTTTTATTCTGTGTTTGTTTCTCTCTTTTCAAGGGTTTCCACTCTGTGCTATTTCAGTCCTTCTTTTCAATGACCTTTTCCCTCAAATGACCTTTTCCCTCATTTGTGCTGGCATCAGAATGTTGGTCCAGACTTTGTGTATGCAAAAAAACTATATGGATTCATTTCCATTTGTTGCAGTACTCTTAACACAATTGAGGTTGCTATAGAAACATATTTCTGAGCATCTCCTTGACAGAGAGATTTTTATCTCTGGATTTTCTGCCTTAGGTGCCTGGCTTAAGTTGAGTACTTTCTGTTTTCCTGGTGGGGGGCTCCTCTGCTGCTTCCCACCTCTGTCAGCAAAATACATCCTTGGCACTAAATCTGGTGGTTTAAAAATGCAAGCAAGCAGACAAACAATTCCTCTGTCCAAATTATTATGATATCTATGATAACAAAAATCTATACTGTATTTGAAATTGTTGAAGTGGTAGCTGTGTTAGTCTGTGCAAGCATATCTGAGAGTAAATAAAACAAAAAAGACAAAAATGTTGTATCTCAAAAACTAACTACTGTATCTTAATGTTAGCTTTCATGGACTTGATCCACAAAAGTTAACATTAAAATACAGTAGTTAATCTTTAAGGAACCAACAACATTTTTGTCTTTTTTTTACTCTCTGAAAAACCTAGAACCGCATCTCCCTGTGATTAGACAAGCAAAACAGAACAAGAATAATCACAATACAGTAAATTAAGAGTAAATATTTGCTTTCTTTTCCTGAACTTCTCCTTCCCAATCAGTTGCCTGGATATCACACTGCCTCACTCTGCCTATTGGTTTTGCCAGCCTTTCTGTTGGATCTAAATCAGTGGTTTCCAACCTTCTTTTTTTTTTTTTTGCCATGCTCCACCTAAGCATCTCTAAAATCCTGACACCCCCTGACCCCCAGTGGCATATAATTCTTATTATTCAAAAGGTGCACTCCTATTGCCGTGGAGGAAGCCTAAAAAGCCATTAACTTGGTCTAACTCATTCTCGATTTGCCCTTGTTAGGTACTAAGTGTTTGCCTAACCGGTTGTCTAGGATTTGTTGTTGTTGTTGTTCAGTCGCACAGTCGATTCCGACCCTCTGCAACCCCATGGACCACTGTCCTCCAGGCACTCCTGTCCTCCACCATCCCCCTCAACTTGCTCAGCTCTGTGCCCATTGTCTCTACAATACCATCCAGCCATCTCATCTTGGGCCGTCCCCTTCTTCTTTTGCCCTCTACCCTTCCAAGCATCAAGGCTTTCTCAAGTGAATCCTCTCTTCTCATTTGATGTCCAAAGTACTTTAGCTTCATCTTTATTATTTGACCTTCTAAGGAGCAGTCAGGGTTGATTTCTTCTAAGATTGACCTAGGATATTATACCCTAATGTAAAAATGCTGTACCACTTTAAGGGCTCTGCAATTGTAACAGCACAGGTGTAGTTTACTGATTATATAACTCCAAGACTTTGTATAAAGCAAAGTCTCAGTTCACACATATTTAGCTTATGTGCTCAATAGAGTCTATGCACACAGTACTGCTGTGTACTCAAGACTTCTGCTGGTCCTTATCCTCTGAAAGAGTAAGGTTTCATACTGGAACAAGCCTTATGAAGAAACTGCTGATGGTCGTCTTGCTAGAGGAAAGAGTAAGATTTAATATTCTATAAGCATCTATGTGCTAACTGCTTAAAGACTTTGCATTGTTTTGTGTATATATGTTGACTCATGCTTCATCATCATACTGAAGAGACTTTGTAACTTGTACTGTGCGTAGGACTATTTTGCTCAGCCTGAAAGGACTGCTATTTTTGCTGAGTTACAAGACTTATACGTAAAGGACTGTGTTACAGTGCAGTAATACCTCGGATAATGACTGCATCGGATAATGCTAAAATCGGAAAACGATGCAAAATTTCTAAAGAAATTTTGCATCGGATAATGATCTGTTAGCATTATCCGATGCAGTCATTTGTAGCAGCAGGGTGGCTGGAAAGCTGAACAGGGTTCTCCGTTCAGCTTCCCAGCCACCCTGCAGCTGCGGAAGCATGGGTGGGGTGGCTGGAAAGCTGATCCACAGTGGCTAGAGTACTCTTAGAGAAATTTTATATGGGTATGTAAAGAAAAATAAGTCAGCATACGGGTCTTTGTGCTCAGCAAGGTTTTCCTCCCCTGATTCTTCCAAGTGAGACTTTTGTTGTGTAACTGCTTGTCCTCATCACAAAATGTTATGGGGTCCAGGTGACATCATCTTCCATATGTAGCCCTCCCATGTTTTCCTACTGCTGCTTCCATCTATTACCACAGAAAGTTCCATTTAAAAGCACAAGATGAAATAGCTGCACAATGCTTTTTGAATGGTAGTACCAGGGACATTTATTTTCTTGAAGCATCTCTTTTCATTAGTCTGTCCAGGGATACAGAAGTCACTTTGTTCAGCTAAATCAGCAAGGAGAAGAGAACAGGATGTTTTCATTCTTACTGAAACCAGTGATTATCTGATTTCAGTGAGACTGATATGAGCAACGGGTGTTTCATGTTAGAAGGAAGGGCAGAACTATGCCCAGTTCTGTCATTGTTCTGTCCCAAACTATGTTCTGTGAAACACTGGTGCACTTCAATTCCCAAAAGCCTAAGTCAGTACATTGGCTGATCAGTGCTTTGGGGAATTGACTTAGGCTTCTGGGAATTGAAGTCCAAAAACCAAAGATTGGGAAACACTCTAGACCAGTGATGGTGAACCTTGGTACTCCAGGTGTTCTTGGACTTCAGTTACCAGAAGCCCAAATCAGGGATTCTTGGAATTGAAGTTCAAGAACAGCTGGAGTGCCAAGGTTCACCATCAATGCTCTAGACAGTGTGAGGCAACCACCACAGGTAGCAAAAGCTGGAGGTCTACAAGAGCAGCTCTATTGACCGACCACCTGACAGACAGTGTTCAAAATCAGAGGTCTGTATGCCTCTAAATACCAATTAAGCTCATTTTCTCCTTGGTGTTGTAACACTCACTGGCTATATTTGGCTATCTATATTTGAATATTGCAAATGCAAAATTTACAGTAACAAAGAACAACAATGGGGATATAACAAAACTGGATGTTAAAATTTTTACACATCCAGATTCTTTTCACCAGCACCAGAGTGAACATTACTTGAAGAATTAATGAAGAATGCAAATGTCTCTTTAATGTCAAATGAGAACAAAGTCCAACATATATTTATCAATGAAAGTAGGACATTCACAACATAGAGAAATTAGTTCTAAAATCCTAAAATACAAATACATAAAATCAATATATGGATTCACCCTTCCAGCTCCCCTGTGGCATTAACATATTGAAATTCTGCTTCCTAAACCAAAGTAACAGGTGCCAAATCCTCCCTCTCTACCTCTTCTGCTCTTTCTAATTCAAATCCTTTGTCAAGGTCCTTTCTTAGATTTCTCCACCCATTGGGCAGAATCAAATAGTCCATAAGGGATACATAGACATCTTCTGGGTAGGCAATTAGCCACTGAGAGCAGAAAGCTGAATAAGATCTGCCTTCTGTCTAATCAAGTAGAAATCTTATGTTCTTCTATATTTCTGCCCCTTTTTTCTTATTATAGTGTTGTACAATTATGGGCATAATGGAAATTCAAGACAAGTTGAAATGTTAAAATAATTAGATTTTTTTAAAATACCAGAAACAGGCTACTTCAGTAGTGTAACGTGGCTCTTAATTACATCTTCTTTTGTACACAGAAAAGAATGACTTTGAGAATGTACAAAAGTTGACAGTCTCAGGGTCAGATGAGAAATTTAATAAATGAATAATAGTAATTAATAAATGAATATGTGTGGCAGGATGAAACCCCCAGAATCCTGTGCAAGCTTTGGGGTTCTTCAGGTCTCTTGAGCAGGCAAGATGGGAAAGAAATCTTATCTTTTAAGATAGAAAGTGGGAAGATGTTGCAAATACAGTCAAACCTCGCATAAAGTGTCTCGCTTAAAGAGTAACTTGCTTAAAGAGCAGAATTTTCTCTGAATGGTCGCTTCGTTTAACAAATAAAACCAACCAAAAACTCACTTAACAAATAAATTGGGGTTCCCAATCCCCCACACAATTGGTCACTCACAGTGGTGTTTCGCTTAAAGAGCAAACTCGCTTAAAGAGCAATCCTGTGGAACGCATTATGCTCTTTAAGCGAGGTACAACTGTATTCAAACAAGATAATTTCTCTTTACCTTATTTATCATCATAAGGAAGCAGATAATTTTCCTTTGGCCAACATGATAGCCTTTGATTTTTGCTTCTTTTATTTTCAATAAAGAATTTAATGTTGATGGTGTAGTGTAGGGGTCCCCAAACTATGGCCCATGGGCCAGTTCCAGGCTGCGATGCCATTCCATCCGGCCCGTTGCTGCCTCCACTACAGCCGGAAATGGAAGTGGGCACATTTACGCCAGCAAAGGGTATGGTCTGGCCTGCTCAGCTGTCTGGGGGCATGGTCAGGCCCGCCGTGTAAAAAGGTTGGCCACCCCTGGTGTTGTTGTTAAACTGCAGTAGTGCAGCCAAAACTTTGCACACAATCTGAATTCAATCTTGACCACTTCAAGGTTAATTTAGTCTTCCATCCTTCTGGTAAAATGAGTACCCAGCATGTTGGACAAAATGCTAACTGCCCAGAGATTGCTGTGGGGCTGTATGTAAGGGTATATATAAGTTTAATTGTTGTTGCCTCATAATCCCACTTTTGTCATCATAATGGAGTGATAGGGTTGAACGCACTTGTGCACTTGTTTCTGTCAAAGGGCATTGTTTCAATGGAGCAAAACTAGTAGTTTAACATTAATGGACAAAAACAGTTAATCCACTTCCTTGCATTTGAAAGAATTCAAACCTCTGCAGTGTGCATGATGCTTTTAAAAGATCTCGTGGGCTCACAGCTCTGTGTGCAAATATTTGTAAGTCTGATAAAGGACATTTCTGCAGGCAAGCTGCTGTTGTTGCTGCTGAGTGCGGTTCTTTTGCCAATTTAATTGGAGCTTCACTCTCTTTGTGTAGGTGGCCGTGATAGACACAAGCTAGCAGTGGTGCCAAAACCTCCATGATAAAGAAGTGAAAAAGGGGGAACATTCAGCAGATTTATTTCAAGAGTAGCTTTGCGTAAGAGACTGGTTTACTTATTCATTACATGCATACCATAAGACGCACCTGACCATAAGACTCACCCAGTTTTTAGAGCAGGAAAACAAGAAAAAAATTCTGAACCAAATAGTACCGGTATACTAAAATACTTATTAAAATAAAGCAAAATATGGTAATATTTAACTACAACTCCCAGAATGCCCCCTCCAACAAGGCTATAAGCAAAAAGTAACATTCCAAGTTCAGTAACAAGTGGCAACCATCCGTTGCGTCACCAGGAGAGGGGAGAAACCCAGACGGTTTGGAAAGGAAGCGATGCCCACGAAAGCACACACACAACAAGGCTGCGGACCAAGGGAGCCCCTTCCTGCCCCTCTTCCTGCTGCTGCTGCCCCTGAGCCTGAAAGCCTGAACTTGGCTCCACTTCGCCTCTGCTGCTGTGGCTACAGAGTGCGTGAAGTGGAGGGGGGGCGAGAGTGCACACGCAGCAGCCAAAGTGGGGCGCTCGGGGAATGAGGAAGAACGCCTGAGGTCTAGGAAGCCACCGGCAGCAACAGGGATGTCTCTCTTTTCACTTTCAGCTTTTAAGGCCCAGAGTATATGTATCTCTCCTGCCATGATGGGCTTTTTGCCTGCCTGTCAGGGCACTGTGCTGCATCGCACAGTCTCGGCTGGGACGTGACCTGATAATGTACCTAGCTGCCTCCTGTCTCAATGTTCTAATCCTGTCAGTGTCAAACACACACACGCAGGGGAGGCGTGCGCTGTGCTGATCATGTGACCTGACTGACTGACTGACATTGAGACCCCAGGAGGCGGGATTTCCCCCAAACACTCAGCAATCCACAGCATGCGAATGGCAGTGGACAGTAAGCGGGCGCATGGGATCCCAAACAAATGTTCTGGGGTACCACAACTTCAGACCATAAGATGCACCCTCGGTTTCCCCCCACTTTTTTTGGGGGGGGAGGAAGTGTGTCTTATGATCCAACAAATACGGTACTTGCAAATTCCAAATTGACAAGACTCAGTTGTTAGTAATAAATAAAATCTGTTCAAATTGTGTTCTTGTTTTTTGCTGCTGTTTCCATTAGGTTGAGCTGTGTAACTTACATGGATTGCAGAATTCTACATAGAAGGTTTGGGTGTTGTTGTTTTTAGGTGATCATTTTGTCCCCTGCACCCTAATTCTTACAAAGGACTTGATTTTGCTCTGTTAAATCCATGAAAGTACCCTAGGCTTTCTTTAGATGTAACTTGATATAACTTCTCAGGTCTTAGCAAAAAGTCTCTTCCTCTCTTCCCAGAAGCCTTTCTTGCAAAGCCATCAGTCATGGAATCATCAACAGTCCTATCTTGGTTTCCTCTTAGTCTCCTTGGCAGTCAGTAACCCATCTAGCCTGGCATTTTTTATATATAAATGGCTTATCTGCATGATGTAATGAGTTGGCTTCTCTGCTGGAGTCTGCAGGCTTGCAGCCAAGACTAAAAGCTGAGCATCATATTTTTGGATGATTTACTGCTAGACATTCATTTCAGTGGAAAACTCTTGCCCAATTATGCCAGCAACATATGAATTTAAGTGCCTTTTTTTTAAAAAAAGGGAAGCTTAATAAGGGTATTTATTAAGAAGGCAAACCCTGTTAGGCAATCTTGAGAAGGACCCTAGATTTATGTGATGAGGGCTTTGGATCTTTGTGACCATATCTTTCCTGTTGGAACCCATGAACAAGGTCATTAGATTTTTCAAAGATGCAACCAAATCCTCTAGTTGTGAACATGCTTGCAATGAACTCATGCCTGCAGAGATAACTCTTAAATTGAGATTGTATTGCTGCCTGGTATTATGAACATGCTGGAAGGAAGACATATTATAGTATTAGGCTCACCTCTAGGGAATGGATCATTGCCTTTATGAAATATTTTTCATCAGTTTCTCTCACTTATTATTTCAGTTGGCTTGTGGCAAGATAGAGAAGTTGAAGCAAGACAGCAGCTTCTACAATTTCCAGCCTTAAACTATGCCAGTAAGAGCTGATGCAATCTGCAGTCTAACTACAGCTGGAGGATCCTACTCTTCTCAACCTTGCCATAGATAGAAGAACTAGTGGTCCAAGTCCTTAGAAGGCTGCATTGGGTTATCTGTTCACTATCAAAGTATTGTCTACAGAGATGGGGAAAGGGTGGCCTTCCAAATGAAATTAAACTGCAGTACTCACTTTCTCTAAGCATGGGTTATGCTAGGACAGCTGGGAGTTGTATCCACCCCTTTTCAGGTAAAAACTGTAAGAAATTTAAAACAGCAAGACCTATGGCCATGGCTTCTTTCCCCTTTGTGACCCATGGAGTGCTGTTCTTCAATATGAACATCAAGTTGGCTTGGAATCTCAAGGCAGGGCTACCTCTGTCCTAGAGTCATTAGCTGTAGGCTGTAATATTAAACATCAGTCTTAATAACTTACGTCCAGAAAGTATTTGAGTGGAAATGCTTAGTAAGAATTCCTGCTCAGCTTGCATCTTTATGGAACTTTGTGTTAACTTAAAGTAAGATGGTTGTAATGGAAAGAGGCAGTATATGTAGAGTTGCATTCACAACCTGCACATCTCTGTTTAAACAAACCAACATGTGCCTTCATTTGTGTTACTGGTTAGCAGGAGTCAGCTGTACGCAATTTCACTGGTATTATCTGCTTCTACATACTTGATTAACAGCCTTGAGGTCACAAAGAGGAATGTGTATGAACCCTATCGTTTGCAGAAGAGATTTGGCAACAGCTGTTTTGAGGCGCAAGGACTTGAGGTTTTGGCCTGCCATCTGGTGCTCTTGATCTTTAAGACATTAAATTAGAAGCCCTATAATCAATGGTGATCAAAGATCTGATGTAATAGTTCAAATCAACATTTGACACACAATCTGCAGAAAGACTCCAACTGAATGATTTCATTGTGTTTCTACAATACCACACAAGAACATACAGTACTCTGCACAGCAGCCCTTAAATTGTTAGTTACTTGTGATCAACTTGTTCCCAAAATGTGTCCATAGGGGGCTAGCACCTTTACTTTTGAACTATGTTTTCCACTGAGAAAGAACTGCTATGGCTTTCACCCACCTGTTGACTTGTCTTCATTTGGCACATAAACCCATTACTGTGTATAATCTGGGATGTGTCAGCATGGCAAAAAATGGAAGATCCTTACCAGAAGCAGATTTCCAATTATTTTGAGTAGAGCATACAGATTGAGGCAGCATGGTGGCAAATGGAAAAACATTTCAGGAGCTGAAATCAGCATGCTGTGCAATTCGGATTCTACTCTGCTTAAGATTGTCAGGTTCAGTTCAGTTTTGTGCCATCTGAGTTTCTGCTTCACCTTGTTATGAGCTATCTGCTATAATGATGGATGAGTCCAGATCTCAGGGAAATGCCCGCGTGCCCAGAAGAACTATCTGGGTGCGTGCTTTGTCTCCCGATCTCCGGAGACAGGCAGAGGGCGGCGCTTGTGGCAGGAGGAGCCAGACCCGGATATTGGGTTGGCACTTCCTGCCTCGTGGCCATTCGGCTACACTCTGAGGACCCGAGAGCAACGTAGCATGGGTAACCCAACCATGTTAATCCAAATATTTCAGGCAAGGAACGTAATTGCGTCATCAGCTACCAGTGAGTTAAGGTGGTTGGTGGCTGAGTGACGTATGTGGGGTCCAAGAACAGTGGGTCACCAGGCCGGCTGGCATGGTGACTGACATACGTTCACCTGAAAAGAGCAGATATGGCGGCTATGAGTTGCCATTTCTGAGGTGGATGACATTATCTAGTGGTAAAGTAATTACATCGCTTACCGGTGCTCCTGCACCATGCAGACTGTTAGAACATGGTTCTAATATGCTAATGGTTCAATAAAGTGGCCCGAATTTCAATCCAGCACGTTGTCTGTCTCATTATTTGGGGATTCGGGGGGCAAAGGATGCATTGGTCTGCCATCTGGAAACAATATGCGCTGCTGACTGTTGTGAGATATCACCCTACATAATTCCATGCATGGCTAGGAGACTGAGGTGCCTTAGTGGTTAAGATGCTGAACTTGACAACTGGAAGTTCGGTAGATCAACAGAGCAAGTTCCCTTCTCTGTCCCAGCTCCTGCCAACCTATCAGTTCAAAAGCAAGAAATTGCAAATAGGTAAATTGGTATCACTTCGGTGGGAAGGTAAACAGTGTTTCATGTCCAGTCATACCTGTTACATGTCCATGGAAACATCTGCAAATGCAGACAGCACTGGCTCTTTGTCTATAAATGGAGATGAACACAACGACTAGCTTTTAAACAAGAATGTCCTTTACCATGGCTCAGATAGGCATTTCAGGTTTTGTTGATTTTTGTGTGTCCGTACATCTAGGCTGCTTTGACTCCTTGGAGTCTGGGGTTATTCATACAGCTGGAAAGAAAGAGGCCACACTATAGAGGCACCACAAAGTAAAAAGGTCTATCCAATGGAAGTGATTGCTTTGTCTCTTGTTCCTTTTTTAGTACTGCAAGCAGGGGCCACTCCTCCTGTCTTGGGCTACTGTTTACTCTTCCTCCCCCCACAGGTTTGCAACATGGATATGGTACTTCCCTTTGCACCGTGGCACAACTTGAGAGTTTGTGCTACCTCTTAGTATATGGTTCAAAGATGTGACACCAGCAACCATTTTTGTGAAAATAGGATTTGTGTTACTCAACATGTTATCATTTCTACTCCTCATTTGCTTGTGTTAAACTTTGAGGAGAAAGGGAATTAAATGAAAGAAATTATATCATCATAAAAGGAATTACATTAATCCCTTTATGTTTTCTTACAGGAGGAAGGAGATAGATATTATGAAGACACAAATAACACATATGTCAGCAGACAAAGGATGTGGGGAAATGGAAAGAAGCACAGCATGTAAATTTGTGCCATGGAGTTATTTTGAAAGTGTCTTCTGAAGCTGAGATAGAGACCTGGTGGCATACTTAAGGCAGAATATCATCAAAGAATCATGGAACTATTGGTTTCTCACACAGATTATTCTAACTGATTGAATTTATTTCTAGAAATACAAGATTTTGGTTATAGACATAGATTTCTGTCACAGAAGACTCTTGATCAAGTAACAAATGCTATATGACAAGTGCTCTAATTTACATGTTGATGTCTTACTGGATTATTATTCCAGAAATAAAAGAAAAAGGAATGCTGATTTAGAAGTACTATGAAGTCATTTGTCAACTTAGCATGGCAAAAACCTTCACTAAACTGAATTACTATAATTCAGCTCTTAAAAGTTCATCTGTTCCTTCTGATCCCTTGTATTAATTACTGAACTAGTTTTTTAAAAATTTGCAAACCTTTGCAAGAAAATAATTTTTGATTCCACTTGATTCTCATTCTGTGTACCCCTGAGTGTGTAAGAGTTGTCTCCTTTGCAACAGTGGGCTTCAAGGACAGAACCTCACAGATCTCAATTCCCACTAATGATGAGCTGTTTTGTTTCAAACCACACTGTTGAACTGAAGCTTCAGCAGCTTTATTGCAGTCTTATTACATAGACACAGAGGGAGCTGACCTGGCCATGGCAGAGAAGTGTGAATACATTGCAAATGTGTACGGTTATGACTTGGGTTGTCGCTTCATCAACTTCCGACCACTTGGCTTTGGTGTGAATGGGCTTGTTCTGTCAGCAGTTGATAGCAAAAGTTGTCGCAAGGTGGCTGTGAAGAAGATCACCATCAGTGATGCTCAGAGCATGAAACATGCCTTTCGGGAGATCAAGATAATCAGGAGGTTGGAACATGACAACATTGTGAAGGTCTACGAGGTGCTAGGACCCAAAGGAACGGACCTTCAAGGGGATTTGTTCAAATTTAATATGGTGTACATAATCCAGGAATATATGGAAACGGACCTGGCTCGTCTATTGGAACAGGGACCACTCTCAGAGGAACATGCCAAACTTTTCATGTACCAGTTGCTTAGAGGCTTGAAATACATCCATTCAGCCAATGTGTTGCACAGAGACTTGAAGCCTGCCAATATCTTTATTAACACAGAGGACCTGGTACTGAAGATCGGTGATTTTGGTTTAGCAAGGGTTGTAGATCAACATTATTCACACAAGGTATGTCATTCTATTTTGTTTTTCTACTCTGTTCTATACATGTGGGATCCCATGTAAAGATTTCCAACTCTAAATAATGCTTAAACTTTAGGAGGTTTGTTCCAACCAATAATACCATGTAACAAGGCGGTGGAAGGGAATCTGTGGCCCTTCAGATGTTGATATACTGCTGCCATGCTGTCTTGGGCTGATAGAAGTTGTAGTCAGCCATGTCTAGCTATACTTAGGTTCTTGGCAAATACACTGGTACCTCGGATAACAATGAGACTTGGTTCCACAAGTTTCGTCGTTACCTGGTTTTTAACGTTGTGTGATGCATTGATCGCACAACGTTTAAAAACAGCCCTGTTTCCCTGGAGGCTGCAGCAAGCCAGAACGTCGGGATTTGAATCCTGACATTTTGGCTTGCTGCAGCCTCCAGGGAAGTGGGGGAACTTTGGAAACAGTTTGGATTGGGTCCCCCGACCTCCCTGGAGCTGGCAGGGGGGTCAGAGAGCCCAAATGTTTTTTTACCCATTTTGGACACTCTGACCGCCGCCGGGCCCCCCCCCCCCCGGCTCTGGGCAGGCCAGGGGACCCGATCCAAACTGTTTCCAAAGTTCCCCCACCTCTCCGGCCAGCGGAGCAAGCCAAAACGTCAGCTTTCCAGCCACCCTGCTGCTAAGAACGACTGCATCGGATAATGCTGACAGATCGTTGTCCAATGCAAAATTTCTTTAGAAATTTTGCATCGTTATCCGATGCAGTCGTTATCCGTTGTATTACTGTAACTAACAGAAAGAGATAGAAGTCAAAAGTCTTTTGATAAGATTATATGAACGTATTTTGAGCGTCCCCTTCACATTTATGTTACAGGCTAGAAAGCTTCCAGCTTTACAGTGTAGGATTTGGTCTATATCTCATCCTTTCCTGCCCATATCCCAGATGGGCATTGTATGAATGAATTCCCTCTACTCAAATATGTGATTCATTTCCTGCCTCACCCCAGGAAAAGCTACCAGCAAAATAGACAGGCTGGATTTGGGATCAGAGTTGGGCAAAACATTTTACTTCCAGAGGTGTGGAAAGAGATGTAACTTCCCCTTCTACCTACCCAGTTTAAGACATATAGCTAAGCTAACCAGTCTGGTTATTTGGGTATATGTAGCATAAAAATCCCATTTTGTTAATTTCTTGGCGATGATAGTACAACAATAATAAATGCAACAGCTCACTGGTTGCTGCTCATTTTGTTGTTGTTGTTGTTCAGTCGCACAGTCGATTCCGACCCTCTGCGACCCCATGGACCACTGTCCTCCAGGCACTCCTGTCCTCCACCATCCTCCTCAACTCGCTCAGCTTTGTGCCCATTGTGTCTACAATACCATCTAGCCATCTCATTTTTGGCCGCCCCCTTCTTCTTTTGCCCTCCACCCTTCCCAACATCAAGGCTTTCTCAAGCAAATCCTCTCTTCTCATTTGATGTCCAAAGTACTTTAGCTTCATCTTTACTAATTGACCTTCTAAGGAGCAGTCAAGGTTAATTTCTTCTAAGATTGACCTATTTGTTCTCCTTGCTGTCCAGGGGACTCTCAAAACTTTTCCTCTAACACCACATCTCAAAGGCATCTATTCTTCTGCCCTCAGCTTTCCTAATGGTCCAGTTCTCACAACCATACATTGCCACTGGAAATACCATTGCTTTGACTATACGAATTTTTGTTTGCAATGTGATATCTCTACTTTTCACTATGTTCCCCAGGTTTCTCATCGCTTGCTTCCCAAGAATCAGTCGCCTTTTTATTTAATGGCTGCAATCTCCATCTGCAGTGAGCTTTGATCCTAGGAAAGTAAAATCTGTCACTGCTTCTACTTCTTCCCCATCTATTTTCCAGGGACTGATAGGGCCTGTTGCCATGATCTTAATTTTCTTGATGTTGAGTCTCAAGCCAGCTTTTGCACTTTCTTCTTTCATCCTAATCAGGAGCTTTTTTAATTCCTCCTCACTTTCTGCCAATAGGGTGGTATCATCTGTATATCTCAAATTGTTGGTGTTTCTCCCAGCAATTTTGATCCCAAATTGTGATTCCTCCATCCCTGCATTGCGCATTATGTGCTCTGCGTATAAGTTGAATAAGCAGGGTGACAAAATGCAGCCTTGTCTTACTCCTTTTCCTATTCCAAACCACTCTGTCATTCCATATTCTGTCCTAACTGTTGCTTCTTGATTCATGTACAGGTTTCTCATGGGGCATATAAGGTCTTCTGGCATTCCCATCTCTTTAATTACTTGCCACATTTTGTTGTGGTCCACACAGTCAAAGGCCTTAGTGTAGTCAATGAAACAGAAGTAGACTTGCTTCTGATATTCCTTTGTTTTTCCATGATCCAACGTATGTTGGCAATGAGGTCTCTAGTCCCCCTGCCTCTTCTGAACCCCGCCTGCACTTCTGGTAATTCTCTCTCCATGTGCTGCTGCAGTCTATCCTGTATTATCTTGAGCATCACCTTGCTAGCATGTGGGATGAGCGCAATTGTTCGATAATTTGAACATTCCTTGGCATTACCCTTTTTGGGGATTGGAACATATACTGATATTTTCCAGTACTGTGGTCATTGTGTTTTCCAAATCTGCTGGCATATAGAATGCAATAATTTGATTCCATCATCTTATAGGGCTTTGAAAAGTTCAACTTGGATACCATCTTCTCCACTGGCTTTGTTGTTTGCAGTGTTTTTTAGGCCCTTTCTGACTTCACTCTCTAGGATGTCTGGCTCAAGTTCAATTTCCTCATCATTGTTATTATCAGGAGTGTTGAGGTCCTTTTTGTAGAGTTCCTCTGTGTATTTCTATCTTTTCTTAATCTCTTCTGCATCAGCTATCTCCTTGCCGTCTTTGTCCCTTATCATGGTCATTTTTGCTTTAAACATTCCCTTGATTTCCCCAATTTTTTTGAAAAGATCTCTTGTCCTGCCTCTTGTGTTGTTTTCTTCTATTTCTTTGCATTGTTCATTCAGGTAGGTTTCCTTATCTCTCCTTGCTTTTCTTTGAAATTCTGTATTCAAGTGATTGTATTTTTTCCTTTCTCCTTTGCCTTTTGCATCCCTTCTTTCCTCTGCTATTTTAAGAGCCTCATTGGACAACTACTTAGTTTTCTTACGCTTCTTTTCTTTTGCTGCCCGTTTATGAGATCACAAATCCACCTCACCCTACCTGTTTGGGATACATCCTCAGCATAACCTCATATTTACACCAGTGAAATTTGGGTCCACTAGTGTAGTA
This sequence comes from Furcifer pardalis, assembly GCA_030440675.1. NCBI lineage: Eukaryota > Metazoa > Chordata > Lepidosauria > Squamata > Chamaeleonidae > Furcifer > Furcifer pardalis. Next base: position 101,424,089 of record CP126896.1, on the reverse strand, counting down.
AAGCTTTCACCATATCCTACAGTTGCTCAACTGGCTTATCTGAGTTATATGATTGCACCATAAATAAATGTAAGCATAGTAGTAGAAATAATATCAACAATACAAGGTAAAATATTGGGAGTGTATAGTGGCTGGAATCCTATTGATTTTCACATGATGTATGCATAAAGTTCCAGGACACATTTTTACATGAGTAAGAGATGTTTTGGTACCTCTTCAGTTGACCAGAACTAGTCGTGGCAAGTTGCTTAAACCTTAGACAGTCACCAAAAGATTCTGGCCAATAAGAGGAGGTTTTAAAAAGTGCAAAGTAGCAATTGAGTGCATATTTTTTAAAAATGTAAATATTCTAATGTTGATAAAAGAAACTGCACATTTTGAGATATAAATATTAATAAACATTTAATGTTATCAATATCCCTGTGCATAAATGCTGTTGAAATAAAAAGGAGGACCCTGAGTTAGCCTCTGATGATTTTGTACATCTGCTGAATGATTCACAACTCCTTATGGCTTATTTTTTTCCGTAATTAATGCTCTTCATACCTTTTGCACCCAGAGAGCTGAGGGCTTCTTGCCATTGGTAGAAAACACAAGACTCTTGGTATTATGAGGTGGTTATACATCTTGTTAATTAATTTCAGTGGGAGCAAGACCTGCTCTTGGGTTTTTCATCTGCTCTCTCAGAAGTCTGTTGTTCTTATAATAAATCCTAATTAATATTTTGCCTTGGAAAAATCAGGCGGCTAAATACGATCAGCAGTCAACACTTATGTAAACCACATTTATTCAGTGAATCTACTATAGTGAGGACTGCTGATTGGAAACAAGCCAGTGGTGTTTTTTTAAAATTATACTGTCTATTGCCAACTGCCTTTAAAAAAAGACAAATCTTTGTCGATGCTGAAGCAAAAAGTCATAATGACATCACTTCTGTAGGCTCCTCATATTCTCCCCAGAACGGTCCCTTCCATTTCTTCTTCCTCAGGATACTTCCCATGCTTTTCATTTCTCTTTTCAAATTTTCCAGAAAGCTTCCGTTTTGTGCATGGGTGATACTGTTGTCGCTACTTAAGGATCTTCATTAAAGCTGGGAATTTATTTTTATTTATTTATTAGTCATATTTATTCATCGCCCTCCTCATCGAAGTGACCCAGGGCAATTTTACAACAGAAACATCAATAACAGTTAAAACCAATTTAAAATTATTAAGTCAAAGGTTTAAAACTAGCTAAAACAGATTAAAAGATTAAAAGAGTAAACTAAAATTACAGTTAAGAAATTGAAGACAAGGGGGCTCAGATAAGCCAACGGGCTGGGGTCGTTATATCACCCATCTCCCAAAACCATCCCGCTAGCCAGGTTTTCACTCCTTTCCTAAAGGACAGCAGCTCTGTCTGCATACGTAATTCAACTGGTAGGAAGTTCCATAGGCCTGGGGCGAACACAGAGAAGGCCCTCTTTCTGGTGTCAGAGAGGTGCGCCTCACTGGCTGATGGCACAACCAAAGAGCCTCTCCGGTCCGCTCTGGTGGGACGGGCAGATGTCCTTGGGGTGATGCGGTCTCTCAAGTATCCTGGTCCACTACCATGTATGGCTTTAAAGGTGATAACCAGCACCTTGAATTGCACCTGGAGGCAAACTGGGAGCCAGTTCAGCTCTCAGCATAACGCCCACATCCCATCATCCCTCTGTGAGGGCAATGACATTCTCAGCTGATTCTTCTTCTTTGTTTTTTAAATTGTGAATGTGATTGAAAACTCATCATCTTTCATTCCAAGAACTCCTTCCATCATTTTCTGCTTTTCTCCCATTAAGTTCAAATTTATTACACATGGTTTATTGCACCTAATTCTAAAAAAAGCAGTTTGGCCTTGCATATCTGAGATAAAGGGCCAATTTGGTTTCTCCAATAAAAGTTAATAAGTAATTGCCGTAAATATTTTAAAACTATAGAAAGGAAAAGAGTGTGTGAAAGCCAGTTAGTTATACAGTGGTACCTCGCTTAAAGAGCATAATGTGTTCCACAGGATTGCTCTTTAAGCGAGTTTGCTCTTTAAGCGAAACACCATTGTAAGTGACCAATTGTGACTTCTGGAGGGGAGATTGCAAACCCCGATTTATTTCTTAAGTGAGTTTTTGGTTGGTTTTATTTGTTTAGCGAAGCAAACATTCAGAGAAAATTCTGCTCTTTAAGCGATTTACTCTTTAAGCGAGACGCTCTTTATGCGAGGTTTGACTGCACCTCCTTGCTAGTTGGTATCCCTGAGTGATATTGTTAATTCCCCATAATAAGACTGTGTGCATGCATGCATAGGAATATCACAGACTTTCCCATCTCCTGTCATATTGAAAGTTTAGAGGTCAATCTTTTTCCAAAACAAAATAAAGAAAACTAATTAGTAAACAATGGCTGGATGGAGAATCTTTGTTGATAACACTGAGAAAACCCCAAACAAACATGAGCTAACCATGTCTTCATTTGAATTTGCCCTAATCCATGCTGGAAGAATTAATTCTCTACTATAATAGAGTTATTATTGCCTTTCAACTTGTTTTTATATTTTGAAGGGGCATGAAAACAATTCCAACTCTGTCATACAAATATAAAAAAGAATGTCTTTGAAGAATATCCTCAGGGAGGACAAGATAATAATAGGAAATGCCTGCGTTCTTCTTTTGGTAATTTCCTGCAATTTCTAGGACAATTACCTGTTGGATATCTTGGTCCTCTGTGAGAGATAACAGTTCAGGGTGGTTACCAGCCTTATGTGAAATGCACTGTATGCAGCAGAATTAACTAGCTTCCTACAGAACAGTGTCTTCTACCAGTACAGTATTGTGTTTCACTGTGTGTCTGTTGAGGGAACAGCCCAATTAAATCAAGAATAATTGCCTGAAGGCTGCATATGGCTCATTTAGTTGGTCTACCAGGAAAATGATTCGGGGAAAAAAAGGGGTGGGGGGAATTGTCATTCCTGGAAGCCAGAAAATAAACTTCTTAAATAAAATTGGGAGATAGTTTCTGGTTACGTCTAGTTTTGTTTGGAGTTTTTTGGGATGGGGCAACATGGCCTATGAAAGTTGCAGAGGGCTGAAATGTGGATTCTACATTTCTGAATGTTGCCCTTTCCTAAATGTTGCTAATGGTACAATTTTGATGAGAAGTGAGCATTTACCAGTGATGGGCAGCAGCCAGTTCGCACCAGTTTGCCAGAACCGGCAGTAGCTTTTCCCAGTGTCCCAGAGAACCGGCAGCAGTGTTTGGGGGGAGCCACCTCAGGGGCTTACCTTTTTGCCAGTTCCCCCACTGTGCATGCGTGCCTAGAGTGCTCTGCCTGCTGAGCCGAGCAGCCATTTGCTGCTAGGAGTGTGGCAGTGCAGAGCGTTGAGCGTCCACGCCCAGCCACAGAGGAACCGGTGGCTGCTGCTGAGGCCCTTGGCGGCCTCCTTGCTGTCCTCCCAAGTGGGGAGGAGGAAGAGCAGCTGCTAGTCTGAAGCTCCCTACAGCCTGCTCCCCAGGATAAGTGACTCGCCTTTGGGTGTGGGGTGGGTGGGTATATTTTAATGTACATTTAATGTGTATTTATTTTTAATGTGTATTTTTATGTTTTTATGTGTATTTAATTTGTATTTTTTTGAGTTTTTATGTCTATTTGATGTGTATTTAATGTGTATTTTTATGTGTTTTTATGTGTGTTTTTATGTGTGTTTTTATGTGTTATTTCTATTTAATTTGTATTTTTATGTGTACTTATTTTTACGTTTTTTTTACTTTGGCTCCACCCATGTCATTGGTGCCACCCATGATGTCATGACATTGGCTCCACCCATGACATCATGATGTCATGACATTGACTCCACCCATGACATCAGCTCTGCCCACTGTATGGTAGTAAAAATTTTGGCTGCCCATCACTGGCATTTACCCATCAGTAGTTCTGAAAGGAGTAGTTGTCATAGTTCAAAATAACAGAAGTTTTAATTCAGTGATCTTCCCTTAGCATTAAGGAATTGGTGGTGCATGGGCTTATCTAGAAGACAGAGCAAGTTCTGATGGCTAAGCTACTGTATATGATTGCTTTTGCTGAAGCTTCTTTTGCTTATACAGTACAGTGAAACCTCGCATAAAGAGCGTTTCACTTAAAGAGTAACTCGCTTAAAGAGCAGAATTTTCTCTGAATGTTCGCTTTGCTTAACAAATAAAACCAACCAAAAACTCACTTAACAAATAAACCGGGGTTCACAATCCCCCCCACAATTGGTCATTTATGATGGTGTTTCGCTTAAAGAGCAAACTCTCTTAAAGAGCAATCCTGTGGAACGCATTATGCTCTTTAAGCGAGGTACAACTGTATATGTATATATGACATCAGGTAGAGCCATTCTTTTTTTATTTTAGTCTAACAAAGCTGGGATTGTCTTTATGCCCCCTCCCTCCCCCCCAAAAAAAAAACAAGTTGAAAAACAATAAACTCTTTAGCATAATAGATAATTCTCCTTCGTGTTGTTTGGGGATGCACACTGATGGGTTCTGCGCCTGCGCTGAATCCGGAGCGGAGCTGGAAAGCTGATTGGATAAAGAGTTTTGAATGTGGGACCGCCCACCATGCCCAACCCCTTTAGGCGCCATTTCGCGCTCTCCCCTCAGTTTGCTTTTTTCCGCTGCGCAAGCAGGAGCCTGGAAAAAAAGCTGTGAGTACTTTGCTGAGATTGTCTCAGAATCTTCCAATTTTTCCTACCTTACAATTTTTCTCGGACTAGGGGACTTGTTCCCTTGGTCCTCGTGTGGCTGGGGCTCGCCCTCAGCCGCCGTTTAAAAAAAAAAAAAAAAAAAAAAAGACCAACATCTCGTGTCGGGGCCTCCCGGCCGGGATAATTTTTTCTCTTCGGCCATCTACTTCGGTGGATGGCCTCAGCGGCAGCGTTCAAGCAGTGTCCGTCCTGCAAGAGAAAGTTCCCTAGCTCGGACGGGCACGTGCGTTGTCTTCGCTGCCACGGGGAGAGTCACCAGGTCCAGACCTGCGAAGTCTGTCGCGGCTTCTCGAAGGCCGCCATCAAGAACCGCCAGTACCGCCTTCAAGCCTACCTCATGGAGGCCGCACTGGCACCACCGGCTCCCCCAGCTCCAGAGCAGGCCGCTTCCACGTCTGCTCCTTCAACCTCCGCTTCTTCTTCCAGGCCCTCGGCCTCTGAACTGTTCAGGCGGAAGAAGGAGCAGGAGAAGAAGAAGAAAGACAAAAAAGAGAAAAAGAAGCGCCGTAGCTCTTCGTCTTCTCTTCCTCCGACCCCGGCACCGGCTCACCTTTCGCCGCCACGCTCCCTAGCATCCGCCCCGGTCGCAGCTCCACCTACGCCGGGTAGGATGTCGACCGAGGCCCGGGACGCCACGCCGGAGAGGGCCCACAGCCCTCCACCGCCGCCGGAGACTCCTCCACCTGTACCACCGCACAGGTCTTCCTCCCTCCGCAGTCCTTCCGTGGTTCCTGGTCCGGCTACCGAACCGCCGCCCCAGTTGAGCCTCATCGCCCCGTACATCGAGGCGATGGTGCGGAAACTGCACACCGAGCTCTACGGCCCGCAGACGACACCGTGGGAGCGCCCTCTGCCCTCACCACCAGCCACGGAGGCACCACCGCTCCGTGAGGAGGGCCCCGCACCGAAGCGGCAGAGGGTGGAACAGGCGCGGTCGGAGGCCTCTCTCCCTCCGTACCAGCTGCCTTTGCCGGGGAGCGATCCGAGATCCGCCAGGCCGTACTGGTCGGACTCGGACCCCGAGGTCTACCTGCCACCGCCCAGCGTCTCGGAGCGGTCAGGAGACTCCGACTCGTCGGATCAGGAGGAGGAGCAGCATCAGCCACCGCCGGTTGCGGTCGACAAGTCCCCGGACGACAACATCGGCGCCGTCCACGGATCCCAGCCGGAGGATTTGAAGACCTACACCGGACTGATCACTCGCCTCGGATCCACCCTTGGGATTCGGGCGGAGGCTCCCCCGGACGACTGTGAGGATGTCGTCTGCGGCTTGGCCGACCGCAAGGAGTTGGTCCCCGTCCGCCTCGGACTGCTCCCTAAGATAGCTAAAGCGGCCAAGGAGGTGTGGAAGAAGCCGGTTTCTTCGCACTCCGTATCCAACAGAGTGGACTCTATGTACAGACTGCTGGACGATTCCAACTTTCTGCACATTCACCCGGCACCGAACTCCCGAGTGGTCAAGGGCTCCCAACACCGGACGCCGATCAGCAGCACTCCCATCCCGTCGACCCAGGAAGGGAAGAAGCTGGACGCACTGGGCAGGAGGTTCTACGCCAATGCCTCCTTGTCCTTCCGTGCGTCCAACTACGCGACGGCCATGGGAGGCTACCAGTGTCGACTCTGGGAGCAAGCGGAGTCGTTCAAGTCCCTGCTGCCACCTGATCGACAAGCGGACTTTGAAAAACTCTGCATGGAGGGCAACCACCTCGCCCTCCAGCAAATCCGCACCGGCCGCCACGTCACCGAGTCGGAGGCAAAAAACTTGGCCTCCGCCATCCAGCTCCGTCGCCACACCTGGCTCCGTTCGGCTAACCTGCAGGACGATGTCAAGCGGCTCGTGGAGGAGCTTCCCTTCGATGGCGAGGGCCTCTTCGCCAAGGAGACCGACACCTCCTTGGGAGAGCTGAAAGGGGACTACGCCACGATAAAACAGCTCCGCCCTCCACACCGTGGGTCCGGCCGTTACCATCAGGACCAGCCGTCGACGTCTCAGGCGGGCCCATCCTATCAACCTCGCCCGCCACAGAGACAAGGGGACTACTCCCGGTACCAGCCCTACCGGCAGCGCCAACAACCCAACCGTCCACGCTACCAGCAACGGCCTCAGACTGGCAAGCGTACGGAACGGAAGGGCAAACAACGTGTTTGACTCTTCCGTGACCGAGACTCTACCCTACCGCCCCCTTTCCGACTACCTATCGGCGTGGTCTACCATCACCACAGACCGATGGGTTTTAACCATCTTAGACTCTGGCTACGCGATCGAGTTCGAGAGATGCCCTACTGTCGGACGGATCCGCATCACCGATCCATCCCCACCGCTCCAGGAGGAACTAACAGCTCTCCTAGAGAAGGGCGCCATAGAGCCGGTCGCAGCGTCGGAGTCTCACGAAGGGTTCTTCTCCCGATACTTCCTTGTGGACAAAAAAGACGGTGGGGCACGTCCCATCCTGGACCTCCGTCTTCTCAACAAGCATATCGACGCGAGGAAGTTCCGGATGGTAACCCTTCACTCCATCCTCCCGCTGATCAACCACGGGGACTGGTTCACCGTCATCGACCTGAAGGACGCCTACTTTCACGTGTCCATCAGGAGGGAACATCGTCGTTTCCTCCGATTCCAGGTGGGCGGCAACATCTACCAGTACACATGCCTACCCTTCGGCCTCTCCACCGCTCCGAGGGTATTCACGAAGTGCATGGCACCGGTGGCTGCTCATCTGCGACTGCAAGGCGTCCAAGTGTTCCCGTACATAGACGATTGGTTGATCTGCTCCCCGACCCAACAAAAAGCCAAGGACGACGTTGCACATTGCCTCGCCCTTATGCAGAGCCTCGGTCTGCGGGTCAACTTCAAGAAATCCCAGTTGACCCCCACTCAACGAATAGAATACATCGGAGCCGTTCTAGACTCTCTGGCTCTAAGAGCCTACGCCCCAACCAAACGTCTGCTCGACATCCGCACAGTGGTGGCACGGATCCAGGGCAGACGTCGGGTCCGTGCGAGGGACGCCCTCCGTTTGCTAGGACTCATGGCGTCGACCACGGCGGTGGTCTCGCACGCCAAACTCAAGATGCGCTCCCTCCAGTCGTGGTTCCTCTCCTCCTTCAACGGCACCCACGACAACCTCGGGAAGTGGCTCACACCGACTCCCGAACTCCGAGACCAGTTAAACTGGTGGACAATGGACCAGAATGTGACCGCGGGGAGACTCTTCACCCTTCCCGCACCGTCCATCCAAGTCACCACCGACGCGAGCACCCACGGATGGGGTGCGTGCTGCCGCGGACTACGGATTCACGGCATATGGACGCCCGAGGAAGCCGACCACCATATCAACTTCCTCGAGCTGCTAGCGGTGTGGAAGGCGATGAGGTCCTTCAGACCGTCGATCGCGGGCAGTGTGGTGCAGATCGCCTCGGACAACACCACGACACTAGCCTATCTCAACCGGCAAGGAGGGACCAAGTCTCTCTCCCTCCTCTACCTGACCGTCCAGATGTGGGAGTGGTGCCTGAAGGTACATGTGTTCCCCATAGGTGTCCACATCCAGGGCACCCTGAACTCCGATGCAGACTCCCTGAGCCGCAAAGGGACGGCAATGCACGAGTGGGAACTGGACGAATCGGTGTTCGACCGCCTGTGCCGACGGTGGGGCACACCGACCCTAGACGTCTTCGCGTCACAGACCAACTCCAAGTGCCGCCGTTACTGCTCCCGAGCAGGGATCGGCCACGGATCGGAGGGCGATGCCTTCATGGTGCCGTGGCACCAGGAACTGCTGTACATGTTTCCACCGATCCCTCTCATCCAACGGGTCCTGATACGGATCCGTGCGGAGAACGCCTGGACGATCCTGGTTGCCCCGTCCTGGCCGCGCCAGCCGTGGTTTCCACTACTCCAAACCCTGGCTTGCGATCGTCTCCGCCTACCCACCGATCCGAATCTCCTCCGCATGGAAGACGGTCGGATCCTTCACTCGGATCTGCCGAGCCTACACCTGACGGCCTGGCTTATCCGCCCAACATAGCACGGATCCTTGATCTCTCCAGGAAACCTTCCACACGGAAGTCCTACGATGCCAAGTACCGTCGCTTCACTGACTTCCTAGCATCCAGCGACCGCACCGTGGACTCCGCATCCCTGCAGGATGTCATGTCCTACCTCCTGCACCTAGCCGAGTTGGGATCCGCACATTCATCATTGAAGGTCCACCTAGCTGCTGTGGTCGCCAAGGCCCCACCTTCTTCAGTATTGTCCTCCGCCTTCAGAGACAAAACTGTTAAAAGGTTCCTTCAAGGGCTACGCAACGCCTATCCTCCAGTGAAGATACCACCCCCTCAGTGGTCCCTCACTACAGTGCTCACCGCACTCACGAAGGCACCCTTTGAACCCATGGCTTCGGTGGACATTAAGTTTGTCTCCTACAAGACTGCTTTCCTTGTAGCTATCACTTCTGCCCGACGGGCAGGGGAGCTGGCAGCCCTTCGGTCTGACCCTCCTTTTCTCAAGTTCTACCCTGACAGGGCAGTGTTGCACCCAGATCTGACATTCCTGCCCAAGGTCCTGACTGAATTTCACCTGGCCCAAGCCATCACGCTTCCAGCATTCTTCCTGAATCCCTCGTCTCCACAAGAGAGAGTGTGGCACTCGTTGGATGTCAGGAGGGCTTTGCTGTTTTACACCCAGAGGACTGCGTCCTTCAGGAGAGCAAAACAACTGTTTGTGGCTTATGGTGGCAAGACTAAGGGACAGCCTCTGTCTGCCCAGAGACTATCTAAATGGATCTCAGGTACCATTTACCTGGCCTATCAGATGTCATCCCTGCCACCTCCGCCTCATGTCCGGGCTCACTCCACCAGGACACTGGCTTCCTCCACTGCATTCCTAGAGGGCATCCCGATGGAGGATATCTGCAAGGCTGCCACTTGGTCCAGGTCCTCCACCTTCATCACCCACTACCGGGTTGATACAAGGTCCGCCCCTGATGTCAGACGGGGCAGGTCCATCCTGACGGCTGGTCTCCGATCCTCTTCGCTGATGACCGCCCATCCATGATGCCATCGCGCTCTCCTACATCTCAGGACGCCGGCTGCCCACCATCCAAGTAAGTGAGCTTGTTAGTCACCCATCAGTGTGCATCCCCAAACAACACGAAGGAGAAGGACAGGTTTCACTTACCAGTAACTGTCGTTCTCCGAGTATGTTGTTTGGGGATTCACACAACCCAACCCTGCCTCCCCTCAGGGCTGCCGGCCTGAGATGGCCTTAGGCTTAGCGGGCAGCTTTAATATCAAACTGAGGGGAGAGCGCGAAATGGCGCCTAAAGGGGTTGGGCATGGTGGGCGGTCCCACATTCAAAACTCTTTATCCAATCAGCTTTCCAGCTCCGCTCCGGATTCAGCGCAGGCGCAGAACCCATCAGTGTGAATCCCCAAACAACATACTCGGAGAACGACAGTTACTGGTAAGTGAAACCTGTCCTTCATCCTCTATTCAAAAATAGTCTATTTCAACATTTTAATTTGTTTGAATTTTACCTATACTGTACAGCAGAACCCCGTATAACAATTTTAATTGGTTCCAAGAGATCCATCGTTGTATGAAAAAATCACTGTACGATACATGTATCATATAGTGCTTTTCCCTATGGGATGATTTGTACAACTGTTTCGAAGGGGACCTCCATAGATGCCTTCCCCAACCCTCGCAGGGCTGCCTTTGTCCTGGGAACATGCTTCCCAGGAGGAAAGCAGCCCAGACCTCTTAGCAAAAGAGATCTACAGACCCCTTGCCATTTCAAAATGGCAAGGGATCAGAGGCGTAGCTACCGCCGTATCTGCCGTATCAATTATACGGGGGCCCCAGGCCATGGGGGCCCCCAACGTGCGTAAGCAAAACAAATCTTTACCCTTCCTAAGGGCCCCCAAACAAATTTTTATACGGGGCCCCGCCAAGGCACGCTACTCTTCTGCAAGGGATCCTTGGGTCTCTTTTGCTATGAGGTTTGGGCTGCTTTCACCCACTTGGGAAAGGGCTCCTCTGGCCAAAGGCAAACCAGCACTGTTAGCCAGAGGGATTTGCCTCCCCCCCCCCCGTTGTTTCAGCAGGGACCCCAGCAAGAATCCCTCTCCGTAATCGGTGGCCCGAGGCTTGGCCGGCCAGCTTCCTTGGAGTCAGAGCCTGCACCCTCTCTCTCCAAGGAAGCCAGCAGTCCGAGAGGGATTCTCACTGGGACCCCTGCTGTTTCTGCAAGGGGACCAGCGAGAATCCGTTTCGCTCATAGCGCTGGGCTGCTTTCCCCCGGAAACGTACTTCCCAGGAGGAAAGCAGCCCAGCGCTGCCAGTTCACAAAGATTTTGCCTTAAAAAAAAGTATTGTACAATGATGAAAATCGTTGTATGATACAATTTTTTTTTAAAGGCACTCGTATGATTCCATCGCTGTATGGGTTCCACTGTATTTCATATAAGTTAGTGCTCTAATTACAGTAATACCTCTTATAACATTAGTATCGAATAACACGAAAATCGCATAACATTAAGGAATCTGGGGGGAAGAATTGCATCGGATAACATTAAGATCCTATGGGATGCTTCAGATAACAACTGCTAAAGCCTGTGTGGTTACAATATATCTCTATGGCTCCCATAGGATTTTAACATGCATCGGATAACACTAAAAATCATATAACATCAAGACTTGTGGAACCAGGTTTTAGTGTTATATGAGGTTTGACTGTAGCTATATTTCATATATATCCATCATTTTAAAACATCCAACATGCTGATACAAATAAAGAAAGCCTGAGTTATTGTAGAAGCTCTTGGAGCACAGAGCAGCCCCTTAAATTCTTACAAAAGAGCAACCACTCAGAGGTAATATCTAAAAATCTCTCCCTTGCTATCTGTTTCTTCACAAGGAGATGTTTGAGTTGGCAGTTTTGTTTAGCTGATGATGCCCCAGTAGAGATGGACTATTCAATGAAAGGGCACATTTGATAGAAAGGCTGATTTCAAGCCATCTCCAGATGGACGCAAGCCTCCATGATAAGCATACTACTGTACATGAATTACTTAGAGCAGGGATTCGCAGCCTATGGTTTGTGAGCTAGACCTGGCCCAGGGTGCCATTTCATGTGGCCCGCCTCCCTCACTCCCACCACCGCAAGCAGTGGAAGTGCCAAAAATACGTGAGAATACGTGCAAACACACAAGAATATGTGTGAAAATGTGAGAATATGCACAAAAACATGAGAATATGTGCAAAAACATGTTCACGGCTGTCGTAAATGTGTTTACAATAGCCACGGACGCATTTTATGGCAGCATTTTGGGGGGACCACATGACCGGCCCGCTCAGCTGCCTGAGGGGAAGTTGTCTGGCCCACAACCTGAAAGTGTTGAGAACCCCTGACTTAGATCCTAAGACACAGATGAGCCATGGAAGTACGGAGGAGGCATCCACATGACACCTGTGAATAAACTAGAATATGCCCATTTTAAAAAGACTTCTGACTGTAAGCATAATGTTATAGAGTCACCCATCAAAGAGACATAGCAACAACTTTTATATGTAAAGTTTACACCTACTACTACCCACTCAGCATTTGGCAGATAGCAGTGAGTAACAGATGCAGACAGGCAGAAATGGTGCCACCTTATATTCATCCACATTTTATCTTTCTAAATTCAAGGATGTGGAGGAGGGGGGAGGATCTTATGGTAGACAAGTGGGGTGGTGGTGGACCATGTGCTACATCTACTAAAAATTCTCTATGCACCATTGTTGCCATATGGCTGGGGACTTCCCCAGTTAGTAATTCCTGTTTTTCCCCTCCCACGACCAGATGTACTAAACCAGCAGGAGAGCATTTCAATCTCTCCCCCCATCCCCCCAGTATTTGAGGGATGATATGCCGTTTCTAGTGGGTGTCGTCTGTGCATCTACACAATTCTGGTCTTCAATCTCTACAGCTTTTTTCTGTTTTACGATGCTTGAGAGAAAATGACTGGAAATGTTGGGTGTGTGTGTGTGGGTTCATGCAGGTACACACAGTTGACCTCAGACATAAAGTGTTTGAGAGGGTGGAGTTGATAAGCTGGGGCCATGTGAGGCCATATCAGCATCAGATTTTCACACAGGGTTAATCTAAAATATTAATCTTAATTTTGATTGAGCATACAAAGCTGCCCAGTCTCGCCAAGTTATCCTGCTATGCAGTGATGGGATGACAAAAAAATTTCTACCCCACCGTGATGTCATCACAGTGGGGCGGAGCTAACATCATGACATCATGACATCCTTGGCGGAGCCAACGTGATGTTATGATATTGTGGGCGGGGCCAAAAATATAAAATAAAATAAAAAATTAAATAAAATTAAAATAAACACACACACACACCTCTCAACCCACCCACCCAACCAAACAACCACAACACAAACCCGTAAATAACTTAAATAAATAAAATAAATAGACCCCAGGCCTCGGCGGCCGCAACCTTCAGTAACCGCAAGTTGCCGCCAAGGCCCAGGGTCACCCAGCAAGGCACGCCACCCCCGACTGCGGCGGCCTCCTCCTCCTCGGGCCGGTGCCACCTGCCGAGGGTTGCGGTTGCCGCTTCTGCCGCCGCAACACTCGGCAGGCGCCTGGCAGAGGGGGAGGCTTCAGGCGGCAGTGGTGCGCCCCACAGGGCATCCCCAGGCCATGGGGGCTCGTCAGCCCCAAGTCCCTGGGGGGCTTGGTGGCGGCGGACAGCCCGGGTGGGCCTCGAGGTGCCCAGGGGGGCTCGGCAGCCCCAGGGGAGGTGCCCTCCTCCGAGGGCCAGTGCTGCCTGCCGAGGCTGCCTGCTGAGGCCACCTGCCAAGGCCTGCCACCGCCACCGGAGCCGCTCCAAAAAGGTGCGGCTCCGGCTAAAATAGGCAGCGAATGGCTGCCTCTTAGTGCGCATGCGCAGAAACTCAATCTGATGCATGCATGATTTGCAATTGCAGCATGCATGCGTTAGATTGATTTCTGTGTATGCCCACTAAATTGGAGCCATCTTGGCTCCAATTTTTTTTTAAAAAAAATCTTTCTGTGAGGCGTCCGGAACTGAACGCCTCAAAAATGGACTACCCTCCCGGAGAATCCTCCAGGATTGTTCCTACCGGTTCTGGGGAACCGGTTGGAACCAGCATCATCCCATCACTGCTGCTATGGTAATAGAGTAGACCAGGGGTGGCCAATCTTTTTGCGCCATGGGCCAGACCATGCCCCCTCAGACAGCTGAGTGGGCCAGAGGCATAGTTCCTCCTGCCGTAAACATTGTAAATGTGCTCACGTCTGTCATAAACCCATAAACAAATGGTGCATTTACTATGTGTCTTCGGCTGTTTCCACTGCTTACACTGCTTCCTGTGTTGGTGGTGGTGGTGGCGGCGGCAGGAGTGGAAGCGAAGGCAGCGCATTTTCAGCCATTTTTGGCACATTTCCTGTGCTTCTGCTGGTTGTGGCAGTGACGGGATCATCACCGCAGGCTGGATGAATTGGTGCTGTAGGTTGTAGGTTAGCCACCCCTGGAGTAGACCTTACTGCCAGCAACTCAGAGTGTCTGGTGGCATTTAACTAATCTGACAACCCTGAGGACTAATGGCCTTCGGTGCTGAAGTCTACAGGGAAGGGTGATGGTCCCCAAGTGGATTAAATCCCACTTGAATCCATCTTGATGGAGGGCAGCAGCTTCATCCATCCTGGCCTGGGGCTGAGGAGGACTTTGCATGCCAAAAGGGCTCAGGACCAGAAAGTGACTTGCGGAACTGAATCAGTGGTACAGGTGTCATGCTGTGTTGCAGAAGGCAGATGAAAGGCAACTGCATTATATTCTCAGGGCAGTTTTCTTGGCTGATCACCATGATGACCACCAAGATTCAGATTTGGATATGGCAGAAGAAGAAGAAGAATACAAAGATGCAAAAGAGACAACTTCAGCAGTTTTAAAGCAGCTTTCATTTCGTTTCATTTTATTTTGCAGTGCTAGGTCCACGGAAACACCCTTTTTCTAATCTAAATATAGCTGAATTGTCCGGAAGAATCTGAAACAAGATTATCCAGAGGAGCGTTGTATAAGCATGCTGAAGTTCCATCCTTTTACTGCATCATCTTGGTTCCTAGTTCCCTTGAGAGGTTGGCACAGGTTTAGGTAAAGTACTGAGAGAGGGAAGGGAAAGTTCAACACATTTTTCCTCTCTGTGAGGGTGCTGGCTGGGTCATGCAGCAACTGTCACTTTGCATTAGCTTGGAGACTGTTTCTCTCTGCACAAGCCAGCGAGAGTGACTGAAACACATTTCATAGCAGCAGCAAGAGAGTTGAGGCTTTGTTCATCAGGTAATGCTCTCCCCACCCCCCATGAGACGGACCAGCATGCTCTCATGCACAGCAAGAACCCAGAGGATTGTTATCTGTGACAAAGGATTTTAGAACAAGCAACACAAGCATACATGAGACTGCGCCAAATTTAGGATGTTTTTGTTTCAGAGCACAAATAACAGAGCAAAATATTTCAGGAAATGTTCCTGCTTCTGCCTTTTGAGGTATTCTGGTTAGAGCAGGGGTGCTCAAACTACGGCCCATGGGCTGGATCTGGCCCCTGACACCAATTCATCCGGCCCGTGCCACCCTTGCCGCTCCTGGAAGCAGAAATAAAATGCAGTTGTACGGCACATTTTACTTCTGCTTCCAGAAGTGGCAAGGGTGGTGTGGGCCAGATGAATTGGTGTCAGGGGCTGAATCCAGCCTATACGCCATAGTTTGGGTACCCTTGCTTTAAGCAGAGAAGATGTCAGCCTAAAAATCTATCTCATCCTGTTGCAAAACAGATTGTAAGGCATGTTTTACTTCTCCTTCTGGTGGAAGGAACCATGTGACCGGCCCACTGAACCACATGACTGGCCTGCGGCCCGAAAAATTTGGTCAACCCTGGGTTAGAGCTTGGTCTACAACCATGGAGACCTGCTTTCATCTCATTATTCCACAAAGTGACCTTCAGTCAGTCATTGTCTTAGGGACACAGGGTTGTTGTGAGGATCGGGCTTTTGAGAGGGAAAGGACGCTTTTGTTTCCCATCTGTTGTTTCCCATCTTTTGAGGGCCCTTCTAACTCATATGTGGAATGGCCTTCCTCATTTTGGTACAGTTTAAAATCTGTCTCTTCACCAAAACTTTTGAGCTGCAGAGATCATAGCCTGCCTAGAATATTGAGGGTGATATACATTTTCAATTGTTCTAAAATTGTTTGGTTGCCTGTACCCTTCCTTGAGATCCTTTGAATACAGGGCAAGATGTAAATATGGGAACCTGGCACTGTAGCCCACCAGTTGTTCCTGAGATAAAGAATTCCAGCAGTAGTAAGACTTCAATTCTTCTGGGAGTATCGTAGTTTACACTGCTGAGAATGCAGTATAATCACTAAAATATTCCTTTGAGTGAGTAGGTGAATATTGTTGTAAAACTATTTGAGAATTTGTTGAGAGCACGACGGCATTGGGGCATCGTATAAGAAGTTGATTGCAGTATGTGTTTGGTGATAATATAGACTTCTTCTTTCGTGTCCAGATCAGATTTAAACTGCCAAAATGAGGCCACCTTCTTGGCTTTGTTGTTGGCCAAAATTAAATCCTCATTGGTACATATTTCCAGTAGTAATTGGCAGACCAGCAAAAGAGCCAGATTCTGTATCTCTCCACATTCACACAGCATGTTGTTGTCTACCAGCCAACCCCACTTGAGCATACAGTATTGGTCTTACATTTACAGACATTTGGGAAAAGTGTGCTCTCTGGAGTAACATCTCCTAGAATATTGAAAATGGTAATTAAAAACCAAACATTTCCTATCTCTAGTTATTCCCAGCATGGGGTATAATTGTAGTGTCATGGTCTATTGAAGACAAGGCATCATTTCTGTCTTGTACATATTTATTTATTTATTTAATCACATTTCTACTGGGCACACCAATGCGTGTTTCAATGGTGCAGGGAACATCCCCTCCAGCAAAGAAGCATTAATTATTGCCCTGACCCAACCGCCACTCACCGCCTTGGCCATTTTAAGCAACCAGGCAGGGCATAGAGCTAATAAACGGGCAGTAGTGTGAACAGATCCAAGGAACATGTCCACTTCTTCAGGATCAACTGGATCAAAACAATCCCAGATAACATGGCAAGACCATGGTCTAGTCAGTTGTAGACCCACTGTATCCACACTGGGATTAAACTTTGAGCAGATCTGAGCAATTTTCTCCGTCAGATAATCACCAAAATGACTAGCTGATCCCTGCAATCCAGGACCAGAGGGGACCCTCCAGAAGGGACCTAGTCACCCGAAACAGGGTCACTGAGCGGTTATCCGCGGAGGCAATAAGAGCAGTGAAATATTGATGTTTCACCGCCTCTATCGCCACAAGGTAGGCCCTAACAGCGGCTTTAGCCAGTGTTCAGTCGGAGTCGCTCTTAGTCTTCACACAATAACGCTCTAGACACCTCTTTGCAAGTTTGAGTTCCCTAAGTTCCTCCGTAAACCGTGGAGAAGAGCGGGTGGTCTATGTGCACAGAGAGGCCGTAGCAGCAGTGGAGGGCAGCAACAGGTTCGCATCCCCCCAGGAGGGTTTTTTTAGCAAAATTGGGTGGCCTCTGGGCAGGATGGTGGTGAAATTGGGTGGCCTTCGAGCAGGGGGGGGGGAGTAGCAAAATTGGGTGGCCACGCCAACCTCCCTGCCCTGCTCCATCAGGTTTTGTCCCTGCAACCAAAGCCTCAGCTGAATCATGCAGCCTGTCCATAGGGGAAAAACCCAGCTCCCTCTGGAATCCTAAGGGATTCCAGAAAGAACTACTTATCCAGATGTGGATATAGCAAAGTGATTTTGTTTTGCTTTCTTTACTCTTGCAGGGTTATCTATCGGAAGGCTTGGTAACAAAATGGTATCGGTCACCTCGTTTGCTCCTGTCACCTAACAACTACACCAAAGCAATTGACATGTGGGCGGCTGGTTGCATTTTGGCAGAAATGCTGACAGGAAAGATGCTCTTTGCTGGTAAGTCTCACCCTTTCTTTCTTTTTTCTCTGTCTGTCTCTGGTTTTTCCCTTGATGGAGCATTATATGTGCTGAAATTTCCTCTATATTCTTCTATCTGCTAACACAGCCCTTGGAAACATGCAGCTTATGAATCTTCTGGAAGCTTGCATATAGTATTTGGTTGAGGCATGCCAACCATGTTAGAAATCATGAGATATTGGGATTTTTATTTTTAGCAAACAAAAAGCCAGTTTTTGGTCCTCAGGATTTTGGAAATAAATTGGAAGATTAAAGGGCTATCCAAGAATGTTTATGAAATCCTAGACTTCTTCAGAAAAATGCCATTTTGGACTGCAGAGTCAAGAACACTCTAGTCAGCTTGTTGGCAGTAGGACTCTGAAGGTTATGATCTAGAACAGAGGTGCCCAAACTATGGCCCTTAGGCCAGATCACCTGGCCCCCAACACCAATTAATCCGGCTTGAACCGCCCTTGCCGCTCCTGGAAGCAGAAGTAAAATGAGCCCATATAGGCGCATTTTACTTCCACTTTCAGGAGCGGAAATGGTGACACAGGCCAAGTGTTGGCTGCAGGCTGTAATTTGGTTTAAGCAGAAAAAATGGCAGCCTAAAAATCTGTCTCATCCTGTTGTAAAAGATTGCAAGGCATGTTTTACTTCTGATTCTGCTTCCGGTGGGAGGAACCACATGCCTGGCCCACGGCCCAAAAAGTTTGGGCAACCCGATCTAGAAAACTAATTTTTCTAAGCTCTGGGCTTTTCAGCAAGAGAGACACTTGACCCATTAAGATCAGACCTTTGGAGTATGTTGTTTCTCACATAACAGGGCTTTCACAGGTGGTAATATTTGGCCTGCTGGATAGTTGAAGTCAAATACTGTACAAAAATACAGAAGTCTATCAACATAATAAAAATTAGTGATGTATTTGCCAATGTTTTACTTGTGACAGCTCTTTAATAGCTACATATACAATACAGTGCAAAAATCTTAAATCACAACAGGCTGGTTAGGGGAAAATTCATTGAGTGATTTGTGGGGGGCATAGCTCTGACAGTCTAACTCTGAACTTTACCAAACTTGGAGAGGGTTGAGAGCAGAATCAGCAGAAGATTCATTTCACATTTGGTGTGTCTAGATGCCCCGGGAGCTGAGTTATGTCCAACCATCACTCACTGATTTCCCCCCAAACCAGCTGGTGGAAGCCTAAGGCCTTTGGACAGTACAGTACAGTAAAACCCCAACTTATGTAAAAAGACCATTCTGTAGCCTTTTACATATTTTTTTTTACATAAATTGAACCAAACCCATAGGAAAAATGATTTTCTTACATAAATCAAGGCAAACCCATAGGGAAATGAATATTTACGTAAATCGAAGCAAACCCATAGGAAATCACGTTATGTAAACTGGGACATTTACATATATTGGGACACCATTTAAGCAAAAAAATCCTTATGTAATTCGAATTTTACATAACTCTAGTCATACGTAAGTCAGAGTTTTACTGTACTGTATTTCTCCCTAGTACTCTGAAAGCAGCTTTCACATCATTTCCTAAAATCTGGAGTTTCTTTATAATAAGATTCCTCCTTAACAGAATGTCATTCTTTCATCTCTTGCATATGCATCTTTAGTACTGTATGCTGTTTCCACCTTCTCTTTATTTTTTCCTTTATTTTTGGCCCCTCCAAATCACTCATTGAATATTCTCCAAACCAGCTGATTGTGGCCTAAGATTTCTGCACAGTACTGTAATTTGCAGATGTGCATCACACCTGTAACCCTGCCAAGCTGGTAAGTGATGGTAAGAATGGCTATCAGCTGCTGAGTGCATTTTGTGAAACAGGTTTGTGAGCAACAGTTTGACATGCACGTTGGTGCAGCTGGACTGTCTTGACACTAGGTATACAGATTGACCCATATCATAATGGCAGTAGCTCAGTATTAGGCATCAATTTCGATTGAATGTAAAATGCTGCTGATAATGTAGAAAGGTAAAGGTTACCCTTGCTGGAAAGCCAATCCTATCTGAGTCTAGGGTTCAGTGCTCATCTCTGTTCATAGACAAAGAGCCAGCGCTGTCTGTGTTTGCAGACATTTCTGTGGACATGTGGCAGGCATGCCTAGACACCAAAGTGCATGGAATGCTGCTTACCTTCCCATCAAAGTGGTACCTATTTATCTACTTGCAATTTCTTGCTTTCAAACTATTAGGTTGGCAGGAGCTGAAATGTCACAAAACTTACACAGATGTATGTTAGCAGCTGTCAGGGTAATTTTTGCAATTCAATGGAATATGGCAGAATGCCCAACCACCGAGATTTAGAAAGAAAAATTAGTAGAGTCTGTGATAATGGTAAAGTTAATGAGTTATGTAAATAAAAGACCATCTAAAGAACACCAGCAGAAATGTTAAGCCTATTAATTATATATGAGTAATAATTAAGAGGTCTGATAGATCATAACATGTGATAATGGACAGATTTAGTGGATTTTCAACTGTTTTATTTATTAATTGCTTTAGCACAGGGATTCTCAACCTGCGGCCTGCAACACTATTTAATGTGCCCCCCACTGCCTCCACCATATCAGGAAATGTCATGTGGTGGAGAAAGGGCAAAATGCCCGTCCATCCTCCAAAGCTGTCTGAGGGAGCATGACCTGGCCCCCAACTTAAAAAGGTTTCGAACACTTGCTTTAGTACATAAAACAATGAAAAAAACTAAGATTTACAATATAGATTTACTTATAGTTAAATAAAGGCAGATGAAGGCTCTAAATTTTATTTATTTACTTATTTATTTAATTGTATTTATACTCCACCCTTATCCAAGGACTCAGGGTGGCTTACAATTTAAAAACATTAAAAACACATCTACCGGTACAATAAGAGTTAAAAATTAAAAAGTTAAAAAGATTAAAAGTTAAGAAAGTTAAAATACAAGTTAAAAAACAACAGAGAGAGAGGTGGGGTTATTCAAAAGAGCCAGCCGGCCAACCTGACCGTCTGGCCCGCACCCCACACGTGCCCCGACAGCCAGGTCTTCACCCCCTTTCTGAAGAGCAGCAGCTCTGTCTGGAGACACAACTCACTTGGCAGAAGGTTCCATAGGGCCGTAGCAGACACAGAGAAGACCGTCCTTCTTGTGCTAGAGAGATGACCCTCTCTAGCTTATGGTACGACCAGAGAGCTTCTCTGGTCTGCTATGGTGGGACGGACAGATGTACTTGGGGTGATGCAGTCTCTTAAGTATCCTGGCCCACTACCATGTAGGGCTTTAAAGGTAATAACCATCACCTTGAATTGCACTCAGAGGCATACTGTGAGCCAGTGCAGCTCTCGCAGCAGGGGTAAGGCACGAGCATAACGCCCGCACCCCATCACAACCCGAGCAGCTGCATTCTGGACGCATTCCGAATTATCACCAAGGGCAGCCCCATGTAGAGAGCATTACTATAATCAAGTCTGGAGGTGACCAAAGCGTGTGTGATCATGCGCAAGGAGTCCCGATCTATGAGCGTGCGTAACTGGCACACAACACGGAGTTGTGCAAAAGCCCTCCTAGACCTAGTCACAACTGCCACATGCTCTTTAAGCAGGAGTCGTGAGTCCAGGTGGACCCCCAGATTATGCACCATCCAGAGCCAAAGATGGTAGCTTCCGAAATAGCGCAGGACCCCGACCCACAGCCACTCAGTCTTGCCAGGATTCAGTTGTAGTCCGTTGTCCCCCATCCAGACCCTAACAGCCTCCAGGCACCTGGATAGGACTTCCACTGCATCGCTAGGGTCCCCACGAGCCGAGATATACAGCTGGGTATCAGCAGCATATTGATGATACCTCAACCCGTGGGAATGGATGATCTCACCCAGCGGTTTCAAGTACATGTTAAATAGGAAAGGTGAGAGCACCAAGCCCGGAGGCACCCCAAATTGGAGGGGCCTAGGGCTGGATTTCTCACTCTCCAAACACACTGACTGGGTCCGGACCCTCAGAAATTAGGAAAACCAGGACCACACCTTGCCCTGGATCTCCAATCCTGGGAGCCTTTCCAGAAGGATACCGTGATTGACTGTATCGAATGCCACTGAGAGGTCAAGAAGAGCCAGGACGGACGGATGTCCACCATCCTGCTCTCTCCAGAGATCATCCACCAGCATGACCAATGCAATTTCTGTACCATATCCGGGCCTGAATCCTGACTGGAAGGGATCCAGATAATCAATTTCATCCAGGATCTCCTGTAACCGCCATGCCACTGCCTTCTCCAAAACCTTACCCAAAAAGGGCAGGTTGGACACAGGCCGATAATTCACCATTATTGCTGGGTTGAGGGATGGCTTCTTCAGGAGGGGCGCACCAGAGCATGTTTTAAACGTGCAGGAAAAAACCCCTCCCACAATGAAGAGTTGATAATTGCCTCGACCCAACCGCCTGTCACCGTCTTGGTAGATTTAATTAGCCAGGCGGGGCACAGATCTAACACACAGGCAGTGGCATGGACAGTTCCCAGGAGCCTGTCCCACTTCCTCAGGGACAACCTTTTGGTTGCAGGATAGCAGTTTTAACTACTGCGCCACCAGCCCCTGCTGCTCTTCACTGCTTTTTATTATTATTATTATTATTATTAAATTCAAATTTATATGCTGCTCTTCTTGCCGAAGCAACCCAGAGCGGCTAACAATGTTGCAATAGAAAACATAATATACATACAATGTCACAAAAATAATTAATTACAGTGCTTACCAGTGGTGAAGATTCAGGGTCCCACTTGTGTTCCCCTCCTGTCAATGTGTGAGTTCTTGTTTGACTTCCTATGTGTTTGTGTGTCATGTGTGTATCAAAACATCTTCAAGAGCAAGAGACTTGCTCACTTGCTTGAAGTTTGCTGGCCTAATATTTACACAACAGCTAGAAATAGGACTGTTAATATTTATCCAGGCTTCAAGGGTGCTCCCTGATGTTACTGAACAAATAAACATCTTTGCCTTTCAGTTGCACCCATCTTATTGACTCTATTACTTGCTGCTATTCCTATTATTGTTCCACTTATGATACCATTATTGCTTGATATTTATTTTGCAAGACAGCAGTATTTTGACATTCTAGAAAGCAGATGCACACGGTGTTCCCTAACTATATGAAAGGCTTTACTAATAATTAATGCTTACTTGTGGTCTTTCAAAATAATGTTAGCCAAGAGCAAGTATCATCAGTTCTACATAGACTCATGCTGTCCAAATCTTTCAGCTTTGTGATTGCTCTCTTCCCAAAGCACATGGTTTGTAGGATAAGTCTCCCCAGAAATCCAGCACAGAGGTGGCCAGAAGCCCAAGCTACTGGGAAGAAAGAGCCCAGTTTCCCAGGTTGAAGAGTCTGGGTGATGCTCCTACAGCAGGAAAACCTAGAGACACCTCCACAGGCTGTTGCATTAGGTATCATGGTGGCTTAGTGGTTAAGACACTGAGCTTGATGACCGGAAGGTCAGCAGTTTAAGACCCAAGTGCTGTGCAATGGGGCGAGCTCCCATTGTCTGCCCCAACTCCTGCCAACCTAGCAGTTCAAAAGCAATAATTTGCAAGTACCATAGATAAATAAGTACCCCTTCAGCGGGGAAGGTAACAGCATTCCATGAACTTTTGCATCTAGTCATGCCTACCACATGACCATGGAAGCATCTGCAGATGCAGAGAGCTCTGGCTCTTTGAGTGTAAATGGAGATGAGCACCACCCCCAGATGTTCTCCTCATTTCCAGCCCCTGACCCCATTGTCCAATTATTACTCCATGAACACTGAACATGCTTAGTTGTTTGGGGGGGTTCCCCCTCCAGTATATTATTTTTAAATCTTATTATTATTATTATTATTATTATTATTATTATTATTATTATTATTATTATTATTATTATTATTATTATTATTATTATTATTATTATTATTATTAAACTTATATGCCGCCCTACTCAGCGAAAACCGACTCAGGGCGGCTCACAACACAATCAAACACAATGCAACAATTCAACAGAATAATAAACTGTCACAACACAATGAAATATCATACATCAATAATTCAAATAATAAAATATCATAAAATACAGTACAGTAAGATAAAACCCCAGTATACATCATTAAGTTACAAAAATATTACAAAACCTAGTGAGGCCACTCTCTTACACATGGGTGATGTTGTTTTGGCTGTTTAAACCAAAGTACAGTACTGTACTTATTTCGTGTCAGAAATTATTCTGGGCTGAAAGGATTTTTGCTGGAGAAACTTTGCTCAGGGAACACCTGAATGAGGCTCCTTTCATGTCCCCAAGATCTTTTCCCACCAAAGTGGTCCCTATTTATCTACTTGCAATTTCTTGCTTTTGAACTGCTAGGTGGTGATAAGGATGGAGGACAATTTTAGTAATTCCCCAGACCAGTGTTTCCCAAATGCTGGTTTGTGGACTTCAGTTCCCAGAAGCCTAAGTCATTTCCCCAAAGCACTGATCATCCAATGTACTGACTGAGGTTTCTGGGAATTGGAGTCCACTTGTGGGCTGTGTACCCCCTGTTGGGAACCACTGCCCCAGACAGATGGGTAACACCTGCATTAGGTAAAGGTCTCTCTTGCTTGAAAGCCAGTTGTATCTGACTCTAGGGTGCAGTGCTCATCTCCGTTTATAGCCAAAGAGCCAATGCTGTCTGCATCTGTGGATATTTCCATGGTCATGTGGCAGGCATGACTAGAGGCCAGAGTGCACAGGACGCTGTTACATTTTCCACTTAAGCGGTGCCTATTTATCTACTTGCAATTTCTTGCTTTCAAACTGCTAGGTTGGCAGGAGCTGGGGCAGAACTCAAACTACCTGGGTCTCAAACTGCTGGCATGCCAGCCTTCTGGTCATCAAGTTCAGTGTCTTAACCATTAAGCCACCATAGTCCCCAACAACTGCTTTAGTGTGTAATAATATAGTCTGGCAGGCTAGATCAGATCCTAATTTGAATAACCCCCTCCCCTTGCAGAAAGTTATTTTCAGATAAGGAATGACAATAAAAAAAGAAGCAGTCCTGTACCAATTTGGGGTGGGTCCATTTTTGGGGAGGGCCTGGGGAGTGACACCTACCACGTCAACACATTTTTTAGCACCTCTCCCACAAAAAAGGACTTGCAGATCAAGAGATAATGTTTAAAAATAAATACTGCATTGCTTTCATATCATGCTGAGAATGTGCTTCTCAGCCTGGATGAGCCATGGGAAGCAGGTGGAGGATGATGGATGGAAAATGCTCTCTAACATGGAGTGAAGAGATTCTTTGAACACAGCAAGGGTTCCCTCCTGTAAACACGGAGTGGAAGAATGCAGGACATAACAAGGGCATTTCTTGAAAGATCATCATTTATTCTCGTACAAACGATGTCTCAAGTGAAAAGAAAATGGTAGGCCTGAAAATGGTAAAGTCCTGTCAGGTTTGATTTGTGATTGTTCATTCACA
Source organism: Furcifer pardalis (assembly GCA_030440675.1). NCBI lineage: Eukaryota > Metazoa > Chordata > Lepidosauria > Squamata > Chamaeleonidae > Furcifer > Furcifer pardalis. The sequence continues at coordinate 101,398,777 of CP126896.1, read as the reverse complement.
CACATCACAGCTGTCAAGTGATTAAATGCATGTGTGAACAATGCTTAAGACATCTTGGTCCATAAAGAATCCCTGTGAACAATATTGTCTGTGTTTTGTTCAGGAAGCCACGAGTTGGAACAGATGCAGCTCATTTTGGACACAATCCCGGTTTTCCGAGAAGAGGACAAAGAGGAACTGCTCAAAGTCATGCCAACATTTGTCAACAGCACCTGGGAAGTGAAGAAACCATTACGGAAGCTTCTTCCTGAACTAGGCAGTCAAGGTACAGTGAGTTCAGCATCTGGTGGGATCCAAAGGTGGGCACCTTTTGCTGAAAAATACTTCTTCCCTATTCTATAACTTAAACCTTGATTTATACATACTCCATTAAGAATGACATACAGTAATACCCCAGATAGCGATTGCATCGGATAATGCTAGAATTGGATCATGCAAGTTTTTTTGGGGAAACTTGCATCGGATAACGATTCTTTTAGCGTTGTCCAATGCAATCGCCTGTGTGTGTGTGTGTGGATTGGGTAGAACATCTACCCAACCCACCCCCCAGCAATGGATCGCTACTACTGAACTAGGGTTGGGGGAAAGGCACGTGGGTGCCTGCCTTTCCCCCAACACTAGTTCAGCTGAAGCGATCGATGGACGAAGCCTAGCGGCGCCCAGGCTAGCTAGTCTGAGCACCTCTAGGCTTCATCAACAGCCCATCCAGGCTGTATTCAAAGCCTAGCAGCACTAAGGCTAGCTAGCCTGGGTGCCACTAGGCTTCGAACACAGCCTGGACGGGGTTTGGAAGAAGCCTAGCGCAGCCCAGCTGAGCTGCGCTAGGCTTATTCCGCAGCCCGTCCAGCCTGTGCCCAGCATGCACACAGGGCTTTTCGGCCAACACACGCCGAGCATGGGCGGGCAATCGCACCCAGGCTTGGCTCGGCTTGGCAAAAATCACCCCCTTGCGCGGGTGTGTGTGATTTGAGCCAAGGAAACCCTTGCCCCGTGCGCTATCACTATGGGGGTTGTGCGCCCAGGCAAAGGATCAGAGCGAGGGTGGTGGATTGGGTCCAATCCACCACCCCCGCTGTCAGGGCTTTTCTTTTTAGTGTGGTTCGATGCATGCATCAGATAACGCTAAAAATCAGATAATGTCATGACTTGTGGAACCAAGCCATAACGTTATCCGAGATACTAGTGTAGAGTCTGGTAACACTTAATATACATTCTATTCCCCAAGAAAGAGTTAAACATATCCATAATTTAAACCTAGATTTGGGACAGAAATAAAATAGAAGAACTCAGAGTACTGTGAAGTGAACAACCTGTTTATTGTAAATACATGCTTCAAGCAACCAAATGGATATCTGTACATGTGGCTCAGTCTGGCCAGGTTATCCTGCTATGGTAATAGAGTAGACCATACTGCCAGTGACTGTGAGGCAGTGGTGAACCAACCTGACAACTCTGAGGACTAACGGCTTTGAGTAACAAATTCCACAGGGAAGGGTGATGGTCCCCCAGAGGATTAAATCCCACTTGAATCCATCTTGATGGAGGGCAGCGGCTTCATCAATACTGGCCTGGGCCTGAGGAGGACTTTATGTGCCAAAAGGGCTAAGAACCAGAAAGTGACTCACTGAACTGGATCAATGGTACCTATGTCACACTTGAGCTCGAAGGCAAATGGAAGGCCACTGCATTATATTGCTCCCAGGACACTTTTCGTGGTTGGTTGCCATGACGATAGCAAATATGGCACTTGAAGAAGAAGTACACATGGACATCACTAAGAAGTAAAATTAAAAAATTAAATAGACTACATAATTAGAAAGAAGAGATGTATTATTTGTGCCAAAACAAGACCAAGAGTGTGGCACTGATTGTGAACTGTTAATATCCAATACTGTATTAGGGGAAAGCTGGAAAAGAACCATTTTTTAAATCCTTTTGTAGTTCTCCTCTATGGAAATCAAGGAGAACTAAAAAAAAAGGATAAAAAACAAGAGATCTCTTGCATAAGATTTAAGAAATCAAAGGGAAATTTAAGCCTAGATTAGGAATGCTGAATGACCAACTGGGAAACACCAGGTTTGACTAGGAAAAAATAAAGAGTAGGTGGAAACTGTATACTAAAGTAAAGATAAAGGTCACTCTTGTTGAAAGCAAGTTGTATCCGATTCTAGAGTTCAGTACTCATGTCTGTTTATAGCCGAAGAGCCAGTGCTGCATTTAAGATACACATAAAACATATAAAAGAATGACATTCTGTTAAATTGGAATCCTGTGACAAAGAAACTTCAGATTCAGGAACCGACATGAAAGTTGCTTTCAGAGTACAAGAAAGAAATACAGTAAAGTATGATGTAAAAGTCTTAGGCTGCCACTAACTGGTTTGGGGAAAATTCAGTGAGAGATGGGTGGGCGGGTGGGCATAACTCAGCTCCCGAGCCACCTAGACACAGCAAACTTGGAAAGCATCTTCTGCTGACTCTTCTCTCAATCCTCTCTAAGTTTAGAGTTCAGGTGTCTGAGACTGGCTGGCTTTTGTTTGGTGGCCCCATTCTTAGGGGAAAGAATGCTATGTGGTTTCCTCTCTAACTAATATTTCAAATTGGCCTTAAAATCTAGTTCTGTTCTGGTTATAAATAAATAAATGGTCATTTTGTTTTGATAACATTTTTCTGTTCCTCTTATTTTAAATGTTTTATGCCCCCATTCTAATATTTTGATTTTATGTTATATTCCTTTAAAATTCTGTCCTGTGAACTATTTTGAGCAGAAGGTTTGGCCTTGAAGGTAAAGGGTATCCACATATGCTTTCTATACATGACTCACGCTTTGATGTGATCGGACAAATTTCAAAAGTTTTATTTCATGATGAAAACATCTATATTGCCTGCAATCTGAAAGACACTAGTACCTTGGATAATGACGAGACTTGGTTCCACAAGTCTCGTCATTATCCGGTTTTTAACGTTGTGCGATGCGGGAGTCCCCCGTAGGCTTCCCCAGCCACCCTACCCCTGCAGCAGCAGGGTGGCTGGGGAAGCCAATGGGGGAGCCCCCCATTGGCTTTCCAGCCCCCCATCCCTGCCCCCGCAGCTGCAGGGTGGCTGGGGAAGCCGACGGAGGATCCCCCGTCAGCTTTCCAGCCCCCCTTCCCCCGTAGTTGCAGGGTGGCTGGGAAGCTGAACGGGGATCCCCCATTCCGCTTCAAAGCCACCCCGCTGCTACGAATGATTGCATCGGATAACGCTAAGAGATCGTTATCCAATGCAAAAAAAAATTTAAAATAAAAATGTTGCAGCATTATCCGATTTCAGTGTTATCCAATGCAATCGTTATCTGAGGTATTACTTGTACAAACTTATTTCTCCCTAATATATCTGCTGGAGGCTTATTTTAACTTTGCCTGTGCCGTAATGATAAAACTGTAGCTAAGGTTGATAACAAATACATTTCTTCCCAAATTTCTACTTTTCTTCTTCTAGGGAAGAAGGGTGGAAGAAATGGGTGAAGCCCAAAAGGCCTATGGCTGGAATACTATGCATACCTTGCTGAGAATAAGCTCATTGAATTAATTGCCTTTTACTCTATGCAAACAAGTATGGGACTGTGCAAACAAGTACACTCCCCATGCTGCAATACTAAATGTGTTTACTAGTGAGTGAAACCCCCTTGAGCATAACAGATCTCACTTCTTCTATAGCTCTGATTCTATGCAGCTCTCTCTGCTGTGACTTCTGTTTTATTTTGAGAGCTAACAATCAACACGGCTTGCCAACCTTCCAAGACATGCACGTCATGCCCATTAAATAAAATTAGAGCTCTACATTTAAATCAAGGACAATTACATCCTATAATTAAATAGATGGAGCGTTTCAGAGGTTAAGTTCCTTATCTCCTTTCATGGGTAACTATTCCTATCATGCCTATAATGGTCCTGTGAGACAATCCATTTAAGAACAAGCATGCCTTTGTCCAAGTACAGCTGGCCTGACCATTTATTTGCTGCTTACAGCTATCGATTTTCTGGAGAAGATACTGACCTTCAATCCCATGGACCGGTTGACGGCTGACAAGGGCTTGCAGCATCTTTATATGCTCCCCTATTATTGTCCTGAGGATGAACCTGTTTCTCAACATCCTTTCCGGATTGAGGATGAGATTGATGACATTTTGCTGATGGAAGCCAATCAAAGCCAGATGTCCAACTGGGAAAGGTACATTTATTCATTAGGCTGAATATATGACAGTGCTCTATAGGGCCACAGAAGATGGAATGGAGAACAGAAGTCTTTCAAATGTAAAAGGTTTCTAGTCTTCATAGATACTAATCTGCGCAAAAGTTTGGTGAACTGTCAGAAGCCCCAGGAGTCACTGAACCAAATTTCCAGCGGTTGGTATTCAGGCTTTTCCTTCCCCCATTACTTTCCAAACTGAAATAGATTTCAGATCTGTAAAATAAAGTATGTAAAATAAAGCAAACTATGCAGATAATTTCCCTGGAGGAGGGAAAGCTGTCCTAATGTTGGAGCCATCTCTAAGGGATGCCATAGGTCAGTGATGGTGAACAACGGCACTCCAGATGTTCTTGTACTTCAATTCCCAGAAGCTCTAGTCTCTTTGAATCCAAACAAATGGGTTTACTGCACGTATGTGCATTAAGCCCATTTGTGTAGATTCACAGACTTGAGCTTCTGGGACACCTGGAGTGCCAGTAAACCCATTTGTGTGGATTCACAGAGACATGGGCTTCTGGGAATTGAAGTCCAAGAACAGCTGGAGTGGCAAGGTTCACCATCATGGTCATAGGTTTTGTTCTCCACATTCAGAGAGACTTCAGGATCAGAAGGGCCAGGCCAGGGCTCTCTGGTTCATGAATGTCTGGTTATAGTGCCAAAACTTGCAGTTTCAGGTGTGGGGAGACTCCTTAGCTGTGACCCACTGACTGTTCAGCCTTCAGGTCCATGACCAAGCTTATGGTGGGCTTCCAGTTTATGACAGATGCATTTTCAATGTAAGCCATTGGAAAATTCTAGGAAACATGAGACTAAGATTTAAAGGAAGAAATACATGATTAAAAGAAGAATGGGGATCACTTGGCATAACCAGGTTATAGAGGTTCAAAGATGCCAGACCTTGCTACTTCAAGTGTAAGTCTTAGGCCAGGAGGGTCCTTAGGTACAACCACTGGCTCTTCAGCCTCCAGGTCTATGGCTAAGCCTCTGGTGGGATCCCAGTTTGTGTCAAATGTACTATTTATGTAAGCCATTGGAAAATTCTAGGACACATGAGACTAGATTTAAAAAAGAAAGAAATACATGATTAAAAGAAGATGACCCCACCCCTGCAGAGGAATTTGTAACTGAACTGTAGTAAGTTTTCTTTTGTCTAACATTGTAGTCATTTCACACAAATAGGTATCAAGTGAGCTTCTCCTCAGATTTGGAGTGGCGACATGAGAAGGGCCAAGATTTGGATGATGTGCAACGGGATCCCCGAGCTGGATCGGAATCCATTGCTGAGGAAGTTCAAGTGGATCCCCGCAAATATTCCCAGAGTAGCTCCGAGAGATTCCTGGAGCAGTCTCATTCTTCGATGGATCGAGCATTCGAAGGAGATTATGGGCGGTCATGTGATTATAAAGTGGGGTCACCTTCTTACTTAGACAAGCTGCTGTGGAGGGACAGCAAACTCCACCATTACTCAGAACCAAAGCTCATCTTAGACTTGTCTCACTGGAAAAGGGCATCAAATGCACCCATGGCCGAACTAGCTTTGGAAGAAGAGCCATCTAACCTTTTCTTGGAGATAGCTCAATGGGTGACAAGCACCCAGACAGGGCTAGAATGTCCCAAACCTCTTCCAGAGATTCAGGAACGAAGTTTGCCCTCCTCTCCTCACCGTCTCCTCAAAGAATCCAAAGAGGTGGACAGCAAAAGCGACCCCCAGTTTGACTTGGACGTCTTCATTTCCAGGGCGCTAAAACTTTGCACAAAGCCAGAAGACCTGCCTGAGAACAAGCTCAAAGACATCAATGGTGCGTGCCTAGTAACAGAACATCCCAATGAGATTGTACAGACAGAGGTGTATCATAAAGAAAGGTGGTAAGACAGGGATGCCCAAACTTTTTGGGCTGCGGGCCAGTCATGTGGTTCAGTGGGCCAGTCATGTGGTTCCTGTCACCAGGAGCAGAAGTAAATCATGCCTGTGCATGCACAAAACGCTGCCGTAAATGCATCCATGGTTGTTGTAAATGCATTTATGACAGCTGTGTGTGTATTTATAGCGTTTAGCACATGCATGGGCACCTTTTACTTCCACTTCTGGGAGCAGTGTGGGCTGGATGATTTTGGATTATGGGCCAGATCTGGCCCACGGGCCATAGTTTGGGCACACCTGGTGGTAAGGAAAGGAACAAAACTCACACACACCATAGCCATCTCCTGGTAATTTCCTTTAAACTTCTGATTTTGTGCACCAATTACTCAGTGATGAAAAAGGAACCAAGGTTTGATCGCACATGACAGATGTCAGCTGTTTATCTAATACTACTGAAATGCCTTCATGTTAAGGGCAAGCATAAAGCAAGAATCCCCTGCAAGTTGCCTTGGAAGTAAATTTAAAACAAATTTTTAGAGGTGTGAATGAAATGCTGGGGTTTCTTATGCTGCCTTAACAATCTTGCCTTTTACCTTTTGTGGGAGGTTTTGTACATCAGCCTCCAGTGCAGATGAGTCTGAGAAGAAAAGATTCCTAAAACTGTTGGTTTTACTTTGTGGAGTCAAATCAGTTCTATTTTCAGAGGCATGAAGATTATAAAGGTCCTTCTTTGGATATCTCTGTTTCTCGCTAACCTCATGTTCCACGTTTGGTAAGGCATTTTCCCTGAGAGATAAAAATATTTCCTAAGTATTTCCTCTGTCATTTTTGCTTTTCTTTTTAAAGGGGGTTGTTAATAGCATGATGAGAGTTTTGAAAATGTACTTAATGCAACTACAACTTCACGACTTCTTGATGACTGAGGTCAGTTGTAAGACATGACACAACCATCGCTTTGGTTTTTAGGAGAGGACCCAGAGCTTAGTTGGTGGATCACATAATTATCCCAAGATTTTGTTTGCCTGGGGCAACAAACTGGAATCTCTCATCTTAATCAAATCAGTCATGTTACTGGGGGGTGGATGCAGGAAATATTCCAAGCTCCTCTCTCTATCCTTGACAGTAAAAATATAACACCAAAGTAATTTAGAATATGCTTGCCATATGAACTTGTGCATTTTCCTGCCTCAGGTTTCTAGATAACTGTCTGCGCAGTTTGCAATTGGTAGTCCAAAAAGATAAAATTTCCAAGTTCTCTCAGCCTTGATCATGCTACTTATCCTGAACTGATGATAGAAATGTTATACAGTTCAAACCCATTTGCCTGCATATTTTCCTTGATTACACTGGGGCGGCAAGTAAAACAGTAATAGCAACTTCATTCTCTTGGGGATAATTTGTAAGGGTCTAAATCAGGGGTGCCCTAACTTTTCAGGCTGTGGGCTGGTCACATGGTTTAGCGGGTCAGTCACGTGGTTCCTCCCACCGGAAGCGGAAGTAGAACACGCCTTGCAATCTGTTTCGCAACAGAAATGTTTTGCAACAGGATGAGATAGATTTTAGGCTGCCATTTTCTCTGCTTAAACCAGGGTTGCCCAAACTATGGCCTGTGGGCCAGACCTAGCCCCCGACACAAATTTATCCAGCTCGTGTCACTTGCGCCACTCCTGGAAGCAAAAGTAAAATGTGCCCGTATGGCATGTTTTACTTCCGCTTCCGGGAGTGACGAGGGTGGTATGGGCCAGATGAATTGTCATCAGAGGCCATAGTTTGCGCAACCCTGGTCTACATGCTGTCTGTGGGTGAGCAATGTCCCTTTTCATTGACTTTCCTTTTGCCTGTTCTCTCCACACCTGCCATACTGGTAGGGGAGGGAGACAAATTGCTCTGCAGTGGCTCAATTGGCTAAGACGGTGACTGGAAGCTGGGAGATCAGCAGTTCGATTCCCAAGTACTGCAGGACAGAATGAGCTCCTGTCTCTGTCCCAGCTCCTGCGAACCTAACAGTTTGAAAGCAAGAAATTTTTCAAGTAGATAAATAGGGACCACTTTGGTGGGAAGGTAAACAGTGTTCCGTGTACTCCAGTGTCTAGTCATGCCTGCCACATGACCACAGAAATGTCTGCAGAAGCAGACAGCGCTGGCTCTTCGGCTTTGAAACAGAAATGATCACTGAACCCTAGAGTCGGATACAACTGGCTTTCAAGCAAGGGAAAGCTTTACCTTTACTAAAATATTATCAAGTGAGGCCACGATGGCTTGGTGGTTAAGACGCTGAGTTTAATAACTGGAAGTTAGGCAGTTTAAGACACGAGTAGCAAGAAATTGCAAATGTATAAATAAGTAGCACTGCATTAAGAAAGGTAACATCGTTCCATGTGCTCTAGCATCTAGTCTTGCCTGCCACATGACCACATAAATCTCTGCAGACATAGACATTGCTGGCTCTTTGGCTGTAAACAGAGATGAGCACAGTCTCCTAGAGTCTGACATGACTGGCTTTCAAGCAAGGGGAACCTTTAGGGGACTTTCAAATACCACATGACCATTTTAGGGGGGGAGGGGGTCGACAAAGTCATGGAAAGTCACGGGGGGAGGGGGGGTTTGGTGTGAAGTCACTTGATCCAAAAGTTTTAACTTCCCCGGGCAAGTGGGAGTCCGGGGGTGGGGCGGCAGGTGTCCTCAGGCTCCGGGTCGGCCGTGCTTCTGCCGTTTCTCTTCAAATCAGGGGAAATGGAGAAACCACGTGATTTTGGGGGTTGGGGTCAGTCAAAGGTTGTAGAAAGCCACAGGGGGTAGGGGGGTCAAACCTGGCTTATTTTAGGTCACGTGGTATTTGAAAGGCCCCTTACCTAAAACACTGTCAAGCCTTAACAAGGGTTAGCCAGCCTCCAGCCTGGCTGATTCTGGTACTCAAAAGGTCTCTCAGTGTGTATCATTCCACCTGAGATAGAAGAGGAACATTGTCCCAGACAGGTAAGGCTTGAGTTTCTGAGGAAGAAACAAAAATCAGAGGGCTTCAAGGCATGTATTTTGTTGTTGTTGTTCAGTCACACAGTTGATTCCGACCCTTTGCGACCCCATGGACCACTGTCCGCCAGGCACTTCTGTCCTCCACCATCCTCCTCAACTCGCTCAGCTTTGTGCCCATTGTGTCTACAGTACCATCTAGCCATCTCATTTTTGGCTGCCCCCTTCTTCTTTTGCCCTCCACCCTTCCCAGCATCAAGGCCTTCTCAAGCGAATCCTCTCTTCTCATTTGATGTCCAAAGTACTTTAGCTTCATCTTTACTACTTGATCTTCTAAGGAGCAGTCAGGGTTGATTTCTTCTAAGATTGACCTATTTGTTCTTCTTGCTGTCCAGGGGACTCTCAAAACTCTCCTCCAACACCACATCTCAAAGGCATCTATTCTTCTGCGCTCAGCTTTCCTAATGGTCCAGCTCTCACAACCATACATTGCCACCAGAAATACCATTGCTTTGACTGTACGAATTTTTGTTTGCAATGTGGTGTCTCTACTTTTCACTATGTTCCCCAGGTTTCTCATAGCTTGCCTCCCAAGAATCAGTTGCCTTTTTAGTTCATGGCTGCAATCTCCATCTGCAGTGAGCTTTGGTCCTAAGAAAGCAAAATCTGTCACTGCTTCTACTTCTTCCCCATCTATTTTCCAGTGACTGAAAGGGCCTGTTGCCATGATCTTGGTTTTCTTGATGTTGAGTCTCAAGCCAGCGTTTGCACTTTCTTCTTTCAACCTAATCAGGTTGTATACAGTTGTCAAAAGTTACTATTTTGGTCCTAGAATCTTTCATCTAGCAAAGCTACTGGCCATACTGCTTGCAGGATTCTGGCAATTCTGTTCAAAATGATAGCGCTCTCAAAATAAGGCAGGATTCAAGACCAAATGCAGAAGTCAGAGAAAAGGAACACATGGTTGGGCTGTAGCTACATATGGCACAAAGGCAAAAAGACTGAGGAGACAAGTCTAAAGCTTCAGTGTTATTAGAGGGTACGATGGGCATGGGTTGCCATCTAAGGTTGGCTATCAAGGTGTTGACAATACGTCTCCCTACTCATGTCTTCCAAGCTGGCTGTGAGATTAGAGAGTGCTGTTGACACATAAGAGATTGGAGAGTCTGAGAAAGTTGTAATTTATTTTTGACTACAGCTTCCAGAATTTCTTAGCCAACATGGCCACAATTCATGCTCAAGAGGTTTTTCTGAAAACTGTAGTCCAAGGTAGTCACTTTTCTGAGCCCCAGAGGTAAGTCCTGAGACCCTGTATGCTATAAACCTCATTTGAAGATGCTTCACGGCACTGTACTGGTTCTGAAACTAGTATTATACAGTTGCCTTAATGTTCACTGAGAATAATTAAAACTCCCCTTCCCACTAAATCCCCAGATCCATTTAGGTCAAATTTCAAAAGCAAAATGAGAAAATAATAAATATTCTGAAAGTGAAATTTGAATTCTGGAATGGTGCCAGATGATGATCATGTGTGAAATTTCATTTCAACTCTTCTGTTGAACCAGTTGTTCAAAATCTGGAGCTAAGCAAAGTTTTTGAGTGTTGTAAACACCACCTTCTAATAGTTTGAAATACTGAACATGTATGCGTACTCACACACACACACACACACACACACACACACACACACACACACACACACACACACACACACACACACACACACACACACACACACACACAAGATTACATCACACGTTTGCATTAAAACCAATGGCTCTAGACTAGATCTTGAAATTTAAGAATTATACTCAGAAGAGTTTCTCATTATTTCGTTGGCATAGTTCTTTTTTGCACTGAAGTGTCCTTGGAAGGTAAAGGAATGAAATAAAATTTCAAGGAAACTTTGTAAATAAATAAATACACAAGGATTTTGCTGCAGGTTCTGTTTGTATTCACATCTCTGGGCATCTTAGTAATTATTCCAATTAGTTTGAATTAGATATAAAAAAAATCATCTACTAATATTTAATCTGCTTGATCTTTTTTTTAAATAAGAAAGGCTGAAGGTATATAAATAGTATGCACTTTTTAAAAAGAGAAAGAAACATATGATCTTCCTTGTATCCTTTTGTACACTGGATAATGGCTCTTCTGTTTGCAATGGAAAATATGTTATGTTGGTTGCTTAATTTTAAAGGTTCATACATTTCCCTCATGTAATTGAAATACAGTTTTTATTAGGATTTGCCAAACTAAAGCGTGTAAAGCTTTTGAGTTCTACGGAATTCTCTTAAAACAAAGACTGAAACCGAACACTGATGATTCCGAGAGAAAAATGGAACAATTTATACAAATGAAGGGGGAATACTCATAAGCAACATATGCTAATTAATATTAGTTAGAAGTGAATAGTTGTAATGGTGGCAGGCTGAGAATCTGACAGAAGGTTTCACTTTTGAGGCACAGACTCTGTACTGAATTGTAGTATTCAAAGACCTTGTCTTCATAGCTGAACTGCTTGCTTGGAAAAGAAATATAGTACTGTGTAGGACAGCTTTGATGGAAAACAACTGGCAAAGCTCCATATTTGAATGCTCTCTTTTAAAACAATACTACCACCTGGTGCTAGCTTTCTATAGAAAGAAAGGTTTGACAAGGAAGATGTCATACTTTCAGGCTTTTTGAACTATTTTTTGAATGGTGTTTTCGTGTCAGAGATTTGTTTATTTATTTTGTTCAACTTTTATCACTGCCCCCTTGCCGAGTCAACTCCAGGCAGCTTATAGTCTAACCAATGAGAATACTAAAATATAAAAGCATCCCCACAATAACAATTAAAACCACAAAAGCATTAAAAACCCATCAAACTGAGGGTTGAAAGGATTTTTGCAGGGGATGCCCAAGTGAGGCTCCTTTCATGTTCCCTATCATGCAGCTCCCGGGGAATCAACCCCGTCCTTTCGGTCTCCAGGTTTTTTAATAGGCAGACTGAAAGAAGCAAGAACAGTTGTTTCAAGAGAACCAATCTACATACAATAGAGAGTAAACAAAACAAAAAAAGACAAAAATGTTGTAGCACCTTAAAGACTGATGAACCGGGCCTTTCGGTTTAGTTCTAGGCATCCTATATCTACATTACTTATATAAAACTTAGGTATGTATTTATATCCTTAATTGTCCCACCAAAAATACTACAAATGCTTTTTATGTGTTTATTGATCTGAAAAGATAGCATACACTTAGGCTTTTAAAAACTACGTGCCCCTGTAGTTTAATGCACTGATTTTCTACTGCCAATCCAATGGCCAGTCAGGATTTCCATTCCAAGAATCTCTGGCTATTGACTATGCTTACTGGGTATTCTGGAAATTGAAGCTCAAAACATCTGGAGCTTAGGCAATGTAACCCTAACATATCTAAAAGCCTTGTAGAAATATTTATGTAATTATTTATTTACTTGAAAGATGACTTTCTTCTTTTCTTTAAAAATGCTCCCGATCAACCATAAGTCACTTAGCTTTAATCATATTTCTGTCTCTACCTATATTCGTCTGTCTGTCTCCCACAATACATCTACAGTACAATATTGTAGAAGTTTTACATCACTTTGACTGTCATGACTCCTTCCAAACATGTTCAGGATTTTAATTTGATAATGTGGGGGAATTCACTTCCTAACCTGGTCATCTAATAAAGCTGTTCTACCATGTAGTAAGAATATTTAGCCAGTTTAGTTTTGCACTGCAGCTATTCGACATTTGTTATCTGCAAAGTAGCTAATGAAAGCACACCTATGTTTCTGAAGGGAGAAAAGCAAAATGCTTGAATTCACAGATCTGACTGTATTAGAACTTGGAAATGTTACTTTTTCAGACTTCAACTCCCAGAATCCACAAGCAACAATGGCACACAGCCATGGTGAATGGGAGATTCTGGGGAAATTTATGTTTCCAGGTCCAGACCTTATACTGTTCAAGTTCACAGCTTATGTGTTCAGAATTCTTTTTTTAAAAAAACTAGAGCCTATGTAGCTACTTGAAAAATTAATTTGTTGCAGAATTATTACTTAGCATGCGATTGTAAAAAGCTAGTTAGTTACAGCTAAAGTTCAATGCACCATTCCCTGGTACTGTACTGTACTTAGTTTTATTTTCCCCAGATAACAGTTTCATTTTTTAAACAGTAACTCGCTCACTTTTCAGGAGTAGCTACAAGAGTTGCTGGCCTGTGGCTCAAAACACACCAGAGTGACCAGAGTGGCCATACATTCTTGTCACAATAAAAGTAACTAGAATCATTACAGTTACACAAGAGAAGTGGTGATGGTATGCCTTGTTACTTTATGATTGTAATGAAACTTGATATGCCTTAGTTAGTGCAGAAATGAATTAAGTGCAAGTATCTTACTACAGTATTTGTAAATTTTTACTACAAAATTGTCTTTAAAACACAAGCTGTTTACTGCCTGTACGCACACATGTGGAAATAGGAATGTTAAGCAATCAAATATAATAAAAAACCTGGCCCAATTGCTTTAAAACATAACAAAGTACTGGTTGAAAAATTAATAAAAACCATTGTGGGCACGATAACCTGAAAATTAAGCATGTTTCAATGTTTTCAATGAGAGAGAATTAAGCATGCCCTAAAGAGTCAGGACTTTAAATGTATTAAATAAAGAATGAATTTGCATATACTGGCATTTAAAATACTATCATCCTCGTTTCTTTTCTAATAAGCCATGACTGATAATTGCCTCTGGATTGCTGGAAGTCTCCTAACATATCTGCATAAAAATAAAACTTGCATTTTAAATGTTCTCAAATTTGTACCTGGGAAGCTGATATTTGAATATTTGGAATTATTTTGCTATCATATACTATTAAATCTGCTTTGGTCCTAAATGTATTCTTTTTAAAATAGAAACAAAACAAATCCCCAGATCATTTTTTGCTTTCTATTTTGCCATCTTTTGATGGGTTTGCATTTATAGAGAAGAATCTTTCTATCACATAGATGTGACATTATATATTGTTCCTCTCTGGGAGGAATTTGTTGTTGTTGTTCAGTCACACAGTCAAGTCTGACCCTTCGCGACCCCATGGAGGAATATTGGAGGAAAAATAACAATATTAATTACAAATCGTGTCCCCAATAACATTAACACTAATGCATTTTGTTTCAGCTCACTTAAACACACAGTTTGAATGTCAGTTGAAGATAGGCAGATTTTTGGCTTTGGACTACGACTGCCAGAACGTCCTAGGTAGCAAGACCACAAGAAATTTCATTCTAGAGTCAAAAATGCTTATCTGCACACATTGAAACATACTGTACTGCTGTGGCTGTGAATGTGAGTTTAGTAACCTAACCTGTTTTTCTTTTGGAACTATTTTTTGTGATGAAGAAATTGAGTTGGCAGAACTGAATGAAGCCACACTACTGTTTATTTTGCAGTACTTGACTGTTCTCATCAGATTATCTTCCCATATTTCATATATAACCAGTTCACGCTGCTTCAAATCCCAGTACAGTATTATTAAACAACATAGAATGGAAAGCTCTTAACATATCATATACCTGTTTTTAGCCAGTCACAACAAGCCAGGATTTTCTCATGTATGTAAACAACAATAAAAGAATTTGAAAGGACCAGAGCTTCTCTTTTTGACACATCTTTTCATTCCCTGAGAAACAAAGATATTTATCTGGGTTTACTACCAACATCTTTGGTATGAACCAGTGGTTTGTTTTAAGGAACCCAATTCAGACATTTTTGAGGACTCATCAGTTACAAGGTCACAAATTAAACAAAGTCATCTGTGTGATCCATACATAAATGTAGAAGAACATTCCTTTATTTGATCACTAAACACAAAAATTATCATTGCGAGCTTTCATGATTCAAGATCACTTCTTCAGGCATTCATGTGGGTAAGGGTGGGAAATTATCAATGGTCACAAATGGCACACTTGACTCCTTGAAAGACTAGATGCTTCCAAGACGAGGCTTTTATTGTAATAACACCAATCTTAATTTGCAGATTCAGATGTTTTCCATTTGTAACTATCATGGGCTTCTGTCTTTTTTCCCTCTCCTTTCTACAAAATAATCCTTTGAGAAGCAAGAAAGACAACAGCTGCACAATGACTTTGGAACAGACAGAACTTGGGAGTTGGCTGTTTAGAACTTGGATGCTCTTGAATTGTTGCTTCCATAATTTCACACAGTTGGCTATGCTGGCTAGGGTTGATGGAGTTGCCCAAAAGGCTCTCAAGGGCTCCAGTTGTGCAATCTAGAAGTGTCAGCAGATTGACCATATAGATCCTACCCAGTAATGCACAGCCTACATTTCCTTACTTGCCTGACCTTGATGAAGATAAGAAGGTCTACACCTGGGTAGTGTCTGGATGGGAGACCTGCTGGCAACTCTGAGAGCTGGATATTGCCTTGTAAGTTCCACAACTCGCATAGAGTGGAATTTATGTCAATACAGTATGTACACCAGTGTTTACATGCATTTTTGGTTCGTGTTCAAGGACCAGGGTTAGCTAATGTTCAGAGAACATGTGCGAGTGTGTGTCCTATGGTTCCCAAATCCAGAAGGGGTTGGGAGTTTTGTTGCAAAGACAAAAGTGGTGCCTTAACTGAGAGACTGGGACAGAGCCCCATTAACAATGCTGGTCTAGATAACAACAGTTGTGTGCCATTTAGTGAATTCTGATTTGTGGTGACCCCTTTCAGTTTAAATTTTTTTAAAAAAAACACACAGAAGAGGTCTGGGAGAGTCCTAGGACTGTGCAGCTTTTGCCCATGGGTACACAGTTTGGATGTACTCAAGGGAGGAACGGGGAGGTATTGAACTAAACAGATACCAAAACCACTGAGCTATCTGGTCACTTCTCTAGTCTAGATAGCATCTATGGTTTTGGTCCCTTTTTCAAGTGCTGTATCTGATTCCGATTATTGGCTGTTCTCATGGTGATCAGCCATGAAGATTTATCCTGGGAACAATATAATGCAACGGACTTCCTTTTGCTTTCCACATTACAGTGTGACACCTGTACCACTGATCCAGTTCCACAAGTCACTTTCTGGTCCTGAGCCCTTTTGGCACACAAAGTCCTCATCAACCCCAGGCCAGTATTGATGAAGCTACTGCCCTTCATTAAGATGTATTCAAGTGGTATTAAATCCACTTGGGGACCATCACCCTCCCCTGTGGACTTCTCCAACCAAGGCCATTAATCCTCAGGCAGGTGCAACACAGGGAAAGCCCTGTGTTGCACCTGAATTGGGACTACTTTATTTCAAAATTTGGATGGGTGGGGCCAGCCAGAATTTCTGCTACTGGTTCTGGCGAACTGGTGTGAACCTGCTGAATCTCACCACTGTTGTTAGGGTTGTCAGGTTAGTTAACCACCACCTGAAGATTGACATTGAGTTGCTGGCAGTATGGTCTACTCTATTGCTATAGCAGGCTAACCTGAATATCAGATACAGTGCTGTAAAGATAACAAAGCAAAACACATACAGGTGCTGAACTATGACTTTTCATATACCTGAATCTGATAATTGATTCATCCATCATTCCACTTGTACCCCAGATATGAGTTGACCTGTAGTCTTCTATTAATCCACACTGGAAAACCAAAATGGCTCCCCACACTCACTTATATGACGTTTGATGACCTGTTAGATTCTGATGAAGGTCATATAGCTGGAAAATTTTAGACAGTTGGCTTGAGAGGTTTCCATAGTAACTACATTTAATGTGCTTTTCCAGAAAGAAAAAGCAAAAAGCACAAGTGATTTGCCTCCAAATGACTCAATTTGTACTCCGTACTCAAATCAGTTGGTAAAATTGCTACACTTCAACAAAATCTGGCCATTTGGTTTTGATCATTCAAATTGTTCCAAATCAGGCCAAATAGATTAAAAATTCAAGATTTGTCCACATTCAGAGCACACTTCTGTTATTCTTTTCAAAATAATGGCCATTGTAGGCTACAGCTGCCCTCTCCTGTTCATCTTGAGTAACTGGTAAATTTTAAAGCAATCACTCTGTACCTGGTGTATATATAATGATGCTGTGAAATCTCACTCCTATGTCTGACAAAGTGGACTTGGTCCATGAAAGCGAATATTAAAATACAGTAGTTAGTCTTTAAAATGCCACAATGTTTTTTGTTTTTGTTTTCTTCACTCTCTGATATGCTTACACAAACTAATACAGCTACCACTTTAAAAGCTCTTAAAATGTGTATAGTTTTGGCACTCTCTGTATGGCCAGTGGAAGCACCGAAGCCAATTCTATGGAAACCATGCATACATCTTGCTCCAAACATATAACACTATACAAAAATACTGAAAAAACTGTATGGATTAGAGAAATCCTGATTTCAAACTTGACTTTGACCATGGACTCAGTAAATAGTGTCAGGTGAAAGATGAATTTAAGAAACAGACTAACATAGCTACTATTTCAAAAAAATTAAACCCTAGTTTAGCTTGTATTTTATACCCACATGATTTAGTGCAAGTACTATTCAGGCCAGTTTCCAACACATGGAGAGAGACGGAGAGAGAGAGTCTTTCCTTTCTGATTTAATCCATCATTATTGTGTTCTACTTATTTGTGATTTATTTGTGTTTGTTAATGATACAAAACAAATATAAAATAAAAGAGAACAAAAAGCAATACAAAGCTAGTGAAGTAGCAGCAGAAAATACAAACAAACAAAATAAATCAGGAGTAAATAGAACACAAGAATAATAAATCAAACTAAAAAGGAAACTAAAGTGAAGCCTCCCTACTAGGTAGAATATCTGCAAAGACCCATCTATAGAGCTGGGGTTCCCAACCTAAAGCCCATGGGCTGGATCTGGCCTGCTGTGCCATTTCATGTGCCCCCTCTTTCAGTGATGGGATGTAACAGGTTTGCATCAAATCGCCAGAACCGGTAGTAACTTTTCCCAGTGTCCCGGAGAATCGGTAGCGGCTTTTGGGGGAAAAAACCACTTGGGGGCTTACCCAGTGATGGGTTGCTCCCGGTTTGGACCGGTTTGGCCGAACCGGTAGCAGTCATCCGGAGGGGATCGCCGGGGTGGTGGTGGTGGTGGTAAACCCCTGGGTGACTGGTTTGGTCGCCCCTTCGGCCGCCCTCCGGATCTGTCTTCCGGGCAGCCCAAAATGGCTGAAAAATAGAAGTGCGCATGCATCAAATGGAGTTTTGATGCATACACACTTTTGAGCAGCCATTTTGGGCATCCCGGAAAGGGTGCAGGCAGCGCCTGTAAGAGTGGCAGCTGCGGCGGCAGCCTTTCCCTGGCGCACCGCCGGGCCAGGCCAGGCCAGGCCAGGCTGCCGGGCTAGGGTGCAGTGCACTGCCGGGCCCGGCCAGGCCATTCCGCCAGGCTGCTGCTCTGCCTTCCTGCCTGCTGCTCCCCTACCCCAGGGTAAGGTGACAGGTTGTGTTTCGGGTGGGTGGGTGGGTTGAGGTGTGTGTGTTTTATGTAGGGTTTTTTTTTGTATTTTATTTATTATGGGTATTATGGATATACAGTTGTACCTTGCTTAAAGAGCATAATGTGTTCCACAGGATTGCTCTTTAAGTGAGTTTGCTCTTTAAGGGAAACACCATTGTAAATGACCAATTGTAGGGGGAGGATAGCAAACCCCGATTTATTTGTTAAGCGAGTTTTTGGTTGGTTTTATTTGTTAAGCAAAGTGAACATTCAGAGAAAATTCTGCTCTTTAAGCGAGTTACTCTTTAAGTGAAGCGCTCTTTATGCAAGGTTTGACTGTATGTATTTATTTTAATTTAAATGTATTTATATGTATTTATTTAAATTTGTATTTTAATGTGCATTTTTATTTATTTTTAATTTTTTTTACTCTGGCTCCGCCCACAATGTCATGATGTCATGATGTTGGCTCTGCCCACAATGTCATGACATCATGACATTGGATCCGCCCATGACGCCAGCTCCGCCCATGGTGTGGTAGTAAAAAAATTGACATCCCACCACTGCCCCCCTTCCAAGGGCATTCAAGAAGCAAAATAGCCACCCTTCTGAAGCTGTTGGGACAAAATGGCCACCCCCATCTTGCAAGCAGGGCAAAATGGCCCTCAAAGCTGACTGAGAGAGTGTGACTCAGCCTCTGGCTTGAAAAGGTTGGGAACCCCTGCTATAGAGAAAGTTCTTCAGTTGTTGTAGTTTTTCCTTTTCTATATAGACACTATTACAGATGCTATTTAAAAGATTTTATTTCATCCATATCCTTTCTTAACTGTGCACTAAATAACATGATGGAAGTGATAACTTGAAAGCTTGATCTATTTGTGACTTTTTATTTAATCTATTTTTTGTGTACCCATTGTGGCAGAGTGGAGAGGACAGAGTAGGACTTGGGATATCTGGGTTCAAATACCTGTTTAGCCATGGAAACTACTTGGGGGTGTGGAAATGGCAAAAATGCTCCTTATAAATCTCACTTACTTTGATAGTTATGGTTTCTCTAAGTCAGTTATGACTTGATGGTGCACAATTTAAAAAGAGAACACACAACCTCTTTTTGCCTTAACATATTACCGGGATGACATGAATATGCATTTAATTATAGATCTCACTTGCTCGAAAGTCAGTCATGTCCAACTCTAGAGAGCAATGCTCATCTCTGTTTACAGCCAAAGAGCCAGCACTGACTACACATCTGCAGGTGTTTTCCTTGGTCATGTCAGAGGCATGACTAGATGCTGGAGCACATGGAACGCTGTTACCTTTCCCGCCAAAGCGGTACCTATTTATCGACTTGCAATTTCTTACTTTTGAACTGCTGAGTTGGCAGGAGCTGGGGCAGACAACGGACACTCACTTCATCACGCAGCACTTGGGTCTCAAACTGCTGACCTTCTGGTCTTCAAGTTTAGTGTGTTAACCACTAAACCACCACAGCCCCCTTGCATTTAATTATAGGTACAGATACATAGGAAGAAGGGTGTTGGGATACAAATAGCACCTCACAATAAGGCACAAAAGGGTCATTTTGGGACATTAAGTTTGTAACTTTAAGTAGAAATGTGTCCCAGAGTATAAATCCCACACCTCACATTGCCTCTTTCCTTAGGTCCTTAATATGTCTAGCCCCAAAGTCACTATTAATTTATGCACGTTTTAGAAATAACAGGTCAAGGTCACCCTTGCTCGAAAGCCAGTGGTATCTAACTGGGGTTTGGTGTTCATCTCTGTCAGAAGCGTAGCGTGCCTTGGCAGGGCCCCATATAAAAATTTGTTTGGGGGCCCTTAGGAAGGGTAAAGATTTCTCACAAAAGAAAAAAAAATTGCATAAAATTAAAAGAAATATTTATTCATCGCATGTACATCGATTATTGTGGGATTCCCCCGTTGAAGTAAATGACTTAAACGGGGAAATCCCGCAGCCCACGATAACCGATGTAGGGTGTTGCCAACTTTTGAACGCATGCTTTACGGGGGAAAAAAAGAAATTGCTTTTTTTGACTTTTGTCATTTGTGAAATAAAAAAATATTTGGGAAGTTTTTATTAATTTTTGCTTACGCACGTTGGGGGCCCCCGTGGCCCGGGCCCCCTGTATAATTGATACGGCAGGCGGTAGCTACGCCCCTGATCTCTGTTTACAGCCACAGAGCCAGAGCTGTGCGAGTCTGCAGACGTTTCCGTGGTCATGTGGCAGGTATGACTAGACACATGGAACGCTATTACCTTCTCACCAAAGCTGTACCTATTTAACTACAGTACTTGCAATCTCTTGTTTTCAAACTGCTAGGGTGGCATTGAGCTGGGAAGGAGACAGGAGCTCATTTCGTCATGCAGCACTCGGGTCTCGAACTACTTGACCTTCCAGTCTTCAAGTTCAGCGTCTTAACCACTTGTTAGAAATAACAATCATACTCCAGTGTCTCTAATTTAGGGCGGCTGGCAAGACACGCGAGGAGTTCACGTGTCCGCCCTGAGGTTCGTGTGAACGTGTCCCTGTTTAGAGCCTGAATGGCATCCCGCCTTTTCACGTGAACTCCTCGCCTGGCCTCCGTCTCTGCTTCTTCCTCCTCCTCCAATCAGGTGCCTCCTTTTCTCCTGCATTCCTCGCTGGTCCCTTCTAAGATGCCTAGTCTTACGAGAGCACTTTGATTGGTCGCTGCGGGACAACTCATCAGCATATTCAAATCTTTGCCCCTCCTTCCCTCCCGCCTCTCCATTGTAAACGCCTTGAACGGCGTGATGCAGTTCCCGAAGCACCGTTGGCTGAGGCTCGCTCCCGGTTGTCTTTCATTGGTCGAACTGCGCTGTCATTTAGCGGCGAAGCACCGCCTCTTGGGGTGTCCCTACCTGCCTCCGCCTTCCTGGCTTCATTTACGCCCGAGGTCTGGGCGGAGGAGGACGCCTGGTTGGTAGCCCAGGGAGAGGACTACTAGCATCCCATCCGAAGAAACACGACAAAACAAAGAGCTCCAGCTCCGTGCCTGGTAATTATTTCTCACTTATCTTATAATTCATTCACCTTGTGGGGCTCGGTTTTTAAAAAATTCTTCCTACTAGAGGCAGTAACGTAATATCTATAAAACAAATTAGTTTTTAATTTTCCATCGTGTGTTTGAAGCACCCATCTTCAGAGGACACAGGAAATGAAAAATAAAACCTAGTTACTTTTTATAGTTGCTGTTTCTGGTATAAATTATTTCCTTCCTGTTTCACTTTGTCACTTAATCCTTAGCAAAAAACCAAACCACCCTTTTATCTGGACACACAAAGATGCAAATACACGTTAGAGATATACGTAGTAGTGTGTGTGTATAGCTTCCCTGTGTGTGAAGACAAAGGTGTTCCTGTACTAAGGATGAGTATATAATTAAGCTGGAACCCTAGGTGGTATTAATAGTGATGGAGGAGTTTAGAACAATAGTAATAAAAGTCATGGCAGCAGCTTAGTGGGTGTTGTAACACCTGTTTAAAATTTTATTTGGATTTTGTGAAGCTTTACCTTTGTATAGAGTCTATACAAAGGTAAAGCTTCACAAAATCCAAATAAAAGACCGTGCTTGCTTTTTGTGTAGGCCCTGTGTACCCTTGTGTAGGATGCTGATGGACTTATAATAATTTTAAGAAAATACAAAGCATCCATGCATAGGAATAATTTTCCTCCCTTGTGCTTAACTTTTTATTACAAGGCCTTACAGAATACTTGGTCCTTGTGTTAGATCATACATACATAGATTTTTGTCTGAAGAGGATGGCTCTTACTGTCTTATCTGTATCCTGTGAATGTGTTTTCACATCTTTTCTCAACAATCTGTTGATAGAAACAGACTATTCTTTTTTGTCAGTTTGCTAATACCTTGCACAATTCCTAAGTATTAGGAGAAGTCTCTAAACATTTGATTTGAAGAAGTCAAATTGAACGAGTATGTCTGTGATTATGACACTTTGAAAATAACGTTACTCCATTATGTAGAAAAGGGAAATACATTATTTCCCTGTGAGTAGAAAGATAGGTTTATGTGAGCAGGCTGCAGAAGTGAAAAGCAGCATAGCTTTCAGGTTGAATGGAGGAAAGAGTGACTTTAAAACTTGTTGTAAACTTTCTTGCTCATTAATGCAGATTCAGCCCTCAGAGCTTGCTGTTTCACTGAGCCGGCTCTTGGCCTGAAATGAACTTTTGTCTCAGTTTGTATGCCAGGAAGTAGAATTTTTGTACTGAAAAACACCCAACATTTTCATTTTGCTTTGCTACGTTTAGTCAAGGATTTGCTTTGTGATAATTTTAACAAAAATACATCTAAATATTACTGTGTGTAGCAGTAAATATGGAGAGGAAGAGAGAAAGCAAAGAGGAGAAAGTTGCACAGCTGGCCACAACTGGAAAAAGGGAAAGAGAACCAGACATAAGCGTGAAATATTGCTCTTATTGATCTAGTTCTTCCTATTCATCTAATAGTAATAAAAATTACTTAAAACTATCCTATGGCTTCTCATTTTGATGCATTGATTGTGGTGCCATTCTTCAACCCCATTGGATAAGGTACATTCTGGTTGTTATCCTGCTGTGGTAATAGAGTAGACCAGTGGTGGCAAACCTTGGCACTCCAGGTGTTTTGGACTTCAATTACCACAAGTCCAAGTCAACACTTCTGCTGATCAGGTCTTCTGGGAATTGAAGTCCAAGAACAGCTGGAGTGACAAGGTTCACCACTGCAGGAGTAGACCATACTGCTAGCGACTCAAGGCCAGTGTCAGGCATGGTTAAACCCTGAAGACTAACAGCTTTGGGTGCTGAAGTCCACAGGAAAGGGTGATAGTCCTCAAATGGATTAAATCCCACTTAAATCCATCTTAATGGAGGGCAGCAGCTTCATCAATACTGGCCTGGGGCTGATGAGGGCTTTGTGTGCCAAAAGGGCTCAGGACCAGAAAGTTACTTGCAGAACAGGATCAGTGGTACGGATGTGATGCAGAAGGCAGATGACAAGCTACTGCATTATAGTCTCAGGACAGTCTTCATGGCTGGTTGCCAATATTCGGATTCAGATACAGAAGAAGATGTTTAATTATGCTCCTGGCTGATGATCTCAGTTTGGATACAGTGGCAGAGACATTCAATGTAGAAGTCCAATTCCTTGTTTCCACCATCCTCAGACCAACTCACATGGGTTCTTTATTATGCTTGCGGTTCACCTATTTGCTTTATTTGAGGGAGATGTTAGAAGTTAACCTTGTGCCAGGTCTAATTCTTTGCCCTTTGAATCCATGATACTGTATTGTTAATCCTGATCAGCAGCGCCTTTCTAAGGTTTTAGGGTACAGGTCTTTTAGATAACTTGAACCCCTTGATTGGATATTCAAGGGGGTTGACATGGCATGCAATCTGTGTCCTCTCCATATGATTTCCTATGTGAAAGTTGGTGATTCTTATATTTTATGCAGTATCAATGCAATATGTTCTTTGACTTGCTTGTTAGAGTTACCTGCCATAATGTGTTTGCCCTAGTGTACTGTATTTCCAATTTTTGATACTTGTATCACATACAGCATCTAAGTTAGTCTGCTTGTAAGACATTGCTTCATGGAGGATTCAATGTTGTGGTGCTGGATTTGGCTGTGTTAGTCTTTACTGAAAATCTATGTGATGTTTTGATCCACCAAGCTTGAATGCTTGGTGGATCAAAACATCACATAGATTTCACAATAATTTCATAAGCTATCTGTTTTATAGGCCTGCTTGAAAACAAGTAAATCTTCAAGCCACACAGTATATGGTTGTAGGAGTTGGCCATAAGTTTACTTATTAATATATTTAAAAAGGCATTATATCCTTCAGGTGCTTACACAGCACTTAGGGCAGCTCGTAATGATTGAAATCAAGAAAAAAACATAAGAGAATTTTAGAACAATTACATACTAGAACAACAGTAGGAAATAAAATTGAAGCGTAAGGTCAAATGTGCCTGTTTCACCAAATAAACAGCTGTCTAAACAAGAAGTGGGACTGTGATGGCTCAAGTAGTTAAGATGCTGAACTTGGCAACTGGAAGGTTGGAGTTCGATACCTGAGTACTGCACGATGGAGTGAGCTCACGTCTCTGTCCCAGCTCCTGCCAACCTAGAAGTTTGAAAGCAAGAAATTGCAAATAGATAAATAGGTACCACTTTGGTGGGAAGGTAAACAGCATTCCGTGCACACATTTCTTGCAACATGTCCATGGAAACGTCTGCAGATGCAGATAGCGCTGGCTTTTTGGCTGTAAACAGAGATGAGCACTGCATCCTAGAGTCGGATATGACTAGCTTTCGAGCAAGGACGACCTTTACCTTTACCTAAACAAGAAAGTGCAGTGTATTGTTGGCATAAAGGTTACCATTCTAACCTTCTGAAACAGAATTCCTTAAGTGCTCCAGTGAGAAGGCCCTTTCTTTTGTCTTGGTCAATAGCATATCCACCATAGTTGGTACATAAAGGAGGGTCTACCAATAAGTTCTTAAGGTATAATATGGGAGAAAGCACTATCTTATCTAGGATGTTATTTACTTAAGCAATTTAGACTGGTGTTTCCCAAACTTGGTTCTCCATATGTTCTTGGATTACAGGTCCCATAAATCTTGGCTAGCACAGCCAATGGTGAAAGCTTCTGGGAATGTTGCTGCAAAAAGATCTGGAGCTCAATGTTGAGAGTTCCAGATTTAAAGTCATCACTGGTGCTTTGATTTTTATCTGGAAAGTCAGTTCATTGTAACCCACATAGGATATACGTATGATATGATCCTGTAAGCAGGTGCCCATCATCATTTGTCCTGCTGCATTCATTACTATCTGCAGTTTGCAGAGACTTCCTGGGGGCCCATTTAGAGCCCAATGACACATTCCAGATAGACAAACAAGTAAGTCTGCTAAGAACACATCTGTTGGTTTGTTTCTTTCTTTTTAGTTTTCAGCCTTAGTAAAAGTTTATGGAAAAAATTATAGTATCACAGGCAAATTATGCTCATTTTGGCACGTTAACAGGATAAAAGTAGGACAAGATTGTTGGCTTGTCAGAACAAGCTATTGTTTTTCTTGTTTGTAAGTAAGTAAGTGTATCATTATAAGTCTAGTGCAGTTATGGCTATTTAGTAGTTTTCCAGTTATGGTCACATTACAAGTGCCAGAACTTTCACCAAGTGCCAGACACCCTGGGAGTTTCAGATAAACGACCTTTGGAGCAATAGGATTTCCACCTGCCTAATGCAGTGGCTCAAGTGGCTAAGCTGCTGACTGGAAGACGGGAGGTCAGCAGTTCGATTCCCGAGTACTGCAGGACAGAATGAGCCCCCATCTTTGTCCCAGCTCCTGCCAACTTAGCAGTTCGAAATCAAGAAATTGCAAGTAGATAAATAGGGACCACTTCAGTGGGAAGGTAAACAGCATTCCATGCGCTCTAGTCATGCCTGCCATCTGATCACAGAAATGTCTTCAGAGGCAAACAGCGCTGGCTCTTGGGCTTTGAAACAGAGATGAGCACTGAACCCTAGAGTCAGATATGACTGGCTTTCAAGCAAAGGAAACCTTTACCTTTACTAATGTAGTGTGATGTTTGAATATGGAATGATAGTCTGTCGCAGTGGTGGCGAACCTATGGGATGCATGCCAGACATGGCAGTCCAAGCCTCTCTGTTGGCATGTGTGCTGTCACCCCAGCACAGAGTTTGCTGTGCTTGGCAGACCAATGGGAGCGCTTCCCCCCTCCCTGCAGCACAGTTTGCTCCTCCCCTCTGCACAGTAGCCCAATGGGAAAGCTTCCTCCCTCCCCCAACACAGAGTTTGCCCTGCCATTCTGTTTGGGCACTTGGTCTCAAAAAGGTTTGCCATCACTGGTCTATTCCATCCAGACAAGCCAGGATTTATGAGCCAACTCCAGATCCTGGTTGAAAAGTGGTTTTATAATCCGAGAGTGCATCCTGAAAGAGGAAAAGCCAGTTCCCTTCTAGTCCATATGAACTTTTTTCCTTAGTTGCTTGTGGATATCTTTTGCTCACTGTAGTGTATCAAGCAGGGAGGCGTGGACAAGTCAGAGTTTAATAGAATTTAGGGTATGCACACTTTTGTGCCTCTATCTTGCTGTTTCTTTGATACACCTTTTACTGTCACATGCCTCAAGGTTGGAACAGTAACCAGAGAACCATAATAAAAATGAGAAGAACTCTTTGCAGTTTGTAGAATCACCATAAAATTGTAACTGCCTTTTGCACATTGGGTTTGTGACTTTGTGCCATGTTTCTGGCACAAAGAAGAGTTAAATGAAATGAAAGCCAACGGTCAGAGGGAAATAAATTCTTTGTGTATGTCTGTTTTGCTTGAAATGAAACATAATGCATCAACCCTTTGTACCTGGAAATTGCCAGTTTAAGAGATTAAAAGAAGTCTATACTTTATTAAAGTGGCGAGAGACAGTTTAGCAAACACCTGCTTCTTCTCAAGCAATGAAGGTCCAGTTATTTTAAGTAAGGGGAGAGTCACTCAGTGCTGTGATTCATCTTGCTTATTTTAAGGGAGCATAAAGTGATTTGTACTTGTGTTTTGGCTGCCTCTCTGGGTGGGTTGTAGGTTTTTTCAGACTGCAGTTTGAAAGCTCATTTGATTTCAGTTTTCCTAGAATTTAAAGCAGAGGTGCCCAAACTTTTCAAGCCATGGTCTGATCATGTGGTTCATTGGGCTGGTCACATGGTTCCTCTCACCAGAAGCGGAAGTAAAACACGCCGTTAAGCTCCCATTTCCTCTGCTTAAACAAGGGATGCCCAAACTATGGCTGGGGGTCGGATCTGGCCCCTGGACTGTAGTTTGGGCACCCCTGACTTAAAGGAACTGATGAAAGAAGGAAACAAACAAACAAAAATTTAGCATGTCAGGGAGGAACATCAGCAAGTCCGCTAACCTTTAAGGTGGTGGAGGTTCTATTCCTGCTGTTGAAAGAACATTCTTTAGAGAGTTGTAGATGGATTGTATTTAAAGCTCTTTGGGAAATAAAGCTTCTAGGAATTATGTTAGGAATTATGTTATGTAGAAAGGGGGAGGAATACTGAAGTTGGAACATAGGGCTAATCGGGATTGTTGTTTTTTAATCAACGTTTGTTGCTATTAATCTCTGGAGATACAATCTCAGTTTGACAATTGCATACAGTATTTTTAATGCTATCTGACAGAACTGAGTATTGAGAAGACAGAAAGATTAACCAGAGTAATCTGTACAGAAATCTGGGTAATTTCATCAGAATTTGAGGCCATAGTCCAAGAAATGGTGGAGTTTATGTACAAAACTTTTTAGACAAGATTATGGATATAGAATTTGAATTTGTAGTTAATATTCCATAAGTAGATCTTTATCTTAAATAAAGTTTATGAAATAATTTAAAGTAATACTGCCAGTATATAGGGTGATTTTACAAAAAACTATTTTAGCAATTTAAAAAGGTCAATTTACATTTTAAAATCTTTTTTCAAAGCATGTATTATTATTATTTTACTCTACCTTGACTTTTTCTGTTGGAGCTGAATGAAACAGTATCTCTTAGGTCACCTCTTCTGTCCTGGTGAAAGCTAGAATAAGATAGGAGTTCTTTTATAGACTGTATGAAGCATGTGGTTTATTGCTAGTGAAACATCTGTAATTGTGAGAAGCAGTGCACATAAGGAGAAGGAAGGTGTATTTATTTCATTCGGCTCAGTTTGGAAGCTGTTTATAGTCATGCGTTGTTAATACAGGCATTCCCTTGTTTGAAATATGAAACTAGAGATCTGTGAGTCACAAGGGCCTATTGGAGCAAAGGACAGATTGCTCTGTAAACTGTTGGCTGACTCTGCAGATTAAAGTTGTGTTTTATGTTAGGACCCAGTTGTGATTTTATGATAATGAACTCCAGATCTTGGCAATATCTTACAGTATCTGACTTCTGGGGAGTAGCAGGTTCCCAGCTTTGGCTTGTTGTAGTTTTTGGAGTGGTAGCTATGTTAAACATATCAGACAAGAAACAAAACCAAAGGGTATATTTTTAAAAAAGATTAAAATGTTGTGGCACCTTAAAGACTAACTGATATATTTTAATGTGAACATTTGTGGAGAGGAAGAGGACTGGAGTCACAAAGGTTCACATTCAAATTAGCATATATTTGTCTTTAGTGTGGCACAACATATTTGTCTTTATTTTATTTACTTTTGTTTTGTTTGCTGGTATCCCAACTCTAGGAGTACTCATGCAAATGCACTGAATTTTAATCTGCAAAATCTTTCCCATGCACATATGTATGCCAAATTGTAGTGTGTGAAGAGCCTAAGGGGGGAAAATTACCCTCCTACACAACAGTTTTCCACATCTTATTACCTTACTACCAACAGGGATGGAATAGGCAATACTTTAAAAAAATTGTTCAACATTTAACTTCCCATGGGGGGAGAGAGTGATTTTTTAAAAAACATTTGCTTCTAGATAAACACAGTGACAGTGCTAGCAATTAGTTTGAACTGGCTTGCTGCCCTCTGATAAGAGGTTTTTCTGTGGTTACCAACAATCATCTGTACTGCAGGGTTCAGAGAGTGATGTTCTTCTAAGTCTTAGAAATTACTGATTGCATAAAGTCAGGACAGTGTAATGTCACTAAAGCCATTAGTCAAATCAGAAGGAAATTAGCTGGGAACCTAAGTAAGCATGTGTTTGAAATACAGTATTGATATCCAACAGCCAATTCACTCTTTGATATTTATTTCTTCTATCTCTTAACCATTCCTTAAGATGCAGAATTCATGTCAGTGAAAGCTCTCCATCATTTGAAAAGCCATCAAAGAGAGAAGCAACAGAATTTATCCTTTTCCCCATTTCCACAAGTGTTGAATACTTGGAACCAGTTTGGAGATTATATTTAGATCATGGGGCGGGGAGGGGAGAAGAGTGCAGAGTAGATAGAAAACATTACACCTGCATTTTGTGGTCTATATGGGAATGACATACAGCAATATCCCACATAATGTTAAAGCTTGGTTCCACAAGCTTTAATGTTATGCTGTTTTTAATGTTGTGCAGTACAGTACTGTACATGTACATTACTGTATATATACTTCCCACTGGATGGGAAAGGGAAGGAGCCCGCTGGCAGTGGCAATTTTGAGGCCACCAACGCTGCTGCCGATGGACTCCCTCCCCAGACCGTCTGGCCGGTGGGAAGTAGAAGCAGCTGCTGCTGCGGCATTGGTGGCCTCAAAACCACCAGCGGATTCCTTCCCCGGCCCATCCATCCAGATAAGCCAGGGAAGGAGTCCGTCAGTGGTGGGGTGTGCAGCAGCAGCTGCTCCCACTTCCCACCTGTCAGACAGGCCAGGGAGGGAATCCGGCGGCGGCGGCGTTGGCAGCTGCAATTTTGAGGTTGCCACTGCTGGACTCCCCAGCCAGTCCAGACGGTGGGAAATGGGAGCAGCTGCTGCTGCAGACCCTGCCACTGACGGACTCCTTCCCTGGCCTGTCCGGATGAGAATAGATAGAAGAACATTACACTTGCATTATTTATTTTATTTTATTTAATCACACTTTTATGCCGCCCTCCTCAAAAAGACCCAGGGCACCAAACAAACTCTCCAAAACACTTAGAACAAAATAAAAACACAATATAAAATTCAAGATTAAGAAGATTAAGTAGAAAGAGTAAGTAAGACACACACACACACACACACACACACACAGAGGGAGGAGGTCAGAGAGCCAACAGACTGGGGCAACCGTCCGGCCCATACCCCATACATGCTCTGCCAGCCAGGTCTTAACCCCCTTCCTAAAGGGCAGCAGATCCGTCTGGAGACGCAGCTCACTTGGCAGGAGGTTCCATAGGACCGGAGAAGGCTCTCCTCCTAGTGCTAGAGAGGTGCGCCTCTCTAGCTGATACTACAACCAGAGTAATAACCAGCACCTTGAATTGAATTCTGTGGTCTATATGGGAATGACATACAGTAATACCCTGCGTAATGTTAAAGTTTGGTTCCACAAGCTTTAACGTTATGCAGTTTTTAATGTTGTGTGATACAGTATTGTACAGTATTGTACTGTAACATGAACTTCCCACCGGACAGGCTGGGGAGGAAGTCCGTTGGCGGCGGCGGTGGCGATCTCGAGGCTACCAACTCTGCTGCCGATGGACTCCCTCCCCAGCCCATCTGGCCAGTGGGAAGTGGGAGCAGCTGCTGTTGTGGACCCTGCTGATGCCACACTCCTTCCCAGGCTTGGCCGGCCAGTGGGAAGTGGGAGCAGCTGATGCGGCAGCATTGGTGGCCTCAGAAATGCCAACGCTGCCAGACTCCCGCCCAGACGCAAAGGAATCTGAGGAAAAACGTGATGCATCGCACAATGTTAACTTAATGTTGTGCGGTGCAAATTTTTCCTCAGATTTCTTGATTTGCGGTTTTAACGTTGTGTAGTGCACACGTTAAGTGGGGTATTACTGTATCTGAAGTCATTCCACATTGGTGTTGCCTCATAAGTGTAGGTCTTAGTTATGTGTTGATTCCCAAGTTAAAAACACATGAGTGAGATCATAAACAGGTTAAATTATAGGGACAAAATAATTGTGGAGTGTAGCTGGGTTTGCAGAGGCAAGGTGACCTAATCTTATGGTTAGTGGGGATATCATCTCCTACCCAGTCCCCACAGACTTGTCTATGACAGTATATACAAGTTGCTCCCAATGTCTGTTGTTCCAGTATTCATGGTTTCAGTTATCCGCAAGTCTAAAAATATTCAATAAAAAAATCCCTGAAACATATGCAAACAGAAAAGTAACAAATTCCTCCCACTTATGTTTGTAGTTTCTGCTTCCAACTGATCTAATGCCATGGGGCAAATTATATTATCATTCTTATGTTACAGATTCTAATGAAACTGAAAATAAGGCAAAACAAGTACAATTGAACAATTATACAATCAGTGTAATTGGAGTATTTTATCTCTTTGTGAACGTTTAAAAAAGCAAATTGAAAAATTAATTTCAAGGATTGGTATAAATTCAATTTATGACTTAAGTTTCATATGTGATTTGAAAGAATGAGTTTGTGAGATAATAATAGTGGATAATTAAATTGTCCTCTGGCCATCTGCCACTTCGATCACATTTCTTCTGGTCTCTCCTTCATCCCCATGAGGGAGCAATTGAGGTGGCTTGTTAACTGGAGTCAAGTACAGTAAATTAATTTATCAGGAGGAATATCTTCTCTTATTTTTATAGCATGTTTCAAAGTCTTTAATCTTCTCTGATTGGTGTCATTCAACAGTGCAGATACTGTGTATTAATTGCTGTCAAATTCAGATCTAAAGATCAGCATTACTTGGGCTGAGTCCACATCTGGCTGGGGATATTCTGATTCTCATTCTGATCCACATTTTCATTATTGGGGGAGAGAACTAAACAAGAGAATGACTCTTAATAAACCCAGAATGGATATGTACCTCAAGTCCACTGGCTCAGATCCAGGAGGAGCTTTAGAGTAAGGACAGATATTTTTGAGAGTATGCAAGAGCAAAATCAAATTATAAAATGGAGGAAGGAGCTCACTGGACAAGGAACAATATTAAAGGTGAACATTGCTAAGGAACTCAACCTTCCGTATGTCACTTGGAGGACTCTGAATATAGTCAGAGTGGCTAATGTAAGACCAACATGGTCAAGTGGGGGCTGCTGGTGGCGGATACTGTATATAAGTCATTCTGAATATAAGTTGAGGTTCCTAATTTGGACCTCTAAAACTAGGAAAATAGATTGACCCGAGTATAAGTCGGGGGTGGAAAATGCAGCAGCTGTTAGTGAGTTTCAGTAATTGAAATACATGAAAATACTTTAAAACTAATTAATCCAGACATTTATGTTGGTATGTTTTCGAATTTTTACAGTAGTGTTAGTGCTTTTTTTTAAAAAAATGTATGTTTTAATTTGTGCCACTGTGGTTTTGGGACCCTCAGGGTTATTGACCCGAGTATAAGTCGAGTCCCTTTTTTGGACCTCATTTTGGAGGCTAAAAAACTAGACTTATACTCAAGTATATACAGTAACACCACACTGTATGAATGTGGAGAGATACAGAATCCAGCTCATTTACTGGTCTCGCGACTACCAGAAACAGCAATAAAGACTTAATTTTCAGCAATGATGAAGCCAAGAAAGTGGCTTCATGTTGGCAATCCAAAGTTTGATCTGGACATGACATAAAAGAAAAATCATTGGGGCTTTGCAATATTTAGATCATGGAAGACTTACATTTTGATGCTACAGTTCCCCAAGCCATGGACCACACAGGCTGGGGGATAGGAGTGGTATGTAGTCCAAAACGTAACCTTTTAGATTTTAACCTATTTATCTGTTGGCTCATTAAAAGTCAGTGATTAGCTGAAACATGTTTTAGTTTAAGTCTAAATATGTTTCGTTTGATTAAATTTAAATATGTTCCTGTTTAAATCCATTATCTGCATTTGAAATGGATCTAATACTGTTTTCTGCTGCAAGTTTGTGTTTTCTGATGCTCATTAATATTTCTTTGTGAAGCAGCTCATTCTAGCAGAGCAACTGGATTTTGTCCATAGCCACCTTGTTTAGGACATATCATGTCTGTGCAATGTTGATTGTGTTTCTTATACCAACAAAGTTTCCATTGCTCGTGTTGTCAAGCAATGAAAACGATTGAATCTGACTATAAGCTGCTAAAATTACTGGTTCAAACTAAAACTATTCCATGCTTTTGAACTGGTTTGAGTTTATACTGCAGATAGAGCCGCAGTTTGCAAACATTTGCCAAACTGCTAATTTATGGATCAGTATGATTATTAGTATATTAAAGTGAGTAGCAAGAGAGGTGAATTTAGGAGGGATTAAAAAACGGGGGGGGGGGGGAACGGGACCCCAAAGGCAGTAGTTTCACATGTTTTTGTCAAAGGGCTTTGAGATCTTTAAATCACTAACAGTGTGTGGGAAATTTGTGGCAGTATGTTCATTTTGTGTAATATGGACCAGTATCTCATTTCAAAGCAGCATTTTATAACTACTGCTCCAGACTTCTATTTCATTACTGATTAACATAATGCCACCTTTAGAATGTGCATTGTCCATAATGTTAATTAATAACCTGAACCATGGAACACTGCTTTCCAAAAGCAAGCCTTCACTAATTATTTTACTAGGGTATGTTTTTAAATTATTATGGTTTGAAAGTCTTAGCTTTTCACTTCCTGGTTTCTAGTGGGCAAAACCCCAGGATTTTTATTTCCTTCACCAACCACATGTGCTCCCACTCTCCATCATATTTGATCTCCCAATTGAAAGTCTGAGAACAGTCTGTGGTTGTTCAGCTTAAACTGCGGAGGGAACCCTTTTGGAAGTCATGTACAGTCATACCTCATATAACATTAGTATCGAATAACACGAAAATCGCATAACATTAAGGAATCTGGGGGGAAGAATTGCATCGGATAACATTAAGATCCTATGGGATGCTTCAGATAACAACCGCTAAAGCCTGTGTGGTTACAATGTATCTCTATGGATCCCATAGGATTTTAACATGCATCAGATAACACTAAAAATCGTATAACACCAAGACTTGTGGAACCAGGTTTTAGTGTTATCTGAGGTTTTACTGTATTTGGACATGTGACAACTTGAAGGCTCTTAATAGCAGCACTTGGTGGCTGGCAAGTGGTTAAGACACTGAGCTTGACTGGAAGGTCAGCAGATCAGCAATTCGAGACCCAAGTGCTGTGTGATGGTGTGAGCTCCTGTTGTCTGTCCCAGCTCCTGCCAACCTAGTAGTTCAAAAGCAAGAAATTGCAAGTAGATAAATAGGTACTGCTTTGGTGGGAAAGGTAATAGCATTCTGTGTGCTTTGGTGTCTAGTCATGCCAGCCACATGACCATGGAAATGTCTGCAGATGCAGACAGCGTTGGCTCTTTAGTTGTAAAAGGAGATGAGCGCCATACCCTAAAGTTCAATACAACTGGCTTTAGAGCAAGGGAGAACTTTTCTTGTACGAGTGTAATCTTTTCTGTTTATTTCTCCATGTTTTCTAGGCAATCTATAGAAAATGCTCTCCCGATTAAAAATAGCTACTGTTCCTTGTGCATTGGCATGCCGCCATGCACATACAAGCGAAAAAGGGAAGGTATTGATGTTGAATCCTAGAACAAATAAGGTAAGCCTCGTGGATATATTTCGCTCCACATCTTGAAATGGTGATGGTTCTGTGGACCTTAATACAGGCTGGAAACTGCTACAAAAGCAGGGCATTCTTGTGTTCATGCTCAAAGCACTGTCAACAAAGATTACATGAGATAGGTCAAGTCTTACGAAGCCAGTGTGGAAACTATTGGTGTGTTTAGGATTAAAACCTGCATGAGAAGTCTAAGGACTGAGAGAAAGGGCACAGGGCAAACTTAAGGGGCAGGTTTAGCCAGGTGCAAGAAGGCTGAAAAGAAATGTGCATGTTACTTAGTAGATTGAGATAGGAGAGCATGGAAGCAGTATAAAAATGAGGACTTAAAGGAATATCACAGTTCTCATTTATTAGAAGGCAAACAGGGTTGTTGTTTTTTTTAAAATTAGAAACAGGGTTTCTTCCCCTTTGGGCAGTATATCTGTTGGGTAATTTGTAGGAAGTTGCAATCACCTTGTAGAACTGACAAAGAACTTAACTGGTAGATGGAGCCCAGGTTATCCTACTATGGGAATAGAACAGATCATACTGCCAGCAACTCATCAAGCAAAAGTTAACTAACCTGACAACCCTGAGGGCTAACAGCCTTGGGTGGCAAAGGCCACAGGGAAGGGTGATGGTCCCCAAGTGGATTAAATAGCAAATAAACCCACTTTGAATCCATCTTGATGGAGGGCAGCAGCTTCATCAATACTGGCCTAGTGCTGAGGAGGACCTTGTGTGCCTAAAGCGCTCCGGATCAGTGGTACAGGTGTCGCCCTGCAGTATGGAAGGAAGGCAAATGGAAGGCCACTGTATTATATTGTTCCCAGGACAATCTTCATGGCCAATCACCATGAGGATATCCAAAATTCGGATTTAGATATGACACTTGAAGGAAGTGGAGGTGGTAGATGGAACATAATGAGGATGAAGCAGTGGCAGAGTGTGTCTGGTGACCAAATATGACCTTTCCTAAGAAACTTTAGTTCAGCAAGTGAAGGCCTCAAGCCAAGTCTGGCCTTTTGAGACAAGCTGCTTTACTCCCCAGTTGCTGCTCCAGAGGCAAGAGGGAGAAAGAGGCCTATCTAGGTCCCTGTGACTTGGCAGTGGCACTGCCTTGGAATCTACATCCCCTCTTTAATGTGGTATCACATCATAACCCTAGTATATGGGTGGATGGAGGCTTTACCTGGGGAAGATAAAGCTGGATGGAGCTTTACCAGATGTCTCACAACTCCCAAAGACTCTGCTGACAGAGAGACATAAGGAAGGATTCACTGTGACCAGGGAATTGGCTCCAAAGTCACTTGAGGGCTTATTTTTCAATCTGCCGGTCCCTCGTTTTATTGAAGCTGCGTCATGAAAGGATTAAGAAGGGCAAGTGTCTGGTTGAGTGACCTGTTTAAGAAAAAGGATGACATGCTCTGTTCTCCCTGTGCCTTTCAATTAGAATATTCAATAATAATAAAATATTGTTTTCTTAGTCTGTTTGCCCTCATAAG
This sequence comes from Furcifer pardalis, assembly GCA_030440675.1. NCBI lineage: Eukaryota > Metazoa > Chordata > Lepidosauria > Squamata > Chamaeleonidae > Furcifer > Furcifer pardalis. Next base: position 101,362,485 of record CP126896.1, on the reverse strand, counting down.
AGCTGTGTTTACCGAGTTGATGTTTCTATCTTCTGAAAGAGGAGATCCCCTAAACAAGCTGGCATCTCTGAGGCATGGAGCTAAAATTCAAGATTAGTGTAACAGATCTCTTTTCTTTTTGAAGCACAGTATACTTCTTGAAAGCTGAAGAATGAATTGTCCCCCCTTCCCTGGTCAGATTACAGTTCAGGAAATTAAGGGTACTAAAAAAAGTTTGGCTTACATACATCTTTTGTTGGTCAGTCGCGCAGTCGATTCCGACCATTTGCAACCCCATGGACCACTGTCCACCAGGCACTCCTGTCCTCCACCATCCTCCTCAACTCGCTCAGCTTTGTGCCCATTGTGTCTACAATACCATCTAGCCATCTCATTTTTGGCTGCCCCCTTCTTCTTTTGCACTCAACCCTTCCCAGCATCAAGGCCTCTCAAGTGAATTTATTTGTTTGTTTGTTTGTTTGTTTGTTTGTTTGTTTGTATTTAATACCCCGCCCCACTCGGGAAGACCCGACTCTGGGCGGCTTACAGAGCCCATTAGCATAATGGGTAGTCCATGACATACAATAGTTAAAACTTTAAAAATTCATCAATTCATAAAAAATTTAAAACAGTAAAACCATAAAAATAGATAAAACATATTTAAGACGGATACAAATACCAGGTGGTGGGGGGATGGCAACCCTTAAATTAGCCATCCTGGATGGGAGCCCACATTATTGTGTCCCTCTTCTCATTTGATGTCCAAAGTACTTTAGCTCCATCTTTACTATTTGACCTTCTAGGGAGCAGTTAGGATTAATTTCTTCTAAGACCGACCTGTTTGTTCTCCTTGCTGTCCAGGGGACTCTCAAAACTCTCCTCCAACATCACATCTCAAAGGAATCTATTCTTCTGCGCTCAGCTTTCCTAATGGTCCAGCTCTCACAACCATACATTGCCACCGGAAATACCATTGCTTTGATTATACAAATCTTTGTTTGGAATGTGATGTCTCTACTTTTCACTATGTTCCTCAGGTTTCTCATCGTTTGCCTCCCAAGAATCAGTCGCCTTTTTATTTCATGGCTGCAATCACCATCTGCAGCGATCTTGGATCCTAGGAAAGTAAAATCTGTCATTGCTTCTTCTTCTTCCCCATCTATTCTCCAGGGACTGCCATTATCTTGGTTTTCTTGATATTAAGTCTCAAGCCAGCTTTTGCACTCTCTTCTTTCAACCTAAGCAGCAGTTTCTTTAGATCTTCCTCACTTTCTGCCATTAAGGTAGTGTCATCTGCATATCTCAAGTAGTTGATGTTTCTCCCAGCAATTTTGATCATGTAGTCCTGTTTTTATTTGTTTTGCTATATTTTATAATAATAATAATTTTGTGTCAGAAATTATTCTGGGTTGAAAGGATTTTTGTTGGAGAAACTCCGCTCATGGGATGTCAGAATAAGACTCTTTTCATGTCTCCAAGATCTTTTCCCACCGAAATGGCCCCTATTTATCTACTTGCAATTTCTTGCTTTCGAACTGCTAAATTGACAGGAGCTGGGACAGAGATGGGCGTTCAAACCGTCAAGTGGTTCCTGGGTCTTGAGCTGCTGACTTGGCAGCCTTTCAGCTAACAGGGCAAGCTTCTTATAATAAATTATCTTGATGCTGATAACAGTAGTTTTAGATAGTAAAATACAAAGTATATTGGGATGAATAAATTGAGAATGTTTCTGTTTTAACTCTCAATGCTAATCCAACACATTTTAAAAGTTTTATGTTGTATAAAGTTTAATTTAGGTCTGGAAATTCCCGTAGCTGAAACGTCAAAGAAAAACCGTCTTCATGACTTCACTTTTCCTTTCTTGTCTCAGGGCATGGCTTTCACATTAAAAGAACGGCAAATGCTAGGGCTTCAAGGACTTCTACCACCAAAGATAGAGACGCAAGACATCCAAGCCTTACGTTTCCATAGGAATGTGGCAAAGATGACGGACCCTTTGGAAAAGTAAGAAAGGGGTGGCAGACCTGTAATCTTCTGTGATTTATTCTTCAGATTTTGATGAGACATGCTTTTCCATTTCGATTTACATGTGTGTGCATGCAGGTGTGTGTGTAGCTTTTTGTAAGACCAATGTAAGCTGCCACAAATCCATTGGGAAAAAGAAAGCTCGTGATGAATTCTATATACAGAAGCAGTTAGTTGTGGTGACACTGAAATGTGGCTAGTAAGAACAATGTAGAATGTGTCTGTGACATCTTGGAAGAGCATGTAAAATGCCCTGCTTGTAACTGTATTGTGCAAGCCCTACTACATCTTTGAACTAATTCCCATTTTCCAAATACAGTAATACCTCGGATAACATTAGCATCGGATAACACTAAAATCGCATAACATTAAGCAATATTGGGGGGGGGGGAGAATTGCATCGGATAACATTAAGATCCTATGGGATGCATCGGATAACAACCGCTAAAGCCTGTGTGGTTACAATGTATCTCTATGGATCCCATAGGATTTTAACATGCATCGGATAACACTAAAAATCGGATAACACCAAGACTTGTGGAACCAGGTTTTAGCATTATCCGAGGTTTTACTGTACTCTCATTGTCCTTTGTTGCTCTCATTCTTAAAAAAGTTTTTTTGGTAAGTCAGAGCAACTGGCTGTCCTTCAAGTAGATAGGCATAGACCAAGATCACTGACCATCTGATTCCAATCCAGAGTAAAAGGTATCCTCACCTGTTTTTATATGAGACACAGTTAATTTCACAGCAGAGTATACTTATAGCACACTAATTCCCTGTTAGGAGGAAAGGGATGAGTTTTTTTTTTAAAGATCAGCTTAAAAAATCTCTGTAGCAGCTGTTTGTACTAGAATTTAGAATTTTTAATGGAAAACTGTTTATTTGCTGCTTAAAATGCTATTTGTGAAATGGTAGCCTTGTTAGTCTGTGTTTCAAACATATCTGAATGTAACTAAAACATAAAAAACATTTTGGCACTTTAAAGACTAACTGCTGCATTTTAATGTTAGCTTTCGTGGATCAAGTCCATAGACAAATTGGACTTGATCCACAAAAGCTAACATTAAAATACAGCAATCAGGCTTCAAAGTGACACAATTTTTTTTAGTCATTTTGTTTTATTTATTCTCTGATATGCTTAAAATTCTATTTGCTACTTTTTCATGTTAATTTTTAATTTTAAGTTACCTGTTTTTTTAAAGGGTTAGATGATAATAAAGGAAAGAAGATGCAGAGAATGTGAGGGTATCTCAGACATCAAGAAGGAGTTGTGATACCAGAAAAGGGTGGACCACTGACCTAGTGTGATACTCTATATCAGGGGTTCCCAACCTATGGCTCACAGGCTGGACCCAGCCCACAGCACTATTTCATGTGGCCCACCACCGCCCTCACTCCCAGAAATGGAAGCGGACGAATTTACATCAGCTGTAAAACACACATGCATAAATAGACCCATGGCTCTCATAAACGCGCCTGCTTCCACTTCTGGGGTGCGTGGTCAGGCCTGCTTACCTTTCCAGGAGGCGTGGTCAGGCCTGCAGTGTAAAAAGGTTGGGAACCCCTGTTCTATATATTTATACATTTTAAGTGCCTTACTGTTCTATTTATTCCACGTAGCATGCCATTGGTAGTTACCCTCCAAAACCAGTTTTACTTTCACTTGAAGCATCCAGCTAGAAAAATAACATTGGTTCATGGACCGCAACAAATAGATTGGTCAAGCTGTTACAGATCTTCATATGTAAATCAAAACTTTTCAAGCCAATAGTTGACGTTGAGGAAAAAAAATCTTGTTTTTATTTTCTCCTGTAAAATTAAAAGTTGCTGGAACAGAAAAATAACTAGGATGGAGTATGTTAAGCGGTTTCCTGTCTCACTGATTCCCCCTTCATCTGACTTTACTTCTACTTCCAAATGTTCTTTAGCACATCCCGCTGGCCTTTTGCCTTCTTCTGCCAGCCTGAACTACCATTGCAACATATTTGATCTTGTATTTGTATTGCTGTATTTACAGGTACATCTATGTAATGGGAATGCAGGAAAGAAATGAGAAGTTATTCTACCGGGTTTTGCTAGATGATATTGAACAGTTAATGCCAATTGTTTATACACCAACAGTGGGCTTGGCATGTTCTCAATACGGACACATCTTTAGAAGGCCAAAGTAAGCACAACCTTGTGTTATATTTATGTGTGTGTAATTATTAGTGAAGCTTATTAGAAGGGCAGTTTTCACAGGGGAAACTCAGAAGCAGTTGATTTGTCTCCTAACTTACTGTATATTAATGTGATCATAAAATATACATGTTGAACAATGCTATTTACCTACACATACATAATACATACGAAATCTTTTTACCTACATATAGGTACATATATGTATATATGCATACATACAAAAACTACAAACCTGCAACTGAAAACTTTGCCAAATTATTGTTTAATTGGGCAAATCTAGCTCTTTCTACCTCAGGGGTGCCCAAAATATGGCCCATGGGCCAGATCCAGCCCCTGACACCAATTCATCTGGTCCACACCTCCCTTGTTGCTCCTGAAAGTAGAAATTAAATGCACCCGTATGGCATGGGCCGGATGAATTGTTGTCAGGGGTTGGATCTGGCCCATGGGCTGTAGTTTGGGCACCCCTGGTTTAAACAGAAAATGGCAACCTAAAGTCTGTATTATCCTGTTGCAAAACAGAATGTAAGGGTGTGTTTTGCTTCCACTTCCGATGGGAGGAACCATGTGACTGGCCCGCAGCCTGAAAAGTTTGGGCACCCGTATCCTATCTTTTGCTTCAAGCCTTTTCTCCTTCACCTACTTTTTCTTTCATTTTTAGTTAGCACTCTATTCCCTGCAACCTAAGACTTTTTAACTCGAGAGTCATCATAAAAGGTTTTTGAAAGGATTTCTCTGGACCTCCAGCATTGGAGACATTTAGGAGAAAATTTGACCACTATCTTTCAGATCTGCTTTGCTTTTGATTACTGTCTTGAAGAGGGGGTTGATACCTGATGGATTTGATTAGTCCCTTCCAAATCACTCTTCCTGTGATTCTACCCATTTTCAGCCACTATCTTGTTGATCTTTCCTACCTAATGAATCAATTATCATCCTTGGCTTGTACCACCACCAGAAATGGGGGCCACAATAAAGGTGCAAAAAAGCCAAACTGACAGACTTGTCTTCCCATACAAAATAAAGACTAGAAATGTTTTGATCACTTTGTTTCTCGAGCAGTTTGGATATACAGGATATTGGTACAATTAAGCTCACTGGGTTAATTGGTTTCAGGGGCTTCTTTACCACAATAGTTATAGGTAAAGGTTGTCCTTGTTTGAAAGCCAATCGTATCTGACTCAGTTAAGGCAGGAAGAAACCTTTACTTTGGCCCCAAAGATTACTAGACATTGATGGACTAAGCCAAATAGTATTGTAATAAGTGTATGACAATACAGTGGTACCTTGGTTAACATAATTAATGTAGTCTCCTGCACGTTTCTTACAGCAAAAATTACTTTAACCAAAATGTGGTTTCCCATAAGAATGCATTGAAAACCATGTAATCCGTTTTGGAGCACAGAAAAAAGCCTATATACTTGTACCTCGCTTGAAGCGCATGATGCGTTCCACAGGATTGCTCTTTAAGCGAGTTTGCTCTTTAAGCGAAACACCATTGTAAGTGACCAATTGTGACTTCTGGTGGGGGGATTGTGAACCCCGATGTATTTGTTAAGTGAGTTTTTGGTTGGTTTCATTTGTTAAGCGAAGCGAACATTCAGAGAAAATTCTGCTCTTTAAGAGAGTTACTTTTTAAGTGAGGCGCTCTTTATGCGAGGTTTGATTGTATATATATATAGAAAGAGTTTAGAACAATTAAAAGACATTTGTTTGGCTATTTCTCTGAGCTCCAGAACTGATTATTTTGGTTTTCAGTGCATATTCAGCATATTTTTGACAGCACCCTCTAGTGGACATCTCTGGCAACTGCTGGCTCAGTACCCATCCATCAGTTGTTGCAGAGAAGGGGGAGGGATTTTCGGCACTTCCTGGTTGCAGGGAGAGTTTCTGGCCATGTCAAAACACGAAGAAAAGTTCCAAAAGCAGAGTGGAAATCCTCCAAACACCCTCCTGCCACTGTGGGAAGTGCTGGAAGATCTAAAAAAACTTTTCAGCATGCAAAAAAAAAAAACCAACCCATAAATCGAGCCACTATTTTCCATGGCTTTCCTTTCATTGTGTGATTTTTACATTGACCAAGCCGTTTGTTAACCGAGGTTCCACTGTATAGACAGTTTAATAAATTGCCATCTCTGCTGTGCAATGGGATTAATAATGTTCCTATGTAAAATTATAAATGTTATTTAATTACATTTTTTACCACTGACAATTTCTGGTTATGTAAAATATAATGAAGAATAGACTATTAGGACAAGTATTTTTGTCTCTTTTCTTTTCCTGTTTCTCAGCTGTATACTTAAGGAAGAAAATACATTGTGGGAAGCTATTTAAAATAACAAAAAAATAAAAATAATAGGCTGTTTAAAAGAATCAGTGGTGAAAGCATTTCCATTTTGATTTCTCTTACAGAGGGTTGTTCATTGCCATAACAGATAAAGGTCATGTTAGATCAGTTGTGGACAACTGGCCAGAAAATGATGTGAAGGTACTGCATTAATATATTCACTTTGTGTATTTGGATCCGGTCAATGTTGTGCTGCTAGTTTCTGAGTATGAAAATTAGGACTTTGAGAAAAGATATAGAAAACTTTCATGGGGTGCATAGTACTTGTTTACACCAGTGGTTCCTAATCTTGGATTCCCAGATGTTCTTGGACTAAAATACTTAGAAGCTTTCACCATTGGCTGTGCTGGCCAAGATTTCTGGGAGCTGTAGCCCAGGAATAACTGGGGATCCAAGGTTGGAAAAGGCAGGTTTAGGCAAATGTATTCTCTTTTCCTGTTCCCTACCTCTTACATTAGAATAATGTTATAAAATGTGGTATTCTGCCTCTATTTTGCCACCTCTGCAGATTTATAGAGAGATAATTGTCCAGATAACAATTGTATGTCTGGGAAATTTATAAAATGGAACACAAAGTTCCCAAACAGCGTATCTATTCTACAAATTGCATCAGCTTCTCACTAGCTCCTGTTATGACCCCTCCTTCACAGAAAGAAGTTCGTGAGTTCTAGTTTGGTCAAAGAATTCTCTGAGAATTTCTTGTATTCTATCTGAACTTCAGGTTCCAGTAAAGAAGAAGCAAACTTAGTTGTGCTATTGTGTGAAAAAAAAAATCTCCGAATTCACCAGTGAAGTGTATCCTCTTAAAGTATTGTAAAAGTATTCTGACTTCGAAGTACTTCAGAGTTCTGCATCAGGTCCCTAGAAATAGATTTTGGATCCCAGATCCCAGGAGTTTTTGCAAAAGGGAAATAAAATGATTTTATATCCATGGCTATAGTGCAGATGATACAATAGAAACAGGAAGTGCTATTGAGTGAACGTGTACTTTACAATGAGTCAGTCTAACACAGGGATTCTCAATCTGTGGCCTGTGGGCTGGATGTGGCCCATGGCACCATTTCATGTGGCCCCCCCCCCGTCTTCACCACACCTGGAAGTGTCATGTGATGGAGAAAGGGCAAAATGGCCATCTGGTCCCAGAAGCTGTCTGAGGAGTGTGACTTGGCCCCCGGTTTTAAAAGGTTGAGAACTTCTGGTCCAGCATTTTGTTATCTACTCTGACTTGATACAGCAGTTTTGTAACAGAGATCTTTGCTAGCCCTGACGCTTTAGGTTTAATTGGAGTTGTCAAGTTTTGCATCTTTCTGGTGACCTGGGATTACAGTTTATTAATAGTTCCTTCATGTATTGTGCAAGCAATGCATTTCCCACCAAAACTGCCTTTTGCGTTACACCAACTGTATTCAGCAGCAGGAAAATGAGAAGTTTATCATGGGGATTTTCTCTTGTTTCTAGGCAGTCTCCATGCTGGACTAGGAAACTCCTTCTATTAGGACTTGTCAGGACAACACAAGGAGACATTTTGAGTTGGCAGAACTCTAAACATCTTATCTTTTATCTGTTGCCTCTCAAATGGCAACCCTTGCATTTTTAGGAATGTTGTTTAACTTGTAAACAGGGACTCTGTTTATTAGATTACTCCTATCTTTTTTGCTGCTAGTTATAATTTATTTAGTGCATTTATTAGTTATATCTACTTTTCTATTGTAATTATTTTTTTTTAAAAAAAATTCTTGTAAGCTGCCCAAAGTGGGAAAATATCCCAGATGGCTGGGAGATAAATGTAATAAATAAAATAAATCTTGAATCAGGGCCAACAACAACCAGGGTTCCCTTTTACTCTGCTGTTACTTGCTTTGCTTCATCTAAGGGCTGACTTCACTGTGGTCTTTTGTTTTGTAAACCAAGAACAAGTCCCCAGGGAAGGCTGGTGGTCCCCAAGTGGACTAAATTCTACTTGAATCCACCTTGATGGAGGGCAAAAGCTTCATCAATACTGGCCTGGCGCTGAGGAGGACTTTGCATGCCAAAAGGGCTCAGGCCCAGAAAGTGACTCATGGAACTGGATCAGTGGTACCGGGGCTATGCTGCGCTTTGGAAGGCAGATGAAAGGCCACTGTATTATATTCTCAGGGCAGTCTTCGTGGCTGATCGCCATGATGATCGCCTCTATTTGGATTTGGATAAGGCCACAGGAGGAGGAGGAGGAGGAGGAGGAGGAGGAGGAGGAGGAGAAGAATTTTATTTAAAATATGTGTGAACGCACACACAAAGGAATAAAAAGGTTAAATGAAAAGGTAAAAACAAAATAAAAGCCAGTGTTTCAATTGTCAGTTTTTTCAGTATGATAATCATAAGCTTTTATTGTTGTTTTGTTTGAATGTTTATTATTCCTTATATACAGACAGGACTGGTGGCCCAAGTGGTTAAGACCCTGAAACAACGACTGGAAGGTCGGAGTTTGACTCCTGAGTACTGTGTGACGGAGTGAGCTCCTGTCTCTGTCCCAACTCCTGCCAACCTAGCAGTTCGAAAGCAAGAAATTGCAAGTAGATAAATAGGTACCACTTGGATGGGAAGATAAACAGCATTCTGTCCACTCTGATGTTATCATGCCTGCCACATATTGGATATGACTGACTTTTGAACAAGGGTGACCTATAGTCAGACAGAACGATACTTACTTTGATACAAGATCACACTGTTATTTACAGGCTTTCAAAAATAGACCCCTAGTTCTTAACTAACAGCACTAACTCTGATCAGCATACACTACTCTTACTCAGCTACTCACAGCTCTGACTGGGCTACACAGAAAGAGCTTCCTCAAAGATTGTAGTATTTTTCAAACCACAATTGGGCATACCCAGGCAACGGCCACTTTGTGTTGGCTAATCTTTTACACACAAGGTCAGGCAAAAGGAATTATGGAATGAATTCACCAAAAAGTGGCTTCATTTTGGCAGTTTCACGTCTGGCCTAGACACAGAAGAAGAAGAAGAACTCTCCCTCATACACACCTTTATATTCAGAAGAGAATTTCTGCAGCTCGGAACTGTACAGACCAATCAGCTCATAGTTCCATTGATACAGTGGTGGGCATCAGTAAGTTTGCAACAATTCACCGGTAGCAGAAATTTTGGCTGCCCACGCCCATCCAAGTTTTGAAATAAAGTAGTCCTAATTTGGGTGCAACACAGGGCTTTCCCCCGGGCCATGCCAACCATACCACACCCACAGTGTGGTAGTAAAATTTTTTTAAAGCCTACCACTGTGAGAGATATGTCAAAGTTCTACACCCACCACCAGATACCATATGAAGCCAAGGCTAAGTATAATTAGGAAAAAGATTGGTTCTATACCTTAAAGACCTACAAACAATATTGAGCATTAGTTCTTACTTAAAGAAAAAGGTCATATAAAGCAGGGGAAGGAAGTGGTCCTGCAGATGCTTTAGAACATAAGTTCTCATGAAAATTGGCTTCATATACTCAAGGCTTATGAGTTGCAATCCAGTCTCTTGAAGGCCATATGTCGCTCTCTTGCAATGCATCTTTTACATGATATCTGTACATCTGATGAAGTTAAATTTCCATTTCTACCTTCAAGGCTGTTGTTGTCACAGATGGAGAACGGATCTTGGGTCTTGGTGATCTGGGTGTGTACGGAATGGGGATTTCCGTGGGCAAGCTCTGTTTATATACAGCATGTGCTGGAATATGCCCCCGCAAGTGCCTCCCTGTCTGTATTGATGTTGGCACTGACAATCAGGTGAGTTACATTTTTCCCCACCCAGGTACATCTTGATACTTGATTGTTCCATAGCATCCCTTTGATGAGTTGCTATGTAGCCCTCCAACATTACTGTCAGAAACATGCACCAATGAGAACTTGGGTTTGGCCAAACACAAAGCCAAGAAAGTGGCTTTGTTTTGGTAGTCCAGGATTTGATCGGGATATGAAAGAGAGTGAGTTGTATTCATTTTGGTTGAGTAGTGGCACTTTTTGGTATCTTCTTGCCTGCGGTGGATGCCCGGATGAAGCAGAACTGCAGAATCATTCAAATGGTAAATGTAAACCCTATGCAGGTGCTTGCTTGCTAGTGCATAGGGTTAACCTTGATGGGAATGCAGGCACTCATGTAAGTTCATCTCTGAACAATCTCCAGAACTCAGAAATGTGCTAGACCAGGCTTTCTCAAGCTTGGGCCTCCAGATGTTCTTGGACTTCAATTACCAGAAGCTCTGATCAGCAGGTATGCTGACTTGGGCTTCTGGTAATTGAAGTTCAAGAACACTTGGTGGCATAAGGTTGGGAAATCTTCATGTGTTGAGGTCTTTGCAGGTTGGAGAAGAGTTTTGTTATCTTACCTATTTCCTCTGCCGGGACCCATGTAAACAAAATGGAATTCCCATCACCAGTGAAGCTGCAATGGTTTTAGACAATCTCCCCCCTCCTCCTGATGATTTCATGCTTAAAATACAGTGTGGGCTACTTGTTGTGTCTTGGAGATGTTCATGTTTCATGGGAATGCCATCATAACTTCATGTGTGTTACACATTTGATCTGATGGCTTCTTTCCTTCTCTTAGAAACTTCTGCATGATCCATTTTACATGGGACTCTATCAGAAAAGAGACCGGTCACAACTTTATGATGACCTCATTGATGAGTTCATGGAAGCCATTGTAGACAGGTATAAATCCTGAATTGATTATTCCCCCCTCAAGGAGTGCCTACCAACCTAAGTAGCAATGCCTTTTTATGTGTAGCTGGAAAAGGTTGAGTGGATGAATGTGCTGGTCTTAAAATGAGTGCTTTACTGATACTTGGGAAAACATAGGTACTTTCTAACTGCTGATATTGTTTCACCTGCAGTTTTCTTATGGGCTGGTGATGCCCCTTATGAAACAGGCTGATATAAAGGATATTGCTTTGAACTAGAATTTTCAGACTCCTGCAGCCCAATAGCCATATTGGTTTGACAATTGTGGGAATTGTACTCCAAAAGAGTAGGATTTCAAGATTCTGATGTTAGATCAGTGTTTCCCAACCTTTGGTTTTTGGACTTCAATTCCCAGAAGCCTAAGTCAATTCTCCATAGCACTGATCAGCCAGTGTACTGACTTAAGCTTCTGGGAATTGATAGTTGTAGTCAAGAAGTCAAAAGCTACTGTTCTTTTGATATGGATTTGCTGTAATAATGTCTGCTTAGTACTTCTTTAGGACTTTCATCTGTCCAAAGTTCTTGCACTGCATTTTCCAGTTGTAATTCTTACTACATCTCTACAACCCTGATAACATTTATATAACTTTGATAATGTTAATTACAGAACACTAGTAGGAGGGTTGAGGCAGGAAGGGTTTAGGCCTTTCATTGTGATAATGGTAGAGGTGAGACGTGAGCTGTAGACAATGATTTGTAAGTCTGTCTCATAATCTGTATATTAGAGCAATCTTTGTAGTGCATTAGATGCTTGAAGGTGGGTGTAGGCCTGTAACAAATTTTATGCTCTGAACACTGGAGGTTTCCCCAATCGCCATTTAAGAGTGTGGGAAGCAGGCCTTAAAGAGCTTAAAGATCTACTGTTAGTAAGTGTTGGGCTAGATCAGGGATTCTCAACCTGCAGCCTGGATGCGGTCCATGGCACCATTTCATGTGGGCCACCACTGGCTCAATGACACCCAGAAGTGCCATGTGGTGGAGGAAGGGCAAAATGGGCGTCAGGCCCCCAAATCTGTCTGAGGGAATGTGACCCGGCCTCTAGTTTTAAAAGGTTGGGAACTCCTGGACTAGATGGACAAATTCCATATAAGGCATCTTTCTCTATAGATGTGTTAGAGTTCAGAAACATTGCTTTTGGCATGAGGTTTCTAGAATCTGATTTCCCTCCAAAATATAGCCTTTACAAACTCCGAAGGGACTGTTGTGGCTTAGTGGTTAAGATGCTGAACTTGACAACTGGAAGGTCGGCAGGTCAGCAGTTTGAAACCTGAGTGAGCTCCTGCCAACCTAGCAGTTCAAAAGAAAGAAATTGCAAGTAGATAAATAGGTACCACTTCAGTGGGAAAGATAATGGTGTTCCATGTGCTCTGGCATCTAGTCCTACCTGCCACATCACCATAGAAACTCCAACAGCTTTGGGTCATTGACTATAAATGGAGATAAGCACTGCACCCTAGAGTCGGATGTGACTGGCTTTCAAGCAAGGACGATTTTTAATTTAATTTAATTTAATTTTTGCATTTGTATGCTGCCTGCTCAGGTTTTTAGCTGGATTCAGAGAGGCTCCCATCAATTGAACAATCACAATTATACAAATCATGAAATATTTTTTTTTGCACATTGTTACAAACATAATGCCCTATACAAACTCACCAATATTAAAATTTAACAGATAAAAAAATCAAGAAATAAAAAAGTTAAAAGATTAGAAGGGGGAGCGACTTTTTACTAAATTAACCAGCGGGCTGTGGTCCCTATACCACTGGAGCCCCACACCTGTCCTGCCAGCCAAGTCTTCAGCCCTTTCCTAAAGGGCAGCAACTCTGTCTGAAGGCATAGTTCGATTGGCAGGAGGTTCCATAGGGCTGGAGCAGACACTGAGAAGGCCCTCTTCCTTGTGCTTGAGAGACATGCTCCTTTGGCAGATGGAACTGCAAGAGAGCCTCTCCGGTCCACTCTGGTGGGATGGACAGATGTTCTTGGGGCCATGCGGTCTCTTAAGTATCCTGGCCCACTACCATGTAGGGCTTTAAAGGTAATAGCCAGCACCTTGAATTGTACCCGGAGGCAAACTGGTGACCAGTGCAGCTCTCGAAGCAGTGGTAAGGCACAAGCATAACACCCGCACCCCATCATGACCCGAGCAGCCGCATTCTGGACCAGTTGCAAACTCCGCATGGTCACCAAGGGCAGCCCCATGTAGAGTGCATTACAATAGTCAAGTCTGGAATGACCAAAGCATGTGTGATCATGAGCAAGGAGTCCTGAACCAGGAGCAGGCGTAACTGGCATATCACACAAAGTTGTGCAAAAGCCCACCTGAACCAATAAAATAACCTGGTTTTGTGGAATTGTTCTTACTTTCTGTCTATAGAAAGTTCTCACTTGTTACTGGCAGCCCAGCAAATGACTGTTCCCAAGCCTGCATTATAATGGCATTGATAATGTCAGGCGTAAGGAGATAAAGCCTCCAAGGCAACTGCTATTCAGCAATTTCAAGTATTTTAATAATTTGTTTCTTTTTATAGCACTATCTTTCAATTTTTATCCTCTAGGTATGGCCAAAACACCCTTATTCAGTTTGAAGACTTTGGTAATCATAACGCTTTCCGTTTGTTGAGAAAATACAGAGAAAAATATTGCACCTTTAATGATGATATACAGGGTAAGTGACTGCCTTTGAGCTCCAGCCATGTAGCTGGGCAACTTTCAAGGGTCTGGCAGCCAGATGTGCCCCTGACCAGGCTTTAGAAGGCTCTTTCCCTAGGGACTGTGGTGGCTTAGTGGATAAGAGGCTGAACTTGATGACTAGAAGGTTGGCAGATCAACAGTTCAAGACCCAAGTGCTGCACGACCAAGTGAGCTGCTGTCTCTGTCCCAGCTCCTGACAAACCTATAAGTTTGAAAGCAAGAAATTGCAAGTAGATAAATAGGTACCACTTTGGTGGGAAAGTAACAGCATTCCACATGCTCCAGTGTCTAACCATGCTTGTCACATGACCACAGAAATGTCCGCAGATGCAGCCAACACTGGCTGTTTGGCTGTAAACCAAGATGAGCGCTGTACCCTAGATTCAGACCCAACTGGCTTCTGAGAAAAGGGGACCTTTGTCCTATACCTACTCCAGCTACCTGACACCTCCCCTCTAAACACCTGAAAAATGTTTTAATGATTGCCTGCAGAAGACTCCAGGAAGGGTGCAATTTGGACTTGGGAGGCAATTTTTATTTTTGGGAGGTGTGATCCAGGGATTTAATAGCTACTTTTTCTCTACCCATGGTATACATCAGCAAAATATTTTAGTTTTGTTTCGCTGACTGGGAGATTATATTTCCAAGAGTTTCTTTTCAGCCCTTATCAGAGAAGTTTGTTTCTTTTTACAGGGACAGCTTCAGTGGCCCTAGCCGGCTTGTTGGCCGCACAAAGGGCTACTGGCATACCCCTCACTGAGCACAAGATCTTGTTCCTTGGAGCAGGAGAGGTGAGTCAGTCAACTGAAAAGGAATGCAGTTGCCAATGGTTATTTCTCAGCTCTGAAATGGATGTGATTGGCCGCACACCGTTGTAGTAAAAAGGAAAAGCAGGAACAAATGGAGCAGATAATTTCTTTAGAACAAGGTGCTTAAGAGACCGAGTCACCCCAAGGACATCTGCCTGTCCCAACAGAGTAGACTGGGGGGCTCCCTAAAGGTGCATCTCTAGCACGAGAAGGAGGACCTTTTCAGTATCTGCTCTGGCCCTGTGGAACCTCCTTCTGACCGAGCTGCATCTCCAGGCAGAGCTATTGCCCTTCAGGAAAGATCTTAGAACCTGGCTAGCAAAGCAGGTGTGGGGCACTGGTTATGAGGTAGCCCCCCCCCCCCTTTTGGTGGCTTATAGAATAAGGGCTGTCCATGCTCTTAGTTATAATTTTAATGTCTGGGGGTTGGGGGGTATTTTTTAGTGGTTTTTAAAGTTTTAAGGTTGTTGTAATTCTGTGCTGTTTATGTTTTATATTTGTGAGTTGGCCGGAGTACCTTAGCGAGTGGGCAGGAATTCAAATTCAAATAAATAAATAAATATTAGAGCAGATTTGCCATAAGAATGTATGACTGTGTTTTAAAACAAGCTAATGCTCCCTGTACAATATTGGTGATTGGCTCTTCTGCCCCCCCCCCCCCAAAAAAAAGTCCCTGGGAGGATATATTTCATACATGGATGGCTCACCCATTTAGGCACTCAATCAATCTTTTATTATGGTCCAAGACCAGCATAAAACAGCAAAAGGAACAGAAGTTAAAATGAAGGTACTCAAAATATATCAAGAGACAGAAGTTAAAATGAGTTCGCTTAAAAAGGAGCATTTCTGCTCAGAGTTAAGGAGTAGTTAAATTAGTACAGAAGATCAATCATGTTACTAATGTTATTAACTAATGGTTTGGTTAATGTAATATTTGGTTAGCGAAAGGAAATCCAGAGAGAATAATGGCCCAGTTAACAGATTTATTTCATATAATGAAGCTGTTTTGGGGTTGCTTGGGTACCCCTGCCACTTTCCATGGTGGCAGGCGGGTATTCAGAGCATTTCCAGTGAGTTTCTGGAATTTTTCACTGCTTTTTTTCAGCGTTTTGGCAGCTTAAAAGCAGCGTTCAGCACTTCCAGAGTGGTAGTGGATCTAACCGTTGATAGTTGAGGATGAGTTACCAGAGCTGTCGGAAGTGCTGGAAATGCATTGAGATGCATCGAGAGCCAATTAATCCCTTCTGAAGTACAGTGGTACCTCGCTTAAAGAGCATAATGTGTTCCAAAGGATTGTTCTTTCAGCGAGTTTGCTCTTTAAGCAAAACACCATTGTAAATGACCAATTGTGGGAGGGATTGCGAACCCCAGTTTATTTGTTAAGCGAGTTTTTGGTTGGTTTTATTTGTTAAGCAAAGCGAACATTCAGAGAAAACACTGCTCTTTAAGCGAGTTAGTCTTAATCAAGGCGCTCTTTATGCAAGGTTTGACTGTACAGAGGTAAGTGTGAAAAAAAGCATTTTATCTGTTCAAACTTTATAAAGTGGTGAAATATTCCAAAGTGCACTTTACAATGAGTTTTGAACAGTTAAAACAGGTTTGATTAGTTTTAAAAAAAACTTTTTTCTGAGCCCCAGAACCTAGTACATTGGATAACGATTGCATCAGATAACGATGCAAGTTTTGGGGGGATAACTTGCATCAGATAACGATTCTGGATAACGATTCATAGTGTTATCCGAGACAATTGTCTGGTGTGTGTGTGGGGATTGGGTAGAACATCTACCCAATCCACCACCACCCCAGCGATGGATCGTTACGGGGGGTGTGTGTGGATTGGGTCTAATCCACCTCCCCCGTAGCGATGAAACTAGGGTCGGGGAAAAGCAGGCACCTGCCTGCTTTTCCCCGACCCTAGTTCTATCGCTACGGGGGAGTGGATTGGGTCCAATCTACCTCCCTTATAGCAATCCAAGTCAGCGCATGCATGTGCTGACTCCAAGGTTGCTGGACGCTTGAAACTCGGGCGTCCAGCAACCTTGGAGTGAGAGCAGGCAGGTGCTGAATCCAAGGGTGCCAGATGCTCGAAACTCGGGCGTCTGGCACCCTTGGAGTAAGCGCCTGCTTGCGCTCACTCCAAGTTTGCTGGACGCCTGACTTTCGAGTGTCCAGCAAACTTGGAGTGAGCGCAGGCAGGCGCTTAGTCCAAGGGTGCCAGATGCCTGAGTTTCGAGCATCTGGCACCTTTGGGTCCAATCCCCCCCCACACACACACACACCCCTGTAGTGATGGATTGCTACGAGGGTGGTGGATTGGTTCAAATCCAGCACCCCCGAAACTAGAGTCGGGGAAAAGCAGGTGGGTGCACGTTTTCCCCTGACCCTAGTTTCATCGCTACAGGGACAAACCGTGTGGTTTCTCCCTGACGTCAGAACTTTTTTTTTTTTTAGCATTGTTTGATCCATGCATCGGACAAATCTAAAAACCGGATACGACATGACTTGTGGAACCAAGTCATAACATTATTCGAGGTACTAGTGTACCTGTATTTGATTTTCAATGCATTCCTATGGGAAACCGCATTTTAGTTAAAGTAATTTTTGCTGTAAGAACTGTCTGGGCGAATGCATTAATTACATTAAACCAGGTACCACTGTATTATTAAGCCTATGTCCATAATGGCCAACCTTGGCACTCCAGCTGTTCTTGGATTTCAATTTCTAGAAGCCCAGTTTCACAGTAAACCCATTAATGTGGATTCACAGAGACTTTGGCTTCTGGGAATTGAAGTTCAAGAAAAACTGGCATGCCAAGGTTGGCCATCACTGGCCTGTGCTGTAGTGCTAGTAGGTTATTTAGCTGAAGGTCCTGCCAGGATTGTTCTTCTGATCTTACACCTGTTTATGTACACCTGTTTAGTCAAAGATTAGAAACATCTTTGTGAGCAATGTGCCACCTGTTTTCATCCAGGTGTCAAACTTTAGAAGGGCAGCATTCCAAATCAAGGCGTTCAAACTCTGCAGCAGGAAGAGCTGCATATTGCAGCTCCAGAGTGAATTAGGCAGATCAGAGTTCTCTATCAGTGTCACCTGCAGATTGGAAAGGTGGGTGGGTATATTTGATCAGCAGATTAAAAAGTGGTTGGTTGGTTGGTAGCTCTGTAGAACTTCATTTCCCAATTTTTCCTTTATCTTCCAGGCTGCCCTTGGAATCGCCAATCTTATTGTCATGGGCATGGTGGAAAGTGGCCTTTCTTCAGAAGAAGCGTATAAGAAAATATGGATGTTTGACCAATTTGGTTTATTAGTTAAGGTGAGGCTGTATTGAGCTTTGGAAAGGCATGATCTAGACCAGGGCTCGCCAACCTTTTTTGCACCACAGGCTGCTTTCATGCTAAACAATTTTTCCACAAACCAGGTAAGTGGGGGGTGGGGGGTGGGCTCTCAGCGAGCGCCACCCACTCCTGCGGCCTTATTCAGGTTGGGGACCCCAATCTAAACCAGTCATTCTCAGTCTTGGTCTTCCAGATATTTTGACCATCTCTCACAGTTCCTTGACTTTGGTTTATTTTGGCTGGATTTATAGCTGATCTAAAACATCTGAAGAATCTGGGAAACTACAAATACAGTCATTCTCATTTTTGCTCTCTGAACAGTAAGGTTTCTTTATTTTAATTTCTCTAGGGTCGGGAACAAACAGTGGATGTCAACCAAGAGCCCTTCACTCACCCAGCCCCAGAGCAGCTACCAAAGAACTTCTTGGATGCCGTGAATGTGCTTCGGCCTTCTGCCATAATTGGTGAGTCTTTTGAGCTGTTTGTGTAAAGTAAAGATAAAAGTTGCCCTTGCTCAAAAGCCAGTTGTGTCTGACTAAGGGAACATGCTCATCTCCGTTTATAGCCGAAGAGTCAGCACTGTCAGCATCTGCAGACATTTCCGTAGTCATGTGGCAGGCATGAGTAGACACCAGAGTGCATGGAACATTGTTACCTTTCCCATTGAAGTGGCACCTATTTATCTACTTGCAATTTCTTGCTTTCGAACTGCTAGGTTGTCAGGAGCTGGGACAGAGAAAGGAGCTCACTCCATCGTGCAGCACTTAGGTCTCGAACTGCTGACCTTCCAGTCATCAGATTTAGCATCTTAACCACTAAAACACCACAGTCTTGCTCTTTGTGTACCAGATTATTAATCTGATACTGGTGTTGGTGGATCATATACTGTCCAAAGTCGGATTGAGTTGTTGCACTGGTATCATACACTTGTCATAAATCTCAGTAGTAAAGTGCTGCATGTTAAGTTTTCATAGGCATTTGCAGTTGCATGACTGTTGTTGATTTACAACAACAAATGCCTACACCAATTTCTTAATTTGCGACTGAGATTTGTGTCAATTGTATTAGGCCACCAAATGTAATTTAATATAATGTTGGCTAATTCGTTTAATTTCTTTTGGATGTGGTAGACTTCTTTAGTAAACCATCTCAATAACTGAACATCTGTCCTGCAAAAATTGGGTGTAATATTGATACTGTGGGAATAACGAATATTCACTATATTCCCAGGTTATTTGTGCATGCCAATCCCATTAAAGTATGACTGCTTTCCACATTCTTCTTATTGAAAAAGAAAGTGGAGCTTCACATGCATGTACCGCATTCAGAGTTACAGTATATACAACCTTGAACCATTCCATAGTTCCATGGCTCACCAGCTGTGTGAATGCACCACTGCACAAATCTAAAATTGCAGGTAAATCCTTGGAAATTGCCTGGATATGTGTTACTAATTCTGATGTTCACACATTCAGCTGTCAGGCATGGAGACAGGGTTGTGCAAACCCAGGGTCTTGAATGAATGCCTGATTTGCCTGCATTTTACTGACATGTGAACAGTCTGTATAATTCTGCTTTGACCAGAGATGTTTTCTCAGAATCTAATAGGCTGCTTTGATGTACCAGATTAGTGTAAAGCAAAGCAATCACACTTGTATACTGCCCCATAGTGCTTAGCACACCCTCTGACCGGTGTTAATTAGCATTTTGCCCCTAATATGCTGGGTACTCATTTTACCAACCTTAGAAGGATAGAAAGCTGAGTCAACCTTGAGCCCTGATCAGGATCGAACTCACCCTGACATCTTGTTTCTATCAGCAGGCACCAGCATATTTTCAGGAAGAGCAAGCAACATCTGAAGGCAGTTCAGATGTTTCAGACTTGAAGTTGATATCAAGCAAAAACTTGTACAGTTTATTTAGTGCTTTCCCATTTCATTGGTGACAACGCTAGTAGGAACTTAAACAGTTTCTGTTCAATGGGGGTGTTTGCTGACATGTTCCAACAACATGTTTCTGTGGTAACCACAGCATGTTCAGGCTATGTTGAGTTGCAGCTACAAAGATAATTTGTTCTGTGCTAAACTAATACTACTATTAAATTTATGCTCCTGTGTTTTTATTTTTAAAAGCATTTGTTTTATTTTGCAAATTTTGATTCCAGGGGTTGCAGGTGCTGGCCGACTCTTTACTACTGATGTGCTCAAAACAATGGGCTCTATCAATGAGAGGCCGATCATATTTTCACTGAGTAACCCTACTGCAAAAGCAGAATGCACTGCTGAGGAGGCATACACATTAACGGAGGCAAGTAAAAAGTTTGTAAAATGTTGCTGATCATAAAGAATTGTGTCCTGGGTGGCAAAAATTGCTTACCTGAGTCACCTTGTTCCTATTCTGCTGTATCCAAATATTGGCAATCCTCATGGTGATCAGCCATGAAGACTGTCCTCTTCTACCACCACCTCCTTCTTCAAGGGTGCTGTATCCAGTTCTGAATATTGGATAGCCTCATGGTGATCAGCCATAAAGATTGTCCTAGTAACAATATGATGCACTGGCCTTCCATTTGTAGTGTGACACCCATATCACTGATCCAGTTCCACAAGTCATTTTCTGGTCCTGAGCCCTTTTGGCATGTAGAGTCCTCATCAGCCCCAGGCCAGTATTGATGAAGCTGCTGCCCTCCATGAAGATGGATTCAAGTGGGATTTAAAACACTTGGGGACCATCACCCTTCCCTGTGAACGTCACCACCCAATGCCGTTAGTCCTCAAGATTGTCAGGTTAGTTAACCAACACCTGACACTCAGCGTTGAGTCACTGGCAGTATGATTACTCTCTTACCATAGCAGGATAACCTGGCCAGACACCTACCTGAGCCACCAGAAATGCTAAATTGAGGACTTGATCCATGAAAGCTAACATTAAAATACAGCTGTTAGTCTTTAAAGTGCCAGAACATTTTGTTTTGTTTACTCTCCATTATGCTATGATTAAACAATGTTGCCCTTTTATCATAAGACTGTGTAATCAGTGGAACCCTCAGTGTTGGCCATTTGAAAACGTTGAACTGTATATTAGCCAATGTAGGATTCAATTTGTAAAATTACAGGTATATTCTGTATATACACATTTACTGTAATAAATAAATAATAGTGAAATATAGTTGTTACTGAGCTTAGGCATTCAGTATAGGGCAAGCGATAATAGATTACTGATTTCCTCTTATTAGGTTGTTTCTTAAGCTTGGGTGCCCCCTTCTGAACATTTAGGATTACTGTATATCTTTTAAACCATGAATACAGTACTGTTTTCCTCTTTACTCTGATGCTGAGAAATGGGACAGTCAGTTTAGTGGGTAAAGTGTCCTCCAAGGATTCAGAAGATGTGCTTCCCAATCTCCACTCAACCTCTGCGCCCGCAGCAGCAGCGTGGCTGGGAAGCCGAACGGGGAGCCACCATTTGGCTTCCTAGCCACGCCACCACTACGATTACCTCGGATAACACTAACATATTGTTATCCGATGCAAACTATTGCATCGCTGTCCGATTTTAGTGTTATCCAATGTATTACTGTATCATGTAAGTGGGCATATTGTGATGTTTTGTGACTTGTAGTGCCCCTCTTACTGTGAAAAGAAATGTAGTGGAGACCCAGTGAGTAAATAATCAAATACACACAGTCATAGCAGAACATTGGTCTACCAAGTTTGCTCAATCCTGTGGTCCCTTAACCAATGTGAACACTTGTAGAACTGTGTGTGTCCAGAAGTATCACATTCTCTTCTTCCATTTCACAGGGCCGTTGTCTGTTTGCAAGCGGCAGTCCATTTGGGACAGTGAAGCTTAGTGATGGCCGATCCTTCAAACCAGGCCAGGGCAACAATGCTTACATCTTTCCAGGTAAAGCCTGGTGTCTTGCCAAGTAGGTTCTGTGACTGAAACTCATGTCATCATCTTAAGAATTCAGCAGGCATTTTCATTTGAGTAAAAGCTGCTTGAATTTAATTTTAAACAGATAAAATCATGGATCCCTCAGATTTGTTAGGTACTGTATAAGGAGCAAAAATACCTTGTACAATAATAGCACTGAATAATTTTTGATTCAGTGGTTTCTCATCCATGATCTTCTGTGATGAATAATACAGTGGCCAAACTTCTGTTCTTCTTTCATGTCCCGATCAAACCCTGGACTGCCAAAATGAAGCCACTTTCTTGGCTTTGCTGTTGGCCAAACTTAAGTCCTCGTTGGTGCACATTTCTGGCAGTAATCAGCAAACCAGTAAATGAGCCAGATTCTGTGTGCCTCCACATTAACACTGTGTGTTGTTGTCCGCCAGCAGCCCCCACTTGAGCGTGCTGGTCTTGCATTTAGGGACTCCAACCCTCAGCCTATTCAGGGTCTTCCAAATGACGTAGGGGGAATTGAGTTCCTCAGCCATATCCTCCTTTAATGTTTCTTGTCCAGGGAGTTCCTTCCTCCACCTTCTGATTTGTTCTTGCCATAAAGCTTTTCCTGGATCTGAGCTGGCGGACTTGAGGCACATATCCATTCAGAGGATGTCAAGGGCCATTCTCTTGTTTAGTTCTCTCAGCTGTCCACTGCTACCTCTCTATCTTATTTATTTATTTAATCATATTTATATGTCGCCCTCCTCAGAAGTGACCCAGGGCGGCTAACAGAGCTTTAAAAACAATTAAAACACAGGATAAAAATTAGAATTAAGAGATTAAAAGAGATTGAAGATTCACACAGAGAGAGGGGAGGAGTCAATTGAACTAACAGGTCGGGGTAACTGTGTGGCCCATACCCCATACCTACTCCACCAGCCAGGTCTTAGGTGGATTCTTACTGTATTCTACCCTGTATTTCAGTCTTGCTTGTTATTTTCCCAGTGCGTTTGGAAAGTGTTGTTTTAACCTGTATAGTGTTTTGAAATCAATACATCAACATGTTTTTGCAAAATACTGCATGAACTTCTGTATTTCAGGTGTTGCTCTTGCTGTGATTCTCAGCGGCGTTCGGCACATTAGTGACAAAGTCTTCCTGGAAGCTGCAAAGGTAGGTTGTGTCAGGCAGACAGAACACAATGGCTAGTAGGTGAAATAGAACATGTGTTATAGTATGTGGGGTGGGATTTCAGGTTGAGAACAGAGGTCAAAACTAGACAATACGGTTTGGTTTTTAGAGGTGGAACTCCTTAAGTAAGAAAAGACTTTTGATTGTTCTACCTCAAGTTTGCCTCTCTCCTGGAGGGACAGTAGTTTCATAGCAGGAAATATACATTTCCTTGGTACATAATATGTCTCTGAATTTAGGTTCTAGGGTAGGTAATGCTTTTTGTTTACTTAACAGGCTGGGTGGGCAGTTTTGTTGTCATGCATCGGTTGCCTTCGGCGAGGAGGGCGGTATAGAAATTTAAATAAATAAATAAATCCTCAAGATACTTCAGACTAATGTGAACTCTATACAGTACATTTGTGACTTTGAAAAAGGATCTTTTAGTAACAGCCCACTGCTCTTGCAAACTAAAGGCTGTGCCTTTTTAAGTTGATCCATCTCATGCCATGCTTTCCTATTGCTTTCTACATTTCCTAACGCTATTGTCTTATCTGGTAAACCTTATCATCTTGTGATCTGCTCAATGTAAAGCACCTCAGTTGTTGTTTTTTGTTGTTGCTCAGTTGCACAGTCGATTCCAACCCTTTGCAACCCAATGGACCATTGCCCGCCCAACACCTGTCCTCCACCATCCTCCTCAGCCCGTCCAGCTCTGTGCCCACTGCATCCACAATACCATCTAGCCATTTCATTTTTGGCCACCCCCTTCTTCTTTTGTCCTCCACCTTTCCCAGCATCAAGGCTTTCTCAAGTGAATCTTCTCTTCTCATTTGATGTCCAAAGTATTTTAGCTTCATCTTTACTATTTGATCTTCTAATGAGCAGTCAGGGTTGATTTCTTCTTCAGATTTGATCTGAATGAGGAAATATTTTATATAATATTGCTTCTAAACTGGTTTTAGTTTGATATGTAATTTTGATTTTATATTTCTATATATTCTTTTTGTTTATTATCTCTATTATTGTGAACTGCCCAGAATGGCCATCTAATTAGATGGATGGCATAGAAAAGGAAGGGAGGAAGGAACAAACAAACAAACTCATTTATTGGTCTTTCTGGTGGGTTTCTTAATTAGAATATTCATTTATACTCAGCAATTAAATTGGACTGATTTAGGAATTGCTAGCTAGATGACATGGTAATATAGCATAAGATTTGTTTAGTTATCAGCCCTTCACCATTGGCAGCTAATGACATGTATGTTTGTGTGTGAATGTTTGGTGTGATGTTTCCCACCAAAGCTTTCTACACTTTCCTTAGGTGTTACTAGAAGGAGGCAAGGAAAGATCCATAGAGAAGTAGGTATCTGAAGTCTTTTGTGACATTGAAATTAAGTTTTCAGTATTCATTCGTTCTCAACCCAGTGTGTCCTTT
The DNA here is from genome assembly GCA_030440675.1 of Furcifer pardalis. Classification (NCBI taxonomy): domain Eukaryota; kingdom Metazoa; phylum Chordata; class Lepidosauria; order Squamata; family Chamaeleonidae; genus Furcifer; species Furcifer pardalis. The sequence continues at coordinate 101,337,890 of CP126896.1, read as the reverse complement.
GAAACAAGAAGCACAGGGTACATGTTTTCTAAATAAGTATGTATACAGAACACTTCAGTGTGAATGCCCTTCCCACTGGGATATTCCCAGAAAATTAAGAATTTCAAAGTGTTGAATGTGCTAGGCTCTCTCTCTCTCTTTTGTGTCCTGATCAAAATGAAGCCACTTTTTTTCGCTTTGTCATTGGCCAAACACAAGTCCTCATTGGTGCATGTCTCTGGCAGTAGTCAGCAGACCAGCAAATGGGCCAGACTCTGTTTCTCTCCACATTCACACTGTGTGTTGTTGTCCACCAGCAGTCCCCACTTGAGTGTGTTGGTCTTGCATTTAAGGACTCCAGCCCTCAGTCTACGCAGGGTCCTCCAAGTGACATAGAGGAGATTGAGATCTTCAGCTATATCCACCTTTAATGATGTTCCTTTACCAGTAAGCTCCTTCCTCCATCTTCTAATTTGGTTTTGCTCTTGTGTACCCTCAAGAATGTGTGTTCTTGCCATAAAGCTCTTCCTGGATCTGAGCCGGTGGACTTGAGGGTGTCAAGGGTCATTCTCTTGCTTAATTCTCTCAGCATCTGCTGCTACTTCTCTCCTGATCTTAGGTGGAGCAATACCAACAAGGGAGTATATCTTCTCAACTGGTTTAGGTTTGAGGCATCCTGTCACCAGATCAGACCAAAGGAATTGAAAAATGTGCTAGCCTAGCCTTTCTTGACCTTCAGTCAACTAGGTATTTTTAACCAAAGCTTGTACCATCCCTGTCCTTTGGCAATGCTAGGAGGATCATGGGAATTGTAATCCAAAGCATATGGAGGAGGAAGGCTATGCTACACTACTAAAATCAATTCATTTAGTAAGGGAGACTTTATGTAATTAGATGTTATCATGTGCAAGCTTGAATGTTTGAAATGCCTGTTGCATCAGGGGAAATTGCACAATGCTTTGTCAACAAAAATGTTTGTTTCTGGTAAGCTTGTTGCAAATAAAAATTCATCTGTACATCTAGTTTTGATTTAGCAGTAAATACAAGCAGAATAAATTGCAAGCATACTTGGCAGGTGTTTTGTCATGTGCATGAATAATAATTAAGAGCTGTGTGCCATCAAGTCAACTCTGACATACGGCTACACATTCCAGGGTTTTCTACATAGAGAATACACAGATGTGGCTTCTTATTTCCTTCTTCTGAATGCACAAGTTGACTCTTCTCCTGGGAGTCACAGTGAGGAATTGAACTCCTTCCAGGCAGATACCTAAACCATCCAGTTATCCAGCGGAGTCACCATATGCCCGTGGTGGCGAACCTATGGCACGTGTGCCAGAAATGGCACTCGGAGCCCTCTCTGGGTATCTCTGCAGTCACCCCCAGCACAGAGTTCACCTAGACATTGTATTGCAAAGAACTGGAAAAATGATGTGTTATTAAAAATAGAAGACTGGTATAAGGAAATTTGGAATTTGGCATTAAATGATAAATTAACATGGAATTTGAATAACAGAAAAGGCATTTTTTGTTGTTCAGTTGCACAGTCGATTCCGACCCTCTGTGACACCATGGACCACTGTCCGCAAGGCACTTCTGTCCTCCACCATCCCCCTCAACTCACTCAGCTCTGTGCCCATTGTGTCCACAATACCATCTAGCCATCTCATCTTGGGCTGGCCCCTTCTTCTTTTGCCCTAGACCTTTCCCAGCATCAAGGCTTTCTCAAGTGAATCTTCTCTTCTCATTTGATGTCCAAAGTACCTTAGCTTCATCTTTATTATTTGACCTTCTAAGGAGCAGTCAGGGTTGATTTCTTCTAAGATTGACCTATTTGTTCTCCTCGCTGTCCAGGGGACTCTCAAAACTCTTCTCCAACACCACATCTCAAAGGTGTCTAGTTCATCAAAATAGATTTTGGAAAATTTGGCAGCAGTTTGTGGAATATGTAATTGTTAAAAACAAAGGTATTAAGACTTTCCTGGATCAAATTAGCTTTTGGAAGATGTAATAATTTATGTGGATCTGTTACAACCCCCCGGACAATGTATATAAACAGTGATGATTTATACTAGAAGAAGGATTTATACAAATGACAGATGTGAAAGGAGAAGATGAAAATACTATTTAACATTTGTAATAGAACCTCAATTTGAAAGGTATTTTTATTGAGTGTACAGTATTATCTTTTTCTCCTATGTACTATGTATTTTGTAGCTTTTAGATGTATTTTTGTTGAAAATTTAAATAAATTTTTTTAAAATAGAATTCACCTGCCCCCTCTGCCCAGCAGCCCAGTGGGAACACTTCCTCCCTCCCTCCCCCCAGCACAGAGTTCACCCTGCCCCTTTGCCCAGCAGCCCAATGGGAGTGTTTCCTCCCTCCCCTGTTTCTTTGTTGGCACTTTGTGATAAATAAGTGGGTTTGGGGTTGCAGTTTGAGCACTCAGTCTCTAAAAGGTTCGCCATCATATGCATGACAGTTTATCTTTTAGCAACTGCATAAATGTTTGGTACCAGATATCACATAACTGAGGAATAATAAGATCAGCTTCTACTCCACAGAGAAAATCTAAGAAGATGGTTTGTAGTCATGAAGCTTTGAGGAAACCTCCTTCCTATCCGTTCGTTCCCCCTGAAATTCACTCTTAGCGCTTCCTCACCCACATGCCCTAAAAGGGTCCTGGTAGTGCAGTGGTTAAACTGCTGTACTGCAACCAAAAGGTTGTGAGTTTGATCCTGACCAGGGATCAAGGTTGACTCAGCCTTCCATCCTTCTGAGGTCAGTAAAATAGGTACCCAGCATGTTGGGGGCAAAATGCTAATTAGCTTATGAACTGCCCAGAGAGTGCACTAAGTGCTATGGGGTGGTATATACCGTAAACGTAATTGCCTTTTTTGCTTTCTTCGCTACAGATCTGCCCTTTTAAGGCAGCTCAGTTTAAGAACCCCAGTGGAGCTAGCATGAATAGAAATGTCATCAGGGGAAGAAATGGTAGGGAAGGATTTTAAGCATCCACACTGATTATCCACCACAAACTGCTGTTGAAGACACTTTTAGATAGGAAGGTCTGGTGAAGCTAACATTGTAGGCAGCTGCAGTTTGGCCTCAATTGCTGAATTTCTATAGTTAGGGTTTATTGCTGCATAACATATTTTTCTCCATGTGTTCAAAGGCTTTGACAGAACAACTAAGCGAGGAAGAACTTGCAGAGGGGCGGCTTTATCCTACACTTTCCAACATCAGAGAAGTTTCCATTAATATTGCTGTAAAAGTAAGTGTGAGTTTCTGGGGGCCAGTTGGGAGAAGCAAGGAGAAGGTGTAATTTAGGATGAAGAAAGACAACCTGACCTTAACTTAATAACTTAATGTAGAAGGTATCGCTTTTTTCTTCTACATTTGACCTTAGTTGGACATGCTGTCACAAACAGTTCTCCCTAGCTGTTTGAACAAGAGTTTTACAGTCATGGTAGTCATTCTGAAGACAATCATGCTCAAACCTTCCCTGTGAAGTTCTTCTAAAATCTTTTGTCTTGACTAGTCTTGAAAATACAGCTCTGGATAGGCATGGGACTCATCTTGGAACAGCCTATTCCCCACCCAATGCTCTCCAGACAAGAAGGCCACTAAGAGTAAGGTACTCGGCTGGTTTAGTGGATAAAACACTAAACTTGATGACTGGAAGGTTGGCAGGTTAGCAGTTTGAGACTTGAGTACTGTAAAACGGGGTGAGCACCCATCCCCTGTCCCAAATCCTGCCAACCTAGCAGTTTGAAAGCAAGAAATTGCAAGTAGCTTAATAGGTATTGCACTGGTTGGAAAGGTAACAACATTCCGTGCACTTGTGTCTAGTCATGCCTGCCACATGTCTATGGAAATGGCTGCAGACATAGACAACGCTGACTCTTTGGCTATGAACAGAATGAGCACCGCCCCTAGAGTTGGCACAACTGGCTTTACCTAAGAGTATGGTGGCAGCAGGCTGATGGAAGATAAAACTCAGCAGAACCAGAAGTGACCAGGTTGGGGAGGCTGCGGTGGAGGAATCATTTGAGCTGTTTTCTTTCCATCTCCCCAGATCATGGAATTTTTATACGCCAACCAGATGGCATTTCATTACCCGGAGCCTAAAGACAAGAACCAGTTTGTACGATCAAAAATCTGGAGCAACGAGTATGAATCCTTTCTTCCAGATATATACGACTATCCAGCCTCTGTGACCTACCCACCAAAAGCAAGCTGATTTGACTGATGGGCACATTCCTCAGGTTGCATCTGAAATTCTGCAGGGAACCCCTTTCCAGAACAATTTTGGAAAACTATCCAGCCCAGGATATTTTAAGACTTGAAAGGTTTCTCTTTTTTTAACACTCCTCATTCTCCTGTTTAACTCAGTCCCTTCATTGTTGCTTGGACTCTTCGTAGTATGGATTTTGCCACTGATGACCTCCTTTGTGACATATGAAGCCATTGTCTGGAAACAATACGAAAACTTCCCTTGGTATTTTAAGGTCACCTTTACAACTCTCATCAGAATGGTAGTAGAACCACCTGCAGAAAATGTTGTCACACAGTTTTGTTTTCCTGTTATTTTAAATGTATATCCTTCCAGAAAAACCTAATGATAAAAGTTTTTCCTGATTGTTCCATTCCTGTTTTCATGTGGTAAATGCTGGCACACTGTCATAGGTTTCCACTTTGACAGACAATGAACTGAAAATGAGCGAATGAGAAAATCAGTAATAACAGTTTGGACTAATCTTTGACTCCCCCCCCCTTTTTTTTAAACTTGCAGAGAAATTTATGTTCATGGGGGGGAGGGGGGTCATGCAAAGGCGATCTTTTGCAGTCTGAAGTGGAACAGTCCTGGGAGAAAAGTATCCCTTGATTCTGCTGAACATGTTACCTGGCCATCTCCATCTAGTTCTATGCTTTGTTGTCTTTTCTCCCCAATTGACAGCTCTTGCAAATATCTGATGACATTGAATTTTGTGTCATGAATTGGGCTGAGCCAGATTTGCTGAGGTTATAGGCTTCTTATTCCCTGGCCAGCCTGCTGAGTTGCCTGTTCTGAGCTTCCAGTAAGCAGCTCTATCCATGCTTGTTCTGTAGGAGGAGCCCCCAACCTTACCAGCAAATATGGTTTATGTTTCCAAAAGCCATACAGCTTAGTATGCTGATGATTGCTCTTAATTGGATAGTCAACTTTAGTTATGTTATTTATCTCTTACACTTCTAAACAACACTTATAAACCAGTTCCTGAGCTTTGGATTTTTAAAGTATTTATTTAAATGAACTGCCTAGCAAAGCTTTTAGGAACCACATGTTTTGGAGGGTAATTCTTACGTATATGAGTTTACCTCTCAGGATGGTAGTTCAGTATGCATGACACAAACCAGCCAACTGATCAACTACTCCATCCAGTTAAATTCTGAATGTAATCCTGTTGAGAAGATGTGCAACAGAGCCACAGATTTGAAAACTGAAGCACCGTGCCATTTGAAAAAACTATACTTCAATGTTTTTTGTATTTATATATAACAGCAATTGTTTCTCTTTCTTTTTGTTTGTTTGTTTGTTTGTTTAGATTTATATTGCCGCCCACTCGCCGAGGCAACTCAGGGCGGCTTACAGTCAAAACAACAACAGTACAATAAAAATTATAAAATGCAACCACATGAAACAACATTTTTCTCTGAATAAAAACTCCAGACCATCAACAATACAATAAAAGCATTAGCAATTTCAACAAAATGGCAAATATAAAAGTATGTCTTATATTTAAAATTGTATTTCCCACTTTACATTGCTACACAACAGCATTTTGTGTAGAGGCTAAACCAGAGCCCAGTTTGTTTGAAAAGGGTTACACAAAACAGCCTGAAGTTGAGATGATTTGAGGGAAAGTGTGTAGGAGTTCTTGGTCTATTACAAAGATTTTCAGGTAAAAATGACAACATTGTCTAGGACAGTGATGGAGAACCTTGGCATTCCAGGTATTCTTGGACTTCAGTTCCCAGAAGCCCAAATCTCTGTGCATCCACGTGACTGGGTTTATTGCACGCATGGGTTTACTGCGAAACTTCTGGATCTAGGATTTAAAGGGTCCAGGATTGAAAGAAATCCAGGAAGATGACATATTTTGCAGATATTTTCTCCCTTCTTTTTCCCTTCCCTGTTTTGTAAATGACAAGATAGCAGGAATTATATTTGGCATTTCAGCATGTGCCAGTTTCTTTGCCTGCCAAATGGGATGAGGCATGAATTTATGATGGAAGCAATTAAACTTGTTCCCAAATGTGTCTTATGTTAGTCTGTTTAACTCATATCTTCTCATAAGCTTGTAAGCACCTGCCCAAGCTAATTGGGAAGAATGGTGTATTATTCAACCTTTCCCAACCTAGTACTCTGTAGTTCTTTAGGCAGGGGTTGATGGGAATTGTTTTGTACGTGTGAAGAAAGGCTGGTTGGGAAAAGCTGCTTCAAGGTCTTCCTCATCTAGGAATGAGGCCTTGGTGTGTCTCCCATTGACATCAATCACAAGACTTTCAACAAACAAGTACCAAAAATACGATTTTAGACAAAGGTAATAATATGTGGTACAAAAGATACTTGTGTGAAGAAAGAAAAGGGCCAGTAACATGTTCCTTTTAATATGTTCTTTAATGGGTTGCTTACCATTTTTTTCTCTTTTGTACAGAATGTTCCCTCCTCTTTGCCTTGTAAGAAGGCTTCATTCATTGCACTTTTTACATTTTCTTTTTAATGGTGTTAATTTATTCTGTAGTTTTTAATACCTGTGTTTAAATTATTGCTCATGAGGACCTTACCTTGTACATGAAGATAGATCTTTGTGAACTAAATGCTGAAAAAGAGAGATAGGAAAGGCCAAGGGCATTTCTACTTTTAAGAAGAAAAGGGAAGGACTAGAGATTGATCACAGTTTGGAATGGGCTGTGAAATGTTTACTTTCTTTGGGAAGTTTGGTTCAAGCCTTCCATGTTCCAAGATCAGCCAACAAGCTGTTCACACAACAGATGGAGCTGTGAAATCCGTTCTATGTGGCTGTCATGGCTTGGAATTGGCTCTCAAAACATAACTGTGTCATACAGGAAAAATAGATCTTTTCTTACCAGTTTTTAAAATGGGAAGCAAACAGGTGTTCTGTTCTCCTGTCAATGTCCCTGATGACTCTTGATGAGCAGTGAAGAAACCCACCTGGGTTTAGTAGAGCTTTGAAGAAATTGCTTTTTGGACTATTAACTTCCAGAAGAACACCCCCCCCCCCTTTCCACCCAAGCAGGGAAGGGGAGAAGATTTTGGTAGTTCGTGTCCAAAATTTACTTTTTTAAAGCTTTATTTTCCAATGGGACAAAAAAGGAAATAAAATCCAATGTTCTTATGCCTTGTAAAGAATCTGTGGGGGAAATTGTAGAATAAATCAGATGCCTTTTGGTCAGTTCTCCCATGGTCAAAATATGTAAGCTTATGTTTATCCTGGCCCTAGGTCCCATTCAAAATATGGTTTGTTGCAAAATAGTATCTTGTGTGATTTAAAATTAACTGTTTCTAAAAACTTGTTTCTATTTTTCCTTTGTTAATATTGTAACTGTCCTGAAAGATGTGTTACAGCCTATTTTCATAGTAAAATCCTTTCCTATTCCTGTGTTGTTTGTAAATTTTACTCTCTTGGTCAGTTGGATATGTCTTTTGGTTTACAACTCCATCCTGTCCACTCACTCATTCATAAATTATACTGTCTTGAGCTCCTAGATAAAAAGTGAGTTATATATATAACCATACAGCCAGCGACTCAATGCTGAGTGTCAGGTGGCAGTTAACTAACCTGACAACCTTGAGGACTAACGGCTTGAGTGCCAAAGTCCACAGGGAAGGGTGATATTCCCCAAGTGGATTAAATCCCACTTGAATCCATCTTGAAGGAAGGCAGTAGCTTTATCTATACTGGTCTGGGTCCAATGAGGACTTGGTGTGTCAAAAGGACTTCAGGACCAGAAATTGACTTATGGAACTGGATCACTGGTATAGGTGTCATGCTGCGATGCAGGAAGCAAATGGAAGTCCGCTGCATTATATTCTCAGGACAGTCTTCATGGAGGATCGCCAATATTTGGATACAGCAGAACAACAATACATGTAAGAAACAGGGCTCACCCTAAGCTAAGCCTGCTTTTCTCAATTTTGGCATGAAATTAAGTCAGTTCTGACTTACATAGACTCTTTTTAAAGTTTTCTAGGCAGAGGGTGCTCAGAAGTGGTTTAGCACTGTTTCTCTGACAGCTCTTTCATGCATTGCAGTTTTCCCTAGGTCAGTGATGGTGCACTTTGGCACTCCAGGTGTTCTTGGACTTCAATTCCCAGAAGCCAGTCACTGTGAATCCACACAAATGGGTTTACTGTGCATACATGCAGTAAACCCATTCCTATGGATTTACAGAGACTTGGGCTTCTGGGAATTGAAGTCCAAGAACACCTGGAGTGCCAGGGTTCACAATCACAATCCTAGGTTTACGGAAGATGCATAAATCTCTTCCTGGAAGGTACAAAGGGAACTGAATTTCCATTCTCTGGCCCTGCAGTCAAATATCTCACTTATTGACTTATCTGTGGATAATGACAAAGACTTAACAGATTTGGAGTGTACAGTGAGGTTTCCGGAAACCATAGGCAGAATCGTCGTCGACCACACTGGTGTAAGTATAGGCACATAAACTGCTATGGCAAATGGCTACCACTTGCATTTCTAGTTGTGTGACTTTGCTGCTCTACTTTATACCTTGTCTAAAAAAAGCGGCAGGTAGAGTCTAAGGACACTACCATCAGGGATTTAGTTCGTGAATTCAATGTGTTGAATTATGCTCATTAGTTCATTTCTTTTAATCTGAATGAAATAAAAGAAATAAATGAACTAATGAACATACACTAGTACGCCGGATAACGATGAGACTTGGTTCCACAAGTCTCGTCGTTATCCGGTTTTTAACGTCGTGTGATCACACAACGTTAAAAAAAAGCCCTGTTTCCCTGGAGGCTGCAGCAAGCCAGAACGTCGGGATTTGAATCCTGACGTTTTGGCTTGCTGCACTTGCTGAGAACGTCGGGGAGGCCCAGAAACAGCTTGGATCGGGTCTTCCCACCTCCCTGGACCCGGCAGGGGGGGGTCAGGGACCCCAAAATTGGTAAAAAAAAACCGTTGGGGTGTTTTTTTTTTTTTACCAATTTTGGGGTCCCTGACCCCTCTGCCAGGTCCAGGGAGGTGGGAAGACCCGATCTAAGCGGTTTCTGGGCTTCCCCGACGTCCTCAGCAAGTGCAGCAAGCCAAAACGTCAGGGTTTGAACTCTGACGTTTTGGCTTGCTCCACTGCCTGGGGACGTCGGGGAAGCCCAGAAACAGCTGTAGATCGGGTCCCCTGCCTGCTCCAGAAAGATCAGAGGACCCGATCTACAGCTGCAGGATGGCTGGGGAAGCTGACGGGGATTCCCTGTCGGCTTCCCTAGCCACCCGCCCTTGCCTGCAGCTGTGGGGTGGCTGGGGAAGCCGATGGGGGAGGGGGCCCCTCAGCTTTCCAGCCCCCCCACCCCTGCCTCCATAGCTGCAGGGTGGCTGGGAAGCTGAACGGAGAACCCTGTTCAGCTTTCCAGCCACCCTGCTGCTAAGAACGACTGTATCGGATAACGCTAAAAACGTTATCTGGTGCAAATCTTCCCCCCAAATTTGTCGTCGTTATGCGGTTTTAGCGTTCTCCGATGCAATCGTTATCCGGGGTATTACTGTAGTTCAACACATCGAATTCATGAACTAAATCCCTGACGGTAGTGTCCTTGACTCTACCTGCCACTTTTTAAAAGTTCTTGCTAGCCTCTTCGCTGCTGGTTGGGTCCTGATCCCCCCCTTTCTCTCTTACCTTCCTTCACGAAATGAACACATTGATAGCATGTTTACTTCCACATCCAATGAAAAGGTGAGATTTGGAGACTTTTTTTGAAGGAAGGTTAGAAAGTTTTTTGTTTTAAACGTTCATAGAAAATGTTTCTGAAGTCTGATCCAAATTGTATAAGTGTCACAAGAAAGGTTATTATGTCCTCTATCAATCCCACTTTGGATCACTTCAATCACTTGAGCAGTTTGGTCGCTGGGTCACCGCCAACCGACCCCCCCCCCGGGAAATGTCATTTTTATGAGTCACGTTTTTCCTTAACAGCTTTGTTGTTGATTCCTGCTTCAGCGCCATTCTTCTCCACATGTTGTATTTGAACTGTATCCGCCTCAGGAAGTTGTCGTATTCGGTTTCTAACACGTTTTTTTCCTTTTATTTTTGCTTTTTTGTGACCTCATTTGAGTGGTTTTTTGTAAAACACTTCATAGTTTTTCCCCCAAAGTCCAATTTCAAATGTAATAGTGCCACCACAAAGGTTATTCTTTCCTCTTTCAAACACTCTTTGGGTCACCTGAATCGGTTGTATGGTTTGGTTGCTGGGCGGTCAAAAACCAATCCTCCCAGCAAAGATTGCATTTTTTCAAGGCAACTTTCGGAAGCAATGATGTCATTGCTTTGTATGTTTGGCCAATGGCTCTTTACATTTCTGAAAGTCACTGAGATGAGCTTTCAAGTCGATGTAACCATTTTTTTCCATGGGTGCTTTAGTTTTCTGGTGGCAGCTCGTCGAAAGTACATGATTTTTGTTATATCGCAAAAGCTGCCAGACCACCCAACCGAAACGTAAGAATTCACATCAAAAAGTAACTTTCCCTTTGCAAGTGTAGAGATTTACCAGTAAGTAATAACTCTGTCAAGAGGATAACAGAGGCAAGGTAGCTAGTTGAGAGAAAGCTAGAAGGAAGACTGCAGGAACACTACAGCCTTTGGATGGGGAGAGACCTTGTGGCATCTGCAGTGTACATCCCTGGGTGTAGTAATTGCTCAAGAGAACATAAAGATCAAACTGAATTAAGCTGCAAAGAGTTGCTTTCAGAGTGCAGTTTTAACAGTGTTGGGGGACTTCATTTCCCAGAAGCCCAAGTCAGTACATTGGCTGATTAGTGTTTTGGAAAACTGACTTGGGCTTCTGGGAATTGAAGTCCAAAAAACCAAAGGTTGGGAAACATTGCTTTAAAGACGGGATTCTCAACCTGTGGCCTGCAGGCTGGATGCAGCCCACGGCACCATTTCATGTGGGGCCACACCTGGAAGTGCCATGTGGTGGAGGAAGGGCAAAACGGCAGTCTGGCCCCTGCCTGAGCTATCTGAGGGAGCGTGCGTGCCCCGGCTCCGGCTTGAAAAAGTGGAGAACTCCTGTCTTGAACTAGGAAAGCCGCACCTGTTGATTTTCCGCCTGTCGTGCAGAAATTAAAGGCACAGGAACACGGCCAAAAGACGGGCATTGGCAATCCTCCCCGTTTGCACGGACTTCCTCTTCAGATCCTTGAAGAAACACAAACACCAGACCCGCACGTGGTCCTTTCTCCTCCTCCTCTTCCTCCATCCCGGCAGCTCTGGCTGTTCTGCGTATTTCCTGTGCACGTGGGAACGACCGTACCCGTGTCACGGGGGGGGCAGCCTGTGAGCTTGCGAAGTGGGGGGCTTCCTCTGCTTGGAAAAATTAATTGCGGACCTGGAAAATTAAGCCCAGCTGGTTTCCAAGAAAGAGGGAAGATCGAGGAGTCCTCCTCAAACCCATAGCTTTGGAAAAGAATATTTCTTAGCCTTTGGGTAGTCGAGAGGTGATGTGACGCCGAGAGATCCAGGTGGGTTGAAAAATACACGCGTCCCTAAAGTGCATCTGCGCCCTGGACTACAACTCCCATCATCCCGAGCAGCACGATGGGATATTGGGCAGGAAATTAAACAAACGTTATAGCACCTTGCTTTAAGGCTATACTGTACTGTATTTTGATGATGTGTCTACTTCTTCAGACCTAAGAGTGAGACTTCAGGGCAGTAATAGTAATTTATATATGGCCCCATCATGGCCAGGTGAAGGTACAGAAATACACCATGGTGGGTTAGTATATTAAACGATATTGCTACTCTCTGCGGCTTTTTATCCTGGTAAATTACCAAAGATCCAGGATTGATATTCAGATTTATTTCCGCTTATTAAACATTTATTAGCTGCCTTGAGTTGCGTAGTCGAATGGGCAGCCTACAAGTCCAATAAATCAAATCATTTGTCACTTCACGAAACAAAGCTTCACAGAAATATGTGAATAAACAGATATTTGGTTATTACCAAGTATAAAAAGCTACACTGATTTGCAATTGTACACAATGTATAAGAGAGACAGTTGCAAATCAGTGTGGTAATGACTAATGTGGTAATTTTTTGATTGAAATTCCGATTTATTTCTGTGAAGTTTGGGGCTGTGATGCAGTTAATGATCAGTAGACAAATGCAGAGTAATCATTGTGACATTACACATTTGGCTACACAGTTTCACTTATATTTTGGAGTAAAATCCCAATATGATTCTGACCAATATACTACAAGATTGCAGTCTGGTTGGCAAATGTTGATGTTTGGCACTTTTATACAATACTGTGCAAATGCCTTCGGCTACCACCAGTGCGTTTGGGGAGAAATGCAATGACTGATTGGGAGAGCATCGCTCAGCCCCCGAGCCACCCAGACACACCAACATTAGAGAGAGTCTTCTGCGGATTCTCCTCTCAACCCCCTCCAAGTTTAGTGATGTTTAGAGTTAGGGTGTCTGAGTTATCCCCTTTCCATCACTAATTGTTTTCCCCAAAACCAACTAATAGTGGCCTAAGACTTTTTGCACAGTACAGTACTGTGTCATAAAAGTCTGGCATTGATGCAAAAATGAACCCAGTTTGCCCAGTCTGCTGTTCCCTTTTAGGTAACTGGGCTGCGTCTGAGGAAGATGGCACTAGATGTTACTTTTCTGGGAACCGGGGCAGCATATCCATCACCGACCAGAGGGGCCTCAGCTACAGTAGTACGTTTCGAAGGTGAATGCTGGCTCTTTGATTGTGGTGAAGGGACACAGACCCAGTTCATGAAAAGTCACCTGAAAGCAGGTCAGTTGTGGATGTGCTTTGTCCCCTCTGGGCAGCCAGTATTATTGACCCCTTACAGCAAATCTTTGTCTATACTGTATTTTTAAAAAAATCATTGACATATTTTCTCTTTAAAGAGGTTTTTTAAAAAGAAATCCTTCCAATTGCCAAACAATAGATTTAATTAACTTGATACTTTGCCATCACCAGTGCATGTTGTCTTTGGAGTATTATTGTTGTTTATTGTTTTTGCCCATAATTTGTTATGATTGGTTTATTGTTGTTGGCTTGTGTATTAGATTATGTTTAATTTTATATTCTAACTTGTAAAAAAATCTTTTAATTTGTTGAAAGCCTCCCAGAGTAGGAGAGTGTCCCAGATGGGTAGAATATAAATGTAATAAATAAATAAAATAAACAATGCTGAAAGGGTGCCATGTGATGGCTTCTGAGCATTTTTGTAATTTAGTTTTTTTAAATGTTTTTATTAATTTTTAAAACAAACATACAAAAAAAACCCCAAACTAACAATACAGTATAATACAATACAATATAAAATACGACAATAACAAAAAAATTAAAATAAAATAAAAAATTAAAATAAGATACAGAAATATTATTATAATTCCCCATTACATTTTCTAACACATGTCCTCAAAGCAATGTAGTTTTTTTAAGGGAAGGCTGAGCAACTTGAAGGGATAGCGGTGGCTTAGTGGTTAAGACGCTGAACTTGACGACAGCAGGTCAGTAGTTCGAGAATGAGCTCCCATCTCTGTCCTAGCTTCTGCCAGCCTAGCAGTTTGAAAGCAAGAAATTGCAAGTAAATAAATAGGTACCACTTTGGTGGGAAGGTAAACAGCATTCGGTGCACTCTGGTGTCTAGACATGACTGAGACAGGTCCACAGAAATATCTGAAGATGCAGACAGCACTGGCTCTTTGGATATAAACAGGTGAGCACCAAACCCTAGAGTTGGATACAACTGGGTTTTGAGCAAGGGTGACCTAGAGCAACTTGAGGGTTCCCAAGAGTGTTCAGTCATATATATCTTAGGGAACTGTGGATTGCACTATGTTGAGGCTTTCCATATGAGCCAGAATCCTCGTTTCTTTCTGTTCTAGTTCACCTGCAGAAGTTGAACAGACACAGGAATCTCTCCTTCCCCCACCTTTTGCTTTCCACACCAGCAAAATAATGAGGGAAGGAAACTGAGCTAGCATACGCTTCCCTTTGCATCCTCACAAGACATTAAAATGACTAAATAAGGCTACGACAGGAGGTGAACTCCTATGAAGTTAGTTTGATAAAAAATAGACGCTGCTCTAATTTTTTTTAAAAGAGAGGTCAGTTCACAAAATCTTTACACCCTGCCTGTCATCATTTCTGTAGCAATTTTGGAGGAAGGGATGCAGCACATAAACGACTCGTCAAAGTAGTGATCAAAGCTGGACTGATAGAATAGTGACCTCCCTCTCCCTTTAGCAAGAGGTGTTTGTGTATTGTTACTTACCTTGTAGTTAATTTTTCTTTGTTACAAATGTACATTTTTCTTTGGATTGTCCTTACTAAGCTCATTGGAACCATTGTTTCTTATGTATGTCATCAGGAAGAATTACCAAGATCTTTATCACTCACCTTCATGGAGACCATTTCTTTGGCCTCCCTGGGCTTTTGTGTACCGTCAGCCTCCAAAGCAGTCCTGAAGCACAGAAGCTTCCAGTTGAGATTTATGGGCCGGTCGGGCTGAGGAGTTTCCTGTGGAGGACAATGGAGCTTTCCCATTCACAACTGACCTTCCCTTATGTTGTCTGTGAACTGGTGCCCACACCAGACCAGTGTCCTGGAGAAGAATGGAAGGAGCCCCCCTTTGTGGATGGAGACAGGGCTTTGTTGAAAGATATGCAAGGGAAAACTATTTACCTGGATCCAGCGGAAGACTCATACACCTTGGTAGATAATGGACAGTTTGTGGTGAAGGCATTCAGGTTGTTTCATCGCATACCTTCATTTGGGTTTGTTGTGGAAGAGAAGCCACGGCCTGGCAGACTCAATGTCCAGAAGCTGAAGGAACTAGGTCAGTGAGGGTGAACCTTTTAGAGACTGAGTGCCCAAACTCAACAGGTTGCCCTCTGTGCTGCAGAGGGGCAGAGTGAACTCTGTGCTGGGGGCAGGGAGGAAACGATTCCATTGGGTTGCTGGTCAGAGTAGCGGGGTGAACTCTATGCTGGGGGAGGGAGGAAGCGTTCTCATTGGGCTGCTGGGCAGAGGGGCAGGGACACTCTGTGCTGGGGCACGGAGTGCATGTCCACAGAGAGGGCTCTGAGTGCCCCCTCTGGCATGTGTGCCATTGGTTTGCCACCACTCAACTAGGTAACAATGGTGTTCCCTGTCTGGTTTGGAAATTCCTTCTGCAGTTGATCTGAAGGTGGTTGAAGGTCAGCAAAACCTTGCAGTGTGACTTGAACCTGTTCAGAGTTTCCAGCAGTCCATGCCCTTTTCCAAAATACTCTGTTCTGTCTTCCCTCCCTGCTCATATTCTGTTATTCCCCCTCCAAAATGCACACACAGTTAATGAGCCTTCAGCAGTGACTGAGCATGCTCTGCTGAGCTTAGTAGTTGCCGATAAAGACCAAATCTTCAGCTGACGTGGGTGCCAAGGTTTACTCCTCAGGATCAGCCATGAGCCACATCCTTAGGGAAAACTGGTCTCCTTGTTTTCTTTTAGGAGAAAATAATAAAAAACAAATGTCTGATTTTAATTCTGTCCCTTATGCACATTTTTGGCAAAGCAAGACAGCACCCCCTGCTTTGAAGGAAAAAGTTGCATTCCCCTTTGTGGGAATGAATTTGCAATAAATAAGGAAGTAAAAAATTTCCAGTTCATTAAAACTAAAATTTGCTTCCGGTAGCTTATAGATGGAGGTAATGGAGAACTGTGGGGTTTGGATGGTGAGAATTTCAGTGTTGTTTGTGTCCGTCGATGGAGCTGATAGTATACTGAGGCCAAGTCTTAAGAAAAATTGCACTCCCATACTGGTCATGGAGTCTCTCAATCACTAGTTCTGTTTCAGCCACTTTGGGTCTGTATCTTGCTGTCCCCCGAAGTGTTTTCTGGAGCAGAAGTATGTCACATTTATATTTCCTGCACATGTCTGTAAGGAGGACACTCTTATTACTTGAAAGTATCTCAGTATTTATTGAGATCAACATTATAGTTGGACTTGACAAAGACCTTTCTTGTGGATTCATTCTTTAATTCCTTTGGTCTGATCCAGTGTTAGAAAGATTAGCTGACAAGGTTGCCCCAATTTATGATTCTCTGTCTTTATCACATCTCCAGCCCCCCACAGTAGGCTTAGCATCTGTTGATGGAAATAATGTTTCTTCAGGGACCAAAAGAACAGCTGGTATTATATGTGCCTATGTGTATGGGTTGCATCTCCTGAACTGTTGCTACTGGATTCTTTAGAATGAATCAACACCTCTATATTCTCTCTATATGCAATTACTGGTAGATGAGCAAAACAAGAGTGGAGGGTGAGTGGAGGGGCCCTGGTACTTATTCAAGGCAGTCAATGAGCTAAATTTGGACATCCCACCAAGAAGAATCCTTGCAAATCCTAAATGTGGTTCTTTCATCTTATTTCCCCACCCCCACCCCACTTTCTAAAAATGTTTTGCATTTCTTGAGATTCCCACTAACCTGTTGATAGGGTATATGGAAAGAACCATTTACCGTCTGTGTAAAAATCAACTTTGAGCACGGGCTTGACGAATAAATCCATGCCGTCAAGTTGATTCCAACAAATGGCAACTGTTTCCAGGGTTTTCTAGGTATAGAGAAGTGGTTTCCTTAGGTCAGGAGTTCTCAACCTTTTAAAGCCAGGGGTTGGGTCACACTCCCTCAAACAGCTTTGGGGGCCGGACAGTCATTTTGCCCTTCCTCCACTACATGGCACTTCCTGGTGTGGTGAAGGCAGTGGAAGACCACATGAAATGGTGCCATGGACTGCATCTGCTTCATGGGCCACAGGTTGAGAATACCTGCTCTAGGTCTTACATTATTCAGTATCCTTGATCACAGCTGATCTTATGTTGCTTGTGTGTGTAGTATTATAGATTCACCAGGGGCCTAAACCAGAAGGTTCACTTAATTGTCAGATCAAAACACATTAGTAATATTTGCTGCACTCTGTTGCTATTACTAGCAATAGCAATTACACTTATATACCGCCCCATAGCACTTATAACACTATTTGGATAGTTCATAAGGTAATTAGCACTTTGCCCCCAACATGTTGGGTTCTTTGTTTTATCGACCTTGGAAGGCTGAGTCAACCTCGAACTCTGTCAGGGTTGAACTCACAATACAGTAAAACATCAGATAACGTTTACCTCTGATAACGCTAAAATCGCATAACGTTAAGTAATCTGGGGAGGAGAATTGGATCGAATAACGTTAAGGTCCTATGGGATGGATCGGATAACAACCGCTAAAGCCTGTGCGGTTACAATGTACAGTATCTCTATGGAGCTTTAACGTTATCCGATCCATCCCATAGGATTTTAACATGGATCGGATAACACTAAAAATCGGATAACACCAAGACTTGTGGAACCAAGTTTTAGCGTTATCCGGTGTTTTACTGTATCAGCAAATTTGGCAGTTTAACCACTGCACCACCAGGGCCCTTACTAGTATTTGTTCCATTGAAGAGAGCATTTATGGCATTCTTCAGTCTGTTTTCCCCAAATAATAGCCCTGCAAAGTTGGTCAAGCTGAGGAAGAGTGATTAGCAAAGGTCACCCAGTGAGTTTTGTAATTTGGGGGGACTTAACTCTGGACCTCAAAAATCCTAAACCCATGATGGTGAACCAGCTGTTCTTGGACTTCAATTTCCAGAAGCCCAAGTTTGTGCAGTAAACCCATTCATGTGGATTCACAGGGACTTGGGCTTATGGAAACTGAAGTCCAAGAACAGCTAGAGTGCCAAGGTTCGCCATCACTGTCCTAAGCCAACACGTTTAGTTTAGAGAAGCAAAGATTTGTATTTTGGGGCTACAACTTGTTCTTGCAGCTGTAGTACCAAAAATAAATAAATTTACACACCCTGCAGTTGCTTAAGTTCTAGATATTTTACCTAAAGTCTCTCTGTTGTCCTTTGCAACAACCCTGGGGGTAAGTACAATGGCACTAAATTGCTGGTGGAAGTCCTGCTTCATATCCTTGGCTCTAAGCTGTTGTATGAATTGAAGTGAAAGTTTCCCCAGGGCCTCTCAGGAGTGTTCACATCACAAGCAGAGCTAACCAATAACTTTCCAAGCATAAGAAAGTGTCTGTTTCTCTCTGTAAAAGAGGGAGTGTACTCTAACATGTCAGAGACTAATTAACTTAGTGCAGTGTGTGCTCTCAAAATTATAGGCTTGTTTTATTGCCCTGAAGTAGACGACCTTCTATAAAAGAACATGCTGAGTTAAACCAACTAGTCTTAAAGATGCCTACACACTTCCTGTCCTTTCACTGTTGCGGATCAACAAACTTCTTTCTGTCTGGCTTACATCTGGAACTGTCATTCCTGTGTTGGAAATAGCTACCTATTCATTTTCTGTCTATTGTGGAGCTGTTCAATGAGAGGAGAGCCGGAAGAGGAAGAAAGTTGATAACCCTCACCATCTTTTCCCCTTTATTTCCCCTGTGACCCCCAAAGGTTGGAGATGAGAGTGAAGAGTTTCTGCCCCACTCATACCTAGATGAAACACACCTAATCTTCCTTTCTGGGGCAATAAGTTAGACCTGAAAATATTTGTGTTCCCCCTGGCTATGACCCTAGGCAAGTTACAAGAAATATAATGAGCTGCTTTATTATCTCTGAGGTATTGGAACAAGGATGCAGCTAAGTGATATTTTCAAAGTAGCACATTCGGTAGAAACTGGAAGATTAAATTTGTGCAAGGTGTAACATTTTCTAATAACCACTAATAAGATTTTTGTTTAGCATTTTTAGCAATTTTTTAAGCTTATGCCATTTTCTTAAGAGATTCCTATGATTTTACCAGAATAATAATTTGAAAGTAAACAAGGAGGCTGAGTCACTTGGAAGTTAATGTTGTTCTTCCGTTTCAATTTCCAGGGGTTCAGCCTGGTCCGCTGTATGGTAGATTGAAAGGAGGTCTTGCAGTTGTCCTAGAAAATGGAACCACTATTTTTCCTTCAGATGTCTTAGAAGAACCTCTCCCAGGAAGAAAAATTTGCATTTTAGGAGACTGTTCTGGTATTGTTGGAGAGGGCGCAGTGTCTCTTTGTTATGAAGCTGATCTTTTGGTTCACGAGGCCACCCTAGATGACAGCAAGATGGACAAAGCCCAAGAACGTGGCCACAGCACTCCAGAAATGGCAGCCAAGTTTGCAGAACAATGCAAAGTTAAGAGGTTGGTTCTTTCTCATTTCAGTCAGATGTATAAACCAGCTGGTCAGACTGGTGAAGGGGAGGTGGACATCACAGAACTGAAGCACCAAGCCGAGGCGGTATTGAATGGGCAAGAGGTAGTATTGGCAGAAGATTTTATGACCATAGGTATTCCAATGAAAAAACCAAGATAGTACGACCTGGCTATATAAAGAAGAAAAAGCCACAACACAATAGTTTAATGTTAGACAGACCATAAGAGCATAACTTTAAATGTTTGTTTCCTAAGGTGCTTAGTTAAGCCTTGATTTGAAGGAACCAATTGAGGAACCACAGGACTCTTACGTTAGCATTCATTTTTGCATTGTACATCTTTGGATTTCCTAATAATGTCAGAATGGCTGACAAATCCCCATGGAGTTTGGAAAAATAGATTAGTTCTGCATAGGAATCAACCTCAAATCTTACTGAGTTGCAATTAATCAATTAACTTGTAATTTAACATTTGTTTGAATGAAGGCTACAGTATTTTACAATAAGCTACTTAAGAGGAAACCCCATTGAGATACACGTGGTTTTTATATGAATGTTTAAACTGGGCTGTTTAATCTTCCATTGAGGGATTTAGCCTGTTACTTCTAGGACCATATTACTACGCTAGGGTTATGTATGAGTTTTAAACAAAATCATCCACACCACAGTTAAATTCCAACTATTGACAATTTCTAGCTCCATGCAGGATGTAATGGCTTTATGTAAAAATGCAAATAAAGGATTTCAGTTTATGCCAAGCCATTTGCAGGCTTCTTGTTCTTCCCTGTGACATTAATATATTGTTTACAAGTTGATTAGGAATAAAAGAATAGTTGAAGAGAACATATTTGTCAAATTTGACTCACTTTTAAGGCAGCTACAGAAAAGGTTTGTAATTGGGTTGTCTCTGTTGTGTAAGGGCACTGCAGTGGCTCAAGTCACTAAGACGCTGACTGGGAGGCGGAAGGTCAGCAGTTCGATTCCCGAGTACTGCAGGACGGAATGAGCTCCCATCTCTGTCCCAGCTCCTGCCAACCTAGCAGTTCGAAAGCAAGAAATTGCAAGTAGATAAATAGGGACCACTTCGGTGGGAAGGTAACAGCATTCCATGCGCTCCGGTGTCTAGTCATGCTTGCCACATAACCATGGAAATGTCTGCAGAAGCAGACAGCGCTGGCTCTTCAGCTTAGAAACAGAGATGAGCACTGACCCCTAGAGTCGGATACGACTGGCTTTCGAGCAAGGGAAACCTTTACCTTTACTGTTGTGTAAAATACCAAGGCAGATGGTTGGCATAATATTTCCAGGGATGGATAGGCAACAATAATCCAAGAGAGTCATCTCAAGATCTTTTGCGCTGTCCCAAAAGTTACTGACATTCAAGCACAGTAAATGTTGGGTTGTATGTAAATGTCAAATGCAATCCAGCATCACAAACAATTCTTGTGTATTCGTTATTTATTTTATTTTCTCTGTAGCATTCTTTTGTCCCAGATCCTGTGACCCAAGTTTACAACATGACTATAAAAAGCAAGTACAAACAAAAATACAATAATTCACAATCATCATCATTGCCATCTCTCTTTAGCAGTGGGTCTATCCCAGTGGGACTTTTGCATATAGTACATGGATGACTTAAAACTATGCAAAAAAAATCTCACTAGTTGAATTACTGCAAAACAAAGTGCAGATATGTAGCAAAGATATTCAGATGAAATTTGGACCTGAAAAATGTGCATTTCTCTCTTATACAACATGGCAAGATCGAAAAACTTAATGGAATAGAGCTAAAAGACAATGACACTTATACTTTGGAATACTAAAATCAGATAACTTCCAGCATACAACAGTTACAGATCTGTCATAAAGGGAATGCATCAAAAGGCTGCAGATGTTTTTTCAAAGCAAAATTAAATGGTGGAAATACAATCAAAAGACATAAACAAATTCGCAGTTCCAATGATTAGATACCCCACTGGAATTATAGATTGGACCCAAAGCAAATTAGAAAAATTGGATCAAAATGTGGAAGTTAATAAACGTGCATCGCACTCTACACAAAAATGTGGAAAGATTATAGTTAATGTGAAAAATTGGAGGCCATGGATTACTAGAAATACAACAGGCAGTAGGTAGAAGAAGAAAAAGGCCTAAATGTTTATTATATTAATAGAAGCAGAGATAATTTACTTAAGGCAATAAAAATGAAAAACATTTTTAAAACAACAAACAAAAGCTGAAACTATTCACACATCTGTGAGTCCCCTTGCTTGATTTAGGTCTTGCATGAATACAAGAGATGAAATTTATTTATTCAAATGTTGACTTAATTCACTCCTGTCTATTTGGAGACTTACTGGTTGTGATGACCAACAATACAGCATGACTCAGAAGCCAAATGATTTTTGGATTGTACAGAGTTTGTTCTGAAGTTTGCTTAGTAGCAATGATATTCACATGGCAATAGGCAGACGGAGATACAGCAAATGAATTTCACGCTAGTGGCAGCAGTGGAATCTGTGTTGTGTGACGAAAACGGCTTTGTAGAATCAAGAAGAACAAAGAATGGAAAAATCTGGTTTTATCCCCTGTTGTCTGTAAGACATCATGAAACAGGAGCTCTCTTGCTTTTGCTTTTCCTATCGTATCCAAGTGTATCCTGAGATTAAAAATATTTCTCTCTTTCCCCAGGTCTCATCCTTCTCAGATGTTCTTGATCTAAATTTAAACTTGGCAAGCCCTGTAGGGTTTGAAGGCTGAATCTTTCTCATGTTCAGATAAACAAGGTGTGGTTTGGACTGAATATTTCTGCTCCATGTGCATTCTCCCTTTTAAATAGCATGGACTGACTCAGCTTGCCTAGTTTCCTCGTGTTTGGTTAGTGACCTGAGCTAAGTAAAATTTCCTGTAACTAATCATTCATGAGCTCAACACTTTCTTCTTACAAACTGTCTCCTGACTGAAGGCAGGCTGAATGAGGAGGTAATTCTCTGCTTGGTGGGTCTAGAGCAGGGGTTCCCAAACTACAGCCGGTGGCACCTAGTAATCTGGCCTGTGTCGCCTATGGTGCTCCCAGAAGTGGAAGTAAAATGCACCCATGCATGCGCAAAACACTGCAGTAAATGCACCTGTGGCTGTAATAAATGTGATTACGACAGCCATGGGTGCATTTACGGCAGTGTTTTGCACATGTCGATTTTACTTCCGCTTCTCGTGGGAGGAAACACGTGACCGGCCTGCTCAACCATGTGACCAGCCTGTGGCCTGAAAAGTTTGGCCACCCCAGTCTTAAAATTTTGGACTGTAAAATTGTAGATCCTGACAATCAGAATACCAAGATGGTATGACTAAATTATCTTGCTTTCTTGGACCAGAAGGGCCATGGTGGCATAGTGGTCAAGATGCTGAGCTTGATGGTCAGTAAGTCAGCAGTTCAAGACATGAGCTCTAGCTGACAGAGTGAGCTCCTGTTGTCTGTCCCAGCTCTTACCAAGCTAGCAGTTCGAAAGCAAGAAATTTGCAAATATATAAATGGAACTGCTTGCTAGTTTAGAATAAATACGAGAGAGAAATATAAAGTATTGAAAAGATGAAGGAGCTGAAGATAGGGATGAATTATAATAAAAATACAATAGTAGCAGAGGTAAAGGGAAATATGAAAAAGGGTTTGCTTAAGGGTATGTTTGGAAATATGAAAATGAAGTTTAGGATATTACAGATGGAAGGAAATATTAAGTCAATGTAACACCTGAATTGTTAGGAAGAGTTAGCTGTTCCCAGTGTCTTACAAGTTGTAGGATATTTATAAAAATGTTATTGAAATATAAAGAATTTTTGTTAAAGAAAGCTAAAGGGGAATAAGGGTTGAAAATATAGAATAGAAATAAAAAGAATAGGGGTAGACAGCCATAAGCAGAAGGAAGGAAGAACAAGGAATAACTGTATAGCTTTGAGCAAGTTATTTATTTGATACTTTCAAATATTGATATGAATTCGCCTAGTCCCGGTCTCCCCCCCCCCTCTTCGACACTCGGAGGCGGTTCTTCAATGGAAGGATGGGGGGGGGAGAAGATGATAGAATGGTGAAAGGTTTAGGGTGGGTGGTAGGGATTTATGTTGCGTTAATATGGAAAGATGGGAGGTGAAGGGTTGGATGAGGGTGAATTTAGTTATCTGTTGTATGTCTTTTTGATATGTGTATGTGGTATTTTTTTGGTAATTTTTTGTTTGTGAAATTAAAAATAAATAAAAATAAATAAATAAATGGAACTGCTTGGGTGGAAAAGGTAAGAGTGTCCTGTGCACTCCAGTGTCTAGTCATGCCTATTACACAACCACAGAAATGTCTGCACTCAGTTCTCAAACTGCTGACCTTCCAGTCAGCAAGTTCAGCATCATAACCACTAAGCCACTGCAGTACCTTCAATACATTTTACACAAGCATATATCCATTGTAGGGCTGTAGTTACTAAATGCAGTTAGTCTTCATGGTGCCAAAAGATACTTTTATTTGTGTCACAACAGACTAAGAGAGCTACCTGTCCAGAAATTTCTTCAGTGTTGTGATTGCACTGGATCACAGTAAAAATAAATTAATTTATAGGTTGGATTTAAAATTTAATTCCAATGGCGGGAGTATTTCACATACAAAAAATCTCATCGAATTCTATAGTGCAAATCAGCATCTTCCTACGTCTGATGAGGTGGACTGCAATTCATGGGAAATGACAGTAGAAGAAATTTGATAGTTTTAACAGCTGCTGAAATAGTGCTGTTTAGTGTTTGTACATGGCAGAGTTTAGTAAATTAGGTGCGATCAACTCAGAACCGACTTACGGCAACCCTAAAAGGGCTTTCTACGGAGATATTTAAAGAGTATATCAGAGTAAACAAAACAAGGCAAAAAACATTGTGATACCTTAATGTTAGCTTTTGTGGATAAAATCTACTTCATCAGACAAAAGTGAAACTTAATGGCATCAATTTTTACACACAATGATTGGGTAACATAACAGATAAGTATACAAATCAATGTGGCTTCTTAGGGTCGCCCTTGCTTGAAATCCAATTGTATCTGACTCTAGGGTTCAGTGCTCATCTGTTTTACCGCCAAGGAGCCAGCACTGTCTGCATCTGCAGACATTTCCATGGTCATATGGCAGCCATGGCTAGACCCTGGAGTGCACATAACACTATTTACCTTCCCATCGAAATGGTACCTATTTATCTACTCTCAATTTCTTGCTTTTGAACTACTAGGTTGGCAGGAGCTGGGACAGAAACGGGAGCTCATTCTGTCATGTAGTACTTGGGTCTCAAACTGCTGCTGACTTTCCAGTTGTCAAATTCAGCGTCTTAATCACCTGAGCCAGCAGTTGTAAAAAGCCACATAAGGTAACATGTTCTGTGCACTCCGGCGTCTCTTCATGCTTGCCACATGATGACCACAAAAACAATTGTGGCATTTTACAACTGGAAATAACACATGATCCCTGAATGGTACTCAGGTTTGCTGTGAGGTTTTGCCCTGTTGAGTTGCAAATGGTTAGTAGATGGATGCAAAACAAACATTGTGGCATTACATATTTACTAATGAGTTTACCCTTCAGACCTAGCATCTCCCAGTCGCTACGGTGAGTGGGCGGCAATAGAAATTTGAACTAATAAATAAATAAATAATAAATAATCTATTAACAACGTTGTGTGAAAGTAGACAATGGTGTGAGAGATCCAGGAAGAGCACCCAATGCTTTCTTTGTTTAAGGACCGGCTTTACCACTTCCACAAGCCCCAATGAGCTTCCATAGCCGAGTGGGGATTCGAACCCTTGACTAATGAGTTCACCATCCTGGGGAGTCGAATCCTGGTTATTATTATAAGGTAAAGGTAAAGGTTTCCCTTGCTCGAAAGCCAGTCGTATCCGACTCTAGGGGTCAGTGCTCATCTCTGTTTCTAAGCCGAAGAGCCAGCGCTGTCTGCTTCTGCAGACGTTTCCATGGTCATGTGGCAGGCATGACTAGACACCGGAGCGCACGGAACGCTGTTACCTTCCCACCTAAGTGGTCCCTATTTATCTACTTGCAATTTCTTGCTTTCGAACTGCTAGGTTGGCAGGAGCTGGGACAGAGACGGGAGCTCATTCCGTCCTGCAGTACTCGGGAATCGAACTGCTGACCTTCCGCCTCCCAGTCAGCATCTTAGTGACTTGAGCCACTGTTATTATACCCCCAAACAAATACCCCCTTCCTTCTCAAGCTCTCTTCCCTCACCGACAACCTGAAACGCAAAATTTAAGCAGAAGTTCCGCTCATCATCAGGCGCGCCCTCCCGCACCCTTTTTTTTCCTCTCCTTTTAAACAGAAATCGATATAGAGAGAGTCTGGCGCGAGACCAACCGCCGTCGCGCTCCGCTCCGCACTGAGCATGCGCACTCACGGTTGAGACGGAAGAGAGAGTGGGAATTGCGAGGAGGGAAGAAGAGAGAGAGAGAGAGAGAACCCGGATGTGGCGCATGCGCTGTGGCCTCTGCCTAGACGTGTCTGCGGCGGCGGCAGTGCAGCGGCAACAACAACACATCGGCCGATGGTTGGGTCGTTTTTTTCTCTCTCTCTCTCTCCCCTCCCCCCCCCCACTCCTCCTCTTCCTCGTCTCGCGCCCGAGGAGGCCTTCCTTCCCCCCCGTTAGGCGCCGGCGCGCGCTGTGAGGACCCCCCCCTTCCCAAGCGGCCCCCTTTCGCTCCTCACTCCGGGGCTCCTGAGGGGAGGCGGAACCGAGAGAGAGAGAGAGAGAGAAGGCGCCGGCCAAGGAAGGGGTGGCGGTGGTGGTGGTGGAGGAGGAGCCGCTCACCCTCTTCTTCGCTCAGGCCCCTCAGAGAGGCCAGGCCCCGCAGCCCCTCACGGGGTCCCGACTGAGGCCCAGGTAATTTTCCCTTCAGCTTTCCCCCCCCCTCTCGTTTCCCTCCGTGGCCCCCTCCTCCATTTTGTCTCCTCCACTCTAAGCCCCCCGTCTTGACTCTGGAGACTAGTGGGAGCAACCGCCGTTAAAAAGAGCAACCGTCGGAAACTTCAGCGCGCGAGGCTTGGATGTGTGGCCATACATTTTATTTATTTATTTGTTACATTTTATATCACTGCGGTGGCTCAAGTGGTTAAGACGCTGAACTTGAACACTGGAAGGTCGGGAGTTAAGAGACCCGAGTGCTGCACGACGGATTAAGCTCTTGTCCCAGCTCCCTGTCAACCTAGCTCAGTGGTGCCCAAACTAAGGCCCCGGGGCCGAGTGCGGCCCCCGATGCCAATTCATCCGGCCCGCGAAGCCCTCGTTGCTCCTGGAAGCGGAAGTAAAACGCGCCCGTACGGGCGCGTTTTACTTCCGCTTCCAGGAGCAACGAGGGCTTCGCGGGCCGGATGAATTGGCATCGGGGGCCGCACCCGGCCCCCGGGCCTTAGTGATGGGCTCCCTCAACCACATGATCGGCCCGCGACCCAAAACGTTTGGGCACCCCTGACCTAGCTGTTCGAAAGCAAATACAGTAATACCTCAGATAACATTAGTATCGAATAACACTAAGATCGCATAACATTAAGCAATCTGGGGGGGAAGAATGGCATCGGATAACATTAAGATCCTATGGGATGCATCGGATAACAACCGCTAAAGCCTGTGTGGTTACAATGTATCTCTATGGATCCCATAGGATTTTAACATGCATCGGATAACACTAAAAATCGTATAACACCAAGACTTGTGGAACCAGGTTTTAGTGTTATCTGAGGTTTTACTTGTAGATAAATAGGGACCACTTCGGTGGGAAGGTAAACAATATAAATTTGAACTAATAAATAAAACGCCGTTCCGTCCACTCCGGTGTCTAGGCGTGCCTGCCCCACGACCACGGAAAGGTCTGCAGACGCAGACAGCGCTGGCTCTTTGGCTATAAACAGATGAGCATTGAACCCTACAGTCGGATACAACTGGCTTTTGAGCAAAGGGTGACCGACCTACATTTATGTCCCTCCCATCTGGGATATTTTCCCACCCTGAGCGAGTTACAAGATGCAATTCAAGGTGCTGGTTATTACCTTTAAAGCCCTACATGGTAGTGGGCCAGGATACCTAAGAAACCGCATCGTCCCAAGGACATCTGCCCATCCCACTAGAGCAGACCAGAAAGGCTCTCTGGTTGTGCCATCAGCAAGAGAGGCTCATCTCTCTACCACTAGAAGGAGGGCCTTCTCTGTGTCTGCTCCAGCCCTGTGGAACCTCCTGCCAACTGAGCTGCGCCTCCAGGCAGAACTGCTGCCCTTTTGGAAGGGTGTAAAAACCTGGCTGGCAGGGCAGGTCTGGGGTGCTGGAGGCACAGCAACCTCAGCCTGCTGGCTGGTTTGACCTCCTCTCCTGCTCCCTTAAGTTTTTAAATCATACAAAGTTTTAGTCGTAGTTTTAATTGGTTTTAACTGTGGATTTTGAGAGCTTTTAGAATTTTAGCCTGTATTGTTTTGATGTTTTTTAGGATGTGTTAAACCGCCCTGGGTCGCCTTCGGCGAACAGGACGGTATAGAAATTTAAATAAATAAGTAACTCTGTTATACTAACCAACCATTGTGTACTTCTGTACCAGATGTGTATAAATTAATACCATGAAGTCTCACTCTTATGTCTGACTTGATCCATGAAATTTAACATTAAAATACAGGAGTTAGTCTTTAGGGTACCACAATGTTTTTTTTATACTTTCTGATATGCTTGTACATAATGTACTAACATGGCTCCACTTCAAAGATTTGTGTGGCTGCAGAGCCCACTTAGACAGCTGCACAGAAAGGTTTAAGGGGCATCAGGGTTTGTGTGTAGTTCATTGTATTGCAACAGGCTGGTTTCCTGGGACCTCTGACTTGTGCTAACTATTTGGTTACTTCTCAGAAACCAACGGAAGTCTTTGTAGTGTGAGCTTCAGTTTGGGAAAGTTCGTGCAACAATAAACCTGTTGACCATTATGGTACTGTGCAATATAATTATGAACTTTCTGCAACATAAGGTGACTATTGTAATATGTTTGAATAGCTGTGTTAGAGTCTGAGGTTATGGTGTTCAATGAGTAAATTCAGATAACTGTTTAATAATAAAGAGGTTTGGGCTGTTTTGAAGGTGGACAACTTTAATGGCCTTTAGCTGCTTTATGAGACACTAGTGCCCATTTAAGCTTATGCCAAATAAAACTTGCATGCCATAAGCTCTTTTTGTTTTTCTGCAGCAGATTAGAGTGGCTATCCCAATTGTTAATATTACTGTCTTTTAGTAAAATATAACTTTATTAAAATGTTCTGTACAAAATAGTTTGCTGAGAGATACAGTAGCTGTGTTTGTCAGTTTCAGCAAAACCAAACACACTCACACAAAGCAAGAAGTATTGTGCCACCTTCAAGAGTTTAGTATTAAAAGTGACACAGTACTTTGGTTTTGGTTTTTATAGTTGTTTTAATGGAATGTGGAAATACTTTTCAGTTCTTCAAACACGCAAAGTGCTTTCACTTTAAAGAAATTGGTGGTCCTACGGGCACCAGTCCTGAATTCATACTCCTAAACATCCATGTCCTTGGATTAAAATACTTGTTCAGACCTTAAATATAGAAACTGGTGAAGTACGCACAAAAGAGGGATGAAGTGGGATGAGAAAGAAGTTTGTGTTGTTTGTTTAAATGAAAAAAACAAAACAAAACACACACACACACACACACACACACACACACAAAACCAACCCCACTCAACCAGGATGTGAATAATGTCTGAATCAGTGGGACTAAGCGGGAACTAGTTGCTACAATCAAAATTAAAGTTTGGCTTTGTCACAGACAAATAATGAAAAGTATGATTTTCTAGTTATTAACCTTTGTAGCACATCAGCATGCATAGTCCTTCCTATTATAATTGAAACACAATGCATGAAGCACTTATAATACAGTATTGAAAAAATACTGTAGGACTGAATGTTATTCTTGAATATGGCTTTCAAATCCTGATTTATCCTTGAGGTATTGTTAACTATTACCTTTCAACTTTAAATTTGAAAAAGAAGAGTGAATTATCTGGTTTTCAGTAGATTTGAATTGTTCTCTGTCAACAACCCACCCTCCAAGCCACCTCAATGCTGTGCAAACAATGACTTGTTTCGCTGGCCTTGTGGAAATGTTCATAAAGGTATCTTAGCACTCTACTTTAAAGTTCTGTCTTATAAAATGCCTCCAACTGATAACTATGCAAGGAATTTTTCCTCATGTATCAGACAGGCATAAATTTGTATGCAAATATACTTCCCCTGTTTTCATGGGAATCATAGGGACTGTGGTGGGTCAGTGGTTAAGAAGCTCACCTTATTAGCTGGAAGGTCGGCAAGTTCAAGACCAGAGTACTGCATGACAGAATGAGCACCCATCTCTGTCCCAGATCCTGCCAACCCAGCAGTTTCAAAGCAAGAAATTGCAAGTAGATAAATAGAGATCACTTTGCTGTGAAAAAGATCTTGGGGACATGAAGGGAGCCTCATTCGGGCATCCCCTGAGTGGAGTTCCTCCAGCAAAATTCCTTTCTACCCAGAAAGCACCTTTGTGTGCTTCTGACTTGATTTTAAAAAATAGGATTCATTAGTCGAGTATAACACCTTTCCTTCTATGCAAACTCGTTGTTTTATATTCACAGTTGAATCATATTCATCATCGTTGAACTACAGATTCAGATAGCTGGAAGTGACCCATTACATCGTCAAGTATAGCCCCTGTCAAAGAGGAGTTCAATTGGGAATTGAACTCCAAACCTCTGGTTCTGCAGCCAACTATATAAACCACTGGGGCACAGGTGACATTGTGACTCCCTCCTGCTGGTTCATATAGTGTAGGTCTCTCCATCCTTTCAGCCATTCTTTTAACTGTAACTCCCCCCCCCCCCAAGCTCCATAGAAAGCACAGGCGCTGCCCTTAGTGAAAGGGAACAGGATTTTTTTCTTGTCACTGAAGGGCCATGGTGTTGTTTATGGGGCTTGAGAGTGGGGATTTCTCCTCCATCAACCTCCATAGATAGCATAGGTGTGCTCTTAGTGAAATGGAGTCTCGCTGCCCCCTCCTGCTGTTTGCGCAAGGGGACCAGTGAGACTCCATGTCGTTAACAGTGTTGGTTTGCCTTGGGAAAGGGCTTCTCAGGCCAAAGGCAAACCAACTCTGTTAGCAAGAGATTCCCCCTGCCCACCCTGTTGTTTCAGCCCGGGGGGGGGGGAGAACGCTTGTTTGCATTTGGCTGGAGAAGCCCTTTTCCAAGGCAAACCAGCACTGTTAGTGAGAGAGATTCACCCTGCCCCCGTGGTGAAACAACAGGGTGGGCTGGGCGAATCTCTCTCGCTAACTGCGTTGGTTTGCTTGTTGTTTCAGCAGGGAGGGCAGGGTGAATCTCTCTCGCTAACCGCTGGTTTGCCTCTGGCCAAAGGCAAACCAGCGCTGTTAGTGAGGGATTCTCCTAGCCCACCCTGTTGTTTCAGAAGGGGGCAGCACAAATGCCTTTGGCCAGAGAAGCCTTTTCCCAAGGCAAACCAGCGCTGTTAGCGAGATAATTTTGCCCTGACCCTCTAGTCCACCAATCTTTTCAAGTATAGTTTTATGACGTTCCTAGAAGCAAGATCTGTTAAACTTGGTGAAACATAGTTATGAGGAAGCTTTTTTGGGTGATAACAAGTAGAAAGAAAAGAACTATAAGTGTTTCTAGTGAACAAAGGCCTGTCTGTATAGGCTGGTTTAGGGTGCTTGTTACCTTATTAATCTAATGAGATGCCTGTTTACATGGGTATATCTGTTTGATTTGCTGCTTCAATATTTTTTACTTCTATTTGTATCTATTCTAATGGCTACTGTCCTAAATTTTCTGTGCTGCCTACTACCTTCTGTAATGGGTTGTTTTCTTTATGTGTTATTTTTATTTTATTGTTTTCTTCCTTTTGCTATTCTTCAGATTTTCTTTAAAATTTTATGTTATCATTTCATGGTTTGTATCTCATTCAGCTCTTGGTTTTGTTTTTGTAGGAAGATTAGACCTTCTCCATTTTTGCTT
This sequence comes from Furcifer pardalis, assembly GCA_030440675.1. Taxonomy (NCBI): domain Eukaryota; kingdom Metazoa; phylum Chordata; class Lepidosauria; order Squamata; family Chamaeleonidae; genus Furcifer; species Furcifer pardalis. Next base: position 101,306,337 of record CP126896.1, on the reverse strand, counting down.
CCAATGTTATGTTATATTTGTTTTCTGTATTAGCCTGTGTACAATCATTTATTTGGTTGCTTGAAATATTTATTTCCAATGAACAATTTTCTGTCTTTCCAGAATTCTGTGAGTCACTTTGCTGTTTCATTTCTGATTCCCAAGGCCAAATTATCCATTCATACTTGATTTTCATTTATTTCCTAATTTCATATTCCAATCACCTATGATAATCAAAACATTCTGCTTGGTGTATAATTAGTGTCCTCCTAGACACTTGCATAACAGCTTTCAAAGCTTGAGTCTTTTTCAGCATATGTAGTAGGAACATAAATGATTTATAAAGGGAGATTGATATTATTTAATCAGATATTGTGTTATGATTCATAACTGCTTGAGCTATGTTATGCCTCACTATTAAAGCCATCCCATTTCTTCTGAGTCGATTATTTCCTGGGTAAAATAATTTAAAATTATTTGATTAAACATATTCTATATAAGTCCACTTTAGTGGGCTGATACCAACTATTGTGATGATCCATTTCTTGTTTTACAACCTTGCTTTGATTCCTACTTCCAGCATTCCAGTTATATATGTTGTACCAGTTAGGAATTCACTTTTGCTTCTGAGAACATTAGCAGCTGAACATCCTCTTGGCTGTACTACAATTGCTTACTTAAGAATAGCTCTTTTGGCTTTAGCCCAGTTTCTTTGTTAAGAATAGCACTGTTCATACATATCCTTAGCTTCTCGCTAGTAGCTGATTGTCAGCTTTGTGATGTGGGAGCCTCATTTGGTTTGTCTTGTCTTCATTGTAGGGTTTTTAAGATACTGTATAAAGAATCTAAAAGCAGTCAATTGTTGCCTCTTTCTGCCCTATACTGTACTGTCAAGAAATAGCTTGAGAGCCTCTGGTATTGTTTGTGAAAGATCATGTGTTAGCGTCACTTTTCATTACTGCTGATGTCTAGCAGCAGCCTTTCTAGCATTTCTTGGCTCCCATCACTATTGGAACTGTCTGTTTTCTTTTGCTGGTGCACCCATTAAGAGGATAGTTTCATCTCAACCTGGCATCTGTTTTGGCTATTCTACCTTGGGGACCCTGCTAGATGTCTGAACCTGCAATGGTATCTTGCCTCCAGAAGGTACTGTTCTCAGCTTCACACTCAAAGCCCTTCACCATGCATTCAAGAGGGGATGAAACCCAGAACTTTTAATACAAGAAACTAAAGCTGAAGAAAAACATTAAGTCCTATTAGTTACGTCTGTTAGTATAAATGTGACTGGTGAATTGAAGTAAATGAAGAAGTCAGCAGCTGCATTTATTGTTGTGTGCAGTCACTTAACTCAACATCCAACTGCAGATTCCTACACTGACTTCTTAATTTACAGCACTGAAATTTAGATTATTTGAGTTATGCTTGTGTAAACACATAGCAGAATTCTGAAGAATTTCTGAAGAATTTCATGATTATATAAAGAACACATTTACATTAGTATGCTCAATCAACCAAGAATCAGAAGAGTTATTGAATGGAAACAAATATGTAATTTCAGAAGAATGTACCTATAGTGAAAGGAAAAGTCTTGAAGGATATCTGATGAAAGTTTAAGTTTTCAAAGATTTATGAGATGAAAAATTAAAAACTGACAAATTGGGTCAGAAGCCAAAATGCAAATGTTTAGAGACTTTTATGCAAGAAAGAAAAACTGGCACAGGACAGCCAAAAACTAAATAAAAATATCTTCTATAAGATCTATAAAACCAAAGGAAAATTAAAAGTAGATTAAGGATACTGAAAGAATAGTAGGGAAATATTCCACTTAGCCTGATTCAATTGAGGCTCTTGTATTTTGGACATACCATAAAACAAGACTCACTCAAAATACTGTAGTACAGTAAAACCTTGCATAAAGAGCACCTTGCTTAGAGACTAACTCGCTTAAAGAGTATAATTTTCTCTGAATGGTTGCCTCACTTAACAACTAAAACCAACCAAAAACTCGCTTAACAACTAAATCTGGGTTTGCAACCTCTCCCTCCTCCACCAGAAGTCACAATTGCTCACTTACAATGGTGTTTCACTTAAAGAGCAAACTCGCTTAAAGAGCAATCCTGTGGAACACATTATGCTCTTTAAGCGAGGTACCACTGTACTATGAAAGGTTGAAGACAGTAGGAAAAGACAAAGACTAAATAGGATAGATTGGCTTTGTAGATGAATCTGTAGTATTTAGTTTGCAAGACCTGACTAGGCCTGATAATGATACAATCTTTTGGAGATTGTTATTTTATAATGAATTGAAACTGAATTTTTGGCATGTATCAACAAGAAGTTCCTTGAGGTGTTTGTAAAAAGTAGCACTTGTATCATTAAATGAATGAATTAATGGTCTTTTATTTATCAGGAGATAGTAGAAGATGTTAACTTTTAAAGTTAATGAAAATTCTTAACTTCAGAAACTGATTAGCAGATTAGTCATGAATGTTTTGGACCAGAGTCTTTATATGCCAGATACTTCGGGTAATATATCGAAATTAACCATGATTGTGCATGTGTATGCACATATGTGCACATATTTACTGATTTGTATTTTTTAAAGTAAGCAAGCTTAAATATTTGATATTGATTAGCTTCTCATTTTGAAATAAAGCTTATTTACAACTGGGATAAGCAAAATGCAGTTTGGAGGTTGCAGGTACCCTCATTCTTTCAGTTTCCTTCTGAAAATCATTTTCCCAGAAGAAATGATGAACATCTGTTTCTGGAAGATTCCAGGAGAAATGGGTTGTCTTTTAAATATGTTGTTAAATGATTCTCCTTTTGTGAATTACAGCCAATTAGAGTCCTTCCTGCCCCAATTTTTTATTGTTTTTGAGTTTCCTGGAGTATATTGGGGGCAGACAGGTGGCTGTAACTCGGTGAATTTGCCCATCTCACATTTACAATAACTGTAGCTGTTATGTATCTGTTAGCTGAGAATCTGGAAAAATGCAAACATCCAACAGTAGAGATAGCCTTTGAATCAGATACTGTATTTAAAATAGAATTTTGTTCTGTGACTTTCTTTGTACATTAGAAAGGTTTTTTATACTTCTAGTCAGTTGTTTTCTTCTGGCACGTTTACCATAAATGAATTAAGCCCAGTGGAAAAACTTTCCCTTTTGTTAAAAAGCTAGACTGTTACTTCAGTAACCTCTAGTTGACTGAAATGCCGGAATGGTTTATATTATTTCCATAGCATGCTTTTCTGAATCAAATTGTCATCATATATGCTTCCTAAATTATTTTCTCTGGCTCTATCATAAATTGTGTGAGTGATGTTGACTACTGAATTTATGTAACTTATTTTCAGCAGTTGAATATCTTGTGATACTATACTACGGTAATCTATTGACAAGGAAACGAATTAAGGTTAGAGCTTTTGTGTGCTAGACAATATATAGTTTTATTTTGTCATAGGGTATATAATGTCCTGCATGATATTTCATCTGCAGTATATTTTAATACTGTATCTTGATTAGTGCAGTGAACATTTGGGTTTGATTATATTTTGTGAGGGAATTTATTGTTATTTACAATTATTTATTGAATCTTTCAGGATATCACTTCCTTGCTCTTTTTAGTTGTTGGGCTAATTTTTTAAATTGTATTTTTAATTGGGATATTAATGGTTTTATGTAATTGTACGCTGCCCAGAGTTGCTTGCTGAGTGGGCAGCAATACAAGTGAGGTGGTCTGGCACTTCTATCTCTTTAAGGACTTGCCTCAGTTTATTGTGGTCTACACAATAAAATAAAGTAGGAAGATCAAATAATTAAGTAAAATGGAGCTACTTGCATACAGGATAAAATTTCTATGAATGTTGAGAAACTTAATCAGTGCATATATTTTATGCCCTAGCCTAGCACAAGTAAAGAAGAAGATCTAGTACAGGAGTTCTGAACCTTTTAAAGCCGGGGGCCAGGTCAGGCTCCTTCAGATAGTTTTGGGGGGCAGATGGCCATTTTGCCCTTCCTCCATCACATGGCATTTCCTGGTGTGGTGGGGTCACATGAAATGGTGCTGTGGGCCACATCCGGCCCATGGGCCACAGGTTGAGAATCCCTGATCTAATAATGCTGTTGAAGTAGGCTGTTGCTGGTCAGAAACAGAACAATTATTTTAACATTTTATTTGTTTTGAATTTTGCCTATATTTCATCTCTTTTCAGAATTTTAAATTGTTCAATGCTCTGATATGAAGCAAAAAAAAAGAAGAAGGTATTTCTGGCCTGTCTGGATTCATCTTTAGTTTATTAGTCCTCAGTCTGTTACTTCACGATATGGTTACTTTTCTAACACTTAAGATACTTCACTGTATTAGATGCAGAGGGGAGGGTTGGATATCATCTGTATTCACTAGGGAGAACAATGATCAGAGAAACGATTGAAAGGCAAAATTTGCAATGCCTCTGGTCCCAGGCCAGGCTGCACAGTTAAGAAGGCAGGAATATGCAGGCAAGAGGATATGAGGCAGTGGATGCCTAAATCATGGGGGGAAATAAATAACTTTTGTAAATGTTTGTAAATGTTTTGTAAATTGTAAATGTTTCTTCTGTAAGCCGCCCAGAGTCGCTGTGTGAGTGGGGCGGCATATAAGTCGAAAATACAAATACAAACTTAGAGGATAATGATATTAATAGGAAAAATATAAGGTGAGGGACCTGTAAACAGAAGGAAGTTTCAACTTGCATTGTCTCATTTTTTCTCCAAAGCTAAGTAAAGCTCATAGATAAAATGTAAATTCTTCATTTGTAGAGAATTACCAAGGGATGGGATGGGATTGAGAGGTCATGGAACAATGCCACAAGGATCTAGTCTCAGGCAGTTCCTGTTTGGTGGCTGTTGTGAGGAGTAATCTTTAGATACTTATGTTTTCACAGCTGTTAATTGCTGACTACATCTATGAACTAACATCGGAAGATATGGTGGGGAATGTGAGGTAGTGATAGAGAACTTGTTGTGGTGAACATATTGGGTATGCTTGCTGAATAAACTAGAAAGCCAAAAGGATGGCTCCTGCAATACTTTAAAAAAAAAGCTTGCAAAGGAGGATGTGTATTTCCTTATGCACATTTTTGGGCCCAAATCAGTACAGTATATGGTGGAGATACTGCACTTCAGAATATTAATGGTATGTTAAGGATACTCTTCATCACCGTTACAGATGATGACAGTGGTGGGCATCAGCAGGTTCGCACCAGTTCGCCAGAACCAGTAGCAGAAATTCTGTCTGGCCACACCCACCCAAGTTTTGAAATAAAGTAGTCCTAATTCGGGTGCATCGCAGGGCTTTCCCCCTGGTCACGCCCACCATACCACGCCCATAGTGTGATAGTAAAAAAAAAAAAATTGAGCCCACCACTGATGAGGATTACATGTTAATTCTGCACTTTAGCCACTTAGTATCTCTCTTAGATGAGGCATCCTAGAAGAATTTACTGAGTGCAATGACAGATGCAATAGTCAAGGGTGGTTTGGCCTATGGATGTCTGCTCTTTGATCATAATGTCTCATTAACACAGTAACCATTCTGAGTGAATTAGATCTAGTCTGTTTATGACCAGAAGGATTGAAGAGAAGGAAAAAATTAACAGAGCTGAAGAACTAGAAAAAGTAACTTAGGTTGTGGGGCACTTTTCAACTTTTAATTTATACACTAACAATCATGAATTTTCACAATCCTAATTTATTTTGTTTTATATAGGGCTGTTGTGTGTTGTCATGTCACCTCAACTTATGGCGACTCTATGAATGAGATCTCTAGAATGTCCTGTTCGCAATAGACATGCACTGCTTTTGTAAACTAGAGACTGAGGCTTTCTTTAGAGTAGGCGTGGCCAGCCATTTTATGTTGAGGGCCTGACCACACCCCTGGACAGATGAGCAGGCTGGATCCTGCCCCCGAAGCAGAAGCAGGTGTATTTACGGCTGTCATAAATGTACTCACTTTAGCATTTATAACAGCTGCTGGTGATTTTACGGATGATGTAAACGCACCTGCTTCCACTTCTAGGTCCAGCGGAGGCAGTGGCATGCCAGATGGGATGGCATCAGGGGCTGGGGCTGGCCCATTGGTCATAGGTTGGGAACCCCTGCTTTAGAGAGTCAGTCCATTTCATATTTGGTTTCCCTCTTTTTCTGTTGCCTTCCATCTTTCACAGTATTACTGATTTTTGCAGAGAGTCTTACCTTCTTAGAATATGCCCGAATTATGGTAAACTACAGTTACATCATATTTGCCTCGAGAGCTAGTTCAGCCTTGAGTTGCTCTAGGACCCACTTGTTAGTCTTTCTGGCAGTCTGGGTATCCACAAAGCTCTCTTACAGCACCATATATCAAACGAATCATGTTTTTTCTAAAAGTTTTCTTCACTGTCAAGCTTTCATACCTGTACACAGTGAATGGGAATACAATAGTGTGTATGATCTTGGCTTTGATCTCTAGTGATACACTCTTATACGTGATCATTTTTTATAATTCCTTCATTGCTGCCTTTCTGAGTCCTTCTGATTTCTTTGCTGCAGTCTACATTGGGATGGTGATTGAGCCAAGGTATACAAGCACTTTAACAATTTTAGTTTTTTCATTGTCAACATTAGTGTAGTTCTTCTGTACTTGTGATTTTTTTCTTAATATTCAACTTAAACCCTGCTTTAGTGCTTTCTTCTTCTAGTTTCACAAGAATTCATTTCCAGTCATTGCTGTTTTCTGCTAATAAGATGGTATCTGCATATAGTAAATTATTGATGTTTTTTCTGCAGTAATTTAAGATTGTTAGGATTTTGACAGATACAGTCTCTGTAGTTTGAAATAGTTGATCAGTGTCCCTCCCTTTCTAGACTTCCTATGATTCTTCATAGGAATGTGTCATCCTTTTATATAGTCCTAAACAGCAGCAAATATAATAGATAGTAACACAAGCTGTATAATTACTGTCATGAAATGTAAAGCAGGCACATCATCATCTTATGTCTACTCCCAAATGATTGCTTTGTTCATATATCCCATTGGGTCAGAAGTGAGGAATGAAAAAATTTAGCTGATTAAACCAGAATGTTTATTAGAGGTAGAGCCATCTGCTTTGAATTTCATTTCTCAAAATCTCATTGGTCATTTCAGATTGGCATCTTGTGGTAGCTTTAAGCTGTGCCTGGAGAAAGAGTGTTCTGATTATGGTTTTGTGATTCATCAGGAGGCTTGATGATCCTAATGCTTTCTTGGAACTGATACTGTAACTTCCTAAATATCCTAAATGTTAAATGTCAGTGATATATTAGGGCTTAACTGAAATGAAGTACAAAGTAATACAGTTAACTCATGATTAACAAAAGAAAAAAAAACATTGTACACAATCCAAAGGCAAGGGTAAGTGATGCCTCTATCAGACCACCCAAAAAATCACAAGCCCCTATAGGCATTCATCAGGCTGGATTCTACAGAAGAAATCAAAAACTCAAGGCTATATGTGTTTGCCCAGCTTTTTTGTAAAAAGTTAGCTCAGAGTAAGAACTGTAAAGTCAAGTCAGGAATTTGGTTTTTAAATTTTTTCTCTGGCAGTGATGATTGAACCGTCCCAAACTTGGCAGAGAGAAGGCTGCTAGTCATGCAGCATCTCCCACCTCACCCATTGCCTTCCATTGAACCAAAAGATGTGGAGTTTGCGCTCGGATTAGGATGACATAGTGCAGTGATGGCAAACCTTTTAGAGACTGAGTGCCCAAACTGCAACTCAAAACCCACTTATTTATCGCAAAGTGCCAACACGGCAATAGGGGAGGGAGGAAATGATCCCATTGGGCTGCTGGGCAGAGGGACAGGGTGAACTCTGTGCTGGGGGGAGGGAAGAAGTGCTCCCATTGGGCTACTGGGCAAAGGGGAAGGACAAACTGTGCTGGGGGAGGGAGGAAGTGCTCCCATTGGGCTGCTGGAAAGAGGAGTGGGGTGAACTCTGTGCTTGGGCAACCACATGGGTGCCCACAGAGAGGGCTCTGAGTGCCACCTCTGGCACACATGCCATAGGTTCTCCACCACTGACATACAGCAAACCTCTTATGAGAGAAACCAGGATAACATTTGTTTACCCACTAGATGAGGCAGTCATGGCCAAATTAATAGTACAGTAGAACGCCGCATAACGAAAAAACTCAGTTCCACAGAGCTCTTCATGATGCGGATTTTTTTCGTTATACGAAGCACTATTGGCGGTACCCCACATAATGGGGAAAAAAGTTTGTTAACTGGGGTTCCCATTGAGTGGGTATACCCTGGCTACCGAAAACCCTGCATAACGAACTGGTTTTTTCCGTTATGCGGGGTATCGCCCTTGCATAATGAACACTTCGTTATGCAAATTTTTCGTTATGTGATGTGTTCATTATGCAAGGTACCATTGTACTGTATTACCAATTAAATGTCTTCAGTTTGCAAGCCTGCTTGATATATGTTAAGCATCCAAGTTTAGCTGCAGATGCCTGTGACTAAGTAAGTAAATCCCTGTATTTACCAGAGTTCTGTAATGGACTTCCCTGGAGAAGAATATTACAGGCTTTTCAGTGTTGAAAAGAAAATATGGATTTATTAGACATAAGTTGTCTTATGCAAAAATTTGAATTAGATTCAGATGAAGGAGGAGTGAAAATTGCTTTTTAAAGGTCAGAAGGGAGAAGGCCAAAGTATCTCTTGTGTCACGGCATCCCACCGCGGGTTTGTAGTTAAAAGACTTGCAGGCTCTCTCACACACAATTGTAAGGCCTGGGAGGAATGCATAAGTTGAGCAGCAGAGTTTAGGAAGAGGTGCTTCGATAGGTAGCAAGACCCCAAAACATTCAGGGCTTTATAGGTTAAAAACAAAACTACTGAATGTAAACAGTAAAGAAATATAGCTGAATACTTCTATATCTTGGTTTAGTCATCAATTCAAAATGGAGACTGCAGCCAAGAAATCAAGATGGCTAAGACTTGGAAGAGCAGCTATGAAGTAGCTGAAAAGCTCTTTAATGAAGAGGGTGTGCAACTGTAGAGAACAAGATCGGGATCACCCATACTGTGATGTTCCTGACTGAATGGGTGTGAAAGCTAGGGATGGCTTGTTTACTTGGAAAGACCAAGTGCATCAAGCAACAGGATTTTATCTGAAGTGTTGTAAGAGAGCCTTGTGGATTTCCACAAAGAAAAATAAGTGAGTATATGAGACAAAAAGAAACACCAAAAGACAAACAAACAACACCCAAATTATTCTTAAAGAGTGTTATGTTTCAGTGTGAGCTTTCGTGGATACATCCAGTTCTTCAGACCAAATCCCTGAAAGCTCAGATTGCTGTGTAAAGCTTAATCTTTAAGCTTTCTGGTGGCTCATGTAATAATACATTTTATGGCCAGTCTTATAGTGGTTTCCTTCTTCTTTCTTCTAGGTGTCCTTTGGATACAATCTCCCCTACTAAATGGACAGTATGTCTATTACTAACACGCCAACAAGTAATGACGCTTGTCTCAGCATTGTTCACAGTCTGATGTGCCATCGACAAGGAGGGGAGAGTGAAACATTTGCAAAACGAGCAATTGAAAGTTTAGTTAAAAAACTAAAAGAGAAAAAGGATGAATTGGATTCTTTGATTACTGCTATAACTACAAATGGAGCTCATCCCAGCAAATGTGTTACAATTCAGAGAACATTGGATGGAAGGCTTCAGGTAAATACAAACACATATCTTATTGTTTGTCTATGTGCAAGAGTATAGGACTGTACAAAAGGAAGGATAATGGCAATGTAGTTCCCCTGTGAACCAGAATATATGAGTATGAGCCTGTGTGAATGGGGTTGTGTCCTTGTGATAGCATCTCATGAGACCAAGTGTATTGGTATTTGATTCACAGTGCATCAGTGTTTGATAATTTTATAGATGTTATTCTGTCACTTCCATTCTGTCTCACATTTGAAAGTTTCATGATTTTAATCTTTTAGGTGGCTGGTCGTAAGGGATTTCCTCATGTTATTTATGCACGGCTATGGAGGTGGCCTGATCTCCACAAAAATGAACTTAAACATGTCAAATACTGCCAGTATGCTTTCGACTTGAAATGTGACAGTGTGTGTGTAAATCCATATCATTATGAGCGTGTTGTATCACCTGGCATTGGTAAGTATGTTTTTGATAATGGTGTATAGATAATGGTGTTTAGGGACAGAATATTAAATTAAGTTTAATAACAGATTTAGTCACTGATCCGAGCACTCTTCTGTGGTTTGTAGTTTCCTTGCATGGTCAGTAGGATTTGTACTTTTAACTTGCAGCTTTGAGGTTGAGCAAGGAACCATTGCTCCTGAATTCATTTGCATTTATTTCTGCAATTTGCTTCTTTTTGGCTCATACTACAGGGAGGAGGTGCAAAAAAAATGCTATGGTAGAAGCAAGACTGTGACTCACAAATGTCCTTCCTAAAGACCAGTAGTTCTTATTTTGTTTCTTTGCTTTGTAAAAATAAGCTTCAGTCTTTAAAGAGCTGCAGGAAGAGAATAGTCTTCATTGACAGTTGAAGATCCCTGGCTACTATCTCCTGCTATGGCAGGGAGGCAGACCTGGTTTTCTAGATTATGAAATTATTTTTCAGTCCTTCACAGTCTATGTAAAAAATAATACAAGAAAGAGGTATCAGAGATACAGTGGGATGTAATAATGATATGAGCACAGAGTTTATATTCCTTACTTTGAACAGAACTGTTTGAAAGAACTTATAGGGAATTTGGAGAGCTCCTTATTGTTGTCAGTTACCATTGCATTCTTTGTCTAGAAGAAAGTCTTTGCGGTTCAAGGATTAAGAGAATTGTTTCACCAGGCTTGCTTGTTCAGTGCTGCATCCTGACCTTTTGAAGTTTAGAGTTCATCCTGCTGCTGAACCTAGTGGTGCCTCGCAGAGTATAGGTTAACCCTCAGCAGTCACATAGTGCTTTTTATGTAGATATGTCAACACACTCTACCGTAGGTTCTGAAAAACCTTTGGAAGCTATTTGATTTCATGACCCACCTCTTAACTTTTTGAAGGGTCTTTTAAAAAAACCTTTAGAGTAACAGGAAAGTCTGAAGGTGAGCCTCAAAGGGTTGTGTGTCTTAGTGAATAAGAAAGTCCTATTCTCCTTCGTGTAGTCTGTGAATCCCCACTTTTGGGGGTTCTGCACCTGCACGGAGCCATTACCTGAGCTTTCAAGCTGATTAGATAAAAGTTTGAATGTTAGTACCACCCACCCTTAGGCACCATTTCGCACTCTTTCCTCAGTTCTCTTCTTTCTGCTGTAGCAGCAGTAGACTGTTGAGAGCTCTCTGGTAGTTTTTGTGTTTTTTTCTTCGGAAAAGACACCTTTTTGTGAGAATTTTTTCTGGGTGATCTTGTCCCTAGGGCAGGATCACCTCAACCGAGGCTGCTCTCCTTGCGGGGAGCAGTTTTCGGCAATTTTTTACCTCACAGTTGCTTCCTTTTCTCAGAGGGAACAGCCATTGAATTTTTTTTCAAACACTCGTCCCTTGTGGGTCGGGCGTGAATTCTCTTCAATTTTTCTGGCTGTGTGGCTCCTTTTTGGGAGGGGGCTAGCACCATAGCCAATTGTTCACCTGCCACAGAAATTGATATGCATTTTTCACTTTTTGCTTAAATTTTGATGGCCCCAGCTGCCTTCAAGTGTTGCATCGACTGCAACAAGGAGGTCTCATTCTCTGACGGTCACAACAAGTGTCTGCTGTGCCTTGGCAAACCTCATCAGACCCAAACCTGTGTGCACTTTAAGAAATTCACCTGTCTTGCAGTGCAAAACAGGAGTAATCATCTAAAGACACATCTTATGGAGATAGTGCTGGCTCCTTCTTCAGCACAACAAGCTCCTCAGTTTCCCGCTGAAACTGTTGCAGTCAAGATGGTGCGGGGGATGGAGGATCAAAGATGGCGGAGCCAAGGAAGAAGGAGGAGGACAAGAATAGGGAGAAGAAAAGATCTAAGAAGGCAGGTCACCATTCTTTGCCTTCCACACCCCGACCTCCGTGATCACCATGTCCGTCGTCCTCATTCTCCCCTTCATCTGCCATCCCTTCTTGTTGGGTGTCTACAGATTAGTCCATTTTTGAAGGACATTCCTCATCCGGATCACCCTCTTAAGACGATCCGCACTACCAGCTCTTCCTCTCTTCCTCCGCCGCCTCATCCTCTGCAACACTTGCCATCGCCGCCTCCGCCTCGTGGACGATCCTTGTTTTGCCGGGTCTCCGTCTCTCCACCAACTCAACAGACTCCGGTAACCATTTCACGGTCCATTTCGCCACCATGTGCCAACATCTTGGCTCTGTCGGTGCCTTCACAGCCTCTCCAACTGGACTTTTTAAAACCTTTGCTGGAGACTGTGTTGCGGTCTGTTGGAGATCTACTGGTAGCAGCTGCTACAAGACTGCCAGAGGTTTCCGTTTCCTTCCCCCCAATGTTCTCAAGAGTCAGATGACCCGGTGCCTCCTGGCCAGGACATGGCCATTGCTCTGCCACCTTCCAGGGTGTCAAGCATCTGCTCTGTTGACCCGCCCAGGCTGGACTGGCATGGCTCTGATGTTGATGCAAGGATCCCCTGCCGAACTCCATGGTCATCCTCACTTCTCAAAGCAAGATGGCCGTCAGTGGATTCTCTCTTCCGTCTTCTCTGGAGGATAAAAAGCTGGATGTCCTGGGGCATAAACTGTACACCAACTGTACACTGTGTCATCTCTTTGTGCGGCAAATTATTCTACAGCAATGGGACTAAACAGCTCCCACCTATGGGAACGGGCCAAAGCCTTTGCAGTGAAGTTGCCCGTCGGCCTCCATGCAGAGTTCAAATTTCTCTGTGATGAAGGTGACTATGTGGCTGAGCAGCAGATGAAGACAGCACGCCACATTAACGACTCTGCCACCAAGGACATGTCTGTGTCCATCCTGCTCTGTAGACATACCTGGCTCCGCTCAACTGAGTTAAGAGGAGCCAACAAAAAAGCTCATTGAGGACTTGCCTTTTGATGCCGAGGGTCTGTTTGCCCAGGATATGGGCAAGGTCTTAAACAAACTGCACAAAACAAAGACCACGGCAAAGTTCTTCAGGTTGGTAACCTCCGGCCAGACCACCTCCAAGCCGAGATTCCAGCCGTTCTCCATGCGCTATCAAGCGCCTTTTTACCAGCCACCAGTAAAGCAACAGCCTGACATGCAGCGATCCACTTTCTATCGTCTGTGCCATCAGCACAGTCGCCAGTGCTACCAGTCCTACCATCAGCAGGGCAAGCGCTTGGAGGGGAAGTCCAAGCAGCGGGTTTGACTTCCTCCCGACCGAGACTCTATCATCTCTGCTCCCTTATGTTCACCTCTGGAATTTTCTCAATGTGTGGACAGACATCACAAATGACCAGTGGGTCTTGAAGATCTTATCCATTGGTTACACCATCGAGTTTGAACAGGCCCCTCGGGTCGGCAAGCTACGTCACACTCATCCCACTTATAGGAGGAAGTATCCACTGTGCTTTCCAAGGGGGGCATAGAGACCATGCCCCCATCGAGATGGAGCGACGGCTTCTACTCGAGGTACTTCATAATACAGAAGAAGGATGGAGGTCTTCGTCCCATCCTCGATTTGCGATGTCTGACCAAACACACACACACAAGGAAATTCTGGATGGTATCGCTCCACACCTTCCTTCTCCTCCTCAACAAAGGGGACTGGTTCATGGTGATAGACCTGAAAGATGCCTACTTTCACAGCAACATCTGCAAGGAGCACAAGAAATTCCTCCATTTCCTGGTAGGAAACCAAGTCTACCAATACCAGTGTCTTCCGTTCGGTCTTTCAACAGCGCCCTGTGTCTTCACGTAATGCATGGCACCGATGGCAGCTTTTCTTCGAAAAAGGATCAGGGTTTCCCCCTATATCGACGATTGGTTGATATCCTCTTCCATGAAATCGAAGGCCATCGGGGACGTCGGATACACGGTACGACTGATGGAGAGTCTCAGTCTATGGATCAGCTTCACCAACCAAATCAAAGCTGACTCCATCCCAGCACATCAAGTACATTGGAGCAATACTCGACTCCCTCACTCTCGGGGCTTATGTCCCTCCGAAGCGCCTAAAGGACATTACCAAGGTGGTCACAGTCTTTTGGCGCAGGACTCATGTGCGGACAAAGAAGGCTCAATGACTGCTCAGGCTAATGGCATCAACCACAGCCGTGGCCCCTCATGCCAAGCTCAAACTGCGTTCTCTACAGTCTTGGCTTCTCCACGAGTTCGACCTGATGGTGGAGAGCAATCCAAACGTCTTCTTCCCACTCCAGAACTGGTGGACCAGTTGACCTGGTGGACTCTGCCTCCGAGCATGGCAACGGGGAAGCATTTCTACCCCTCTCAACCTATGGTGCAGATCTTGACTGATGCAAGCAATCTCGGATGGGAAGCTGCTTGTGGGTCTCTGGTAGTGAACAACCTTTGGACTCCAACAGAGGCAGTTTCTCACATCAACTATCTGGAACTTCTTGCCATTTGGAAGGCTCTGAGATCCTTCGAAACGGTAGTGTTCGGCAAGGCAGTTCAGATAGCTTAAGACAATACCACTGCAATAGCCTATCTCAACAAGCAAGGAGGCACGAAATCGACAACAGTCCTTTACCTTGTCGTACAACTGTGGGAATGGTGCCTAGAGAGACACATATTCCCCCTTGGAGTCCACATTCAAGGCAAACTGAATGTCCTGACTGATGAGCTCAGCCAACTGAACTCCACGACTCACGAGTGGGAACTAGATGACCAAGTGTTCCACTCCATTTGCTGCCAGTGGGGGACTCCAGAGCTCGATCTCTTCGCCTCGGAGACCAACCACAAATGCCCGAGGTACTGCAACGCTTTTCCTCCAGTGAAAACACCTGCTGCACAGTGGTCCTTATCCACTGTCCTAACTGCACTCACCAAGGCTCCTTTTGAACCGCTAGCCACTACAAACATTCGTCTCCTCACATGGAAAGCGACTTTTCTTGGGGCTATTACATCTGCCAGAAGGGCCAGCGAACTCACAGCACTTCGTGCAGACATACTTTTCATCAAATTCTTCAATGATTGGGTGGTTCTTCACCCAGACATCAACTTCCTCCCTAATGTTGTCTCCATTTCATCTGGGACAATCAATATCGTTGCCAATTTTCTTTCCCAACCCAGCTTCTGATCAAGAAAGGGCATGACATATGCTGGATGTGAAACGGACTTTATTGTTTTACATCAACAGAACAAGGGAGTTCAGAAAGACTCGGCATCTATTTGTGGGTTATGGGGGAAAGTCCAAAGGTGAACCCATCACATCACAAAGGTTCTCCAAGTGGGTCTTCTCCATCATCTACCTGGCTTATGAGACTGCATCTCTGCCTCCTCTGCTTCAAGTCAGGGCACATTCCACTAGAGGTGTTGCTACATCTACTGCCTTTTTGGAAGGCACTTCAATTGAAGACATATGTAAGACTGCCACATGGTCCAGACCTTCTACATTTGTCAAGCACTACCGGATGGACAGCAGAGCCACTGTGGATGCTAGACTTGTTCGAGTTATCCTTGCCAGAGGGCTCCAGGCTCCATGCCCGTGAGGGTCCATCCATCCTGCCTGACATGTTCGTCTGTCAATTCATCTCATCCGGCTGCCCACCTACCAAGTAAATGTGAGCTTGCTAATCTCCCAAAAGTGGGGATTCACAGACTACACGAAGGAGAAAGTTAAGTTGTACTTACCAGTAATAACTTTCGTTCTTCGAGTATGTAATCTGTGAATTCACTTTCCCACCCTTCCTCCCTACTTGAGCTTCACGGATGAGGTAGTTTATTTTATCCTGTGTACAGCTTAAGTATTAACTCTGGAAAGAGCGCAAAATGGCGCCTAAGGGTGGGCGGTACAGTGGGTGGTCCTAACATTTAAACTTTTATCTAATCAGCTTGAAAGCTCTGGTAACGGCTCCGCTGTTTTTCTTGTTGAGCAAGGAAGACTTTTGAAATGGTTTGTTGCTCTGTTAACTGTAGTAGAGGAAATAATTAAAGTAAGGTTTCCATTTTATATAAAAACTAAGCCTTGAAATGTATATTAGTGAGGGGTTAATAGAGGGAATTTGAACTTACTGCAGACACTGAGGAAAACATTTTATTGAGCTTAACTGATACATGTGTAGATTTGCTTGTTTAAGTTTCATCTGTTTAAAGATTTTATGGATTATAAAAGTTTCCAAAAAATTCCTAAAAGTTTCTTGTTATTGTGGTCTCTGTGACTAATACTTATGGGTTTTGCATCTGTGTAGATCCATTTTGAAACCTTCTAACAGTAGAATCCATGAGTGGATCATGTAATCTCACCTCATTGCTCATACTTGATAGGCTTCATTGCTGCATTCTTCCTTTTAATCTTCTGTGCAAGCAGCAGCTATTGGAATGTTTATTTGCAGTCTACTAGTGCTCTCCCTTGTTAATTTTGTTTATTCTTTGTGGCTTAACTTGTTTCTCCTTTGTTAGATATTTTATCTCTTTGAGTGAGCTGCTGAGGTCCTAGTTAAAACATACCTCTTGTAGGTAAGATAGTGTCTTTTAATAGGCAAAGTTCCTTCTTCCTTTAGGAAATAGCACATTTTTACTAGCTCTCAGTTTGCTAAATTTCACCAAGCAGGTCCTCTAGAATTCCTACTCTGGAGGTACTGCAAGTAAACATGGATCACCATTGTTCTAATTACGTTCTTCATGTAGAATCTTGCTCAAAAAGATAAAGTCAGTTGTACCTCGCTTAAAGAGCATAATGCGTTGCACAGGATTGCTCTTTAAGCGAGTTTGCTCTTTAAGCGAAACACCATTGTAAATGACCAATTGTGGGGGGGATTGCGAGCCCTGATTTATTTGTTAAGCGAGTTTTTGGTTGGTTTTATTTGTTAAGCGAAGCGAACATTCAGAGAAAATCCTGCTCTTTAAGCGAGTTACTCTTTAAACGAGATACTCTTTATGTGAGGTTTGACTGTTCTAGTAATCTCTACCTATAACCACACAGACCTCTGTGACTCCCCTTCCCCCATTGTTTACATAGTGTCATTTCTCCAGGCAGAGAAAATGAATCATGTGCATTACAGTCAAACCTCGCATAAAGAGCGTCTTGCTTAAAGAGTAACTCGCTTAAAGAGCAGAATTTTCTCTGAATGTTCGTTTTGCTTAACAAATAAATCGGGGTTTGCAATCCCCCCCCCCCCCCCGGTCATTTACAATGGTGTTTCACTTAAAGAGCAAACTCGCTTAAAGAGCAATCCTGTGGAACACATTATGCTCTTTAAGCGAGGTACAACTGTATTTCTCTTTGTTCTGAAGATTCCAGGAACTTGTTATGAGAACCTGCTTGTGCACAGTCATATGGACAGCCCTATACTAAGGATCTTACAGGACGCTATTCCAGATGGAATAATCTTCAGTTTACTTTAGATCACCTCATTAAAAGGGCTGGCAGCCTAATCAGTAGCCAAAGATATACCACAGTAGCTTGCTTCCTCCTTTTGCTTATCTAAATCCACCATTATCTTCATGACATGGCGACAAGTACAAGGCCTCATTGTTGTGAACCAGTTTATTCTGTAGTTCAGGTACCCATGATCTTGTTACTACTGTAACCTCATCAATTTGCTCCGTTTGCTCAGCAAAGGGTTCTTCAATTACCATTTGCTCTGCTGTCTCCAATTTCTCTGAGACTGTCTTGACCTCAAAATGACACAGCTAAGTTGCTTGATCCTGACATTGATCCTTCTGAGATGGGCTTCACATATGTTATTTAAGAGTCTCTTGTTAGCAACATCAACATGAGTTTCTATAGCTCACACATTATCACTACCAATTTTGTTATCAGTGTTGTCAGTTTTTTCATCTCATATTGGTGTCATTCTCATCATTTCACGTACAGTGGGTACAACAGAATAGGAATATATGCCATCTTCCAATATAGAATAAGATTATGAATTGGATTCAGCATTGGCTTCATAATTGTTTTCATAATCTGACCCTCTTGTTGGTGATTGGATATCACTGATGGCTGTCAACGTTTGCCCTATATAAATAAAATATTTTGTATCACAGTGCCCCTCAGTTTACAGTTAACACACTTCCAGCATCTGTAACTAACCATGATTCCTGAAACATTCAGTCTTGGTTGATGACATCTGTCACATTTCTGCAGTGAATCAGTGAGTCATGGGAGAAACTTTCCTTTGTACCTTTGGCTTTGAGAAAACTTGAGAATTTGTGGAGAACTGTGGAGAGAATGCAGATTTATTGTTTTGTCATCAGAACAAGAATTCAGCAGTAGTTGAAGTGTCTTTGTCCAAAATAAGCAAACAAACAAACAAACTCACTTTGTCTTAGTTGATTTTGAATGCAGAAATTTGGTGAAATTCAGTGGCTGTAGTTGCTCTTCATAGTTTCTTGTTACTAGAGTGACGTCCATCAGCAATATCTGTGTTTTATTTTAGAAGATTCCAGATTATCTATGTAATGTTGCCCTTATTTTTAAAGTAGAGACCTCCCCCCATTTAGCTAACCTGCCTGGTTAATGCCTCACTTTTGTGAATCTCCTTGCATTACAGCATACAGTCCTGACTTCGCTCACATCTTGAGTGTTTCCTTTCATCTTTACTGTGGTGAGGTGTAGAGGCCACTGCCAAAAAAGTTATCCTTGTTCCAATATTTCTGGACCTGACTATTGATTTTGATTTATATCCCAGTTTTCTTCAGAATTGGGACTCAAGGCAGCATCTTGGTTATATTCAATAAGACTTTGAGGTCTTCAGCATAGAGTAATACCTCAGATAACGTTTACCTCGGATAACGCTAAAATCGCATAACGTTAAGTAATCTGGGGAAGAGAATTGGATCGAATAATGTTAAGGTCCTATGGGATGCATCGGATAACAACTGCTAAAACCTGTGCGGTTACAATGTATCTCTATGGAGCTTTAACGTTATCTGATCCATCCCATAGGATTTTAACATGCATCGGATAACACTAAAAATCGGATAACACCAAGACTTGTGGAACCAAGTCTTAGCATTATCAGAGGTATTACTGTATTCTTTTTGTCTGACTTAACAGTTTTAGAAACTGCAGAAATGTTCCTTTAAATAAAATTAGTAAAGTTTTGTTCCTTGTAGGAAGTACACTAGTACCTTGGATAACGTTATGACTGATTATTAACGTACGATGCATTGATCGCACAGTGTTTTAAAAAAAAGCCCTGTTCCCTTTCCAAAAACCTTCCGGGGGACTTTTTCTGTTGTAGCAAAGCCTATGGGCTTTGCAGAATGATGGGGACAAATACAATCTGTCCTCCTAACCCTTCCGGAGCCTGCAGACCCAGTGGGTGGGCCAGTGACAGTGGCAAAAATAGGCATGAGGACATTTTTTACGATGTCCCCGTGCCTGTTTCTGCCGCTGTCGCTGGCCCGCCTGCTGGGTCTGTAGGCTCCAGAAGGGTTGGGGGGACAGATCATATCTGTCCTTGTCTTTCTGCGAAGCCCAGAGGCTTCTCTACAGTTGAAAAAGACCCCCAGACTTTTTCTACTGTAGCAAAGCCTCTGGGCTTTGTAGAAAGATGATGACCGATATGATCTGTCCCCGCAACCCTTCTGGAGCCTATGGACCTGGCGGGCAGGCCAGTGACAGCTGCAGAAACAGCTATGGGGGCATTTTTTATGATGCCTCCATAGCTGTTTCTGCTGCTGGCACACCTGCTGCGTCAGGGTTGCGGGGACAGATCGTATCTCTCCCCAAACAACCCCACAGTCCCAACGATTGATTGCTGGGACTCCAGGGGTGTTTTGCGACAGGTCCGCGTGCTCATGTGGGTCCCCCCAAACACCCCTCCAGTCCCAGCAATCGATCGCTGGGACTGTGTGTGGGGGTTGTTGGGAGAGGTACGCCGCCCGCACGGGTCCCCCAACCCCCCCTAGTCCCAGTGATTGATTGCTGGGACTGCAGGGGTGTGTGTGTTGGGGAGAGATCCACATGCGTTCACGGTTTCTCCCCAAACACACTCACAGTCCCAGTAATTGGTACTTGGGTTGGAAAGAAGAACCCGTTCAATCCCCAACCTAAGCACCAATCACACGCTGCAACCGGCACTTGGGTAGGGGTGAAGAACAGGCGCGCACTCCCATTCTTTCTCCCAACCCAAGCACCAATTGCAGCATCGAATAACGTCAGATAAATGTTGGATAATGTTGGGGAATTTGAGTCAAACATTTGCATTGCATAACGTTATGTTAATGTTGTGCGATGCAAATGTTTGCCTCAAATCCCCCAATGTTATCCAATCTTAGTGCTATCTAATGCAAGCATTATCCAAGTTACCACTGTAGTTTATTTTTCTTTATGAAACAAAATTGCATAACATAACTGAAATTTCATAACGAAACATATTTTACATCATACAACATATCTTGTTAATACATAACACATAACAAGTTGTACCCTTCGTAGGAAGTAGTTTATAGAGGCATTTCCTTCTCATCCACTGAAGGCCATTACTTGCTCCCAGTCAATTACTGTTTTTCTGTACTGTTGAATGGTTGCAGTTGAGGTTAAAGGATGATTTTCTTCAGTAGTTCTTTCTTTTGTGTTTGATTGAGATCATCCTTTAATAAGTTAACTGTCTAATCACCCATCTGTGTGAGTCACAGGTATTACCAGACTAACAGTTTGTTATCTGTTGGTGTAGTTTTGGAGTGGTCATCTATGAACTCGCACATCCCATCTCCTCCTGTGTCAGAGGTCTTATTTTTGTGAGCTAGAGTTTGCACTGAAGAGAATGCAGCAAAGCATGTTGTTAAGCATGTGCACTGAGGGTATGAGCAGAATTTCTACCAACGGTATCCAGCGCTATAAAGTTCTGAGTGTGGTTCTGCATGGGTGCAAGATCCATCTGTGACAGTTCATTAATGACTGCAAAACTACAGTTGGAGATAAGCATTATCTTGCTGTTATTTGAAGATGAACTAATAATGGCTTGCTTTTTTCCTTTCCTTTTAAAGATCTTTCAGGATTGACACTGCAGAGTTCTGGTAAGCTATGCATTGATTTCTGTGGAATATAAACAAAACCATTTCCTTTGAGAAAACATACTAAATTAATTTAAAGGATATAGAAAAAGTAGCTAGGAAAATTACATTTTGCTATTATCAGGGAGAATAATCACAGTTGAAGTATAGGCCACAAGAAAGTGCTCTTCCTTACATTTCTCTTTAAATGAAAAATACATGAAATTAAAAAGAAAAAAGGAATTCTTTTGCTACTGTTTAGTCTGTTTTAAAGAAAAAAGAAAAATTAGATATACAAGTTCTTGTTGTTCATTCACTACTTAAAAATTTTACATAACTGATTTTAATAGTGCTTGATTATTGTTTGCTAATAAAACACCTCCTTTAAAGTAGTAAGCATTCTGAAAATGATATTGCAAATATCTGAAATTATGGCTATTTCTATTAGATTTAACATTTAGGTAAAAAAATTAGTGGTTAAGATTGAGCAGTAAGCACATCAATGAATGTGCAGGTGACAAATTAGCTCAACATGAGTCAAGGAGATATTGAAACATTGGTGTCAATTCAGCTGATTATGGGCTTGTTGTAAGTATTGTATTAGACAATAATACAAACATGGATGCTTCATAAATTTCCAGGTACTTTCTGTGTGAAGTCTGTAGGGGAAAAATAGGCCAAAATCCTCTTCTGTAATTTACACCAGCATAGGGGAAATTATATGGTTGCCATTTTTTTAGTCTTGGTCTCAGTCTGGGTTGCATGAAATGAGACGGAAATTGAAGCAGTGAGGAACTGAAGAATGATGTCATTTCCCCTGTGCTGGATTAAGTTAATAAGGTTTTTGACCATATGCAACCAAGATTTGTTTCAACCAAATGAAAGAATAGTTAGACATTTCCAGATAGCACAATGAAGTGCAGCACATGGATGAAGATCCAGAGTTCAGTTTTCACTGTATCTTATGGCAGAAGAGCCAGGCATTGAGGTCTTGGGTAAGGGTAGGTGAATGGAAGGTTTCTCCTCTTTCCATACCCTCTACAAGATGGTTGATATTTGGGATGGCCATACACCATGATGTGATTGGATTCCTAACCAATAGCCAAGTGAAGCTTCCCCCATTCTTCAGCTCTGGGCCAGGTTTCATTTATGCCACTGTCTTAGGAAACATTTCCACAGATACCACATGATTTGCAAAATGTGGTGAGTGTGGGACAGAATCTACTATTTCTGAACAGTGGTCAGAGATGGTGAGAATTCTCCCAGCTAGCTTGTGGAGTGGGTGGGAGGATCTGGAAAATCTCCTTGGAGCAGTTTAGGCCTGTGGGCTGGACGTTTCCCTCCCCTGCAGGATATAGAAACATTTTAGATGGCTGTCTTGAGGCAGTTGTCTTTACTTATAGAGGTATAGTTGTACATCTTTGAAGCTCATTTACTCTGGATTTTCTTATTGATTACTTCTCTTTCTGTAGTGGGTAGAAAAAGTAATTATCGTCCCTTTTCTTCCTGAGAATTATAAACAGGACAGATGGTAACATACTTTTTCTATTAATAATATTTCTGATTTAACACTTTTATTTTATCATAGCTCCCTCAAGCATGTTGGTGAAAGATGAATATGTTCATGAATTTGAGGGACAGGCATCACTTTCAGCTGCTGAAGGTCATTCAGTTCAGACTATCCAACATCCGCCAAGTAACAGGGCATCTACTGAAGCCTACAGTACACCAGCCATGTTAGCTCCTTCAGAATCTAGTACTACCAGCACCACCAACTTCCCCAACATTCCTGTTGCTTCCACAAGTAAGATGATTGCACCCATTTGAAACATTTCAAAAGTAATTGCAGGTTGTTAAAAACTCAGCAGAAATGAATGAGAAAAGGAGTACAGTAAAACATCGGATAACGCTAAAACTTGGTTCCACAAGTCTTGGTGTTATCTGATTTTTAGTGTTATCCAATCCATGTTAAAATCCTATGGGATGGATCGGATAACGTTAAAGCTCCATAGAGATACATTGTAACTGCAGAGGTTTTAGCGGTTGTTATCCGATGCATCCCATAGGACCTTAACGTTATTCGATCCAATTCTCCTCCCCAGATTACTTAACGTTCTGCGATTTTAGCGTTATCCGATCCAATCGTTATCCGGTGTTTTACTGTACATTTGTTTGTAGTGTTTCTATACCACTCCTCAGCTGAAAAAGGCTCTTTGAGTGAGTTATAAAGATACACTAGTACCTTGGATAACGCTAAGACTAGGTTCCACAAGTCTTAGCGTTATTCAGTTTTTAACGTTGTGCAATGCATTGATTGCACAACGTTAAAAAAGCCCTGTTCCCTTTCCGAAGAGGAAAGGGAACAGGGGGTCGATCTGCCTGCCTCTTTGGCAGACGCCAATCTCTCCCCAAACACCTCCACAGTGGGATTGTTCTCTCCCTGTTGAGGCTGGGATCTCCGCCGGTAGTGTACAGTCAAACCTCGCATAAAGAGCACCTCGCTTAAAGAGTAACTCGCTTAAAGATCAGAATTTTCTCCGAGTTGTCGCTTTACTTATCAAATAAATCGGGGTTCACAAACCTCCCCACCAGAAGTCACATTTGGTCACTTACAGTGGTGTTTCGCTTAAAGAGCAGAATTTTCTCTGAATTGTCGCTTTGCTTAACAAATAAATCGGGGTTCACAAACCTCCCCACCAGAAGTCACAATTGGTCACTTACAGTGGTGTTTCGCTTAAAGAGCAGTCCTGAAGAACACATTATGCTCTTTAAGTGAGGTACAACTGTACCAGTGGAGATCCCAGCCTTAACAGGCAGAGAACAGCCCAGTGGAATTGAGGCTGGGATCTTTGACGGTAATGGACCTTCGCTTTTGCGAGACAAGCCTCGCAAAAACAAGGGTACATTACCGGCGGAGATCTAAGCCTCAATCCCACTGGACTGTTCTCTGCCTGGGAAGTGCCTTCGTAGGCAGAAAACAGCCCAGCTTGATCGCTGCTGCTATGCAGCAACGTGGCTGGGAGGCCCCGGTCGGCTTCCCAGCCATGCTGCCGCTGTGAGCTTCATAGCACCGGTTTGGTTGGGAGGAGAACGGGCATGCCTGATATCCCCCCAAACAAACTGGCCGTCTGAGCCTCTGTAGATCTCTGCCTCAAATTCACCAACGTTACCCGATTTTAGTGTTATCCGAGGCAAACGTTATCCCTTTAACATGGAGTAATCTAAAAGACACAACACGAAAGGAAATTGTTTGTGAGGGATGAAGAGAAGGAGAATCTGTAGCACGGTTTTAGAGTACAGTCAAACCTCAAATAATGAATTTAATTCGTTCTGTGAGGCTGCCCGCTATGCGAGTTTTTTGCTATGCGAAACAAACTTGCATAGCAAAAATTCCTATGGGAAAACTCGCATAACTAGTGTTTCGGGGGTGGGGGGGAACTCGCATAGGGAAATTTTTTCGCTATGTGTGTTTTCCCCATAGAAATGCTCATTATGCGAGTTTTCCCATAGGGAAAGTCCGACTCACATAGCGAAAATTTTTGCTATGCGAGTCGGATCGCTTTGCGAAACACATGCTTGTTATGTAAGTTTTTCGCTAAGCGAGTTACTCACTAGGCGAGGTTTGACTGTACTTGTAGATGTGTAATATGATATGGAATGGGCTGAATGAATGAATGAAAAGAAAAAAAGGGGGAAACTCTTTGCACTCCCTCCTTTTTTAGCATGTATATGTGACCATGTTGTCCTCCCTGGGGCCTTGGGATAAAAGAGATTTATACCAGGGATGCCCAAACTATGGCCTGCGAGCTAGACCGAGCCTCCGAAGCCAATTCATCCAGCCCAGACCACCCTTGTTGTCCCTGGAAGCAGAAGTAAAATGCACCGGCACATTTTCTGCTTCTGGAGCAACGAGGGTGGCGCAGGCTGGATGAATTGGTGTCGGTCCGTAGTTTGGGCACCCCTGGTTTAAGCAGAGAAAATGGCAGCTTAAAAACCTGTTGCAAAACAGATTGTAAGGTGGATTTTCCGCTTCCGGTGGGAGGAACAACGTGACTGGCCTGCTGAACCACGTGACTGGCCCGTGGCCGAAAAGTTTGGGCACCCCGACTTATACCATTGATTCTTGGGTTTTTTAAATACTTACTCTAAGGTGATATTGTTCTGCTGAATGATTTTTGAAGGGAAAAATGTTAACAAATTGACAATGGTGCATTTCATGATTAATTTTACTGCAGTGTACTGGAAAAGATTGACATGTTTGAAATCAGAAAATGTATGCCTCATTAAGAATTGCCTACTCAGTTCTTAAACTGAGTAGTAATACAGGTGATAAATATTGCTGGTGTTTTTGAGACTTTCTAGTGCTGTGCAAGCGATAGGATTGTGAAAAATCTGGCTGGATATATTATACAGGTATTTATAGTTCATACAAATATAGGATCTAGAATAGTTTATCCAATTTGATACTCAGAGGATATTTATTTCCATTTCTTAAGTCTGTTCTAGTTCTAATGGCTGCAGAGAAAATTTCAGAATTTTTTAGTATGTGTAGGAGGGTGGAAGACTGAATGATAATCCAGTAGTTTGTTAGTAAGACTTTAATTATTTTCAGAGCCCATGCTGCTTTTCATCCCATTACTACATCTCTGTGCAAATTACCTGTGACTATTTACTAGGATAATCTACTCCCCAGCATACACATGAGAAGATTAATTTCAGGACCTTCAAACAGTTGTAAAAGATCCCCCTGCCCTACCCAGAAAATAAGTCCATGGACCTCCATAATGTAACCAAGAATAACTGCTAAGCAGAGGTTTTGTTGGTCTTTAATCACAACACTATTACTTTTTAAAAACAGAACAAACGACTGAAGTATATTATTAATATAATTTGAAAAATAAATAAATAAAAATTAAAAATGCCAAAATAAGCAGCACAGAAAAAAGGTCTGATAGCTTACCTGCAGGCCTTTTGTTCTGTTTTATTTTGCTTTAGAATATTGTATCCCATTCATTCTGCTTGGTTAGGAAGCTGGAAATCTGTTTCTTGGCTCAGACACAATGTAGAATTCCTTACAATAATTTCTCTCTCTCATGTTATAGGTCAGGCATGCCAATACTATGGCCTGGGGCCTGGATGCAACCCCCGATGCCAATTTATCCAGCCCACACAGCCCTCGTTGCTCCTGGAAGTGGAAGTAAAATGTGCCTGTATGGGCACGTTTTACTTATGCTTCCAGGAGCAATGAGGGCTTTGCGGCCTGGATGAATTGGCATCGGGGCCTACATCCGGCCCCTGGACCATAGTGACCTGCTCCCTGAACCACGTGACTGGCTTGCAGCCTGAAAAGTTTGGGTACCCCTCTTATAGGTCCTATGTGTAAGGATAAGCTGCTTAACATTAAGTAGTTGCAGTGTTACCACATTTTGTATCATACTTTAGTGACTATACCTAGGTTGTAGCAGTTGTCTTTTAAAATTATGTGTTTCCCTTCACAACAAGTATTTGGTTTTCTTCTAACAAAGCAATCAAGTATTTTAAAAAGCAGAAATTAAATCTTTTTCTTTTTTGCTAGGTCAACCTACCAGTATGTTGCCAGGCAGCCACAGTGATGGCCTTTTACAGATTGCTTCAGGGCCTCAGCCAGGGGCACAACAGAATGGCTTTGCTGGTCAGCCAGCTACTTACCACCACAGTAAGTGCAAAATAATTTCCCTTTTTGCCTTTATTGCAGGCAACCAAAGACCATTTCAGTTCAGTAGATAGTGCAACAAAAATATTCAGCAGTGCTTTTAACTATTGCAATTGTAGCAGACTGTTTGCACATCAGAAACACTGACAAAATAAGATTTAAGATTGTTTAAATCCACTAGTTAAAAAGTTGGCAATTTCCTGTCAGCTAGGCAAATAATGTTTCCCTATATTTAATATGTACAAAGCAAAAGACAGAAAAGAATCAGTAGCTTGGCTACTCAGTGGTGATGTGGAAATGGTAACAAATGAAAAAGAAAACGCAGAAGTGCTCAATTCCTACTTCAACCCAGTTTCCCCCAAAAGGTAGCCTACAACCCTCCAGGCAAGCATGAAGTACAAGGGGAAGGACAGGATTGCAGTTTGAGATTGAGTCAAGGAACACCTTATTGCCTTGAATGAGTTCAAATCTCCAGGACCAGATGAACTGCATCCAAGGATATTGAAGGAACTGACTGAAGAGATTTCAAAACCACTGTCTATAATTTTCTTGAAATCATGGAGGACAGGAGAAGGGCTAATGTTGTCTCTATCTTCAGAAAGGAAGAACTGGGGAACTTCAGACCAGTCAGCCTGACATCAATCACAGGGACATTTCTGGAGTAGATTATAAAGCAGTCACTCTGCAAGCAACTTGAAAGCAATACAGTAAAAATTAGAAGCCAACATGGATTTGTCAAAAACAAATCTTGCCAGGCTAATCTGATTTCATTTTTTGATTGGGTAAGTTCCATGGCGGACAGAGGGAATACTGTTGATGTAATATATCTTGGCTTCAGCAAGCCATTGACAGCCATGGACATTCTGTTTTGTCCTTGGAGAATCAACATCCCAATAGTAACAAAACATAGATGGCACCAAAGTATATAAAAAAGCAAACAAATGCAAAATCCATTCACATTCTTTGTAGGGCCTCTGAGCTGCCTTATTCCATGTACAGTAAATAAAACATATTGTATCCTACATTATTCTTTAGGATGCTTGCTTTTTTCCTTTTAATGAAATGTGGGAAATCTACATATACAAATCAGTCTGATTTTTCTCTTGCATTTTTAAAAGATAGTACAACAACTTGGACTGGGAGTCGAACTGCAGCCTATACGCCTACCATCCCTCATCATCAGAATGGACATCTTCAGCATCACCCACCTATGCCCCATCCTGGACATTACTGTAAGCTGTGTATTGCTGTGTTGTGATACACTTTGTGCAGGAATAAGGTTGCTGTAGAGAAGCTATTGTAGTGGATAAAGTAGAAAAATATGGCTTAATGGCAGTTAGACTCATTGGCCTTATAGGCTTCCAACTCCATTATTTTTTTATTGTATAATGGGATATAAATATTATGAAACAGAAGAAGGAAAATGCCATTGTGTGTGTGCGGGGGAGAGGATGCCCAATGCTTATTCTTCTGTTTTGGAAACTAGATACTCTGTATAGAAATGGTTTTTTGAGGAAAGGTCGGGGTGCTTAACTTGCAAGTACTTTAGGCTTTAAATATCTGGGATTCTTAATAATTTTATCTGAAAACAGGACCGTATCTTACACAACTACACAGACATTTTTAGACTATTGTTTATTCTATTAATTATTAAACCTGAATTCTTAGTGATAATTTGTTTTTAGAGAATGCAAGAAGTTTTAAAGAGAATGGGTAAACATTATTTTATTGTAATTTCTTTGAAGGGCCAGTTCATAATGAACTTGCATTCCAGCCTCCTATATCAAATCACCCTGGTAAGTGTGTATTCAGTTAAATAACTATTTTCTTGTTGCATTTGCTGAGAATGTCAAATCAAATGATATTTTAACCCATTTTATGTTTTGCTTCTTACATGGCTATACCAAAGTTTATATTCTTAAAAAAAAACTTTAAGAGTAAACAAGTGCACATAGGGAATTCATAGCCTACAGGTTGGAACCAGCCTATGGAACGTTTCATAGGAACATAGGAATGTGCTTAGAGTGAACCAGAATGCTAGTTTATCTGAGTATTGTCCACTCTGACTAGCCATAGCTCTCTAGGGTTTCATGCAACTGACTCTACCTGAATATCCTTAGTATTCTGTAGTAATATCTAATTCAAGTGATGACCAGAGTTAGCTCTGTCTAGATTTTGAACTTACAGGAAATTGTGCATGTTCAAAGTATTATGGGTATACCATGTTGTGGTTTCCCTACATTTTTGCATTAGTTGCCTTTGACTTTGAATAACAAATTGACCTTATAAAAAGCTTCTGGTTGGTGCCAATGAATAGTTTTAGAAAGGCCTCATTACTGCACCATCAATTCAATTCAATTCAATTTATTTACAGTCCATGACCAGCATAACACACAAAAACATAAATACCACATCCTAACTAGTCTGGACACAGGTAATAAAAGGAAACTATGATACTATAATACTAAAAACCTACTGGGAATCAACATAAAACAGCAGGGTGCCTATCTAAAAAACAATATTACTAAAATCCCTCAATAATTACTAAAACCTATTGTCATGAAAATAAAATGCAATACTAATATTTACAAGAAAAAGAGGGATAGCCTCATTACAAGGATATAAAATACTCTCTACTAGAGTTGTAGTTTACTAAAACTCAGTAATTTATAGCCAGACCAATAATGACAAGGGTGAAGAGATAACATAATAAGTAGTGTAGGTCGGCTGCTCAGTGCGGGAGCAATCTCAATAAACTATAGAGCCACACTAGACTTCCTAGTCAGCAGCCGACGTATCCTGCGAGCCTGTGCACAAAAACCCGCCACTTTGCGGGTGATAGCAATATTATTGTCCTGGAGTAGGAAGGAAGCTTGTTGGGCCGCATTGGCGCAGCAAGGGGATTATTAATTCTGCACGGGCATCCCTATAGAATGAGCAGAAAAGGAGAACATGCTCAATCGATTCAACATCCCCATCACCACATGGACATAATCGTTCTGAATAGGGTATCCCGTTATATCTGCCCTCAAAGACAGCTGAAGGCAGGCATCCACACTGGGCCTGGGTGAATGCCAGCCTATGTTTTGGGAGATCTAATTGCTGCAGATAAGCTGCGGGGACAAGCTGGTACCTGATGGAAACATTGCAATAAAAACCAGGAGACTTGGCCACATCTTCCTGTCGTTCGGTGTCCCTTATTCTCTGTTTCATTAGCTCCCTGGCTTGTTGTGCTTCCATTGCAAGCAGGGTAGCTGGACACAAGCCCAAAGAAGCCAGTTTATTAAGTACCAGCGTTATGTACCAGCTGCCATTAAATTGTATGAAGCTAAATCACTCGCCCAGCTCACATATGGTGCGCAGCTAGGCCCCTTAGCCAGTTATCAGCAGGTGGAGAGGGTTCAGTCAAAGTTTCTTAGAGCTGCTCTCTCGACCCCCCGCTGGTTTCCAATGGCAGATTAAGGCTGGAGACGGGCTTAGTGAAGGTAGAGGCGAGGTGCTGGATGCTGATAATTTCATATTGGCTTAAAATACACCATCTCCTTTATTCTGTGATGCAGTTAAGATTTTTAGAAAGTGTTGCTTTTTGTTAGTGGAAGATTTTAAAAGCCTAATTGCTATACAGTGGTACCCCGTATAACGAACACTTCGTATAACGAAGTGTTTTTGAGATATTGACGAAACCCTGTATAACGGGGGGGGGGGGGATCTTTATATGGGGTATACCCAGCATAACGAACATTTCCCCCCGTAGTGCGGGGTATTGCCAATAGTGATTTGCATAACGAAAAAATTCGTATAACGAAGCGCTCCGTGGAACGGAGCTTTTTTGCTATACGGGGTTCTACTGTACTAGTAAAAACTGGGATTCCATGGCTAGATAGGAAAGTTGAACCATCCCCTGTTGCTTTGTCTCTTAAATGCAGTGATGGGATGTAACAGGTTTCCACTAGTTCGCCAGAACCGGTAGTAACTTTCCCCAGTGTTCCAGAGAACCGGTAGCAGCTGGGGGGGGGGGGGGAGAGAGAACCACTTTCGGGGCTTACCTTTCACTGGTTCCCCCACTGCGCATGCGTGCCAAGCACTTGGTGTGGATACATGCCTACAGTGTTTGGCGCATATGCACGGCCTCCTTGCTGTCTTCCCAAGTGGGGATGAGGAAGAGAAGCTGCTAGCCTGAAACTCCCTATAGCCTGCTCCCCAGGGTAAGTGACTCATCTTTGGATGTGGTGTGTCTGTGTGTATTTAATTTTATTTTTATGCATTTTTATTTTATTTATTTATTTATTTTATTTACGGGTTTGTGTTGTGGGTGGGTGGGTGGGTGGGTTGAGGTGTGTGTGTGTGTGTGTGTTGTGTGCTTATTTTTATTTTTTAAATATTTTTTTCTTTGGTCCTGCCCACAATGTCATGACATCATGACGTTGGCTCCGCCCATGTCATGACATTGTGATGTTAGCTCCGCCCACAATGTGATGACGTCATGGTGGGGTAGTAAATTTTTTGACATCCCACCACTGCTTAAATGACACTCATCTCAGTACACAGCACATAAATTTACACAGTAGTTTTAGAGTAGCAAATAAGTAAGGCAATTGGAGAGAGAGAAGGAGCTGGCAGGGGGATGTGCATGGAGAGATAGAAACAGTTCTCTTTCTTTGCTGCTTGTTCTTCTGATGCTGTTGTTTTTGTGGTGCTCTTCATTAAGTTCTCCTCCCATCTCTGTTCTTAATCCTCAGCACCTGAATACTGGTGTTCAATTGCCTATTTTGAGATGGATGTGCAAGTTGGTGAAACATTCAAAGTCCCTTCAAGTTGTCCGATTGTTACTGTTGATGGATATGTGGACCCTTCAGGTGGGGATCGCTTTTGCCTTGGTCAGCTGTCCAATGTTCATAGAACAGAAGCCATTGAGAGAGCAAGGTATGCTGTATAGATCATGGAACACTAAACATTTTCAGATTGGTTAAAATGTCTCTTTGTAATAATTTACTTCTGGTGCGTCTGGGTTTAAAGGATTAGCCGGTGAAAAATCTGCATTTTTGGTGATAAATCTCCATTGCTCAGGGGACGCCTGATTGCTGAAGGAGCAATCTTCGGGGTGGCTCCTTTCATGTCCCCCTGTGTGAATGCTGAGAAGTACAAACTATCTCCCATATGATACAATGCACACAATGCCCCTCAGCGTGCACTGAGGACCTTATGTTGGCAAGAGGAAATGATGTTGATGTGACCTGATATTGAGCAGATGTCATCTAGCCCTTTTTAATTCTATTTTGTTTTTTAGATGTGTTAATTTTAGCTTTTTATGTTATATGCTGGTGGTGCATCTGACAAGAAAAAAGAAAGAAAGCTGAATATGTGTTATGTCAATAAACCTTCATGGGCACAGGTTAAAAACACATCTTTCCGAGTCATTAAAATGCTGAAGAAGAGTTACTTGACTTGAAATCCAATGGCCTGAACACAACATTATTTTTCCTGACATCTTTTAGGTTTCTTTTTTTCTGATTGCTAGAATTAGTGCTTTCCCCACTGCACTTCTGTCCTTCACCATCCTCCTCAACTCGCTCAGCTTTGTGTCCATTGTGTCTACAATACCATCTAGCCATCTCATTTTTGGCCGCCCCCTTCTTCTTTTCTTTTGGTATGGTTTTCCTTGCTGCCTCCTGCATGATGTCCCACATCTCTGTCCATAATTCTTCTGGCACTCTGTTTATCTGGTCCAAGCCATTGAATCTGTTCCACACCTCCACTGTGTATTCCTTAGGGATGTTGTCTAGGTCATATCTGTCTGGCCTAATTGTTTTCCCTATTTTCTTTAGTCTAAGTCTGAATTTTGCGACCAGTAGGTTGTGATCTGAGCCACAATCTGCTCGTGGTCTTGTTTTTGCTGACTGTATGGAGGTTCTCCATTTTTGGCTGCAGAGTATTTAATCAATCTGGTTTCGATGTTGGCCATCTGGTGAGTCCATGTGTAAAGTCTCCTCTTGTGTTGCTGGAAGAGAGTGTTTGCTATGACCAATGCGTTATCTTGGCAGAACTCTATCAGTCTTTGGCCTGCTTCATTCTGTGTTCCAAGACCAAACTTGCCTGTTATTCCATTTACTTTTTGATTTCCTACTTTGGCATTCCAGTCTCCTATGATAATGTGTACATCATTTCTTGGTGTCTGTTCTATTGCTAGATGTTTATTTACCCATTGCTAGATGTTTATTTACTCCCCTTTAATTGATACATCATCATTTTTTACACAGGTTGCATATAGGTAAAGGTGTGCAGCTAGAATGTAAGGGTGAAGGCGACGTTTGGGTTCGGTGCCTCAGTGATCATGCAGTCTTTGTGCAGAGTTACTACTTAGACAGAGAAGCAGGCCGGGCGCCAGGGGATGCAGTTCACAAAATTTATCCAAGTGCATATATAAAGGTTTGTGTGAGCTATTTATTAATTTTGTGGATGTGGATATGTTTATGTATATATCTTTGTTTAATAATAGTAGTTGGTGTCATTTCACAGCTCATGCAAATGGTCAGGTGAGTAGTTTATGAAAACTATGTTGGTCTGGCTCTTTTTATTCTAGTAGTCTTTCCTGGCAGATTTTCTTTATCTAATAATTCAAACAATGACATATCATTCACAGTTGTAATTAGTAACGGTGCGTCTGTGCATGTGCACACATGTATGAGAGAGATGCACAGTGGAACAGAAGTGTTGTAAATTGTCTGGGAAAGACAGACAGATTCTTATGTAAGTTTTCTGCACCTGTCTCTAGGTGTGGTTTCCAGGTAGTATGGGCCACAACAGTCCTTTCAACTTTAGTCCTGTAGAACAAACAATATCCATGGTGCTTAAGTGGAGCAACAGCTCTTCCTGCTTGCATGAAACCTGCTAGTCTGGCTGGACTGCCATTTCTATTCTTACACTATTGCATTTTGCAAAGGCCTTCAACAGAGGTTGCTTTCATTACCTGGAAGTAAAAGGGTAGATTTGGTATTGATTCACATCATTCCAGGTGCTACCATGTTGTAGGATTCAGAGTCTCTGTTTAGCTGTGGTAAAAATGTGTTGTCATATTTTTAAAGCACCAAACTAAATGTCTATGATGTTTGTAATAAGCCCCCTAGAGCAGGAGTCCCCAACCTTTTTTGCACCATGGACTGGTTTCATGCTAAACAATTTTTTCATGGACCCATAAGTGGACACAGGGAGGGGAGGAGGGTGCTCCGCCATAGTTAAGCAACATGAAGGAGGGGCCTGGCCACCTGCCTATCTACTATGTCCGAAGCCTGTGTTCTTGCTCCGTTCGCCGGGCAGACCCAGCAGAGCACATTGAGAGCAGAAGGCTTCCATAGGGGCTCCCAGTGCCACCCACCCCCATGGCCTGGTGGTTGGGGATCCCTGCCCTAGAGGACAAGTTGAGTGACTTTGAAGGTAAAGCTTCTGGTTTTTTTGATCACCACTTTACCTGGATGTTTTCTTTTATGGTAGTCTTTAGCACAGGCTTTCTCAAGGTTTTCGGGTCATGGGCCTGACCACACCTCCTGGACTGCTGATCAGGCCAATCATGTGGTTCTTCCCACCCGGAAGCGGAAGTAAAATGTGCACTGCACATGCAAAGGACACATTTTAATTCCGCTTCCAGTATCGGCAAGGGTGTCGGAGTCCAGATGAATTGCATCAAGGGCTGGGTTTGGCCCGTGGGCTGTAGGTTGAGAATGCCTGCTTTAGCCAAAGCTGGGGTGGAGAATTGGATCGAATAACGTTAAGGTCCTATGGGATGCATCGGATAACAACCGTTAAAGCCTGTGCGGTTACAATGTATCTCTATGGAGCTTTAACGTTATCCGATCCATCCCATAGGATTTTAACATGCATCGGATAACACTAAAAATTGGATAACACCAAGATTTGTGGAACCAAGTTTTAGCGTTATCCGGTGTTTTACTGTACATTCTTGCTTGTCCTAATTGTGAGGACAGTCATTGAATTAGCTGCTCCCAAACTAAATGTCAACTTCACTGTACTCTAGCTGGGATTAGAAATAGCAATAGCAGTTACACTTTATACTGCCCTATAGCGATTAGTGCACTCTCTGGCTTGTTCACAAGTTAATTAGCATTTTGCCCCAACATGCTGGGTACTCATTTTACTGACCTCAGAAGGATGAAAAGCTGAACCAACCTTGAGCCCTGGTCAGAATCAAACAATGTCAGCAGTTTGGGCTGCAATACACCAGTTTAACTGCTGTGCCACCAGAAAGAAGTTGCCTGGGCAGTAAATTCATTCACATGTGTGCCATCATCATATTTATGCTTACTTAGAATTAAATCTCATTAAATAATTTGGACTTCCTATGTTTGCATAGAGTTGAATTCTCCCCTCCCTACTTCTCCATATCCATTTATAGTCTGACAAAACTAGTAGATATCAAGACCTAGAAGCAGTTGCCAGTCCATACATTTACAAACCACCAGATAGCAGGATCTTAAGCAACTCCTAATTATTCCCTGTCCATTATGTTCACCCTCAAAATATACAGAACTATAACGTTTTTTGATAGTCTGGCCAGACATCCTGCTACAGTAATGGAGTAGTAGACTGTACAGTCAGCAACTCAATGCTGAGTGTTGAGCAGCGGTAAATAACCCGATTCTCTAAAGGGGCCAACGGCTACAGGTCGATGAGCCCCTTTAGTGGGGTGATGCCCCCCTTAGTTGAGGAAATGCCACTGGAAGCCATCATACTGGGCCCAAGGGCAAAGTGAGCGGAGGAGGAACCACTTCACTATTCTGATTCTCAACGGTCACGGAGGCGGAAGACGCCATGCCAGATGGCCTGGCTGGGAAGATGCACCTTGTTAAAATCTTCAAGACTGCGGCAGTCCATTGCAGTCCTGGTGTCAAATCCTGCATGTCTCATTTTATACATGTTGCAGGAGACGGCTTTGAGATCATAGTGTGTGGGTCACTTCATGGCAAGTTGGGATCCACCTTAAACAAATTCACGCCAATGGCATTTTTCCTATTTCCAGGAAAAAATATATACTCAGATACAAGTAGCAACCAAAAATGATTATAACGTGTTTTGTATAATTCACATAGCCTTTAACACTTGAGCATTGTGTGAGAGGGGTAAAGTTCAATTTGTTCTTCTTTTGCTGGATGTTCATGTGGAGAGTGTTAAAAAGCTACAAAAATGCTGTTTCTTTTTAAGGTGTTTGATTTACGTCAGTGTCATCGGCAGATGCAACAGCAGGCAGCTACAGCGCAGGCTGCAGCCGCTGCTCAAGCTGCTGCAGTTGCAGGGAACATCCCCGGGCCAGGATCTGTAGGAGGAATTGCACCAGCCATCAGTAAGTTTTGCATGAACAATAACCACCTACCTTCCTCCCCTTCCTCTGTCCTTTTATTTCTTAACAATTCTTTTGGCAACTGGAAAGGAAACTGCATATCATTTCAGTTCAGATGATGGTCCCAAATTACATGGTGTGCCAATCATGCTTGTGGACTCCAGTGACTCTAGTGGTTAAGACGCTGAGCTTGATGACTGGAAGGTTGGCAGGTCAGGAATTTGAGACCTG
Source organism: Furcifer pardalis (assembly GCA_030440675.1). Lineage (NCBI taxonomy): Eukaryota > Metazoa > Chordata > Lepidosauria > Squamata > Chamaeleonidae > Furcifer > Furcifer pardalis. The sequence goes on along the minus strand of CP126896.1, from coordinate 101,269,960 downwards.
AGTGCTGCATGATGGCGTGAGCTTCTGTCTGTTCCAGGTCCTGCCAACCTAGCAGTTTGAAAGCAAGAAATTGCAAATCGATAAATAGGTACCACTTTGGTAGGAAGGTAAACAGCGTTCTGTGCACTCCAGTGTTTAGTCATGCCTGCCGCATGTCCACGGAAATGTCTGCAGGCGCAGACAGCACTGGCTCTTTGGGTGTAAACAAAAATGAGCACTTCACCCTAGAGCTGGATACGACTGGCTTTCGAGCATAGGACGACCTTTCCCTTTACTAATCAAGCATAAGAATCCAAACCATAGTTTAAGTTTCTAAATATTTGAACAAACCTAGTGGTATGAAAGCCTAAAACAAAGACAGTGTGGGTTTTCTTCTTCATTTAAGTCTATAGAAATAAGTACACACTAGCAAGTCGGCTCAGACTTCTGGTTCATCCTTTCCATACCTTTTCTAGATAAGGAAAACTCAGACTTTGTCATTCCCTTCTTCTGGGGCACTTGGGGATTGTATAGACCGAACAGGCTGGCTCTTCCCCTAAACAGCATAGTGGGGAATTGAATCCTTGGTCCCTTGTGCTCCAACTCGCTGAGCTATCCAAAAGATGGTAAAAAGGAAAGATAACAAGATAACAAAATTGCAGTTGACAATAGTTTAGAACAGTGTTTCCAAATCTTTGGCTTTTGGACTTCAATTCCCAGAAGCCTAAGTCAATTGCTCAAAGCACTGATCTGCCATTGTACTGTCTTAGACTTCTGGGAATTGACATTCACCAGCAGAACATAGTTTGGGAAACGCTGGCTTAGAAAACAAGATGGAGTGGGGTAGAATCTTTGTGTATAACAAAATGATTAATTAATGACTGAAATCTTGTTAGGCGATTGTAAATGGTGATAATGTCATCATAAAGTTTCCTATCCCCTCCCCTCAGGTTCTGAGGCTCCCTTTTGACATGGAAAAAGCCACAGGACAGGGGTGGAAGAGTGTTTAGTATCTGAAAATCAGCAGGACCAACAGTGGAGATAAATACTCCATCAACACTCCAACCCACGGCGCCCTGAGACTTTTCCAGGTCAAAAGAGATCACTAGGGAGGCTTAGAACCAGGGACAATGGGATGAAACTTTAAAAATAAAAATTAACATCTGTGGCTGATGGATGGCGTCACCATTAATGACCACATGGTTTGCACAACAGGATTTCAGTCTGATTCTTAAGATTCTTCTCTGTCAGGTTTTCTTGTGGAAAAACTACACTTGATCTTAGCCAAAAGGCTAAGCTATGGCTAAATAAACTACTAGCACTAAATCATAGGCTTAGTAATAGTTGTAACATTATTAATCAAGTACTAATTTTACTACTCCTTAACACTGCAGAAACACCCTTTTCAAGTATTTTAAGTACAGTAATACCCCGGATAACGTTATGACTGGGTTCCACAAGTCATGACATTATCCGGTTTTTAGCGTTGTCCGATACATGCATCGAACAACGCTAAAAATAAAGCCCTGACTTCAGGGACAAACCGCTTTAAAGGCAGGCAGGGAAAGAAAGAGACCTCCCTACCTTTTAAAGCCACCCCCATGTGACTGCAGTAGGGTTGGGGAAAGTGCAGTTCCGATGCTACTGCAGGGTTCCCTCTGCTTACCTTCCTTCTCCTTCTCCGACTCCCAGCTGATTGCAAAAGGCTTGGTTTTTTTTAAACTGCAGGGAAGGGGGGGAAGGGAAAGGAGTTTCTTTCCACTTGCTTTACTTCCTGATTTGAAAAAAAAATACAGAGATGTGATTGGTTCTCTAGATCAGCTGATCTAGAGAACCAATCAAACAGGAAAGGGGGAAAATACAGAGATGTGATTGGTTCTCTAGATCAGTTGATCTAGAGAACCAATCACATCTCTGTATTTTTTTCAAATCAGGAAGTAAAGCAAGTGGAAAGAAACTCCTTTCTCTTCCCCCCCTTCCTTGCAGTTTAAAAAAACCAAGCCTTTTGCAATCAGCTGGGAGTTGGAGACGGAGAAGGAAGGTAAGCAGAGGGAACCCTGCAGTAGCGTCGGGGGAAAGGCAGGCGGGCGCTGGGGAGGGGGTTGGATTGGGTAGATGTTTTACCCAATCCAACTTCCCCCCACGCACACGCTTATACCGGATAACGCTAAAAATCGTGTTATCCGATGCAAGATTTTTCCGAAAATCTTGCAACGTTATGCGGTTTTAGCGCTAGGGGTATTACTGTATCTTCATTTTAACTTATGTCTCTTGAGAAGTACCCTCATTTTAACTTCTGTTCTGGGGTACACAGAAAGAGCCTCCTTGAAGATTGTGGTATTCTTGAACCACAGTTGGGTGTACCCTGGTAACAGCAACTTGTGTGGCTGGCTAATCTTTCTTACTAGGTCAGGCAGAATTAACTGCAGAATGAACTTACTAAAAGGTGCTTTCATGTTGACAGTTTCCTGTCTGGCCTAGACAAGGAAGAAGAACTTCTGTTCTTTTTGCTGTACTATGCTGGTCTTGGACCGTAATAAACACTGATCGATTGATTTGATTGCTTATGGAAAAACAACAGCAGCAGAATTCTTCAGGGGAGACTAATAGTGCAGCAATAACACAATAGATGGAGGCTCCAGTTGATGGGAGAAATTGAGGTCTGACCTCAGAATATCCCCCTCAGATTCTACAGAAATTTATTTCATAGTATGGGAGAGAGTGGATATGCACCTCTTAATTCCTACCTAATTGCTTTTACCCTTTTGGGTGTCGAGGGAATTGCTTGCAGTGGAGGAGAAATAAGAAGAAACTTTTCTCTCTCCTGTCCTTCTGGGCTCATTAGTAGGACTTAGGATGTGATGGAGGCCCTGGTGCATTTCAGATAAGTAGCTAGAACTGCCTTCTGAATTCAAAATACACTACATGATAATTTGTGGCATATCACAAAATAAAATAAAAATAAAATAAAAAACACTAGCACTTTAAAGACTAACTGCTATATTTTTATTGTTAGCTTTCGTGGATCAAGTCCACTTCTTCAGACAAAGAGTGAAACTTACAGGCATGGTTTTTATACACCAAATTCAGGGGGTCAAAGGGAGATGGGTGTGCTCAAGCAAGATGACAGACAAGCAAGCACAACAATACAGCTTCACACAGCCATTAGCAACAATAGATTATTCAGATTAGCTCTAAATGACTCCCTTTCAGTCTCAAGGTTGCTGAGAAAGCCCTTTTTTTGTTTTCTGATATGCCTGAACCACAGACCAACATTGCTACTATTCCAAAAAATTGAAATGATAATTTGTTTTACTCTAATGTTGATTCTTTCTTCTGTATTCAATGTTAGTTTTTTTGTCAGCTTCTCATAAACTGGTGAAACCAAAAAGAGATTAGATTCCTCAGAGTTCTACAATTTGTAGCTTTTTATGTGTAAAGTCTTTCAACATTTTGATTACATTTGAGTTGACATATTTGATTTGGTTGTACAACTCATTGTTTTATTGATTGTTCTTAATCATCCCAATAGCACTTATGTAGTGCCAGTATGTAAACATGTTACACAAATAAATTTAACAGTAAAGTCAATAAAATCTTGTACAGTAAAACCTCGCATAAAGAGGTCGCCTCGCTTAACAACTAAAACCAACCAAAAACTCACTTAACAACTAAATCAGGGTTCGCAGTCCGTCCGTCCGTCCCCTCCCCCCGCCAGAAGTCACAATTGGTCACTTACAATGGTGTTTCAGTTAAAGAGCAATACCATGGAAAGCACTATGCTCTTTAAGCAAGGTACTACTGTACATGTTATTCAAGTAATCCATATTTTTAATTTAATAAACCAAACATAATAGGTTTGTGAGCAAATCAGAATAAATATAATAGCTTTTATGTGCATGAAATAGTAAATTAGATCAGTTTCTGCAAAGGATGATTCCCCCCCCCCCCCTTTTGGGAGGAGGCGGGAATGTGATGAGGCAGTTCTCCATGACTTCAAAATTTCTGAAAAATGACTACATCTCTAAGCAAGATCGTGGTTTATACATCCTTTCATTCTCCATTTGCTCAGTATTCTCATTTCCAGGTGCAGTAGAAGAAGTAGAACAAGGTCATGGTTTTACCACCAATATTGAAGAAACAAATAGTTTGCAAACTTATTTGCCAGCTGATTACAAAGTCTATTTTGTCAGTTCAGACACATGCTAAGCCATAATCAGCCAGGTTTTTGTTTGTTTCAGAATTGATCTACTCTTGGTTTATTCAGAGGGTTCATTTTGGTGATTTTTATTATGACGTGTTCTTATGAAGTTGGCAGGAATTCTGGGTGTGAAGGCAATTGCAGAATGTCTTTCCCATTGGAACTCAGAGGGTAATTCTTGGTAAATGTTTAGAATATTTTAAAGCAGGGGGAATCAAAAGCTGCAGTTCAAATGATACAGCTGTATGAAACTGCTGATTTTATATGGACTACATCTAGCCAATAGATGCTTTAACACAGGGGAGCCCAAACTATGGTCCATGGGCTGGATCTGGCCCCCAATGCCAATACATCCACCCATGAAGCTCTTGCATGGGCACGTTTTACTTCTGCTTCTCACAGTAACGAGGGCTTTGTGGGTCAGATGAATTGACGTTGGGGCTGGATCCATCCTGTAGACCAAAGTGACCGGCCCCCTGAACCACATAACTGGCCCGCAGCCCAAAAAGTTTGGGCACCCCGCTTTAACATAACTACAGCAGTGGTTCCCAACCTTTTTTTCACCATCCCCCACCTAAACATCTTTCAAATTGTGACACACACCCACACACCCACATGACATACAATTCTTATTATTCAAAAAGTGAACTCCTATTCACGCGGAGGAAGCCTAAAAGGCCACTCACTGTTAACTCATTCTCAACCCCCTCCCATAACAATCAAATTGCCCCTCTGTGGGGTGTGCCCCACATTGGGAACCACGGCTCTACAGGGTAGAAGCAGGGCTTGTTAAATGTTATTGTGATTTCTCATCAAAATTTGAGGAAAGATTGTGAATTCAGTTCTGAATGATGGACGCTAGGAATCATTCATGAAATATTCCCTGAATGCTAGGTTTATTTAAATGGGGATTAGAATGTGGACTACAGAATAATAGCTACCGTTGTGCATTGATTGAAAATTTTGCCTAGCCAAAGGCATTCCAAAAAATTGAGTGAATGACTAGGACGGGTGCCCAAACTTTTTGGGTCGTGGGCCAATCATGTGGTTCAGGGAGCTGGTTGCTAAGGCCCATACGGGCGCGTTTTACTTCTGCTTCCAGGAGCGACGAGGACTTCGTGGGATGGATGAATTGGTGTCAGGGGCTGCACCCAGGCCTTAGTTTGGGCACCACTGGACTAGGATAAGCACTGCTGATGTGACAAAAAAGCATTTTTAGAAAATGTATGCAATAAATCTGGAAGTGTTGGTGGCAGGCAATGAGGATGGACACCTGCCCTGCCAGAAAATGACTTTCTGAAGTGAAGAATGTTTATTGCCACTCTCTGTTGATCCAGGTTTGTCAGCTGCTGCTGGAATTGGCGTGGACGACCTTCGCCGTTTGTGCATCCTGAGGATGAGTTTTGTGAAAGGTTGGGGACCTGATTACCCAAGGCAGAGCATTAAAGAGACACCCTGTTGGATTGAAATCCACCTGCATCGTGCTCTCCAGCTCCTGGACGAAGTGCTTCACACTATGCCTATTGCAGACCCCCAGCCGCTAGACTGAGACCCTTTGCTGCTGCCCTTCAGCTGTGCTAGAGTGTGAAATACCATTTTTGTTTATTACTGGAAGATATATTTTCCTTCCATTCTGCTTAATCTCTTAACCAGGTTTTAAAGAGAAAATGTTTTTTGCCACCTTGCTCTCAGCAGAAAGAATTGCAACCTGCTGTGAGTTTGAAGACGTTCCCAGCTTCAGACTTCATTTTTGAGGTGGTCAGAAGCTGGCATGAGCCAGCATACTTTTTTCTTGTGGTCTCTTGGTGTGATCACTGCTATGCCTGTTCCTTGGGAATCTCACTTGTCTCAGTGGAACTCCCCTAAATGTTCACAGAGGTGACATGATACCATCACTTTGAAACAATCCTATGCATTTCAGGGAGCCCAGAGGGGAGGGTCCCATTTATGCAGTTATTTAGCCTTGTCCTTAGTTGAATCTTCCCCCATGAACAAAATAATGTTGATTATTCTAAAGGGAGGATTCTAGTGCTCTGTTCTACTGTGGCACTGGTACGTTTCTCATAGGGGGACTCTTCTATGTAAAATATTTATATACACATACTATTTTTTAAAAAACACACACTAAAAATGAATGGGCTACAAAACTGGTTCTGATTTTAAATGCAACATGAACTATTCAGCCAGGAGACTTGCCAGTCAAATTATGTAATATGTGGTGCAGTGGTTAAACTGCTGTACTCCAGCCAAACCATTGTGAGTTCAATCCTGATGGGATCAAGGTTGACTCAGCCTTCTGTCCTTTTGAGGTCACTAAAATGAGTATCCAGCATGTTGGGGAACAAAATGCTAATTAACTTGTGAACCGCCCAATGAGTGCACTATGCCCTGTGAGGCGGTATATAAGTATAATTGCTATTGCTAATGGTAGGCCCATGTTTTCATTACTGTCCCCAACTGATTTTAAGTAACACCGATGAAGTTGTTAAATTTGTGCAGGTGAGATAGCATGGATATTTGTTTTATTGAACTCAGAATACTGTCTTAAACTTCATAATCATGCTTATGGTTGCATGACTGAGTGCGCTTTTTAAATCTTTCAAAATTTCTACTCAGGGCAAGATGGCAAACTTGTTTTTATACCTCTTGGTTATTTTAAGCTGTTTATCCCATCAATCTATCTATTTGCAATGACTTTGTATAGATAATTTCAAGTAGAAGTTGGAAATGTATTGGCTGTATGATGGATGCAATATTATGCTTTCTCTAGTTAATAAAACTATTGGAAACATTCTCAAAGCTGTAATGGAAATGGGTGTAAAAGTTTATGAAGAGTTTGCTTGCACCTTAATCTCTATTGCTAATTAACATGTGAACCGCCCAGAGACTGCGCTATGGAGCAATATATAAGTGTGATTGCCTTGCTTTGTCTGGTAGTCCGATTCTATTTGCTTCCTAAAACATTGCAGTAGGCAAAAGGAAGGGTTCTCTCACAGTTTCTACATGTCTTTCACATCCATAGAATCAGGGAATTGTAGATTTGGAAGGAATCCCAACATCACCTGTTCCAACTCACTGCCAGTGCAGGGTCCATAGCTAAAGCGTCCCTACCCATTGGGCAGGGACTGTGGCGGCTCAAGCGGTTAAGATGCTGAACTTGACGACTGGAAGGTTGGCAGTTCAGCAGTTCGAGACCCAAGTGCTGCATGATGGGATGAGCGCCCATCTCTGTCCCAGTTCCTGCCAACCTACCAGTTTGAAAGCAAGAAATTGCAAGTAGATAAATAGGTACCACTTTGGTGGGAAGGTAAACAGCGTTCCATGCACTTCGGTGTCTAGGCATGCCTGCCACATGTCCACGGAAACTTCTGCAGATGCAGCCAGCTTTATACGACAGGCTTTCTAGCAAGGGTGGCCTTTACCTTAATTTTTCCGAAAGGCCATCCAACCTCTTCTGCAAAAACCTCCAGCAAATGAAAGTTCCCCATTTCCCACCCTAATCCATTCTTCTGCTAGATAGCTCTGCCTGTCAGAAAATTGCTTCTAGTGTTTAGTCAGAACTTCTTTGTTATAATGTGAGTCCCTATATTGATTCCATATGAGTTACAGAAGAGAAGGTGTCGACCCTTTGCGACCCTATGGACCATTGCACGCCAGGCACCTCTATCCTCCACCATCCTCCTCAACCCATCCAGGTCTGTGCCCATTGTGTCTACAATACCATCTAGCCCTCTCATCTTTGGCCACCTCCTTCTTCTGCCCTCCACCTTTCCCACCATCAAGGCCTGTTCAAGTGAATCCTCTCTTCTCATTTGATCTCCAAAGTACTTTAGTTTCATCTTTATTATTTGACTTCTAAGGAGCAATTGGGGTTAATGTCTTTTAGGATCGACTTATTTGTTCTCCTTGCTGTCCAGGGGACTCTCAAAAGTCTCCTCCAACACCACATGTCAAAGGCATCTATTCTTCTGCGCTCAGCTTTCCTAATGGTCCAGCTCTCACAACCATACATTGCCACTGGAAATACCATTGCTTTGACTATACGAATTTTTGTTTGCAATGTGATGTCTCAATTTTTCACTATGTTCCCCAGGTTTCTCATCGCTTGTCTCCCAAGCATCAGTTGCCTTTTTATTTCATGGCTGCAATCACCATCTGCAGTGAGCTTTGATCCTAAGAAATTAAAATCTGTCACTGCTTCTACTTCTTCCCCATCTATTCTCCAGGGACTGACAGGGCCTGTTGCCATGATCTTGGTTTTCTTGATTTGTATTTGTATTTAGACTTATATGCTGCTCTACTTGCTGAAGCAACTCAGAGCAGCTAACATAACATGGGCAACATATATTACAATATCAAATATAAATACAACATAAGCATATACAGTCAGTAAATCTAACATAAGAATGAAAATGCAATAAGGAGAGTCAATCCCTGTAGCAATTTATCCATATAAAAATCAACTCCTGCCTGCTGAGAAGAACTATTACCAAATACTAGCACAGATATAGAATACAAAAAAGCAAAAATATTCAATACAACAGCGCAGAAAATACAGAGCAGTCAGGAGAGTCAAGAGAGTCCTTATCTCTTCCCAGCAGGGAGGGGGCTGGCCTTGGAACAGCTGTGGTGGCGGGGGTGGCAATCTTTGGCCAGCCGGCCATCCCACGCAGCTGCCTCCCATTCCCCAGCCCGACTGACTGGAGAGAGTCTGTTGGTGGACGCGGCGGCTGCGGCGGGGATGTTATAGCCATGGCCATTCCACACAGTATAGGTGTTTCAAGCCACCTTTATCCCTTCCCGGGCTGGGAAGGGCTGGCCCCGACACAGGTGCGTTGGCGGCAGGGAGGTCTTCTTACCAGTCCTCATCAAACATGGAAATATCAGTCTAGTCCAGTTTGCAAGATCGTAAGCAAACCAAGCAAACCCCCTGTCAAGCAGCACACAGAGAGCAATAGCAATGAGTTAATGAGCAGATCCCTGGCTCTGTTGCGTCTCAAGCCAGCTTTTGCGCTCTCTTCTTTGTCATCAACTTCAACATCTTAACCACTAAGCCACCGCAGTTCCTGCTATCACACTAGAAACATGAAAATAGAATGAAATTAATTGTGTTAATAAAATACAATTTAAAATCAAAAGGCTTCTTCACATGTGAGACTGCATCCACCATCCTCACCAGCCACTGATTGTGCTGGGTGGGGATATTGGAGAAGACAGTCCACCATTTCTGGAAGAGCCAGGCTGAGGGAAGGCTGATTGATGTAAACAGAAGCTTCTTATTTGTACAGCACGGGTGATGTTATATGTTTGTATATTATATGTATATTGTAATAAATATTTTAAAATTAAAAAAGAAGATGACAGTCCACCATTTCTGGAAGAGGCAGGCTGAGGGAAGGCTGATTTAAACAGAAGCTTCTTATTCGGAACTGCATGGACATCATTGTGAGGATACAGCCGTATATCAGGAAAAGTTGAAAGGTTCGCCTTGTACAAATTACAGAAGTGAAGCAACTATTCGTTTATTTTTGATCATTAGCCTGGTCTTGGTGGAAAACCTGGTTAGGATACCTTGGTTTTCGCGGCTTCTCTCTTTGTATGCAACTTTTGGGGGGATTTTTTTTTCTCCATGGAAGGCTGACTTTCTCATCTGACTGAATTCTGCTTGCAGATGCTGTCAACTTGTCTATGTACTGTGTTTGCAGAATTGTGATGTGTTCTAAGCCATGCACCTTCCACGGTCATGGAACAGTGGAACCTCATACAACAATCACCCCATATAACAACAAAATCGCATAGCAGGTGTTTTTTTTTTTTTTTTTGGGGGGGGGGAGAGGGATGTTGTCCCGCATAACAATTTTTCCTATGGAAAAAATTGTCCAACAATTTTTTAATGGGAAAAACCACTTAGCAAAAAAAATTGTACAATGCATCTCCATAGGGGAAATCGCTATACGATGCACATGTATAGCAATTGTTTTGTACAACAAGAAGCCCCATGGAACGGATTAAGGTCGTCGTATCAGGTACCACTGTAGGTCTCTTTGGCTTTAGCTCTGGGGGCTAATTGTGGGCAACCTTTTCCCGTTCCTCTATGACCTTTAGAAAACTCCAGAGCAGCTACCACTTCCATTATAAACAAAAGGGCAGGTGGTCAAAAATCCGGCTGGGTAGATTCTTACTTCTCAATCAGATTTGCCCTGTGGACCATACACCCAATGCTTCAAAATGAAATAGCTCATTGTAGTCCAGAAAAACAGGTAAGACGGAGGCAAGATACCTCTACCTGCTGCAGTTATTGATCTACTGTGATATTTTGTTTTTATAGAAAAGATAACCAAGGTTTTAGTTTTTACATATTCACAGACTTTTATAAACGTGCAATATTAACAATTGCTCCCAGTAGGAAAGGAAATAATTACATTTTTAGAGAGGTACAGTCTCTGGATTCCAACACATTCCTTAATATTTTGAGTGTGGTGGGTCTTATCCCTACCTTACCCCCATAAAACCCTGTTTTAGAAGAACGAAGAAAAGAAAAGACTTCATGAGCAATGGGAACTGGAAAGGAAAATAATGGAAGATGTACTTACCACATTCTCCACTTGGTTGGGTTTAACTGGATTTTTAGCAATATCTAACTGGCGAACTAGGGACAAAATGTATCTACTACACAGTTATATACATACATATAAATATTGCTTTCATACTACCCTGAATATTATGGCTTCACACCTGGGAATCCTGGGATTTGCAGTTTTGTGAGATACTTGAAAGGCTACAAAGAAGAGAGAGATGGAGGACCAAATCAGCTTAATTATTTAGTGCAAAACTTTCTTACAAGAAACAAATCACAAACACATGCACGCTCCAAAAACAAAGCAAGAAGAAAATGCCAGTGAGAAAATCATTTGATCCAAAATGTTTCTTATTTATTGTTCTGAAGAGCTGTCAAATGCTAATGGTGTTGCAAGAACAGTGGGAGGAGAATATCTGACTTGCAGCTCCTTTAATATCGAGAGACTTTTCATCAAGGTTCGTTTGAAAAGTCTAATTTGCCATGTGATGCAATGCAAGTACCCACTAGATGTCCTCACTGCTCCACCTTGGAGAGGAAATTTTTGACAAAAAACATTGTTTCATCCTTTGCTAAAGAACATAGGAGCCTTTATTTAGCAAAAATATAGCTTGATCCCCTTCAGACAAGACAATATATTGGAAGTATGTTCCATCCGGCTTATTACTTCCATAGCTTCTGTAAAGGTAGGTGAAAGGGGCCAACCTCAGCTATACAAACAGTTGCAATGGAGCAACAACAAGCGCAATTAAATCGATGAACCGAATGTTAAGTACTGTATGTCCATCTGGAATCAACAAAACTGGTATTTGGTGCTCAAGGCTCAAACTTCTCTTCCATTCTTTGGCTGTAAGTTTTATACTGTTAGCTCTTAACTGTATGGTGCTTTTGCATTATACACTTAGCTGGATCAGGTGGTAAAGTTGTCTCCCTGGCCAGTGCCATTTAGGTTTTGCTTGTGAGAGAGCAGTCTTGAAGCTGAAAACTTGCCCATTAAAACTGGATGTGATTGGGGGAGGTATTTAGCTCTCTCAATACTGGTTTTTAGCCTTCATCCCCACTTTTTTTAGATTTTTCAGATCAACATTGTGGAGTCAAAAATTAAATACCTGGGTTAGCAGATTTACCTTGACAGGCACTGCCTCCTTCACCCACCATTTTTAGGCCCATCCCATCTCCCCTTTTTTACAGCTTGCCACCTCACTGGATAGAATTCCACTTCTCTAGTCCTTCTGGCTACACCTTATTTTCATTTTGTATCTCCAACATCCATCATTTCTTTGGGTCCCAGGTTTTTAATCTACTACCTCATTTGTCCCAATTAACTACCTACTTAATCTATTACTTTACCTTGTTCCCCTTAACTACTTGGTTCCTCACAGCCTTTCCAAGGACTCCCTTTCCCCCTTACCCTATAAAGTGCAGTTCTTCATCATTCATGCAGTGACATTCCCCGAGTTCCTTCTCCGATTCGCCCCTTTGTGCCTCAGATCCTGTTCTTCTTTCCTGCTCCATCTCTCCCTCCTACTGGGAATCCTTCCCCATTTCTCCTCAATCCACTGCCTACTTAGCACCCTTTCTTGACTAATTTTCCTTTCCAGTTCCCTGCCCACTCCCCACTCCCCCGTTTGCATTCTCATGTTGTGGGTACCTTAATTTCTAGGATGCCCAAGAGAGCTTTTCTTCTCAGTCAAACTGAAAATGTTTCCTTCCTTTATGGAAGGATGGACCACCAAGTCCTTGGCTCTTTGCACAATGAGCCCTTCTGTGATAACCAAACCAGCTCCATCATTGGGTGGCAGAGGTAGTTCAATACAATAAACTCACAATGTAAATAGGTTCTAGATCATGGGTTCCCAACTTAAGGCCCAATGGGCCAGATCCAGCCCATGGCACCATTTCATGGAGCCCCCACCCCTCCAAGGGCATTTGAGAAACAAAATGGTCACACCTTTGAAACTGTTTGGACAAAAATGATCACCCCCATCATGCAGGCAGGGCAAAACAGCTATCCGGCCCTCAAAACTGACTGAGCGTGACCCGGCCCTTGCCCCGACTTGAAAAGGTTGGGAACCCCTGTTCTAGATATTCCACCACCACTCCTCCAAATGAGTCTAGGACACTGGTGGTGGTTCTTACCTTGGGGCAGCACCATTATTATTTTTATTATTATTTCCTTATATTTACTATCCCGCCCCAATCGGGTAAACCCGACTCTGGGCGGCTTACAACATTGGTTAAAATCACAAGGTTTTAACATTGGTTAAAATCACATGTTTACTTGGGGGAGGGGGATGGTTTGAGGATCCATTTTGAGGGCATGTGTAGCTCTGAAACACCACTTTTTCTTCCTTGGAAGAGAACACCATACCTTGCTCATGTGAGCACCGCCCATTTAGATCTGTCACAAAAGAGAAAACATTTCCCAAGTCTTGCAACGTGTCATTATTTCTTCCCTTTGGGCTTGTCTATTTTCAGCACAGGTGAGTCATCAATGAAATTTTCCCATGTACCATCTCATGAGGATTGTACATCACACAAGTCTTTCTGGAACAGCTATACCCATACCCCATTAAAAAAAACACCCATTGGCCAAATTCATATTGATTCATTTCTGAGTCATGTCATATTCCCAGTAGGAAATATACTTAATGTTATAGGTATGCTTTAAAGAAACCTGATGAGAAAACAATGGTAAGCTGCTATGAGTGCTACCTAGTACAGTATTGAAAAGGGGAGAGTAGAAATGTAATGCAATAATTACATCTATCTGCAGCCAAAAACTGGTGACAGGGCCATGCTAAGAAATTATGTGAGTTGTGTTTCAATGTAGTCTGTTTCTTCCTCTGCATTCTGATTTTTGTGTACTGCTGCCAGAATTTAAAATACTTGGGCTATTGGAATAGGGTAGTCAAGCAATATAATTTACACAAGACCCCTTTTTAGTCCATAGGGTTCTCTTGGCAAAATTCCTGATGTTGGTTTTCCGGTTTCTACGCCAGTATCCTCGCATCATACATGTTATCAGTTTAAAACAAAGTATTATCATGCACATTATCACAGTTTAAACAGTATCAGACTAAAAATTGAGTTAATTAGTGTTGGTTTTATGAAGTTATAAGTCAGGAGTTTCTAAGTATCCTTGTTATGAAGTCCAATATATCAAGTCTCTACTGTAAGTTCGCTATAAGCTCTACTGTAAGTTCACTATTGTGTAAGTCAGTTATTTGTAAAGTATCTAAAGTCAACAACGTTAGTGTAGAATAGATGAATTACTTATCCTATGCATGCAGCTACTTGGTTTCGGCTGCCCAGTGACTTCTGGGGTGGTCTCGTGTCGGCAGCGCCTCACCAGGGTTCTCTTCACTGGCCGAAGGGGCAGCTTCTTCTTCCTCCCTTCCTTTCCCTCCGGCCAGAGAGGAATGGCCGAAGGGCTGCTGGGTCGGAGGTGCGGGTCCTCTCCGCCATCTGACCCATGGCCTTTTCTCCTTCTTCCTCTCTTCCTTTCCCTCTGGCCAGAGAGGAATGGCCAAAGGGGCCATATAACATATAATTCTTATTATTCAAAAAGTGAACTCCTATTCACATGGAAGATGCCTAAAAGGCCATTAACTTGGTCTTGCTCATTCTCAAATTGAACCCCTGTGGGACGTGTGCTCCATGTTGGGAACCATGGCTATATATAGTCTTCTACACATCTTTTCTCCACACTGTAGTATTAAGCTACGAAAATTGTTTCATGATCTGAATTCAATCCTAATGGGCTCAAGGTTGATTTATCTTTCCATCCATCTGAGGTCAGTAAAATGAATATTGGGGACAAAATACTAATTACCTTGTGAATCACCCAGTTTTCTAAGTGCTATGGTGTGGTGTACAAATGTAATTGTTGTTAATAATTTTTGGGATATTGTGAGCATGGTGCAGTACAAAATGCAAGAGATGTATTCAAGATGTTCAAATTAAGTAATCTTAGCTAAATTTGATTCTATCCGTTTGTCTGTTTTGTTCTGTGAAGTCACTTCTATTTGGTTTTTATGCTTTTTCATGGTCTCCAGGTGGTGTTATCAGTAACAGACTTGTTTAGATCTTGGAAATCAATATAGCCTTTTATTGAGCCAATCTTGGCTGCATGCTTAAATGTGGCAACTGGACTTTTGTCCAGCTCAGAGGAGTATCATCAGGAGGCTGGTCTCCTTTATGAGTCTAAACTCCTAGCAGGTCACCCCAAGTGGGTATGATTATCATGGAGACATTAGATTTTAAGTTATGGTACTGTGCAAAAATCTTAGGCCACTACCAACTGATTTGGGGGACATTCAATGATTGAAGCGGGGGGGGGGGGGTTCCTAACTTCAAACTTCACCTAACTTAAAGAGGGTTGAGAGTCAGTAAATTTTGGTGTTTCTAGGTGGCACGGGTGCTGAATTATGAACACACACACACACCCCATTACTCCAATGTTCCCCAAACCAGCTTGTAGTGGTTTAAGAGTTTTGCACAATACTGTATATCCATCCTATTCAGCAGACAATCTGTGGTGCTTAAGGTGTGTAGGAAGAAATTCCTGAATGATGCCGAGATACAGCAATAATGTAAAGTAAAATTGATAGACAATCTTTTGTAGACAGTGGCTGATACGTTTTGGTTAACTCTTGTTAGGACTGTACAGAAGGCAATTGATAAGCCAATTCTATTTCATACCTTGAAGCGCCCAATGAAACAATCCAATGCACAGCAAAGCAATGAAATATACACGAGTTAACATGCACAAATTTTAATTAAAATCCATTTCACCTTCGTAGGGGATAACTATGTGGTCGTTCTCCTTGGGCGCTGTCTAAATGATCCCAAGCCTCCTGACTCTGTAGATCAGGGATTCTCAAGCATTTCATGTGCCCCCCCCCCCGCCTCCACACCAGGAAGTGCCAAAAAAGCGGTCTGGCTCCCAAAGCTGTCTGAGGGAACATGACCCGGGCCCCGGCTTAAAATGGTTGAGAACTGCTTGAGTGGGATATGTGTGCTTTGGACCATTCTTGGAATAGGAGAGAAAAGGACATACTGCATGATAGCTTTAAGTAAAGACAGGATGACACCGTTGCAAAGCTCCAAGTGAGGGCTGGGTACTGAGTGGGTGGCATACATGCTTTCTTTGGACCTTGAGACAGTGTGGTTTCCATCTCTGCATTGCCAAGAGAATGGAGCATTGGATGCAGGAGCCATGGAGATTTGTTTCTAGGACAACAACTGCCAGAATTCCTCTCTGTTGCCTGAAGAAACTTGGGAGTTGTCATCCAAAGGCATAATCTACCTAGTTCTTCTTCCACTTCTGGGAGTGATGAGGGTGGCATGCGCCACGGGGGGGCAGGTCCGGCCCATGGGCCATAGTTTTGGTATCCCTGGCTTAAGCAGAGAAAATGGCAGCTTAAAATCTCTCTCATCCTGTTGCAAAGCAGATTCCAAGGCACATTTTACTTCTGCTTCCGATGGGAGGAACCCCCTGACCGGCCTGCTGAACCACAACTGGCCCACTGAACTACATAACTGGCCCACGGCCTGAAAAGTTTGGGCACCCCCAATCTAAAGTGAAGTGACAAGAGATCAGTCATACAATGTATCATGAAGGAAGAATAATGTGCTAACAAATTCTTACTGGGGTTCTTTTTGTTCTGATTCAATGTGTTTTCCTACATTAAGAGTAAGCTGCCGATTCATACAACATCCAGTATGCAATGCAAAATTTTAAAAAAAGCATCTTGGGGTTTTTTTTGTATAAGATATGTACAATAAACATGTACTTCTACTGCCAAAAAAAATAATCTTTGCATATTTAGAAAGAATGGCTGTAATAGAAATAATGCAAAGTTCTAAAATTAGTCTTCTCCCCAAGAGGCTAGATTTCTTTTAAGAGTGAACGCACACCTGAAAGTAATTTAAAGGTATGCCTGTTTTGCAGTTTAACTACTGAATTCTGCAGGTGTGTGAACCTGACTTTATATCCCTCTTGCCAGTCTGCTAAGTGGTGTTTTTGGTAAATGTAATTATTACCAAGTGCATAAATAAAAACTACTGAAGTTATCCAAAATGGTCTTAATAGCCTTAGCAATATAGCAGTTAATGAACATTTGACTGGTCACCCCTGCACTGCATTAACATGCTAATTGAAAACATAGGAAGAAAGTGTTGGAGGAAACTAAAATTAGTCTTCCACAACAATGCTTCCTTTGTACGGCTCTGAACAGCTGGCATACTTAAAGGGTTCAAGGAGATTGTTAGAATTAGCAGTCAGAGTAAGAGACATGGCGGAAATGTATACAGCTAAGAAATGTGTGGAAAGGGGGGGGGGTTTACAGGCACCTTTCTCCCTCACAGAATTACACTCGAGGGTCACCCAAGAAGGCTACAGGGCCACCAAAAGGAACTTCACGGTTCATCCACGGGATACACAAAGCCTCCTTGAAGATTGTGGTATTTCTGAACCATAATCAGGCGTACCTTGGTAACCTTGTATTACCAGCTAATCTTTCTCACACTAGGTCAGGCGAAAGGAAGTGCAGAATGAACTCACCAACCTTGGCAGTTTCACATCTGCCCTAGACATGGAGGCAGCAGCTCATTCATGTCTGAAAGGATTTTGCTGGTACGAGTACTAGTCCTCAGTGCTAGGCTTGGCCAGCTTTAAGAGCAGAACCAGGGAACCTTAGAGCAGGGGTGGCCAAACTACGGCCCGCAGGCTGCATCTGGCCCATGCCACCCTCGTCACTCCCGTATGGGCACATTTTATTTTTGCTTCCGGGAGAGATGAGGGGGTCGGGGGCTGGATAAATTGGCATTGGGAGCTGGATCCAGGCCATGGGTCGTAGTTTGGCACCCCTGGTTTAAGCAGAGAAAATGGCAGCTTAAAATCTATCTCATCCTGTTGCAAAACAGAATGCAAGGCATGTTTTACTTCTGCGCCCAGTGGGAAGAACCATATGACCGGCTCACGTCCCGAAAAGTTTGGGCACCCTTGTCTTACAGCGTAGTCCCATCCATGACTTTTAACTATTTTGGCTCTGTATCATCACCAATCCAGATACCATTTGGGCCAGGACATCAGGTGTTAGGAAACCCAAGAAAGTGGATGTTATGGTGCTACCATCTTGACTGCTGAATTCTCAAAGGCCACTGTGGCAAAAGAATGAGGGAGCAGATACCATCCATGGCCCAGAAGAAACACAGCTTAGCTTTCCATTCTCATTTTCACCTACAGTACTCTGCCTGCACAAGACAGAGAGCTGAGTGCAAAGCAGCAGGAGGAATGACAAATTTGGGATGCGGACAGTCATCTGCAAAATCCTGTGATCCTCAGCTTTCTACAGATATCTTATTAGCCCATAATTCAGTTTATTCTTTCCCACTGGCGATTTCTTTTTCTTTCTTTCTTACCAGACATTGGATGTAATTGCGGTTGTACTGTCCTTTAGATGGGGTCACCCTAAGCAACAATCTCATGATGGATTACAATCAATTCCCAAGGTTCTTCAGCCAATAATTTTGCCTTCTTCCCCCACTCTTTTCCCAAGCATTTTTACCTTGGATATAAATGTACAGCTGTAACACTATCTGTACTATTCTCTGTTCCATGGTAAAGTATTCAGACTTGCTACATTTCATCTGTTTTATGGTTTCTTGGACTTTAATCACCCACTAGATAACTATTCAAGAAACATGTACACAAAAATGGAAAAACTGTCTGAAAACAACAAAGTAGGAACACAGAAAAGCCAAGAAAACATTCAAGTTAATGGAAACAAGTCTTTATTAAGTAACTTTTAATATCAGAAAAATAAAACTCTTATAATTCTCTTTACAGCAAATATATATCAGTGCTTTGGCCATCATAAGTTAAAGGCCTTTTATCATAAAATATATGTTTTTTTTAAACTTTACTCAAATTGAATTTATAATCCCTATAACCGCCCTACATATACATAACAAAAAGAGTGTAGTAAAATTAGCAAATACTAAACTATACTGAGCGCTTTTGTCATTCTCGAGTCTGTGGTTTATAGAAACAGTACACGCACCTAATATATATTGACTCCTTGGCTTATTAGTTGCAGTGTACAATGCAAGAGAATACAAAATACATGCTTGGTGAATGGGATTCTTCATATCTACAAGACTGCAGCTAAAGATTAAGATTTCAATACTGACATTTAAACTATCCTACAAGCTGTTGGCATTAAAGTTATGTATCTCATAATAATAATAGTAATAATAATAATAATATGCCATCAAGGCAACTTTTATACTGAAAAAAATCATAAAATAAAAACCGTTATCTGTAAACTTTTTATACGAAATGTAACTCTTTCAAGTGAAAATAAAAAATAAAGATTTCTGTATATTTATACTAGTTCAATACATATAGAATCTGCTATATTGAGAAAAAGTCTGTTGCAGGTTGGGAAAATATTGCTCAAAGCAAACAAAAACAAAAGAAAGAGACAGAAAGAAGTAAAAAAATAAACAAATCCATCAGAACTTCTGAGTGTTCTTTTTTCAAATGCCAGCACAGATTTGGGAACATTCTGAGGATGAAGTTGTGAAATACATCCACAGGTTGAAATGCAAAGAAAACGAAAGAGAATGAAGGAGAGAGCGCCTAGTTCTGCGATGGCGAACCTTGGTACTCCAGCTGTTTTGGACTCCAGTTCCCAGAAGCTCAAGTCCCTGTGAATCCACACAAATGGGTTTACTGCACGTACTGGGAACTGAAGTCCAAAAATAGCTGGAGTGCCAAGGTTCACCATCATGGGCCTAGTTTTTCCTTGAGACAGGGACGTGTGGTTCTGAAATGAGCTCAACCGCTTTGGGTGGGTCACAGTCACTTGCTGCTTTTCATGAATGATATAAGAAAATGGAGGCAACTGCTCCTCCTCCCCCCCTTATGTTACTAAATAAAAACACATGCTTCATATAATGTGCAAGTACAGCTGAAACATAAAAATGATTCACATTTTTGAACTTTGATATTCTCTAAAATACTTAATTTAAGAACAGCTTGATTAAGCTAGCCAATGGAATGTTATCTTCCTTGTCGTCAGAGATAGTGGGTTGAAAAGCTTGACAACTGCCCCCATCTGACGTGTGCCCCTCCCCAAGCAGATGGAAGGGAGAACATGTGGTAAGTTGCAAACAGTATGAGAACACCACAGCTTTTAACACTGGGTTCTATGTGTGGTCTGATGCACACATGATGGCCCAGCACCCCCCCTTCCTCCCTGAGGGTTCCCTTCCTTTCCACAAATGGAGCCAATCTAGAAAAGAGCAATGGGTAAGTTTGGTGCCCTTCCTTGAAATGCATGGGGAAGCCACTACCAGCAGCGAAATGCTTACGCATGCATTGGAACGCCTGTATCCATTAAGTACTGATCAAGGCAAGGCAGACTTTCTCACACTTTAGCAATGGAAGATCTGCACATTCCTGATTCTCTTAAAATGCTCCACTTGTGCATACAGGATGAAGAAGGTGGCTAGTTCATACCATCTTGTCCCCTTAACCCACGCCCCCTATGAACAATGATCTTGTTGATAAAAATCACCACTATGTTACTCACTGAATGCTAGGAAATTAATCTGCACATCATAAAATTAATTGCAACATTGGATAAGTTAAGCTTATGTTGTAAAGAGGGGGGGAAGTGCCCCCAAACCTGTTTTGAAAAACTGGCAGTGTAAAGAAGGCAGCATTGGAAGTGTGTTTGATACATTGAGAACCCTTTTCTAACTTTCCCCCTTAACTGAGTTTCTGTGTTCCGGGCTCTATCAGGCGTTTCAGTTGTTATTACCAACAATGCATAGCCAAGATTTATTTGAAAGCCTGTGCGTACTTATGCTCTCTCCTGTCCTGAAACTAACTTATGTTCCTGACAACTCCTACCACATCACAGCTTTGATTCCAGAAGAATTTTGCTACAGGTGCCATAGCTGCAACCAAAATGGAGGAAGATTGGCTAGGCTTAGTGTTAATTGTACAAATCTTTTTAAAAATAGTACATGCCTTTTCAAACGTGGTTAGCCTAATCTCAAGAAAGCCCAATAACAGTCTTGAGTTCATTATAAGTTTACTTAGGGGGTACCATTACATCCAAGCCATTAAGAGTTTAAAAAGTCCATATATAATATCTCTATATATTTAAGAGTGAATCTGAATTGCCTGAGTAACAGCTGTCTGGCAAACTGGACACGACGGTGCTTCTTTTTCACAGATTTTGTTGGCACATTCCATGCAGAACAGGTTGTGGCCACATGGAACCAGGGCAGCAATTACTTCATTCTCAAAGCATATCACGCAGTCGTGTTTCCGTCTCAACTCTGGAGGAGAACTAGACGTGGAACCGCCGTTGGAAGAAGAGTAGCTGTTGGTACCATTTGAAAAAGCAGGGATGTAGATTGGGAGGCCAACCTGGCCAACTGAACTAGGTGGATCACTTCTGACTCTCCTTGCTAGTGGATGCTCTAATGTTTCAGGAAATGTAGGCGACAGACGGGGAGTAGAGGGCTGACTCCCTCTCTGTGAAGCCTTCATGTTACTAACTGGTTCGCTACTAAATGTGGAGAGTGGGTTCACAGGCTCAAAAGGTGTCCATATGGTCTGTGAAGGTGTTGGCAAGGAATCATATGCAGGAGAGTCCACCACGAGATCCTCTGCACCTACGGGAGGCAATGTCTCACCAAACCAAAAACTGCCTGTGCTGAACGGACTTGTTGGGCTGAAATCAGCTAACCTATTGCTGCCAAAGTAGGAATCAGTAGAGCCACTTCCTAAAGAACTGGAGCTGTCATTTCTGTAATTAGAAATCATTCTGGTGCGGCTCGGAGGAGGCACTGGGTTGGAAGTAAGCCAGGCAGATCCCAAGTTTCCTCCTTCAAAACTCACATCTGTACCGTTGTAATGGAAATCATTTTCTTCATTCAGTTCAATGTAGTTTCCAGTGCGCATGGCAATGTGCATTTCTATCTCTTCGCGAGCACGATCTACGTTTTCAGGCATGCCGGTAACTTCAAAGACTGGCTCCTTGTCTCTACTGGGAGTAACTATGTAGGTATGAGTCTGCTGCTGAATTCTTTTAATTGTAGCGCCTTTCGGCCCAACCACCAGCCCGACGACACGGTAAGGCACCCTGACTTGGACTGTTGTTTGGCCTGGCAAGTTGGGGTTACAAGGCAGTCCTCCGAGAGCCGGGCCATTTTTGTTGCGTGAAGCTCTTATCATAGAGAAGTGTTCAGCAGCAGAAAGAATTTCCCTTTTAGCCATGGCTACATCTTCCTTGCGTCCAGTAACAACAAAAATGGGTTCTTCTCCACGAACAGGGGTCTTGATATATGTATTCGTCTTGGCTCTCAGTGCCTTAATTTTACAACCTGAACAGAGAAAACATAAGAGGCATAAAAAGTGTGAATAATTTTGAAGTGAAAAAGATGGAAGAAACACTTTACCTCTAAAACTGTTTTATACAGACATCCTTTATCTGACAACCATGTTACCATACTCAGACCAACACTCCACCAAATAAGAACGGCTGCTTCTGGAAGCATGCTCAAAGTCAGAGCTGCAAATTTACCAGCGCAATGCCATTTTTAGTAGCCTGCATGTTCACACAAGCCTTTCAGTTTGACAGGTACGAAGACACTGATATTTTAACACTACAGTATTTACAAGCCCATAGCTATTTATAAACTTCCTCCAACTGCCTGAAGAAAGCAAAGGTTTTATCTTCTGCATTTTCTCACACCCTTCAAAATAAGTGCCAAGTTATTCCACTACATCAAGCCAGTTGGAAAAATAATAATTAAGCAGGTTGTTAGCGGGCAAAGGGGGAAAAAATCTGTGGCATTTTAAGACTAATAGTCCAAAATCCATTCCCACTCCACAGAACTACAAAGCAGATATTTTCATTCTCTTCCCCATATGACTAAGGGCAGAGCAAGTCATGTGAATGATACTACCGTATACTTGGAATATGGTATTTTCCATTTTAAAAATCAAATCTGTTCATACCAAAATTAAATTAAAACTAATACAGTAAGACATATCACAAATTAAGAGCAACATAAACCAAGAAAATCAACACAAACTTGCAACAAAAAGCATAGAACTAAATTGAACCTTAGGACTCTATCTCTGCATTACTCTATTTCTTGTGGAAGGCAGTGATACTCCAAATTAAACAGAACACGAATCAGAGGTAACAATTAATTTTAAATAATACTATGGGAACATACGGTTTTATAAATCAGCAGATTAAAATGGCCAGAAAAATATAGAAAATGGTTGGATTATATTAAGGTTTTCTCATACTCTGGGCATGTCTCCCTTGCTTGAAGGCAGGGGGAAGTGTTCATCACTGTTTATAGCCAAGAGCCAGTGGCCCAGTGGTTTCTGTGTCTGCCAATGTTTCTGTGGTCATGTGGCAGGTATGACTAGACACCAGAGCTTATGGAACACGTTTACATTTTCTGCCAAAATGGTACCTATTTATCTACTTGCAATTTCTTGCTTTCAAACTGTTAGGCTGGTAGGAGCTGGAGCAGACGACAGGAGCTCAATCTGTCACACAGCACTCGGGTCTCAAAATACTGAGCTGCCAATGTTCCAGTCATCCAGCTCAGTGTTTTAAGCACTAAGCAACCATAGCTCTTCATATTCTGGGTAGGACCCCCTAAAATCAATGAAATCTAGGTTAGTAAATTATGTCCTGCTGTTGAAACTACTCTAAGCTTATTTAATTTTGTCACATTTCAACCAACAAAGGTGAAGAGCAGGAGATGAAGTCCTTTAATTTAGAC
Source organism: Furcifer pardalis (assembly GCA_030440675.1). Taxonomy (NCBI): domain Eukaryota; kingdom Metazoa; phylum Chordata; class Lepidosauria; order Squamata; family Chamaeleonidae; genus Furcifer; species Furcifer pardalis. The sequence continues at coordinate 101,246,366 of CP126896.1, read as the reverse complement.
ATGTATATAAGAGAACAGTTAATAGGGCTTTCAGCATGGCTAACCCATCCTCAAGAATTATAATCAATACAAGAAAAATAGATTAGACAATCCATTTCAGACATTTTAATGGTGCATTAAAACCAGATGGCTACCAGCTATCTTTACAATACAATGACTTTACTTTCTTTATAAGCTGAAAATGACATCCGATTTTTAGCGTTGTCCGATGCATGCATTAAACCGCTTTAAAGGCAGGCAGGGAAAGAAAGAGACCTCCCTGCCTTTAAAGCCACCCCCCACCCGCAGCGGTCTCTGCAACTGCAGTAGGGTCAGGGAAAGCGCCTTTTCCCCGACCCTACTGCAGTCGCAGAGACTCCTTGTCTCTTTCCCTCCCTGTATTTAAATTCTCTCTTTCCCCCTTCTCTGTAGTTTAAATACTGGGAGGGAAAGAGACAAGGAATCTCTGCGACTGCAGTAGGGTCAGGGGAAAGGCGGGTGCTTTTCCCCGACCCTACTGCAGTCGCAGAGACCGCTGTGGGTAGGGGGTGGATTGGGTTGTTCTACCCAAACCACCCCACAGCCGCAGACCATTGCCTCGGATAATGCTAAGAATCATTATCTAGAATTGTTATCCGATGCAAGTTTTTTCCAAAAAACTTGCATTGTTATCCGATTCTAGCGTTATCCGATGCAATCGTTATCCAGGGTATTACTGTATTAAGGTTCGATTTTCCCTTATCTCCTTGCCTATACAATCTCCAACAATACTCCATTAATTGACATTTCCTGTACAGTAAAACACCGGATAACGCTAAAACTTGGTTCCACAAGTCTTGGTGTTATCTGATTTTTAGTGTTATCCGATGCATGTTAAAATCTTATGGGATGGATCGGATAACGTTAAAGCTCCATAGAGATACATTGTAACCTCACAGGCTTTAGCGGTTGTTATCCGATCCATCCCATAGGACCTTAACGTTATTCGATCCAATTCTCCTCCCCAGATTACTTAACATTATGTGATTTTAGCGTTATCCGACCCAATTGTTATCTGGTGCTTTACTGTATCTGTAAAACTGTACTTTCTAAAAGAGATACTTACCCATTGCTAAACAATGATGAAGAGGGATAGTGATTAAGGTTGCCACTCTGAAGACTAATTTGTAATTTAGGATAACTACTGGAAGCAATTGTGGAGATTTAAAATTTCCAAATATTTATCTGAAAACTGCCAAATCTATACAGAAGCCTATGGAACTCAATTAAATTGAGGCTCTAGTTAAAAAAGGTTGTACTCTTTTACAAAACTTTCAAAGAAAGATACACACACACACACACACACACACACACACACACACACACACACACACACACACACACACACACACACACACACACCTCTGAAATATTGTTGCTTAATGTAGTAAATCACACTGGAGTACGCTTATTAAATCAATGGGGATTTGGCAAGTCAATGAAAGCAGGCCCACTGAATCAGTAAGTAAAGTATGTTAATAACAGATCCATGCAGAACATATATTTAACTCAGACCCAATGATATTCCTTTGTAGTGAAGATTTATAAAAACTTCAAGTGTAACATTGAGATTACTAAAATAATTGCTTCAAAAATATTACCACAATTGCTATCATATATATATTCTAAAACACACTGAAAATGTAATACCAAGCCAAAAAACAAGATTTGAGCAACTAATAATGACTTCAACGAGTCGCGTTTGTGTGTGTGTGTGTATGTGAAAAAAGTACAGTCAAACCTCGCATAAAGAGCGCCTTGCTTAAAGAGTAACTCGCTTAAAGAGCAGAATTTTCTCTGAATGTTCGCTTCGCTTAACAAATAAAACCAACCAAAAACTCACTTAACAAATAAATTGGGGTTCGCAATCCTTCCCCAGTTGGTCACTTACAGTGGTGTTTCGCTTAAAGAGCAATCCTGTGGAATGCATTATGCTCTTCAAGCGAGGCACCACTGTATGTGATCTAGAATGAATCTTATAGGGGGCAGGGTGAAATCTTTTTCAAACCATGTCCAGATGTTCCCACTGCATTTTAAACTTGCAATCAGAAAGCATCTCTGAGTCACTGCTTCAATTTTCACTTATAATAGCACAGCTCTACCATCTTCTGTTTACACAAGGCTTTAATAACGCATTAATTAAACTCCTATGCGGTATTCTCCTTTGGTGGGAATGTAAAGGGGTAATGATATCATGTTTGCTAAAAAGGCTTTATTACCTTGGTAATGGCAACCTTGTGTTGCTGGCTAATCTTTCTCATACAAGGTCAGGCAAAAGGAACTGCAGAATAAACTCACCAAAAGGTGCCTTTATTTTGGAAGTTTCACGTCTGGTCTAGACACAGAAGAAGAACAGCATCTTCTCAGAAATATGCAGGTCCCGTCCTTTTTGTTGTTAAAAGCCACAAAAAACACAGATTTGTTTTAAAATGTGACTCTGAAAGGAAAGCTGACTGTACAAACTCCAAGGTCAACCTCTCCTCTGTTATTTGGAGAAAGAACCACCATCCAAAGAAAGCTGGAGCCTCTGACACCTGAAACTTCTGAATGTGTCATCAATCAATGCTAAAAGAATTTAGTCTGTAAGGAACTGAGAATGGAATACAGAAACAATAGACTACTGCGAGGACATCCAGGTCAAAACAAGGACCACTACCCTTCTAATGCAGTAAACTGGATGGCCTTCATGTTTGTCTTTACTCAGTTCTTTGGCTTCCTTGCCTTCCTCATTAATCACTTTGCATTAATCACTTTGCATGATATCTTGCGGCCTGACAAGACATTAATGGATGATGAATCACATGCTAGTTTAGGATTTAAGACATTTTCCACTTCCAGCACCACACTGTGCCAAAGCATAAGGCTATAAGAGGAAAACTTGCCATCTCTCACACACTGTTTCCAGGTCCATGTACATATAAAAGAAAACCTCATGCAGGAGTTACATACAAGAGAACAGTCAGAACTTGAAGATTTGAAACAACTGGGCTAAACTGTGCACTTCTAATTTTTTACTATTAAAACCACATCCACGATTTTAATCTGTTATTCATATGAATTTCATGAGAATCAACTTAGTTCCCATTTATCCTAAAAAAATCAATTTATTCTTCAGAAGCTACAAATGTTAGCCAATTCCATACACATATGCCACTTGATCCTAATTATGATTTTTTTTTAGCCTTGATAACCTTATTTTCCATCTGTAAGCAGTTAAAAGTTACAAGAGAACAGTCAGAACTTGAAGATTTGAAACAACTGGGCTAAACTGTGCACTTCTAATTTTTTAGAAGCAGCAACAAAAAAGTTTAGAAAGGGCAAAAAGGTTTTAGGATATTTACTAGGACGGAGGTCAAGAATTGAGTTTTGACCGTAACATGTTGAACTGTAAAATCCTGTTAGAGCAAAATTATTTAAGAAAGCCAGACTACGCAAGATAATTCTCTATATGATAAAAGAGGCAGCCAACACAAATACATTCTAATATAAAACTGCCTTGAATGTTGTTTCCAAGAAAATTTACAATGGGATTTTTTTGTGAATTTTCATAGATACAGCTATTAAGTGGGGCTGTCTTTTTCCTAATCTTATTTGAGTTTTGGATTATAAACTGAGTAACAGAAGCAGGAGACGGAAATACACTGGGATAAAGCAAAAACAATCTTATATATTCCGATCTAGCCATCCTCTAAGATTCAGGTACAACCAATTTTTCTAACAAGAAAGATTTTTGTATAAGTAAGAGCTTGGCAGGCAAATGTGGTTTCCCTCCCTTGAGATTACTGAATACATTTCCAACCCTTTCATTGTATTTGTATCCCTAATTCTTCACTTCTTCTATATTTACAGATAAAAGTCAAATGGAAGATTCTCAAGTTAAGCCAGCCAGATGCGCACAAAAGGGTAGAGGAGGCAGTTTAGGGAATAGAGTTCTGAAAGCTGTGTATAATGATTTTGTAGCTTTCCCCACTACTTTTCATTATTTATTTAAACTGCAGCGGCAATTCTATACCCACACGGTAAGTTGGGATACGTGAACATTTCATGGTTACTAGGGTAAAACTGGGTTCAGAGGGAGCATTTCCCAAAAACTCCTCCTCTCCACCTTCCCAATCCTTCTGAACACACACTATCAGTTAAACTGGATGACCACTCACTGAAAGCAAGCATTTGGGGTTTCCTCTGATATTGAAATCTGGCAAACTGATCCAATATATTTCAACCAACCAGAACATTTCCAGGTAGCAGGCCTTTCTACTTTTCATCATTTAGCCATGTCTTCTGGTTAAATCAGTCCTCTCAGATGCTGGAGCTGCAAGTACCAATCCCGAAAGAGGTCTGGAAGACTATGACTAGAAATCAGGCCTTCTCCAAGGTGCCTCCATCAGCCTGAAACCTAATCAACTGTGTACATGACCCCATCTAAGCACCTTTTTTTGGGAAGCTAGTGAAGGCAAAATTGTTCTGGGAGGACTGCAGGGATATTACATCCTTCTTAGTTCTTGATCATACATTTTTCTTTTAATTCTTTATTTTAATTCCCTATCACCATCTTTTTTTGGGAACTGTACTTTTAATATATTGGACTACTTTATACAGTGGTGCCTCGCTTAAAGAGCATAATGCGTTCCACGGGATTGCTCTTTAAGTGAGTTTGCTCTTTAAGCGAAACACCATTGTAAATGACCAATGGGGGGGGGGGATTGCAAACCCCAATTTATTTGTTAAGCGAGTTTTTGGTTGGTTTTATTTGTTAAGTGAAATGAACATTCAGAGAAAATGCTGCTCTTTAAGTGAGTTACTCTTTAAGCGAAACGCTCTTTATGTGAGGTTTGACTGTATGTTGTATAACTGTACTTGACTATCCAGAGTGGCTGTTTCAGCCAGATGGGTAGGGTATAAATTTGAAAGAATGAATGTTTGGGAAAGAGCTTGGGGTGTGTGACTGTGTCCCATGTCACTACAGGGATGCATGATCCTCACTACTAAAAGGGTCAATTCCCACTGAGGGAATGTATTCTGCAGGATGTATTTCAGAGTAGTAAATATCATTCATGTCAGCTCCCCCACAGAACCTTCCAAGAGGGAGAGAATGAACTGGACTGATACCACGGGGAACAGGTTTTTCTTCCACTTTTTATATTAGCAGCTGCAGGCTCTTCAGTTCTGCCAGGATTTTCACTTTGAGATAGTACAAAACAAACTCCTCACCCTCAACTATTCCCCCCCCCCCCGCCACTGGGCCAAACAGTGGTAGTTTTTGAGGCATATTATTGTTTTGCAATGGTGTTATCTATCTCAGGTCTGGGGAATTTGGCCCTTCAGATGTTGTAAAATTAGTATTCCTCCATCTTTCACTATTGGTCAAGCTGGCAGGGTTTAAATCACACAGGATGTCTACATCCTCCTCTAGCCTTTTTTATTCCTTTACTCCCCACCATACCTATAGGAAAGGCAGAGAACCTTTTATTTTATTTTTTAAAAAAGGAGGGAAAGGGATTTGGCTACCATGTTAAAATGTGTGGAAATACCATTAATCATCCAACCTGACTATCTAATATGTCCCCATTTAAACCTTTTATCTTCCTTCTATCATCCTATGCTTTCCAATCATTGCCAAAAAGATGTCAAATTATTTGAAGCCTCAATGCTGTAATTTGAGCTGAGAGAAACAAATACAGTGCTTACAAAGCTGTTCAGTTTGAACAATTTATTCTAAATTCAAACCTCTCTGGCAAGTGGTTTTTGTGTACTGCATGCTCACTCTTACCCATAGGAAATGTAAATCCACTATAGGATTGGATCACACTTAATACAAAGCATCTACTGTTTTGCCCTGAAATGTAAATCTATGGAAATCTTAATCAGGAAACAAAACCAAGGATACATACAATATATGTGGGTAAACTTACAATTATGCTAGGAACAAATTCTTGCTTTCCACTGGTAATTTCCTCTATTCCCCCAACTTTTTTTTTTTTACAAAAACAAAAGATTTAAAAATAGTATTTGGAAATTCATGGATGTGTTCTCAGCAGTGGCAAAATGTACCTATGTATTTCGAAACTACCTGAAAGCATTCACTCATGAGGATAAGAACCATGTTGCCTTTTCCCTCCAACTCAGTGAGACCAATGACTTCTTGACCCTGACTTGTTACCTACACAGCTGTGATGTCATCCTATTAATTATGTGATCCTAATTGGAAAGGATCATAAATGCTATTACTGCCAGGAAAAAGAGGCATCTGGAAAGCAGACAAGTAAACACAATAAGAAATCAGTGTTTTGTAACAGACTGTTTTGTATCAAGAGTTGGGTGGGAGTCATTTAGGCTTATTCTAAAAGTACACAATTTACCTGAACATGATAGTTTGTGCAACCACAACTTGTACCCTCACAATCTAGCTTTATCTGTCTGCAGAAACAGCAGAAAGGTGAGTCACAATGATCATAACCATTAGAATGACCATTAGCACGAGTGCAGAGATCCTTACAACACAGATTAGAGAAAAGACAGAAAGCTAAGCACAATTGTTAAATTACGAAGACTGCTTTCATTGGTAAACTCTATTTTGTCCTACTCTCACCCCTGGCCAATTTTGGTTTTAAGCAGTAAATAAGAGAAAGGAAAAGATAGGGGCAAATGCTGAGGATTTCTCCCTTATAAGTCTAGAAATATGCATTATGGATACCGTATCAATACAATATATAGAGCCCTGGTGGTGCAGTGGTTAAATTGTTGTATTGCAGCCATAAATTTGAGAGTTTGAGCCTGACCAGGGTTCAAGGTTAAGGTTGACTCAGCCTTCCATCCTTCTGAGGTCAGTAAAATACCCAGCGTGTTGGGGGTAAAATGCTAACTAACTTGTGAATCACCTAGAGCAGGGGTGCCCAAATTACAGCCCGGGGGATGGATCTGGCCCCCAATGCCAATTCATCTGGCCCATGAAGCCCTTGTCGCTCCCGGAAGCAGAAGTAAAACGCGCCATACGGGCGTGTTTTACTTCCACTTCCGGGAACGAGGGCTTCGTGGGCCAGATGAATTGGCATTGGGGGCCAGATCCAGTCCCTGAGCCTTAGTGACTAGCCCCCTGAACCATGTGACCAGCCCACGGCCCAAAACGTTTGGGCACCCTTGACCTAGGGACTGCACTAAGCACTACGGGGCAGTATATAAGTGTAATTGCTACTGCTATATAGGTACTGATTGTGAATAATAAGACAAAAATAATGTAACTAGGATTTCAGTTCTGCAAGTCTCACCCTAAGGGTGCCATGTAACATATGGAGAATAAACTGAATGCCTCTAAATCTTGACCACAGAATGATTTAGGAGAGATCCTTTCTCACCCACACATTGATTAGGGATAACTTTTAGACTGGAAGACAGAGCATATAGACTGGGCACATGTGATAGCAAATGTGAGTAAATAAATAAATAAATCTCTGCACTGCACATGCAAACATTTTCCCCTCTTTAGTCCTTCATGTGCAAGAGAAACAAAATCCATGGAAACAATCCACAGGAACAGAGGTTCAAGAGTTGTAATGCAACTAACAGGGAAAATGCTAAAAAAAAATGCATTGCTCCTTTACCTATAAGTACTGGTATAATCTGTCCTGTTAGTTGTTGCTTCCCCAGAACTGATGCCTTCTATAAGAAATGAACTCCAAAGCTGACTAAAAACAACAACTATGTTTCCTTGAAACAAAATTCATGAAGAAAGTAAAATATCACCTTCTCTGTGAACAGTGTGATTTGGTTCTTTCTAATAATTTTTTTAAGTGTCTGCTTTACTGGATAAAATGCTTTCTTGATTCCAGACTGCAATTTGTACCAGAAAAGTCATAAAAGGGGTAGCAAGGCTCCCTATAAACATATTAACAGTTCACTTTTATAAGATAACCAGTTACACCAAGGACAGCTTCTCAAGCAAGAAAGGAGATTCATCTGTTATCTGGTGAAACAAACAGGCAGTTAAGCTTGTACATCAAGTTTCACCACACCCACTGCTTCTCACTGTTCAAAAACATAAGATCATGCTCAGGTTTGCATGGCCTTCAAGTGCTGTAGAACTTCATGATTTCAATGTAATTTCCTCCCAATCCAAGACAGCATTGCCTACAGATCACACAATGGACAGACAGCTTTTCTCAAGCTAGTAAGGTAGAACAGCTTATTGAGGCCACTGTGTTGCCTCTACATGTAGCACTCAAAAATGTGACATCTGATTAATACTATACCCCAATGCAATTTACCTGTCTGTATTGCACTAATAAGTGATAAGGAGAATCCTACCACATTTCAAGAGAAATTAATTGGCAAAAAACCCTGTCATCTAATATGCAAAGATTCTGCTTACAGAATATCCAGCTGCATATAGCTGTGAAGCCATCTGCTATGTTCCAATACAGTAATACCTCGGATAACGCTAAGACTTGGTTCCACAAGTCTTGGTGTTATCCGATTATCAGTGTTATCCGATGCATGTTAAAATCCTATGGGATGGATCGGATAACGTTAAAGCTCTATAGAGATACATTGTAACCACACAGGCTTTAGCGGTTGTTATCCGATCCATCCCATAGGACCATAACGTTATTCGATCCAATTCTCCTCCCCAGATTACTTAACGTTATGCGATTTTAGCGTTATCCGAGGTATTACTGTACATATGAAATGTGGGGCAAATACAGATTTTTTTTTATCCTACAGATCTAAACAATTACACAGAACCAGACAGCATGATAGAGCAAGATTTTTTTTCATGTCCATCAGACTATACAACAGAATCCTTTATCTACCATGTAACAAAGCTATCCGTCCATGGAAAGAGGAATTTGTAGGTGTCCGTTCATCTCAAATCCTTTACCTCAATGGTTCAACGAAATGAAGTTTAGTGGTTCATGGGCATATCTGCCTGGACCTACCTAGATATACACGTATTTTACCATCTTGCCCTGGGCCTGAATAAACTACAGTAAAACACCGGATAACGATTGGACCGGATAACGCTAGAATCGGATAATGATTCTGGATAACGATCCTTTAGCGTAATCCGAGCCAATCGTGGGGCGGGTGTGTGTGGATTGGGTGGAACATCTACCCAATCCACACACACCCAGCGATGGATTGCTGCTACTGAACTAGGGTCAGGGGAAAGGCACGCAGGTGCCTGCCTTTCCCCTGACCCTAGTTCAGCCTGAGCAATGGCTGGACGAAGCCTAGCGTGCCTGGGCTAGCTAGCCCGAGCGCCACTAGGCTTTGTCAACAGCCCATTCGGGCTGTGTTTGAAGCCTAGCGGCTTCTGACACAGCCTGCACGGGCAGCGGAAGAAGGTTAGCCCAGTCCGGCTGGGCTGGGCTAGCCTTCTCCCGAAGCCCTTCCACACTGTGTCCGAAGCCCCTGGGCGTGCCAGCGGGTGCCTTTCCCCCACCCTACTGGCCCCTTAGCACTCACTACAAGGCGCGCCAGCAGGTGCCTCTTTCCCCCACCCTACTGGACCCTTAGCAAGTGCTAAGGGTCCAGTAGGGTGGGGAAAAGGCACCCGCTGGCACGCCTTGTAGGGCACCAGCGGGTGTCTCTTCTCCACCCGCTACTGGACCCTCTAAGGGTCCAGTAGCAGGTGAAGTGGCACCCGCTGGCGCCCTAGGTGTGCGAGTGGGTGCCTCTTTCCCCCACGCTACTGGCCCCTTAGCCCTCGTGTATGCGAGGCTTGTTGGCTGACACAAGCCAAGAGGGAGGGCCGATTGCCCACCTGGGCAAGGCTTGTCCTGGCCGATATGCCCCACGTGCATGCAGGGCATGTCGGCCAACACAAGTCGAGCAGGGGAGGGGCTACAAGGCGCGCCAGCAGGTGCCTCCTTCCCCCACCCTACTGGCCCCTTAGCAAGCGCTAAGGGTCCAGTAGGGTGGGGGGGAAAAGGCACCTGCTGGCACGTGTTGTAGGGCGCCAGTGGGTACCTCTTCTCTACCCGCTACTGGACCCTCTAAGGGTCCACTAGCAGGTGGAGAAGAGGCACCCGCTGGCGCCCTACAACCTGTGCGAGCGGGTGCCTCTTTCCTCCATGCTACTGGACACTTAGTGCTTGCTAAGGGTCCAGTAGCGTTGGGGAAAGAGGCACCCGCTCGCACGCCTTGTAGCGCACGACCGGGTGCCTCTTCTCCATCAGCTACTGGACCCTCTAAGGGTCCAGTAGCAGGTGGAGAAGAGGCACCCAGTGGTGCCCTACAACACGTGCGAGCTGGTCCCTTTTCCCCCACGCTACTGGACCCTTAGCGCTTGCTAAGGGTCCAGTAGCGTGGGGGAAAGAGTCACAGTCCAGATGGGGTTTGGAAGAAGCTAGGCTGTGAATGACTTCAGGGACAAACCGCATGGTTTGTCCCTGAAGTCCAGGCTTTTTTAAAGTGTTGTTCGATGCATGCACCGGACAACGCTAAAAACCAGATAACGACATGACTTGTGGAAAAGGTCATAATGTTATCCGGGGTATTACCGTATTTCCATTATCTTCCTCTCTCCTTCACCCTCTTTCCCTTACATATGTTTTTAGTCTGTAACTATGATGGCAAAGCCTGTCTCTGTTTCTTTTACATGATGTAAGTAACTTTGGAAGACAGATAACTGATCGAGAGGATAAGAAAGCAGCAAATAAAACAGAAAGACTCAAAATAATTACATAGCAATTGACTACCTGAAGATCCAAAGAATGTGTAATTACTATTATTTAAGAAAGTAAGCATGAAGGATAAAAAGACAGTGACTGTCAAAAATTCGATAAAATACTTTGGTTTCTGAAAGTCCAAAGCTTAACATTTGCATCTTGCTCTGGTCTGGCTTGAACTCCTTTTGAAGGACAGCTCTGTATCTTTAGGGTACGAGTCATATATTTATAAGCCAGGGCCTCAGGAAGTGGACTTTGATCCATGAAAGCTCACAGTGAAATAAAATTGTTAGCTTTTAAATATGGATAAAAATTATTCAGAAAAGATACAAAGGTATAACTTTTACAAAACTAGGCATGTGATCGACTAAGAAATCATTTCCCATTCCCCAAAAAATAAAAATAAAATAAAAATGAAACCTCAGTGTAAACAGTTTAGCAAGCAGTGACCTCATGCAGACTGAGGTCATAACAGAAATGGCCAAAGTCCTACAGCCCAAATAGCCTAACTAAACACTTTTCAGCCATCATCTTAATCTCTAGGACAGAAGGTTCTCAATTTTTTAAAGCTGGGGGCTGGGTCATGCTCCCTCAGACATCTTCGGGGGCTGGAAGGCCATTTTGCCCTTCTTCCACCACATTGCACTTCCTGGTGTGGTGGAGGTGGACCACATGAAATGGCGCCGTGGGCTGCATCCAGCCCATGGGCCACAGGTTGAGAATCCCTGCCCTGGGAGCTCTGTCTGTTCTGCAGCTGTGTAAAGGCATCACATTGCTTGCTACAATGCCCAGCTCATTCTACCTGTTCCTTTTTACTGTGATATTCTGCTTTGCTTGGAAAAGGATCACCAAAACTAAGAAGGAGCTGCAAATGCTAATCCCTGGGGAATTACCGGTAGAGTCCGTCCGTGTGTGTGTGTGTGTGTGTGTGTGTGTGTGTGTGTGTGTGTGTGTGTGTGTGTGTGTGTGTGTGTGTGTGTGTGTGTGTGTGTGTGTGTGTGTGTGTGTGTGTGTGTGTGTGTGTGTGTGTGTGTGTGTGAGAGAGAGAGAGAGAGAGAGAGAGAGAGAGAGAGAGAGAGAGAGAGAGCGCCTCAGACTACCAGGAAGTCAGTTGCTACTTGCCCTATTATCTTTCCTGCTGCTTATAACACCACAGGATTTAAATTTCCTTTAGTTTGCAGTCAGACTACAAAAGGGAGCACAAGAAATTCTTACTTCGAAGCTGAGAAACATCATTAGATACACACTGATCATGTTCAACTCTGACCCATTTTTTAAAACAACAACAACAACCAGAGATTTAAAAAGATTCACATTGAGTGAGGCACTGAGCAGAATGAAGAATGAGTTAATGACAGAAGAATCCCCATTTTGGGAGCTACGTATAACTAATCAAACCTTCTTGCATTTCTACATAACAAGAGAAGATTGTGGAATTATTTATACCCTATAAATGGACGTAAGATAGTCTCAAAAAGGAAATATAATGTGATTGTGTTATAGAGTATTAGCTGAGTATTCCCTCCTTCAATATTACTCAGAGAGAGAGACAAAATACTTCAAAACATTTCTGAAAAAGAGACAATTACCCATTCACCTATTGAAAGGAAGGAACCAGCTGCTTTATTATGAATAATTTTTAACTTTACAATAAATGGATGCACATAAAGGAGTAACTTCCATAAGATATCCACTGAAAAAACATGCTAGAGCAGCTAGATATTAATGCAATGATATAAGAAACCAATTGCCTATAGGACATAGTAATGATAAAGCATAAACATTATCACCTGATGCTCCCCTATATGCTTGATCACTAGGAAAGATATGGTAGCAGTGTATGGACATATCAACTTCAAAATGATTTCAACCAGGAAGGAAAAAAAGGTGTATTTAGGTTTCCTAAACAAAACTGCAGATTGGACCATTAGGCCACATTTACAACTGAACTATTAACTTAAACTGGTTTTCTTAAAACTACAACTGGGCCCTGCACCTGTGTCACACTGTGCATATTTTGCAAGCTTTTGTTCTTTACATACAGATGGAATATCTTAAGAAATATTCCATATGGGTGTTATAACAAATGGCTATGCTAGCTGCAGGGCTAAGTGTAAGAATATGTGAAGCAGTGACAGATTTTACTTTCTTAGGATCCAAGATCACTGCAGATGGAGATTGCAGCCATGAAATAAAAAAGTGACTGGTTCTTGGGAGACAAGTGATGAGAAACCTGGGGAACACAGTTAAAAGCAGAGACGAACAAAAATACGCATAGTCAAAGCAATGGTATTCCCCGTGGTAATGTACAGTTGTGAGAGCTGGACCATTAGGAAAGCTGGGCGCAGAAGAATAGATGCCTTTGAAATGTGGTGTTGGAGGAGAATTTTGAGAGTACCCTGGACAGCGAGGAGAACAAATAAGTCAAATTTAGAAGAAATTAAACCTGGCAGCTCCTTAGAAGGTCAAATAGTAAAGATGAAGCTAAAATACTTTGTACATCAAATGAGAAGAGAAGATTCATTTGAGAAAGCCTTGATGCTGGGAAAGGTGGAGGGCAAAAGAAGAAGGGGGCGGCCAAAGATGAGATGGCTAGATGGTATTGTACACACAATGGGCACAGAGCTGGGCAGGTTGAGGAAAATGGTGGAGAACAGAAGTGCCTGGAGGACAATAGCCCATGGGGTCGCAAAGGGTCAGAATCGACTCTGCGACTGAACAACAACAAATCCATTGTACAATTTTGGTGTTACAACTTCTTGCCAGAGCTGATCTTCTGAATTCTCCCTCAGAACAGAAACACTCTTCCCAAAACAAACAAAAATTTAAATTAAAGTCCATAACAGAATAGAGCACAGCATTTTATTACCATCAAGAGAAAATGAGATGCCCACATTTGGTAGTGGTGTGTAGATGATCATTATCCGAGAAAGGATCACATCAGTTCTTAAGGAAAATCTTATTTAACATGATGCAGTTGGCAGAGATATTACTTCCTGAGAAAGTAGCTGCATGACTTATTTATTTGCTAAATAAGGCCTGTCATGGTTCTAGCCCTTTCAGTTATAAAGTGTAAATTATTTTATGTGGGGTCAAAATTGCACCAAACTTAGCAGGTTCAAGATGTTACATCCCTAAGAAGGGATAAATGATGCTCAACAAAGTCAGGCAACTATCTTCATATATTCTAGTACAAAACAAATATGTCTTTGTCTCTAAGGATGGATGTCAAGTAGCCTATGATCAGCATCTGAAAACTGATATTTGTTTATTTATAAATGACATCACTAAAGACAGCATGCAAGGAAACAATATTAAACGTTTTGTAAAAATATAAACATATTTATTAAGTAACTATTAATCCCTAAGAGAACACTCTCTTCACCATGAGCTGCTAAAGACAAGTACAGTAATACTCCGGATAACGATTGCATCGGATAACGCTAAAAGCGCATAATGACGACAAATTTGGGGGGAAGATTTGCACCAGATAACGTTCTTTTTAGCGTTATCCGATACAGTCGTTCTTAGCACCAGGGTGGCTGGAAAGCTGAATGGGGTTCTCCGTTCAGCTTCCCAGCCACCCTGCAGCTACGGAGTCAGGGGTGGGGTGGCTGGAAAGCTGGGGGGGGGCCTCCCCCGTCGGCTTCCCCAGCCACCCCACAGCTGCAGGCAAGGGCGGGTGGCTAGGGAAGCCGACAGGGAGTCCCCGTCAGCTTCCCCAGCCACCCTGCAGCTGTAGATCGGGTCCTCTGATCTCTCTGGAGCAGGCAGGAGACCCGATCTACAGCTGTTACTGGGCTTCCCCGACATCACCAGCCAGTGGAGCAAGCCAAAACGTCAGGGTTCGAACTCTGACATTTTGGCTTGCTCCACTGGCTGGGGACATCGGGGAAGCCCAGAAACAGCTTGGATCGGGTCTTCCCACCTCCCTGGACCCGGCAGGGGGGTCAGGGACCCCAAAATTAGTTTTTAAAAAGGACATTTTTAACCAATTTTGGGGTCCCTGACCCCCCTGCCGGGTCCAGGGAGGTGGGAAGACCCGATCCAAGCTCTTTCCAAAGTTCCCCCATCCTCCTTGAGGCTGTAACAAGCCAAAACGTCAGGATTCAAATCCTGACGTTTTGGCTTGCTGCACTTGCTGAGGATGTCGGGGAAGCCCAGAAACAGCTTGGATTGGGTCTTCCTACCTCCCTGGAGCAGCCAGGGGGGTCAGGGACCCCAAAATTTGTATAAAAAATGGATGTTTTTTTTTTAAAATCAATTTTGGGGTCCCTGACCCCCCTGCCAGGTCCAGAGAGGTAGGAAGACCCGATCCAAGCTGTTTCTGGGCTTCCCCGACATCCTCAGCAAGTGCAGCAACCCAAAACGTCAGGATTCAAATCCCGACGTTCTGGTTTGCTGCAGCCTCCAGGGAAACCGGGCTTTTTTTAACATTGTGTGATCAATGTATCGCACAACGTTAAAAACCGGGTAAAGACGAGACTTGTTATCCGGGGTACTAGTGTACTGTATTTTTCAGAGCATAAGACACAATCCCCCCCAAAGGGGGGGACGACGAAGGTGCATCTTATGGTCCGAAGGTGTGTCACCGCACAGGGGCAGCGTGGTTGGGAAGCCAACCGGGGACTCCCTGTTCACCTTTCCAGCCACACTGCCACTGCAGGCACAGGAGCGGCGTGGCTGGGAAGGCAAATGGGGAGTCCCCGGTCGGATTCCTAGCCATGCCCCCCCCCTGTACTGCTATTGGTGTTTGGGTTCTGGGGAGGAACGGGCGTACATGCCAGTTCCCCCCAACCCAAGCGCTGATCGAGCAAAGTGCATGATTGGTGCTTGGGTTGGGGGCAACGGCACGTGCACCCATTCCTCCCCACAATCCAAGCACCGATGGATCAAAGCATCCGATCAGTGCTTGGGTTGGGGGAGACTGGCACACGCGCCTGTTCCTCCCCACAACCTAAGCACCGATCGCATGATCGGGTTGTGGGGAGGAATGGTCCCCCCCCAACCAAGCATCTATCATGTGCTCGGCTGATTCCCTGGCCCCTCCCCTTCACGCCCTCCCCTTGGCCTCCACGCCGCTTCCTGCACTCTAGTGGATGGAGCTGGCACAGCACTGTCCTGTTGCCCTCGGAGGCCGAGCAGGGGCAGAGGGCGTGGGAGGCCAGCATTGGAGGCAGCCAAGAGGCGAGGTGCTTCCCCCTTGGTGTGGGTTTGGTTCCCGCCGTGCTAAATAGGGACCACTTCAGTGGGAAGGTAAACAGCATTCTGTATACTCTGGTGTCTAGTCATGCCTGCCACATGACCATGGAAACGTCTGCAGAAGCAGAAAGGGCTCCACCTGCCAGTCGTATCCAACTTTAGGGTTCAGAGATGAGCACTGAACCCTAAAGTTGGATACGATTGGCAGGTGGAGTGGGGGGGCAGTTCGCGGGTGGATGGACAGGTACTGATGTACTGGTATGTAGTAATATGTCTCTCATAACAGAAGTGCCTGGCAGACAGTGGTCCATGGGGTTGCAAAGGGTCAGAATCGACTGCAACTGAACAACAAAAACAACTGACAGTTCTTTCACTGCTCTACTCAAATGGATGGCTGCTGGGAATCATGATCTGACTCCTACTGGATGAATGAAGAGGCCCACTATCACCCAAGTTTGTGAATGGGTTAAAACATCATGGCAGTCAGTGCACGATCACTCAAAAATTGTGGCATTAACAATGTCTTAGATGGAACTGAAGATGATATCATATACAGTAATACCTCGGATAACGCTAAGACTTGGTTCCACAAGTCTTGGTGTTATCCGATTTTTAGTTTTATCCGATGCGTGTTAAAATCCTATGGGATGTATCGGATAACGTTAAAGCTTCCATAGAGATACATTGTAACCGCACAGGCTTTCGCAGTTGTTATCCGATACATCCCATAGGACCTTAACGTTATTCGATCCAATTCTCCTCTCCAGATTACTTAATGTTATGTGATTTTAGCGTTATCCGAGGTATTACTATGAAGATAGTGAAGAAAGTGATATGATTGTGAGCAACAGAGCTCCATAAATTCTGACACTGGTGATGATGAGTTTTTAGGGTTTCCAGAAAGCTAGAAAAGTGCTTGAGCTTCTAAGCCTTTCCTCATTTGTTAATGGAAGTGATGATGGTTCTTAACACCACTGTTGAGTTTACGCTGTTAAATATTACCACATTTTGCTTTATTTTCATAGTATACAGGTACTATTTGGTTCAGAATATTTGTTCTTGTTTTCCTGCTCTAAAAACTGGGTGTGTCTTACAGTCCGAAAAATATGGTACCTGTATACGATTTCAAATTAAGTCTGTTTGGAAGAAACACAAGGAAAAAGAAAACATACTCAAAGGAAAGACTTAGTCCTGAATCTGACCAGTAATCTCCGTTTACAGCCAAAGAGCCAGTGTTGTCTCCGTCTGCAGACGTTTCCGTGGTCATGTGGCAGGTATGACTAGACACCAAAGTGCACAGAACACTGTTACGTTTCCAGTCAAAGCAGTACCTATTTATCGACTTGTAATTTCTTGCTTTCAAACTGCTAGTTTGACAGGAGCTGGGACAAAGTCAGGAAATCACTCTGTTATGCATTACTCAGGACTTGAACTGCTTACCTGCCAAAATTGCAGTAGTCAAGCTTAGTGTCTTAACCACTTAGCGACTATTTCTTGGTCTATGTGGCTTTTTATATGGTGGTGTACAAGTGCCCCATTGACGCAGTGGGCGTAGATCTGGGTGGACTTTGGAGGACGGCAGATGACAGAGGAGACTGGCATGCTATGGTCCATGGGATGCAAAGGGTCGGACTCGACTGTGTGACTGAACAACAACAACAAAAACAAACAAGTGCCCAAAACAAAGAAAGCCACATAGACCAAGAAATGCATTGTACACTCTGTCATTCAGATTAGACATCTATATAGCAGACTTCTAAATAGGCCAGGAAGGCTATTCACCCCATGAAAGTTTTACCAGAAAAAATTCAGAGAGCCTTATCCACCCTTTGACAGGCTGTTACATTCTACACTGCAGAGGAAACCCCTTTCGTCCTTTGGCAGCTCACTTTGCTTTGCTTGAGAATGTGCAATGGACAAAAGTAAAAGCTTTGCGTGCATAGGGTCCTTGGTTTGGTTCAGTTCCCCCCCCTTTTTTTAAAAAAGTTAAGGAGCACAACTTCAAGGATGCATGGAAATTGCTACCAGTTTCAACTGCTGATATTAAATGAATCAACTCCTTTATGTTCTTGTTCCCAAAAATGAAATTGTCACCATTATGTACAGATATCAGTCTCAGACACCTGGTTATACTGGCTGAACTAGTCTTACAGAGTACATTATAAGAAAAGAAACACTGAACTCCTCAACCTTAATTATGCAAAATGAGGTTGGGCACCACCAACAACTTTAATTGCTCTCCATGACTCTGACTTAAGGGGATGTGCAGTGTACACGACTAGGTAAATATATAAAGTAACCCAAAAACTATTTGTACTCTTGTCAAAAATTGGGGTGGGGATGGGGATCATAATATAGAAGACTGAGCTGGCCATTATAATTAGGAAAAATTTCTTAACAGTTAGAGCAGTACAACAGTGGAATCAACTGCCTTGAGAGGTGGTGAGCACTCCAACACTGGAAGCATTCGAGAATTGGACAACTATCTGTCATCTCTGGTTTGATTTGGAGTCCTGCATTATTTAGCAGGGTGTTGGACTCAATGGCCTAAGAGAGCTCCTTCCAACTCAGTTATTCTATGATTTACAAATGACTGTGGAGATCTTCATTATGGTTAACAGACAGGGTGATGCTCAAACTGTTGTTTACTCTGTCCTTGTCAAATAACAGACTGCATAATTTTATGGAGGAAAATATCTTTATCAATCATTATGCTGCCTAAACAATAATGTACTTATCTTATAGTCTGATAATGGAAGTGAAGAACTAGAATACAATCACAGGCACTGCAATCCAGTCGATGCCTGTATTTCCCTGGAATCATCCATGAATTTCAAGTGGGTAATTTCATTCTCCTATTTCACTTTATTTTATGCTCAGCTATCTGAAACCCAGAATGTGTTCAGTTCTAAAATCACTTCATTTATCGCTGCATCAAAAAGAAGGGGAAATGTGTAGAAAATTAATTTCCTTTTCAGCAAGAGGTCTGCTCTGTAATAATGATCATTCTTTGGTTATCAAATGTTTCAGATGTTCGTTACAGCCCAGTCTTGTACTCAACCCTCTCTAAGACAGTTTTTACTTGAGACAGGATGGATGGGGAGGGGGGCTTGCCTCCTTGCCATACTAAGTAATGTATCACACCTTTTCACTAAGGCAGCATATAAACAAACAAACAAACCAGTGAATAATTATGATTTGTTCCGTGATCTGCAGCCATTTGTAAATGATTCATGAAGACAGCTAGTAACCTTTCTTTTTTACAGGGCAAGTCTATTATCTAGTTGAAGCAGAATTCCATGGGACTTAAATGAGGACCTCACCACCTCTTTTGTTTGGCTATGAAAAATATCCAGAATAGCCTACTTGGCCAGGATCTACAAACGGAATAAGGAGATCTACTATAAGGAGATCTGCTATAACTCAAGAAGGAGTACATCACTGCTAGGTAATATTTTTTATTTGGCTTGAATTGACTTTTTTTAAAAAAATTATTGTGCCAACTAAATTTGATATTCTAATTTAATTTTCCAACTTTTCTGATAGGAGGCTTTTCATGTTTTTGGATGCTTCTATATCTGGATAAACTGGAGTTATGATTCCAAGCAAGCTAAAAGAGATGATCTGTCAGCTCTCTATAGAGACAATGAATGAATTAAGATATTTAAAAAATATTCACATCCTTGATGGAAAATCTGCTACTTCCGGCCAGTCCTGCAAATCTGCACTCTCCAATTTGGGATTCTTAATTACAGATACTGAAGTCTCAACATCTGGTCAGGATAATTTTTGAACTTTTCTGTTCCTCATCCTGCTCTGGGATAGCTAGTCTGAAGGTAAGGTCCTATAGGAACTGAACATGTGCCCCTTTCTGTTATTTTAGTGGTCTAATAAAAATATTATCCTCATTTGTTTAAGGGTTTACTCAAGGACCACATGTTTTTTGTATTTGAGTGTGACATTTGAATTGAACAGATTTATGAATTAGGTTTGGGGAAGACGGAATGACTTTTATTTCTGAGCCAGGTTCAGTGAAACACATGGGTGGTCATCTGTTTTTGAGTGCCTATAAGCAAACATAAATTTCTCTGCATAAAAAGTGTTGGGGTGTGTGTGTGTGTGGGGGGGGTTGCTTGCAAATGCTAGAAGTAGGAAAGTAGAACAAAGGAGTACAGTATTCAAATTCACCCTCAGAGGGACTGAAAAGTTCATTGGTTGTGAATGTGTTTCTGAAATTTAACTCAACAAATTCCATCTATTTTTATAAATTATTCTTTACAAAAATTGAAAAGTAACTCTGAAATACTAATTAGCACAAATCAAACTTTTTTAAATGTCAGTAATTTTAAAAAATTCTATAATGTACTTCTTTTTAAAATACTTTTTATTATAACTTTACAACAAAAATAAACATTAAAAGATAAAAATACAAAAAAAATCAACAAAAAATAAATAAAAATCACGTGCATTACTTACATAGAACGAATCACATACCAACCCCAATTAGTGAAACACAATCCACCACCCACCAATACACACAACTACCCTTCTACCCCTTCCAACAATCTGGCGCTTCCCATTAAGAGAAAAGGGAGGGGGCAGAGAAACCTGCTTCTTTTAATCTAGATCTTACCTCCCACCCCTTCCAGACTGTACAACAGTCTGGTACATTTCCGTTAAGGGGAAAAGGTGGGGGGGGGGGAGCCTGTCCTGGTCTAAATCTTGTCTTATTCCCTGTCTCCTTCCCTTTATTTTCGTTCTTTTATTCTCAACGCTTCTATACCCTTCTCTTCTTTTCTCTTCATAATGGATTTCAATTATTATAACAACAGTTTAGTTACTCTTTAACCTACATCTCTATGCAGTATTGACTGTTCTTCAATATCTAAATATTCCATTTTACTTTTTGTTCCTTCTAGCTCCTGACTCCTGTATATCTTTTTCTCCCACTTCTCTCCCCTGCTGCCTTCCCCTCTTCTCAGACTGAACCTTCCCTTCCTTTTTCTTCTTCTTCCTCATCCTGTAGTCTCTTAAACAGAATTTCCCAACCTTCATCTCCCACATCAATTATTTTCAACATTTCCAACTGCCTCATGCCCCCCTTCAAATCTGCAACTCTCCAGACTTTGCCTTCATAGAATATTTTCAAAAAAAAAAAAAAAAAAAGGAAATCCCCATTGCTATCTAATCTTACATTTGCTTAGTATTTCAGTTACGGGTTTCATCTCCCTTTTCCAAAACATAGTCTCTTCACAGAAGTCTTAATAAACCTGTACTGTTGTTCCTTCTACTTTTAAGACAAAGTCCGTATTTTCTCTAAGATATTTCTTTACTTGGTCTTTTTTTTACAAACGCTAACAAAGCTAATAATTACATCTGGTGGTTTATTCAATTTTTTAGGTCCTATTCTATAAATTGATTCAACATCAGTGTTCTACACTGAACCTCAGCTTAAACGTTTTCAACCATCCCATTACACTATCTTGCCAATTATCTTTTTTTTTCCTGGGGAAAATTTCGCCCTCAAATTTCTTTTCCTAAACTCATCTTGCATTTTAATTGTTCACTTAAAGTTGTTATGGATTTTATTTTCCTGTTTTAACATTTTATTATTTAAAACATGAGCCTCTGCTTCAATATTCTGTGTCTTTGTTGCTAACCCTTTATTAGTTCCATCCAAGGCCTTAATTTCTCCACTTAAGTCCTCTTTAACCTCCTTGATTTCTTCTTTAACCTCCTCCAACTTATTCAAGAATAAGAATAAGTCCTTCAAGTCCTGTAAGGAAAACTCTTCTTTAAGTTGTGATTTTGCCATTCTTGTCTTTCTCTCAACAGCTTCTTGCAAAACCAGTTGTTGGTAAACTTTATGTTACTGTCTCACATTTTCCTCCCCTCTTTTTCATTTGCACCTGAAATCGTTGAGGTTAATAACTCTTATTCACAGACTTTGAGTCATCAGCTGTATCTTTAAATGGATGTTGATCCTTGAGGAAATCAGAAGCAATGTCTCTTTATTAATTCAATCCAACTCCTTTTTCTTAAGTCTCTTATAGGTTCTCCCAATTATTCAAAGGTGAAAGTCTCTCTCTCAGAACCGCTATTTTCACCACTCATATTAAGCTTCACCAACAGAAGATTGTAATTATCAACAGAGAATAAATAAGTTCAATAAATCTTATCACAAAGGGTCATGAAAACAGTTACAAGTCATAAACCAATTCACAGGGATCCAGTTTGCCCAATTCTTCCAAATCTTCAATAATAAAGCCTCAATATAGCAAAAGATCCAGCCTGTAAATATGGAGAGCAGTGAGCAAAGAGCTCTTGAGACAACAAGCTTCAGCTAGCTTCCTTAGTTAGGAAGGATGGGTCCCAATATCTTTCACTTCTTTTCAAACTTTTTTTCTGAAACTTCAAACAGTCTCCAACAAATTACTGTCCAATTTTATCACCAACAACGCAAACTTTCATCAAAGGGCTCTTCGTATCGTAAGTTTTCTTCTGTTTTCCTCCAAACTCTCTTTCTTAATGCTTCACAGCACCAGCCCTCCCTCACAGAGCAACTAGGAAAGCCAACAATAACATTCTTTCATATATCATCCAATGAGCCTGTGATTATACTATATCAACAAACTTACAGATTAGAGATACAGTTGTTGAGTTATTATAGTTTTTTTAACAATTTTAAAGTCCAATCTTACATTTCATAATAGTAGAGACTCAGGAGAAACACAAGGGAACATCTTGTCAGCTCTCTTCCAGGCTCCTCCTCCCTATACAGTCAAACCTCATATAACACTAAAACCTGGTTCCACAAGTCTTGATGTTATATGATTTTTTAGTGTTATCCGATGCATGTTAAAATCCTATGGGAGCCATAGAGATACATTGTAACCACACAGGCTTTAGCGGTTGTTATCTGAAGCATCCCATAGGATCTTAATGTTATCCGATGCAATTCTTCCCCCCAGATTCCTTAATGTTATGCGATTTTCGTGTTATTCGATACTAATGTTATATGAGGTGTTACTGTACTGTATTTCTAATGTAAGTATTTTCAAATAGTGTGTGAAATACTTTTACTGTTCAAAAACAAAACCAGAAGTAATACTGAAATATAACATTGAAGGCATAACAAATGAAAGGAATAATGCCAATGTCTGGAGCAGGGATGCAGCCCACAACCCCATTTCATGTGCCCCCCACTGCCTCCACCACACCAGGAAAAGCCATGTGGTGGAGGAAGGGCAAAATGGCCATTTGGCCCCTGAAGCTGTCTGAGGGAGCATTACCTGGTCCCTGGCTTTAAAAGGTTGAGAACCCCTGGTCTGGAGAAAAGGAGCATTTTTCAAAAATGAAAATTTATGGTAAATTACTGTATCTTTACCTTTTTAACTTCTATAATCAAATTAAATTTTCAGCATGATATGTCTTCAATGGAGAAGTGGTTTGGCATGGTTGTGTTTTTCCTGCCATTTTTCAGTCATTGATATAGCACACAAAATGGGTAAGTAATAAAGACTACAGAATGAACAGAAGGGTAACTAACAAAACCTGCATAGTTGTGATCCGATAATTTAGCCCCAGCCTTTTAGTTAGACTGAGAACTCAACTTTCCTTTAAAGGGCTAACAAAAAATAAAATAAAATACACAGAAGAATGCTTAGAGCCCTCACAGCTGTTAAGCAAAACTGGAATCACATGTAGCTAATTACTGCCAAAATGCTCTGAAGCCAAAGAGTGTGATGGCAGGAATCAGGGACAGAACCTCCTTAATCAGCACAATCCTTTAACTCACACCAAAGCAACTAATCTATCACTAGGTCCGAAAATTTACTGCTTCTCCTCCCCACCAGGTCGCCCTTGCTCGAAAGCCAGTTGTAGCCGACTCTGGGGTTCAGTACTCATCTCTGTTTATAGCCAAAGAGCCAGTGCTGTCTGTGTTTGCAGACGTTTCTATGGATATGTGGCAGACATGTCTCAACACTGGAGAGCACGGAATGCTGTTTACCTTCCCACCGAAGTGATCCCTATTTATCTACTTGCAATTTCTTGCTTTTGAACTGCTAGGTTAGCAGGAGCTGGGACAGAGATGAGAGCTCACTTTATCGTACAGTACTCGGAAATCAAACTCCGACCTTCCAGTCGTCGAGTTCATGATTTTAACCACTTGAGCCACCGCACATCCCCACCATGCATGTATATGCTAGTACTTCAGGTAACGTTATGACTTGGTTCCACAAGTCATAATGTTATCTGATTTTTAATGTTTCGCAATGCATTGACCGCACAACATTTTTTAAAAAAAGCCCTGTTCCCTTTCAGCCCAACCCCAGAGCTGATCCCAAGCTGGAATTGGCGCTGGGGTTGGGGGGGAAACAGGCTTATTGATCGGGGAAGGGGGGAGTTCTGAAGAGAGACTGGGAACCATTTCCCCAGCCTCTCTTCTGAAGCAGCACCCCGGCCTGGATGGCTAAGCCCCTTAGCAATCCAGGCCGGGGGGAGGGAGGTCTGAAGAGAGGCTAGGAAAAGTTTTTCCTAGCCTCTCTTCAGAAACCCCTACCTGGATCACTAAGGGGCTTAGTGATCCAGGTGAGGAGGGGGCGTTCTTAAGGGAGGGCTTAGTAATCCAGGAGGAGGAGGAGTTCTGAAGAGAGGCTAGGAAAAGTTTTTTCCTAGCTTCTCTTCAGAAACCCCTGCCTGGATCATTGTTACCACTGCAATGGCCAGCTGGCTTGGAGAAAGAAGAGAGCGCATGCCCGGTTCTTTCCCCCACCCAGTTGGCCATCACAGCACCTGCATGCTGTGATTGGTGCTTGGGTTGGGGGAAGAAACTGGGGTGCACACACCCAACCCAAGCGCCAATTGCAGCAGTGGCATGTTTAGGAAATCGAACGGGGACTCCCCGGTCGGCTTCTCAAATGTGCTGTCACTGCCAAGGGTGCAGCGGCAGCGTGGCTGGGAAGCCGACTGGGGAGCCCCTGTTCTGCTTCCAACCACGCGGCTGCTGCAAGCTTCGTAGTGCCGGTTTGGTTGAGGGGAGATCGGGCACTTGCCCGATCTCCCCCCAACCAAACCAGTGATGTTTGCCTCGGTAGATCTCTGCCCTAAAGACTGCAGGGCTGGTCTCCAGCCCTACAGGCTTTGGGGCAAGATCAACGTTGGGGAATTTGAGGCAAACATTTGCATCACACAACGTTATGTTAATGTTGTGCAATGCAAATGTTTGCCTCAAATTCCCTGACATTATCCAATTTTAGCGTTATCCGAGGTATTACTGTATGTTCAAAATCTGTTCTTTTTGTTTGCCATTGCTTTTCTCCTCATATACCACTACCAATAAGAAGAGAAATATGTCTGCCACCATATATACATCTAATCTGTTTGCCTATCATAGCAGGGAATGATATTTTCATTTCATTAACAAATTTATTCCCTTTCCAAAAGCTCAAGACAAAATATACTAGCTGGTTAACTGGATCCTCACAATAGCTCTGTAGGATACATTAAGCTTAAAATTATCCTATGAGATTTAGGCTGAAAGATGATCTGAGCAACAATTCTATCCATTATGCGACATGACATCCCTCAGCCTATGACACTCTGCTAGTTTAGGCACCAGACTAGCCCAAAAATTGGACAAATACCAGGTATTATTTATTTACTGCATTTATACCCTGCCTTTCTATTACCAAGTAGCACTCAAGAGGGCTTAAAATTGTCATAAAAGGATAGAAATAAAGCCATATTTTAACCTTAAAGTAATAGAATCCACAAATTTTGAAGCCACAGATAAAAAAGTTTTTAACCTTTTGCAAACCAACTGATCAGACCATCCTCTCACTGTGGAAACTTTGGGGGGAAATTAATATACACAATATTGTAGTTACTTTCAAAAGAAATCTTTATGGTTTTAGCAACATAAAATTTTCTATTTACAACTTAGCATCTAAAATTAACTATTTAGCATATTTCAAACATTGAAAAATATAAAAGCTCCAGTTTTATACAAAAGTGTGCATATACCAAATACTAAATAATTTCTCTAAACACTAACAGTCCATGTTACCTATATACATGCATCTTATTTTCTGCCATTTGAAAGTAAAAAATAAAATAAAGATATAGTATCTTGTAATATAGAGAATAAAACATATTATACAGATAGTCTCCCTTCCCTGATGGCGCCTTCCAGCTATAACAAAAGTTACTAGAAGTGAGCAGTAATCACTATGCAATGAAGACCATGCTATATGCCCATGATGGAAAACCTTGGCACTCCGGTGTTGTTGGACTTCAATTATCAGAAGTCCAAGTCAACACTCTTGCCGATCAGGGCTTCTGGAAATTGAAATTCAAAAACAGATGGAGGGTCAAGATTCACCATCACTGCTGTATGGCCAGTTGTGGAAGTGAATCTTGCATATGTATTTCATATTGCACAGGAATTATTTTCTAATTCTGCAGAATAGATTACAGTAAAACACTGGATAACGCTAAAACTTGGTTCCACAACCACAAGTCTTGGTGTTATCCGATTTTTAGTGTTATCCAATCCATGTTAAAATCCTATGGGATGGATCGGATAATGTTAAAGCTCCACAGAGATACATTGTAACCGCACAGGCTTTAGCGGTTGTTATCCGATCCATCCCATAGGACCTTAATGTTATTCGATCCAATTCTCCTCCCCAGATTACTTAACGTTATGCGATTTTAGCGTTAGCCAATCTAATCGTTATCCGGTGTTTTACTGTACAGTCAAACCTCACATAAAGAGCACCTCGCTTAAAGAATAACTCGCTTAAAGAGCAGAATTTTCTCTCAATGTTCGCTTTGCTTAACAAATAAAACCAACCAAAAACTCACTTAACAAATAAATCAGGGTTCTCAATCCCCCCACAATTGTTCACTTACAATGGTGTTTCGCTTAAAGAGCAAACTCGCTTAAAGAGCAATCCTTTGGAACGCATTATGCTCTTTAAACGAGGTACAACTGTACTTCTCAATCTTCATATGATACAACAAAACTTTCTTGTAACTTTGAAAAAAGATGCAAATTACCTACTGCAGCTTGGCCACCAGCAGCTTCTACTAATGGTACCAAATGTAAGGATATCAATTCACAGAGAGCTGCAGAAATGTAATGTGCTCGTAATGTGCACATAATATTCCCTCTTCACATGAAGGAAAAATGACTTAATATGCCTAGTCAATTCTGATTTCAGAATCTGAGTGTAAGTCAAGTAATATGGCAGCAGCATGATTTAATCATGTATACTAGTTCAGTCTTACAAAAACATATGTCATCAAGATGTGTAATTAACTTTCTTGGTTAGATTATCAGATTTCTGTTAAGTCACTACTTTTAAGTAACTATCACAAACTGGAATCTCAAGGTCCATCTGGAATTTGCACATTAAGGCTGGCTTCAATTGTCAATATCTCAGCACAGCAAGGATTATTACTCTTGTCTTTTTCCACTTTTAAGTCAGATCATTATCATTACAATGGCAGTCCTCCCCCATCACACATGCTTATTAATTCTACTTCTCAAAGTGCACATTGCACCAGAGGCAGCAGGAGAATGTTAAGACGGATCCCTGCAGGATGTGAAGTAGGGGACCATCTGGCTCAGTATCCTGTTCCCAACAACCGGCAAGCCAGATGCCTCAAAAAAGGACATAAACTTTGGGCATGAAGTCAACAATGTAGTCATGCATCCGGTGCTCCGTCTCTCTAATAGAAGCTGTATTTCAGCTGACATGGCAAATATCTTTTGAATTGTCCTCTTGAATCTGACTTAATTTATACCACATCCCAACAATATACACATAAAAGAAGTAACTTATGAAAGAAATATTAATGAAGCATAAATAGTATGATCATTTCTTGATTAATACATTGGGAATTCAGGTTAACCCTTGAACAATGTGAAGGCTCTAATCTCTTGTGCAGTTGAAAATCCGTGACATTCTGTGTAAACCTGTAACCCTGGTACCAGTTGTCTTCACGGGCCAACATTCCTTATCTCCCTATAGCTAGGAGGCAAGTGTGTCGTGTGTGGGTCCTGCTGCCGCCCTGCTGTTTGTACTTCTGCCTGCCACCAACACCATGGTTGTACCACCATAGCCCAGCTGCCCCAACAATGGCTGCTCTAGCAGCCAGTGTGATCTCTCAGAGCTAAGCCTCAGCAACCACAGCAGTGGAGTAAGGGGAAATCTTTAATTTCCCTCCTGAAATTCCTAGATGATTGCTGCAGTGAGGGTTGACTAGTTTATGAAAAACAGATTAACAAAACATATTGCATTATTACAATCATCACATGAGAGAGATTTCTAACAGTAGTCTGGTTCTCTTATGTCTTACAGGCAAAGATATTTTCCAGCCCTACCTGTGAAATGTCCTTTTAACTGGAAATGCAGCCAACCAGGTATTTTGTGAGTGCATGTGAAGTGTCATCTATGCCCTTCCTCCACAACACACACAAACATTTAATAAAGTAAAAGGCAGCAACTTCTGCCTACCACTGTAATCCTATCTTGATGGCAAACTCTGATCTTATATGGTGTGTACATCTGCATAATACAGTATTGAAAAGGTCCTTTCTGAGCTTCTGAATATAGGAAGTGTCAACCACTGTTTTATCTTGCCTGTTACTGTCAAATCAAACAATAGTTCTCTCAAGTTTCAGATTAACTCTTTTCTAAATTTATTAGAGTATCCCCAATATTAACTGGTATCTCCTACCCAAATACAGTAATACCTCGGATAACAACTGCATCGGATAACGCTAAAATCGGATAACGATGCAAAATTTCTAAAGAAATTTTGCATCGGATAACAATTTGTCAGGATTATCTGATGCAGTTGTTCGTAGCAGCAGGGAGGCTGGAAAGCTGAATGGGGTTCTTCCCAACCACCTTGCAGCTGTGGAGGCAGGGGTGGGGTGGCTGGACAGGTGACAGCTGACAGGGGGCTCCCCCGTCGGCTTCTCCAGCCACCCCACTGCTGCAGAGGCAGGGGCGGGTGGCTAGGGAACCCGACTGGGAGTCCCCATTGGACCGGGAGTCCCCATTGGATTCCCCAGCCACCCCACAGCTGTGGATCGGCAGGAGGGGTCAGGGAGCCCGCAATGGGCAGAAAAAAACATCCATTTTTTCTGTCCATTTTATGCCCCTGCCGGCTCCGGGGGGGGGTTAGGGGACCCAATCCACGTTATTTCTGAAGTTTCCCCACCTCCCTGGAGGCTACAGCAAGCCAAAACGTTGGGATTCAAATCCTGACGTTTTGGCTTGCTACAGCCTCCAGGGAGGTGGGGAAACTTTGGAAATAGCATGGATTGGGTCCCCCAACCCCCCCCCCCGGAGCCGGCAGGGGCGTCAGGGAGTCCAGAGTGGGTGAAAAACGTCCATTTTCCACCCATTTCGGGCTCTCTGACCCCCTTGGAAAGGACAGGGGGGATTCCACTCATGGAATCCCCACTGCCCTTTCCAAAGAGGCAGGCTGATCGCCCCCTCTTCCCTTTCCTCTTCGGAAAGGGAACAGGGCTTTTTTTTTTTAACATTGTGCGATCAATGCATCACACAACGTTAAAAACCGACGATGAGATTTGTGGAACCAAGTCTCATCATTATCCGAGTTATTACTCTACTAACAAGTCTGCCCTTGCTTAGTTTTAAAACCAGACAATATCAGGTGTGTTCTGATATGTTAACTTAATCCTCAAAGTGATAAGCAATGCCACAAGATTTCTGTTTTTCAATGACATATAATAATTTCAAGTTCCTACAAGTAGTTCCTCTTGCAATCATAAGTCTATTCATGACACAACCCTTGCTATACCAACAATGCATTTAGTAGCATCAGTCCAACCGCAGGACCAAAAAGCACATAAAGCAGCTGCAGTCAGCAATAATAGGGAAGGTGAAGCAGGGAAATAATGGGATTTTCTCCCAAATGAAACTGTTTGGACCCTTTTGGAAAGCAATCCCTGAAGTGACATTTGTGGGAAGGGGAATTCCAACTGAGTAAAAGCTACTTATTAAACAATGAGAAGCATATCAGAAGTGCATCATAGCCTTTCGGACTATAGTTTGCTGCTACAATTATGATACAGTAAAATCCCTACTTACGAATGCCCCTACTTACAAATAATCCAATTTATGAATTGGTTCTGCACTGAAATCCATGCCTCGAGTTACGAACATGCCCCAATTTTTGAATGAATCCCAGCCCCCTCTATGTTGCCTCAAGTGAAGCAAAAAATGCCATTTCCCCTATGGGTTTATATTTTATACACATGCAGTCTTTCAGAGCCCTGTAGGTGGCAGTAGAGTGTTTAGAGAGGAGTTCTTTGTCTGGAGTTTCAGCGCCAAAAAGGCTGCCAGTTGCTGTTTATTGGTACAGTTTTCTGTCCATTTTCAAAGCTTCTTTAAGTTAAAGAACAGCATTTTTGCTTATGTATGCTTTCCTTTCAATGCTGCTGTTGTTTTTGGGTGGTTTGATTTATTTTTGGTGGTTGGGGTGGCCCATTTTGACTGTTGGGAGGGTGTGGTGGGGCTTTTGCTTTATCTGAATGGAGATGCCTTGAGTTACGAACAGATTTGATTTATGGACTGAGTTTATTCATAACTTGAGGTTTTACTGTATATGCAAAAACATCCTAGGTCACATAGGACAAAATCCTCGTGCTTAGCTATGTGGGTGTAACTCAACGTCATGCCTTGGGTAACTACAAAAGCACTGACGTGTAAACGCTATCCACAAAACATTTTCTACTGGTGCACTCAGAAAAGGTTGGAATAGGTGTCACACTACCTAATGTGCAATTAAATTGCTCAATTCTCTATTGCCAGGCATAAAGTAACACATTTATGCAGGTGTAACTGTAACATAAATAACTGACCTTCTTTTACAGTGCAGGTGTGTTAAATATAGGGGTTTCCAGATATTGTCAAATCTCAACAACCATTTACCATATAGATGAGGGATGCAGGCCAGTAATATCTGGAGGGCCATACATTCTTAATTCCTGTTACATCATGAAAAGATTGTTACATAGGCTTAGAATTGATACTGGGAAATACTGTACAGCAGCCTGTTTTTCTCTGCCCTCTTTCTCCTAATTTTGTGGCATCCTCTAGCAGTAAATAATTTACAGCATCTAGAAAGACAAACTTTAAGAGCTGATGGACTAATACAGTAATCCTTTAATCCAGGGGTGGCCAACCTTGGTGCCCTAGGTGTTCTTGGACTTCAATCCCCACCCCAGTCCTGATCAGCAGGTGTGCTTACTTGGGCTTCTGGTAATTGAATTGATTAGTAATCTATCTACTGAGCAGAAAACCCAATGTTTAGTGGGATTTCCTCCCAAATAAATATGCATAGGATTCAAACAGTAGTCAATCTTGTGGTTGAACAATTTTAATTTTTTTTTCTCTTAAGAGAAATAACAGAAATACATAACTGGCTGGAATCTTATTGGCACAAGTAAAGCCATGAATCTCCAATGACATCACCGGCAAAGGACATACCATGGCTGTTTTGGGAAATTAAGGCTTTTGTCCCAGGAAAACCACAGGATCATCAAACATGGGTAGAAAATTACCTGAAGCTGGAAAAATTGGCAGATCACGGGCAGCAATTTTTCTATTTCATTTTTAAAATTTCTCTGTCCCTTTTATCTGTCAACATGCCTGGAAATTGTGATGGTTGCTGTCAACAGCCAATTAGAACACTGGGAAAGGGGTGGTGGTGTAGGAATTCAGAATCTATGGACTGGCAAATGCTCTAATTTTATTTTTAATACAAATGCTAGAATTCCCCATTCTGGGAGTTCCATCTCCTGACCAAGAAAGATAACTCAAATGGTGCTCATCTGAATGAAAGCTGGGCTGGAAGATCTCATTGACACAGCTAACTTGTGTTTAATTTCCTGTTGGAAAAGGAACCTGCTCCTGGTGCTTGCTGGGAAGTTTGAGTGTGCACACTTCTAGACAGGACTGCAGCAGTGGTAAAATACTCTTTAAGGCAGAAGTTCTCAACCTTTTAAAAGCTGGGGGCCGGGTCATAATCCCTCAGATAGCTTTGGGGGCCAGACGGCCATTTTGCCCTTCCTCCACAACATGGCACTTCCGGGTGTGGTGGAGGCATGGGGGACCACATGAAATGGTGCCGTGGGCTGCATCTGGCCTATGGGCCAGATGTTAATAATCCCTGCTTTAAGGAACCCTACAAAGAGTTATCCTAGACAGCCTTCCCCACACATTTGCTTTATCCCCTATAACAAATGACTGCTGGCACCATTAATTAAATGTTGAAGATTGCAGTCCAAACAGGAGTGCAATCCAAAGATCTCCTAGTAAGTCTTTAGACTAGGTTGAGACAACCTGGTGCCCTTCTGGTGATGCTTAGGACTACAACCCTCTGAATTCCCAGCAATCAAAGCAAACATCCAGGGGATTATGGGAGGAGTCTAAAACATTAAGAGAGCACCTAGTTGACTGTAATTACTTCAAAATACTGTACAGTATTTGCTTCTAATTAGGTTGAAAGAAGAAAGTGCAAAAGCTGGCTTGAGACTCAATATAAAGAAAACCAAGATAATGGCAACAGGCCCTTTCAGTCCCTGGAAAATAGATGGGGAAGAAGTAGAAGCAGTGACAGATTTTACTTTCTTAGGATCAAAGCTCACTGCAGATGGAGATTGCAGCCATGAAATAAAAAGGCGACTGATTCTTGGGAGGCAAGTGATGAGAAACCTGGGGAACATAGTGAAAAGTAGAGACATTACATTGCAAACAAAAATTCGTATAGTGAAAGCAATTGTATTTCCGGTGGCAATGTATGGTTGTGAGAGCAGGACCATTAGGAAAGCTGAGTGCAGAAGAATAGATGCCTTTGAGATGTGGTGTTGGGAGGAGAGTTCTGAGTGTCCCCTGGACAGCAAGGAGAACAAATAGGTCAAAAAGAAATTAACCCTGACTGCTCCTTGGAAGGTCAAATAGTAAAGATGAGGCTAAAGTACTTTGGACATCAACTGAGAAGAGAGGATTTGCTTGAGAAAGCCTTGATGCTGGGAAGGGTAGAGGGCAAAAGAAGAAGGGGGCGGCCAAAAATGAGATGGCTAGATGGTATTGTAGACACAATGGGCACAAAGCTGAGTGAGTTAAGGAGGATGGTGGAGGACAGAAGTGCCTGGCAGACAGTGGTCAATGGGGTCGCAAAGGGTCGGAATCGACTGTGTGACTGAACAACAACAAATTTGCTTCTAAGACAGAATATTTTGAAAATTCTACTATATGCATTTTAAAGTTTAACACTTTAAAGTTGAATTGACAAGAACAACTAAAAGTTCACTTAAAAGTTATATGCAACAACAGCATAAATTCACCCAACTGAACTCTTAAAGGGGTAAGTTATGAGGTCGTTGGCAGCAACCAGCCCATGCAAGTATCATATTCAGTTACAATAAAAATGAGGATTTGTTCAGGAAATCAAAGCCTAGGAAATCAAGGAGGAAAACATAGATTACCATTAATATAACTTAAAATTCAATTTAATAAGTATGTATAGTTAAAGCCTATACCTATATGTAGAAATTTAATGACTTCAGCTTTTAATGTATGCTTCACAGGTCACTTGGTTGTATACTGCCCCTCTCACCAATTTCAGGATATTGTTTTGCTGGCCCAGAAAAGGCAAGGGAAGAGTTTAAAAAAGGAGGAAGAATGGTGGCACAAAAGTGTTAGACAATTAATCCTACTGGCTGATAATGAATAAGAAACATCACCAGTTGTTCATTCAACAGTTTTATGCTAATATGGAATTGAGAAATGTTTTATACTGTGCAACAGAAAGGGGGGAGAGCAGAGATTAAAGACATGCAAAAATTTAATTAAGTTGTTCGAAAAAAAGTACCTGTGCCTAATCTTTATTTTACTTCTGTCCTAAAGTGGATCTGTTTGTTACTTTCTACCAAGTCCTCTGAAACAGTACTATCACAGGGTTATGAGAATCTCAAAATAGTGGTTCTGTACTTTCTGGCATTATTCTGCACCCATTATGACGGTTCTGTGATTCTAAACTTGAACAGTACAGTATCACCATTCACAGGGCATGGTACACTTTTGTATACAGCACAGTTTTTGTCTCAGGAACTTGTTTAATTGCAACAAAAGCATATCTTCCTAAATGTATCCTGCCTGATGCAAATTGCGACATAATTACAGGATCCTATTGTAATTGCATGGCATAAACCAGAAAATGCTTAAGTGGTGTGTCCAATTGTTCCAGCTGTTTGTTGTAAGTGAGGTGTCTACCTAGTTGCATACCTGGACACATGGATGATCAGAAAATTGCAAAAATTGCTCGCATAGTTCTCTTTACACATGTGATATTCTGCAATAAGATTTTGGCAAATGTGCCACAAAATGTAATACAGTAAAACCTCGCATAAAGAGTGCCTCGTTTAGAGAGTAATTTGCTTGGAGCGCAGAATTTTCTCTGAATGGTCGCTTTGCTTAACAAATAAAACCAACCAAAAACTTGCTTAACAAATAAATTGGGGTTTGCCATCCCCACCAGAAGTCACAATGGCTCACTTGCAATGGTGTTT
Source organism: Furcifer pardalis (assembly GCA_030440675.1). Lineage (NCBI taxonomy): Eukaryota > Metazoa > Chordata > Lepidosauria > Squamata > Chamaeleonidae > Furcifer > Furcifer pardalis. Next base: position 101,211,860 of record CP126896.1, on the reverse strand, counting down.
CGCTTAAAGAGTAAACTCGCTTAAAGAGCAATCCTGTGGAATGCATTATGCTCTTTAAGCGAGGTAGAACTGTAAATCCTTTCTTGAAAGAACTCTCAGGAGCATGTAACTTTGAAGGGCCACACCCACCCATTTTGCTGAAGTAAGGACCCTAACCAATGTTTTCACAGAGACACAAATCTGCACTCATACCAGTTCATGACCAAAATCATGTATCACTACTATACTACTTGCCCTTTCTTCAAAGAAATCAAGACAAAGTACATGAAATTATTCCATATCTATTATCACAATGAAGTCGAGCAGATGACCCGTCTATGGTTGACTGGGGTTCTGAATGCAGGTCTCTCTATTTTTAATATACAGCTCACTAACAATCCTCAATTCAGTGACCGAAGGATACCTGGAAGAATGAGAACTCGAAAGCCAGTCAAATCTAACTCTAGGGTTCAGTGCTCATCTCTCGTTATAAAGAGGCAGCGCTGTCCGTGTCTGCAGATGTTTCCATAGATATGTGGCAGGCAAGCCTAGACACTGGAGTGCAAGAAACACTGTTTACCTTCCCACCAAAGTGGTACCTATTTATCTCCTTGCAATTTCTTGTTTTCAAACTGCTTCGTGGGCAGGAACTGGGACAGAGACTCACTCTGTCGTGCAGTACTCGGGTCTCGACCTGCTGACCTTCCAATCATCAAGTTTAGTGTCTTAATCACTAAGCCACCTTTGGAAAGGTTGTTTCTCAAGCTTTCCCCCACTACATTCAGCAGTTTTGTTTCTGTTGTTCAGCTACAGGAGTAGATGTGAACAAATTATACCATCTTCTGCATCTACACATGGAGCAGATTATTTGTTGCTAGATGCATTGGGCTGTCTTTGCGCCACCTGTCCACACAACATTCAGAATTGGCCCCTCACTCCCAATACAGACTCCGCTTTTGGCTCTACTACTGTATCCTCTCTTCCTAACTACTTCACTCTCTTCTTGTTTGCTGATCCACAAGGTGTGGGAAAATAGAGTGTGACCAGCCCCAGCCCCAACAAACCCCTGTAAGGAATCACCATCAAATAACACAAAGCACACCGTTTAGCATGCGTTAACACTGTAGTGGGATAGACAAGACCAAATTGTGCAATGAATAAAAATCAGAGCAAAGTCAAACAAAAATATACTACTACCTGATGGTAGAGTAACCGGCCCCTCAGAAGGCAATGTTCTTTTGTCCTGCTTTAATTGTGCTGACTGTGTTGTGTACGGGAAGCAAGGAAAGTTCAATACACTCAGTGTTGATGAGACCACCTAGAATCCCAACCCAGCACTTTTCTAAGTTGTTCCTAATTAATTTCATGACAATTCCAACACAACCCAAATAAAGCGTTCTAGTGCTCGCTTCTTACATCGGACATTTCCCCCAACATGTGAGCTAACTTCATTCTCATCCCCACACCCCAGCAAAAATAATATCTATGATATAATTCTACATGTGCCAAATTAATTATATTTAGACTAATTAATCATCTTCCAGATAATGCTGCCTCAAAACTTCTGACTTTCCTGTTTCTTCCACTGTACTACCATATTGTACCATACTCACATATTGTTCGTGGCAAGCATATTGTTGCTGGGATGACAATCTGATGTCCTATTGTTCCTAGATATTTTTTTTAAGGAAACAAAACATCTCAAGGGACCCATATAATTTTATCATCTCTAATAATAATGATGATGATAGGGTGCTGTCAAGTCAACTCTGGCTCATGGTGATCCTTTTCTGGGATTTTCTAGGTAAAGAATACACAGAAGTGGTTTAACACTCCTTTCTCCTAGGGACACCCTGGGTCTATGCAGCTTGTTCAATGCAATATAGGCTGCCTCTTCTCCCTAGACATACAGTGGGGGAATCAAAGCCCCAACCTCTAGCTCAGTGTATCCCAACATAGGGCCCATGCCACACAGGGGAGACTTCAATTCCCAGAAGCCCAAGTCAGTACATTGGCTGATCAGTGCTTTAGGGAAATGAAGTTCAAAAACCAAAGGCTGGGAAACAGTTTTAGCTCTGCAGCCAGATACCTAACTCACCGAACTACCCACCCAGCGTTATCATCTACACCAGTGGTTCTCAATCTGTGGTCCGTGGACCTCTGGAGGGCCATGATGTCATCACAGGGAGTCCATGAAGACTTAAAGCAGGGGTGGGGGAAACCAAGCCTGGAAACATTTGGTCGGGCCCTTGGCAAGCACTGCACCTCCTTTCCCCACAAACCCCTCCTCTCAATGCTCCCTTTCCATGCAAGCCCCCTCCCCTATGCCTGCCGTGACATGTGTGAGAGGTAGCAGTATCCTCACCTTTGCCAGGTGACTCTCCACTCAGATTCACTAACCCTTCATGAGCAAACAAATAAATATTTGATGCAGCCTAGTGCTTCTTTAAATCTTGAATTAAATCTTGGGGGTCCATGGCCATAAAAGGTATTTAAAGGGGGTCTAAGGTGAAGGGAAAGTTGAGAACCCCCTGATCTTCACTACTGAATTTTTATGATCTGTGAAAGTTACTGAAAGCTTCTAACTCTCAAGGTAGAACATGCCCAGGCCTGTTCCAAGGCCTACTGCTTAAACTATTTCATTGCCTCCCATTTTCCCCTTATGACGGAGCCACCTGCCTTCCCTTGCAGGACACAAAGGCACCCAAACCACTTCCCATTTTTTACAGCCTCATCCCCCCACCCCCAAACCTCTTCCCCTGAATTTCTTCAGTCTTTCTAATCATCCCAATCCAAATCATTACCTTCACCCAGGTCTACCACCTCCGGCCAGTTCCCAGGCCCCTCCAGATGTCATCCTGTTGTCCACTCCACATTCATTATCCTCTGATTTTGCCCCCTCCCTTTTCATGATCTCTGACATGCCTCCTTCTCCAGGACATGGTGGCAAATGCCTAGTGTGGATTGAATTCCCACACTGAGCCCTTAAAGTGGTTAAACTGCTGTACTGCAGCCCAAATGTTGTGAGTTCAATCCTGATGTGATGGGGACAAGTTGACTCAGCCTTCCGAGGTTGGTAAAATGAGTACCCAGCATGTTCAGGGCAAGACGCTATTCATCTTGTTAACCGCCCAGAGAGTGTACTAAGTGCTATGGGGAGGTATAAAAGTATAATTGCTATTGCTATTTTGAGGTGTAGCCATGTTTGTGTCAACATTATCAGAGAGTAAACAAAACAAAAAGACAAAAATGTTGTGGCACCTTAAAGACTAACTGTTGTTTGCTTTCGTGGATCAAGTCCACATTGTCAGACATAAGAGTGAGACTTCATGGCATCACATATACACATCAGATACAGAGAAACACAAATGGTTGGTTGGCATTAAAATACAGCAGTCAGTCTTTAAGGTGCCACAATGGGTTTTTTAAAACTTTTATGTTTTGTTTACTCTCTTATATGACTCATATTGCTATTGTTATTCCAACCTCTACATGTCACCATTCTGCACCTTGCAACCCAGCAGAGACAGATTTAGTGCTCCATCCCCATATCCTTGGCCCCTCATTTTTATCCTAAAAGGTCACCCTTGCCTGTTGTTGTTCAGTCGCACAGTCGATTCCGACCCTCTGCGACCCCATGGATCACTGTCTGCCAGACACCTCTGTCCTCTACCATCCTCCTCAACTCTCTCAGTTCTGTGCCCATTGTCTCTACAATACCATCTAGCCATCTCATTTTTTGGCCGCCCCCTTTTTCTTTTGCCCTTCACCTTTCCCAGCATCAAGGCTTTCTCAAGTGAATCCTCTCTTCTCATTTGATGTCCAAAGTACTTTAGCTTCATCTTTACTATCTGACCTTCTAAGGAGCAGTCAGGTTTGATTTCTTCTAAGATTGACCTATATCCAACCTTAGGGTTTGGGTGGCATCTCTGTTTATAGCCAAAGAGCCAGCATTGTCTGCAGATGTTTTTTGTGGTCATTTGACAAGCACGGGGCACTATTACCTTCCCCGCCAACGGCGGTACCTATTTGTCTACTTTCAATTTCTTGTTTTTAAACTGCTAGGTTGGCAGGAGCTGGGACAGACTGTGTCTTAACTACTAAGCCAACTTGGGGGGGGGGGGGAGAAGAAAAACCTTATGTCCCCTGGGCTCAATCCACCGTCTCTTCCGGGGCGGATGGCTTGGCCATTTCATTAACAGCCGGATCCACTCAATCCATTCCAGTTCACACCCACTCACTTCTCCGGGCTCACAGCAGGCCTCCATGGGCGTGGCGGCAAGCAGACACTGGGCCTCTTTTTGCAGCTCCATGGGACTGCGGTGGCTCAGTGGTTAAGAAGCCGGTCTTTTTAGCTGGAAGGTTGGCAAGTCAGCAGTTCAAGATCCAAGTACTGCATGACAGAATGAGCACCCATCTCAATGAGCAGAGTTCCTCCAGCAAAAAACTCCTTTCAACCCAGAAAACACCTTTGTGTGTGCTTCTAACACGATCAAAAAATTGATAATGATTTTTCTGCCTGTGCATGGTAGCCAAGGCAGCTTGCTGCATAAGTAGCAAACACAACAATTCTATAATAATTTTTTTTTGCCTCAGTGGAAAAAAAGTAGTAAAGAAATATTAGCAATAATCTGAAAGCAACAAAATCTTCTTTGATACTGTCTTAATAAGTGTTAAGTGCGGTGGCTCAAGTGGTTAAGACCCTGAACCTGACGACTGGAAGGTCGGCAGGCCAGTAGTTCGAGACCCAAATACTGCATGGTTGAATGAGCACCCGTCTCTGTCCCAGCTCCTGCCAACAAAGTAAGAAACTGTAAGTAGATAAATAGGGATCACTTTGGTGGGGAAAAGATCTTGGGGGCATAAAAGGAGCCTCATTCGGGCGTCCCCAGAGCGGAGTTCCTCCAGCAAAAAAACCCCTTTCAACCCAGAAAAGCACCTTTGTGGGCTTCTGACACGATAAACAAAAACCCACCCCTGGATCCCTTTCCACCCCCCTCCTCGGCTCACCCTGCCGGCCTACGATCTCGGCCACATGCTCGGAGCTGGGCACCGGGACGCATTCGGTGGTGTTGACGCTCTTCCTCCGCAGCAGCGCCGCCTGTTCCCCGTTCAAGGCCGGCCCGGGGGGCACCGCCGCCCCGGCGGCCACCACCACGCCGCCTCCGGGAGGCCCATAAGCTTGGGAAAGCATCGCCGCCATCACCCCCGGGTGGACCTCGTCGCCGGGCCCGTACAGCGCCCCACCCAGCCCCATCGCTGCCGCCGCTTCCGGAGCCTCGAAGGCCGAGCCGGCGGGGTGAGGGGGCGGCGGCGGCGGCAGCAAGACGGAGCCGAGCCCCGGCGGGAGCAGCGGGGGCGAAGGGATCAGCAACAAAGAGGCCGGGCCTTCTCCTCCGGGCTCCAGTAGTAGCTCTTCTTCTTCCTCCTCCTCCTCCTCTTCCTCGCCGCCGCTTCCCCTTCCCGGCGGCTCCTCCAACTCGAGCTCCAGGTCGCTGCTGGTTCTGCCCCCGCGGTCTTCTTCCTCCTCCTCTTCCTCGCCTCCATCTTCCTCCTCCTCATGAAGGCGATGCCTGGTATTATTATTATTGGGCGCCACCCCTTCACAATCCCGTAGGCCCAAGCCGGCCAGGCGCTCCCTCAGCAGCAGCTCCGACGGCGACGAGGAGGAGGAGGAGTGGGGAAGCAGGGCCGCCGCCGCCGCCCCCGGGTGGGGAGGGTGGTGGTGATACTGGAGCAGCAGGCCCGGCGGCGGCCTGGACGAGGGCAGCAGCAGCACCAGCTCGGGCGGCTCCTCCTCCTCCTGAGGCGAGGCGCTGCCGCTCGGCATGGCCGGCGGAGGGAGCTCGGCTAGGCCCGGCGAGGAGGAGGAGGAGGAGGAGGAAGGCGAGGAGGAGGAAGAGGGCGGCGGCGACGCGCTCCACCTACTACTCGGCCCTGGGCGACATGTTGCTGCCGGCTTTCCCTCAGCGGCGGCGGCTTCTTCTTCCCCCTCCTCTTCCTCCTCGCCGCCTTCTTGAGGCGAGGCGGGGGGCGTCGTCGTCTTCGGAGTGGGGCTCGGGGTGGTCCTCCTCCTCCTCCTCCTGCCGCCGCCGCCACGGCCTCCACTCGGCTCAGGGCTTCTTTTGTTCCATGGCGGCTTCTCCTCCCCTCCGCCGGCTCCAGCGGCCGCAGGCGGCGGTGGTGGCGGCGGCGGTGGAGGCGGCGGCGGCGGCGGCCCAGGCAGCTCCAGCCCCGCCCCGGGCCGGGCGATTGGGTGGCGGCGGCGGTGGGGCAGCGGCCTCAGCCGGCGCTTGGGCAGGGCTCGGGGGCGGGGGCGAGAGTCCGGGGAAGAGGAGCCCAAGGAGGAGGCGGGGAAGAAGGCGGAAAGGGGCGGCGGCGGCGGGGAGGTGGTGCAGCAGGGCGAGGAGCGGTGGCGGCTGCCGCGGCGGCGGCGACGACAATGGTCTTGTGGTGGCGGTGTTATTGTTGTTAATAATGGTGGTTGTTGTCCCCCCCTCAGACTGCATCCACACCCTCCTCCTCTCTCCAGCCCAATCTCGGCCGCCCGGAGGGAAGGAGGGCGGCCCGCCGGCCCGCCCGCCTCGGGATTGTTGGGTTGGCCGGGCGAGTATTGTGACGGGGCGGGAGAGGGGAGAGACTGAGGAAAACGGGAGGCGGCCCTGCTGCCGGGTCTCTCTCTCTTTCTTTCTCCCCTCAGGTGTGGGTGAGGCGAAAGGGAAGGCCTCGCCGCCCTCACCTCGAGGTGGTGCTGAGGTAAAAGGGCGGGAGCCCGAGGCTGAGGAGAAATGGGTTGCTTCGGCAAGAAGAGCGGCATATAAATTTGAATTTAATAATAATAATAATAATAATAATAATAAATGAGGGGAATTGTGCGGGCCAGGATGGAGGAAACGAGGCAGGACAAAGGAAGAGAAAGACAAAGGAGGAAGCTTGAAAGGAAGGACCGGCAAGAAATGGGAATAAAAGCTGGAAGAGGCGGACATAAGCTGTGTGGCGGCGGCGTTTATTTCTATCCCCGCCGTTCCCAACAATGGAAGTCGAGCGTTGTTGTGTTTTGTTTTTTGGGGGGGAACGTGGCAAAAAAAACGACAACAAAAGGGATCTCGAGTTCTACCCACACTTTCTTGAATACTTGGTGCCCAGAAAACCAAATGGCACATCATCATCATCCTCTTTAGGGTCGTGCTTTTGGTCAGCACCTCAGAACTGCTTGGAGCCTCCTGTCCAGATCAAACCCTGGATTGCCCAAATGAAGCCACCACCTTGGCTTTGTCGTTGGCCATAATTAAATCTTCATCCATACATGTTTCAGGCATACCCCCCAAATGGGACAGCTCTATCTCTCCACATTCACACAGGCAGTATTGTTGTCGGCCAGCAGACCCAACTTAGGTTGATCTTGCATTTAGGGACTCTGAGTGACATTCAGTCTATTCAGGGTCCTCCAAGAGGAGTAGGGGAGGTTTAGTTCCTCAGCCTTATCCTCTAATATTATTCCTTGTTGAGGGAGCAAGGAATAACATCCTCCATCTTCTAATTTGGTTTTGCTCTTGCATCTCCTCAAGAATGTTCTTGTCATAAAGCCCTTCCTGCTTCTAAGCCAGCAGACTTGAGGCATATATCCATCCAGCGTCTGCGGCTACTTATCTCCTTATCTTAGGTGGAGTGATACCAACAAGAGGATATATTTTCTCAACTGGTGTAGGTTTGAAGCATCCTAACACGATACACATTGTTTCGTTAACAGTAACGGCAACTTGTTTCGTATGTGGATGCATTCTATACTGGAGCAGCATACTCTGCTGCAGAGATGCTCAGGACCAAAGCTGATGTGGGTGGTTGAACTCCACATGTATAGTTTGTCAACTTCCTGATGATATTGTACCTCGTGGTAACTTTAGCTTTGGTAGTCGGGCAGTGCTGATTAAAATAGCATCCTGTCAAGTGTCACACTAGATATTTCAGTACTAAACTGCTGTAATCGATTTCATTCCCATGTAACATCCAATTCAGTCCCTGCCTCTCAGTTTTGAAGATGGAAAGCGCTCACTTGAGTCTTGCTTGGGTTAGGCTTCAAATGGTTGATAGTGGAATACTGTACTGTCCTAATTCTTCTATTGCTCCAGTATGTTTCCAACTACAGTATCTTATTAGTACTTGATCCTTGCTATGTCATCTGCATAGATGAACAATTTTGTATATGAGCTGCTTGGAGTGAGGAAATTGGGTATTACTAATTTCTTGGTCAATGCAGATCAGGAATGGACTCCCCCAAAATTAACTAGCACACAGTCATTTTGTGTCCTTGGGTGGAGAGGAGAAAGACCATGTTTTCAATTTAAAACACTCCTTGCATAGGTGGGTGGAAGAGGTTCTGAGATTAAGAGTGATCACATGGGTACATAGTTTGCATTTTAGACTGCTTGGAGCACAATCTGGTGTAAGCAAAGTCACAACATATGGGGCATAGTAGTCCAGTCCAATCTTGATCCACGATAGTAGTAGGGTTACTGTTTTAGGGACTGGAGTGATTCCCTGACTGATGAAAAGGTTGGTTAGGGTGATCTTTCCCAGCAGAAGTGACCCTTTTTGGTGCAACCAGACACAATTCTTTCTTGCGGTCTGATCACACTTTTACTATTTACAGGTTGGGATTTACTCTCCTTTCTCATTGTGTTTCACAATTACCGTAAACTTGCAAAAATGTGTCATGATCAAAATTTGATTAAAAATTACACCAAAATAACTAGTTTTCAGATGCAGATTGATGCTATTTAAGAAATTTGGACGGGCATTTTCTGCTACATGTTGAGTGATGCAATAGATGTATGACAGCAAATGCCAACATGTGGCAGTTAACAGCTGGATTCTGGCTAATGGTGCATATGAAGTAGAAGATTGTCAAAGCACTCAAAGGGCAGAATTGTAACAATGTTCATGTAAAGTTTGCCTACTTTGTGCCCAGTTACAGCTAACTGGCAACATACAGAGACACATCTTGGTTTTGTGTCTGTCACACTTATGATTGCACAAACAAGATGTGCTGTGGCATCTCACCAATTGGATAAAGCAAGATACTTATAATTTACCTAAACACCAGTAGAATGCCAGCTGGTGACTGAAAGTTATTTTGTGCATTGAGGGGTAAGATGTATATCAGTGGCCTTGAATGTGAACTTAACAAAACAAACATCCAGCTCTTTTAAAAAAAAGGGCACAGCAAGATTACTATTAATACCCTAAACCAAGGGTGCCCAAACTTTTCGGGCCATGCACTGGTCACATGGTTGAGCATGCCGGTCATGTGGTTTGCCCAGCCGGAAGTGGAAATAAAATGCGCATAACACTGCCATAAATTACCTGCAGCTGTTGTATATGCATTTATGACAGCCACAGGCCATTTACAGCAGTGTTATGCCCATGCATGGGAGCTTTCTGCACACACACATTTTGCATCCAGGAGTGACGAGGGCGGTGTGGGCCTGATTAATTGGTGCTGGGGGCGAGATTTGGCCCATGGGCCGTAGTTTGGGCACCTCTGCCCTAAACTGTAAGAAGGCTGTGTTCCTTTTGTCATCCACTGTCCCCGTACAAGACCATACATTTATGTTGTACTGTATATTAATCTATTCGATTTCAAAACTAAGTTTCAAAATAGTCCTTGAGAATATAGTAGGCTAGCGTCCTTAAAAGAATTTACTCACCACTCATGATCTTCCTCATAATTTGAGTCATAGGAATCATGTTTAGTACATATATGTCAAAACTCCTTTTTAATTATTTTTGTTTTATGGTGATGCAGGTTTTCATTCATTGTTTCTCCTGCACATTTTGAGAGACTGGTATATTTTGAAAGGTGTGTTTTTAAAATGAATACTGTATAAAGAAACTGTGTCTCCTAAAATATTTTCAGAGCCTATAGTAATAAACACTGAGGATTTGTGAGCGATATATGGCTCTTCTGGCTATGTAAGGACCAATAATGGTTAAAGTTTAATCATTAATTGGATGATAATGGCCAAGTTCTCCTAAGTTTTGTTTGCAAGTACTATTTGATGATTAAAACATGTACAGACTTGAGGTTTGTTCATATAAAGACATGGCCTCTTCCACCTCCATGACTATTGGAAATCAGAGTTGCTCCTCTGTTCCTTTTTGCCATATGGCCCCAGTTTCACTGAGATAGCTTTTGTTACTTTAGCAAAAATGGTGGATAATGGAATACAGTACAATAATGTAATCATGTGCCATTTTACTCTCAGCAGTATTAACTAAATTGAGAAAAAGAAAAGGTGTGGATGTGGAATCAAGCAACATAGAGTAGATGATTTGTATTGCATTTGACCTATCGAGTGCAACATTACCAGCACTTACAGCGGCTCTCTAGTGTTTCAAGTAGTGATTTTTCCATCTTTACCTGGACACCCTAGGAGTAAACTTGGAATTTTTGAAATGCAAAGGACATACTGTACACCAAGATGTACCCCATAATTTAATGAGAGCCATCTCAGGCCTGTGCAGTTTATGTCTGCTTCACCCCCAAATCAGGAACATGTTAAATCTGTTTTAAAAAAACCACACACACACAAAATCTGCGCTACTGAAGAATGTGGCTATCATGCTGTTACCTAAAAATCGCTATCCCTTTTTAATGTGGAGATGCCCTTTAAAATTAAAAAGTTCCATCTGCTGGCAGAGCTCCCCAAGAACCACAGAGATTTTAATTTCAGACAAAAACAAGACCATTTTATTGACAAACATAGCATTTAAGCAACAGAGGGGCCCCATTGCTGGACAAACAACCATGTCTAACCCATTTTTGTCTGCTAGAAAAATCTAATGAGCTTCCCTGTGCAATTTGGTGGGAGAGCTGCTTTGCCCTCCAAATGCAGGACCAGTTATACTCTTCTGCTAATCCAGTTACCTATTGCTACATTGAAGATTAAACAATGGAACAAAAAGCCAGGAGTGAGGGGTTTCTTTCACAAATAAAAATTCAAACTTTTGTTACAATGGTTTGTTAGCACCTCTGATTCAGGATACAATGATGCAAATAATGTTCGTAGGAAATAATTACGAAGTCCGGAACAAGGTAGAGGGAAAGCAGTGGGGATACATGTCTTTTTCTTCTCACAGTGATCAAGAAAGTGACATTTTCCATAGACAAACAAGAGATGATAGTCCTTTGTTTCATGTTAATGGTGGACCAGACAGGATGGAGGTTACCAAGGAAATCTCTAGGCAGTTCCCTTATGGTGTGAAATGAATTATGCTTAATTGGTTTCTAGGTGAGAGGTGCTCAATGTCCTACTTGAAAATACAAACAGAACATGTTAAGAATCAAAATATTACAAAGCAAGGGAAATAAGAACCCCCACTCATGATCTGCAGCTCCAGTTCTTTCAAGCCAGTCATGTTAATAGCTGGCCCTAAGGCAATTAACATCTTTTCTTCAAGGTAAACACTCCCAGGACTGAGACATTCTAAGGGCTGAAGAGGAAATGAGGAAATTCTGGTTTGGATCTAACAATCACCTGCTAGCAGTGTGATGTTTGTGAACATGGAAGACTAAACTTGAAGTGGATGGCAAATTGAAATAATGAGAGAAGCATATTTTATTGAAAATATTAAAATATTAATTTCAAAATTAGGGTTACAATGCTATTTGCCTTCCTTCTGTTTTCTCATCTTCAAAGCAAGCATTTGTCAGCATGATGGATTTTTCCTTCCAATAAGACATAGCTGGAATAGCCATGCTCCCGGTTTCAGCAAGAATTTTTATTCAAAGCTACTTAAGGAAAAATGTTACACTTTGAATTTCTGATGTCTTAAAGGGCAGAATGAGGTAGGCATTAGACTTTCCCTGTGTGAATTCTTTTGTTTATACTGTGTATTTGTTGTGTCTCTTCCTAGCTGGCAAGATGCATATCAAATTGCTCCTTCAGTAGCTGCAGTCATTTCAGATTTGCCAGGGCAACCTTTGCCAGGAGATAGGTAGGTTGCACTCATGGGGAGTCCATTTCACGCCAAACACTTAACACCCACCACAAGCGTGCTTACAAAGCAAGCTACATTTTCCAGGCAGCTGCAAATTATGGAACTGTGTGTGTGAATTGGATACTAATATGTGATGGCTACAAATAGCAAAGGATGGCTTATAGATCTGAGGATGGAAGCCACCAGGAAAAGAGAAGAACAATAAGCAAATGTGATTCTTAATCACTTTTTCAGCTTGTCAGTGTGTTGGGGGGGGGGAGGTGCTTTTGAGAGGTGAAGGGAGTTACCTGAACATATGAAACCTTTCATAAATGCATATTTTTGATTCTGCTATACATGTGAAACTGATAGCTGCCCATATTGGTACACACCTTTTTATCTCACTTGGTTTTCACGTTTAAGCTGCTTGCCTGTTTTTAACATAATGGGTGGGAAGACTACACCTAGCTGTCTCAGAAGTGTTCATCCGGTTTAACATTTAAAAGGCTTCTAGTGCTAGGTTTTCCACAACCTCCCTTGCTTATTCTGACCCTTCGCTTTTCTTTTAGTTGTTGCATGTGTAAGAATAATGGAGAGGGACAATAACTTGCAGAAGCCTGCCTTTTCATCCTTTCTGTACCTATATTTTACAGAAGAATCTCAATACAATGTTAGCACACTGTAGTCTGGAAAGAATCTCTGTAAGGATCTATTTTAATCAGGCCATCATCATTTTTCCCTGGAGGAAAATATTCAGACTTTATGTGATATAAAACAGATATGATGACACACATATTGCCCTTGCTGTGAGTCTTCTGTTTCCTGTGTGCCCGAGGCTCTGAAAATATGCCTTTGAGTCATCCTGGCTGACACCCACAAGCCACTTTAAAAGGGTTTAGTCCCACTGACATCAGTGGGACTTAAGGTCTGATTCCAAGAACTGCTGTGCCAACCAATGAAATAGGAATGGGGTGTAGTGATCAGTACATTACATCTTAATGTAAAGTGGGATAATATTCAACAAACCAAACATTTAAAACCTATTTGGGAACTTTCCCAGAACTATTCATGTCATTTTCGCAGTGGAGAGAGATCTACATAAACTAATTTAAGCAGGATTACAGAGTTCAGGATGGGTTGTTAAATTTGCCAGGTAATTTGAAGTTAGAAGATTTGTGCATGTCTCATGTTCCTAGAGGATCAAAGCTCACTGCAGATGGTGATTGCAGCCATGAAATAAAAAGGTGACTGATTCTTGGGAGACAAGCAATGAGAAACCTGGGGAGCATAGTGAAAAGTAGAGACATCAAATGACAAACAAAGATTCGTCAAGTCAAAGCAATGGTATTCCTGGGGGCAATGTATGGTTGTGAGAGCTGGACCATTAGGAAAGCTGAGCGCAGAAGAATAGATGCCTTTGAGATGTGGTGTTGGAGGAGAGTTTTGAGAGTCCCCTGGACAGCGAGGAGAACAAATAGGTCAATCTTAGAAGAAATCAAACCTGACTGCTCCTTAGAAGGTCAAATAATAAAGATGAAGCTAAGGTACTTTGGACATCAAATGAGAAGAGAAGATTCACTTGAGAAAGCTTTGATGCTTGGAAAGGTGGAGGGCAAAAGAAGAAGGGGGCGGCCCAAAATGAGATAGCTAGATGGTATTGTAGAGATAATGGGCACAGAGCTGAGCGAGTTGAGGGGGATGGTGGAGGACAGGAGTGCCTGGCAGACAGTGGTCCATGGGGTCGCAGAGGGTTGGAATCGACTGTGCGACTGAACAACAACAACATGTGAGTGCATGTCACCATTGTCCTTTCCATGTTGAGATGCACAAGTTTCTCAGTACAAATGATAAAGTGTGTAAAGAAGATGAGTGAAAGGTATTCTTTACTACAACTTCTTGGAAACATGCAAGATGTACTAACAGAAAAATATCATTTTAATTGACTGTTGCTTTGCATGCATTGCTCAGTGAGTTTCCCCTCATTACTAGTATAGCAGCTTTTTGGAATGAAGTGGGTTTGTTGCATTACATCCAGTGATGACATATGCATTGACCAACAGGTGTTTAGGACTAGCACAGCCACAGTGCCTATATCAGTTATGGCTAACCTTGGCACTCCAGGTGTTCTTGGACTTCTGTTCTCAGAAGCCTAAGTCAACACTCCTGCTGATCAGGGCTTCTGGGAATTGAAGTTCAAGAACACCTGGAGTGCCCAGGTTAGCCATCATTGGCTTATATTAACATACCTATAGAAGGCACCTCAGGAGCAGGCTTGAAGCAAGCATGTATCCTATCTGTCCTGTAATCGATTGCTGACTTGAAGATATATCCATACCACATATGCTTTAGTGTCTAGTCATGCCTGCCACATAGCCACAGAAACATCTGCAGAAGCAGACAGTGCTGGGTCTTTGGTTATGAAACAAAGATGAGCACTGAACCCTAAAGTCGGATATGACTGGCTTTCGAGCAAGGGTGACCTTTACCTTTAGTCATTTATAGCTACAAAATGAAGCCAGACACTTATCTTTCAATTTGGAAAAAAAAATAACGAGGGACATCCGTGATACTTCTCATGATTCTTCTGAATTTGAACAATTGTTAATGCAACATAAGAAGTAAGTGAAATTGGATTTATGTTGCATTTATTGAAGTATGTTCAACCTTAAAAAGATGGGAGATAGAATTATTAAAATTGTGTGCCATCAAGTTACTTTTGATTTATTTAGCTTGCTAGATAAAACCCTTTCCAGGTTTTTCTAAGTAGAGAAACACAGAAGTGGTTTAACATTCCTTTCTGGGACACCCTGGGACTGTACAGCTTTCCTGTGACTACACAGGCTGGTTCTTTTCCCAGGAAGCACAGTGGGAAATCAAACTCCCCACCTTGGTTCTGCAGCTAGATACCTAAACCACTGAGCTATAGCCCTCTTCAAATACTCATAATACAGAGGAAGGGTATGGTCTCTTCTCAACCATCTTAGAGTGCAGGAGACGTTAATAATGGGCAAAAGTCGCAGGAAGCCAGATTTTGGTTGAATATCAGAAGAAATAGCAGGATCAACAACCTTGAGAGCTGGTGAGTATGCCAACACTTTTGCATTCAAGAGAAATTTGGACAGCCATCTGTCTGGTTTATTTTGATCTGGATTTCTGCATGAAGCAGGGGGCTAGACTCAATGGCCTTATAAGCCCTTCCCAATTCCATTCTGCAAATCCATGGTGACAGTACAGTATACTGCAGTCAATGTAAATTAGTCATTGCCCTCCCTCAGTTTCATTCATTTACCTTTCCATACTTTCCTGATCATCTGCCTACTCTAGTCAGGAAGTCTTCAATTATTCTCTCATAATACTTTAATATTGTATTTCTATTTATTTTATATTTATATTTCCCCCTTACAATATTTTATATTGCAAAAATACAACTTAACCATGTTTGTAGATATAGATCAGGGGTGCCCAAACCTTTTGGGCAGCAGGCCGGTCAAATGGTTCAAGGAGCTGGTCACTATGGCCCAAGGCCCTCCTCCTCAACACGCCCAGCTCTGTGCCCATTGTCTCTACAATACCATCTAGCCATCTCATTTTTGGCCGCACCTTTTTCTTTTGCCCTCCACCTTTCCCAGCATCAAGAAAACAGCATTCTGTGCACTCTGGTGTTGAGTCATGTCTGCCACATGTCCATGGAAACGTCTGCAGATGTAGACAGCGCTGGCTCTTTGGCTGTAAACAGAGATAAGTACTGCACCCGAGAACTGGATATGACTGGCTTTTGAGCAAGGGTGACCTTTACCTAATCTTAATACAGTAATACCTCGGATAATGCTAAAATATCGCATTACGTTAAGTAATCTGGGGAGGAGAATTGGATCGAATAACGTTAAGGCCTGTGCGGTTACAATGTATCTCTATGGAGCTTTAACATTATCCGATCCATCCCATAGGATTTTAACATGGATCGGATAACACTAAAAATCGGATAACACCAAGACTTGTGGAACCAAGTCTTAGCGTTATCCGAGGTATTACTGTACAAAACACTCAAAGCATGCAGTCTCCTTAGCTTTCCCCACAGATACACTCTGAAGTGTTCTAGATGTAAAACCTGATTTGTGGATCATATAAACTGGACTGAATCACTTACCATAGTTCTCCTTTTCTTTTTTCAGTGTTCTAAGCCTCTGAGATATCCGAACTGGCATATGTCCTCACGTTTTCCCTATCCTTTGGAAATTGAACTACAGTATGCCCTTTTGACTATCACTAAAACCAGGGCAGGAAATTTGCGCCTAAACAAAACAGTGACTATTTCTTTCGTCTGTTACAAGGAAGAACATTTAAAAATAATGTTGGGAAGAAGCTTCCTAGGAAATTCCCTATATCGTATGGCTACTTCAGTCAGGCCATAAGTATTTCCTAGGGCAGGATTATGTGATTTGTATTTCCAACTAGCCTTGGGTGACCTGCTGTCCTTTATCTAGAGCTCTTTAAACGCTATTAACATTTTAAATAATATTCATCTGAGTGCGCTGGACTTTAAATGGTTCATCTGCATGGCGATTGAATGAAAAATTAATCGCCAGTTTTGAAAGCATGCTGATTAATAAGCAAAGTCATTAGTTCACATGGAAGATATTTTTTTCCTGTCTTATCCTAACCACATTGGCTTGCAAGTACCAGTAAGATAGTTTGATTAGGTTTATTATCAGGTAAAATAACTTTGGCATTGCAGTTTAAAAGAAACATCCAATCAGTATAAGATTTGTGAAGAGCAGTTGGTAGTGAAGAAGAATGCCTTAATTTTAGTGAGTGTTCTTTAAAACTCACCATGTGAAGAATCTTAAACATCTATTCTGCTATAGAATTCTGTATGATTCAGAACCTTGTCAACTGCACCATTAAAACAGTGTTTGGATTTTTTACTATTGGCTTATGGCTTCCAGAAGATCCTATTATTAATAGCTGTGCCTAAATCTTTCACTCAAAGTACGTTTCTCTAAGTTGCAATGAGCAGCTTATTGTCAAATCAGAGCTTTTGGTTGATATTTATCAAACAAAATAGTGTGTGTGTGGGGAAAGGTTAAGCTGTTCATCCGCCACAGTCAAATTCATCTTTATCCCCATCATCTGCTATTAGTTTTAAATTAGGGAATCTCAAGTTTGAAATTAAATGGAACATAATTTCTCTTTGAATATACTTTATTGTGGCTGTATAATCATACATAATAAGGAAAACTGATTTTTCCTGTTTATCAATAAGAGTTACGAACTTACTCCTCCCCTTAATATAATCTCTCTCACTCTCAATCTTACCTCCAAATCTTGTTCTATAACAGAAGATCTCAAGGTTTTCACGACACAGGCCGGACAACTCCACCTCAGACAGCTGAGCGGGCGGACACGTGGCTTCCCCGTGCCACAAATGCTGCCATAAACTGCAATGAGTGTGTTTGCACATGTGTTGGTGCACTTGAGCATGCATGGGTGTGTCCACTTCAGCTTCCAGGGTTGCTGCTGCAGGCAGGATGGAATAGTGTCAGGGGGCGGCGCTGGACTATGGGTTGCAGGTTGCCAATCCCTGTTCTATAAATTCTTCTTTCTTTCTGCCCTCCTGATATGTTTCCTATAGCCCACTTTTAGCCCCTTGTTTCATTCTTCAGGCCAATTTTCAACTGCCACAGAGTATTTAAGAACATTCCACATCCAACTTTCAGTGAGTTGGTTCTAGATTTCAAAGCTTTGGGTGGGTGGGGGGAAGACTTATTTTGGGCAACAGCTATCAGAGTCTTCCGTCAGCATTCCCATTGGACAAGTGGCTTTGTAAATCAGGGCCTTTGTAAATCAAAATATAACTTTTCCAACTTCTGGATGGAATCATACATAGACTAGACCTATGGTTCCCAATATGAGGCACATGCCCCACAGGAGACTTCAGTTCTCAGAAGCCTAATTTAGTTGGATGATCAGTGCTTTGGGGAATAGGCTTCTGACTAGACCTACTGTTATCCATAAGACTTAAGTTACTTATGACTGCACAAATGCCCATTGATGTCAGTAGGTTTACTCTATGTATGATTAAATCAAATCCCAAATCTTTTGTAAGAAGGAACTGAAGAAAGCTTTCATTTGCCATGTGTTCAGTAAAAGTCCTCTTTGTATGAATTGTAGGAAATCTATAACGAATATGAATTATATCTCCAAATTCATTGGCAATACCATTATCGTGCCAAGAAAAGGGATGCACGAAAAAGTGCAAGACTTGTTGTGAGATCACAGATCTTTTCATCATGTAACATTTTCTGCAGTGACAAAAAGAAGACATTACAAGACTTTTTCAAAATCCCATAATTGGAATAAGTACACCTCAAGTCCTTGAACAAGGATAGCATGTGCTCTCATTACCCACTCCAGATTTGGGGAGACAGGGACAAAAATATATTAATGAATCACAATATAGTGCTAGGTGACAGATTTATCAAGTCACGGTGGCTTGAGCATCCAACTAGGCAGTGTTGTCTATCTCTTGTCAATGATGTTAGGCCTAGACTAAAACTCACCAAAGCATCCTCTGTCGGATCCCTTGGGCAAGGTGAAAGCGGAGGGCACATGTCATGGTCTGCCCATGCAGTGGGTGGCATGATATCCAAATGGCCAAATCCAAATGATTTCTCAAGTCCATTTGCATGTGTGGAATGTTGTCATGGAGACATCTACCAATGCGCACACTCCTTGCTGAATAACGACTCCAAGGTATCCAAGGTATCACAATATAGAACTCTTTTGAAAGTTCTTGCTATTGCAATGAGCAGTACCTTTAAAGATCTTTATTAGGCCAACCAAAAGTCTCCAGAAAGCATGCATGATTTTTTGATCCCTGATCTCTTCATCAGACAAGCTGTTCTGAAAATAAATGGGAGGAAGAAAGGCTTGATATGAAGCCCTTGCAGTCTGCAAGTTTTGTTAAGATGTAATGGAGGAAGGCACTGCAGATAATCAAATGGGTATGATGTGATGTGCTTGCAGCAGGCAATACCATCATGCTTTACGTTTGTTTTACATGCTTTGTGTTTGTTTTACATGCTTGGCATTTGTTTTATGGCTGTGCGGGCGGCTGAGGATGCCTCCGCCCCCCCACCCTCCAGACTCTTTCCACCTGGCTGGGGTGGGAGATAAAAGGGCTTCAGCCAGAGCTCCAGCGGAAGAAGCTGCCCCGGCTGTGCGGGCGCCTGAGGACGCTTACCCAAACATTCAAATTTTCATGAGCTTTTCCCCTCCTGCTGTTTTTTGTTTTGTCATTTTGTGATACTATATTAACTTTGTAACCCGCCCTGAGTTGCATGAAGATGGAAAGGGCCAGCACTTAACAAACATATTTTGAATCTAAACAGCAGGCTAAAAGTTTTTCACTCCCAAAGTAGCTGCTTTTGACTCTGAGCTCTGTATTGAGTGTAGTTTAGTTTAGTCTGTTTATTCTACCTAAATGTTCAGTTGTTCAGCCTAGTTCATTCTGACTCAAAATGTATTAGTCTCAGAAAGTTAGTGGCTTAGTACCCTCTTACAACCATCATTTGCTTGAGAGATTTTTCTTTCTGTTTTATTGCAACCAAGAAGACGTGAATCGTTGTATTATATTTTTTTTTGCCATCTACTTGATGACTTTATCTGAACACAAGCCTTGTGAGTAAACATTATTTTCCCTTCTGCTAAAGTTGTGCCCGAGCCTTTGTTCACTAGGAACTTCGAGAAAAGAAAATTGGAATTGAGGAGGGCTTGCATTTCAAAGTATTCCACTTTAATCTTTGGCTGCACCACAGTGAACAGTCCTATTCAGGGCCATAGCCAATGATTCTAGATTTTTTGGTGTGTGTGTGTGTGTGTGAAAATTTTTTCAGGAGGGGCAAACAAATTTTTCAGTCACACTCACATATATTACATTGCCACCATGGGTTGGGTTGGGGGGGGGGGCTGTTAGCTCAGGAGGGTTTTTGCTAATTGTTTAAGTCTTTAGGAGCATGGGCTTTCTTAGGCAGGGCAGCCTTGCTTGGAATCTAGGTTTGTGTAATTCTCTCTTTGTTTCTGTGTAACAGATTAAAGGTGTGCAGTCATTTGAAGTATGAACACTTCCTCTTGCTGAAAAGTACTTAGTGCCACTTTAGAACCTACCTCATATTAAAATGCACTCCTTGGAGCTGTGAGAACAAATGAAGTGAATTAGGAGGTCCCTGACAAGACTCATGCCTCTGAGATCAAGTAGATACAAATTGCAGTGTGGAACTTTTAACTTTGCAACTGCTGCTTAACTACAAATCCTATCATCCTGGCCTATTGGCAGTGGTGGGCTGCCAAAATTTTTACTACCATACTGTGGGTGGAGCCAATGATGTGGGCAGAGCCAATGTCATGACATCATGGGCAGAGCCAACGTCTTGACGTCATGACGTTGTGGGCGGAGCCAAAGTAAAAAATAAAAAATAAAATAAAAATACAGTACACATAAAAATAGAAATAAAAAACATAAAAATACAAATTAAAATAGACATTAAATAGAAATAAAAACACATTACAAAAAAATCACTTCTGCAGGAAAGGTAACAGCTATGCCTGCCACATGACTAGGGAAACATCTGCAAATGCAGACAGCACTGGCTCTTTGCCTATAAATGGAGATGAGCACCAAACTCTAAGCTAGCTGAATAATTGATTATCTATTACAGTCGCTAAACTTTTTGTATTGTTCCTTAATTATTAAAATGTTCAATGCTAGTTTCACAGAAACAGCCCATCACCTCCACCAGCTTTTGTCCAGCCATCCAGTACTTTCTACCATAACAGTGTATTGTCCACGCAATCGGTAGCTTGAAAGAATGTGTCCTTGACGTGGTATGTTGACATATCTGTAAAACAGTTCATGTTCATCTGTCACATAGAAATTTACCAGGAGAAGAATTTTCTAAGACATCTCCATGCTTGGAAAGAACTGCCACACACCAAATTGCTGTGTGCTGAGGTCGCTTTCAAAAGTTCTGGAGATGGGCCAATAAAAATATGGCTCAGCTAATGAGGCTAATGAAGGAGAGAAGAAAACAATCTGTGCAGCCCTCTAGCATCTGGGACTCCACGCTAGTTGTTGTGGTACTTGCCCCATGGCCCCAAATCCTGTGGGCTTTGAAAAAGAGATGACCCTTATTAGCCTCATACAAATTTATTCAGACTGCAGAGATTTATTTCTGGCAGGTGTCCAAAACAAAGCCAAGTGGTTGAAGTATCAGCCTGTGGAAAACAGGTGCATCTCAAGATAGTGTGGGCTACTGTAGTGATCTAGGTGATAATGAACAAGCCTCCAGCCAGAAAAAATGATAAACTCAGCTACGGGCATCATTAATCTAGATTTAATTGAACTTGCACCTGATTGTAGGTAAATGCACTTCCCACATGTGGAAAAGGTGGAAAGGTTAATTGGTTGACAATTAATCACTGGCCTATTCTATAGTTTACAGATTTTAAAAAAATTAATTGGGCAACACTGATCCTTATTAGGTGTTTCCTAAGCAGAGATTTTAGTTTGTACAGAAGCATTTGATGGAAGTGTAAGATCTGTGCATGTGGAATTGTTCTGCTCCCTGAAAGAACCAAACAGTTAATTTCTGGGTTCTGTCATGAGCGCAGCTAAACCAATCTGAGAAACACTCCAAGTGGAAGAAAAGTTTTGGTTTTAGTGATATTGCTTGTATGGAGATTATCTTCTCTGAAGCAAGGGTGAGCTTGCTGTACTCCGGATTGCACACTCAGGTTTTAACATATGCACCATTCCTATGATATAATAATGGAAGGAATTTAATGCCTTTACCTTCAAGCAAAGATGATTAAGCAACAATACGACCACCATGCTAAAAACATAGAATCATAGATTCATAGATTCCTAGAGCAGGGGTGCTCACAGTTTTTAGGCCATGGGCTGATCATGTGGTTCAGGGAGCTGGTCACTAAGGCCCGGGACCCGGGTGCGGGCCTCCATGCCAATTCATCCGGTCTGCGGAGCCCTCATCGCTCCTGGAAGCGGAAGTAAAATGCACCCGTATGTGTGCGTTTTACTTCTGCTTCCAGGAGCGACGAGGGCTTCACCAGCCGGATGAATTGGTATCAGGGGCCACACCCAGCCCCTGGGCCTTAGTTTGGGCACCACTGACCTAGAGTAATGGAGTTGCAAAGGGCCTATAAGGCCACCAAGTCTCAATGCAAGAATCCACATCAAAGCAGATCTGACAGATAATTGTCCAATTTTCTCTTGAATGCTGGAGAGCTCACCACCTCCTGAAGTAATTGGTTCCACTGTCTTACTGCTCTAACCATTAAGACATTTTCCCTCATACTTGGCCTTTAACTGGCTTCTTGTAACTTGAGCTCATTATTATGTGTTCTGCACTGTGGGGAGACAGAGTTTAGGACATGTAATCCTGCTCTTCTTTATGACTATCTTTTAAGTACAGTATTTGAAAAGTACCCCTCCCCCTCCCTTTTCTCAAGGCTAAACTTGCCCAGTTTTTCAGTCTTTCCTCATAGGGTGAACAAGGAACTACCAGATAAGTGGACAAAACCACAGGACTCTCTACCACCTGGTCAAGAACAACAATAGCCTGTGTGGAAAGCTTTAAATCAGGGGTGCCCAAACTATCGCCTGGGGGCCGGATCCGGGCCCCAATGCCAATTCACCTGGCCCATGCTGCCCTCATTGCTCCCGAAAGTAGAAGTAAAATGTGGCCGTACTTCCACTTTTGGGAGCGATGAGGGTGGCATGGGCCACATGAAATGGTGTTGGGGGCCGGATACGACCCCTGGGCCATAATTTGGACACCCCTGCTTTAAATAGACTGTTTGCAGGGAGAGGAAGATCACGGGCCAGTCTGAGAAAGTGGGGTTTCCCTGTAGATGACAGCCTGTGTGAATGCAGAGACGTACCAACTATCTCCCATATGATACAATGCACATGATGCCCCTCAATGTGCACTGAGGAAGACCTTATGTTGGCAAGAGGAAATGCTGTTGATGTGGCCCAATATTGGGCAGATGTCATCTAGGCCTTTTAAATTGTATTTTGTTTTTAGATGTGTTAATTTTAGTTTTGTTTGTTATTATATGCTAGTGGTGCCTCTGAGAAAGAAAGAAAGAAAGAAAGAAAGAAAGAAAGAAAGAAAGAAAGAAAGACCGACCGACCGACCGACCGACCGACCGACCGACCGACCGACCGAACGAACGAACGAACGAACGAACGAACGAACGAACGAACGAACGAACGAACGAACGAACGAACGAACGAACGAACGAACGAACGAACGAACGAACGAACGAACGAACGAACGAACGAACGAACGAACGAACGAACGAACGAACGAACGAACGAACGAACGAACGAACGAACGAACGAACGAACGAACGAACGAACGAACGAACGAACGAACGAACGAACGAACGAACGAACGAACGGCATCAGACTTTCCTTTTACTGTCAGACACATCCACAATGGAGCATCCTTTGACTTTGGCCGAGCTGCTTCACTCTTTCTGCTTGTATTCACACGCTGCTTTTTCCCAGTAGCATATTGGACACCTTCCGACCTGAGGGGCCCATCTTCCAGCATCATATAGCCTTTTGATATCGTCCATGGGGTTTCTTGGCAAGGATATTGAAGTGGGTTGCCAGTTCTTTCTCTAGGTAGCCAAACCTTTTGTGCTGTGGGCCTGACCATGCTTCCCGGACAGCTGAGCGGGCTGATCACATAGTTCCTCCCGCCATAAGCACTGCTGTAAAATGCATCCATGGCTGTCATAAACACATTTATGACAACCACAGGTGCATTTACGGTAGCGTTTACAGCATGCATGGGCATATTTTATGGCTGTCATAAATGCACCTACTTCTGTGAGTGGCACGGTCCATTCTAGTGGATTGTGTTTAGTGTGATTTTTCTGCTATAGCCTGCCTGTCTTGGATAGCCTTATGTGGCCTAGCACATAGCCTCATCAAACCATACAAGCCCCCTCACCACAGCCAGGCAATGGTCCTTGAGGAGGTAGGATACCTGTGAGTCGAGGTAGAATATCCATGATCAAATATTGTTTATAAATTTTTTGGTGAAGAATGATTTTGTACTGGGCAATTAAATAGGAAGATCCCCTCCAGCTAATTTTGATAATTTGTTGAGCCTCTCTTGAAATTTAGCCACCTATGGGAAGATTCCATACTCAGGGGGTTAGTGTGGCTCTTTTCCACTAAGAATCATTTTGTGTCAGAAATTATTTAGGGTTGAAATGATTTTTGCTGGAGAAACTCTTCTCAGGGGATGTCCGAATGAGGCTCCTTTCATGTCTCCAAGATCTTTTCCCACCGAAGTGGTCCCTATTTATCTCCTTGCAATTTCTTGCTTTCAAACTGCTAGGTTGGCAAGAGCTGGGGCAGAGACAGGCACTCAGTCTGTCATGCAGTCCCTGGGTCTCAAACTGCCGACTTGCGGGCCTTCCAGCTAACAAGGCGAGCTTCTTAATCAGTGAACCACCACAGCTACTCTCTTTTCTGCTATCGCTATTAGGGAAATAGTTGGAGAAATGTGAATACAATACTGTACTGTACTTTCTTCCCTCTAGTGGTGGTTTCCTGTAAGAGAACAGCAGTTAACTGATTCAATTAAACTGTTAACAGCCTTGCTTTGTTCATTGCATATTGCGCTCATTGAATATTGAGTCTTAGTAGGCAGGAAATAATAGGCAGTGGCTGGTTGTAAATGCTACAAATCATTAGCCATAATCACATTTCCAACTTCAGAACTCAACGCTGGCTTCCGGTTGCATTATGTACTTTTGTAAAACATGTCAGCTAAATCCAATTGCTAATCTTAAATGCTACAGCCATGCCAAGAAAACCAGAAATGAGATGGCCCAGAGCAGATTCCTTAAGATGAGGAATTGTACATGCAGCAAAAACATAAGCTTGGATTTGAGAATGTACGGTTAAGCACTGGACACCCTTGATTCTAGTTTATGGCACAGGATTGAGGGCTTTAAATCAGGCATCTGTTAAAAAAAGATAGATGGAAGCATTTAAAATGCAGATTTATTACAGATTGGTAAGAATTTCTAGGAAGAGGGTGACTGGCAAAGAAGTGTCATGACAAAATAATAAAGACCAAGGAATAATGAAAAATACAAAATGCAGAAGAGCAGAATAGTGGAAGCACCGATGTAGGATTTCAAAATAGGGTTGGGTAATGTTTATTGGGCCTCTAAGATTTTAAGGGGGACTGTGGT
This sequence comes from Furcifer pardalis, assembly GCA_030440675.1. NCBI lineage: Eukaryota > Metazoa > Chordata > Lepidosauria > Squamata > Chamaeleonidae > Furcifer > Furcifer pardalis. The sequence continues at coordinate 101,186,600 of CP126896.1, read as the reverse complement.
GGCTCAAGTGGTTAAGACACTGAATTTGATGACTGGAAGGTTGGCAGGTCGGCAGTTCAAGACCCGAGTGCTGCAAGACGAAGTAAGTGCCCATCTCTGTTCCAACTCCTGCCAACCTAGTAGGTTGAAAACAAGAAATTGGAAGTAGATAAATAAGCCCACTTTGATGGGAAGGTAGCAGCATTCTGTGCACTCAGGTGTCAAGGCAAGCTTGCCCCATGTCCATGGAAATGTCTGCAGAAACAAACAGCGCTGGATCTTTGGCTACAAACAGAGATGAGCACTGAACCCTAGAGTCTGATCTGACCAGCTCTTGAGCCAGGGTGACCTAAAATACTGTATTAAGAACTTGTGATATCCTTTGAAGTAGAGATTAAAGTACATATCAGGAGGTTAATGGGGTGGATGTCTCCAGTTCTTTCCCATTAAAACAAACAAGCAAAAAAAAATCACACGAGTGAGGACTATAAGTAACAATTCTAGTAGGAGGGCAATTGGTACCATTCTCCAACCCACTTTTACCTCATGCTTAGGCTGAACATAGGAGGACAATGAGTCATAATTCGGATTTTATTTTCTATAGGTTTTCCCCCTATAATTAGCCTTGCTGCAGTTACCAAAACTGTAATTAGTTCCTTTTTTTGCCATCTCAATTGGACATTTCCAAAGCTGGATAACAATGTTGTTTATGGACAGCAATCAAGGTTTATGGACAAAATCTCATTCATTTCATTAAACTCCATTTCTCATATTTTCTGAATCTCCTCACATTCCCACCATAAAGGGAAATATTTATTTATTTATTTAGACTTATTTACAATGCAAAAAACAACACTAGCATAAAACACTCCAACACACGATACGCATAGATAAAACATCATAAAACTCTAAAACATTCTTGAGGGTACACAAGAGCAAACCAAATTAGAAGATGGAGGAAGGAGCTCACTGGGCAAGAAACAATGTTAAAGGAGGATGTGGTTGAGGAACACAACCTCCCCAACGTCACTTGGAGGACCCTGAATAGGCTGAGAGTTGGAGTCCCTAAATGCAAGATCAACATGCACAAATGGGGGCTGCTGGTGGACAACAACATGCAGTGTGATTGTGGAGAGATACAGAGAGATACAGAATCCGGCTCATTTACTGGTCTGCCAATTACTGCCAGAGACATCCACCAGTGAGGACTTGGCCAATGAAAAAGCCAAGAAGGTGGCTTCATTTTGACAATCCAGAGTTTGATCAAGACATGAAAGAGAAAAACTGGGACTTGGATGTCTACGTGGCTATGCTGATCTTGGATTCAGAAGCTCTAAACAATGTTGTTGAATTGCATCCACCCCTCAGTCTTTATGACCAATACTTTTATTTTTACCTTGGAAGAACAACCTTTTCTCTCTCCCCCCCCAATTTTTTGGGGTAATACAGCTTTCTGTATCTATATTATGCCCTGGGTTCTATCCTCAATGTTGAGTAGTTTCATTCCTCCCGATTCTTTGGCTGCTACCTCTGGGTCTCACTGCAGGGGAAAGGACGGATCGTAGTTTGGCAGAAATGATATCATGGAATGGAGTTTTATCTATTCCATCATGTTCTGAACGTGGATATTCCATGAGTAGGTTTCTAACCTAAGTGAGTAGACCAGTGATGGGATGTAACAGGTTCTCACCAGTTCTCCAGAACCGGTAGTAACTTTTCCCAGTGTCCTGGAGAACCGGTTGCAGCTTTTGGGGGGAACCACCTTTGGGGCTTACCTTTTCACTGGTTCCTCCACTGCACATGCGCACCAAGCACTTGGTGTGCATGCATGCCTACAGTGCTTGGCGCATATGCACGGCCTCCTTGCTGTCCTCCCAAGTGGGGAGGAGGAAGAGAAGCTGCTAACCTGAAGCTCCCTATAGCCTGCTCCCCTAGATATCCTAGAGAACTGGTTAGGCAAAGACTTAGTACCTAACTTCTTTAACTGTTGAAAAGTTGAAAAGTGCCAAATGAAGCCATCTTGTGGTGAGTTCATTCTGTAGTTCCTTCCATCTGACCTAGTGTGAGAAAGATTAGCCAGAATAAGCTTTAAACTCTGGTTTAAAAGCTCTGGTTGATTTGTGTTGTGGGTGGATGGGTGTATTTTAATGTATTTTTGTTTATTTAATTTATTTACAGGTTTATGTTGTGGGTGGGTGGGTAGGTGGGTTGAGGTGTGTGTGTTTGTGTGCTTATTTTTATTTTATTTTATTTTTTATTATTTTTTAATTTGTTTTCTTTAGTCCCTCCCACAACATCATGATGTCATGACATTGGCTCCACCCATGATGTTAGCTCCGCCCACACTGTGATGATGTCATGGTGGGGTAGTAATATTTTTGACATCCCACCACTGGAGTAGGCCATACCTGGTCAGAGCTCAGAAAGTTACTTTCTTAAAGTAACTACCTGTCATTATTCTTTACAAAGTAAGAAAATGTAACTCACTATGTTACTCATCTGCTGCTTGTTACTTAAAGATAATATTTGATAGTAGCTAGGACATGTTACACATTACACCTAAATTTACATTACTTATTAAAGGTAACTTTGTCACACATTTGCAGTCAAATTGATGTCTCTGTTATGGTTACCAAATATCAAGATGCTACTGGATTAAAAAAGGCTTCCAGGGAATGCAAACATTCCCGAGGTTAAGTGCCTTTGACTCTCAAGCCAACCCTGCAAGGTAGAACTGCCATTACATCTACAAACTTACAAAAATCCCAGTAGACAGTCAACACATGGGAAGATTTAAAGTCCTGCCAGCCCTCTTAGTCCAAAATCCAAACAACTGAATGAAATTTTTTTAATACTTTAGCAAGGTCTCCCTTGCTTGCAAGCCAGTTGTATCTGACTCTAGGGTGCGGTGCTCATCTCAAAGAACTGCAGAGGTTTCCATGACAAGACAGCAGAGCACACAGAACACTGTTACCTTCCCACCAAAGCGGTACTTTTTTATCTATTTGCAGTTTCTTGCTTTTGAATTTATAGGTTGGTTGGAGCTGGGACATGACAGGGGCTCACTTTGTTGTACACCACCCGGGTCTCAAACCACTGACCTGCCAGCCTTCCAGTTGTCAAGTTCAGAGTCTTAACCACTAAGCCACTGCTGTCCTATATTTTATCAAAGATGGTAAAAAAGACAAAAGGAGCAGAACAAAGTTCAAAACTTTCTGGTAGCCACAAAAGAAATTTAAAATATACTGGAAAAAACAACTTTCCAATCAGACTTTGAGTTCCCCCAAAACTCCACGAAGACTAGAGCAGTTTCTGTCCCCTCCCTTCAGTCACAACTGACATCATCTCCTAGTTAACAAAATACCAGAGAAATGTCCAGCCTGGCCTTAATGACTGTTCTCACACTGATAAACTGCAGGTGTTGCCTTCTCTCAATTACAGATAGACATTATTCCCTTTTTCTCTCAGCTAGCTAGTCCCATTCACTGGCAACAAAACTCAAAGCTTTGCAGATGAGTGTCAGATTCTAAGGTCCTAAATCAAGGGTGCCCAAACATTTTGGGCCACAGCCTGGTCATGTGGTCTAGTGGGCCACTCATATGGTTCAGCGGGCCAATCATGTGGTTCCTCCCACCAGAAGTGGAAGTGAATTTTCCTTGCAATCTGTTTTGTACAGGATGAGATAGATTTTAAGCTGTCATTTTCTCTGCTTAAACCAGGGGTGGATAAACTACGGCCCATGGGCCAGATCCAGCCCCTGATGCCAATTCATCATGCCCACGCTACCCTCGTCACTCCTGGAAGTGGAAGTAAGAGTGTATGGGTGGGTGCCTTTTACTTCTGTTTTTGGAAGTGATGAGGGCAGCGTGGGCTGGATGAATTGGCACCAGACGCCGGATATTGCCCATGGGCTGTAGTATGAGCACCCCTGTCCTAAATTTTCCAATCTGCTGACACTAAGACATAATTGTGCTGTGCAAAAAGCAGTTCTGGCAGAGTGAAAGGGCTGACTCAGGTGGGCAGTGGCTGGGTATATGAATGGGGAACAGGCACCAGCTGATTCCTTTTGAGGAATACACACACACACACACACACACACACACACACACACACACACACACACACACACACACACACACACACACACACACACACACACACACAAAGGTGGATTTTGTGTACAGTCCACAAAATACTTCTGCTCTTGCATTGCACAGTCAGTCAAAATAGAAACCACATGCCCAGTTGCACAATTGCACTGCCAAGGCAGAACTCTCAGCACATCTACAACAGTGTTGAGTTATGCTTTGAAGAACAGGGTTTGTACGATCATGACCAGTGAAACAGAGAAATACAGAAAATACAGATGGGAACACCCCACCCCACCCCCTGGAAAGTATTGCCATAAGTTATAATGGACTTGACAGCATACACAAAAAGAGTATTTTATTTTTCCCTCCTTATTTTTAAATGAAATTGTGCAACAGTTTTGCAATTCAGGGATTTTCCCCCTCTATCTTTCACTTCCATCGGCACCAGAAATGATTGAACTTGGATCTCTACTGCTCAGCCACAGATTTCTGTAGAACTGTCCTAAAATACATTTTAGAAATAATATGAACCAAGAGCAGAAACTGTGTTCAATTGCCACATTCAGAGAAACCTAGAAGATCCAGGGATTAAGAAATCCAAACTTTGGGTGAACATTCTACTTACTTCAAAGCTAGAACTGTAGTTGTTTAAAGATATTTGAATTTAAAAAAAAAATCAGATTAATAGGCCAAACCAGATCCTGGAACAGCCTAAATCCACAGTTAGAAAATTGAAGCCTCTCAGATGTTGGACTACAAGTCCCAGGATTTCCTCGTTGTTGGCTTTGCCAGTTAGAGACTGATGGGACTTGTATTCCAACAACATCTGGGTGGGATGATCTAGCTCACCTCAGCTTTATTGCCTAAGTGGACCTTGCCCACTTTTGAATCTTCTTTCTGAGCCTGAGAGTTGACCACAATATAACTCATGTTTCTCAAACCCTTCTAGGTTGTTTAATCTCAGAAGAACAGTTTTCCTTTCCCTCTCAGAAAACTCAAGCACAAATGATATGAATGATTTGTTCTCTGAGCATCTGGGATGCTTGTGAACAACCACAGGCACCAATTCAATTGTTTGGTGTTAGCAGTTTTACAAGTGCAGTATTATACAGATTGATGGTGAACTTCTATGGGCATTTTTACCTAGTGGGAATAATTCTCACTGAACAAAGTGTGAATTATACATGCATAGGGATTGGTTGATGGGACTGTGGTGTTTCAAGTGGTTAAAATGCCAAACTCAATGACTGGAAAGTCAGAGTTTGATACCCAAGTACTGCACGAGTTCCCGCCTCTGTCCCAGTTCCTGCCAACCTAGCAGTTCAAAAGCAAGAAATTGCAAGTACTGTAGATAAATAGGTACCACTTCAGTGGAAAAGTAAACAACATTCCATGTCAAGACAAACCTGCCATGTGTCCACGGAAACATCTGCAAACACAGACAGTGGTGGCTCTTTGGTGTAAACAGAGAAGAGCACTCAACCCTAGAGTTGGATATGACTGGCTTTCGAGCAAGGGTGACCTTTACCTTTAAGGTTAAGGTCACCCTAGCTCGAAAGCCAGTCATATCCAACTGTAGGGTTCAGTGCTCATCTCTGTTTCTAGCTGAAGAGCCAGCGCTGTCTGCATTTGCAGATGTTTTGGTTTATAGTTATTTTCTGTTTTGATGGCCTGGCATATTAAGCCGATGGCTAGTTTTTCATCTAACAAGGCACCTCAAATAATTCTGCTGAGCATTGAAGTCTGCATTCTTCCCTAAACAACTCTTGGTAACTTATCTCTACCACTCAGCTGGGTGCCATTCCGTTCTGTCTGTGAGTTCTAATGTTGCACTGCGATCTATAAATCTCTCTTGAGAATGGCTTCTGCATATTGGAGCGCAAAACATAAATCTTCCATCAGGAATTACATTTTGAGGATAGAGAGGAGGATTTCATATTTCACCAAGCACCTGCCACCCATATAAACTAGGTATACTAGAGGCCCTGCATGTAGTTATCAATTGATTTTTCAGATGGAATATCCTTCCCAAACTGTGTTGCTCGACAATGAGATGGAATGTTATTAAACAGAATGCTGTCTGCCAGAAACCTTTTGAGAAAAGGCATTGCTTGAAATCATTCACCAAAATGTTTGGCAAAGCAGAGCATGGGAAAAAAAAACTACTTTTTAAGATTACAACCCAGAATCTTCTGCTCTGCAGTAAAGAATAGTTCTGTGTGGTGCCAGATCCATCTTCTGAACTGTAATATAAACTTTTCCTTCAAACACTTCAAGGAGTGGCAAATAGTGTCAAGCTCCTCTCATTTTTTCTCCTCACAACAATTTTGTGAGGTAAATTAGCCTGTGTGAGAGAGCGACTGGTGCAAGTTTCATGGCCATGTAGGGATTTGAGTTCTGGTCTCTCAAGGTGTAGGTAAAGGTAAAGGTCATCCTTGTTCAAAAACCAGTCATATCTGACCCTAGGAGGCAGTGTTCATCTCAGTTTACAGCCAAAGAGCCAGCACTATCTACATCTGCAGATGTTTCTGTGGCCACGTGGTAGGCATTACTAGACACCAAGTGCACATAACATTGTTACCTTCCCACCAAAGCAGAAAGAGCCTCCTCAAACATTCTGGTATTTTTAACCACAATCGGGTATGTTTCGGGCAATGGCCACATTGTGTTGTCGGCTTATCTTTCTCATACTAGGTCAGGTGAAAGGAACTGTGGAATGAACTTGGCAAAAAGTGCCTTCATTTTGCAGGTTAAAGTCTGGCCTAGACAAGGAAGAAGAGGAAACTGAAGCAGTACCTATTTAACTACTTGCAATTTCTTGCTTTTGAACTGCTAGTTTGGCAGGAGCTGGGACAAAGATGGGAGCTTATACCATCATGCAACATTTGGCTCTTGAACTGCTGACCTGCCAACCTTCCAGTCATCAAGTTAAGTGTCTTAACCAGTAAGCCACCACAGTCCCTCTCTCAAGTTGTTGTCCTGTGTTATAATCAATCTGCCATGCTGTTGTTTTAGAGTTGGCAATTTGCCGTTGGCTTGGAAGACCAGAAACTGGATAGAACTGATATGAGACCTGTAGAAATTCCAAGACAGTGTGATATGATGTTGGAGTATGTGGGAGGTGATTTCCATCTTGGGAAGATTAAAATCAAGTCAAATGTGCTCATTGCTGTATTCAGCAAAGCAGCAAGACTTTCAGGAAAAGGTGAGTCTGAGATAATGATTCCCAGAGATAATAAAACTGCCACGGCTGGGGCTTTTGAGAAACAGGCTGTCATTCTGGTTGATTAAAATAATAGCAATGGGTTGTTTTGGAAGGAAATTCAAGGACTCTAAGGAGAAAATAGAATGGCTGGATAGCTTGACAGCTGTAATCTTTGCTGATATGAACTTTGTTAATAAAAGGCAACAGGAGAAGGCTTTTCTCCCCATTGGGTAGCTCATCGTTACAAAACAACTGTACTCAAATTGGTTGTTTATGTAGGCTTCTTTTCCCTGTCTTGTGCCTCTAGATGGGTCCGTAGGTGGTGGCTTTGGCTCTCTTGAGTCTGTTTGATGTGTTTTCAGTTTCTGCTCCAGCCAGGCCAAAATTGGATGCTCTTGGAACAAGGTGGGCAAAATGTGATCTCCTGGTTGCTGTTAGTCTATAACTCTCATCATCTTTGTTTAGCATAGTCACTGAAGGGGATACTGGCAATTGAGGGGATGTCTAACAACATCTGGAAGGCCTCAAGTTGCCCACCCCATTCTAGAGGTGTTTTTCCCCTGGCCAAGTTATCCTATTATGGTAACAGAGTACTGAAGTGGTACCTATTTATCTACTTGCAATTTCTTGCTTTCGGATTGCTGGGTTGGCAGGAGCTGGGGCAGACAATGGGAGCTCACTCCATTGTGCAGTGCTCTGGTCTTGAACTGGTGACCTGCTGTCCTTCAGCATCTTAACCACTAAGCCACTGTGGCACACAGATCCTGTAACCTGTACATCTAGCTAAGATGACTTTTGGCTATTTCGGTCTCTTCTTCCCTCTATGAACAGAAGCCCTGCAATGTTCGGCCTAAGGCAGGATCCTGAAAGACTGGGAAGCTCACCTGTTTTTGATATTTTGGTGGTCTAATGAAGATACAACATACTTTTATTTGGGGATGTTAAATGGATATATAACAAGATGGCACTTGGGGTCCCATGCAGAATTAAGGTATTCTTTCATATTTCCCCCCTATCACTTTTTGTGTTCTTCACTGTTGAAAGTGATTATGGGAACATATTTAGCCTGCTGCTGATATATAGATATATTTAAAGATCTCTTGAATGTTATTTTCCAAAGTAAATCTGAAAAGCATGCACATTCATTATTCAGAGATAAATTAAAGAAAATCAATCACCGCTGTGAAGGAGATTCATCCTCAGGTTATTTTTCCTTGCCCTCTTTTAGCAATTTTTTCATTTATTCTCCATATTAATCCTCCTAAATCTCTTCCGCCTTCACAGCATGTGAAAATAATTCAAGCACTCTGTCACTGCTGAGAGCGAGTGCTGTGCCTTGTAGGTGGCAAACAAGATATTAATTTTAGAGTCACAGCAAAGAGAAATTGAGTGGAATTAAGAGTAAGAGAAAATAAGTAGGTTTTCCACATTAGTTCATAATGGTGGATGTGTGGATGAAACATGCAGAAATGAGACAATCATATTTCAGTTAACCATTATTTATTCTCTTGGCTCCACAACCCAGATTTTTTGACATGCGGTTGACAGGTTCATCCTCCTGGAATTAGAACTGGACCCTTGCTTCACTCTACACTTAAAGAACAACAACAACTTATACAAAAAGTTTTCCGCCTCTCTTTATCAGCTCCCAGAACAATGGAGAAGCAATCTCCATGGAACTTCAGATGACATAGTTTATATTCTCATTTTTTCCTTTTGACTGTCTGTCAAAGTACACAGAGGAGGCCACAGTTGCTGGGCAATGACAGTGCTTTTGGGATTCTTCTCTGCCTGTCAGGTATGGTGTGAGGTGAATGTCTGAACCCCTTTGAGGTGATGTCCTCTCCTCTCAAATCTATCACCATCAATCAGTACAGTATTACTTAGCTGTAGCAGAAGTAAGTAAAATCCTCTCTACATCAATGAGGGGCAATGTGGAGGGTGAAGGAAATGTGTATTCCCTTCAGTTTCTTTGACCCCATCTTTGTCACTGCAAGCCATGGATCTGATGATCTGGTGTGCCTAAGACTTCACTAGCTATGACTGTTGCTGGACGCAGACAATCCCATCACCATAGTCCAGATAATGATGATTTCATGTTTATGTTACTGCAAAGCATTTTATATAGAACTGCCCTTGAAAATGACATGGGAGCTATAAAGGTTTCCCTTTCTCAAAAGCCAGTCATATCCGACTCTAGGGTTCAGTGCTCATCTCTGTTTCAAAGTCAAAGAGCCAGTGCTGTCTGCTTCTGCAGATGTTTCCATGATCATGTGGCAGGCATGACTAGAACCAGAGTGCATGGAGCACTGTTTACCTTCCCAATGAAGTGGTCCCTATTTATCTACTTGCAATTTCTTGCTTTCGAACTGCTAGGATGGTAGGAGCTGGGACAGAGACGGGAGCTCATTCCGTCCTGCAGTACTTGGGAATTGGACTGCTGACCTCCCCTCTTCCAGTCAGCGTCAGCCTCTTCAGCCACTGCAGTGAAATACACCAGTTAGACTGCTATCAAAAAAGTTGCAGAGAAATTGGATGACACTGCCTTTGAATGATCTGTACTGGATATCAGTATTCTTCTGTTCTGAGTTTAAGGTTGTGATATAGGTTAGACAAAGGTCTAAAAATCGCAGGACACTTTACATGGAACACTTTACAAATCTTAAAATTTTAATGGGGCACTTTGGTTTTTGTAATAGAAAGCTAGGTTTGGATTTTTTCAGTTTTAATACCAAATAATGTTGCTATGAAGCCAGCCCCTACAGATTTTCAAATGGTTGCAAAACAAACTTCTCTTGCCAGCTGATGCATCACATCGAAAGGATGGGTGCAAAACAAACTTTGTGGCATTACACATTTGCCAATGAGTTTTACCAGAATTTCATATTTTTTTCATGGAACACTTATTGACCTTCTATGGAACACCAGTGTTCCATGGAACATAGTTTGGGGAAGGCTGGTTTATGGCATAGATGGAGTGCCTCTTGCCATACATATCTGCTATTTAGTGTTGTTAGATGAGTGCCAGATTCCTTGAGATATCAGAGCCAGAAACTAAGACTAGAGGCCCATGTGATGCCACAGTAATGGGAGAGGTCCTTTCTCTGCCCTAGGCTGGCCATTGCTGCCACCTGGGCCTTTTCAACAAGAAGTCTTATGAGCCACAATACTGATGCTATACCCACTGACTTGCTCCAAACCAGACATTCACAACCTATGACATAATGGGTCCGGCAAGAAGTGAGGGAGAGGACTTTGCAGATGATTGGTTGGCTGAGGGACTTGATTTGATTTGATTTATTGGACTTGTATGCCACCCACTCGGCTACGCGACTCAGGGTGGGTAACAGCAATCACAATATATCACAATACATTTAAAATTAAATACAATAAAAATACAATATAATGCAGCAAAACAGCAAAATTATCATGCTGTTTTGAGCAATAAACAAACAAACACCTTAATGCTTAACCAGTGGAAGCTGCTGCCAGTGAGGAGATGCTGGTGATGGGTGTCCACCTCCTACATGAAACCCACACTTACTCCTCTTCCATCTTGTCCTGAGATTTGTCTACAGTTTTGGAGATCCAAACAAGCATAGTAATTTCTTGAGACTTCTTCCAGTGCCCTGAGACATGGTAGCTCTGCTTTTTGTTAACCTCTACTGCAGGGATGACATGCTCTGTGTCTTTGGGAGCATGTGGAAATCCAAGAGAGTATTTTCTTGGCTGCAGCACCTTGGTTGAGAAAGGTCCTCCCCTTGGAAGTTCATCTGGGACTTCATATTTTTGTTTATTTTGGCACCAAGCTAGGACTCGTCTTTTAACCCAGGACTTGGAGTCTAGTGAGATCATGGTTCAGGTTTGAGACTGTTTGTTTTCAGGTTTTCTCCGGGTTGCTAAATTTAAATATGAATGACAAAATCCAGACAAATGCCAGATATCTTTCCCTTGAGTTGTAATCAGCTCTTTTGCCTAGCTATGTAAGTAAATTTTAATCTCTGGTTTCACTCTACAATGATTGTGGGTTATTTATTTTCACCTCTGTTAAAGCCTCCAAAATATCCAATGTGTTTTGTCCATGGCTACAGAAATTTCTGAGAATTTTTTTGTCTTGCCTCCTTCCTAGTAGCTTAGCCAGAAGTTTTGCCATGTCTGCACGACTCACAATGTTACATTTTGCAGGCTGAGATTTTGTTTAAGTGCCATTCTCCATGGCTTGAAACATCTGAAAATGAAAGTGGACTTCTATGTCTTTTCCCTCCTCCATTTTTAAAATGTCAGGCTTGATATAGAGCTGTATATAGAGATACAGATACAGATATAGAAATACAGGGAAAACAGTGGCTCAAGTGGTTAAGACGCTGCATTCAACAACTGGAAAGTTGGAGTTCGATTCCTGAGTACTGCATGACGGAGTGAGCTCCCATCTCTGTCCCAGCTCCTCTCAACCTAGCAGTTCAAAAGCAAGAAAATGCAAGTAGATAAATAGGTACCACTTCAGTGGGAAGGTAAACAGTGTTCCATGCACTCTGGTGTTGAGGCATGCCAGCCACATGTCCATGGTAACATCTGCAAACGCAGACAGCACTGGCTCTTTGGCTATAAACAGGGATGAGCACTGAACACTAGAGCCAGAGATGACTAGCTTTCAAGCAAGGGCAACCTTTACCTTTACTGATATAGAGCTTGGAAGCCTACACCTTTCTTTCCTTATACCGTAGTTGATCCTTTTAAATATATTATATAGATGTGGATGTTGGAATTTGCTCTTACAGATTAAAATGGCACCCCCTTTCCTGGACTTTAATCATAACGTGCAGTTCTGTTTTAAAGTTAAGTTGTAAAAGAAACTTTTGAAAGATGCTTGGCTTTTAGCTGCTTTCTAGGAACGTCACTCCATTGCTTGCCTCTGTATAGTTCTGTCTGCCTTAGCAATAAGGAAAAGCTTTCTATTGTTAGCAAATCTAATTAACACTGATAGCTTGGGGTAACTTGTCTGAATTGTTTCATTGATCCCAAGATGATCAGAGCAGGAGGAGCCGTCAAGTGAGCTGCACAAACAACAGCTTCAAAACAAAAAGAAAAATCCACACTGGTTCTTTTGTCACTTTGGCAAGAGGCATTGCAATTCTTCCTGTCCTATCTGAAAAAGCTGAGTTGCTTCTAAGAATGGCTCCACAGCAGGCACAAACTTCAGAAAGAATAAAGCTCAGGAAAGTTACTTCATTGACTATCACTCCCAGAACCCTGCCGGTAACAAGGTTTGGATGAGAGGGAGTAGAACCAGTTCATTACACCAAACTCAGAAGGGTAGTTCATGTAGAGCAGGGGTCCCCAACCACTGGGCCGTGGGCTGTCCTGAACCAGGCTGCGGTGGTGGGTGGCGCTGGGAGCCCCGATGGCAGCCTTCTGCCCTCAATGTGTTTCACCAGGTCTGCTTGGTGAACGAAGCGAGTGCACAGGCTTCAGACACAGGAGATAGGCAGGTGGCCAAGCCCCTCCTCCATGTTGCTTAGTGGGGCTCACCCCCCCCCCCATGTGCAGTGTGATATCTCACTGCCCAAGTTGAATGGTGTGCAGGGGCAGATTTTCCTATAGGCTAACTAGGCTTCAGCCTGGGGCCTCAAGATCAAGAGGGGCCTATATATTGATATATATCACAGTAATGATGTATTTTATTATCTCTCATGTAATTTACAAACTTAAAAATAGGAGGTGAAAGGGCCACATAAGTGGAATAGCCTAGGCCCTAGGGCCTCTTTTCATGTAAATCCGGCCCTTATGGTGTGGCTGGCAGGCATTAACGATCTGTGAAAAATTGTTTAGCATGAACAACACCTCCAGACTTCCTCGCCCGACTCTCGGGAGGAGGCAACGGGCCACAGCTGTGTTGGGTGGCCAGGAGGCTTAAAACCTCACTCCCGTCGCCTCCAACACCTCCACACTTCCTTGCCTGACGCTCGGGTGGATGCAATGGGCCACAGCTGTGTGGGGTGGCCAGGAGGCTTAAAACCTCGCTTCCAACACCTCAAGATTTCCTCGCCTGGCGCTCGGGCAGAGGCAATGGGCCACAGCTGGAAGGCTTAAAACCTCGCTCCTGCCGCCTCCAACACCTCCAGACTTCCTCACCCGACACTTGGGCGGAGGCAACGGGCCACAGCTGTGTGGGGTGCCCGGGAGGCTTAAAACCTTGTTCCTGCCACCTCCAACACCTCCAGACTTCTTCGCCCAATGCTCGGGTGGAGGCAATGGGCCACAGCTGTGTGGGGTGCCCGGGAGGCTTAAAACCTCGCTCCCGCCACCTCCAACACCTCCGGACTTCCTTGTCCGACGCTTGGGTGGAGGCAATGGGCCATAGCTGTGTGGGGTAGTTTTGTTAGCTGAACTAAAAAAGCTCTTTCAAAGGGTTACATATGCATCCAGGAATGCTGCCAGATTAAGCTGATTGATATCAGAAAGGCTATGGACTATGCTAGATTTTCCTGAAGATGATTACCATCCTTTACCATTCTATGTCATCCTATGGAACTGGACTGTGCTGGTAAGAGAGCAGTTGGCCCCTTCAAGAAATGATGTACTTTGGGGAGGGGGGGGTGTTATTTTGCTATACTGACTTGTGGACTTTCTGAAGGACTCATAGGCTCTCATGGACTTTTTCATCGCCCAGGAGAGAGCGCTATGGACTTTGGGATTTGGGGATTTGATTCTCTACAGCTTTGCTTCACTATCCTATGGAATATAAAATAAAGTTCTGTTTGGGACTTTACATTGTTGAATTCTATTTGGGCATAGCACTGGCACTTAGCTCGCTGCTTCCACTACATATTGTTACAGCAACATCCACGCTGCCACATAGAGAAAAGCCTCACTCCAGTGATGGGATGTAACAGGTTCGCACCAGTTCACCAGAACCGGTAGTAACTTTCCCCAGTGTCATAGAGAACCGGTAGCAGCTTTTTTTTTTTTTTTGGGGGGGGAAACCACCTTTGGGGCTTACCTTTTCACTGGTTCCCCCACTGCACATGCATACCAAGCACTTGGTGTGCATACACACCTACAGTGTTTGGCACGTATGCACGGCCTCCTTGCTGTCCTCCCAAGCTGGGAGGAGGAAGAGAAGCTGCTAGCCTGAAGCTCCCTATAGCCTGCTCCCCAGGGTAAGTGACTCACCTTTGGATGTGGTGTGTTTCTTAATGTGTATTTAATACCTTTACCTATATTGACGTACTACCACAGTTCCTAAAAAGGCCTGGCAACTGGCAGGCCTGGCGGCCTGGCTTGGGGTTTTTAAGCAAAGTCTTGGAGTTATCTCATCAATAAGCTACACCTGTGCTGTTCCAATTGCTGTTCCAATTGGAAAACCCTTAAGGAGGTACAGCTGTTTTACATTTACATTAAAGGATATTATCCTAGAGAACTGGTACGATAGCCATCTCCAACTTGCAACATGGTGCTGCCCAGGCACTTATACTAACAGGTAAGTGATAGGTTTGTGTTTGGGTGGTTGGGTTGATTTGTGTTTGGGGTGGGTGGGTGGGTGTATTTTAAAGTAATTTGTATTTAATTAATTAATTAATTTATTTATTTACAGGTGTGTGGTGTGGGTGGGTGGGTGGGTTGAGGTGTGTGCGTGTGTGTGTGTGTGTGTGTGCATGCTTATTTTTATTTTATTTTATATTATTATAATTTATTTATCTTTGGCCCCACCCATGATGTCATGATGTCATTACATTAGCTCCACCCATACTGTGAAGACATCACGGTGGGGTAGTAAAATTTTTGACAACCCACCACTGCCTCACTCCCTGTGACTTGGTAAGATAAGAGGTGGTTCTGGGGCCTTTTGGGAGGCTGGCAGAGGCTGGAAGAAGGGAGTTGGGGGGGGGGACTGCATCACGCTCATCACTCTGTCACCCCCAAAGCCTCTGAGGGTCCTTGGGAACCCTCTGACACCTGCATTCCGGTATGATGGAAAACAGACCCTGCCCTTCCTTTTTATGACCATCCTTCAGGTATTTGAAGAGTGCTATCATATTCCCTTTCACTCTCTACATGATACTGTTGACTGTTGTACTGTTGTAGTTTACTGTTGTAGTTTACTGATACTGTAGTTTACTACTGTAGTTTACTGATACTGTTGTAGTTTAACAATTCATATTTTCACAAAATTTTATTGTGTTTGCAGCGCTTATTTGAATAAGCCCCTAAAAAACAAGGGAATGGCACAGCAGCATTGTAGCACCAGTCTTTTGTAGGCCATGATAAAAATAATTGACGTGCAACTATAACAGTATGCCCTACCTTGTAGGGCTGGTGGCCCAAGACATTTTGCTACCTTAAGTGAAGGACATGATTATGGCCACTCACTTTTTCTTACTGGCCTCCTTCACTGACAAGCTTTTACTTGAGCTATTAATTCTGCTGTTACAGTAACATCACGGCCTGAACACTTGAGGGCAGCAGCACACATTAAGCCAGGGAGTAGCCAGGGGTGGGTGTCTGAGAAGGTAGAGCCAAGAAAAAGACATTGCTACCCCTCCTCCTTTTTCCTCCATGTCTACCAGTAGTTTAGACTTCAAACTGCCAAAATGAAGCTACTTTTTGGTGAATTTGCACTTAACCACTAAACCACTGGTTTAGTGGTTAAGACGCTAAGCTTGGAGACTGGGAAGTCGGGTTTCGATACCCGAGTGCTGCATGATGGATCTTGGGGACATGAAAGGAGCCTCATTTGGGCGTCCCCTGAGTGGAGTTTCTCCAGCAAAAATCCTTTTAACCCAGAATACATTTCTTACACAAAATTTATTTTCATTCCATAGTTGTTAGGCACTGTTGCTTAGCTCACATCAGGGGAAAATGTCAACATTAAAAAACAGGTCATGCATCCATTCCAACCCACATTTATGCAGGCCAATGGCATCTTTAAAGAAATTAAAAATAGACATTGAGGCTTGTTTTTTCATTCTAATAAAAGCTTTCAATAATCAAAATGGCACAGATATAACTGGAATAAGATCCTCCCTTGGGAAAAAAAGTTGGAATGGTGGTTCTTAGTGAGCGAGAGAGAACAAAAATTGCACTGATTGCTGTTAACCATAAAATTGCAACACTGGCTTATTACTTCAGGGAAGGGTGCAATTATGATTTAAGCATGGTGTCCTGGCTCACTCAGCGGTTGCTGAGTGTGCTGTTGACTCTTTCCTCCACTTTATTCAAACACTGAATTTATTAGTGGCCCATGTGAGGAAAGCATTTCCCCTTTAAGCCATGCAGCAAGCTTAACAGTCCAAGTATTTTTTTATACTGGGCTACTAAAGCTTGACTCTCCATTAACACTTCCATTCTTCAAAATAGTCTGAGTGAAACAAAACATTGCAGAGGGAGAAACTGCACATTCACATAGCAGGGGTGTGCTGGCTATGCTAAAAGGGCACTGGAGAGAGAGTGACATTCCCACTCTCCTAATTTCAGCTTCCCTCTGGGGATTTGAACCAACAACCTCCTGCTTACAAGGCAAAATTGCAGCCTCTAAGCCATGACAACTCTGCTGTCAATGGAGCTGCTTTTGTAATCTTATGTTTGGCAATACAGGATGAGGAAGGCAGGCAGAGGAATATGGAGCCCCGCTTGTTTGTTTGATCGTTCCGGGCATCACAGCTTGGCTTGGCTCAGCTCTTTGGATTGGCACCCAAGGGGGGGCACCATAGTACTGGGGGTCTGGGGGTGACCTGGGCTGAGTCCCAGTTGCCCAATGAGCCAGCCCACCACTGCACACATAGATGAAATTGTGCCCCCCTTTTTTTGCTGAGCAGAAGAATGAAAGGAGCATTATAGCCATTTATTTTTCAGGCAGCTTTGAGGTTCAGTAGATGGTAACTTTATTTTTTGGAACTGAGCTCCTTAAAGGTTCCTCTTCAATGAGAAGGCTGGCTTGATTTTCCACAGTTGCCAACCCTTGTCTGCTGATAAAAGTTCCTGTATAACCGGTCAGATCTCAAAATGTGTGAAGTCTGAAGTGATTTTCCCCCTATGTCCTCAAGGCAAATAAATTTTAGGATGAGCAGCCCTGAGAGAGAAAATTATTTTATTGTTGTGTGTGAGGTTCTTTTACAGTCTAGGTAGGCTTGTTCACTTGTTTGCAACTGGAGGTCTCCCTTGATTGAAAGCCATTTGTATCCTAAGAGTCGGTGTGCATATCTGTTTACACCCAGAGAGCCAGCGCTGCCTATAGGCAGTATTTCCAGACATTTCCATGATGTTGTGACAGGCATGACTAGATGCCAAAGTGCATGGAATGCTGTTACCTTTCCCACCAAAGTGGTATCTATTTATCTACTTGCAATTTCTTGCTTTCAAACTGCTAAGTTGACAGGAGCTGGGACAGAGAACAGGAGCTCATTCTGTTGCACAGGACTCAGGTCTCAAACCAGGGTTCAATTTTCAGCATAAAGCTTAAAACATGAATGTGTTTCTTTTCTGCCTGCTCCACCTCTGTGATATCACAAAGGCCTCTTCTGTAATGTCACCAGGACCTCTCTCTTTACTCTCAGGTTTTGGCCCTGAAATATCAGGAATGAGATGCTCTTAACCTGATAACTCAATGATATTCTGGATCTTTGCATTCTCTCTGGCACCAGCCACCAATTTCACAACATTGCCTTATTTCCTGCTTCCTTCTACATTTGTTTCACTTACCAACATGCCAAGCTTCCAACAAGAAATTTGAAAGTTCCAAACAGTAGTAAAGGACACGTTTTCTATAAACAGGGTCAGTGAGGTGGGTTAGTGAATTTTTTTCCGCTCAAAAGGAAAATAGTTCCAACATTTCCAGTGATTCCACTCCAGCAGCCAGGAGCAAACGGCAATCAAAGATAAAACCAAGATGCAAAGTTGTTTTGTTTTGCATGAGCAATTAAAACAAGTGCAGATAAGGTGAAGGACATCGGGCAACTGCTTGCAAGTTAGAAAAACAATTCTTTATAAAAAAACTAGAGCCTCAGGAGTTGTTGTAGAACCTACCTAGTATTAGTTTCAGGTTGCATCGACTCAGAAAAAAAGCAGAAGAAATAAAAATAAGTGTGGCTTAAAAGATAATGTTAGCATTGTGTAAAAGGAATTAAATAAAATAAACCTATATAACAGTGAGAGCAAAACTTTTAGAGACCAGGAAGCACTCCCATTGGGTTGCTGGGCTGAGGGGAGGGGTGAACTCTGTGCTGGGGGAAGGGAGGAAGTGCTCCCATTGGGCTGCTGGGCAGAGGAGTGGGGTGAATTCTGCTGGGAGGAGGGAGGAAGTGCTCCCATTGGGCTACTGGGCAGATGGGCATGGTGAACTCTGTGGTGGGGTGACGGTGTGCATGCCAACAAAGAGGGCTTGGAGTGCCCAATCTGGCATGTGTGCCATGGGTTCACCACCATTTCTATATAACAAGAGATAAAAAGCATACAAGCAGCAAGGAAAAAACATTGCTACTGCATCCAATCAGAATTGGAAGTAGAGGCTGATAACTCTGTTCCTGTTATTTTAAGAGAATCATAGCAATATCTGCCATTGCATTTATTTCTCCCCCCTAGAAAGAGTTGGTAAAAGAAACTCACCCCACTTCATCTTGGTATTAAACAGCCAAAGGCACAGTAGGCTTGTCTGAATGATGGCAGCTATGATGTCGAGCTAGGGAGAAAACTCACACTTTCACTAATTAGCCTGTGGCCCTTGGCAATATGGTAGAGAAAGATCCTGTGCCCTTCCCAAAAGTATCAGTGTTTGAAAACTAGTGACCTTCCAGATATTCCTTGGCCTACAATGCCCATCATCAGCATAGCCAGTGATGAGCAATGATGGGAATTGTTGTCCAACAATATTTTATTGCATCTGGAAATCTGTTTAAAAGCAAAAAAGCAATCACACTTATATACCATCCCATAGTGCTTAGTACACTCTCTGGGTGGTTCACAAGTGAATTATCATTTTGCCCCCAACATTCTGTGAATGGTGTAGCAAACATCGGAGATGTTTTGCCAACCTCGGGAGGACGGAAGGCTGAATCAACCTTGTTTACAGATAGTGCAGAAGCTTGGTTATGGAAGCCCCTGTTGAGCTTCACTTTTCACTTTCAAAGCTTAAGGCAAAAGAAGGTCTCCCCAGCCTGAATTGTGTTACATGGATGTGTGTTTCATTAATTCCCATGTCTGAACATAATACAAAGGGAAAAGAGGTTTCCTAGTTTAATCTTGTCTGTGATATAGCAGCTTTGTATGTGCAACATTGTTTTCCCCACGAGACATGGAAATCAAGATTTGAAATTCTCATGCTTCTGGTTTTGAAATGATACAAGTTCCCAAAGTTGAGATTCAATGTGATTCTACTGACCTTGTGATTATTTTCTGATCTGGGAAGTCGTCATCTGTATTCACAAACCCATCTGTTCTTGGATGGGTCTTTGGCCCAATACTACTTAGAAAGAAAAGAACATTGCTATATTATGTTTCCAGCTCATTTCTTTGTGTACTTTAAAAAATAGGTTGCATAAAAGTAATTTAATTATATTATTTCCAATTACAAATTGTTCTGGAGGGTGGGGTGGGTCAAATGAAAGAAAGAGAGAACATTGACCTTTGCTGATTTAAGCCACATATTAGGTCAAGAAAACAATTTCTGTAGCTTGATGTTAAAATCCACAGCATAGCTTTAGAGACAAAATATCTGTGCCCTAATATCCTTTAGGGCAAATGGATGTGTTAAAGAGCATCTGTTAATCATATAGTTTAGTAATGCAATTATATGATGCATAAAGATATTCATAGACTTGCTTTCGGAGTGACAGCCTTGGTTTAGGTCACATTAATTAATTCTGCTACATTAGCATTAAACAGAAATACTGTACTGTAATGTGAACCCCCCCTTCCCTAGTTGAGTTCTCTTAAAGCCAAAGGTAATTATGATGTGTTGGAGAATTTAATTCAAGACCAGCCTTTCTGCTCCTTTGGAGGTAGTGTTCATGGCTTACAGACTTCGTCATATTCATTTTGTAAACCTTCCTTCTTGTCTGAGCAAATGGAGGGGGGGTAGTCATTGGTGGCTATGATTTTATGGGGCAATGACCCCCCCACCCCCACCCCCCGTTTTAGTCAAAACATTGGAGGAGGTTTCCAAAGAGTTGGATCCATTTTGTTGTGGGGAGGAGATATCTAGGGATGGTCCTGTTCTAGAACATTTGGGTCACATATGGCTGACCTATAGGCTTGATTGATTGGGTCACAGAGTCAATACAGATGACATGCATCTTTACAAGTGGAAAACGTTTGTTAAATATTGTGTCCACTAGGGAGCAGCAGAAGCATGTATGTAAATACACTGCCTCATATTAATCTTCTCTTTCTGTCTCAGATCAGGGGAGCGCATGCCACATTCTCTCCAGATGTGCACAGTGCCAGACTTTGAGTATGTTTCCTTCCTGAACACTGGGAGCATTAAACACAACATGACCCCAGCGTGAACAAAAGAGAAGATCCACTTAAAATGGGGAGTGATAAATATGTAACTGGTTTTGAAAGGCATCAGACTCTTCATGTATATTTCATAATGAGTTAGTTGCTGTGTCTTTGCTCTTCCGTCTGAAATCACCCAAATTACATTTCAATGCAATTTGCATTAATATTCTCATTTTCATTTAATTACAAAGCTCTTGTAAATTGCAAGGATGAAAGGAGTGTTCCAAGGCACGATGGGGAACCCTCCCAATGAATTTTAATGCAGCATGTTACTACTGTACCTGCTCCACAGAACCCAGAAAAGACACATTGGAGTGCTTATATTTATAGAATCATAGACAATGGGGTTGGAAGGAGTCTTTTAGGCCATTGAATCCAATCCCCCCTGCTCAGTACTGGAATCCACATCAAAATTATATCGAACAGATGGCTGACTACCTTTCTCTTCAAACCCTGCAGGTTGGGGTGTTCAACACATCCAGAGATAATTGGTTCCACCGTCATACTGCTCTGACAATTAAGACCTTTCCCCTGATATTCAACCAAACTCTGAGTCCCTGTAAGTGATTGTATTCCCATATCCAAGGGCCTAGATTCCAGAAGATAAGTCAAAGGCATATGCTTCTCCTTTTAATATTTTGTCATAATTGTATCTTTTTTGCCACTTCAGGGAATTCTTTGATTGGTATTTTAAACCTGGGCGTGGAAATGGTATAATCTGCAGTGCCAAATCACTGTTAATTAATGGATCCTTGCTTACATTCTTGGTCTTGTGCCAATCCATCCACCTGGTGTACAACAAAGAATCCAAGCTGAGATTCATTAATTAGTACCAATTTGCCACTACACCTTATGCCATTTTCCTTCCAATGGCACAACTGTGCAACAGGATTCTGGCTAATTTGAAAATAATGTTTTAGTAGTAGATTCAAAATCTTATGTTTAGAAGACAAAATGCAAAAGTTTCTTTCTCTTGCTGAAATCCTGATGCTTAGTATAGTATGCTGCATTAGAGTAGGCCCATTGCATTAGTGGGCACTTGGTGGATCAACTCCCCCATGTTCCATTGATACAAATAAAGGTACTCTAGTTATGACTTACCTCAATGTAGTAAATAGCTAAAGTAGGGGTACCCAAACTATGGCCTGTGGGCCAGATCTGTCCCTGATGGCAATTTATCCAGCCCACGCCACCCTTGCCACTCCTGAAAGCGGAAGCAAAATGTGCCCATATGTGTATGTTTTATTTCTGCTTTCAGGAGCAACAAAGGTGGCATGGGCTGGATGAATTGGCATCAGGGGTCGGATCTGGCCCACAGGCCATAGTTTGGACACCCCTGGTTTAAGCAGAGAAAATGGCAGGTTAAAATCTATCTCATCCTGTTGCAAAACAGATTGCAAGGTGTGTTTTACTTCTGCTTTTGGTGGGAGGACCCACATGACTGGCCTGCTGGACCACATGACTGGCCCACTGAACTACGTGACCAGCCCAGCCCATGGCCTGAAACATTTGGGCCCCCCTAAGCTAAAGGGACATAGAAAGAGCCTCCTGAAAAAGTAGAAAATATTGAAAGTATACTCAAGAACCCCTGGGCAATGACATAGGATTTGGGTAATCCTTCCAAACCAGAAACATTGGAAAGTAAAAACAACACACTTTACCAAACAGATGAATTATTTATTTATTTATTTATTAGTTCAAATTTATATTGCCACCCACTCACCATGGCGACTCAGGGCGGCTTACAAAAAATACATTACATTACATTACATTACAATATACTATGTTGGTGTGCGCTCAGGGGGATGGGTGGCAAGGTCCTCATCCTGCCCTGGCTTCTTCCTCCCCTGGCAGTTGGTATAGGCACAGGGTGAGGGACGGCAAAGTCCTCAACCTGCTCTGAATGCCTAAGAATGTCTCCCCCCAAAGCAAGATTTTGGCTGAAACATCTGGAAATCACATAAAATACTTATAAGTGAAGTAGGAAAATCAAAGAATAATCAAGTAAAATGGGGCTACTTGGATACAAGAGAAATTTTCTGAGAATGTGGGGAAACTAAATGCAGCAATTATGTGCATGCCATTTATTTCCTGCCATGTGTATGAATGAAGGTACAGTATAGTAAATAGCTGAGATACACAATTGAAGTAGACAATGTCTGGTCAAAAAGAAATCTAATTGTGCAACACTCTGCTACAAATTAAGTAGCAACTGGGATTTTTTGAAGGTGTTGACTCATTAAATTCCAGTTGATTCAACGGGCCTATTCTAATGCAATTTACTACACTAAGCAACAGGATTTAAATCTTTATTTGTTTATGCAAAAATAACAAATCAATGCTAGTTCATTATTTCCAACTTCTGTCTCAAACAACACTGACCTATAACCATCCGTTTTCAATCTGTTTTTTATGGATGTTCCAACAGTGAAACATGCATTACCATCACCATCACCAATTGTAACTTTCAGGTCTTGGATATTGTGTCCAGGTAGACTGAAGTGGTTTGAGATAGGTTTCTCTGTGTTGCCATTCTGGATGTCTGATTTGTATCCATTAATTCTTTTGCGTAAAGATTGTCCTGTTTGTCCTACATAAAGCACGGATGGACATTTCTGGCAAGAGATGGCATAAATCACATTGGCAGAAGCACAAGTAAAACTGCCTTTAATGTTGTGTGTGGTGCTGTTGGGTCCAGTAATACTGTTTCCAGACCGAATGTGGGGGCATAGTTGACATTTGGATTTGCAGTAGGGTCTAGTTCCCACATCTGCTCCACTTCTGTGTAGTCTGTTGTGTGTCAATAGTTGTTTCAGATTGGAGGATTGTCTATAAGCAAGTAGGGGTCTGTCACCATGGGCTTTGGAAAGCGAAGCACTTTTGTCCAAGATGGGTTGGAGATCCCTCATTATGTGTGTGAAGGGTTTAAGTTGAGGGCTGAAGGTGACAACCAGTGGTGTGTGACTGCTTTCCCTTCTGGGCCTGTCTTTGTAGTAGATCATGCCTGTGTATTCATCTAGCCCGGTTGATTTGTTCTTTAACCATATTGGATGGGTACTGTAGTTTGAGAAATGCATTTTGTAAGTCCTTGAGCTTGGCATCCCTGTTGTGTGGGTCTGAACAGATGCGATTGTACCTGAGGGCTTGGCTGAAGACAATGGATTTTGTTGTGTGTTCTGGATGGAAGCTGGAGGTATGCAGGTAGGTACATCTGTCCATGGGTTTGCGGGTACTAAGATGTCCATTTTGTAATTTCTCAGTGGTGCCCAGGAAATTTACTTGTTGTGTAGACTGTTCCAAACTGAGTTTAATATTTGGATGAAAATTATTGAAGTCTTGGTGGAATTTCTCTAGGGTTTCTTTTTCATGCATCCAGATAAAAAAATATGTCATCAATGTACCTCAAATAGACAAGTGGTTTGTAGGTACAGCAGTCAAGAAAATGTTGTTCTAGATCAGCCATGAATATATTAGCATACTGTGGAGCCATGTGAGTACCCATGGCAGTTCCATTGATCTGGAGTTAGGTTTCATTGTTGAAGGTGAAGTAATTGTGTGTAAGTACAAAGTTGCATAGGGAGGTGACTGTGTGGGCTTCATTTTCGTTTTGAATGGTGTTCCTTATGGCTTGTAATCCATCTTTGTGTGGAATGTTGGTGTACAGAGCTTCCACATTCACTGTAGCTAAGATGGTGTTATCCGGGAGGTCATGTGTGTGTTGAAGTTTTCTTAGAAAGTCTGTGGTATCTCTTAGGTAGCTGGGTACATTGGTGGCATATTTATTCTTGTTTTGGAGTCAGACACTAGACACTGTGGGCAGGACATCACCTTTTCTATAGATGACAAACCAACATAAGAGAAGATGTTACCATTTATATAAGCCACAATGGAAAACAAAGGGAAAATGTCACCCTTCTAGACAATGGCAGCTACTGATCTAAGGTGTCCATGAAATAACAAGTATAGGACTGAAATAGATGAGGGTAATAATAGATGTATCTGTTTCTTCAAAAGAGAGGTAGGACCATTCCTGATACCACATACCACAAGTTGTATATAGAATAAAAATACAGACTCTGGTTTGTTCCTTCAGTCCCAAATCCAGGTTTTGAGATCATCATCTGCAAAGCAAAGCAAAACAAAACAAAACAAAACACTACTATACAATCAACCAGGCAAAGTGACCAAGTCTCCAAGTA
This sequence comes from Furcifer pardalis, assembly GCA_030440675.1. NCBI lineage: Eukaryota > Metazoa > Chordata > Lepidosauria > Squamata > Chamaeleonidae > Furcifer > Furcifer pardalis. Next base: position 101,161,632 of record CP126896.1, on the reverse strand, counting down.
AAAGAAATTAACTTAATGGCAGTTCATTATAACTAGGGCTGTATCCGAACTTTGGCTAAATTGCGAACTGATTTGCATGATTAGATTTTCCTGATTAAAACTGATTTCTGTGAAGCTTGCAACAAAGAAGCATAGCCAGATTTAGGTTTTGGGTGAAGCAAAGTTTGGCTTTTTAAAAACACTGTAAAACCAAAGCTTTAAAGGTGTCTAATATGCAAGTCCCCTAGAAGGAATGGTCAGACATGTGGGCAGATTACGATCCTTTTTAGAGTTTGCCATGTATTCAAATGTCAAATACATCAGTTGCAAAACAAAATGTTATTGCTGATTCGGTTTTCCAGGGGAATTCAATAGGTGATCTGAATTTAAACATCAAATTGGGCAGAGCACAGATCAGTTCTTTCTGAAGTTTCCAAACTGTATTTGGTGACTAGTGTACAAATCTAATTATATCTAGTGATATACAGAATATCTCTTACCTTGCCCATGTCTGAGTGAAGGGCTGTGAAAGGGGTGTACCTCATCCAAAGAGGTAGGGCCTGTGAAGTACACCCAGTGTTATTCATATTTTGAAAGAGGCTCATAAACTGCATTCAACCCAACCATTAAACATTTATTTAGAATGATTTACAATCTTTCTCTCCACCAGACACTGTGACTTCACTGTGACTTTACAGGGAAATTATTTTCAGTCCATCAAGTCCATAATAACCAATGGATGACCTTACTCTACATCTCATACAAACAGTCCAAAACACAGTCAAAGTTTAGGTACTTGCAGACTTCCTTCATGGATATTTTTGACTAGCACTCCTAGGCATTTGAACTGTCATTCCCAGGATAAGCAACAAAGCTGGGTCAGGGATGATTCTATGTAGAAGCAGAGCTTCCCCTCTTACTCTTTGGAAGCATTTCTGGTTTGGACTCAGTCTCCTTGCCTTCTTAAGGGTCTTTTATAATAAGCCCCTTCAGCTGAGTAAGAGAGGATAGAGCCTAAGGGAGGACTGCCCTTAGGTGTAGTATAATTATAATTGTGTGTCATGAATATATAAAAAGACTTACGGTGACTCTTTCCAGGGTCTTCAAAATTATGCAGGCTGGCTCTTCCCTTAGGAGGAACAGTGGGGAATCCAACGTTGTGATGTAAAAGCAGCTTTCCACTCCACTCCAGAGCATCATCTCAGTCATCATTTTCCTTCTTTTTCCCTTCTCTGTCCTGGTTCCTCCTCTGTCTGCTTTATACCCTCCTTTTGGGGGAAACAGTTCTTGGCAGGCCCCCCCCCCCCTGATTTTCTGTCCTTTCTGGTCTATCCGGCTGGTTCATTAGTTTGACTTCCAGGAATATATCACGTTCTTATGTTGGATCCACATTGTTTAAGATTCTTATGCATTGTAGCGTTTTAAAGATTTGGCATAAGCTTTCACTCCTTGTAGCATCAAAACACCCACCCACAATTTACTAGCTTCTAAGGTGCTACAAAACTACAAACATTTGTTTTTGCTGCACAGGACTAATATGGTTATCCATCTGGAAAATAATGTGTGAGAGAATTGAAAACCTGTGTGTGCGATGAAGTAGATCAGGGATTCCCAACCTATGGCCTGTGGGCCTAATCTGGCCCATAGCACCAATTAATCCAGCCCATGGTGAGGACTTAGGCACCGCCGGAAGCTCCCCCTGCCACCGGAAGTGTTGAAAATGCAGCAAATAATTACAAAAACATGGTGAAAATGTTCTCCCCTCCCTCCTGCCACCATGGGAAGCAGTGGAGGCTGCAGAAGCAGCTGAAAAAATGCTGCAATTGTGCCCACTGCTGTGGAAACTGGAAGTGCCAAAATGCTGCATGTTCACTTTGAAAACGCTGCAAAAATGCTGTGAAAACATGGCAATTTTTTTTAAAAAAATGCAGTGGAAATGTTCTGTCTTCCCTCCTCCACCATGGGAAGCATCAGAGGCTGCAAAAGCAGCCAAAAAATTTGCCACGATTGCGCTTGCCACTGCACCTCAGAAACCAGAAGTGACAGGAGGAACAACCCCTCCTACTGATGCAGCTGTGTGTCAGGGGTGGGTGGGTTTGGCTTGTGGCATGAAAACATTGGCCTCCCTCTGTTGACATCATTTATCCTGTAGAAATACACAGCAGTTTAAAGTATAGAAGATCTTTCCAGCAGGAGGGCTGTGGAAGACAGAATTTCTTCAGGTACCATATCCGTTCCAGATTTGGCTAGCATCATGGTGATAGTCTTCCTGTTCTTAGCTCCACATAACAGTTCTTCTGAGGACATGCCACACCAGTCTCTCAGGTTTTTTTTAGCCAGGAAGCCTGTCTAAGTCCAGGGCCTCTCTTCCCAGGGATCTTTCCTTGCAGAGCTAGTTAGAAAATTCTATACTTTATGTTGTTCCTCATGAGGAATAACATAAAGACAGAACTATGCCTTGATATTTACAGAATGAGACACTGTGATGTTCTGAGCAATGGCTGAAAAGGAGACAAGTTCTGACATTTTCTGCAGTGATTTTATTACTTTTGGGGGAATGTAAATTTTTTTATTAAGGCAGCTCATGTTCCTTTCATGAGTGTTGAAGTAAATATATTTGGAATAACTTGAGACTAGTGTTTATAGAAAAAACCCCTTAGGGATGGAGAGAGATTCTTTGGCTTTCTTCTCAACATCTTCAACTAGTAAGTTTCAAACCAAAAAAATTGACAACAATGGAGCATGGATGTAAGAGTCTTGTATTATAGTTTAAAAAACTAGTGGAAAGAGCATGAAGAAGGAAGAAATTTCATTTGAGATGAAATAGCTTTTGCTATTGGTAAGTTACAGAACTGTTAGAATAATTCTCAACTGATGGAGTGTCGCCATGGAGGGTATATATAAAGATTTTAGTGAAGATGTATGTAATTTGGAGGAAAAGATAAATCAGTGCTATATTGAAAATCATAGTTAGTGGCAATTTGCAAAAGAGATTTGTACTTCTGGTCTTTTGGTTCATTTCCATTTTATATTGAAAAATTGTATATTTTTTTGCATCTAACAACTGCATAGTAAAAGTTATAAAACTATGAATTCTTTTCTTTATGACAATTATGTTTTGATTCCAATTTGCACATTAGTCTGGGAGGTGAGGCTAAGATAAATTTACTGGGGAACTCACAAAGGTGAAGTTTCTCAATTATTTTAGAAATGATTTCTCTCCCCTGCAAAATATAAAAACCAAGCAATGCTATGGCATTTTTGCACTGTCCAAACAGTACTTTGTCTCCAAGTTACAAACTTTTAAATTGCCAGAAGAGTGGGTGTATTGCAAATTGAAGCAATTATATAGCCTTATCTGCTGCTGCATAAATGTGCCACTGGAACATGAGATACCAGCCAAATGAAGTGTCAGGACATAATGTCACATTACACTCAATCTGTCTCTGACAGAAGAAAATGGAAGTTTGGACAATCAGATCAGTTTTTAACAAGGCTGGCCTGTACTTTTCACTCCACAATTTTCTTTCTCTTCCAAGACTTGTTGCACCGCTGCATTTAAGGCTACTTAGCATTTCCTTTGCTCCAGTAAGGAGCCCTTGGATTGAATATCTAGATAGCAAAAGGATTTGTGGAAGTGACCAAAGGGCAAGCAGTGATTGGTTCCCTCATTTAAAAAGCAACAAGGCCCTAAAAAGAGCTACTGACTACCATCATGTCAGGATTCAGTGTAGTAGAGGCCAGGGATTGTTTGGGGATGTGGTGGTGAAGGAGCTATCTGAGGCTCTAAATTTATTTTGGGATTGGGATTCAGCCCTTGGATAGCTCCTGTAATGTTTGGACTATAATCTGTAGCATTTGGACTAGAATACGCTGCAGTAATGGAGTAGACCAGGGGTTCCCGACCTTTTTATGCTGTCAGCCTGACCATGCCCCCTGGACAGCTGAGTGGGCCAGACCATCCCTCGGAAGCAGAAGTAAATGCTCCCACTTCCACATTTACAACAGCTGCGGGCACATTTATGGACAATGTAACTGCGTTTATGCATGTGTAGGTGCATTCTACAGCTGTCATAAACTCATGTGCTCAAACTTCTGGGTTTTGGTGGCAGCAGTGGCTGGCCACATGAAATGGTGCAACAGACTGGGTCTGGCCTGGCCTGTGGGCTGTAGGTTGGGAACCCTTGGATTAGACCAGTGTTTCCCAAATGCTGGTTTTTGGACTTCAATTCCCAGAAGCCTAAGTCATTTCCCCAAAGAACTGATCAGCCAATGTACTGACTGAGGCTTCTGGGAATTGAAGTCCACTAGTGGGCTGTGTACCCCTTGTTGGGTACCACTGGATTAGACCATATAGCCAATGACTCAACGCTGAGTGTTGGACAGCTGTAAATAACTTGACTCCCTAAAGAGGTCAATGGTTACAGGGAGTTGAGCCCCTTTAGGTGGGGTGATGGTCCCCCACATGGGAGGAAATGCCATTGGAAACCATCATATTGGGTCCAATGGCAAAATGAGCGGAGGAGAAACCACTTCACTATTCTGATTCCCAATGGTCATGGAGGTGGAAGAGGCCATGCCAGATGGACTGGCTGTGAAGGCACACCTTGTCCATAACCTCAAGGCTGTGGCAGTCCATTGCAGTTCTGGTCTCATTTCATATGTGCTGCAGGAGATGGTGAGGGGGTCACTTCATAGCAAGCTGGGATCCACCTTAAACAAATTCATGCCAATGGCATTTTTCCTGGAACCTTCAGGAAAAAAGATGTATACTTGGGCAAGAGCAGTGGTGGCTTCAGGCACCAGTGGAGACTCTGGTGAATTCTAATTGCTGTGGTCTGGAAAATCCAAAATTCTCATGTATAATAAATGATCTGGCCACATTGTATGGCAGCTTCCTTTCACCTTATGAATATATGACACATCTCATACATGTAGATAAATCATGAGATTGTCTGCTTTGTGAAAGGGAGGGAAAAACCACATAAATTGTCTCTCTGTACAATCCACAAGGCGCTTAATGGGTGAGTGGACCCACTTTGACTTCCATCATCAAAGTAGGACTTTTGTCTTCAGGAACCAGCTGAGCCAGGGTGTGTAACAGAAGATGAAGAACATGTGTCTCTCCATATGCTGTTGGACTGTGATTCTTGTTGTTCTAGCTAGCATAGCTGGTGTTGGTGGATAATGGGAGTTTTAGTTGAACAAACCTAGGGGGTCAACATCTGGAGGCTCCTCAGCTCTGCTATACACAAAGAGATTAGTTTTTTCCTTTAGGGTGTTCTGTTAGCACAAGTCCAGTGCCTCTTGGTATACTTTAATCACCTGTTCTTTGTGTCCCTGGGAACCTTCCTGGCAGCCATGAAATCACACAGGCTGGTTTAAAAGCTGAGTAAAGTCTTTGACACGATGACCTCCTACTTCTGGTGCTTCTGGGTTGAAAGGATTGGCTGGTGAAAAATCTCCGTTGTGGATGATAAATCTCTGTTGCCCAGGGGATGCCTGATCGCTGAAGTAGCAATCTTCTGGGAGGCTCCTTTCATGTCCCCCACATGACTCTCTACCACGCGACTCTCTACTGCCTGGCCAAGAACAACCATGGCCTGTGGGAAAGGCTTTAAATAGACTGTGTGCAGGGGTAGGAAGATCAAGGGCTAATCTGAGAAAGTGGAATTTCCCTGAAGGTGACAGCCTAAGTGAATGTGGAGAAGAACAAACTATTTCCCATATGGTACAATGCACATGATGCCCCTCAACGTGCACTGAGGAGAACCTTATGTTGGCAAGAGGAAATGCTATTGTTGTGGCCCAATATTGGAAAGATGTCATCTAGCTCTTTTAAATTTTATTTTGTTTTTAGACGTGTTAATTTTAGCTTTGTATATTATTATATGCTAGTGGTGCGTCTGACACGAATAAAGAAAGAACTATGACCTCCTGTAGCATTTCCTCTCACTCCTAATGGAGTAATTTCTGATAGCATCAGGCCAGAGATTAAAGTCTTCCTGTCAGTACAGGCATCTTGGACATGTTTTATTTATAACGGAGAAGGTCAGCAAATTCAACGTGTTGTTCAGTAGAACATGTGAGAGAAGGTCTGTCTGCTTGGTTCTTGGGAAAGGAGGGCGGACCACAGTCAAGAAATCCAGTGAGTTAGATTTCATTGGATTGAGGCAAAAATATTTGGGTCTGATTAAACAGGTATCTTTTCATGTGGACTGTGTCCCTTGGGGGGGGGGGGAGAGAGGAAGCACCAGGCAATTCTCCCCTTCTTTATGCCTTATTATCAGAAAGAATTGAACCAAGAATTGAAGATAAATAATAGGAGAATCAGTAAATAGAAGACCGAGGTAATGGCAATTGGAAGGAAACAGCATACAGTGGAACATCAGCTAACAAATGGCTTGGTTAACATAAAAATTGCATAACAAAATGAAATCCATAGAAAATACTGGCTCGGTTTACGATCCCCCCCCCTCCCCCGAATGGATTACAGTAATACCCTGGTTAGCGTTTGTGCCGGACAAAGTTAAAACCAGATAACGTTGGGGAATTTGAGGCAAACATTTGCACCGCACAATGTTAAGATAACGTTGTACAATGCAAATGTTTGCCTCAAAATCCCCAATGTTGATCTCTGTCCCAAAGCCCGCAGAACTGGAGACCAGCCCTGCGGGCTTTGGGGTAGAGATCTCCGCTCAGATCAGTGGTTTGGTTGGGGGGGGGAGGGTGCACATGTTGGGACCACCAGTTTGTTTGGGGAGAGACTGGGCACACACGCCGATCTTTCCCCAAACACACTGGCAGTCCCAGTGTGTGATCGCTGGGACCACCGGCGTGTTTGGGGAGAGATCGGTGTACATGAACAGTTTCTCTCCAAACTCCCTGGCGGTTCCAGTGATCGCATGCTTGGAGAGAATGTTTTGGGATTCCATACCATACAAGGCATATGTGGAAAGAAGAGAAGAACAAAGAGCACAAGGCAGACCTGGAGTAAGGTGGAGAGATAACAGCAAAGAAATATTACAAAAACACCAAATAATGCAGGTGGAGGCTGCTAGAAATGCTAGAGCAAGAACCTGGCATCTTACTTGACACCTGAAGTGGTAAAAAAAGGAAGTAAAAAAAATCAGAAAAAAATTGTTGCACACCTGTTGGTGGAGTGTCAGAGAATATGTTCCACATTTCTGACATCAAAATTGCATTCCACAGATCTTTGCATAAAGAAGTAACATAGACACACACTTATGATGGTATAACAAATACCACTTATGTTGTTGTTCAGTCGCACAGTCGATTCTGACACTTTGCGACCCCATGGACCACTGTCCGCCAGGCACCTCTGTCCTCCACCATCCCCCTCAACTCGCTCAGCTTTGTGCCCATTGTGTCTACAATACCATCTAGCCATCTCATTCTTGGCCACCCCCTTTGGTATAACAAATAGTGAAGTGTATGTCTGGTATTGAATTTGAAGACTAAATCCAATTGCTGATCCCAACTAGAGTAGACCTATCCAATCAACTGCTGAATAGTATCTCAGTATGTACATATATCCCATTGATTCAATCTGGAGTTATGGAAAGGATTCTAATCCTTGGCCAGATTGATTCAGGCTTCATTCAATTTCACTTGTGCCTGAAATCCAAATTGATTCGTAAATTCTAATTCCTGAGTTGCCATTGCCGACCACTGGAAAATGAGAATGGTTGTAACTGCCCTCTGTTGCATTGATGCAAATGGAATTTGAAAATAGGACAGACTCTAAGCAGGTAAAGCTGTCAAATTTCAGACTGCTAACTTCAGTGGAATGCATACTAAGTATCTTAGGAAGAAAAATGATCAAAGTGATATGTGCCACAACTGATTTAAGTTATGCCCCAGATTCACATCAATTTGTGAATGCATTCTGCTTTGTCCTGACATTGAATCTCTCCATTCCACTTGGATCCAGACCTCATTCAAATTGGATCAGATCAGACCATTTCAGTTAGAAATTAGCTTACAAACCTAACTGATATTCCATCTCAAATATGTACCTTTGCTTATTCCACAGTCCCCTTGCTTTGCCCCATCTCTGTCTTCTTTCCTCTTTCTGATCTTTCTCCCTCACTGCAACCGACTGCCCCAGGCACCCAAATTTTGTCGCAGCCTTTCAGACCATAATCAAGGATGGAGTAACTGGGGTTAGCAAAGACATCTCATCTTTTCTTGGTACCTTATTGCCTTATAGAATCATAGAATCACAGAGATGGAACGGGCCTTTCAGGCCGTTGAGTCCAACCCCCCGGGCTCAATGCAGGAATCCAAATCAAAACATATGACAGATGGTGGACCAATTCTCTTTTGAATGCTTCCAGTGTTAGAGCACTCACCTGCTCTTGAGGCAGTTGATGAAGTAGGTGAGTGTTCTTGTATGACTAAATGAATCTTCTTGTGAGTTGACCCAAGCCTGTTTCAGAAGAGGGGAATAGCCCTAGGGCTATTCACCATAGGGTGGGGAACCTATGGCACACAGAGCCCTCTCTGCCCAGCAGCCCAATGGGAGGGCTTTCTCCCCCCCCCCCATTCTCCTCCTCCTCCTTTATCTGAATCCAAATCCAAATCCTGTATTGGTGATCATCATGGTGATCAGCTGTGAAGTCTGTCCTGAGAATATAATGCAGTGGCCCTTCATCTGCCTTTTGCATTGCTGCATGAAACCCATACCACTGATCCAGTTCTGCAAGTCATTTTCTGGTCCTAAGTCCTTTTGGCACACAAAGTCCTCATCAGCCATAGGCCAGTATTGATGAAACTTCTGCCCTCCATCAAGATGGATTCAAGTGGGATTTAATCCACTCGGATATCAACAAGTCCTTCCCTGTGGCTTCAGCACTCAAGGCTGTTAGTCCTCAGGGTTGTCTGGTTAATTAACAGTCCCCTGACACTCAGTGTTGAGTTGCGGGCAGTATGGTCTACTCTATTACCATAGCAGAATAACCTGGCCAGACTGTTGGGGTTTCATTTGCCCATTCCAATCTGACTAGCAGCAGAGGCAGGGAACACATGAAAGAGTAGACCCATGGGGTTTATCTTCCTCCTGTATAGCTGAACCAACTGAGTGATCTATAGGGGTGTTGGAAAGCAACTCCCATAATTTTTTGGTGGTCAGGGAATTCTGGTTTAATCAGACATATTTGGGATGGACCAGGTTGAGGAAGATTGGTGTGTTTTATTTATAAGAAAAACAGAAACAGGGAAAGGACTAATTATGTAACAGATGTCCAGGGGCAACTTGAGATAATGCATTTTGAATGGAGAACTGTCAGCTGGCTCATCGCAACCACATTTGTTTATCTATTTGTGTGGTGGACAGCTGTGATTTCACTGGTGGGGACTGTTGCTGACAACTCTCTTTCATGATAACTCTCTACAGAGCTTTGACTGATGGCTTCTGGACTGTTGCCGCAAAGCCATTTTATTTGGGCTGGTTGGGGTTGAAGAAAGAAAGAAATACTTGCACCAAATAAAATAGAATAGAGAGAGAGAGAAAGGTTTTATTTTTCATTTTCATACATGTTCTCTGCCTTGCAGCAAGGAGCAAGGAATGAACAGACAAAAGACCTTTTAATAAACAAATCTGAGACAGACAACAGACATGCCCAAGACACAAAATTTGAAATATGTCAGAGCTGGTCTGACCAGGTCTCTTTATCTTGCCCTTTGCATACCAAGTTTTTTTTACCTGTTTCCTGGTAGGGGTGAGGGGAACCTTTTGCTCTTTGGTTCACTTAAAAGTTCAAAATGGCTTTTCTTCTGGCTACACCTGCAACGTCTGCAAACAGTCACTCACAGAGCAACCTTTCTTACACCAACTGGGGAGGATAGTAGTTGTCAGCTGAGTAACCTAGAAGACAGCAAGTTGGCAAAGCAAAGCAATCACACTTATATACCACTCCATAGCACTTAGTGCCCTCTCTGGACCGTTCACAAGTTAATTAGCATTTTGCCCCAAACATGCTGGGGACTCATTTTACCAACCTCGGAAGGATGGAAGGCTGAGTCAACCTTGAGTCTTGGTCAGGATTGAACTTGTTAGCTGGACATCGGTACACGTGTAATACAGGCACTGCACAGCCACACAGCATGAGATGGGAGGTCCAGCATGCCTGACCTTGCCTGAGCCTGCTTCTGTGTCTGCTGCCTGGTATTGAGAAGTTGCATTTTTATTCTGATATTAACAAGAAGAAGTATGTGTACAATAATGTTATTTTGGAAAGCATTGGGTTTCCTTATAAATTGCAGTGTAATATTAATGAAAACTTACATAGTTCAATTATTTCCTCTCGTAGAAAGGAAAAGAATTACAACTCTGAAGGACCCATCTGGGAGAGTCCAGGAAAAAGCTATCAGGACTGGAAGGAGACCTTTTTGTTAAGGAAATTGCTATCTGCAGCTGTCTGCATTCCAGTTCACAAAGGAAGATGACAAACAACCAAGGAACTTTGGGATGGGCATCTGGAGGAGTGTTTTGGGGAAAATACTGTATATGGACATTTGCAGCTGATCCCAACTCCTCCCCCATCATGGCAGCCTCCATGATCAAAGCACATGGAATAGGCAAAGCTCCACCTACTTCTCCATGTGACATCCTGGACCAACCAAGTTTGGGGGTGGGCATCTCCCCTTCCATGTGGACACTTCTAAACTAATCAAGTACAAGGGGCAGACCCACTCCCCTCCCATCTGATCTGATGGACCAATGATGTTTGTGCAAGCCCCATTCTGCTCTATTTGAATGCACATATTAACCAGCTTCTCCTGTTGTCTGACGTAGAACCCCATTCCTTTCTGGTTCTGCCCTTGTGCTAGCAATTTCTCATAGCATAAAGGCCATGTGCCTATATGGGGTGTTTTATTTGCCTCATAGTTCTTTGTTTCTTTCTCTATCCAATGTTTAATTTACTGTTTGCAATCCTCCTTTTCTCTCTCTTTATCCTTATCTTCTCCCACCTCATTCTTTTCCCCTGCCAGAGAAACCTGTACTAAAATAAACTTATTTTAATTGTTACTGCAAAATAAGTTTGCTTACAAAGTTTGGGCTTCAGGTTGTTATTATTTTTTTTTATATTTTATTTTCAATAAAAATACTTTTAACCTTTATTTTCCACTTTCCCTCACTCCAACTGTTAGGCTTACATGTCCACAAGCACCCCACTGAACACACATCCATTCAACACCACTTTGCAAATAAATATCTGCAAAGATTAATTTTTGATCAATTTTCAAAGGATCACAATTGCGATGACAGGCCTAACAACCACATTCTACCATTGGCTACCGTACTGACTTTTATTTCACCTAACCCCCCCAATTTCCTCCCTCTATTTTTCTGGAAACTGTAATCTTTTTACCATCACCATTATTTACATAAATGTTTACCTTTGTAACCCAAAAGTGACTTTCTTATCTATGAAATGACTACCTGCTGCGGGTTCTTTATTTCATTGTAAAAACGTCATTGTTACAGTAGATAGATGATAGGATTAGTCTGCATCTGTAGAACTGTATAAGTAGACTTCACAATGTTGGGAGCTTGGGCTCTCTCTGAAAAAAAAAATAGATAGGGAAGCTCATATGTAGATTTTTATAGCGGGTGGTTGTGAGATCTGTCTTTAACCAGCAGGTGACCAACTGTTGATTAAAAGCAATCAATAAAGCCTTTTCTTAGCCTGAATTTTAAGTCTCTGTGGTTCCTGGGATTCTGCCAGTGGAAGATCCTTTTAATTTCAAATAGTGCATCTCCAGTGGTTTGCAGGTCTCTGATGTGTTACCCACTTAAGCTGGTACAGTTCTCTCTCTCTCTTTACCTGTGACAGGAAAAAGGAGATTGTGGTTCTTCAGGTAACAAGGTAACACAAGTAATGGGGATGGCACTCCTTCCCAGGGGCACCTCCAGAAATTCAGGTAACAAACACAACCTTTAGGTTGCAAGACAGCAGTTTAACCACTGCGCCACCAGAGAAGTCTGAACAGAGGCTCTCTTTTATTTCTTTTGCCTAAAAACAAGTAATAATTCTGTTTCCACCATCTTGTCCCATTTTTACAAAAGAAACCATCTGAATTAGCAGTCACTCAGTAACAACACCCCCCCCCCAAATAATTCTGTCTGGTCATTCAAATATCTAAGTTGGCAATCTGTTAATCAAAGAAACACTTCCTTTAGATTGTCCTGAAACTACTATCTGCTTCACTGGGCAATTTCAAGGTCTAGCATTATGCAGATACTTTTTACAGTGCTGTGCAAAAACTACCAGCTAGTTTGGAGGGGGGGGGATTCAATGAGTGATTGGGATGGCATAATTCAGCCACCAAGCCACCTAAACACACCAGAATTGGAGAAAGTCTTTTGCTGCCTCTCCTCTCAAATCTCTCCAGGTTTGGTGAAGTTTGGAATTCAGGTGTCTGAATTGTGTCCCCCTCCATCATGTTTCCCTAAATGAGCTGGTATGGCCTAAGACTTTTGCACTGTACTGTATGTGTGAAGCTTCTGCCTATATGTTGCCTGAAGAAATAAGGTATGACCATGTGTGTGCTATTTTCCATAATTCACACAGCATGATGTCACCTTGAATGTTGGGACATATGAACTATTGTGCTCTTCAATATCCACATTGTTGCTAGTGCTGTATGCCAACAAGTAATATCAAAGCTAGGCTTCAGAAAATTTTCTTTCTTTCTTTCTTTCTTTCTTTCTTTCTTTCTTTCTTTCTTTCTTTCTTTCTTTCTTTCTTTCTTTCTTTCTTTCTTTCTTTCTTTCTTTCTTTCTTTCTTTCTTTCTTTCTTTCCTGACAACTCTTTGTGCAACTGCGACTGATTTTGGACTAGTGCCAGTCCCTGGACTGCCATTTTGAGAAGTGCTTGGCACACATGCGCAGTGGGGGAACCAGTGAAAAGGTAAGCCCCGAAGGTGGTTCCCTCCAAAAGCTGCTACCGGTTATCCGGGACACTGGGAAAAGTTATTACCAGTTCTGGTGAGCTGGTGCGAACCTGTTACATCCCATCACTGAATTCAACTATCACTAAGGGCAGGTTCTACACGTGGCATGCTGAGTGATACTTTAAAGTCATGAAATCCAATTTATTTAGGCTAACTAGGCAACTAGCTCTCTAAAATCGAAACAAAAATGCTTTGCCCAATTCCCTTGGAAGGAGATTGAGAAAGAAGTGAAATTCATTTGTCACAGCAATTCATTTATCGATGATAAGGATCAATACATGAAACCTGTGACAAATCCCCCCTCCCCCAAAGTCGACAGGGGCCCTGGCTATAGCCAAGAGACTGATATTAATACAGTTGAGATGGTGCACATAGTAATTTACATGAAAGTACCAGGTTGTTTGAGTCATGTGCAAAAGAGTCCTGTGAAAACTAGACTTGATTCTACCCTAGAAATTGAGCTTTGCTTTCTGAGCTTTGTCACAAACAGAACAGAGAAATAATGAAACAATAGCTCATCAATGGATGCAAGACTGAGCCTAACTGGAGCACAAAAGGTTGCCTCCAGCAGCGCCTGGGTTGAAATTGGGAAATTGGTTGCAAGCAAATGGTAGGATTATCTGCTCTTTGCATTGAACGCAGAGTGACCTCTTACCCCTCTCCTCCTCCTCCTCCTTCTAGGCCAGATGTGAAACTGCCAAAATGAAGGCACCTTTTAGTGAGTTCATTCTGCAGTTCCTTTCACCTGACATAGTGTGAGAAAGATCAGCTGGGAACACAAGGTTGCTGTTATGAGGGTACACCTGACTGTAGTTCATAAATACCACAATCTTCGAGGGGGCTCTTTTTGTGTACCTCAGTTCTTAGTGGTGAGAATGAAACATTAGCCAAGGAAGTGCAGTGTCCCCTCCTTCTTGTCTTGTTTCATGGGCTAAATCAAGTGGGATTTTTCCTCTAGTTCATTTTAAAACTTTGCTTTATATATCATTAAAGCTAAAATTCATATTTTGCTTACATCAGGAGGCCCCATTTTGCCCACATAAGGCACGAACATTTTGGAAATGGGTAAATTAAATATGTGAGAAGGATGTGATGCGCAAGCTCTATCTCCATGTTACACACCTAGGCCCACATGCACACATTCACACCTACGCATATCGGGAGAAATAAGAGTGTCATTCTGTGAGAATGAGAAAAGGAATGCTGATTTCCTAGCAGTCTGAATTGCATGGAGATCCCTTTGCATGAGGAGCAGAGTTTCTCCATCAAAAATCCTTTCAACCCAGAATAATTTCTGACACATAATTATTATTATGAGGAGAGTCGCAAAAATGCACAGAATAAGGTTACTAGTTTGCCCTCCTCCTCCTCTTGTGTTTAGCCTTTCTGGTTTCACAGAGTGTGAACAACAGTTCGATCTCCCTGGTAACAGACTGTACAGGTGACACAAGAGTGTCATGCTTAATTTCTTCCCTTCAACCCTCAACAAGCTGAGGGGAGTTGTGGTGAATTGTCGGTGCCCTTGTGATTTGTGTTGCTGCTTTCCGGGGAGGGGAGGGGAATGAGATGTGATCCGTGTCAGCGTCACTTCTCTAGAACTAAATCAGAGGTTCATTAAGGGTTGTGGCTGTTGTTTTATTTTTTAAATTAATTTAAAAACTGTGATTTACCTTTCCGTCCCAGCGGATTTCCTGAGATGCTAACTCATGCATAAATTAACTAACCACAAAATCATAGTTTCCTATGCAGTAAAACCCTGGATTATGACGGAGGTCCGTTCCAACAGCCTCTGTTGTAAGCCAAAATGGTCGTAAGCCAGAGTACGATTTCCCATAGGAAATGGCGGCCACATTTTAGATTTACAGTATTGTGCAATTTTCAGTCATAACCCAAAAAATAATTCATAACCCAGGTATTAATTTCAATTAAATTCCAGGTCATAACCTGTGGCAAACTTAACCTGGGTCAGTCGTAACCCAGGGTTTTACTGTATTATGCAAGGCATTGGACTAATTAGCTATGGGCAGCATGCAACCTTTTTGAGCAGGGGTGCCCGAACTCTTTTGCACCGGGGGGGGGGGGCCTGACCATGGCCCCAGAACAGCTGGGCAGGCCTGACCAACTTCTGGAAACAGGCATGTTTGTGCATGCACCTCCAAACCCACTTCTGGGAGTGGTTGCAGACATCCTGGGAGTGGTTGCGGATGTCCCCATGCATGTGCAAATGTACCAGTGTCACTCCTGGAAGTGGTTCAGGATGTCCCCACACATGTGCAAATGCATCCGTGCCACTCCTGGAAGTGGTCCCGGACATCTACGTGCATGCACAAATGTGTCCACGCCATGCACATGTGCATTGGTGGGCGCATCCCTTATCTACTTCCTGGAGTGGCAAGTTTTCTCTTTTAAAGAGTCACTTCAAGGAACAAGGGATTCTGATCTGCCTGGAAATGTTGACGGCAACAGGAAAAGAGAAAGACCAGCCATGAGATGGATTGATTCAATAAAGGAAGCCATAGGTTTGCATCTCTATGAACTTTTTTGTTGTTCAGTCGCACAGTCGATTCCGACCCTCTGCGACCCCATTGACCATTGTTCGCCAGGCACTTCTGTCCTCCACCATCCTCCTCAATTCACTCAGTTCTGTGCCCATTGTCTCCACAATACCATCTAACCATCTCATTTTTGTCCCTCCCTTCTTCTTTTGCCCTCCACCTTTCTATGAACTAAGCAGGGCTATTAATGATTGGATCTTCTGGAATATATTAATTCATAGCATATCCATAAATTACAAGTGTCTTGATGATGTATAATAGCCTTGGATGGCAGAGTCTGCAGGGAAGGGTGATGGTCCCCAAGTGGATTAAATCCCACTTGTATCCATCCTGATGGAGGGCAGCAGCTTCATCAATACTGGCCTGGTGCTGATGAAGACTTTGTGGAACTGGATCAGTGGTACGGGTATCATGCTATGATGTGGAAGGCAGATGAAAGGCCACTGCATTATATTCTTAGGACAGTCTTCATGGCTGATCGCTATGAGGATTGCCAATATTCAGATTCAGATATGGAAGAAGAAGAAGTTATACAAGTAGGTGCTTTCACTAACTGAGATTTCTGTTATGAAGCTAATTTCTTATTTGCATGCAATTTTAAACTTGGAATCAAATAAGAAATATGGTATTTAAAGGACTCTCTTTCTCTAGGAATTGCTATTCTGCCTCTAAACTAAAACAGAAATCATAATAATGATAATATTAGACACTTTTATAATTTTACTAGAATGCAT
Source organism: Furcifer pardalis (assembly GCA_030440675.1). NCBI lineage: Eukaryota > Metazoa > Chordata > Lepidosauria > Squamata > Chamaeleonidae > Furcifer > Furcifer pardalis. Next base: position 101,145,382 of record CP126896.1, on the reverse strand, counting down.
AAAATAAAATAAAAATCTATTTTTTTTAAAAAAATTAAAAATGCTTATTGAATACTTATTAAAAATTTACTTCTTTTTCTTAATCAAATGCAAAATATTGCACAGATAAAAATTATATAATTTTTTCAATTCCACATTTTTTTGGTAGACTCTGCATTGACAACTCTACACTGGTTCCTTACATGCTGGAAGAAACAAATGCTAACCTGTCTCATTAGTTAGTTTGAGAAGCATAAGCTTTTGAGGGTGAAAGGCAGGCTAAGTATAAACCAGCACTTACCCATCAACTCATCTTCTCTAAGATCTGCTGCTTGGTGGCCACTGACTTTTGCTCAATGGTAGGGCCTGCCTCCTAGTCAGAACCAATCATGATTAGAAGGCAAGAGACACTTTATTTGTTTGTTTGTTTGTTTGTTTGTTTGTTCAGATTTATATTGCCACCAACATTCTTGCAGTCTTTATTGTGGACGTTCAATGCAATCAAACATGTGTCCTTCCTATAAAAATAAATGCAGTCAAAGCATGTGTCACTAGATGGCAGTGTTTCCCAGGTTTCCCTGTAAGGAAAACTTTGGGTTTAGACTCAGCAGATGGTTCTTGGAGAGGAATTAATAATTATTCAATTAATGCCCACTGTATTGGCCAAAGCCAGCAGAAAACCCACTCTATTCCAGAAATTGCAGACAGCTGGAATGGCTGAGAGCTGCCAGGTGACTAGCCAAGCACAACCTTTCTAGCCAATAATATAATCCCAAGCCAAAACCAATCTGAAATTAGTCCCTGGAAAATGATACCCCATCAGTGAGAATAAATGCGTATTAGAATGGTTGGGCTTGCATTGCTGCTTTGAAAAGCACAGATTTTTGCAATGTAATTCTCCAATGAGAAAGGAAATGCCACCTCATCCTCTGCAGCTCCCTTCTTCTTTTGCCTTCAATCTTTCTCAGCATCAGGGCTTTCTCCAGTGAGTCCTCTCTTCTCATTTGGTGGCCAAAGTACTTGTCCTTCAGCTTCAGTATTTGCCCTTCCAAGGAGCAGCCAGGATTTATGTCCTTTAGGATTGACTGATTTGATCTCCTTACAGTCCAGGGGACTCCCAAGAGTCTTCTCCAGCACCACAGTTCAAAGGCATCTATTCTTCTGTGCTCATCCTTCCTTATGGTCTGGCTCTCACAGTCATACATTACTCCTGGGAAGACCATTGCTTCAACTATGTGGGCTTTTGTTGGCAGGGTGATGTCTCTATTTTTTATTATGCTGCCTAGGTTTCTCATAACTTGACTCCCAAGAATTAAACATCTTTTTATTTCACGGTTGCAATCGCTATCTGCAGTGACCTTAGATCCCAAGAAGATGAGGTCTGTCACTGATCTACTTGTTTTTTGTTGTTCAGTCGCACAGTCAATTCTGACCCTTTGCGACCCCATGGACCATAAACCTCCAGGCACCCCTGCCCTCCACCATCCTCCTCAACCCGCCCAGCTCTGTGCCCATTGCATGTACAATATGATCTAGCCACCTCATTTTTGGCTGCCTCCTTCTTCTTTTGCCCTCCACCTTTTTACTGAATGCATATAGTTGTTCCACAACTCTTGTTATCTCAGAGGCTCACAGTTAAATAGCAATAGCAATTACACGTATATACCACCTCATAGGACTTGTGTACTCTTGGGTTGGTTCATAAGACAATTAACATTTTGTCCCCAACATATGAGTACCCAGTGTGTCGAGGTGGGGAAAATTCTAATTAACTTGTGAATCACCCAGAGAGTGCACTAAGCCAGGGATACTCAACCTGTGGCTCACATCTGGCCCATGACATCATTTCATATGGCCCTCCACTGCCTCCACCACACATGAAAGTGCCATGTGGTGGAGGGAAGGGCAAAATGGCCATCCGGCCCCCAGCTTAAAAAGGTCGAGAACTCCTGCACTAAGCATTATGGAGTGGCATATAAGTGTAATTGCTATTGCTATTACTATTCATTTTACTGGCCTCAGAAAGATGGAAGGCTGAGTCAACCTTGACCCCTGTCAGGATCAAACTCAGATTGTGAACACAATATTGGCTGCAATATAGCAGTTTTACCACTGCACCATGAGGAACATGGAAAACAAAAGCATGTAAACTAAATGAATAACCACAGTTACAAAAGGAAAAAATTAAATTGAGAGACCCAGACTTCTAAAAATGAAACACAGTTAGATATTCAGATGGTTTGTGCAAATAAATAAAGGCACTGGAAGGCCACAGAGATGCCATTAAATGATCTTTCTGGAGAACACTATTCCACGTCATATATCTTACCACTGTAAGTTCCTTTCCTTGGTAATTACCCATCTTACCTTTTTAATGGAGAATTGAAGACCATAAAATTAGGTACATACAAAATAGAGAAAGCCACATTTTGTATCAACTGACACCCCCCCACCCCCCAATTTACATCAGGCCCAGAAATGTATTTATCACATAAATATTCTTTTTATAATGTCTAATTCCAGATAATAACTTTATGTGGATTCTATACCATACAAGGCATATGTGAAAAGAGGAGAAGGGCAAAGAGCCTTCTTTGCCTCCTCTGGAAACTTAATGTCTGGTCAGACATCCCGTTACAGCAATGGAGTATACCATACAGCCAGCGACTCAACGCCGAGTATTGGGCAGGTAAATAAAGGGACCAATGGCTACGGGTGGATGAGCCCCTTTAGGTGGGGTGATGGCCCCCTCAGTGGAGGAAATGCCACTGGAAACCATCCTATTGGGCCCAATGGCAAAGTGAGTGGAGGAGAAACTCTGATTCCTAACAGGCATGGAGGCAGAAGAGGCTATGCCAAATGGACTGGCTGTGAAGGTGCACCTTGATAATATCCTCAAAATATCCATTGCAGTCCTGGTGTTAAATATCCATTGCAGCCCTGGTGTTAAATCTTGCATGTCTCATTTTATATGTGTTGCAGGAGATGGCTCCGTGATCATAGTGTGTGGGTCACTTCATGGCAAGCCGGGATCCACTTTAAACAAATTCACGCCAGTTACATTTCTCCTGCTTCAGGAAAAAATGCATTCTTCGATATGAGTATCAGCCAACAAAGGCTCTGAATATTGTATTCATTGCCATTGTAAAAGTCAGTCCCGCACAGTTTTCTCAGTAAAGACGGCATTTCTTCTTCCATCTTTGGTGGAGAGTATATTAAGACTGTATTATAGGAAAGGGATTGTGAATCAATTGCAGCAAAAACCCATGGCAAAGAGTGTGGTCAAAAGACTGACAAATTTAGAGAGACATGACCTTTTACTACTTTTTTTTCCGCACAGAAACGTGTATTTTTTAAAACCTGTCAGGCCATTATCCTGCTTGGTATTTATGCACAGAGAGTTCCAAGTCTTTGAGCTCCAGGCATGTCAGTGTTGAACAGGATATAGGTCTTTGGTCTTTTATGTGTCATAAGACTTTGCATTCTTTGAGAATGCTCTTGATGCTCTCTCCTGTCTTCAAAATAGAATAGGTGTTCATGGACTTCAGTTACCAGAAGCCAAAGTGAGCACTCCTGCTGATCGGAGCTTCTGTGAAATGAAGTTCAAGAACAGCTGGAGTGTCAAGGTTTACCATCACCAGTCTAGATTATAGAATGGTGATGGTAAACCTCTAGTGTCACCTGATCTGTACAGGTGACCCACACTTAACAAATTTAATGCGTTCTCCGGGGCCTTTTGTACTATGAAAAACGTGTAAAGTGAATTTCCCATAGGAATGCATTGAATGCCATTTCTCATATGAATGCATTGAAAACCAAAATTTGTTAACCAAAACACAGTTTCCCATTGGAATGCATTGAAAACCAATTAATCTGTTCCAAAAAAATTGTTAACTGAGCCACTGTTTTTTATGGATTTCCTTTTGTTATGCGAATTTTGTGTTAAGTGAGCCATTTGTTAAGTGAGGATCCACTGTATTAGATTGCTTGCTATTTGGTTTTTAGTCAGTGTAGTGTTGTCTCTGGGTTTTTTGTCATCATGTTAATATTCTGCTCTCTCCTCTATACTTTCCCATTTGCCTTACAAGCAAAGTGTGTTTGTTTAAATGAAGGTTATTGTACAGAACTGTTTATTTACTTAAGCAACTGTTTACCATTTCTATCTAAAGCTAAGCAACTGTAAATAAAGAACATTTTTCTTATACTTCAAGACGTGTGGAGAGTTTAATTTGCTGGGCTAGAAAGGAAGTGTGATATTTGGAGAACTTGCTAACGATAACTGTTTGTTTACCTTGCCCCACCTACTGCTGTGTGTATATGAAATTTAACATTTTCTACCTCTGAACAAAAGTTCTCTAGTTTACCAGATAGTGAAGACTGGCGAGTCTGAAAAACACAGTAGTGAGGGCAATGGATCCGATCCAGATTTTACTCCAAAGTTTGCTGGAGATATTCAAGGTGTTGATTCTTCCCCTATATAAAGTTCAGCACCCTGGATAGTTCATTGAAAGTTTAAGCCAAACCACTGTGCAGATTCACCATTCCCATTATCAGCCCTGGGAGTAACAAGGATAATTGCGCAGCCCAATAGCCAAAACCTCTCACACACTGTTCAGAAGGAAAAATTATCTTCATATTTTTTTCTGTTTCTTAGTAGGGATCAAAATATGTAAAAGGAGAAAAGAACAAAAGAAAATAAACAAACAATGCAGAAGAAGTTCCTTAACTTGTAGCTCCATATATTGAAAATGCTCCCCTGCTAACCAACAAGATCTTTAATTGAATAAATTTCTGATTATTCCGATTAATGTTGGAAGCTTTAAAGTAAATAGAGAGTGCCTGCTTTATTCTTCAACCTCTTTTGGGTTTTCTTGAAGTAATAATCCAGTCCTAATCTGCCCGTTTATGCAAAGCTTTTAATTTTTGAAGAACATTTTAGGTAATTCTCCCATGTGAATATCATCACCAGCTTCAAATGTGATAAACAAACAGTAACCAAATGTTCCATGCAGTGCTTGGCTATTTAAAGTGCCCTCATGCCACATTAAGCAATTCTACATATTTAAATTCAATTACTAACAACAAACCTGTGTTTAGAGGAGATGCGAGTATCTGATTCTATTCCAGGAAGCACCTCCGATTCTTGGCAACAGCTATAACATATTAAATTATTCAGATGTGGCTCTCATTTTGGTGCAATAGGAGACAAAGAGGTGATAGTGGGATCCTGCGCCCATATTTCTCTGCCTCTAAAATGAGCAATAATGTGCACTGCCACTCTTTTGAAACCAGCACTTTGAGACAATGAAGGGCTTAGCTTTGCCAATTAGAAAGAATCTGTTCTTACTTTTTGTCACAGGGATATGAAATCTGAGATTCATATTAGCTTTGCTAGCAGCAGTGGGCATGCCTGGAACTGAAAGTGGGTATGGCATGACCCCAAAGTGGTAGACTAATGGATGTCATTCTTAGGTAAAGGTAAAGGTATCTTTTGTTTGAAAGCCAGTCGTATTCAATTCTAGTGGGCGGTGTTCATCTCTATTTACCGCCAAGGAGCCAGCACTGTCTGTGTTTGCAAAATTTCCATGACCATGTGGCAGGCATGACTAGACACTGGACTGCATAGAATGCTGTTACCTTTCCTGCTGAAGTGGTACCTATTTATCTACTTGCAATTTGTTGCTTTCAAACTGCTAGGTTGGCAGGAGCTGGGACAGATGATAAGAGTTCACTCCATTGCACAGCATTTGGGTCTCAAACTGTTGGCCTTTTGATTGACAAGCTGAGCATCCTAACCACTAAGCCATGGTGGCCCTAGTCATTCTGAACTTGCCTTAACTCCAGGTTTTATACCATTGTCTCTTGATGAAGTGTTTTGGTAAACTTCTGTATGCCACTATGTTAGGGATTCATTAAAGATATTGCCCAATCTTGGACTCTGTTTGTTTTATTTATTTATTTATTTTACAGACTTATATGCTGCCCTAAAGAGACTCAGGGCAGCTAACAAAAGCTTAAAAAGATACATAAAAACACAATATAAAATCCAATTTAAAAATTATTAAAATATTAAAATATTAAAACTAAACAAGTTAAAAGATTAAAAATTCATACAATGAGAGAGAGGGAGGAGTCAAATGAGCCAACAAGCCAATGCAACTGTCTGACCCAGCCAGGTCTTAACCCCCTTCCTAAAGGGCAGCAACTCCAACTGGAGATGTAGCTCAATTGGCAGGAGGTTCCATAGGGCCGGGGCGGACACAGAGAAGGCCCTCCTCCTAGTGCTAGAGAGATGTGCCTCTCTAGCCAATGGTACAATCAGAGAGCCTCTCCGGTCCATTCTGGTGGGATGGACAGATGTTCTTAGGGCAATGTGGTCTCTTAGGTATCCTGGCCCACTACCATATAGGGCTTTAAAGGTAATAACCAGCACCTTGAATTGCACCCAGAGGGACACTGGCAACCAGTGCAGCTCCCTGAGCAATGGTGAGGCATGAGCATAATGCCCGCACCCTATCACAACCCGAGCAGCCACATTCTGTACTAGTTGCAGCCTCTGGATGGTCAGCAAGGGCAGCCCCATGTAGAGCGTATTAAAATAATCAAGTCTGGAGGTGACCAAAGCATGTGTGACCATGAGCAAGGAGTCACGGTCTAGGAGCAGGCGTAACTGGTGTATTACATGAAGTTGTGCAAAAGCCCTCCTGGCCACGACTGCCACCTGCTCCTCGAGCAGTAGTCGTGAGTCCAAGAGGACTGTTGGTGTGAGTGGATCACACAGTCATAATTTTTGCATTTTGTATGCCTATTTTCATATAGTATGAAATATAAACAGAAAGCCATTAATATCCAAACATTCTCTCCCCCCAACTTGTCTTATGCTTCATTTATTAGTTTCATCCCTAGGATATGAATTGGCTAAAGTAAATAATCTGTAATGGCTACAAACCCTCTGTCAGCTTAAGATCAGAGTTAAGACTACAATACGTCATATTAGCTCAGGCATCAAAACACCCAGAATGCAGAGTGCAGAATGTCATTGCGGAGACATCTACCAATGAGTGGACTCCTCTCTGAATAATCTCCAAGGTATCAATGGTATCACCTTATAGAATCATAGAATCACTGCGTTGGAAGGGGCCTTTTTGGCCATTGAGTCCGATCCTCGCTCAGTGCAGGAATTCAAATCAAAACAGATATGACAGATGTCAGTCCAATTCTCTCTTGAATGCTTCCAGTGTTGGAGGGCTCACCACCTCTTGAGGCAGTTGATGAAGTAGATGAGACTTTCTTGTATGGCGCTAGATGAATCTTCTTGTGAGTTGACCCAAGCTGGCTTCAGAAGAGGGGGATAGCCATGGGAGAGACAAAAAAAAAATCCAGACTGCAAAGGTTGAGGGCTCCTATTTGGTGCATGGATTGAAGGTTCTCCTCTTATTCAGCTGGGGTTTCATTTGGCCATCCCAATCTGACTGGAAGCAGGACGAGGAGTAGATGAAAGAGGAGATCCATAGGTTTATCCTCATCCTGTGCAGCTGAAGCAGCTGGGTATTCCATAGGGATGTTGGAAAGCAACTCCCATAATTCTTTGGTGGCCAGGGAATTCTGGTATAATCAGACATCTTTAGGAGGGACCAGGTTGAGGAAGGTTGGTGTAAGTGCTATATTCATAAGAAAAACAGAAACTGAAAAAAGAGGGGTGGAAAAGAGCTAATTATGTAACAGATGCCCGGGGGCAACTTGAGATAATGCATTTTGAATGAAGAACTGTCAGCTGGCTCATCGCAACCACATTTGTTTATCTATTCATGTGGCGCACAGCTGCGATTTCACTGGTGGGGATAGGGTTTGGATTGCTATTGTTGCATTATGGGAGTGCCGTAAGTTTAAACTCTTTTGTCTTTATTCTCCAATGCTGTGGCTCTTGAAAAATGAGGCAGGTCTCCCAAAGGAGACACAGTCCCTGACTAGAGGTGACCTGAATAGTGAATGTAAATGTGTATTCATAATTCCTCCTGTCCTCAATGCTCGCTGTACATAGCAGCATATACAAAACCTTGTGGATTAATCTCTGACAAGTGATGATATTCTCAAATATTTCAATAGGTTGGGTGTCCAATATGTGAGCTAAAGGAAGGGTTGGCTGCTGACATACCTGCAGTCTAAGAGTGGACAGGTAACATTGGGAAGAATGATTGGCTAATTTTGTTTTACTCCAGAGCCTACTGTGGTGGCATTGGGTCAAAAATATGAACAATTGGAAATTGGAAGTGCCGAAACGAGGCTATGCTTCTGTGTGTTTCCATCCCACCCCATTCATGACCTGACCTTGCTCCATGGAGTGGTAATTTTGAGTACAAACCCTAGTAAAGATAAAGGTCTCCCTTGCTCGAAAGCCAGTCATGTCTGATTGTAGGGTCAGGTGCTCATCTCCATTTCTGGCCAAAGAGCCAGCACTGTCTGTGTCTGCAGACATTTCCATGGTCATGTGGCAGGCATGACTAGATGCTAGAGCACACAGAACACCTTTAGCTTTCCCACTGAAGCGATACCTATTTATCTACTTATTATGAATTTGAATTGCTAGGTTGGCAGGAGTTGGGACAGACAACATGCACTCACTCCATTGCGCAATACTTGGGTCTTGAACTGCTGGCCTGCCAACCTTCTTTTAACCAAGCTCAGCATCTTAACTACTAAGCCAACATACTACTCCTCTTCAATTAAATGAGAAGAGAAAGAACTACACAGTTGGGCACCCTGATAACATAGGATCATGTGCAGAACTTCCTAAGGTAAAGGTCACCCTTGCTCAAAAGCCAGTTGTATCTGACTTTAGGGTTCATTGCTCATCTCTGTTTCATAGCCAAAGAGCCAGTTTTGTCTGCTTCTACAGATGTTTCCATGGACATGTGGCAGGCATGACTAGACACGGGAGTGCACAGAATGCTGTTTACCTTCCCACCAAAGCGGTCTCTATTTATCTACTTGCAATTTCTTGCTTTCCAACTGCTAGGTTGGCAGGAGCTGGGACAGAGATGGGAGCTCATTCTAACCTGCAGTATTCGGATATCAAACTGCTGACCTGACGCCTTCCAGTCAGCGTCTTCCTAGCCACTTGAAGACTTCCTACTCAAGTTTAATTGAATGTGACCTGACCACTTTACATGGGCATGTAGGGGCATACACAGAGATGTTACGTAGGGAAGTTGAGGGCAATGTACTTGAGGCTCCATCCTTGCTTTCTACCTGCAGTCTTTATGTATTCTTCCAAACAGGCAGAGAAAGTCTCACTTGGAACTCTCCAAGGTGCTACAATGCCGGATTATTTTAGAGCATCTTATCAAGGTCATACAGGATACACTGATTTTTTTTTAAAAAAATCTCTCTTTTCTTCTTCAGAATGCGAAGACTTATAGTTTCCTCCTGTTGACAAAAAGAAATTCTTTTCCACACAATTAATGAATATAAATTTGCACAGCTTGAAATTTTTAAGTTAGTTATAGGCTGAGCTGAAACTGCTCCAGAGTTTAAACATTTTTCATAATTAGTTCAGTCTTAGCCTTTTGCACCACTGAGCCTGCCCCTTCCTTTCCCTGTTGAAGCCTGCCTGGTGACAGTGGCAATATTGTGGTCCCCAGATATTGCCTTCATTAAGTAAATGTGTAAAATGAGTATAAAACAGGTAGCAGAGTTCAAATACTTACGGACAACATTTACTGAAAATGGCAAAATGGACCAAGAGATTAACATATGGAGTAGTAAGGCAAACCAAATATTGGGACAGTTAGCTCTGCTCTGACAATACAGGGAAGTGATAGTGAACCTTGGCACTCCAGTGTTCTTGGACTTCAATTACCAGAAGCCCAAGTTAGCACTCCTGCTGATCAGGGCTTCTGAGAGTTGAAGTTAAATAACATATGGAGTGACAAGGTTTGCCATCACTGATATAGCACAATACTAACCAGTACAAAGAAACACCTCATACAAAGCATATTTTTTCCCACCTTATGTTACCAGAGCCAAACAAGGACACTTAAAGCAAAACATAATTGAAAGTTGGCCACCACAGAAATGAGATGTCTGAGGAAGTCTGCTAGAGTGACTAGAACAGATAAAATCAGGAGTGAGATCATAAGGGAATGAATTGGAATAGAAACAATTTTAAACTGTATACAGAGACAACAAATAAAGTGGTTTTCCCCTTTGGACAGGATGTCTTGGAATTGCAAACCATAGAATCATAGAATCACTGAGTTGGAAGATGGGCCTTTTAGGCCAACCTCCTGCTCAATGCAGGGCTCTGAATCAAAGCAGATTTGACAGACAGTTGCCCAGTTCTCTCTTGAATGATTCCAGTGTTGTAGCGCTCACCACCTCTTGAGGCAGTTGGTTTCACTGTCATACTTCTTTTTTGAACAAGGCATATGTGAAAAGAAGGACAAAAATCATGAGGCAGGCCCAGAGGAAGGTGGAGAGATCAAAGACATATCACAGTAACACAAAATAACACCAGAGAAGGGCCAGAACAAGAACCTTGTATCTCCTTCAACACCCAAAGTGGCAAAAGAGGAAGTAAGGAGGAAGTAAATGTGATTTAATGGGTCTTGAGATCTTTGGAAAGATAAAATTACCAGAGCCAAGTGTCCAGCTGAATGTATGAAAAAGACTATAACTACAATGGAGATATAGGGATGCATAAAGGTCTATTCCTCATTCTCTTGCCCACCTGCAAGTCAGAATTTGTGATCAAAAGCTATTGTGATAAGAAATTTTAATATGGCAGGATTTCCAATCAAGGGACTTCTATAAGCATGTTAGATATTTTAACTCAGGGTGCAGGATATGATTGGCCTCCCAAAAGGCAATGTTTCTGTGTTCTGGTCTGAACTCATGCTGGCTTTTAGAAGAAATGGTTTTATTACTTAAAATCTGGAATGGACAAGTACAGAGTGAGCTCCAGAAGACAGAAGCATGGCAAAAAATAATACAACAGATTTAACAGCGACTAATTTCTGACAGCAGCAAATATGGGAGAGTCATAGTAGAAATTTGCATCTAGAGAGAGGAAAAAACAAAAACAAAAAACCCAACAACCTAGAGATAGATAGACAGACAGACAGACAGACAGACAGAGACAGAGACAGAGACAGAGACACAGACACAGACACAGACACAGACACAGACAGACAGACAGATAAAGATAGATAGATAGTGAGTGAGTGAGAGAGAGAGAAAGAGAAAGAGAGAGAATGGAAGGACAACATAAATGGATGGGTGAAAGGAGAAAAATGATCTCATGATGAGAACGTAGCAAGTTGTTGAGTGCTTTTCCTAAAACAACAACAACAACAAATTGACAATCTTAAAACTGACACCAACCATTTATCTAGAGTTTAGAAACTGAACGTGGTTTGATGGTGGAGATTTAACACCTGCTGTCAGGGTCAGTGTTAGAGTTAACTGTGTGATTCTTGGGTACCAGGCCTGAGGAATTGTCGGTTCAAGCCTGCTGCCCCTGCTATTTCCCATTAGCACAAAATAACAATGATGGAAAGAAGTAAAAAGCTAGAGAGTCCAACCTCTGGATGCATGGCAAAACATTATTGAGTTACCAATAGTTTACAGAGGAGTCTACAGAAATCTCTTGCAAGACACCATGAATGTAGAGAAGGGATGCAATATGAGACAAAGAGGCATGATCAGCAATTCAGATGCTATCGCTAGGCAGAGGGTGACAGCTGCCTTAGAAGACAGGATGAGGGAAAGCAACTAGTAGAAAGTTGTTACAGGACAGCTGGATGACAAACACATTGCCCTCCAGTATCTCCTGAAGTAGCTAGTTGTCTTTAATTGAAGCAGAGACAGCAAACATTGAAATAAGTTTCACTGTTCATCTTGTCCTCTGCAAATGGAAATGATGAGCTATCATTTGTGTCCTTTTTCAGGCAGCAAAATAGCATAGCCTAGGTCTGATGAACATACCATGTTGGCTCAGAGCTTCTGGGTGTGTACTGTACAAAAGCAGCTTTCCTTTGCTCTGGACTTGACATCTGAAGAAAGCCACCACCACCATGACCATGAATAAGCCCATGTGAAAGGCTCTCTGTGTCTCTCGTTCAACAACCCTCTCTTGAGCAGGCAACAGCGAAACGCAGCCAGAACCATTGGATGAAGGGAGAAACTTTAATTCCTCTGCAAAATTAAAATAAAGAGTGAGGGACAAAGTGTTGGTCTTTAGTCAGCAGCACATCAGTGTTCCCTTCATCTTTGATGCCATCTACTATCTTGTTGTGGGTGTTTGATCAACATGTTGGTTTCAATTGCTTTTACACTATCCCTTAAAGAAAATTAGCTAGGATCTTAGTGGTTTGTTATGCCAGCATTCAACATGATGGCATAAATTGCAGATGTGAGTTGTGGCTAGTTAAAAGAGGGCAGTTGTATTCCTTGTTGTAACCATCTCATGTGACTGGCACATGGTTAGTGATACAAGCAGCAATTTATTAAATAGTTACAATTCTCCAGTGCAATTTACGATGCTGCACATACATTGGCTTAACTATCTGATAGGACTCTAGGTGTTATTTTCTAAGCTATTTTGGAGAGCAATAGTACCAAATTGAAGACCACTGGATTATATTCTCAGGACAATCTTCATTATCAGGTAGCACCTTTTGAGTGGAAGATGCTGAAGGGTTTGAACTTGGGTATTTTTTAAGGCAAAAGGACGTTGCACTGGCAGTGAGCCTTCTACCAAAGCAGAGGGACACTGTTGTTTTAGAATGGGCCATGTGTCTGCCTGGCTCAATATGGTTGTCTCTACCTGGCAGAAGCTGTCTGGGATCTCCAGAATACTATGTCTCTTGCTTTGAGAAATAAACTGCCGATGTCTACACCAGACATGCATTGGGAAAAGGATGATTAAATTAGAACTGGCTGACGAGAGTAAGTCTGACTGGGGGAAAGCCAAAATCATTAATGCCAGGATTCTATTTGAAAATGCAAAAGCAAGGGGCCTCCTACGTGTTTATTCTGTATAAAGTCAGGCTGAAATGCCATTGAAACAGCCAACCAAAATAAAATGTCAGTCTAAAGGATTGGGGTAAATGGGCAAAATCTGCAATTGTCCTGCAGAATCACAACCATTTGCAGGTGTGTGTCTGTGTCTGTGTGTGTCTGTGTTTGTTACAGACAACAAAAGGCAGACATCTGGAAACTGACAGCTACCATAAGATATCAGCAGGTAGCCCTTTTCATTGGAAAAGCATTCAGATTAATCTATCCCAACAGGACAATAGGCATCTGATGAAGCCTTTGATATAATCTGATCTGTTTTTCTTTCTTTCTCTCCTGAACCACCAGGATGAAACAGAGAGACCTGAAAAGATTTTTGTCTGAAAGATATCCATTGCAGCTCATTCTTCAGGGTATTACAAACAGCTCCGTGAACTGAATGTGAAATGGTGTTATTAAAAACCACCTTGACATCACGTTAAAAGAGCAGAGTGAGCTTAACTGGGGGAAATGACTGTATTGGAACATTAGTTGATCTTGGAGGTTGGTGTAAGACAGAGGATAAAACAGAAATCACCAAGCAAGAATAAATAGGCTCATGTATAAAGTTTTGTCTGCATTTTAAGAAAGCAATGATCTAGAAACCAGGGCTATTTCTTTCTGTTTCTCTCTCACACACAAACATCTTCTGCATGCATTGCTTTTGCATTTACAATATAAGAGAAGTTTTGGCAAGCCAAGCCAAGAGGGATCCTAGTACAGTAATACCTCGGATAACGTTTGCATCAGATAACGCTAAAACTGCATAACGTTAAGCAATCTGGAAAAAAAATTGCATTGAATAATGTTTAAATCCTATGGGATGCATAGGATAATATTCACTAAAGCCTGTGCTGGTTACAATGTATCTCTATGGAGTTTTAAAGTTTTCCGATGCATCCGATAGGATTTTAACATTATCCAATGCATACATTGGATATCATTAAAAATCGGATAACACTAAGACTTGTGGAACCAAGTTTTAGTGTTATCCAAGGTTTTACTGTATTAGGAATACTTGCAGAACTGGATCAGTGGTACAGATGTCACGCTGTGATGCAGAAGACAAATGGAAGACAACTGCATTATATTGCTCCCAGGACAATTCATGTCTGATCATCATGATGATATTTGGAATTGGATACAGCACTTGAAGAGGAAGAAGTCTACTTTGTTCAATAAGTCTACTTTAGTGGAGCTAAGTCTTATTCTCTAGCCCTGAGATGTAGTGATGAGTGAGCTATTCTGTTTCCTATTACTGCAACTGAAGATCATGTGGTGATCTAAGAGAAGGCCTTCTGAGCTCTGGAGCTCCCCGTTATGGAAAACACTCCCCATGGAGGCCAATGTTGCCTTTGTTTCTCTGTTAAAAATTAGAAATTCATTTCAACACTTGGCACATGGTAAGACTGTGGCCTGGTCTCCAACGTTTCATGTTGATGGCTTCTGCTCTACTGGAGATGTTCAAATCTGGAGTGGAAAGGCAGTTGCCCAGGTATTCCCCTAGCTCCAGCAGGAATGGTGTCATATGTCTGGTTGCATCACTGATCCTGCAACCCATGTAAAACTAGGCTTTCAATGGAGAGCCTGGCAGTGTGGAAAGAATGCTCAAGGAATTTCCCTTCCATTCTGTGTTTGCCGAACAGAATATTGACCAAAGAGTTTTAAATTGTTAATTAAAAAATCCCCTTTGTCTGTTTAGACACTGTTTGGACACTGAGGACTACAGCCAGGAAATCAGAAGAAGACTGAGACTCAGAAGGGCAGCAATTAAACAATCAGAAAAGATAAAATGTAAAGTTATGGCTGTTGCAGTCATTTCAGGGGGTTAGAAGGGTGTTTTAAGGGGGACCCCTCACTTAGTTTGTGGTCCCAGGGCTTTGGAAGGGTGGCAATGCTTCTTATAAAGATTTCCGCTATGATATATGGTAGCTAGTTGGCATGAACAGTCCCTTTTTAAAAGCCATCCTTCCAAGTAGAGATACAGAGCGGAACAGGCTGCTTTTTGGGAAACCACTTCAAGAGTTTATTTCTACTCTTAGAAGATTACGGGAAACAAGCGGTTAATTTCCCCCAAGCCTCAAACTATGGGTGCAGGTGCAACTCCTTCTGAAAGTTACCCTGGCAACCCTTATCTTGCCTTTAGCAAGAAATATTATTATTCTCACTCTGAATCTCTACACTCCCTCTTTTACCTGTCCAGTCAAGGTGGTTTCTGTGTGAAGTACAGCCATACGGGCTACTTCCAAATCTGGTATCTCTGCAAAGGCTCTTACGCTGCTCCTTTCATCTCCAGGAATGAGGCTTGCAGTATCATTTCGAAGTTTTATTTGCTGAAGTATTCAAAATCCAGATACACAACAAAATAAGAATAAATCTAACTTCACACTTTCCCCCTACTACTCTATCATGATCCAAGGTGGATCTCCTAAAATCTGCTCTAGACTTAGGAAACTACTAAAATAACAAAGTACTAACTTTTCTAATAAATAAATAAATAAATGCTTCCCCCCCCCCCTCAGAAACTAAGACATTTTTGCCTTGGTTTGCTTTTGGCAAATCTTAGAAAAATAAGTTGGGCCAAATGGCCCCCATAGCTTCTTGCTAGACTTCCATCCCAATATTCTGTGACAATAGCTCATGCTGGATCTGGTTAGGGCCCCTCTAAGCTTTCAATTTATGGGTCTTATATACAATATTTGCCTACTCCCCTCCCTTTCAGAATGAGAGTTATGTGGGAACTTTGGACTTTCCCACACAGGTGTTTTTCCCCATAATGTAAGATTGATGTCATGTTTTCCACACAGGTGTGCTGTTCCTGAGTAGGCACCAGAATGCTTTGTGATGACTTCTTGCCTTTTCCCTTCTGATGATGTGAAAGTATAAAAGTCAGTGTCAGAGTTTAAATGTAACAGGTGAAGGTTTCCTTCCTTAGGAACTACTCTGTCATTGTTCCCTCCTTTTGAAGGTGTGAGTGTTCACTAATGACCTAGGGTTTTATCTACTGGTCATTCCCTTTCAAGTGCTAATTGTGCATGCTTGTGCAGGTGTCCTTCTTATCTTTATGACTCTGGTGTCTGAGTCTGTGTATTGCATGGAATGTCACTTTCCCTTGCTTTCTCTGAGAATTAGGCTTTCTCAACCTACAGAAATCTGACTATAACTACAGAATAAATGAATGCATTAAAAAGTAACTCAAAGGATTTTGTAAAGATCCCTTGAATTCCTGACAATGGGACTGAAGACAAAGACCAAAATCATCCACACTCTTGCATTCCTGATCACCATGTATGGGTGTGAAAGCTGAACAGTAATGAAAGCTAACAGTAAAAAAAGACTCGTTTGGAGTATGGTGCTAGAGAAGAGTTTTGCAGATACAGTAATACCTCGGATAACGCAAGACTTGGTTCCACAAGTCTTGGTGTTATCTGATTTTCAGTGTTATCTGATCCATGTTAAAATCCTATGGGATGGATCGGATAATGTTAAAGCTCCATAGAGATACATTGTAACCGCACAAGCCTTAACGTTATTCGATCCAATTCTCCTCCCCAGATTACTTAACGTTATGCGATTTTAGCGTTATTCGAGGTAAACATTATCCGAGGTATTACTGTACTCTGGATTACCAGAAAGATGTACCAGTGGGTCCTAGAGCAAATTAAACTTGAGTATTCTCTGTAGGCAAAATGATGATACTGAGATTGTCCTACTTTGGGCATATCATGAGAAACCAAGATGTGCCAACTGGAAAAGACAGTAACGCTCAGAAAAAGGGAAGGCAGCAGGAAAACAGGAAGATCAAATGTGAGATGGATTGACTCTTTAAAGCAGGGATTCTCAACCTGTGGCCTGTGTGCAAGATGCAGCCCTTGGCACCTACACATGTGGTGTAGGAAGGGTAAAATGGCCATCTGGCCCCTGAAGCTGTCTGAGGAAGTGTGACTCGGCCCCCAGCTTTAAAAGGTTGATAACCTCTGTTTTAAAGGACCCGACAGGCTTGAGTTTGCCAGAACTGAGCAGGGCTTCTTATTCATGGGAGACAACTTGATGACATGTAACCACAGCAACTCTGCTTGTTGTTAGAGGGTGAGTGATATATAAACCAATCACATTTAGGAGTATATTTAGGCAACCAACCAACCAACCAAACTTCCATCATAACCATTGGTCCTGCTGGCTGGTGTGGCTGGAAAAAAGGAAACATTTGCTGGACAACCTGTACACTATCCATTCATTATTAGGGCATGGAAACCGCTGCTATCTCATGCTTCTCTTACAATTCACCCATCCCAACCTTCATATTGCTTCAAACAAAAAGTTTAGGAATAAGTTTTGCCAAGGTAATGTGAAATTCTTGTCCTTATCCTTCATATTTATTAGATTTGTAAATTATGCTCAGTTTTGCTTCACCAGGTTTGTCTATTAAAGTTGTTTTATAGGTTTCATCCATCTAATTTTATAATGGATAGCTATTATTTATGTATATAGTTTGCTTCCCATTTCAGGCTCACAGTGTGTTGTGCCTTGGAGCAGCATTCTGAAACTTCTCAAATAAGTCTTTATGTATTTCTTCCTTTATAGTCCATGAGAAGTTTTCATCATACCCATGACAACTTTGTTGAGAGGGACAGGCCACATTTTATTTTTGGCACTTCTCAAATTATCCTTTGGCACTCTTTCTGATAACCTAATTTAATTCAGTTTAATTTAGTGTACAATTTAATTTAAGGAAGGGTGTTTGAAAGGTGACCTGGAGATCATAAACAAAATAAAGCCAGGTCAGCAGTATACTTGGAAAGTTATTTTAAAGTAGAATGAATATAATGACCTGCTGAAGTCACTTATAACTAACTGAACACTGGTAGGATAAGTTGCCTTGAATCCCTTCATTTGGAGGAGGGGGAGTATAAAACCAACCAACCAACCAACCAACCAAACAAACAAACAAATCATCCTGCCACTTTTCAGTTACACATAGCTTCAGCATGTAATTGGCTGAAATCCTATTGCTCAGCACAGTACATTGTGGTAGAGAAGGCCCATAGAATCAGTGGGAATTTTGTGAGTCAACTAATCTATGATTTCCATCGATTCAAACGGACTTAGGGTTATGACTTACTATACTAACTCAAAATTAGGGTAGGTCCATTTACAGCAGTGGAACCTTTTTAGGACGTAAGTCTTTTTAGGACGTAAGTCTTCACCTAACCAATTGGGAAGGATATATCTGCTTTAGTGCTTTAAGAGTACTGAGTTCATGCTAGAGCAGGTTAATTGTCTTATCTTATTAGCTTGCCATTACTATAGTCACCTTAGCTTTAATGCTCAACGCAGCTAATGCTCGCCATAGCTGAATGCTGAACACTGCCTGATACCAGACTGCTGCCTGAAGTTCAACTGCTGCTGATCTACTGCTTGAAGCTGAACTATTGATCATCACTCAGCACATTACTACTGATACTTTTGCTATTGGACTACTTGTCGTTTGACTATTTGCTTTGGACTGTTTTCCTCCATGTTTACTGAGGACTAGTAAAAAGAAAGGAATACTTCTGTTTTGCTTTGAAACACCATTCTGCTGTCTGCCACTATTGTATTTTGCTTGAAAGAGACTTTTCCTTTGCACTTTGATTTCAACCTTTGCTTTTGCCATAAGTAAACAATTCTTTTCACACTACAGCATCTGTTTGGTTCCTGTGTACTCTCACTGTACTCTCAGACTTTCGCTGCCACGCCCTTGCAACTCAAGGGCTTAACTCTTCATCCTAACAGCACTAAATCCCCATTGAGTCAATGGACCTTCTCTAGTGTGATGTACTTTACTAAACAACAGAATTTCAGTCATAGCAGTAAATAAAAAGTTATTTTTTTCCCTTAAAAGTAACTTTCAAAGTGATAGAAGCAACTGGAATGGGTGGTAAATCTGATAGGGACATCCCAGATTACCAGTGGAAACCAAAATACAGCTATCAGGTTGCAATCCCATCATGTTTCAATATATCTTGACATGCATGTCTTGCACCAACTGACCTCAGGTGTACTAGGAAGTGCAAATGGAGGACATGGGAACATAAGAAATGCTCTGCTAAGTTTGCAAGCAGTCAATAATAGAGCAATCTTCTTTACATCAATGGGGGATAATAGTAGTTGTCAGTTGATTAACCTAGGAGTCACCAAGTTGGGGAAGGCTGTAACAGAGGCTCTATTTTATCTGTTCTGCCTAAGAACAAGTATCAATTCTGTTTCCACCATTTTTACAAAAGAGACCATTTGATTAACAGTCACTCATCACCCACATAATTCTGTTTGGCCATTCAAAAATCTAAATTAATATAATCTGCTCCTCAAAGAAGCACTTCCTTTAGATTGTCCTGAAACTACTATCTGTTTCACTGGGCAATTTCAAGGTCTAGCATTAGGCAGATACTTTTAACAGTAGTGTGCAAAAGTCTTAGACCACCACCAGCTGGTTTGGGGAAAATTCAATGAGTGATGGTTGGTGGTGAGCATAACTCAGCTTCCAAGCCACCCAGACACACCAAAATTGGAGATAATCTTCTTGTGACTCTCCTCTTATCCCTTGCCAAGGCTGGTGAAGTCTAGGGTTAGGGTGTATGAGTTATGCTCTCACAAATCATTCATTGAATTTCCCCCTAACCATTTGGTGCACTGTACTGTACATGGCATAGTTCCAAACCCAGATTTTACACTTATGGTATATTCATCAGAGAACTGTGTAGATTTACCTCTCTGAGAAGTGAACACATATGACATGGAGTTTCTAAGCACATGTTGCCAAATTTATAATTTACATTCTTAGGTGTGTGATGGAATGTGTGAAGGTACCCTGGGCAATGGAGAAGATAACTTCTGTGTCTCATTCATCATTTTATTTCCTTCCATCATGTCATCCCTTAAAGTCTGATAAAAGAGAAAACGAAGAACAAGATATGGGCTGATGACCATCAGAGGTTCTGTAAGGGAGACAAAATTCAGCAAAACTGCAAAATGGTCAAGCATTACCACCTCAGTACAAAACCAGAGACTGTCAGTGTGGGGATGACTGAATTTTGCTAAATTGTACTAAATTCTGAATGGGAAGATGTGTGTGGCAAGCTTTGTCAAAAACTTGAAGATCTGTGATCTAATAGCCTTAGGCATTTGCTTTTGAGTTCAAACAGTAGGAGAGGGGAGATTTGTTTCCAATTTAACACCTAGGGGAGTGGTTTACTCAGCTAGTGGAGGAAGCAGAATCTCAAATAGGTGTTATCATGCTAACCTTTTCAAAGTACAACCACCTCAGAAGGGAGGGGAAGGTGGAAAATAATATTGCCTTGTCTTCAAGGATACATAAATGTAAAGGTAAAGCTCGCCTTGCTTGAACGCCAGTCGTATTGGACTCTGTTTATAGCCAAACAGGAAGTGCTGCACTGGTTGCCAGTATGTCTCCGAGGGCACTTCAAGGCGCTGGTCATTACCTTTAAAGCCCTATATGGTAGTGGGCCAGGATACTTAAGAGACCGCTTCACCCCAAGAACATCTGTCCATCCCACCAGGGTGGATCGGAGAGCCTCTCTTATCATCCCATCGGCTAGAGAGGCGCATCTCTCTAGCACCAGAAGGAGGGCCTTCTCCGTGTCCACCCCGGCCCTTTGGAACCTCCTGCCAACTGAGTTACATTTACAGACAGAGCTGCTGCCCTTTCAGAAGGGCCTAAAAACCTGGCTGGCAGGGCAGGTGTTGGGCTCCAGGAATGTGAGGTCCCATGTAGGGTGGCTGATCTGATAGGACAGCCACCCTTCTTGCTGTTTTAAACTTTTAATCTTTTAACTTTTAATTTTTAACTTTTTTAATATTGTGCTAATTACAGTCAAATTTGTTGATTAATTTAACCAAATCTGTGGGGGTATAGTGGGATTGCCTAGTTTCTTTTGTGAGATTTTGTATTGTGTAAGCCGCCTAGAGTTGGGTTTGCCCGATTGAGGCGGGATAATAAATTTGAATAAATAAATAAATCTGCAGATGTTTCTGTGGACATGTGGCAGGCATGACTAGACAACGTAGTGCATGGAATGCTGTTTACCTTCCCACTGAAGTGGTACCTATCTATCTACTTGCAATTTCTTGCTTTAGAACACCTAGGTTGGCAGGAGCTGGGAAAGAGACGTAAGCTCACACCATCATGCAGCACTCAGGTTTTGAACTCCTGACCTGCTGACCTTCTAGTCATCAAGTTCAGCATCTTAACCACTAAGTCTCCACAGTCCCATAGCACTCACCAATCCCATCCCAGACGATACAGGATTACAAAACTGTTGAGATATTGAGATGGACCCCATACTGAAGCAGGAAACCAGTAACTAGAAGAACCCCTGATAACTGGCTACCCAATTGTTGTTTAAAAGCCCACAATGAAAGAAAGCCCATCTTCTTCAGAGTCAGGCCATTTCATGGCTGAATACTAGAAAGTTTTCCTAATATGTATCAACAATCTCAACTTTTATCGTTTAAATCAATTAGTCTGGAGAGACAGAAAGCAACCTTCACCCTTTCCATGCCAGCCCTTTAAATACTTCAAGATTGCTACCATTTCACCTCTTAGTCTTTTATTTCTAAGTTAAACACATAAATTTCCTCACTTGTGCTTTATATGGCCTGGCTTTCAGGCCCTTTACTATCCTGGATACTCTCTTCTGGATGTGTGTCCAAGGACTAGAGGTGTCTTGTTCAGCTTATGATCTACTATCACATCTACTGCTGCTAAGAGCATGGTCAGTAGTCCCTCATCCTATACGTGCATATGATTTTCCCTGCCTAAATTAGCACTTTACATTCCCCCCCTTGAAACACATTTTTTTAGGCCGGGGTGCCCAAACTTTTCAGGCCAAGGGCTGGTCACATGGTCGAGTGTGGTGGTCACATGGTTTCTCCCAGTGGAAGCAGAAGTAAAACATGCATGCACATGTGCATGATGCATCTACACATGCACATAATGCTGCCGTAAATGACCCCATGGCTGTCATAAATGCATAATCTGGGGGTCCTTCTGGACTCACATCTACTGCTCGAAGGGCAGGTGGCAGCCGTGGCCAGGAGGGCTTTTATTATTTATTTATTTATTTATTTATTTATTTATTGCATTTGTATGCCACCCAATCTATTGAGAGACTCAGGGCAGCTCACATATATGCGAAAAAATATCACAATACAATAAAAATATAAACATACAAAAATAAGTAATAGCAGCAATAATCAAAGATACAGTTGTGATTTGCACAACTTTGTGTCATATGCCAGTTACGCCTACACCAAGATCAGGATTTCTTGCTTATGGTCACACATGTTCTAGTCACCGCCAGACTTGACTACTGCAATGCACTCTACATGGTGCTGCCCTTGATGACCATTCGGAGGCTGCAACTGGTCCAAAATGAGGCTGGTAGGGTGGTGATGGGGTGCAGGCAGAATGCCTGTGCCTCACCACTGCTTTGGGAGCTGCACTGGTTGCCGAAATGCCTCCAGGTGCAATTCAAGGTGCTGGTTATTACCTTTAAAGCCCTACGTGGAAGTGGGCCAGGATACTTAAGAGACTGCATCACCCCAAAAATATCAGTCTGTCCCACCAGAGTGGACTGGAGAGGCTCTCTAATTGTTTCATATGCTAGAGAGGTGTGTCTCTCTAGCACTTGAAGAAGGGCCTTCTCAGTGTCCACTCTGGCCCTATGGAACCCTATGAGTTGCATCTCCAGACGGAGTTGCTGCCCTTCAAGAAAGGTTTAAAAACCTGGCTGGCAGAGCAGGTGTGGGGCACAGGTAGTGCTGTGGCCCTAGCCTGCTGGCTGATTTAAGAACACTCTCTCCCTCTTTTTAAACTGGTGGAAGGGTAGGGAATGTTTTGTGGTAGTTTTTAATGGGGTTTTGATTGTGATTTTAAAATTGTGATGGTTTTAATATCTGTACGCTGCCCAGACTCTTTGGAATTGGGCGGCAATACAAATCCTAAAAACAGAACAAAACAAAACAAAATAAATAAATGCATTTATGACAGCCACAGGTCATTTACAGCAGCGTTATGTACATGCACATTTTACTTCTACTTCTGGGAGCACTGAGGGTAGTGCGGGTTGGATGGAATGGTGCCATGGGCCAGATCTAGCCCACGGGCCATAATTTGGGAACCCCTGGTTTAGGCTCAGTCATCCAACCTGCTGAGGTTATCTTGAATCTACTTCTTTATCCAACTCACATATAAAAATGTTGGACAATGAGAGCCTCCATAATTGGTTTCCTATGTCCAAGTTAACATTTCCCCTATGCTGTAGTGTAGTGTTTGGAGTGTTCAGATATGACTCAGGTCCCATTCAGCCTTGAAACTTGCTGTGTTCTCTTGCTGGTCTCTGTTACATAGTAAAATTATTTATGATGGGAATTGATTTTTTTATGAACGCCTCCTAATCTTTCTCAAAACTGGACATCACCATGGCAACCCCTTGGATCTGGCAGCTTTAAACAATGATGTTGTATTACATCTAAACCGGTCTCCCAGGTTCTTCAATTAACAGCTTCTTCTTCCCACACTTCTTTCCCCATTTATTTTGCTTTGATTTACAAAGTACTAGCAGTTTTCAGAAGTATCTCTCCACAAGCTATTATGGAATTCTGTTTGTTTACTCCACAGGCAAAAAGGGATGGGGACTGGGGAATGTCGTGGGCAAACTGCCATCAGCAGAGCCATCTTGTCAAGGTCTGGCACTTGACCTTTTCTGAAGGCTTTAGGGTAAACATAAAGGTTGTTCTTGTTTGAAAGCCAGTTGTATCCGACTCTAGGGTTCAGTGCTCATCTCTGTTTATAGCCAAAGAGCCAATGCTGTCTGTGTCTGCAGATGTTTCCGTGGTCATGTGGCAGGCATGACTAAACACCAGAGTGCATGGAATGCTGTTTACCTTCCCACTAAAGTGGTACCTATTTATCTATTTGAAATATTTTGCTTTCGAACTGCTAGATTAACAAGAGCTGGGACAGAGACAGGAGCTCACTCTGTCATGCAGTATTTGGGTCTCAAACTGCTGACCTGCCGATATTCCAGTCATCAAGTTCAGAATCTTAACCACTAAGACACCAAGTCCCTTCTGAAGACTTTACCCTAAAGTAAAACAGAACCTAACATATTTTCTTTTCTTGCTTGGATTTACAAGGCTATGGTGACCAACTAGGAAGTTTGAGAGACAGTTATCCCTCAGTCATTACACTGCTGCTTCTTGGCATTTTTTATTAAAGATTAGCTCCAGGTGGGCATAGTTGAAATGTTCAGCCTCCGGTGACGCGTCATTACACTAGAACAGGGATCTGCAAACTTGGCTCTCCAGGTGTTCTTGGACTTCAATTACCAGAAGCCCATGTCAGCACAGCTGCTGAGCAGCGCTTCTGGGAATTGAAGTCCAAGAACATCTGGAGAGCCAAGTTTGCTGATCCCTGCACTAGAACCATATTAAGAACATAAAAACCTCACACAAGCAGACCAAATGTCTATCCAATCTACCATGACCCAAAGATTCCTGCATATTACACCTCAACAGAGTCCCTGTCATATGCCCATCCAACCACCAGGTGAGTAGATGAGACCAATCTTTTTCAATAGCTACAATTTAGCTATGCAACTCCCTCTCAGCAGAAGTCAGCCTAGCTCCACCTCTGTTGACTTTCTAAACCTAGAGCGGGCAGCTAAGACTGTGTTTATCTGAGACAGCTCTGCTACTTAAGTTGTGGTTGTTATTAAGTTTCATTAAGTTGTCTCTAACCCAGGGGTGGCCGACCTTGATGCTCCAGCTGACTTGGGCTTCTGGGAATTGAAGTCCAAGAACAGCTGGAGCACCAAGTTTGGCCACCCCTCCTCTAGGGGAAATCAATCCATCTCAAATTTGTTCTTCCTCTTTTCATGCCGACTTCCACTTTTACCAGTGTCATTGTTGTTTCCAGGGAGCCTTGCATTCTCATGATGTGCCCAACGTAGGACAACCTGAGCTTCATTATTTTTGCCTTCAAAGGTAGATCAGCCTTGATTTACTCTAGGACCCACTCATTCATCTTTCTGGCAGTGTTTAAGACTTTAAGACAGTCTTTAAGACTGATTATCAAATAGGCTTTTTTAAAAAAGAGTATTTTAAATCTGTCTATAATCCTTTTATTCTTTCTGTTGGATGTCACTTTGGGGAACTTTGGCAGGCAGAATTGTGATACATGTACAATACATTGAAGTAGTAATAAAAAGGAGTTTGCTTGTACAGTAAATAAGCAGCATACTTTCCTACAGTACTTTTGAAAATAAGCTCTCTTTCTCTATGTGTTTGCTCATGTGTGTGTATTTTTTGACTCAATCTAGCTTTTGTTTCTCGGCTAGAATAGTCATTCAGCAGGATAACAGCTTTCTGAAACATTCTGCTTGGTGAATCAAGAACACATACTGTGGGCATAGCATGCATTTACATAAATAATCCCAGACTGCACAGACATTCAGAAGCCTATTTGTATATATATATTTAACCCTTAGCTGGTTTTAGGAAGTAGTCTAGACAGACCTTGTTTGTTTTCCATGCAAGATATGATCACAGTGCAAGGCAGAGGTTCCCAACCTTTTCAAGCTAGGGGCTGGGTCATGCTCTCTCAGTCTGCTTCAAGGGCCAGATAGACATTTTTGCCCTGCCTGCATGATGGAGGTGGCCATTTTGTCCCAACAGCTTCAATAGCTGGTCATTTTGTTTCTGGAATGCCCTTGAAGGGGTAGGGACATGAAATGGCACCATGGGCCGGATCTGGCCTGTGGGCCTTAGGTTGGGAATACCTGATGTAAGGTGACTCCTAACTTTCTATTTTGTGTAGATATTTGGAAGATTTTGTAAAAATAAACAGCATTCTGTTACATTTTAGGATATGTTGGTTCCTTTCACCTCCTCCCCCTAAATTTTTTAAAAGTAGAATTGACATAGGGAAAGAGAAATTAGGGATGCTTTAAAAATAATAATGAGTTAAAACAATATCTTTAGGCACAACTAAATAAACAGAAATGGGGTTATAGAGTCTGAAGGGAGATGACAACCCCATCATGTAATGTTAGATGATGGATGAATTGAAATTCTCTATTATTTATTGAAAAATGGAGACTCAAACCTAGGCAGATTTTTCAGCTTGACGGGGCAGATTTATTTCATATTTTAAACATTAAAAAAAACAACACTGGGGAGAAGCTGTCATTAAGATATCAACTGAATTGAGGCAATGAGTGAGATAATTGCTCACTAAAGAGGAGGCTGTTCAATTTTTAATGCCTTTTTGTGGTGTCCTAAGGAGAGGAGGTTGGTGGAGTTCATGAAGTTGGTGAACCAGAAGATCTCATGAACTTCAGGATGGGTGCTTGCATCTTAACACAGGACTGGATCAATTGAACAGCAACCTAGACAATGGAAACAATGGAATTACAATAGTAAAATAGGGAAAGAATTTGATAACTACAGCTGCAAATTTATATTCCCTTACCTGGGAGTAAGCCCCATCAAATTCATTTAAGGTTGCCATATGTCCTGCAAAACCAGGATTGTCCCGGATTCAAGGTTAGAAAAATTGTCCCAGCCAGTTGAATAAAAATCATGTTAAAGTCCAGGATTTTTAAAACTTACTCATTGTGTATCATAACACACCATTAAAATAAAATTGAACTCTCACTATCAAATGAGCAATTTCCTGTCACATTGGAGTTGGAGTATACCTGGAGACAAATTTTAGTGTCCTCACTTTACCCACCTCCCAATAAGAGTGTCCAGTGTGTTTCATCTTAACTGTTGTAAATAAATTCATTTATGTATTGATATATTTAATGTAAAAGTGTTTTATAGCTGTCATTATATTATGTTTGTTTTTAAAAAGGGAATTTTGTAGATAACCTGCCCATTTTTGTCACATATACAGTACTTCTGTCCTGGTTTTGTGGGAGAGAATTATGGCAACTCTAAATCCATTGTCTTATTCTTTTAAGCTGGTAACTGCCAAAAGGATATGTGTTCACTTTCCACCAAAGTTTCCAAGCTTTGGTTTTGAGTGGATTGTTTTTGTCTTAATTTGTTTGTAGTAATTTAGAGGTTTAGGCTATTTGGACAAATACTTCAGTCGTCACAAACTGGATTTATCTGGAAATCCTGTGGTTCTTGACTGTGGCAATTTTTTGAATGTTGCTGAGAGCCACTGTGAGCATGGTTTTTCCATACAAAGTACCATTAAAGGAAAATTATGATGTTAGAAATGGTTGTAGACAGAATGAGAGAGAGAGAGAGAGAGAGAGAGGATTCGGTTGGCAGCTCACATGCTTTCCCAAATGTTGCTAACTAATTCCACATCAGCTTCAAAGTCCCCTTTTTTGCACTTGGACACTATTGTTTTTAAAAAATAATTCCATGTTTTGACTGGGCTTCTGGAATCCTGGATGTCTTGTTCGATAGCGATTGGGCTTCTGCCTTGAACATGCTGTCAGAGTGAGGATTAAGAGATCTCCACTGAAGAAATGTCTTATGCATCAGAGCAACATCTGCTTGAAAAAGAATGAGCATGGCCTGCTTAAATGCCTCCGGGACACAATTAGCTAATAACCATAACAATAACTCCACTTGAATATTACCACAGAAATGGACACATAGGTTTAAGGCCATGAGGTCGTTTTCAGTTTTCCTTCCCACTAGGGAATGATTCGTCACACCAGTGTGTGGGGATTTGCTGGCTTGTTCTTGTATCCCTGAGTGTCACCTGTTATCTTCACCATCTTGGCAAAGGAAAGCATCCAGCTGACGCCTTTATTATAGCAGGCATTTCTAATCCATCCCAAACAGAGCAATTTGCAATGACAAGTGTTGTTCTCTTATGTGGGTGGAAGTGCTGATTTAGGTTCCTGCCCCACCTCACAAGCTGCTTCCATTCTAATTGCTGGCAGTCAATTTGGATTTTGTTGGCTGCAGGATTGGGTAAGCCAATTTTAGTCTTCATTTAGTTCTGGAGCAGTTTTATTCTGGCGAAGATCTAATAAGGTGGAAATCCTGTGCCAAGAAAATCAGTGCCCCTGTTAAGCCTGTTTATCTGCAAGACTTCCTTTTTGCTTCCTCCCTTGCTACAAGAGATATAGCTTGAAGGATATAACAAATATTTGTCTTTGATGAGAAAGGGTGGTACATCAGAATGAGACATCCAGTTAATTAAAAAATAGGCAGCAGCTGAACAATTTCTCACACTTCTACAAGAACAGGCAAATAATGTGGGGCGTTTTCTGTGCAGATGTTTACATTTTGAAACAAAACAAACACACAAGGTCCCCCTTCAACCCTACCCCCTTTTGTTCAGGATGCCAACAAAGACTTTCCATGCTAGATATGGGATATTTGGGCAGATTAGACATATATTTGTTGCAAAAAGGAGACTGGTGGTTAAGATGTTGAACTTGACAACTGGAAGGTTGGCAGGTCACCAGTTGAAGAGTCAGGTGCTGCATGATGGAGAGAGCTCCTGTCTCCATCCCAGCTACTGCTAACCTAGCAGTTCAAAAGCAAGATATTTCAAGTAGATAAATAGGTACCACTTTGTTGGGAAAGTAAATAGTGTTTTGTGCACTCCAGTGTCTAGTCATGCCTGCCACATGTCCAAAGAAACATCTGTGGACGTAGACAGCGCTGGCTCTTTGGCTATAAACAGAGATGAGCACTGAACACTAGAGTTGGATATGACTGGCTTTCGAGCAAGGGCAACCTTTACCTGTTGAATAAAGGTGAAGAAAAATTCAGATGTTTTCTTATCTAGTAAAGTTTAAAAACTTTTGAAATGTTTTGCTTTCATCTGCATTCACACAGACTGCTCTCTCAAACTTTAGCCTATTGAGTATGAGTCATTGAGTGCCCAAGCAAGCACACTGCTGTTCACTGAAAGTCTGATGGATTAAAAAGCAGGCCATAAATGCAAATGAAGAGAGAAATGTAAAATATAAATATAAAAGCCACATCTGTGTTTGCTGCAAAATGTGCAAATGCAAGGCCTGCTATTCTAGTTATCACTTATCTAATCTTTCCATTAAGGTCACTCAAGCTGGTTTACAGCAATCATGAGAAACCACATTTGCTAAAATACAACCAACGAAAAATGAAGGAACCAACCAACAGCCAACACTCACTTACCCATTTGCCCTCAAGGACAAAACATGAAAGCCAGAGGTTAACAATAGCAGCTGAAA
Organism: Furcifer pardalis; assembly: GCA_030440675.1. NCBI lineage: Eukaryota > Metazoa > Chordata > Lepidosauria > Squamata > Chamaeleonidae > Furcifer > Furcifer pardalis. The sequence continues at coordinate 101,116,088 of CP126896.1, read as the reverse complement.
GGCAAGAAAAGATATTCAGTATCATTAAAGGAAGGTAACAGTGGCGCTTCAGATATCACTGGACTGTAGCTCAGATACAACCAACACAGAAAGCCCTGAATCATTTTCTAATATTTTTAGAGGGGCATCCAGATCTTTTGTTGTTGTTCAGCCACCCATTTGAGTATGACCCTTTGCAACCCCATTGACCACTGCACACCAAGCTCCGCCATCACCTGGAGTCTGCCCAGATCTACTCCCACTGCATCAACAATGCTGTCTAACCATCTCATCCTCTGCCACCCCTTCTCCTTTTGGCTTCAATGTTTCCTAGCATCAGGACCTTCTCCACTCTTCTCATTTGGTGGCCAAAATACTTGAGCTTCACTTTCAGTATTTGTCCTTCAAAGGAACAGTCAGGGTTGATTTCCTTTAGGATTGACTGATTTGATCTTCTTGCAGTCCAGGGGACTCTTAAAAGTCTTTCCCAGCACCACAGTTCAAAGGTGTCTATTCTTCTACACGCAGCCTTCCTTATGGTCCAGCTCTCATAGCCATACATTGAGAAGGCCATTGCTTTGACTAGGTGGACTTTTGTTGACAGGATGATATCTCTACTTTTTATTATTCTGCCTAGGTTTGCCATAGCATCCCTCTCTAGGAGTATGCATCTTTTTATTTCATGGTTGAAGTCACCATCTGCAGTGATCTTAGGCTTCCATTTATTTCTCTTCTATTTGGAGCGATGAGGCCGGATGTCATGATCTTGGGTTTTTTAATTTCCCCAATAAAAATCTTGAATGCTGCTTCTTTTTCCATGTCTAGGCCAGATGTAAAACTGCCAAAATGGAAGCACTTTTTGTTGAGTTCATTCTGCAGTTCCTTCCACCTCACCTAGGGTGAGAAAGATTAGCCAGCAACACAAGGTGGCACTTACCAGAGTATGCCCAATTTTGGTTTTAAAATGCCACAGTCTTCACGGAGGCTCTTTCTGTGTACCCCACCTTGAACTCTTATTTATTTATTTATTTATTTATTTATTTATTTATTTATTTATTTATTTATTTATTTATTTATTTGTTTGTTTGTTTCTACTTGTATGCCGCCCATGACTCAGAATGGCTAACAAAGTGTCACAAAGTGTCACAAAATGTCACAAAATATCAGATAAACATCAAAAGCACAATAAATCCAAATAAACAAATTCAAACAATAAAACAACAAATAAATGAAGTAAAACACATTGTCTTCTGTCGGCTCTCGTTAGTGAGGCCCAAAGGTTGGAGCCTAGAGCTCAACGTCTGTAATGGAGCCTGGGGCTCAACATCCTTGATGGAGCCTGGGGCTCCATGTCCGGGATGGAGTCTGGGCTCAATGACCTTGATGGAGCAGGGTTTATCTACTCCCCAACCCCAGGAGGGGAGGTCGAGGGCAGTGGCAGGTCCACAGAAGCCCAGTGTGGCTTTTCTGCTCCCCGATCCCAACCTAGTGGTGGGCTGCTGCCGGTTTGGACCGGTTCAGCCGAACCGGTAGCAGACATCCGGAGGGGATTGCGGGGGGGGGGGGGGAGCTGCCCTCCAGGTGTCCATTCTGGGCACCCCAAAATGGCTGCTCGGAAGTGTGCATGCGTCAAAACTCCATTTGATGCATGTGCACTGAAAAATAGAAGTATGCATGCATCAAATGGAGTTTTGACACATGTGCATTTCCGAGGAGCCATTTTGGGCTGCCCAGAAAGGACGCAGTAGAAACAATTTGGACCTGAGATGAGAATCAGTGCTCTCTATGCAAGTTGCAGAGTAAACGCTTGACCCCTATGCTGAAAACCAGATTCTAGGTTCTTTTGCCAACATCCAAAATCTTCTCAAGGAGTTTTGTGCCCAAGTACATAGTTCCCAGGTGTACCCTCATTTCTTAAAAATTATTGAGAGGCAATGAATGTGACAAAGGAGAGATTATTTTTTAAACAATTATTTAATATGAGTAAATACGAACACATGTGAATACATAGGGCTTACCTATTTCAAAACAAGGCTTCATAAAGATGCCATATAAAAACATAACGATTTTTATCAGAGAAAATATAAGTAAATAGTTACTTCAAGACTAAGTTCATATAACTGACAGACACCTCAGTTATTTAGTGAATAAATGTGTTATATCTTGGCAACAACAAAGATAAACCTGTAATTGCTTATCAGAGAATATATGAGTAACTTCACTGAATAGCTTAACACCTAAATAATGTAACAAGAGTACAGGAACTTATAATGAAGTCACTTAATAAAACTGTAACAAAATTACCTTAACATCTCTATCAGAAAATAAAATGACAAAGAAGACTTGTAAGTTCACCAGTATAATATATTGAGGCACACTTCAGAATTACAAAGTTAATCAACAATAGCACTTACAGCAATAAGGCACTCATATGGTTACTAACTGAAAGAAAAATAACAATTGTGAGACCAGGGTCCTCCACCGGTGAGAATAAGTAAGACACTGTGTGTGATGTCATGTCAGAAACGATATAGTACCATAAGTGATTGGGTCTTATTTTAAAACAGCATTATTTCATAAATGCTTTACATTGAGGCAAAAGGTTCTCTGGCTACAAAATTGATTAGGAAAGGGTTAAACAGGCTGCAGAGTTTCACTGAGCCTGACCTGGCTTCATGCTTTGCCATTACTGGTACTTCCACTTTTGTGAGAAGGCAGACAAAGCCTCTGCACTCAACCTCAGAGACAAATTAAAACACAAGACTGTTAAGTGAATCAGGATGGTTACTGTCCCTATCGTCAGCTAACTCTCATAGTTAGCTGCTGCTGCTGCTTCTTCTTCTTCTTCTTCTTCTTCTTCTTCTTCTTCTTCTTCTTCTTCTTCTTCTTCTTCTTCTTCTTCTTCTTCTTCTTCTTCTTCTTCTTCTTCTTCTTCTTCTTCTTCTTCTTCTTCTTCTTCTTCTTCTTCTTCTTCTTCTTCTTCTTCCTCCTCCTCCTCCTCCTCCTCCTCCTCCTCCTCCCCCCCCCCCAGTCCATCAGGTGTCAAGGGAGATGCAAGGTTCTTGTTCTGGCACTTCTAGCAGCTTCCACTGGTGTTATTTGGTATTCTTGTAATATTTCTTTGACACCATCTCTCCACCTTAGCAGGTCATACCCTTTCCCTTGATGGGGATTACAAATGACTTTGTGGACAGCAAATCCTTCTTGTTGAAGTGCATGACTGGCCTGAAGGCCAATCATCATTGAGACTTGGCTGAGGGGAGTTGCACTTCTTACACATTTTTTCTGTAGGCATCACCGGGCTCTTTTTCTAGCTTTTAATTTTTTAATCATTGTCACAATGCTTATTTTGAGTAAATGTCTTTTGGCCAATTAAAAAAAAATGCATTCTGACATGCTGAAAAACTAAAGGTAGCAAGACTAGGGGAAAGATGTCTGCCAGGGATCTTCAGGTCAAGCATTTCCACAACAGTTATATCAGGTGTGTTGTGGGTCAGATGTCTATCTGTTTGAATTTTAAAGTCCCACAGGATCATCATCATCATCAATCATCATCATCATCATCATCATTTTATTTATTTATTTTTATTTATTTTAAGATTTGTATCCCGCTCTCCTCGGTTTCAACCGACTCAGAGCGGCTCACAGAGTCCCCTAATATCACTATTAAAGTGCAAACAAAGATACAATAGCATACAATATAACAGAACAGAACAGTAAAGTACAATAAATATCATATAGTAGGTCAGTACACATTACACATCAATACACATTATAGTACTATCAAAATTTGAAAAACATATGTTTGTATGTACACAGCAGAATGTCTTTATATTGAAATCTATATGCCCCTTTCAAAAAATGTTTCCCCTGGCACCTACAATCAGTATCAAAACACATCTAGTAACCAGTTCCCCAAAACCTTCAAGAAAACAGGAACATTAAACAGTATTCCACATCTTTACAACTCTAATTCAAGCTCTTGGTCAAATCAAAGCCTTTGCATAAGACTGGTATATTATAGCGTACACAAGCACTCTGAAACATCATAGTATCATTTGTTTAGCACACACTTGACTTTGATGATAAACATAAACAAAATCAATCTTACTGCTGCTATAACACATTTCCAACTGCATTTCAGAAAACTCAGCAGTTGGTATCATCATCATCATCATCTTGTTATGTTTTTAAGGGCTTTTTAATTGTTTTATATTGGTTTTAACTTGTGTACACTGCCCTTTGGATAGGTGGTATATAAATCTATTAAATTAAAATCCTCCTCCAGGTTCTACCTTACAAATGGCTAAGTATGATCCAACAAAAGAAGTATGGAACTGGGCAGGGAACTTCAGTTCCAGTACTAGTGAAAATGAGGAGAATGTAAACTAAACTAATTCATGATTACAATCTTCAATGTCTTTTGCACCTCTAGGAGAACTGTTGTTCTCTTTTATTATTACATAATACAAAGGATATTTCTTTGTTATTGTCAAAAAAAAGACTAAAAAAGCAGGAATAGATCCTCTTTACTGGCTGTCATGCCTAATCCCATTTTATAGTTTGACATATTAATGGATGTCTCTTTAATGCACAGAGAGAAGTCCCAAGATTGCTGTTAATCACTCCTTCGGAGGAAGAACCCGCTTTGATTGTACATGCCCTCACGGTAACATTTTGACTAGTACTGTATGTTCTCCACTATCTTGAACAAAGTACAAAAGCTGTTCTTAGAGGGAGGTTAAGAATTTAAGCACTTTAACTATAGATTTCTTGGTTGATGATATAATTAGAGGCATCAGGTACTTCACGGTGAAATTGCTGGTTTTGTATCTTGTGCTATTCCTTTCTTTTCTCTCCCTTTTACAAAGCAGGTGTAGAGATAATGTACGAGATGCAGTGGCAACTCTTTTGGCAAACTATTCTAAATCCTGATGTAAGGAACCATAAGAGCTCCATTGAAAGGAAACTTAAGAGCCCAACTAAAATATTATTCATCCACGTAATGTGGGACATTGCAGTTCTTCCAGAAGCTCTTGAGTTTGACAAGGCACTATGTGGATTTTTTTTTAACATTGAAGAAATAGAGTACAGAAGGAGCAATAGCAATAACAATTACACTTATATACTGCCCAGTCGCACTTAGTGCACGCTCTGGGTGGTTCACAAGGTAATTATCATCTTTCCCCCAACATGCTGGATACTCATACCTTGGAAGGAAGGCAGGCTAAGTCATCTTTGAGCCCAGTTAGGATTGAATTTATAATGTCAGGAGTTTTGGATGAAGTAAAAAAGAAAGCACTGGATTTTGGAGTTGGGTTACTGCTTCTCTAACTGGGGCAGCCTTTTTTTTACATACCGTATGTGCGTATATATGTGCAGTTCTACCTCAGAGTTTCCATGGCAAAAGAGGAAAAAAAGCCTTACAGTCCTGCTACCGAATCAGTCAATTACAAAACTGTTTGTGTGTGTGTGTGTGTGTGTGTGTGTGGAGATTTTAGTGTTGGGGACATCTTAATAACAAGTAAGTCATATCTCCCCAATTAGATGGTCATTTTCCTCCTTGAAGAATTGAGCTAAATATTTTATAAGGATACAGCAAGAATTATTTCCACCCATTTCTGTTTTGGTGCTAAGATTAAAGTTAATGTTAAAACAGAAGCATCCAGTAACAGTTAAAAGCAGCAATAAAACTACACACACGCCATTTGAAACCTGGGAAAATGACACCACTTTTACTTTCTGCTATGGAAGCATTAAAATAGGTTCTGGATAAATGGATTAAGTGAAATAAGTTTTTAAATTTGTATATTTCCTTTCCTTTGCTTTATGAGTCAAGAAACTATCAGCAATTAAATTGACAGATTCAGCTGTGAGCAGTTTATTGACCAGTACTTCAGACAAGACACAGGATTAACAACCCCCCCCCCCACATAAGAAAGGATCTACTACAGTAAAAAAAAAACTTCCTCTGCTCAAATTGCCCATATCCTAAAATGGCTCATTTATTAAGCCACTTCATGATTGGAAATTCCAACTAGAAGGAGTCTTCACAGCCAGAGACTCATTTTTGATCTGTTTCTGGCAATCACACATGCTAGAAATGGACCGAACCAAAGTGACCCAAACCGCATTTAAAAAGTGGAGTCACTGGCAGTATGATCTACTCTATTACCATAGCAGGATTACCTGGCCAGATTGGAAGGATTTATGCTTTTGTTTAAAGATATCACTGTCATTATTGAACACAGTCTGGGTGAAATTGTTGCTGCATATATCAATTGCTGCAACTGAATTTCAGGTTTCCCCCAGCAATAGTACTGGATCTAATAATTAGACTGTCCAAATATCAGTAACACGGCACAATTGTTTTATCTTTACAATGAAATCTCATATAGTTTAATGACCAGCTCTTTCTTTTTTTAGCTTCCATTTATATGCACAATTGATCTTTGCAATCAATACTCTTGTTGACTTGGGATTTTGGTCTGCAAAGAAAGTTTGACTCTGTCTGGCTGAATTTTAATTGTTAGCTGATGAGGACTATTTGGGAGTTTAAGATGCAACATTATTTTCTGATTCTGAAATCTGGCTGAGTCTCAAAATCTATAGTGAGCGCAAAATAATCTCTCTGCATGACTCTCCCAAATAAAAAGAAATTAATCACATTAGGCTGTTTCTCCACAGTATGGCATTTAAAAAAAAACAATGATTGGGACATTGAAAAAAAATTGAGATTCAGTCTGTTGGGTCATCCCTGGTGAGAGTCAAGAGGCCTGATTGTTTGGGCTGATTGACACAGATAAACCCCATGAGTAAGTGTCTTTCAAAGTTATTATCATCAATTTAGAAGCACGGAATTATAGAGTGGGAAGGTATCCTTCCTTTCTTTATTTGTATCAAAGTGTTGAACAATTTAAAATTATGGACGTATGTGAAATATACATAACATTCAAAACAAATTAAAATGTCATAATAGACTATTTTTGCCAAGAGGTAGGCTATTTCATCAATGTTATCTTGTCCATTTGCTAGATCATCCTTTGGACACATAGTAGGGCAAAAACTGCATGCACATAAACAATGCATTGATTGCATCTCTCCACATTCATATTAAATTTCCCAGTATCCATGTAGCCCCACTTTACTCGAGGAAGGTGTCCTAAAGATCATCTACTCCAACCTTCTGCTCTATGCAAGATCGACATTGCAGGGTGTTGGCGCAACACCACTTATATATGGCTGTTCAAATGCTGTAGTCATAGGACCCACCAAGACTGTTTCTATGGTCTTCTGCCAGCACCTGAGCCCCTTTTTTTTCAGTGGGAAAGATGGCTTGCAGCTCTGGCTGGGACCTACAAATGGCTGTTCACATGAGTCACAAGTGTCTCGAGTGCACTTTTGCCCACTCTGTAGATGAAGAAAACCCATTTTATATTGAATTATAACATTATTTTCCATGTATTACTTGTTGCTGCCTGTTGGTTTTCATTTGATTTTAATTTTGTTTTGGTTCAAAGTGGTGTTTATTGTTGTATCTATGTTTTTTGTTTGTTCACCACTTTCTCCATTAAGTCAGGGATCCAGCCAACCAACCAACCTGACCGGTTGTCTCAAGAATTTACTTCTCTTTCTCTCACACTGTTTTTGCTATACGACCTTTTACTTAGCATTCAGCAAGGTAGCATAATTTAAGCAACTTTTAATTCTGGAATTATTTTGCATTTTTGTCAGAACATCACCTGGAAAACTTTGGAGAAAAGTAAAAAATTGCCCACCCTGCAGATTATCCACTTCAAGTTAAAGGAATGCAACTGGCTGCACTTTCCTTGGTGGCTTGTGAAATCATAGAGGCAATGGACAGCCCAGGGTGATTTTGGCCTCTGAGGAGATAAAAAAAAGTCCTAATTTCCTTTTCTGTTGACTTCTGCATTACACTAAGGCCTTCTATTTTAGAGGGCAGCATAGAAACATTGCTACATTGCTTATCATGTCAATCACTTGTTCCCTGCTTATGCATTCTTTTTAATGAAGACATCATCCTGAAATTCTTAAAATGACAGATTTTACTTCTGTTTGTATTTTCTCCATCTACTGTTGGAGTAAGTACTACTGTTTTGCTCCATCTCCATAGTTTAGGATTTCTGGAGAATTCGAAAGTTTGTGCCACATACTCAGTGGTGGGCACCAGCAGGTTCGGGCCAGTTCGCCAGAACCAGTAGCAGAAATTCTGTCTGGCCCCGCCCATCCAAGTTTTAAAATAAAGTACAGTCAAACCTTGCATAAAGAGCGCTTCACTTAAAGAGTAACTGTTAAAGAGCAGAATTTTCTCTGAATGTTCGCTTCGCTTAACAAATAAAACCAACCAAAAACTCACTTAACAAATAAATCGGGGTTCACAATCCCCCCCCTCACAATTGGTCACTTACAATGGTGTTCCACTTAAAGAGCAAACTCACTTAAAGAGCAATCCTGTGGAATGCATTATTCTCTTTAAGCGAAGTACAACTGTAGTCCTAATTCGGGTGCAACACAGGGCTTTCTCCCTGGCCACACCCACCATACCACGCCCACAGTGTGGTAATAATTTTTTTTGAGCCCACCACTGCACATACTCACCTCTTTGCAGCATTTAGTACGGCAATCCTAATTATAATACATTTATTGAGCCAATGTGATGAAGTGGATGTAGTGCCAATTCAGGGTTTGAGAGAGGCAGTTTCAAATTCCTACTTGGCAACAAAAAATCATTGGGGATGGCAATGGAAAAACAATCTGTGACCATCCTATGTATGTTGAAAACCCTGTCAGGGTCACCATAAATTGGTAGTGACTTGATGGCCTCACAAAAACAATCTGATTTTTCTTTTATTTATGGACCACATAACTTCTTTGTTTTCTGTATGAAAGCACCATCATTAGTTTCTTATAGTTGGTTTTACCATCAGTGAAAGACCATTTTCAACATCTAAGAGACTCTGTCACAATAAGTTCTCCAGCTACCTCAGACCACTAGATGGTTTAACACAATTATGTTTCAATTGATTTTTTTAACCTAATACACCAGTTGAATTGAATCTACTGCTTTGCTGATATAGAGACTGCTGTGTTATTCCTTGTCTTCTCCTGCAAGCCAGCTCAGTAGCTTGTGAGCTTCCAAGAACACAGGGAGTGTTTGTCTACATCAGGGGTTCTCAATCTTTTAAACCAGGAGCCAGATCACCCCCCTCAACGGTTGGTGGGCTGGCATCACTGGGACCATCCCAAGCCCCAAGCCCTCCACATTGATGTCACCAACACCCCCACACACACACCACCATCAGTCCAGCCTGCAAACACCTTCTTCCATACTACCGCCACTTCCCTACTTACCAGCCTGCCATGAGTGAAGGAGGGGTCCTGCCAGGAAAGATGTGTGAGTCCTCATGTGTCTGCCGCTTCCACTTCCACTTCCGCCTCCATCCTTGTCCCCTCTGCCTGTCTTGGCATGTCCATTATGCCTCTCCGTAGCAGGGTGGATGTTGTAAGCCTTCTTACAACATCTGCCTTGCTATGGAGCCAGTAATGGGATGTAACAGGTTCACACCAATTCACCAGAACCGGTAGTAACTTTCCCCATTGTCCCGGAGAACCGGCAGCAGCTTTTGGGTGGAACCACCATCAGGACTTACCTTTTCACTGGTTCCTCCACTGCGCATGCGTACCAAGCATTTCGTGTGCATGCATGCCTACAGTGCTTGGGACGTATGCACGGCCTCCTTGCTGTCCTCCCAAGCGGGGAGGAGGAAGAGAAGTTGCTAGCCTGAAGCTCCCTATAGCCTACTCTCCAGGGTTAGTGACTCATCTTTGGATGTGGCGTGTCTGTGTGTGTTTTAATGTGTGTTTAATACCTTTACCTATATTGACATACTACCACAGTTCCTAAAAAGGCCTGGCGGCCTGGCTTAGGGTTTTTAAGCAAAATCTTGGAGTTACCTCATCAGTAAGCTACACCTGTGCTGTTCCAATTGCTGTTCCAATTGGAGATACCTTAAGGAGAAAACGTAAGGAGGTATAGCTGTTTTACATTTACATTAAGACATATTATCCTAGAGAACTGGTTAGGCAAAGACTTAGTATACTAGAACACTGGATAACGTTATGACTTGGTTCGCAACAAAGTGCACGAGCGGCTACCTTGTCTTGCCACCTGACACGAAACTTAACTGTCAGGTGGCGAGACAAGGCAGCAGCTCGTGCGCTTTTGTTGCGTGCCAGCGGCTCCCTGTTTCCCGCACCGCACTGCCCCCTTAGCAAGTGGCAAGGGGCCAGTGCGGTGCGGGAAACAGGCAGTCGCTGGTGTGCAACAAAAGTGCAGAAGCGGCTGCCTTGTCTCGCCAGCCGAAACGAACCTTAGCTGTCAGGTGGCGAGACAAGGCAGCCGCTCGTGGGTGGGTGTATTTTAATGTATTTTTTATTTTATTTATTTACGGGTTTGTGTTGTGGGTGGATGGGTGGGTGGGTTGAAGTGTGTGTGTCTGTGTGCTTATTTTTATTTATTATTTTTTCTTTGGCCCCGCCCACTATGTCATAATGTTGGCTCCGCCCCATGATGTCATGATGTTAGCTCCGCCCACACTGTGATGATGTCATGTTGGGTAGTAAAAATTTTGACATCCCACCACTGTATGGAACACAGTTAGGGACACACCAAAGCAGGAGGAGAGGAAAGGGACAGCAGCAACAATGAGGGTACGGCCTAGATGGAATGTCACCACGGGCTGGATCCAGTCTGCGGGCCAAAAGTTGAATACCCCTGGTCTACATCTTAGCTAGCCTTACAGCTCGTAGGATTGAAGAGAAATTATCACGTTTGCATCTCAGCAAGTGAAAAAACAACCTCTTCTTTTCATTGAGCCTATATTCTCTATCTTTAAGCTAAAGATACACACAGTGGTCGATACATTGGCCTAGATTTTTGACCTGTTTGGTTCTTCCTTTATTCTCTGGTGTTTAGTGCCATTTTTCCTGATCAAGAGTTCAGGATGATGTGAAGGCCTGCAAATCTTATTAAATACTTTTGCAACACCCTACTGGTTTTAATCAAGGCTTAACCCTACACTGATTTTTATTTATGGACCATATGGCTACTTTATTTTTCATCTACCTGCTCATCCGATGCCCTTTCCAAGTTAAGGGTGGAGAGTAAAGTCCCTGCAGTTTGAAACACTGTAGTTTGAAACAAAGGGGTGTGTGTGTGTGCTAACTTTGAAGACAGAATATACCAATTTATTTGGGTGGCAATGGTGGTGAAGAAAAGATTTTTGTCTTCTTGGAAAACTGTTGTAGGTCAGTAGAATTTCCCTCTTGAGGCACTTAAACTATTAATCTCTATCTACATTCTGCTTGTACTTTTTGTGAGTACAACCACACATGATTATTCTCTGTTTAATCAGGATAATTTTTAAATTGATCAGAATGCTTCTAATACATTTTATGAACTGTCATGCCAACAAGGGGGGGGGGGGAAGCAACTCCAGACCTTGAGCGACTCATGATTTATTTTATCATCCTGTGTATACAGCAGCAATGACAGCAACAAGAGAGATAACATTGCATGGAGAGTAAGCTGGTGATATTTCTTGCATCTCCTCAAGTTACAATGTCTTAAACTGTGCATCGTCTATGTAAATTCTGTAGCGGAACACGATTCTGATATAGTAAAATGTTCTGTCTGTCTGGATGAAGTTAATCTAATTAATTAATTAATTTGTTCCCATCTTTTCTGCTCAAACATCCCATTGGGCTGAGGTTCATTTTTGTGTAAGAGGTCTAACAATGGGATCCTCTGAATCTAGGGTTCTCAACCTTTATATGTCAGGGGCCGGACCACGCTTCCTCAGACAGTTGAGTGGGCTAGACTGGTGGTTTCCCCTGCTGTAAATGCTGCTGTACAACATGTCTGTCGCTGTTGTAAACACATTTACAACAGTCATAGAGACATTTATGGCTGCCACAAACGCAGCTGCAGCTGGACCAAGGTCGGGGGTCGTATCCAGCCCATAGGCCATAGGTTGAGAACCCCTGCTCTACATGCTTACTCAGAAATGAGCCCATTCCCCTAAACTGAGTGGAATTTATGAGTACATATAGGATTGTGTCCAAATTGCTACAGCTGCAGTAGGTGGCACGAATCTATTTGAAATTGCCCTCTCCCTTTATTTATTTACTTACATTTGTTTGTTTGTTTACTCATTTACTTAAACCTGGCATGGAATGCAATTGGCAGCCAATGCAAGCTGACTACAACTGAGATAATATGGGCAAAATGATCAAGACGGTGGCTTGACCAAAAAGATAGTGGCTAGACCAGTGATGGCAAACCTTTTAGAGAATGAGTGCCCAAACTGCAACCCCAAAACCACTAATTTATTGCAAAGTGCCAGCACAGTAACGGGGAGGAAAGAAATGCTCTCATTGGGCTGCTGGGCAAAGGGGTGGGGTGAACTCTGTGCTGAGGGGAGGGAGGAAGCACTCCCATTGGGCTGCTGGGCAGAGGGGCAGGGCAAACTCTGTGCTTGAATGACTGCACAGATGCCCACAGAGAGGGCTCCAAGTGCCACCTCTGGCACTCATGACATAGGCTCACCACCACTGGGCTAGACTGTCAACCGGAGACCCTGTTCCGGTGACCAGGTCTCTCCTCGGTAGAGGGGGGTCGGGCCCCAGTTGGCAGATTGGCTGAGGCTTTTGCTGATTATCTGACAGAAAAAATTGCTCAGATTTGCTCAAAGTTCAATCCCGGCGTGGAAAATGTAGAACTGGGGTTGACAGAAGCATAGTCTTGCAATGTTATCTGGGATCAGTTTGATCCACTTGTCCCTGAGGAAGTGGACAGGCTCCTAGGAGCTTTCCGTGCCACTGCCTGTGCATTAGATCCATGCTCCACCTGGTAAATTAAATCTACCACAACGGTGACAGGAGGTTGGGTCGAGGCAATTATCAACTCTTCATTGTGGTAGGGTTTTTTCCCCCAGCACCTTTAAAACATGCTCTGGTGCACCCTCTCCTGAAGAAGCCATCCCTCGACCCAGCAATAATGGCAAATTATCGGCCTATGTCCAACCTGCCCTTTCTGGGTAAGGTTTTGGAAAAGGCAGTGGCATGGCAGTTATAGGAGATCTTGGATGAAACAGATTATCTGGACCCCTTCCAGTCACGATTCAGGCCTGGATATGGTACACAAACTGCATTGGTTGCACTGGTGGATGATCTCTGGAGAGAGCGGGATGGCGAATATCTGTCTGTCCTGGCTCTTCTTGACCTCTCACCGGCTTTCAATACCATCGAGCACAGTATCCTTCTGGAAAGGCTCTGAGGACTGGGGATCCAGGGCACTGTGTGGTCCTGGTTTTCCTCATTTCTGAGGGGCTGGACCCAGGCGGTGTGGTTGGAGAATGAGAAATCAAGCCCTAGCCTTCTCCAATATGGGGTGTCTCAGGGCTTGGTGCTTTCACCTCTCCTATTTAACATCTACATGAAGCTGCTGGGTGAGATCATCAGTTCCTAGAGGGTGAGGTATCACCAATATGCAGATGATACCCAGTTGCATATCTTGGCCCGTGGTAACCCTAGTGATGTAGTGGAAGCAGTGTGGGCCACATGAAAATTACATGGTATTTGAGCTCAGAGATGGAAAAATAGTTTATAAATGCTATAAATAGTAAATAATAATGTGGTTGATTTCATACGATACTCATTTAGCTTTGCACTGAGTGTTCCCTAATTTCTATATTTGTCACCAAATGAGGACATGCAGCCAAAAGACTTAAAAAGCCAACTTCAAGGCTGAATGACAACTAAATCTCTAGATGGAGCCATGCATGAACAAGACATTTTTTTCTTTTTGCAAAGGAAGTGAGCAACCCATTCTCTACAAAGGATTTGGCAGTTTTACTACTCTGGGATTAAAATAGTTTTACACAACACTTTTTTGCTTCACCCATAGTTCTTCATCTGTTCTTCATGGGCAGAATATACATCTTAAAAATCAACTTAGGGAGAAATTTGGTGACTTCAACAGTCCTTGGTCCAGAGCTTGGAAAACATCCTTGCCAGGACCACTATTCTCAAAATCTTTGGGAGATTCTGAAACTTGTTGTCCAAAAAATAACTTGCCTGAAAGATCAGCTCTGATTTATCAGATTTTGTCCTTCCATTGGAAAGTTTTTTTCAGCAGCCCTGAATGCCTGACAAGGATGTCCTCTGCTGATGAGAGTTTGTGTAGCAATCAGTATTTTCAGAAGATGGAGAAGTGTTTGTTTATTCCCCTCCATTGCAAAATGTCTTGGATCTTTTCCCAGACCAGGAACCTTGAGATTTGACAGGGGTATCTTGCTTTAGGCCAAGACTGAGTGGTAACTGTACTTAAAAAAATACCCTTTTAAAGTTCGGAGGCTTTTCGATTTTGCCTGCATTGCCACCCTGTGGTGATTTAGAAAACCGCTTTTGGTTATGGTATGTCATATTCAGCAACTCATGCTGTGTTTATTCCAGGATGAAAAGTCACATTACAATAAGCAGCTGTCCAAGCCGAAATCTTGCCTGCTGTTTCTGTTTGCTTGCTGATCCAGCCACATCTGATTAACTACTCCAAATGGTGTCTTTTACGCCAAGAAGTTCATTTTTCAGGAAGAGAAGAATAATCTGAAATTGGTAGGAAAAAGCAACAATGATGCTTGAGAACAGTAATTTGGCCCTTGCAAAGCTATTATTTTGCTTATACACCAGTGCATTTGTTTTGGTTACAAAAAAAGAGAAGCAGGGAGAAGTGAGTGCATGAATGAGGAGTAAAAAGAGGGAAATGTGAAGGTTTCTCCGAGTGTTATGTTTAACATCAAACACTTGCTAGCTCTATGATAATTGGAGAGTAAACTGAATTTCATTGTTCTGTTTATACATCAAGTGGGCATTACCTTATTAATGTTATACCAGGGATGGGCAAACTATGTCCTGTGGGCTGGACCTGGCCCACTGTGCCAAATCATCCGGCCCGTGCTGCCCTCACCGCTACTGGAAGTTGAAGTGGAACACACCCATGCATGTGTAAACGCTGCCATAAATGCACCTGTAGCTGGTGTAGATGCATTTATGACAGTTGCAAACATGTTTTATGGTGGGAGGAACCACGTGACCAGCCTGCAGCATGAAAAGTTTGGCCACCTGTGATGTTATACTCTCCTTTGGGTCAGTTAAGCAAAATGCTGGTGTACAATGGATTTGAACCAGAGCTTTTGCATGTCAAACTCTGGGTCTACATTCCTGAAGGTACTGGAACTTTTATTATTATTATTATTATTATTATTATTATTATTATTATTATTATTATTATTATTATTATTATTATTATTATTATTATTATTATTATTATTATTATTATTATTATTATTATTATTATTATATTTCAATTTGCATGCTGCCCTACTCGGTAAAAACCGACTCAGGGCAACTCACAGAACCTCCATATATAACATTACATGAAACAATATTGCAATATAAAATATAAATATTACAAAGTATCCATCCCCGGATGCTCTCCCCGGCCAGTCAGGCGGGGAGAATGAGGGCCAGTTGGAAAGACCGGTGGGTGGCTACAAAAGACTCTGCTACTGCCGCTGCCGCTGCCGCCACCGTCGTGAGACCATCCCCGGACGCTCTCCCCAGCCAGTCGGGCGGGGAGAATGAGGGCCAGCTGGACAGACTGGCGGGCGGCTACAAAAGACTCTGCCATCACTGCCGTGAGACCATCCCCCGATGCTCTCCCCGGCCAGTTATGTAGGGAGAATGAGGGCCAGTTGGACGGACTGGCTGACTGATCGAAGATGATGAAAGACGAAAGATGTATAAGGGATAAGGACTTTCTAGATTGTTTTGTACCGTATATTCTTGACTGTAGTGTATTTTTTTATTGTATTGCATTTTTCTGATTGTATTATATTCTTATTCTTATTTTTTATGAAAGATTTATTAACTATATTAATTGTATCATATTTATTATATTTATATTATGTTGTTTTTATATTTGATATTGTAACATTGTAAGCTGCTCTGAGTTTCTTTGGCAAAGAGAGCGGCATATAAATCTAATAATAATAATAATAATAATAATAATAATAATAATAATAATAATAATAATAATAATAATAATAATAATAATAATAATAATAATAATAATAATAATAATGTAGTGGGTGTTAGCACAATAACCATAGAGACAGAAATATTAGCCTAAACTAAAGGAAGTTGTTTTATATTGTTTGTCCCGAAGTAACCAATTGGAAAGTTTCCTGTCTTCCTGCCTCTAGGGGTCATCTGACTTATTTGCATGTATTAAAGGCTTTGCATGTTCTGGCATTCTCTCTCTCTCTCTTTGCCTTTCAAAGAAGATAGATGTCTATTTGAATTCATCCATTTTGTGGGCAACATGGCAGGCCTTCTGTATGTCTTTCTAAAAACAATCTCACCAAGAATCCTGAGCACATGTATATTTCTCTGATCCAGATGTGGGTAAATGATATTTTGTTCTTTCTTTAAACCAGGGATTCTCAACCTGCAGCCTGTGGGCTGGATGTGGCCTATGGCACCCTTTCATGTGGCCCCCACTGCCTCCACCACACCAGGAAGTGCCATGTGGTGGAGGAAGGACAAAATGGCCATCCGACCCCCGAAGCTGTCTGAGGGAGCATTACCTGGCCCCAGGCTTAAAAAGGTTGAGAACTCCTGTTTTAAGCATTATGTGCAAGTGTATTCATTGGCGCGGCTAAACAGGGAGAAAGCTTGGGAGAACTTGGATACAAACTAAGATTTGCCTAAAACCTGCCCTGATTTACTCTGCTGCTGCAACATATAACGTAACACTGTTACCCAATTCTGGGTGATTGGATTCACTCTCTGGCAGAGGTACTAGAAAGACCCAAGAACTTACAATGAGGCAGGTTTTTCAGTCAAAACAAAATATGGTTTATTGGGAGCAAAAGCAAAGGGAAGCCTATTCAGGCATATAGTCTGGCCAGACCTATAATTCTAAATAGCTAACCTTCCCGCAACCGTTCTGAGGAAAAGACCCCCCTCGTGATCCCTGCTCACAAAATTTGGTGAACAGAAGATGGCCCCCACCCACCTGGAAGGGGTATTTAACTATTCTATCTAAACTAACTCTGCATGCAAGGGGAGGGGGCTGAAACCGGGAAGGAGGAAAGGCAATTAACATATTTTAATTACATGCAAACATAAAACAAAGGCAGCTCTGAGGTCAGAGACTTTAGTTACACAAAAGCGGCAGATTACAGCTATTGCTGAAAAAACCGGTTATAGAGAGTTTACATTAGGTCAAAGGAGCATATTTGTGGTTGACAGGAATATCTCTTTGTTCTCTGCTGAATGAAACAGAGGCTGGTACGTCTTCTCCAATGGGAGACGATCTAGCAGTATTGACAGCCAATGGTGCTTTGAGGCGGGAAATTGCAGTTCCAACGTGGGTTAATGTTCCGGACATGAATGAATTACAGTGTTTGAGTCACTCTTAAGTAGAAACACAAAGAAAGGAATTAGAATCATTATGTCTTGTTTGTTTAATTAAATGGAGATCTCTGGATGAGGGAAACCAACAATTTAGCCTTTGTTTACTTCGCTTGCTGCCCCCCCTTTATCAACTTTGGGGTTGTATGGTTGTTCCCCACAGAATGTTGATTTCCCTCTTTAAGCTATGATTGTGCTCGGGTCAGTGTTCTAAAAATGTTGAATTGAACTTTGATCAAACCAGAGATATGAGTCATTCAGCTTCCTTTGTGAAGGAATAAAAAAAGGAATTTCTGCTTATCAGAACACCCGGCAAACCAGTTTTAAGAACAATGGAGGCAATCAGGGACATGTTTACATTCCTTGCCAGAGTCTATTGACTATCGGGTAATCCCCCTTTCCTTCTGGAGAGCATTCCAATCGTATGATTTTAACTTTTGGCTTCTCCTTATTTTCCATGTGTGTGTGAGTGTTGTGATCTAATAAACGTTTTGATTAATTATAATGCTTTATTCAAAATTTCAGGTATCAACACTATTATCCTCTTGAACATGTTGATGCTATTTATTTATTTGGTTCAATTTATATGCCGCCCTACTCAGTGCAACCGACTCAGGGTGGCTCACAAAAAATTCACAAAAATCAACAATATATTACATAATCACAACGTATCACAATAAATTTGAAATTAAACCTAATAGAAAATACAGTATAATACAGCAAAACAAGAAAATAACAACAAATGCATCAATGTTATCTGTATATATCATAAAACAGTTACAAACAATCACTTCCCTCCGGACAATAATTACAATTACAAAGCAGCAAAATGGCAACTAAAATGGCTATACAATGTCAGTGTCTGTCAAGCTACCTCCAAGCCTGGTGTCATGATTGGCTCTACCAGTAAGCAGAGAGAGTGAGATGACTGAATCAGGTGACAAATACCAGGGGACAGCTACCACAGATAATTCTTCCTTCCAGCTTAGTCTACGTTGAGCAGTTTTGTTTTAATGAAAAAGTAATTGGACTAATGTGATTCAACCCCCTTAAAAGCCGAAATGTTGTTCAAAGTTCATGTCAGCTCTATTTCTTTTGGCATTTAAAAACAATTTATTTCTTGTCTAGATAGGACATACACAGTTAGCCAATTTTGCTGTACTCCTGGTCATTTTGAACAGTGCAAATACTGGCTTTGTTATTTCAGTATGTCATTTGTAAATTATGTTTACACAGAACATCAGGCCCTTGGGGGGACTGGCTTGAAGCAGTTTGCCTGGAAAGACATTTCTTGATGGCTAAGATCTACAGAAGACTGTCACTTCCATGAGCCTAACAACTGGAGCTGTATATTCATAGATTCCTCCCTCCACATTTTTGAGAATGGGTTTCGAAAAGGAAATGCAACAGTGACACCCTCAAGTACGGCGGCCAACCGTCCCGCATTCTGCGCGGCAATCTCATTTAGGGAGGGAGAATTTCGACTTACCCTTGTTTCGAAAATGGTACCGGACCTCCCTCGTTGCGTCACGGAAGCACCGGTTTCCACTCCAACCGGCAGGCAGTTAAAGAGAAACGGAGCCGAAAAGGCTCCAATAAACTGCGCCTGCGCAGAAACCCAGTTTGGCGCCAGATTGGGTCTCTGCGCAGGCGCAGTTTATTGGAGCCTTTTCGGCTCCGTTTCTCTTTAACTGCCTGCCGGTCGGAGTGGAAACCGGTGCTTCCATGACGCAACGGGGGAGGTCCGGTACCATTTTCGAAACAAGGGTAAGTCGAAATTCCCCCTCCCTAAATGAGATTGCCGCGCAGAATGCGGGATAGTTGGCCGCCCTACCCTCAAGTAATCTCAATTATATATTGACTGAACCATTTGATGGGACCAAATTTAAGAAACATCCTGCCAGATCAAACCAAAGGACTGTTTAGTATAGCACAGGAGTTCTCAACCTTTTAAAACTGGGGGCCGGGTCATGCTCCCTCAGACAGCTTCAGGGACTGGACGGCCATTTTGCACTTCCTCCAACACATGGCACTTCCTGGTGTGGTGGAGGCCCACATGAAATGGTGCTGTGGGCTGCATCTCGTCCACAGGCTACAGGTTGAGAATCCCTGGCCTAGCACATTATTCCCTTCATCCCCTCTGGTGTATCTTTTTGCTACTTGACCTCTAATATTCTGAGTAATTCCATTTAGCTAAGTCCATTATGAGGGCTCTGTCCCTTGATCAATTTGTTAGTGGCCATGCTGGTTGGAAAGCTCTAGAAGCTGTAAGATAGAGATGGCAAATAAATTTGTGAAGCAGAAATGGCTTATTCTTTGCTTGGCCTCAGCTTGGCCATTGCAGAGTACAACACAATTGAAAAGTAGCAAACCTTGGTAGCCCCTGTATTCCAGAAAGTGACATCTGCAATTTGGCACACAGAATTCTGCAGAGATCAAATCAGGCCCTGCTCTGTGTGCCCTTATTTGAACAAGAGGGGCTGGTACACAGCTTTGGTTCTATATTATTTTCTTCTGAACAGTTGTGAACAGAAAAGAAAAATAAATGTGCCTGCTTTCATCTAGTGCAGGTATTTGTCTCATTGTTTGACCCTGAATTTCAGATATGCTTTGTTTTCTTCCAAGGCATGCCTAAACAAGCTGTTTCCTTACGTGTTGTGAATTTTCAAACATCTTACAAAATAACTGATGTAGACCATCTGATGCCTGCCATGGTTTGAGGACACTGTTTATATTTTATTGAGCGTAATCTAGGACTCTTTCTCCATTGCTACATCTCATAAAATGCCTCCCAAAGTACCTGTTCATTAGCATTTCTCACCATCACTACCATTTTCCCTATTCATAACCTACCTTTCCCTGTGGCACAATCCTTTACTCCTCATAACCTGCTGCAGTGTAATTCCACAAATCTACCTTGTAATAATAAGGAGCTGGCTGGATAGCTCAGTGGCTTAGGTGTCCGGGTGAGGAGCCAAGGGTTGGGAATTTAATTCCCAACAGTGCATCCTAAGAGAAGAACCAGCTTGTATAGCATTCAGAAAACTGCACAGTCCCAGGCTCCCTCTCCCTAGAAGAAAACAGTAAACCACTTCCGAGTACTCTATGTCCCAGAAATGATTGTTATAAATTGGAATTCATTTGACAGCACATTATTATCAAAAGTGTACATGGTTCATCAGATCTTCAGTTCAGAGTTTTGGAACCCCACTGCTTGGATCCTAGCCCAGGATTTATGAGTCAGTGAGGTATTACCTGATCATGTAGCTGGTACCTAGTAGTGATACTCTTTACAACTGATCTATCATGGTCTTATCAATACTAAGCACACTCAGATGTTTTTTTTAACCCTTTTGGGATTGGTCCCAGTGCTCCTATCACTTACTGGCATCACAATTGCTCTTTTCTCCCAGTGATGCTGTATTTCAGTTCTGAAATTCTGATATCTCATGATCTTTTCCATCTATTTTTCTTCCACCCAACCTTTACCACATCAATCAGTTTAACATTTTTTTCCAACTATAACAAATTTCTTTACTATTTTGTGTTGAAGCTTCTTACTAGTTTGGATTGTAACCATCTCATCATCATCCTCACCACCTTTTCAGGTTAGTGATCAGTACTTTGTAGATGGTATTTCATAAGTCTTGCTCAGATTCCAATGTAAGATTGCTACAATTGGGTTATGGTGACCTTTGTAGTTAGTCTGTGTTATCTTATTGCATTCACAGATAATCTTTTTAATCTTTTTAATTTGTTTTAGCCTTTTAATTTTTTGACTTTTATAATCTTTTAAACATTGGTCTTAATTGTTATTGATGGTTCTGTGGCTGTGAAATCGCCCTGGGTCACTCCAGTGAGGAAGCGATAAATAAATTTGAATAAATAAATAAATAAATAAATAAATAAATAAATAAATAAATAAATAAATAAATAAATAAATAAATGTGCTTCACTGTTTCATCGAATTCTTTACAAAGCCTACACATACTGTCAGTTCCAGCTTTTTCAATGTTTGCTTTAATTATTTTGGTTCATAGTACTTTTTTGGGGGCAGCAAATGTAAGCCAGCGATCAATTGCTGGGGGTGCGGGAGACATTGGGCACAAACTGTACATGCGTGTGGATGCCTCCCTGAAGTCCTTTGCAGCTCAGTGATCGATCGCTGGAGGTCTGGGGGACATCGGGGAGGCATTAGCCCGCCCACGTGGTTTGTCCTCGATGTCCCCTGCAACAATCTGAATGAATACCACAGCTCTGCATGGTACTTTTATACCTTACTTTCTGGAACACAGCCAGATTAGGTTATTGTTTAATTGTGATTTACAGAAGTAGAAACTAAGTAATTAGTCAACGAGGAGGCTTTTACAGTACAGGTCAAATACACAGGTAATTGAATAGGATGCTCTTATATCATAAGTATTTCCACTGTTTATCAAAGATGAACTTTATCATGTTCATGACCTGTTCATAATTTACTTAACATTATCCATGACTTCATCTTCAATTCATTTCAATCCACTCTAAGCATTTTCTAGACAATAGTATATTTACTTTATCCAATAATACCATGAGGTAGTGCAAACAGTAATCATGAAACATAGTGACAACCAGTTGCTTTTAGTTGGTTAGACATCTTAAATTGCCATATTATTTGTACTTAGAGCAAATAACATTTCCTTCTATACTGGTGACATCACTTCTATAACTTATTAATTACTTTTTAGTTATCATGCCTGCCTCAGCGTGACGGCATCCAAGGCGGCAGCCGCCCTCTTGTTCCAAAGGCTGACCAGAGCCTCAGCCAAATTGTGTCACTGATCCAGAGGAATACACCTCAATTCCCTTTGGGATCCATTCGGATCCATCAGTCACGGGGGCAGGCTAATTTAACAGGCCCTAAATCCAGTGGTGGGATGTCAGAATTTTTACTACCCCACTGTGATGTCATCACAGTGTGGGCGGAGCTAATGTCATGACATCATGTATGGGTGGAGCCAAAGTCATGATCTCATGATGTTGCGGGCAAGGCCAAAGGGAAAAAAAAAACAAAAAACAATAAAATAAAATAAAAATAAGCACACCCATCCACCTCAACCCACCCACCCCCTCACTCATCCACAACACAAACCCATAAATAAATAAATAAATAAATAAATAAATAAATAAAATAATACATTAAAATACACCCACCCAGCCACCCCAAACACAAATCTACCAGAGCTTTTAAACCAGAGCTTAAAGCTTATTCTGGATAATCTTTCTCACACTAGGTCAAATGGAAGGAACTACAGAATGAACTCACCACAAGATGGCTTCATTTTGGCACTTATCAACTTTTCAACAGTTTTAAAGAAGTTAGGTACTAAGTCTTTGCCTAACCAGTTCTCTAGGATAATATGCCTTAATGTAAATGTAAAACAGCTGTACCTCCTTAAGGGTTCTCCAATTGGAACAGCAATTGGAACAGCACAGGTGTATCTTATTGATGAGGTAACTCCAATACCTTGCTTAAAAACCCGAAGCCAGGCTGCCAGGGCTGCCGGCCACCAGGGCTTTTTAGGAACTGTGGTAGTACGTCAATATAGGTAAAGGTATTAAATACTGTAAACATTAAAATACACACAGACACAACAAAGGTGAGTCACTTACCCTGGGGAGCAGGCTATAGGGAGCTTCAGGCTAGCAGCTTCTCTTCCTCCTCCCCGCTTGGGAGGACAGCAAGGAGGCCGTGCATACGTGCCAAGCACTGTAGGCGTGCATGCACACCAAGTGCTTGGCGTGCATGCGCAGTGGGGGAGCCAGTGAAAAGATAAGTCCCATATGTGGTTCCCCCCAAAAGCTGCTGCCGGTTCTCCGGGACACTGGGGAAAGTTACTACAGGTTCTGGTGAACTGGTGTGAACCTGTTACATCCCATCCCTGCCTACATCCCTGCGGTGAAGCCTCACCTCCAGAAAGTCCAGAGTCACCACATAGTGATACAATCATGTCACAGGTGTGATATCTAATTTCTCTAATATCGGATCACTCTGTCACCGCTCTGACAAGAAAACTAAATCCAGGGTATGGCCACTGCTCCTGGTTGGGCCCTGAATTATCTGAGCCAGGCCCTCAGCTGCCACGGAAGCTATGAACTCCCAAACCACCTCAGAGCCAGCCCCCAATGAAGGCAGATTGAAGTCCCTCAGGACCATGAGTTCGGGGAGCTCCAAAGGCAACATGGTGACGGCCTCAAGGAGTTCAGGCAGGGAATCTGCTACTCTGCAGGGAGGCAGGTACAGGAGCAAGATTCCCAACTGACCCTTAGGTCCCAAATGCAGAAGCAGAGCCTCACAAACTGAGACTTGCAGAACTGTGGCTCTGGCGACTCCCAATGACTCCCTGGCTACAATGGCGACCCCAAGTCTCTCAGTGAACATAGCCAGGGAATCCTCAGAAAAGTAACTTGCCCAGTTTCTGCATCCCAATTAACAGGTTTTAGATTACAGTCCCAATGACATGCTGGATTTTAGCTGATTAATTAGCTTCCTTTTCTCCCTTAGAAGAAATTGATTACCATACTCAAAATATAGCATCAGTCCATAATATTTGTGGAGGGTTGTTTTTTTTTAAAGGTTCATTAAGGTAAGGCATGAATTGAAACAATGCATTCATCACAACAATTGGAAAAGAACCCAGAATTAAAATAGCTATGTAAACAATTGTGGAAGCTGCAACCACCAGCAGAATTAAAACTGCAAGCACTTAATTCCTTAAAAGCCAGATTAAAGTGTATATCAAAGAGGTTAAAATGAGAAGAAATTTTCAATGCCTCCTGTTTATGTATGACAGCTGCCATTTCAGCTCCAGAATAAATCTTGGGGAAAGTAAAGAAACAAAACAATTTGAAAAGACACATCAATCATTGACAGAGATCTTTTCAACCCAGAGCAATCTCTGACACAGAAATGAACAAATTAGGCAAATTCACCAGTACCGTAACCTAGTATATAACTGGTTTATGGTCAAGGATCCATGTATGCTTTTTTAGCTAAGAATGACTAAATTGCAATTTTTGTGATTTCTCTCTCGCACTCCTAGCTGTACTGCAGTCTAATCTATCCATTCCTAGAGATGAGAGAGGGGCAGAAAAAGGAGTAGGTGGAAATTCCAGACTTCATTTCTTTGTTTTCTGTTGACTCTGGAGCATCTCAATAGTTGGCAGTAGTGTAGTTCTGTAGACATAAACATGGCTATGAAGGAAGATGCAAAATTAATTAGTATTGTTTATGATCAAGGTAAAGCCCAAAGCCCAAGGCCACCTCACTATACCCTACCATCCAAAGTCTATAGATGAGCATCTGCTACAGATGCTGTGTCATAGACAAATCTTTGTATGCAGATCTCCTAGATGGCTCAGCTTTGCAGGTTGATTGGAGCAATTTGGGTTTTCATACTACTTTCCACATCATCTGAAATGATCCCCTATTTCTTTATTGGTGCAGTAAATAGCTTGCTGGGCAGACAGCAGGGGTAACTGCAGTGCTGCCAGAAAGTCTTTGTCAGTCATCTGCCGGGAGCATTATTCAGATGGCACTGAACATGAGCACCAGCTGGCTGGAAATGGTCTGAGATAGAAAGAGACACGAAGACCTGATGAGAGTGGGATGGTCCTTCTATTCTTTATGAATTGTTCTGTGAACCTTTTCAGTCCCGTGTGAACAACTCCAGGACTCTGCACAAGAAGAATGCTGTCTGACTAAATTTCAGATATGTTCATCAGCATTAAGAAGGAAAAGTCAAGTCTTGCCTCAAATGTCCATAAGTTTGTTTTGGATTCCAATGATGACACAGTTTTAAAATCTTTTTTTTAAAAAAAGCACTCTCTACCATGGATACTGTTGTGGTTTGCTTTTTGAAAGATTTCAGAGATTGTCAATCTCACATCAAAGTGCAGAGGGTGTTCTGGGCAGTGTTCTAAAAGCTTTTTCAAGCTCATCACATTATATAAATTCATCAGTAAGGCTTAAAAACCAACATGATGTATTGGTTAGGATGCTGGATGAGGGGAAGAGAGGACCAGCTTCATGTTTCAGTGATGTTGTCATGCTAGTCTGCATCAGCATGAACTAACATTGGTTCAGTGGTCTACTCTTGTTCCGATCAGTGATGGGACCATGAATCCTTAGTACCCACAGGTACTTCAGAATCCAGCTAAGTCACTGGTGGAGTTGAAATCCAAAATGTTCATGCAGATAATTATAAGTCTTTATTGATCTCCACTTTCTCACTTTTATGAGTTTTTTATTGATTTCATCTTTCTAGTATCCTGAGTACCTGGACTTGATTGACACTTATCAATTAAGGCAATAACAAACCATTTTACTAGTGTTAATTACCCTTACAACAAGAGTTTATATATATATTTAGAGCTTCTCTTCCTTTCTCTCTTTGTTATCTTTGATCCTAGATCTTATGTCAGGGGTTCCCAGCCTATGGCCCATGGTCTGGCCCCGGCCTCTGCTGCCATCTCATCTGGCCTGTTGCTGCCTCCGTCACATCTGGAAGTGGAAGTGGGCGTGTTTATGTCACCCACAAAACATGCCTGTGAATGACCAAATCCGCCCATGACTGTCATAAATGCAGAAGTGGATGCATTTACATCAGCCATAAAATGTGCCCGCTTCCACTTCTGAGGGGTGTGGTCTGGCCCACTCAACTGTCCGGGGACGTGGTCAGGCCTGCAGCAAAAAAAGCTTGGCCACCCCTGTTTTAAGTGAACTAAGGCATGAGAGGCCCAAATGCAACAACTTGAGAAGCTGAATACCATATAGCAATCCTTATAATACTAATAAGAAGAAAAGGAAAATACACTCCATAATTTATACTTGGGTTTATAGAAAGCTACTACGTTAGTTTCTATGAAGATGTAGGTTTTCCACTGCTGAATTACCCTGGATTGTATTTCCTCCTCCTCGTGCCATGATCTAGCAGAAACTGGTTCTCCATTCCTCAGATTAATAAGCCATTCCAATTAAAAAATGCATCTCAACTGCTAAAGATGCAAAATGTTGGTTCTTCTTTTAGGGAATAAAGAAGAGATGAGATTTTGAAAGGAATGGGTGCATCTGATTGTTTCTCTTGTTACTTTGTTAGCACTGGAAAATATTGAAAAACATACCCACCAATTCTTAAGGAGTGTTGCATTTGTGATGTTGTTGTTACAAGAAAAGAATCACATTATCCTTTAAATCACATTGATGGCTGAGGTTTAATTTAACAGACAACTGGTTCTCTTATTGCTTGCCTAACAAAGAACTGTTAATGGGGTTTACTGGGGTTGTTTACAACTCATGGTAGTGCACTACTGATGAAGAAAAAGTAATTATGGTAGTGCACTACTGATGAAGAAAAAGTAATTATAATTTGAAAATAGTTGTTGGATGGAAAATAGTCAAAGATGAAACAGCACACTTCCTTGCTTTTAAAAACCATTTTAACAGGTTCAGTACCTATTTTCTGGGATCTATTCAGTGGTGGGATTCAACAGGTTCACTCCAGTTTGCCAGAACTGATAGCAGAAATCCTGGTTGGCCCTGCCCATCCACGTTTTGAAATAAAGTAGTCCTAATTCGGGTGCAATGCAATGCTTTTCCCCTGGCCGCACCCACCATACCATGCCCACAGAGTAGGTAGTATTTTTTTTAAAAATCCCACCACTGGATCTATTACTAATAAATTATTGACTGTATTTTGCTTGCACTATATACAGAGACAACAAATAAAGTGATTTGCCTATTTGGAGAGAATGTCTTGAGATTCCATACCTTACAAGGCATATGTGGAAAGAAGAGAAGGACAAAGACCACAAGGCAGAGCCAGAGGTTGGTGGAGAGATAACATCAAAGAAATATTACAAGAACACCAAATAACCCCGGTGGAGGTCTCTGGAAGACCCAGAACAAGAACCTGCATCTCTCTCAACACTCATTGGGATAAAAGAGAAAGCAAAAAAGGAGAAAAACAAGAGAAGTTGGTATTCCTTTGATTCAGATCAGGATAAAGGAGAATAGTAGGGTAGAGTTGCTGTCAGTGGGTACTGGATGGAGTATCATCACAACTGCTGGGACCAAAGCAGATGGTTTATGCTAGGGGTTCATAACCTATGTCCTGCAGGCCAGCCCCAGACCCTGCCGTTCCATCCACCATGGCAGTGACCTTGGAAATGGATGTACCCATGTATATGGAAACATGCCCACGCATGCACATACGTGCCTGTCACTATTGCGTCCATCCTTCTCAACTGTTTGAGGGTGAATAGTTCGGTCCGTGGAGCAAAAAACTTGAGAACCCCTCATTTTATACTATCTACTTAAATCACTTGGTGATTTTAGGAAATTGAAGAGGCTTTTGGAGCCTTGTAATGTCTTAGTGATGTACAGTAATATGCAAATTTTAAAAACTGAAAGCTTCCTAACTGAAGGAGGTGGAGACAGGAAGGGACAAGAAAAGGGCTCCCCTCTATTTTTCTTTTATTGTCTTTTTACTCTTTCCCTTCAAAGGGAAGATGAGCCAGGTGCAGTGTGGATTCCTAGCTCAAATCCAACACTGTGGATGCAAGGATCACACCAAACGGCAAACTACTCCTCTTGGTGACTTTAAGTAAGTCAATTTTGCCTGATCCAGTCTATTCCAATTTGACTATGTAGTCACCTCCTTTATATCAAACAGAATCTGTTCATCTTCAGAATGCCACAAGATTCTTTGATGGTGTTTCTGCATCAAACTGACTCTGTTATTTCTAGATATGTCTGCCTTTAAAACCTAACTTTCTAAGCTCTTTTGATGGCCATAACTGTTCAATAGTGGAACAGATTACCTTGGAAAAAGAGTAGATTCTTCTTCACTGGAAGTTTTCAAAGGAGGTTTAGATGGCCATTTGCCAAGAAAGTTTCAGTTGAAAATTTCCTACCTGCTGGCAGTTAGACTAGATGACACTTGGAACATTTTGGACTATTTCCACAGTTATAAATATCTGATTCTGAGTAGTCTCCACTTTAATATCTTGCTCTTTCTTCTCAGTTCTAATGCACACATAGCTGTATTCATATTCTAATGTCCACTGTTGATGCAGATTAGTAGGGGCTGTCTTGGTGCAAAGATTCCAGTTTCTATCTTTCCCTTCACATCCTAGGGAGCTGCTCTTCTGAGGGGTAAAACTGTACACTGAGCCCAATTAACTTAATAAACTCTTCTGTAATTACTTGGGCTTGGTTAGCAGCATGTATTAAAAAGGACAATTAGGGCAGATTGCAGCGACTGAAGATGGCTGCTTGAGAATGAAGCACATCTTGGAGAGAGAAAGAGAGGCAGCTTTGAAGGTACAGTATCTGGACAAAGATACCATTTGATAGCTAAAGCAAAAAGAAAGCATGTCTTGATGAAGAAAAGACAACAGAATAGAACAAAGAAGTTCTGTACCCAAAGCTTGGAGATGACAGAGGTGGAGAGTAATTTTTCTGCTTGGTCTTCCTCATGATCTCTGTTGAAATCCTTCAAAGTCTAAATTTTTGGAGTGGACTTGACTGGATGGCAAGAAGGATGAACCTGGAGCTCAAAGTTGGCAGCACCATAGCTGGAGTGGGCAAACTTTGCTGAAGCAGAGGCTCATTCACCTTATTTTAATGCATTGCTTCTAAAGTCTTTTGCTGTGTTAGCAAACAATGTCTCTTTTTCTCTCCTGTCAGGTTCTGGAGAGCTTGGGCCAACATATATTATTTCTCCCTATTAAAAACATGAAAGTCTGGCCAGGTTATCCTGTTATGGTAATAGAGTAGATCATACTACCAGTGATGCAACATGATTGTCAGGCGGTGGTTAACTAACCTGACAACCCTAAGGGCTAATGGCCTTGGGTACTGAAGTTCACAGGGAAGGGTGATGGACCCCAAGTGGATTAAATCACATTTGAATCAATCTTGATGGAGGGCAGCAGCTTCGTCAATGTCAGGGGTTTTCCCCAGGTCCCTAGAGGCTTATGATGTGACAGAGTGCTAAGTGTGATGCTGTCCACCCCAACTCCCTTCTTCCTGCCTCTGCTAGACTCCCAAAAGGACCCCAAACCATCTCTGATCTTACCAAGTCAAAGGGAGAGAGGCTTTTCCATTGTAGTGTGGATGTTGAAGCAGAAAGCTATGTGCCAGTGCTATGCCCAAGCAGAATTCAACAAGATAAAGGTCCCAAAACAGAACTTTATTTTATATTCCATAAAATAGTGAAGCAAAGCTGTAGAGAATAAAATCTCCATAATCTCATAGTCCATAAATCTGTAGAGTAAAAGAACTCCCCCCCAGTCCATTAGTCCTTAAAGGGGGCTACTGGCCACATACCAGCACAGTCCAGTTCCATAGGATGGCATAGTCCAGTTCCATAGGATGGCATAGGATGGTAAAGGATGGTAATAATCTTCAGGAAAATTCTGGCATAGTCCATGGCCTCTCTGATATTCATCAGCTTCTTTTGGCAGCATCTTGCTACACATAGGTATTTCCCCCAGAAGGGGAAATTTTGAGTTCAGGTAATGAAGCATTTTAGCCTCAAGTCAGAGAACCGATTTGAAGTCTGAAAAGGCACTCTTTAAATAGTCAAAAGAGAGACTTCTCCCTCCCACAAAAATTCAATGATCTCATTCTAATTACATCATTTGGAACTTTCTCGAAGGATCTGGAAGATTCCAGGTCTGCAGGTTTTTAATGGAATGCATGAGGTCATGAGAAGACACCTCACTGTCCAGCTTTATCTGCCTAAAATCTGAGATAAGGGGGATAAGGCATGCAGTTGCCCAGCAACTGGCTAAGCAATGGGCCACCAACCCAAGTTCATGGCATGGGGAATCTAAAATAAGTATAAACAAATGACAGAAAGCAGATAGCAAAGTCAGTCTGGCTAACATTAAGTAGAGCAAGTAAATATGGCTATCTCAAATCATGACAGTCAATACTGGCCTGGTGCTGATGAAGACTTTGTGTGCCAAAAGGGCTCAGGACCAGAAAATTACTTGCAGAACTGAATCAGTGGTACAGGTATCATGCAGTGATGAGGAAGGCAGATGAAAGGCCACTGCATTATATTCTTAGGATAACCATCATGTCTGATCACCAATATTTGGATACAACAGAAGAAGAAGAAAAATTAAAAACATCTTTGTAACTCTTTCTCATTTGGGCTGCTTGTACACCATGTTTGTCTGAAACTTTTGGGGATTTCCATTCCTGGGAGAGCTTCTTTGTTTGCATACTTGCATCTCCTGCAACTATTAAAAGCATGTGAGGTTATGAAGAAAAAATGATAAAGTTAAAGTGGAGATGGTGGTGGTGGTGGGAAAGAGAAAACAGAAGGTTTATCTCCATAAAATCTAAGAAATACCCACCTTCTGTTGCCCAGGTATAAACAATCTTTTGAAAGGAGTTATTTTTAGTGGAAAATTAGCAGCAGAAGGAGGGGAATCTGCTGACACTCTACATGAATTGTAAAATGAGCAAATAAATTGCACAACATGCAAACAAGACTACTACATATGGGAGACTAGAATATTGGACACCATTTGCTTTCTCCTGCAGGGGAGAGGTACAAAACCTGTGGCTCCACATATGCCATTAAATTGACAAGGGGTTATGATACTCTAAGTCCATGATGGCGAACCTTGGCACTCCAGATATTCTTGGACTTCAATTTCCAAAAGCCCAAGCATCCTGTGAATCCACACAAATGGGTTTACTGTGATTCATCTGGCCCGCGCTGCTCTCGTCACTCCTGGAAGCGGAAGTAAAATGTGCCCTTTGATTCAATGAGCCTATACTAATGTGATTTACTAAAATAAGCAACAGGATTTTGGCCTTTATGTTTAAGAAGTGTGAAACATCTTGACCATGACCTATTAGCAGAAAGTCAGGAAATTGATCAATTGATCAATCAATCTACGTTTTTAAAGTAATATTTTAAATATTTTGTGGAATAGTAGCCATGTTAGTCTGTGTTTCAAACATATCAGAGAGTAAATAAAACAAAAAAAAATTCAAAAATGTTATGGCGCTTTAAAGACTAACTGCTGTATTTTAATTTTAGCTTTTGTGGATCAAGTCAACTTAAAATACACAAGTTAGTCTTTAAAGTGCCACAACATTTTTGATTTTTTGTTTTGTTTTGTTTACTCTCTGATATGCTTAAATATTTGGTAAGACTCCTTGAGTCCCTTTACTGGAAAAAAGGAAGGATGTAAATTACATAAATGGGCAAACAAATAAATAGAAGTGGGGTTGCTTGGCCCACACAGCAATGGAAGAACTTTTGGCCTGAGGTGGAATTAAAACTCAAGTTCTCTCAATCTTAAATCAACAGTCTAAGTCTGTGTCACACTGGCTATCCAATAGCAACAGTAAGAAAGAGGGACATTTTAATTGAGAGAATGGAAAAACTCAACTCCTCTTTCTCAGCACTGTGGTTTAATCCAAACACTACACCGGAGTTCTCGACCTTTTAAAACCGGGGCCCAGGGCACACTCCCTCAGGCAGCTTCGGAGGCCAGATGGACATTTTGACCTTCCTCCACCATATGGCACTTCCTGGTGTGGTGGAGGTGAGCCACATGAAATGGTGTCATGGGCCACAGGTTGAGAACTCCTGCTCTACACCCTCAGCAGTTGATACTGGTTATTTTCTTTTTTGAAGGTGCAAAAACTCTGTTAATCGATCTCTTGCACCCAACTGCATGCATCATCTTTCCAGCTCCAAAGTACAAAGGTTCTTGTTTGTTTTCAGGCAATGCCAAAAACATTCCTTTTTTCAAAAAAAGTATGAATTTATTTATTATTTTTAAAGCCTTGATTTAGAGATTAGTCTCTCTGTGAAGCTTTTCTATTCTTCTTCCCCAGTGTCTCCTTTTTATGATTTAGAAAATAAATTAGAATATTAATTTTCAATCCTCATGAAATTTAGGCTTCAATGCTTATAGATCTGGAATGACAAAATCTAATGTGAAACTGTCACTCAATTTTGCATAATGAACACAATTCGAGTTGATCAATGATATGAGGCATTTTTAAAAGCAGGGGTGTGTGTATGTGTTTTTAGACTGTCTCAAGGTGCCAATTCTCATCCGTTCCCTTCCTTTTGATAGAAATTAATTCAGAGACCAATTAGAAGTTTAGGTTAGTTGAGGCTGACCTACCAAATGGAATTGGTTGGTTAAGCACATTGGTGGGCATCAGCAGGTTCACACCAGTTTGCCAGATCCCGTAGCAGAAATTCTGGCTGGCCCCGCCCATCCAAGTTCTGAAACAAATTAGTCCTAATTTGGGTGAAATGAAGGGCTTTCCCCCTGGCTACACCCACCATACCACACCCACAGTGTGGTAGTAATTTTTTTTAGCCCACCACTGGTTAAGTAGCATCTGATGTTCATTGCATTGACCTTTTTAATGAGATATAGGTCTATTAGATCTGTTTGATTTCCTGGTAGAATATTTTATGAATGGGAGTAGAGCTGTCCATCATTTAGATACATACTTAGATAGTGGAGATAAGGGACAATGAGTCTAATCAAAATCAGCTTTTTGATGGTCTATCATTAACTTGTTGATCTCTTCTTTCCTTTGTGCCCAGAAAACCTCAACTAGAGCAGGCTGCTGGTAAATAAGGAGAAGAAAACTAAAACTACTTAGCAGAGATTTCCTTAAGCCATGATAATTACAATACACTAGTACCTCAGATAACAATGAGACTTAGTTCCACAAGTCTCGTCGTTATCTGGTATTTAACGTTTAAAAAAGCTGTTTCCCTGGAGGCTGCAGCAAGCCAGAATGTCGGGATTTGAATCCTGACATTTTGGCTTGCTGCAGCCTCCAGGGAGGTAGGGGAACTTTGGAAACAGTTTGGATCGGGTCTTCCGACCTCCCTGGAGCCGGCAGGGGGAGTCAGGGAGCCCGAAATGGTAAAAAAAAAATGTCCATTTTTTAACCCATTTTGGGCTCTCTGCTCCCCCTGCCGGCTCCAGGGAGGTTGGAAGACCCGATCCACAGCTGCAGGGTGGCTGGAGAAGCCAACTGGGACTCCCCATCAGCTTCCCTAGCCACCCGCCCATGCCTCCGCAGCTGTGGGGTGGCTGGGGAAGCTGACGGGGGAGACCCCCATCAGCTTTCCACCCACCCCACCCCTGTTGATCTGTCAACCATCCTGTCATCAAGCTCAGGGTCCTAACACTAAGCCATGTTGTTAGGATACAAATGTGAAAAATAAACATGCTTGTTTCTAGCAATTTGCCACTATCAATGACCGGTGGGTGGGAGAGAAATATTTAAACAGCCCCTGCCATGGATCCAGTCAAGCTGGCTGCTGAATTTTGAAATGAAAAAATGAAGGAGGAAAAAAAGAACTTGACCATACCCGCTCACAGTTGTCTCTCAGAAAAGTGTCATTTGTCTGCCTGTTCTGCCACTGAAGCTGAGAAAATGTGGTTATGAGATGGTCCCTGGGAATCTCTCAGGGTTTTCTCTGAAGATGTGTGGGATGAGAATCAAATCAATAACTAGAGCCCTGAGGGACTGGACCAAAGGCCAATCTAATATATCATTCTGTTCATATGGTGGAACACAGGAGGTCTTCCAACAGAACAGAGCAAGCAGAAGTTCAGTTAAAACTTTTGGATCCAGTCTGTGAAAATAAGAATGAAGAACAGAGTAGACGTCTTCTTTGTTTTTAAAAGGAAAATAACATCCACACTTTCTGTATAAACACAAGATTGTGTTTATTAGAGAAGAAGAAGAAGAAGAAGAAGAAGAAGAAGAAGAAGAAGAAGAAGAAGAAGAAGAAGAAGAAAAGTGACATCAGATACCCTCAGAATAGAAGTTTAGGGCAAGATATCTAACCCCTGTGCCTATACCAACTGCCAGGGGAAGAAGAAGCCAGGGCAGGATGAGAACCTTGCCGCCCCTCCCCCTGTGCCTATACCAACTACCAGGGGAAGAAGCCGGGGCAGGATGAGGAACTTGCCGCCCCTCCCCCTGTGCCTATACCAACTGCCAGGGGAAGAAGAAGCCAGGGCAGGATGAGGACCTTGCCGCCCCTCCCCCTGTGCCTATACCAACTACCAGGGGAAGAAGCCGGGGCAGGATGAGGACCTTGCCACCCCTCCCCCTGTGCTTATACCAACTGCCAGGGGAAGAAGCCGGGGCAGGATGAGGACCTTGCCGCCCCTCCCCCTGTGCCTATACCAACTGCCAGGGGAAGAAGAAGCCAGGGCAGGATGAGGACCTTGCCGCCCCTCCCCCTGTGCCCACCCCAACATATTGTATTGTAATGTAATGTATTGTCTGTAAGCCGCTCTGAGTCGCCACGGCGAGTGGGCAGCAATATAAATTTGAACTAATAAATAAATAATAATAAATAAATGTATAAATAAAACATTATATAGAGAATATTTAGAAGACAATATACAGAGTAGTAATGTATGGCTGTGAGAGCTGGACCTTAAGGAAGGCTGGGTGCAGAAGAATAGACGCCTTTGAACTGTGGTGCAGGAGAAGACTCTTGAGAGTCCCCTGGACTGCAAATAAATCAAATCAGTCAATCCTAAAGGAAATCAATCCTGATTGCTCCTTGGAAGGACAAATATCGAAGCTGAAACTCAAGTACTTTGGCCACCAAATGAGAAGAAAGGACTCACTGGAGAAGGCCCTGATGCTAGAAAAGTTCAAAAGCAAAAGGAGAGGGGACAGCACAGGATAATAATAATAATAATTTCATGACAGAGATTACTCTGGGTTGAAAGGATTTTTAGGGGATGCCCGAACAAGGCATCTTTCATGTCCCCAAGTTCAGCACTAGGGTATCAAAACCTGACCTAGTCTCCAGTTCAGCGCCTTAACCACTAAGACACCAGAGGAGCTGATGAGATGGTTAGATGTCATCATTGTCATGGTGGTTGTAGATCTGGGTGGACTATGGAGGATGGCAGATGACAGAAGAGCCTGGTGTGTGGTGGTTCACGGGGTCGCAAATGGTTAGACTTGACTGTGCGACTGAACAACAACATACAGAGACCCACTAAGGTGGTAGGCGCATGTAGTAGTTTATATATGGATTTTACTTTTATGTTATTGTTTTTAAAAAACATTTTGTGTTTTTAAAAATATTTTGTATTTGTATGCTGTTGCTTTTTTCTTTATTATATAGGTTTATTGAAAAATAAATAAATAAAAAGAATAATAGTTTAGGCTGAAGCTAGACAGCATAGGTAAAAGCAGGGGAAGAACACTCTGGGAAACCAAAAGCAAGTTCTCTCTTTTTCTCTCCTTCCTACACCAAAAATAGGTCATCTTCATTTTAAGCGGAGTTGTATCCAGTTACCTACAATGAGTGCAGTTATGTACTCTGTTTTACAATCCCTTAGCAACTCATATACAAAACCAAAACCAAAAACCACACTGTCTGTTCTAGAGGTGGTAAGATTTAGGCCTCTTGATTGCAGCCATCACAGTCCCTTGGCTCATACATTTATCTGACCCCTCCTCCCTTTAATGCCATCCATACTAACAGGTGTCACTACATCTTGTGATGGTGAATTGCACAGTTCAGTGCAAAGAAGTTCTTCCCTTTGTCAGTCCTCAAAACCGGGTTAGCAAATCAGCAACTTTTGAGATTTCAGATGGATTCTTGCAATATCACAGTGAGAGAATATTAAAGACACTCACCTACTAAGAAGCAACACCAGCTAAATAGATAAAATAGCAATTTAGAAGGTGTGTATGTGTGACATTTTTAGTGGCCAACCAAGCAGCAAAATGCAACAAGCAGGTCCAGCTGTGGCCACTATTTCTGGGGCTTGAATCCCACTTGAAACCCCCACACACCCACCACAAATTAAGGCCCATGGTGGCTTAGTGATTAAGACACTCATCTTGATGACCGGCTGCTGTATGATGGAGTGTGCACCTGTCATGTGTCCCAGCTCCTGCCAACCTAGCAGTTTGAAAAGGAAGTTGCAAGTAAATAAATAGGTACGACTCCAGTGGGAAAGGTAATAGCATTCTGTGCACACAGGCATCTAGTAGTGCCTGGCACAAGACCATGGAAACATCTGCAGATACAGTCAGCCCTGGCTCTTTGGCTGTAAAAAGAGATGAGCACTGAACCCGAGTCAGACATGACTAGCTTTCAAGCAAGGGACACCTTTACCTATACCTACAGGGTGGACCATAGGTCCCTACCCGGCCACAAAGTGAGTAGGGCTCTGCTAGGGGAGGGAAGAAGTGCTCCCATTGGACTGCTGGGCAGAGGGGTGAGGCTCATGTCCATGGAGAGGACGGGTAGGGACTTACAGGCTGGGTAGGGGACATATGGGCCACCCTGTATAACAAAAAATGCATAAAGGGAAGTCTTCTTGGCCCAATGGTCCTGTTAGGCATCACAGATCTCCCATCTCCAGTCAATGCAGAATTCCTTCCTACTCAAACTCTCATGCTTGCCACCAGTTCTTGTGGAACAAAAAGACTCGCTAAGTACTGGTCCTAATACTAAGCTTCCTGTTGTCCTCTAAATGGCATGGTGGGCCCAGTTGTGGGGGTTTCTCCTCAGTTCCCTCCCTTTGGTTGCATAGGCATAACACCCATTACAGTGGTACCTTACTTAAAGAGCATAATGGGTTCCACAGGATTGATCTTTAAGCAAGTTTGCTCTTTAAGTGAAACACTACTGTAAGTGACCAATTGTGACTTTTGGTGGTGGCGGCGGGGGGATTGTGAACCCCGATTTAGTTGTTAAGTGAGTTTTTGGTTGATTTTAGTTGTTATGTGAGGTGACCATTCGGAGAAAATTCTGCTCTTTAAGCGAGTTACTCTCTAAGCAAGGCACTCTTTATGGGAGGTTTTACTGTACATCCATTTGCAATGAAACACTGAGCCGTGGTCCCAGGTGAGAATAGTCAGAGATAGGTGCTCTGGCTTTGAAGCCATCTTATGCTAAATAAAAAGGACTTACTCCAGCACCTTGTGCCCTGAGATTTATCCCACTGGACAAGCACAGCATCTCTGAGACTCCATCTGATGCTCTCAACCTCAGTCCAGAATCTGCCGTCATTCAGCTTTGGTAAAGGGTCCTGAGTTCTTCCTACTTTCTCCACCACATGCACCAATACATTCAACTCTGTGATTGCTGCAGCTCTCTGTACTTACCTTCTTTTCCCTAGGGAAAACAGCTCTAAATATTGTAACCCTTTTCTCACAGGAGAGCTTGGTTCTTTAAAGATGTGGACTGGAGGAAACCCTCCTGTATTTGCTTCCATTTAATATCTCCA
The DNA here is from genome assembly GCA_030440675.1 of Furcifer pardalis. Taxonomy (NCBI): domain Eukaryota; kingdom Metazoa; phylum Chordata; class Lepidosauria; order Squamata; family Chamaeleonidae; genus Furcifer; species Furcifer pardalis. The sequence continues at coordinate 101,078,225 of CP126896.1, read as the reverse complement.
CAGAAACAGAACAAAGGAGGTTTTCTTGGCCACAGAAATAAATGAAATGAGTTGTGCATCAGATGTCAGCTATTCTTTATCTTCTCTGTCTGCCTTTCAAGATGCATCCCACAGTGATCCCACCAGAGGAGGATGTGAGACAGTCGGGCATGTGCAGAGCAGCTGGCACATATTGGCATCTGCCATGTGTCTGACAGTCAACAACCCTTGAGCTTTTTCTGCTCCCTCTGGGGAGACGTTCCAGTTGCTTATTTTCCTTTTCAGGGCATTATTTAGATTGAATGACTGTTGGCGGTTTTGAGATGCTTAGGCAATTCCCTATGTGCTTTTTTCTCCCACCATTTTGCTTTGGGAGACATACTTTGTCTTCTTCTTGGGTGTTGACTCAACAAACAGCCGTTCAAATGTTACTCAATGGCACCTCCCAGCATTCTTCACTATTGGCTATGCTGGTTGGGCTCCTAGGTGGGACTGTCAGTCAAACAACATCTGAAAGGCTGCACTTTGCAACACCTACAATAAAATGACCATGGAATGAATCCCAGTGTTTTGTTTAGCTGTTTCTGCAGCAAGCAGGAGAGTCAAGTAGGTAGTATGCATTAGCATGCTGTTCGTTCACGAGAAACTAGCGTCCTTGCAGATCTCTGGCTTGTTGTATAGGTGGAAAGCACATGCTGCATACCAACAATTCTGCCCACTTCAGTCCTTCTTGCAAAGATCAGAAGCATGGTTCTTGCTTAGGTTAAGTGTGCTAGTACTCTAGGTGTGTAGGGAAAAACCTACATTTCCACCTAAAAATTCACATTTTGTCTGGGTTCAGGAAATGCTTTGGAGGCCCATGCACTTTTATTTTCAGATTGAAAAATGTGGGGGTAAGATTATGGTTGAGTTCATTCATAACAGTACATTAGGTTGTGAGTTGTTGGAATTCTGGTGTTGTGTGCAAACCTTTCCCTGCAAATTAATCATGTTTTGTTAGACAGCCAGCAAATACAATATTAAAAGCTAACATTGTTAGACATGTGATGCAGGCATGCAATGAATGCTAACATTATTAGTCATGTGATAGGAAAGTCTCCTTCTTAGGCTTTGTTTATATCTAACTAGACAATCCGGTCTTCTTACCATTTGACCCTATTTGCATATCTTGTGACAGCATTTTTTTATTCTTTTAATTATTGTGCTAGTGTGATTAAAGCAACAATGGAGGGGAAATGGCTTCTTTCTTCTTTCATGTCCCAATCAAACCAGTGGTGGGATTCAATTTTTTTTTACTACCTGCTCTGTGGATGTGGTATGTTGGGCGTGGCCAGGGGAAAAGCCCTGCATTATTTCAAAACTTGGATGGGTGGGGCCAGCCAAAATTTCTGGTTCTGGTTCTGGTGAAGTGGGGTGAACCTGCTGAATCCCACCATTGGATCAAACCCTTGACTGCCAAAATGAAGCCACTTTCTTGGCTTTGTGATTGGCCAAACTTAAGTCCTCATCGGTGCACATTTCTGGGAGTAATCAGCAGACTAGTAAAAGAGCTTGATTCTATATTTCTCCACATTGACACAGCATGTTGTTGTCCGCCAGAAGCCCCCATGTGAGCATGTTGGTCTTACATTTGGTCCCACAGCCTATTCAGGGTCCTCAAAGAGATGTAGGGGAGGTTGAGTTCCTCAGCTGAGTTTTCCTTACTCTCTGAATCATTTTTAAAAAATTAAATCTGTGTAAATGGCCAGGTTATTTTGCTATGGTAATAGAGTAGACCATTCTGCCAGTGACTCAACACCGAACATCAGGTGGCGGTTAATTAACCTGACAACCATGAGGACTAGCAGCTTTGGCGAAGTCCACAGGAAAGGGTGATTTATTTATTTATTCATTTTTATTTTGTCGCCCACTCACCGAGGCGACTCAGGACAGCTTACAGTCAAAACAGCAACAGTACAATAAAAATTATAAAATATAACCTCACAAAATACAAAATACAACCAAACCAGAACACAGACTAACTCCTCTCAGGCCGTTGTTGTAGGCCCAGAGGAGGGGGCGATGTTCTCAGCCACTGCTAGGCCATGGAGTCTTCTCCCTCAGGCCGTTGTTGTAGGCCCAGAGGAGGGGGCGATGTTGTCAGCCACTTCTAGGCCATGGAGTCTTCTCCCTCAGGCCGTTGTTGTGGGCCCAGAGGAGGGGGTGATGTTCTCAGCCACTTCTAGGCCATGGAGTCTTCTCCCTCAGGCCGTTGTTGTGGGCCCAGAGGAGGGGGTGATGTTGTCAGCCACTGCTAGGCCATGGAGTCTTCTCCCTCAGGCCGTTGTTGTGCGCCCAGAGGAGGGGGCGATGTTCTCAGCCACTGCTAGGATTAAATCCTACTAGAATCCAACTTGATGGGGGGCAGCAGCTTTATCAATACTGGCCTGGGTCTGAAGAGGACTGTGTGTGCCCAAAGGGCTCAGGGCCAGAAAGTGACTTGTGTAGCTAGATCAGTGGTACGGGTGTCACACTGCAATGTGGAAGGCATATGAAAACCCACTGCATTATATTCTCAGGGCAGTCTTCATGGTTGATAACTGATGCTGAGAGGCAAAAGTTATGAGTCTGGGCACCTTAGAAGAGCATTGTTAACTTTAACACCAATAATGAAGAATTCAAAACAGTTTAAGACTTTTTGTGTATCCTGACTCAACCATCAATCCAAAAAGGAGACCACAGCCAAGAAATCAGAAGAAGATTGAGACTGGGAAGGGCAGCAATGAAGGAATTAGAATAGATTATCCAGTGTAAGGATGTATCTGATGAGACCAAGGCAAAGATCTGCGCTGTATTCCCAACTACTGCATGCAGATATGAAAGTTGGATGATTTTTTCTCCTTTTGGAGTCCCAGTCAAATCCTAAACAAGATTGTGAATACAATCTGGCATGCCCTGGGCAGCAACCTTGCTGGCTAATCTTTCTAACACCAGATCAAACCAAAGGAACTGAAGAATGAATCTACCAGAAAGATCTTTATTAAGACCAACTGTAACAATGATCTCAAGAAATATCAAGGGAGTTTTGAGTAAAAAGAGTGTCCTCCTAGCGGACATGTGCAGGAAATACAAATGTGATATACTTCTGCTCCAGGAAAACATGTTGGGGGACAGCAAGTTTATTTATTATTTATTTATTTAGCCACACTTCTATGCCACCCTCCTCACAAATGACTCAGGGCAGCGAACAACAGTTAAAAATACAACCAACAATAAAACCTATGATAAAATACCCACCCATCTCAGAAAGTTAAACTTTAAAGGTTAAAAATTAAAAGGAGATTAAACATTAAAATTCACCAATTAAAATTATGAGGGAGAGGGGGGAACAGTCAGATTGGCCAGCCGGCCAGGGTAGCTGACTGGCCCAAACCCCACACCTGCCCTGTCAGCCAGGTCTTCACACCCTTTCTAAAGGACAACAACTCTGTCTGGAGATGCAACTCAGTTGGCAGGAGGTTCCATAGGGCCGGAGGGGAAACAAAGAAGGCCCTCCTTCTAGTGCTAGAGAGATGCGCCTCTCTAGTTGATGGCACGCTGAATACTGGAGGCATGCATGGATCAAATGGTATTTTGATACATGTGCACTTATAAGCAGCCATTTTGGGCTGCAAGAAGGGTGCAGCGGCTGGCTGTTTAGGCCCTCAGCCGCCTCTTTGGAGGGGCGGTGGCGGCAGCAGCCTTCCCTCGACCACTGACACTGCTCCCTCGCTGCTGCCGTGCCATGCCAGGCCATGGTGCACCACCAGGCTGGGCCATGCCACGCTGCTGGGCCAGACTGCGTTGCTGGGCCTGGCCAGGCCAGGCCGGGCTAGGCCGCGCTACCGCACCACTGCTGTTGCCGCCTGCCTGCTTCTCCCCAACCCCAGGGTAAGTGACTAAGGTTTGTGTTTGGGGTGGTGTGTGGTTTTATTTCTATTTAATGTCTATTTTAATTTGTATTTTTGTGTTTTTTATTTCTATTTAATGTCTATTTAATTTGTATTTTTATGTGTTATTTCATTTCTATTTTTATGTGTACTGTATTTTTATTTTATTTTTCACTTTGGCTCTGCCCATATCATTGGCTCCATCCACAACATCATGACATCATGATGTTGGCTCCGCCCATGACATCGGCTCCCCCCACAGTGTGGTAGTAAAATTTTTGGCTGCCAACCACTGGACCATTATATCTACTACTGTGGGCAAGGATCACTGAGAAGAAGTGGAGTGGCCCTTATAGTCAATAAAAGAGTGAGGAAAGCACTAATGGGATATAATAATAATAATAATAATAATAATAATAATAATAATAATAATAATAATAATAATAATAATAATAATAATAATAATAATAATAATAGTAGTAGTAGTAGTAGTAGTAGTAGTAGTAGTAGTAGTAGTAGTAGTAGTAGTAGTAGAATGATCTCAGACTGAATCCAATGAACTTTCTTCCACCTTCATATTAAGCCAAACTCAAGGAAGCCAAAAGAAGATTTAGGAATGGCAAAATGTGTGACTCGATGATATCTGGATATTTTTTTAAGGCAGATCATAAAAGAATGGCTCCTGCAACTCTTTAAAATCTGTTGGAGAAGCAAACACATTCCAAATATATGGTGGAAGACCAAAGTAATCTCTATATTAAAACCAGCCATTATATTGTTTTCAGCTTGTCTTTTCAATATTAAAAAAAAATCTCTGATCTTGGTGAAAAAACAAAAACAAATAGAAACTTAAACCAAGATTAGATATGCTGATAGATCAACAGGAGGATTTATTATCTCTCTTTAATCTTGAAAAGATACGATTGAAACAATATATTGGTTTAAGTTATATGTTGATTTCTTATATCCCATATGACAGGTCTTCTTTTTCCTTTCCTTTTTTGTTAGTCTCTTCTGTGAATTTGAGTATAATAATAGTTCAGTTTGTTTATACATGTAAGTCACTTAAATGTTGCATTTGGCATTCTGAACCTATTTCTGTCATCTTCTTCATTGCTTCTTGTCTTTAAACTAGTTTAAAAGCTTCTACAGTCATCCATAAAGGCTTTTCTTTTTGCATTCTTCCTGATTCCAACTTTTCTCTTTCTTAGTCAAAAGCTTTCTTTATATGGCCTTTAAATTCTTCAGGAATTTTATTTCAGTTTTTTTATTAGCACTTGACTATTGTTGTATTCTTCAGGTTCACTCTAATCTTTCATATTAACAATTTATCTTCTCTACCACAGTCTACTCCTGGTCTTTTTGTGCCAAAAGAATGGACCGTCTCAATTTCATGCTTCCAATTGTATAATCTATTTGATTTCTTTATTGGCCATTCATTGGGGTTGATGCATACTATTTGACTGTTAAACTACCTAAATCATTTGTTCGTAATAAAAAAATAATAATTTGATGTGTCAAAATTCTATGAGTCACTTTGCTGCTTCAATTTTTACTCCTAGTTCAAATTCTCCATCAATAGTGCAGTCTTTGATTCCTATGTTTGTATTCTGGTCACCTATAATGACCAGCACATCCTGTTCTAGAGTATGTCTTGGAGATACTGTACACATAAAAGCCTTCAATTTCTACTTTTGCATCCATTGTTGCAGCATAGACTTGAATGGTGACTATGTTTAAGGCCATGTATAAGAAACATTGAGTAGGATTTTGCCCATTTTATAACAGCTTTGCCATTTTCATAATCCTCTTATTAGTTTCTATTGTTGTTGAAATCTTGAACTAGAAAGTGAATGTTTTGATTTTCCATATCAGATAGCTTCCTAAAGTAGAATGATATTTTAGTTGTTTTTCCTGGTTGTTTATAAATCAATACACACAGCCAGTTTGACTGTCACGAATTCTAGGTTGTCCTCTTCAGTATAGTCCATTAAGAGGACTAATGAAAAGTATTGTTTGTATTGCAGTGGCTCAAGTGGCTAAGAAGCTGAGTTTGAAGATTGGAAGGTTGGAGTCCCAGCTCCTGCCAACCTAGCAGTTTGAAAGCAAGAAATTGCAAGTAGATAAACAGGGACCACTTTGGTGGGAAGGTAAACAGCGTTCTGTGCACTCTGGTGCCTAGGTATGCCTGCTACATGTCCATGGAAACGTTTGCAGATGCAGACAGTGCTGGCTCCTTGGTTATAAACAGAGATGAGCACTGAACCCTAGAGTTGGATATGACTGGGTTTTGAGCAAGGGTGACCTTTACTCTTACGTATTAGGTAAGGGTAAAGGTAAAGCCAAAGATCCAGCACTGTCTGTATCTGCAGATGTTTCTGTGGACACGTGGCAGGCATACCTTGACACCGGAGTGCAAAGAATGTTGTTTACCTTCCCATTGAATTGGTATCTATTTATCTACTTGCAATTTCTTGCTTTTGAACTGCTAGGTTGGCAGGAGCCGGGACAGAGATGGGAGCTCATTCTGTTGTGCAGTACTCAGGTCTTGAACCGCTGACCTGCCAACCTTCCAGTCATCAAGTTCAGTGTCTTAACCATTTGAGCCACCACATGTATAGGACAATCTTACATGGCGGGGGGAGGATGTCGGATGTTCAAACTGGATTCAGAAAAGGTAAAAGTGCTAGAGATCATATTACAAATATATATTGACTATTAGAGTGTGCCAAAGAATTTCAGAATAAAACAAATTTTTACTTTATAGATTACAGCAAATCATTTGACTATACATATCATGGAAATCAATGTTTCATTCTATAACAAAAAGGATGTGCTTCAACATTTGATTGTTCTGATGTCTGGCATATACTCTGGATGAGAGGCTATTGTTAGAATAGAAAATGGAGGGAGAGAATGGACAGTTCATCTGCTTTACATGGCAACAGTAGAAAAGGACAAGCACATAGGCTTTCTTTCTTGCATGACAATAGTTCTTTGCTTGGATTTATGATGCCCAGATCCTTTGTGACAAATGGGAAGCGTTAGACCTTTCACAAAATACATGCTGTCAATATTTAATTTCTTAAGTTCCCCCTATTATTCAAAGAAGATTATAAGAAGAGACATGTTTTTCAAATATGCATAGGATTTTATGGGACAATCTTGTATTTAACAGTAAACCACCTCTATACACAGAGCCTCCATTTAGATCAGGGATACAACTTCTGAGACCAGTTGCTTATAAAAGCTCCTGTTAAAATTTGCACATTTTGATGAATTTTTCATTTAAAAAATGCCCACTAAAACAAACATCTCACCATCCCTAGGAAATGTGTCAATTTGTCTGTTGCGCTTTCTTGTGTGTATCTGAATTTTGTAAGCGGTGTTAACAATGGATAAACTAACATTGCTGTAAATTCTGATGAAACTTCACCATCCTCATGGGCCGGCCCCACCTTTCATTCACATTTAAAATTTTCAAACATTGGCAAATTCTCATCAGAGTCTCAGTGATGCAATATTTTCAAGCATTCCCAGTAAAATTCCAAAAGACCATGCTGCTCAACAAGGACCTCAGAGAGGAACCCAACACTCTTTTCATCCTTTAACCTTCTAACTGCCTGCTGTGTCTGCACCAACACATCCTCTGTCTGAAGATTTGTGTGAAGTTACCATCTTGCCATTTCCACTTTTGGGAAACTTGCTGATAATGATATGATGAAAAAGGGCTTACCTGTATAGTTATTTCACACGCGTTTATGTATCATAAGGTCTGACCTTTATCTTCTATGCTACAAGTCTTTACTATGGCTAGAAAATGGATATATTGAACATTATTTTTTGGTCTTTCATTTGAGCCTTATCTCTAAAGAGACAACAGCTTGTGACTTCGGGGATGGAAAGGGAAAAAATGTGCCACTAAAGGGCAAACATGTTTTTTGAAATCCATGGATTAATCTTTTCCTCCTGCGTCAAAGTCTCTGGACATTATGTGACTCAAGTAACTCTCAACCAGTAAATAACCTTATATAGGCCAGAGATAAAATAATACATGGCACCTAAGCAGGATTTCCTTTATATCAGAGCTCTGAAGGAACAAGTTACAAGTAATGTAGTTATTGTTGTAAAAGTAGTGATGGGCAGCCAAAAATTTTACTACCACACTGTGGGTGGAGCCAAAGTTGTGGGTGGAGCCAATGGCATGATATCATGATATTATGGGTGGAGCCAACATCATGACATCATAGGAGGAGCCAATGACGTGGGCAGAGCCAAAGTTAAAAAAACCATAAAAATAAGTACACATAAAAATACAAATTAAATAGACATAAAACACATAAAAATAGACATAAAAACACATAAAAACACATTAAAAATAAATACACTTTAAATAGACATAAAGCACATAAAATACAAATTAAATACACAAAAAACACATAAAAATACACATTAAAAATAAATACACATTAAATGTACATTAAAGTATACCCACACACCCCACACCCAAAGGTGAGTCACTTATCCTGGGGAGCAGGCTGTAGGGAGCTTCAGGCTAGCATCTGCACTTCCTCCTCCCCGCTTGGGAGGACAGCAAGGAGGTTGCTGAGGGCCTCTGTGGCTGTGTGTGGCCGCCCAATGCTCTGCGCTGCCACACTCCAAGCAGCGAATGGCTGCTTCACTCAGCAGGCAGAGCACTGTAGGCATGCATGTGCGCCAAGCGCTGTAGGCACGCATGTGCACCGAGCACTGTAGGTGAGCATGTGAAGTGGGGGAACTGGTGAAAAGGTAAGCCCCTGAGGTGGTTCCCCCAAAAGCTGCTACCAGTTCTCAGGGACACTGGGAAAAGCTACTACCGGTTCTGGTGAACTGGTGCGAACTGGCTGCTGCCCATCACTGTGTAGAAGAGATGCCAGTCACAGACTACAATCAGAAGAAAGCTCTGTGAGAAGGGGTTTACAATCTGGGAGAGGTACTCAGGGAAACACAACACTGAAGGAAAAAAGTAGGCAAATAAGGAAAATAAGGCAAAACAGAAAACAAAATAAAATAAACAAAACAAAATAAAAAACACTGTAGCACTTTAAAGACTAACTGCTATATGAAGGAAAATAAGCCGTGTGATCCATGTTCAAATTGTAAAGATTACAAAAGATGCAGGAGGCAAGTGATACCTTTATTGGATCACTAAGAAAAACAAAATGTTGCACAAAGCCACTTCTTCGGGCATGTATTAAAATGTTCGTGGCTGTTGGTCTGCCAGGCTCTCAATGTTCAAGGGAAGTTGGGCATTTGCTCCCAGCTATTTGACCCTCTTCCTGTGGGAATGGCATCCTAACTTCATGAAATATTTTGCCATTCTTAAGAGAGCTTGACAGACCAACAGCCATGAACATTGCAAGCCTGGGAGACCAACAGCCATAAACATTTTAATACGTGCCTGAAGAAGGAGTATTGAACCATGAAAGCTCACACAACATTTTGTTTTTCTTAGTGACCCAATAAAGGTATCACTTGTCTTCTGAGTCTCTTGGAAAAAAGACCATCAGATATAAATTCACATATGTTGTCTGTACCATGCAATATTTTTTGCATGTGGCCACAACTCTGTATGCACATGCTTCATTCCTTGTAAGGGTCAATGCAAATCTGATCCTCAAAGATATACCTTGTCTAATGTGCTATTTATTCTACCACCTTTCAACCCCACTAGTTAATTCCTGACAAAATATAGCCCTTGAGAGAAGCATAAGAGTTGCTTACATTTGATTTATAGAATTCAAATCACAATGTGCTGAAAACAGAGGAGAAGAAACAGGGCACAGCACATCAAGACAACCTCAAAGTGGAGTGACCACAATTTTGTCAAACATCATGACATGCCCAAATGTGCAGCCAATTAGTGTTTTCCCATGAATATCACTGTTTGCTAGGTCCACTTGTATTTATATGCTTTGCTGCTGGATAGCAAGATGGTTTAGATCAGGAGTTCTTAACCTTTTAAAGCTGGGGGCCGGGTCACACTACCTCAGACAGCTTTGGGGGCCGGTCAGCCATTTTGCCCTTTCTCCACCACATGACACTTCTTGATGTGGTGGAGGTGGTGGTGGGCCACATGAAATGGTACCCTGGGTCACATCTGGCCTACAGGCCACAGGTTGATAATCCCTAGTTTAGGTAGTGGAGCCAGAGGTTAGAAGTTTGATTCGAGTGAGAAGAGCCAGCCTGCACACCCTTGAACAAGCTGCACAGTCTATGGGTGCCCCAGAAGAAGAGAACGGTAAACAACTTCAGAGTATTATCTACTTAGAAAACCTTGGAAAGGGTTGCTATAAGTCAGAATTGACTTGATATTGCACAATTAGGCAAAGGTTACCCTTGCTCAAAAGCTAGTCATATCTGACTCTAGGGTGCAGTGCTCATCTCCATTTACAGCCAAAGAGCCAGTGCTGTCTCCATCTACAGACATTTCTGTGGTCATATAGCAGACATGACTAGATGTTGAAATGTATGGAACTCTGTTACCTTTCTCACTGAGGTAGTACCTATTTATCTATTTGACATTTATTATTTTTGAACTGCTAGGTTGGCAGGAGCTGGGACAGAGACAGGAGCTCACTCCATCGTGCAGGTCAGGTTTCAAACTGCTGACCTTCCAGGCATTAAATTCAGCATCTTAGCCACTAAGCCACCACTGTTCCCACTGCTCAGTTATTACTATATTGATATGATGAATTGGAGGATGCTAGATGAAAAGGTGGTTAGTATGTTGTCTGCTTGAGTCGCTGGTTGTTTGTTATGCAGGCAATTTTGTGGGGTGTATACCCAGGGGCATAAAGCAGAAAAGGGATTACCCTGCACCTGTCAGGATGCAGTACATACATGATACACTGAATGTGGCTCAAAGTCTGTGAGTCTGACAACCCGGGCTGGTTTTCCTTGTTTCCACCTCTGTGTCAGATCTGATAAAAATCTCAGGGAAATAAACTGCATAAAATCTCCATGCCAATTCTTGGCTGCGCAAATGTACCAAAAAGCAAAAGAAGAAAACAAAGCCAATATATTAAAATATGAATCATACTGGAACTGTAATAACAGAAAGTGTTTATCTGTGTTAAAATCCCCTAATACATATTTATTGAGATAAGGAAAGTACCCAAGCATTGAAGACTCCCAATTGGATTTATAAATTGTAATCAAAAGAAATCTGAGGGCAACAACTACCAAGGACTCTGTTTTTTTGTCTCTAATTCTTTCATACTTTTGATCTAACCACCCTCTTGTAATCTACAGATTTTATGACTAGTAGATGAGAATATACTGTCCCCTGGTTTGAAGTATATTAAGTTAGTTTTGGTTTATATACAGTATATGCAACCCAATTAGAAAAGCAAAATGCTGTCTGCATGCAGGGATCACACAAAAGAGCCTCCAACTTCAAGTGGATTTGTTTAAAAATGCTCTATACTGGCCCAGAAGGGTCAACAGTATGAATCATCCCTCACAAATTGGGTACCGCATTTCAATTACCTCCAACACAATTGACTGGCAGAGATGTGTAAGTTTATTGCATAACACCTGCTTTCCTAAAGAGTCCACAGAGGAAACTGTACAGGTGTGTTAACAGTGTGCAGTCCTGCCTTTTGATGGCTCAGTTCCCAGGCTGAAAAGAAACACTGATAACGTCACGCACCATCCTTTTCTTCCTTTTCTGTTACAAGAGGTTTATAAAGACAGCTAAATGTCATTGAAGTCATCTAGTGTCTGGAAAAAGTACTGAAAAACTGTGTGTGGTTTTTTTTAAAGATGCAATTATGGCCCCTATTTGACAAGACCATCTGGCACATGAGCTGAGATACAAATCTTTATTTGAAATGTTAACTCCTTCTTGCTCTTTCTCTGTGTCTAGGACAATAAAAAGAAATATCCAACCGTCTGTTTCACCCTTCCTACTGTGGAACAGATCCTAGATGGCGACTAAATGGTTATCATCACTCTGCAAAGTGAGCATCCCATTGGATTGCTTTGCCACTTTTCACAGACAGATGATGACTTGAGATGCCATGGGAAGCTGTATTTCTCAGCTGTACAAATGAGATAGCAAACCTTGAGTTTGTGCACTCCCATTCTCTGCCAGATGTTTTATACTAACGGATTGATGACCAAACATCTGAAATTCTGGTTTGTCGAAATTTCCCATCAGCCATAGTTGAAATAAATCACTTTTCCCTTGGGTTTGGATGACAAAAGGGAATTGTGGTTCTGTTAAAATGAAGTGTGGAGGGTTCCATGCTTCTCCTTCTGGAGGATGTAAAAGGGCACAATTTGGAAACATGGGTTTTTGAGACCACAATTTCAATACCTTCAAAGCCAGTTGTATTCTGGGCATTGTAGTCCAAAAGGAATAACATTTCCAAGCTCTGCAAAGGGGGGAGGGGCTGCTGAAGCTCAGTAGGTGTTGCAAAAAAAAAAAAAACCCTACAACAACCCCAAAACAAACAAACAAACAGTGCCTGCTGTATCCTGCAGTGTCATATAACATGCAAAATGGGAAAGAATGAAAAATATGTGTGCATGTGTGTGTGTGTGTAGGGCAGAAATCAAGGAGGTAGGAAAGATTCTTAAGAGTAAAGATGTCATGGTTTTGAATTTTATCTGTCTAGACTAGAGTATGCATGCAGTGATGGGATGTAACAGGTTCTCACCAGTCTGCCAGGACCGGTAGTAACTTTTACCAGTGTCCTGGAGAACCGGTAGCAGCTTTTGGGGGGAACCACCTTTGGGGCTTGCCTTTTCACTGGTTCCCCCACTGTGCATGCGCGCCAAGCACTTGGTGTGCATGGACGCCTACAGTGCTTGGCGTGTATGCACGGCCTTCTTGCTGTCCTTTCAAGTGAGGAGGAGGAAGAGAAGCTGCTAGCCTGAAGCTCCCTATAGCCTGCCGCCTGGGTTAAGTGACTCACCTTTGGATGTGGTGTGCCTGTGTGTATTTATCTTTAACTGTTGAAAAGTTGAAAAGTGTCAAAATGAAGCCATCTTGTGGTGAGTTCATTCTGTAGTTCCTTCCATCTGACCTAGTGTGAGAAAGGTTAGCCAGAATAAGCTTTAAGCTCTGGTTTAAAAGCTCTGGTTGATTTGTGTTTGGGGTGGGTGGGTGGATGTTTGGGTGGGTGTATTTTAATGTATTTTTTATTTAATTTATTTAATTTATTTACGGTTTTGTGTTGTGGGTGAGTGGTTGAGGTGCGTGTTTGTGTGTGCGTGCTTATTATTATTTTATTATTTTATTATTATTATTATTTTCTTTAGCTCCACCCACACTATGATGACATCACGGTGGGGTAGTAAAAAATTTGACATCCCACCACTGCTGCCATGTGTTCATGGAAACATCTACAGATGCAGACAGCGCTGGCTCTTTGGCTATAAACAGAGATGACCACTGAACCCTAGAGTCAGATATGACTGGTTTTTGAGCAAGTGCAACCTTTTCTAGAGTGTTTAAATAATTAAAGTTTTTTTTTTTAAGGCAACATTGAAAGTTGGCCAGACCTTATATTTTGTAATCAGATCTCCTGGCCCATGTTTTGACAGATGGATCCCATCATCTACATACATGTTCATGTTTGAGTGAATGATGCCCTGATGGTAGAGCTACAAACGATTAGCCCAGTGGTGGCCAACCTTGGCACTCCAGGTGTTCTTGGACTTCAATTACCGGAATCCCTGATCAGCCGGTGTACTGACTTGGGCTTCTGGAAAATGAAGTCCAAAAGCATGTGGAGTGCCAGGGATGGCTACCAGGGCATGAGCCCATTCCAGCCACCTTTTGTTGTCACCAAATCAACTCTACTGGGATTCAAAGCCCCCTGCCATGTGCTCCTCTCCAGCAGATCTGACCATATAAGAGTGATGTTAGGCTGTCAGAGCTGCTGTAGTGCTAAATCTGCATCAAGTGATAACACCAATCCAAGTTTTTACATGCTGGGTGGTAATTCTCAGTGAGCTGGAGAAATGGAGCATCAGGGTGCAGGTAATGTTGAGGTACACTCCAAAATGGGCATTAATGACTCACAATGCATCCCTCTGGCCCCCTAGTCCAAGGCAGCTATGCCAATCTGTTCTAGATACAACCCATTTTGCTCAATACACAATGCTGCACCCAAAGAGCCACATGAACCAAACATCTTCTACAACTGAAGAAGAAAAGACCTGAATACACAGGTGGTAGTCCCCCTCAGTTAGTAAGGAGCCAGAAAGGGCTGCAAATACCCCTTATATGCTACTGATTGCCATCGGCCAATCACTTTTACATCATCAGTGGTATGCTGGCCCACAGGGATACAGGGACTCATTCATCCTGGTGCACCCCAGTGACCTGCGTCCCCCCCCCCGAGGCAGGTAGAGGTAATGGGAATATATGGGATTCTCCCCCCCCAACACCCCAATAGGTGCCCCATCACTTCCTGTCCCAAGGTGCCCAGCACATCCCTGCACATCATCATGCATGAAGCCCATCTCAACCACTGATGTTGTTGCCCCAATTCTGAAAGAATGAGTTCCAAATTCCTTGGCCTGGGGCTCCAGGATGGCTAATGTTGACTCCAAAATTGACCTGAACTGAGGGCAGGTGAGAGGGGGACCCATAAAAGTGGAAAAAAAATAGGAAACTAGAAGAATCAGGGCAAAGATGGAGAAATCTGTCCATTGTCCTGACTGAGCAAATAATCCAGCTGTTGTCCTTGTTAGTGAAGAAAACCATTGTCCTTTTGCAGATACAATGTGTTTTTTAAAATATACAAGCACATGTATCGTAAAAACAGAGCCAAAGGGCTCAGCGCATTAGAAAAGAACTCGGCTGGAAACTGAAAAGAGAAAAATCTTTCTATGGGCCCATCAGATTAAGAAAAAGAAAAGAAAGGCAGCAAAGATAATAAATGGTCTGCAGCTCACAGCTTGCTGAGAAACCTTCTGGCAGATTTAATCCTGACACATGCTCAGTTCTCCCCCTGCTCAGTCTCTTAAATGCCACTGACACCTTAACCATCTGTCCTATTATCTCTCTTTCTTGATTTGTCAAAACTCAATGGATGGAAAGAGTTTTGCATCTTCTGGAGCTTTAGCAACAGATTCCAAGATGCATCGAAACTAGATGGTGATTTGTGTATAAGAGGACTGGAGATAGTTGGAAAGAAAACATGTGGCACACTTTTAATCTCTCTGATTACCCACAGAATTTCTCTTGTATGGATAGTCATAGATATAATGCAATAATATTGCCTTAGAATGTTTGTTTAGCAGGTTTAGTAACCTCAAATTGAGGCTTAGTAAAGGTAAAGGTCTCCGTTGCTTGAAAGCTCGTTCTGACTCTTGGGGCTGGTGCTCATCTCTGTTTACAGCCAAAGACCCAATGCTGTCTGCATCTTCAGACATTTCCTTGGTCATGTGGCTGGCACGTCTTGACACTGGGGTACATGGAACACTGTTATCTATCCCACCAAAGAGTACTTATTTATCTACTTGCAATTTCAGTCGACTGTGCGACTGAACAACAACAGAATTTCTTGCTTTCAAACTGCTAGGTTGGTAGGACAATCCGCTAGGTTGGCAGGACAGGATACATCGGGAGC
Source organism: Furcifer pardalis (assembly GCA_030440675.1). Classification (NCBI taxonomy): domain Eukaryota; kingdom Metazoa; phylum Chordata; class Lepidosauria; order Squamata; family Chamaeleonidae; genus Furcifer; species Furcifer pardalis. The sequence continues at coordinate 101,062,708 of CP126896.1, read as the reverse complement.
TGAGGCAGAGAACAGGTGCTCACTCACTTGGGTCTTGAACTGCTGATTTTCTGACTTTCCAGGTGTCAATCTCAGTGTCTTAACCTCTAAACCCACTGCGGCCTCAGTTTAGCAAGTTTGCTCAGTACGTAATAATCTTTGATTTAATTATTTGAAAATTTAATTTTATGCATCAGTTTACAATGATATTTGGACATAACAGTATTTGAGAACTATAATATAATAATTTTGTGTCAGAAATTATTCTGAGTTGAAAGGATTTTTGCTGGAGAAACTCCGCTCAGGGGATGCCTGAATCAGGCTCCTTTCCTTTCTCCAAGATCTTTCCCCCAACAAAGTTGCAAATTCTTTATTTTGAATTGCTAGGTTGGCATGAGTTGGGTCAGAGACGGACACTCAATCCATCATGCAGTACCCAGGTCTCAAACTGCTGACTTGCCGACCCTCCAGCTAACAAGGTGAGGTTCTTAACCACTGAGCCATCACAGCCCCCATTTGAAAACTGATGGGATTTAATGTAAAAGCGGAGCTTCTAAAAGGTACTGTTGGAATCCTCCATGGTGAACTGGAGGGATCCTGGAAGGGGTAATATAAAGTTAGTTCTAAACATCACTGAAAGCTCATAATGTTGAAGGGTGTGAGAAGGATAAATCCGTCTCAGCTCATGTCGTCTTGTCAGAAGCTCATTTTAAAGACTGCTCTGACATTGATCTGTGAATGCTTTTCAAAGAATCCTGCACAAAAATCTACGCCAAAGAAAAGACTTCATCAGTGTCCCTGCTTAGGCTCTCAGTGATGGCAGCACCCTGTGGAGTGTGCTGAACTCTGAAATTAGAGAAAATGGTGGCTACAGAAGGAGGTGAATTTCCTACCTGTACTTCTGTTGCCCACCTTCCTTCAGACCCTGAATGGATCTCTTTTCAACAGATCCCAGGTTGGGATTCACCTCTCATCTGTTAACCCTTAAACTGCTGATTTTCCCAGACATTTCCTCTGATATATATCAACATGTACCCCTTGTTTCCAGGAAGCTGCAATAAGGCGAAGGACTTCATTTTTGAAGGAAAGGCTTAAACCCCATAACTGAAAATTGAAATGTATTCCTGTTGAGACTTTAGGACAGAGGCACCCAAACTATGGTCCGTGGGCCGGATACTCCTGGAAGTGGATGGGGACGACCCCGCACATGTGCAAATACACCTGCACCATTTCCAGGAGTGCTATGGATGCATTTGCGCATGCATGAGGGTATCTGGAACCACTCCCGGAAGTGGCATGAGCATGTTTGCACATGCACAAATGCGCCAACGCCACTCCCAGAAGTGGTTCTGAACATGCATGTGCAAACGTGCCTGCTTCCAGGGCATGGTCAGGCCTCCAGTGCAAAAAAAAATTGTGCACCCCTGCTTTAGGATGGTGTTTCTTTTGGAATAAATATATTTGAGGGGTGTGCACAAGCACCAAAATTCAGATTCAGAATCCAGATTTGGAATTCAAAAATACAGCCCTTTGGATCCACAATTTGGAATTTTAAAAAGATTCAAAATTTCTAGAGATTCAGAGGGCCGTTACAGTCAATATGAATATTATATAATTATTATTTCTTTTGAAAGTAAAAAACACACAACACATTTTGAAGGATTTCCCTGTATCCTCTGACCCCTTCTCAGTGATTGTGCCAAATAAAAGGAGCACAAAACAAACAGCCTATGGTGCCTAGGTATGAAGAAATGACTGAAATGGATATATTGATTGAATCCTGAACAGTAGGAATGCCAATAGGAAATGCCAGCAACATTGGGGAAGCAGAGATCAGGTCACACTGGGGTGTGGTCAAATAGCCTGGGCAGCACAGGCAAGCAGACTAGACTAGCAGATAGCCTGTGGTGTGTGGGAACTGAGATAACAGCATGAAGTATGGCACAGTTGAATGACCCCAGAACAGTTGGAGTTGAAAGGATGAAAGGGGCAGAAGGAAGGGAGAGTAGAATGAAATATCGTTATACTTCTAGCACTTTTGCAGACTCCAAGAAAGAACAAGATCTGATTCTGCAACAGCAGAACATAAACCCTCCCAATGATAATCATGCATATACATACACAGACACAAAATCTATTAACTCAATATATCTGGTTATACATAGCAAACTCTTACTCTGCTGTCTGATACACCCAAAAGGGATCTAAACCTACAATATTTACTTCTTTATTGATAAAGAAATAACATCATGATTCCCTGGAAAAGACAATAATGCTGGGAAAGGCTGAAGGTTGCAGGAAAATATAAAGACCAAAAGCAAGATGGTTTGATTCCCTATGGGAAACCGCAAACTTCTACAGGAATTGATTGAAAGATGGATGTATTGATTGAAAGATGGACAAACTTCTACAGGAATTGATTGAAAGATGGTCTGGCCCGGAGAGAGTGAGACATAGCTGTGCTCGGGGCAGGTGGCTATAAGACCTGCCACCACCCCCAACGGACTCCCAGGTCTCATCCGGCCCGGCCCGGAGAGAGTGAGACACAGCTGTCCTCAGGGCAGGTGGCTATAAGACCTGCCGCTGCCCCCAATGGACTCCTGGCTCTCGTCTGGTCTGGCCCGGAGATAGCGAGACACAGCTGTGCTTGGGGCAGGTAGCTATAAGACCTGCCGCCACCCCCAATGGACTCCTGGCTCTCATCAGGCCCGGTCCGGAGAGAGCAAGACACAGCTGTGCTTGGGGCGGCTGGCTATAAGACCTGCCACCACCCCAACAGACTCCTGGTTCTCGTCCGGCCTGGCCTGGAGAGAGCGAGAGACACAGCTGTGCTTGGGGCGGCCGGGTATAAGACCTGCTCCCCCCCAATGGACTCCTTGCTCTCGTCCGGTCTGGCGCGGAGAGAGCGAGACATAGCTGTGTTTGAGGCGGGTAGCTATAAGATCTGCCACTTTTCCCAATGGACTCCTGAGGCTGAGAGAACTAGTTTCGAGATTTTTATGTACTGTTTTGTAATAGTTCTGATGTGTTTTACGATGACCTGATATTGTGTAATTTGTAACAATGATTGGGGATTCTGGTGATTTTCATTTGTAATTGTGATTGGGGATTTGTGATTTTTGATATGTTTTTGATATATATGTGTTATGTGACACTTTGATATGTGATACCTTAATATGTTTTGTTATGTGATACTGTATTTTATTATTTATGCTGTTAGCCGCTCTGAGTCGCTTCGGCAAATAGAGCGGCATACAAATCCAAAATCCAAACACAAATTAGGGCTTTTGAGAACAGGACGTTTGAAAATCTCTCATTCATAAGGTCAGCTTAAGTCAGAGATGACCTGATGACATGTTTTTTGTTGTTGTTCAGTCGCACAGTCGATTCCGACCCTTTGCGACCCCATGGACCACTGTCCTCCAGGCACTTCTGTCCTCCACCATCCTCCTCAACTCGTTCAGTTCTGTGCCCATTGTCTCTACAAACCATCTAGCCATCTCATTTTTGGCCGCCCCCTTCTTCTTTTGCCCTCCACCCTTCCCAGCATCAAGGCTTTCTCAAGCGAATCCTCTCTTCTCATTTGATGTCCAAAGTACTTTAGCTTCATCTTTACTATTTGACCTTCTAAGGAGCAGTCAGGGTTAATTTCTTCTAAGATTGACCTATTTGTTCTCCTCACTGTCCAAGGTACTCTCAAAACTCTCCTCCAACACCACATCTCAAAGGCATCTACATGTAGCAACAACAAATCTAAAGATCTACAAATCCTAAACTTTATTCCTAGCTATATTACGTAAGCAATGTACAATGAAATGCAAAAAATGTAAATCTAAGTTGAGGGTTCAGAGAAGGACACAGAGAAAACTGCTGCAATGCATGTTTGGACCAGAGCATATCCTAACAGCAAATACTCTGTGGGATTTCTAAGCAAATATGTCCATCTTTCAATTGGAAAGAACCAATTTGAAATTTTTTTTGTCTATGTCTGCTACTAAATTTCATTAGCATAGAGAGACATCCTCTACTGGTTTTACTGCCTCTCCAGCTCCATTCCCTTGGAAACCTATAGTAATCCCGACAGTAGACACTGAGTTCTCTGTCCCCATTATGTTTGGTGCCAAAGTGTCTGAAAAAATTAAGAAAAAAGAAAAGAGCCTTATGGTCTTTACAAAAAACAAATGCAGTGGATACCTTTATCAGACCACTAACAAAGTTAAGCCATCAGTGAACTTTTGTGATTCAAAATCACTTGTTTAGGCCCTACAGTGATCATGGATATTGCAGAAAAATTAAAACAAATGAAACTCCAAAAGTCATAGCAGATATTTTTGCCAGCGATGCTTCTTAAAGGGGAGTTAGGAGAAGTGGAAACACTCTAGGATGACTGGGAAGAAGGCTTCACTTTTGCTCCTTCCTCTAGCAAGCAGAAAGCTCAGTTTTTGTTTTCCAATCTATAGGGGAAACGGGACTCCAAATGTTAGGAATCACAGATATTTGGCACAATAAAACTTAGTTAAGTTCAAAACTACCCAAATATGGCATTATTCCATGAATCCTGAATATTTCTGAATCTGAATGGACGTCTTTGAGACATTTTTTCAAATTGATGGCATTTAGACCTGTAGTTCATTTCATATATGAGCATTGTTCTCAATTAATTAAACTGTACAATTATTTCTAATTAAAACAAGATAGAATTATGCAACGATGGTCAAAACATAATTGTGCTGAGCCAACAGCCTTTAGCATTATTACTTATTGTATAATTTTCACATCATGAGTTACAAAGTTGATCTGAGGGCACATTTCCTTCTGCTTGCTCTGGGCGCCAACATTGCTAATTACAGCTCTGTTAAATCAGCAACAATGAAGAATTTAGTGAGTACAGTTGTACCTCGCTTAAAGAGCATAATGGGTTCCACAGGATTGCTCTTTAAGCAAGTTTGCTCTTTAAGCGAAACACCACTGTAAGTGACCAATTGTTACTTCTGGTGGTGGTGGGGATTGCGAACCCCGATTTATTTGCTAAGCGAGTTTTTGCCTGGTTTTATTTGTTAAGCGAAGCAAACATTCAAAGAAAAATCTGCTCTTTAAGCAAGGTGCTCTTTAAGCGAGTTGCTCTTTATGCAAGGTTTGACTGTATTCTTTCCTCTGTGTTAAAAAGTATATTTTCAGATAGGGTTTTGTGCACTTCAGCCTATGTTACCAGATGTTTCAGGAGGAATGGCCTGTAGTTCGCAAAAAGTTATGGCAGAATTAGTCCTTAAGAGATTGATGTTATTTGGGAGATTTAGTCTGGCCAGGTTACCCTGCTATGGTAGATCCTACCTCTAGTAACTCAATGCCAAGTGTCAGTTGGCAATTAACTAACATGACAACCCTGAGGACTAATGGCTTTGGTGCCAAAGTCCATAGGGGAGGGTGATGGTCCCCAAGTGAATTAAATCCCACTTGAATCCATCTTGATGGAGGACAGCAGCTTCATCAATATTGGCTTGGGGCTGATGAGGACTTTGTGTGCCAAAAGGGCTCAGGAACAGAAAGTGACTCACAGAACTGGATCGGTGGTATGTGTGTCAAGCTGTGATGTGGAAGGCAGATGAAAGGCTACTGCACTATATTGCTGATCACCATGATGATCGCCAATATTCAGATTCAGATATGGAAGAAGAAGAAGAAGAAGAAGAAGAAGAAGAAGAAGAAGAAGAAGAAGAAGAAGAAGAAGAAGAAGAAGAAGAAGAAGAAGAAGAAGAAGGGAGACTTAAAAACAGACTTGGGAAAAGTTGCTTCATTAGACTATAACCCTTGGAATCCTCCAAGGGGATTCTGGGTTGTATAGCTCCACACCCTGACTTCTGCATGTTGTCCTTAGATGTGCCTAACTTTGTCTGGATTGTTCCACTGTGTTTTCAATTTGCAGTCCATGCAGCAGCCAGAGCTATTTTCAACACCTCCCAGGTCTCACCTTTTGAGTGGACATTGTACTGAGATCCCATTAAAATCTATAATGTCAGCCTTGTTGTGCTTTCAGGAGAAAATGACAGCGATGAAATACATCTTTCCATCAATTGAGCACAAAGGGCATAGAACAAATATTGAAAGATCTATCATATATCTGATGGCCAAGAGTGACCCTTTCCTGCCCTGAAGAAATTCACTAACAAGAGAAAAAGTTTCCTGAACAGATTGAGGTGAGGAATTGTGGAACAGAATGGCTTGAGAGGCTCTGAATTGCTTTTGAGTAGGAACTCCTACACCTGACGGACTTGGATAGAAGATCGAAACTTAATAATAATAAAAAAAGATTAGTAACAGAGAAAATGAGTGCACCAAGAAAGATTTTTTTAATAAAAAGAAATGAACTCAAGATTTTAAGTCACACAGTCAAGTCTGTGCTTCATCCAGCCTTGCATGACGCATGATGTACTCTGTATATAAGTTAAATAAGCACAATGACAACTGTCCTAACTGTTGCTTCTTGGCTCACTTACAGATTTCTCAGAAGACAAATGAGGTGGTCTCATATTCCCATCTCTTTAAGTATTTGCCACAGTTTATTGTGGTCAACACAGTCAAAGACTTGGGTGTAGTCAATGAAACAGCAGTATACTTTTTTCTGGTACTTTCCTGGTTTTTTTTTCATGATCCATCGAATGTTTGCAATTTGGACTCTAGTTCCCCTGGCTCTTTGGAACCCAGCCTGTAGCTCTGGAAGTTCTCGATCCACGTACTGCTGAAGCCTAGCTTGTAGGATCTTGAGCAACACATGCAGTGGTGGGCAGTGACTGGTTTGCACTGGTTTGTGTGTGTGTGTGTGTGTAGTAAAATTGGGTGGCCTTCGGGCTGAGGGGGGAGTAAAATTGGGTGGCCATGCCCACCTCCCTGCCCTGCCCTGCCCAGCTCCTCCTCCACTTCCAAGTCCGGGTGGCCTTGCGTGAATGGAGTTGATGGTCTGGGGGAGGTGGCCTGGCCTTGGTGTGGCCACCTCCCCTGGGGTCCCACTCCTCCTGTGCACCATGCTGCCTTGGCCTCTGCCATCACCCGCCCGCCCAGTGCGAACTCCGTCCAGCAGGTGCTGCTCGGGCTAGAAGCGGTGGTGGCATGTACGACTGGGGGAAGGGAAGGAGCTCTCACTGCTTGAACCACCCTGTGCTGTGCCGCCACCGCAAAGAGCACCAGCAGTATCAGAGTTCGCACCGGGCGGCCGGGCGATGGCTGAGGCCAAGGCCAAGGCCAAGGCAGCATGGTGCACAGGGGGAGTGGGACCCCAGGGGAGGCAGCCACACCAAGGCCAGGTCGCCATCCCTGGGCCATCAACTCTGCTCACGCAAGGTCACCCTGGCCAGCAGGTGCTGCTGCTGCTGCTGCTGCTGCTGCTAGAAGTGGCAGTGGAGGCAACAGGCTGCTCCAGGCAGTGCAAGCTCCTCCTGTCCCTTCCCCCAGCCACCCACGCCACTGCCCAAGCATGACCTGCAGCAACCGCTTGAGGAGGAGGAGGAAGAAGAGGATCCACTGGCACCACAGTTGCCATTGGAGGGGGACCAATAGGGACCAACCACTTCATTGGGAAGGTAAATAGCATTCCATGTGTGGGGTGGGTGGGTGAGATTCCACTTCACTGGGAAGGTAAACAGTGTTGTGGGTAGGGAAGGGGGAGGGGAGATTCCACTTTGTTGGGAAGGTAAGAGTGGTCTGTGTGTGTGTGTGTGTGTGTGTGTGTGTGTGTGTGTGTGTGTGTGTGTGTGTGTGTATGGTTCTTTCGTTATAATCAGAGATGAGCACTGAACTCTAGAGTTGGATACAACTGGCTTTCAAGTAAGGGCAACATTTACCTTTAAGGTTTTGGCCGTGGTTAGTTGTAAGTGGTTAGTAAAGTTAAAGGTTGCCCTTGCTCAAAAGCCAGTCATATCCGTCTCTAGGACTGCAGTGCTCATCTCCATTTACAGCCAAAGAGCCAGTGCTCCCTGTATTTGCAGCTGTATATATGGGCATATGGCACTGGCAGGCATGACTAGATCACTCACAACATAGGCTCACAATGTAGGCTCCACCCACAACATAGGCTCCACCCATGGTGTGGTAGTAAAATTTTTTGATGTCCACCACTGAACACTTGCCAAAAATAAGGAGGAGAATCGCAAGGTCATGGATGTGTATTATCTATTAACTTGCCATCTTCCTTTGGACCCAATCCATACTCCTGCCTTGAAGAATAAGGCAAAGCAACTATACATTGCTTTTCATTTTTCTTGTTCAGAGGATTAGAGAAGGCAGGTCAAGAGGTAGTCAGTGGGATAAATCTGGCTGTATCCATATTAAGGGCATTCTACTGAAATCTATAGCACATGTTAGAGCCATGCATTAGGTTCAGCTAAACCTAGTTTGAAGCAAAATGGTCAGGTTTGGTTCCCAGTTTACAAAGCCACATTTGGAACACAAATCCAATCAAATAAGGGCAGAAACTCCTCCCCCCCTCCCCCTCCTCCTCTTCTTCTTCAGTATATATCTAGTGATCCCTCATCAACAAATTTCTGAAGCCAGCTTTCTGGATCTTCAAAACCTTTGGAGTTCAGATTTTGTATACATCAGTGAATCAGTGGGAACTGACAAATACTTCATCAAATATTTGTTTGTCATATTTTTTGTACTTATGCAGCCCCTGATACATCTTGAGAAAACTATCCCCTTGGAAAACTATCCCCTCCCCCACACTGAAGTTGACCACACTTAGTTTAAAGTAATGCTGAATATCAGCCATTGGATATTAAAAATCAATCCACCACAAAGAAAAGATCTAGTTCATGTAGATGTGATATGTGGCCCTTTATATGTTTTACAGCAGGGGTTGGCAACCTTTTACAGTCGGGGGCCAGGTCACCCTCCCTCAGAAAGTTAAGGGGCCCCGGCAGGTAGTTCCCCGCTGTAAATGCTGCCATAAATGCATTTATGGCTGCTGTAAACATATCCTCAACCACTATAAACACATCTGCAGCTACGTCTGGCAGTGGGAGCAACAGTGGCTGGAGCGAGGGCAGGGGCTGTAGGTTGCTGTCCCCTGTTTTAGAGTTTAACTCTCAGAAGCACCACATGGCATGACCAACAGCGAAAGATTATGAGGGAGTCAGTCTAAAACACCTGGAGGAGCAAATATTCCTTGCCCCTGATTTTATTCACTCTTGTGATATAAGTCATTAATCTCACTAGTGAACAATTAGCACCTCTTCTGAAGATCCACCCATGCCACTGTGTGCTCCAAGCCAAACGCATCGGTGGGCAGTCTGACTGTGACTGCAGGACTAAATACTGAGTCTGAAATATCATGTTCTGATAATCAAATCTGGACTGTTCAAGATGAAAACTCAAGATTCAATACTAATATTGGATACTGCTTCCTGCAAGCTGGACCTGAGCACCTCCCTTTTTGCCTCTGGAGCACAGATCACAAATTGTAGTCCCATCAGAGTCAATATATCATATAGCTTAGGCGAAAGAGGTTGACAGCTCTTGCAAACTCAGCAGCTACACAATGTCCTTCCATATTCTGGAAGACAAAATGTACAGGAACAAAAGTTTATTTTTCGGACTTTGAGGGAGGCTTGTCCCCTCCACCTGCCCCCCTCATGCATTTCATAGAACACTTCAGTTTTTTGGATTCAAGCATTTCTAGATTGAAAGTTATGGGGAAGCTCATGATTCCTCTGTCACTGTGATATATTTATGATGAGCATCATGTGAAGTTATTCTTCTGTTACCTTCTTTTATCAGCATTCTTGGGGACTGCAGTGGCTCAGTGGTTAAGAAGCTCGCCTTGTTAGCTGGAAGGTTGCCAAGACATTTTTTGGTCTTTCAATTCCCATTTTAAGCACTTATGGTAGCTGTTCCTAATGGCATTCTAACGATATCCTTTGATCTTTTGACTCTTCACCTCTCCCCATTCAAATTTCAACACAGAAATATTGCTTAAAATCCCTTTGTTGATTTTCAATTAAATGAATGACTTAAAGAGATTTGGAACATTGCAATTAATTAAATTAACTTGTCATATTAAAGTTAAGAGGCAACCGTTGAAGCAGAACAGTTTTAAAGATATTGGGGGGGGGGGATTAATAGATTATATTTTATTAAATATAAATGTTAAATATTAAAATATCTTGACACCTTCACAAGAACTGATGCAATTTTGGAAATTGAATAGAGGTCCATAAAAATGTGAGTAATGGTTATGTAATTCTATTGGTCCCAGTGCAGGGGGGTACTATTATTGTGAAGTTTGAGTTGTTAGTTTATAATTTTAAAAAAGCAGCACTATGGTGGCTTAGTGGTTAAGATGCTGAGCTTGAACACTGGAAGGTGGGGGTTCGTTACCCGAGTGCTGCATGACAGATCTTGGGGACATGAAAGGAGCCTCATTCGGGTGTCTCCTGAGTGGAGTTTCTCCAGCAATAATCTTTTCAACCCAGAATAAGTTCTGATTAATTTATTTTTAATAAGTTTTTATTTTTTATGTTTATTTTTTAATTTAATAACAAATAATTTTTTTAAAATCACTTGTTTTAAAAAGCTGACCTCAAAAAGATCTCCAAGAGCGTATAAATATTTTTCACAAGTTTATAACTCATACTCAAGAATAGATTTTGTCTTTGTAACTAAGAATTTGTAGAACGATTTGAATGATACAGAGGTGAGGATCTTTAAAGAGTTGGAGCATGTGAAGGTAATAGTTGAATTACAGTTTAAAACAAGTACACAAAGTGATAGAAGCTGGAGGTATGATCCAAAGTTGTTTAAAGGTAAAAGGATAAAAGATCAAATACTTAAGAACTGGGAGGAAATATGGAAAATGAATGACAGTGTAGAAATAAGTTTTAATACAATTTGGGATACTATGAAAGCAGTATTTAGAGGAGAATGTATTAAGTTGACAAGTATAAAGAATAAACAATTCAGAGATAGACAAGTGGAAAAAGAAATTAAGATTCTTCAAGTTAAACATGCTAGTTTAAAGGATAAGATTACCCTGGAAAGAATACAAATGTTAAAAAGGAGTTGATCAGAAAGGATATAGAAAAAATTAAAAGAGATTTAATATATTTGAAAAGGGAATACTTTTTTTAAAATCAAAAATTGTATACGGACAAGGAAATTAAGATAAGAAGAGGTTTAATGGGGGTAAAAGGAATAGTGAGTACATTGTATAAAATGATAAATATTACTGAAGAATCTCAGAATATCCTTTAAAATGTGTGAAACAGACTTAGATATAAGCATTCCTGATGAAAATTGGAAGAAAAAGTGGGGGGAAAAGAATTATGCAAAGCTTGTCCATGAAGGTTAAATAACATAATTATAAAATCTTGTGGCGATAGTATATGACGCCAGTTCGACTAAATCAAATAGATAATAGCAATTCAAAACAAAATGTTGGAGATGCCAATGGGAAACAGGGACATATAAACATATGTGGTGGGATTGGTAAATTGTTTCTGATTTTTGGTACAAAATTGAACATGGAATAGCTAAAATTTTGGATATTAATTTAAAATTGAACGGAAAAATTGTATTGTTGACTGATTTAGAGGACTTGAATTTGGATGAAAATAAACAGGATCTACTAGCTATTTTATTAGCATTCACAAGACAACAGGTTGCCAATTGAAAGATGCTTCAATTTAAATTTGAGTAATTGGTATATTGATATTTGGGATATGGCACTTAATGAAAAACTCACATGGGATTTAAATATAAAAAAGGAATTTTAAAACAAAACAGATTTTGGGATATTTAGTACACTAGGGTGCTTTATGTATTTGTGTTATGAGAAAATTGAAATACAGTATTATATTAATGTGAATAACTTGAGCAAAGTACAGTACTGTAATGATATACATATATATATATAAGTAGAATGGTTAAGAGAACTGATGTATGGAAATGATTAATTTGCATATTTTTAATATATCATTACTAGTCTTTTTTTCTTTTATGTTTATGTAATTGTTGTTTTCTTTTTAAATTTTAATAAAATGTATCTGGAAAAATCTTTCTTTTGTACATCTGTGGAGATCTCCACAGATGTACAAAAGAAAGAATTTTGCCAGCTGCATCTTTTCAGGAGAAGCACAGATAAGTGTGTTCTAGATCAAACTTGGCCTGAACACTCATTAGAAACTACAGTGACTCACTGAGACTATTGGACCCTGGATACGTCATGTGGGGGGGGGGGATCAATATTGTTAGGAACAATGGAAAGCAGTAGGAAAAGAGGACGAACTAACCAGAGATGAATTTATTCAGTAAAAAACCAAAGCTTTTAATTTGTGAAATCTGACTACAGCTCATTATGGGACCATTCAGAGGTGATTTATCTATAGAGTTGGCATACTCTGGAAATGATCTGATGGCAGATAACACACATACATGCTGGGTAGGAGATCCAGACATCTGATCACATGTCCAAACAGACACATAGACATAGCTTTTCAGGCAGAGACGATAAATTGGTTTTACTATGTTTTTGTCTTCACAATTAATTCCCTTCTGGGTTTAGGACATACTCTAGTCATTTTCTTCTTTCCCAGAACTGTTTTAACATGCTGGCCAAAGAAAAAAATAAAATAAAAATAAGCACACACACACCCCTCAACCTACCCACCCACCCACAACACAAACCTGTAAATAAATAAATAAATACACCCACCTACCAAAACACCCACCCACGCCAAACACAAATCAACCAGAGCTTTTAAACCAGAGCTTAAAGCTTATTCTGGCTAATCTTTCTCACACCAGGTCAGATGGAAAGAACTACAGAATGAACTCACCACAAGATGGCTTCATTTTGGCACTTTTCAACAGTTAAAGAAGTTAGGTACTAAGTCTTTGCCTAACCAGTTCTCTAGGATAATATGCCTTAATGTAAATGTAAAACAGCTGTACTTCCTTAAGGGTTCTCTAACTGAAACAGCAATTGGAACAGCACAGGTGTAGCTTATTGATGAGGTAACTCCAAGACTTTGCTTAAAAACCCCAAGCCAGACCAACATGGCTGCCGGCCGCCAGGTCCTTTTAGGAACTGTGGTAGTATGTCAATATAGGTAAAGGTATTAAATGCACATTAAAATACACACAGACAAACCACATCCAAAGGTGAGTCACTTATCCTGGGGAGTAGGCTATAGGGAGCTTCAGGTTAGCAGCTTCTCTTCCTCCTCCCCACTTGGGAGGACAGCAAGGAGGCCGTGCATACATGCCAAGCACTGTAGGTGTGCATGCACACCAAGTGCTTGGCGTGCATGCACAGTGGGGGAACCAGTGAAAAGGTATGCCCCGAAGGTGGTTCCCCCCAAAAGCTGCTACCGATTCTCTGGGACACTGGGAAAAGTTACTACCAGTTCTGGTGAACTGGTGTGAACCTTTTACATCTCATCACTGGCATTGCTTGACCTGGTGGATGATCCTGGTTGGGAATGGGAGAGGGACAGAGTTTGGAAACTTACTCTGTAGAAATAATTCATCCTGTTGTATGCAGAATGTTTCAACCCCATATGATTGGCTACCTTACTACATTGACTACAACCGTATGGATATAATGACATTACATATATTATTTCATCTAAATTGGTTGCCCTAGAGGGCATCTGAACCACTGAATCTCTGGACTTGCTGATGGCAAATCTGGTGAATTTCTGCCCCTGAGATCAGTATCCCTGGGAATGCTATTGGGTAAAAGCTGCCCTTTTCAATTCATTCCCATTCATTAATTGTTTATGTGTTGCCAGGTGGTAGTCTGGCCAGGTTATGGTAATAGAGTAGACCATACTGGCAGTGACTCAACATTGAGTGTCAGGCAGCAGTTAATTAACCTGACAACCCTGAGGATGAACAGCTTGGGTGCCAAAGTCCACAGGGAAGGGTGATGGTCCCCGAGTGGGTCCTCTTGAATCCATCTTGATGGAGGGCAGTAGCTTCATCAATACTGGCCCGGTGCCAATGAGGACTTTGCATGCCAAAAGGACTCAGGACCAGAAAGTGACTCACAGAACTGGATCAGTGTTACGGGAGTCATGCTGCGATGCGGAACGCTGATGAAAGGCCACTGCATTATATTCTCAGGACAGTCTTCATGGCTGAGCTCCATGATAACTGCCTATATTCAGATACAGCAGCATCAGCATCAGCCGCAGCATCAGCATCAGCCGCAGCATCAGCAGCAGAAGAAGAAGATTGACAGGCACAATGCATATCTGTTTCCATAGCAAGAGGTAAACATGTTTGCCTGATAAAAGAATTGACCTGCTGGATTAACCAAATCAACTTCTTGCCTCCAAACCTCCTTTGGTGTTTTAACTCTTTACACACACAAGGCATTTTAAGCTTCCATATTCTTATGAAAAACAGAACTGTTCATTTATCTAAAATGAGATAAGCCATGTTCAACTTTTTAGAAATTATTATTATTATTATTATTATTATTATTATTATTATTATTATTATTATTATTATTATTATTATTATTATTATTATTATTATTATTATTATTATTATTATTATTAAATTAGACTTATATGCCGCTCTACTCGCCTCACTGAGGCAACTCAGAGCGGCTCACATAACATAAGCAACATATACAGTGTCACAATGTCAAATATAAATACCTGTACAGCATAATATATATAACAACAGATGCAGCACAGATAATGCAATCAATAAATTTTACATAAAAAGAAAAACAATAATACAATACAATACAATACAGAGTAAAAAAAAATACAGTACGGTCAAGAGATCAGGGATTCTCTACCTGTGGCCCATGGGCCAGATGTGGCCCATTGTACCATTTCATGTGCCCCCCCCCACTGTTGGAGGCAAAATGCTAATGGCCTTGTGAACCACCCAGAAAGTGTTTTAAGAGATATGGGGTGGGTATGTAAGTGTAACTGCTATTGCTATTGCCAAACAGAACTTGGATTTAAATAGTTCCTTTGGAGGTCAGTGATGCAAAGGATTCATCAAAATCAGAGGCAACCGAGCAACCTGTTATCCTGAAGTTATAAACAGAAGACAGGCATTGATGGTGTTCTTTCAATCCACGTCTGGTTTGGTTTGGTTTGGTTTGAGGCAATTAATTCTTTTGGCAGCCATCTGACAATCATGCGTATGAAGGAGCACTGTTTATTTCTTGTTGCCTTGTTATCCTTTTATTTCTTCTGCAAACATCTATTCAGTTGAGAATGTCAGATGGGAAAGACAACAGCAACAACAACAACAACAACCCCATCTGCTTTCAGGTTTTCTTTTAAAAGCAACTAATGTCTTCTTTTTTATATTGCTCCCTCCACTTCTTCAAGCCTCTGTCTTCTACTTCCCCCATGCATGAAATCTGAATTAGAAAGCCACCTCTTTGCATATTTGCTGTGTTTATCAGTAATTTACACTCACTGGGCTGGAAAGCAATTGGTGCATATGGCATTGAGCTGATATTCAGGTTTTTCATTCCAGTAAGAACTGTACATCTGCATCATTGATTCAAAAATTTGGAGGCAACTGACATTTTGTTGTTGTAGACAAAGTGTCAGAGATATTGACAGTCTTACAAGTGTTCCATTATAAAAGAAAGAGCTTGAAAATAGCTTGTTGCAAATGACAATTTACTTCTAATTAGCTCTGTTTGCATTAATGATATTGCATCTAAATTACATTGCAATTGTAACTTAAGAAAAGATACATTTACCTTTTTTGGCTGTGCAGCTGTATTGTTTTAATGGGGAGGAGGTATATCACATGGTTGAAGTGCTAACTGATGTTGTTTCTCATGCTGTTAGTGTTTAGGTTTTTTAAAAAGTACTGTAACTATTTTAGTGACTTTTTAGAACTGAAAATACAAAACATTACTTTTTTTAAAAAAACAAATTACAAGCTTCCAAGAACAAAGCTTCATTGGAAAAGAACCTAATATGGGTCTAGGGCAGTGTTTCTCAACCTTTCGTATTTGGACTTCAATTTCCAGAAGTCTTAGTCAATTCTCTAATGCGCTGATTAGCCAATGTAATGACGTAGGCTTCTGGCAATTGAAGCCCCCCTGTGGGGAATCTAGGGTAGGGATTCCCAAACTTTTCATGCCGTGGGCCTGATCCTGCCCCTGGGCTGCTGAGTGGGCCAATCACGTGGTTCCTCCCGCTGTAAATGCTGCTATAAAACACATCCACTGTAGTGGGTATATCAGGCCAAAGAATGAAAGAGACCAAATGACAGGTAAAAAAACAGCAAAGAGTTTTATTTACTGCTTGCATGCATAGCCAGCAGGACTCAGTCTAGAAATGGTTTCCAAAAAGAACTGAGCAAAGACCACATTCTGCTTTGGCTTTTTATATCCTTTTTCCAGGAACATAGCTGGGTGCCTTAACCATCAAGCAAGCCCATTGGATAGCAATGACATCAAGCAAAACCCATTGGATAGCAATGACATTGAGTAAAGCCCATTGGATAGCAATGACATCAAGCTAACTCATTTAGATAATAAGTGTAATTACAGAAGCCAGACATAGCATTATTCTGTAACTATAACTCCTAAAGCACAAATAATTCAATAAAATACTTTCATGGTATAAGCACTTCCACAATTATCAAAACTTAACTTTTTCCCAAGTTCATGACCATATTCTTAACCTGATTAACTTGTTTATGACCCATGACACAATTAACTTATAACTGCTCCAGATGCTTTACTAAGATATAGCTTAATGTACAATATCTAATTATAAAATTGGCTATCAATGAGCAATACAAAAAACTAGCTAGAATATATTCTGGTTCCATTCACCTATACTTTGGAACTAATAATAAATATAACATAGAGTAGCAACAGCAGAAAATGAATATCAAAAAGATGGCTTATCAAACCCAAAGTGGCTTTAAGAGGGCATTTCTGCTTTCACTTTTTAGGGGTGATGCGGCATTCTAGAAAAATTCCCCGATGTTGATCTCTTCCCCAAAGCCTGCAGGGCTGGAGACAAACTGAGGCAAACATCGCTGGGTTGGTTGGGGGGAGATCGGGCAAGCGCCCAATCTCCCCCTAACCAAACCAGCGCTACGAAGCAAGCAGCAGCGGTGTGGCTGGAAGCCGAACAGGGGCTCCCTGGTCGGCTTCCAAGCCACACCACTGCCGCACCCTTGGCAGTGGCAGTGCATTTGGGAAGCCAACCGGGAAGCCCCCGTTCGGCTTCCCAAAGTCGCTGCTGCTGCAATTGGCGCTTGGGTTGGGTGTGACCCCCTGGGTCTTTTCCCCAACCCAAGTGCCAATCACAGCATGTGATGGCCAGCTGGGAGGGGGAAAGAACAGGGGTGCACACCCAGTAACAACGATCAGGCAGGGGTTTATGAAGAGAGGCTAGGAAAAACTTTTCAAATCATCTCTTCAGAACCCCCCCCCCCGGGGCCTGGATTGCTAAGGGGCTTAGCAATCCAAGCATGGGGGGGGGGGCTTCTGAAGAGAGGCTGGGGAAAGGGTCCCCAGCTTCTCTTCAGAACGTGCCCCCCCCCCCCGGATCACTAAGCCCGTTCTTTCCCCCAACACCACTGTCGATGCCAGCTTGGGATCAGTCCTGGGGTTGGGTGGAAAGGGAACAAGGCTTTTTTTAAAATGTTGTGCGATCAATGCATCACACAACGTTAAAAACCGGATAACGTTATGACTTGTGGAACCAAGTCATAACGTTATCCGAGGTACTAATGTACTTGAATACCTTTAAAGTAACTGTCTAATAGACAAATCCTGGCTGAATGTCATGCCATGAACTTTTGGGTGTTTCCTTTATAATTTTCCTACCATTATCCACAAGAAATCGATGCATGCCTGCAGAAGTGATCTTGAATCATGAAAGCTTGTGCAATGTTTTATTTTTTAAATGATCCTATAAATCAGGGGTACCCAAACTACACTCGTGGCCTGTGTCAGGCTCCTGATGCCAATTCATCTGGCCCCCAACACCCTATTCACTCCCAGAAGTGGATGGGGGATGCCCCCACCAATGTGCATGTGTGTCCTGAACCACTTCCGGGAATGGCAGGGACACATTTGCACATCCACAGAGATGTCCATAACCACTTCCAGGAGTGGCAAAACTACTTCTGGGAGTGGTGGGGATGCAGAGATGTCCAGAACACTTCTGGGAATGAGAAACCACTTCTGGGAGTGGCGGGGATTCATTTGCGCATTCACAGAGATGTCCATAACCACTTCCGGGAGTGGCTCCTAACACACATGTGCTCAGTTGTTCTAGGGGCGTTGTCAGGCCCCCAAGTATAAAAAGTTTGGGCAGCCCTGCTATAAAGGTATTTCCTTCTTCCTACATTTATTTTGTGTATGGTTCACACGGCTGTCTTTGTTTATTTAACACCTTTCTTGGCTTTGTTTCCTCTTCAAATGTCAAGTTTCCATTGGCAATCTTTAGCAAAGACTAGAAAGATCCTCTGACTCCAGGACACCTGCTTCATCACAGGGAGTCAGTGGGGAAATGATGTGCTTTTGTTTCGTTGTGCAGATTACGCCCAGACAGATGACATGGCAATGTATGGAAGCAACAATCTCCAAAGAATGGCTCAAAGAAGACTTTCTCCCTGAGCAATTTCCAGAGTAGGAAGTCTGGGTAAAATATGAGGCATTCTGCAGGCTGAATCCTGTAAACTTTTTCAAGGTCAAAAACAAACTGCACAGCCTTTGAAGGCAGACAGCTGTTAAGGGAAATAGCTTTTGTGGGCAATGTAATGCTATAAATCAGGAGATCTACAACTTCTTAGTCCATATTAGTCACACAGTTCTCCAAACAATGGTTGTTTGGCAAAAATGTAATTGAGCCAAGGGTAAATGCCCTTCGACCTTCTGAGTAGCAGGAACTGTCATCTGCTACCCTTTTAGGCTTCTGTGTTTCCTCTGAATTTAACTGAATTTCTCACAGGAGGTCGGAGGAAAACAGGTTAGTTCAGGAAAGGTGTATTATTGCAAGTGATCTCTGTTACTGTGCAAATTATTTAAAAGTGGGTTGTTCTTAAATGAGTAATTAAGAGCCATTCACTTTTCAAATGGCCTACTCCTCATTTGTTGACATGAACCTATCTAGCTGTTTTGGACTCTTCTTGTATGGGGAAGAAGTACTATAACTATTTTCCCCTGCACTGCACATATTTCTCACATTTAATAATATATATGTGTACTTTATCACATTTAATAATAATTTTGTGTCAGAAATTATTCTGGGTTGAAAGGATTTTTGCTGGAGAAATTCCGCTCAGAGGATGCTTGACTGAGGGTCCTTTCATGTCCCCAAGATCTTTCCCCACCAAAGTGGTCCCTATTTATCTACCGGTACTTGCAATTTCTTGCAATCGGTTAGGTTGGCAGGAGCTGAGACAGAGACGGGTGCTCAATCTGTCATGAAGTACCTGGGTCTCAAACTTCTGATTTGCTGGCCTTCCAGCTACAAAGGCAAGCTTCTTAACCACTGAGCCACCACAGCTCCCATATCAGAATTGAAGGAATAGAAATGCATTTTTTGGTGTTTAAATAAATATTTTGGGTGTTTAAGCTGTTGCGCTATGAGGATAAGGGAGGTGGTCTATATAGCAAAAATGCACTTCTGTATCACAGTTGAAGGACTAGAAGTGCATTTTTTTGCTACATAGACCACCTCCCTTATTCCCACAGCTCAATAGCTTAAACACCAAAAAGATGTACTTGAAAGGACATAGGTTTCAATTTGC
The DNA here is from genome assembly GCA_030440675.1 of Furcifer pardalis. Lineage (NCBI taxonomy): Eukaryota > Metazoa > Chordata > Lepidosauria > Squamata > Chamaeleonidae > Furcifer > Furcifer pardalis. The sequence continues at coordinate 101,042,971 of CP126896.1, read as the reverse complement.
AGAGGTTTTCATGGCTGGCAGTCCCTTTAACCAGATGCAAAAAAAGAGCCCAAATGAAATGTTAGGTAAAGCTCTCCCTTGCTTGATAGCCAATCATGTCTGACTCATCTCTGTTTACAGCCAAAGACCCAGTACTGTATGCATCTGTAGAATCTTTCTGTGGTCATGTGGCAGGCACGACTAGATGCTGGAGCACACAGAACACTGTTATCTTTCCCACTGAGGCAGTGCCTATTTATCTATTTATTTATTTATTGCTTTTGAATTGTTAAGTTGGCAGAACTGGTGCAGACAACGGGACAGTTCAAGTCTATCGCATAGCACTTGGGTCTTGAACTGCTGATCTGTTGACCTTCTGGTCATCAAACTCAGCGTCTTAACCACTAAGCCACTGTGTCCCATAAATGGAATATTACAGCTTATTTATCTGTACCAGTTATCTCTTGTTGGTGTTATTCAAAACGTGTAAAGAAGGGCAGCTGCTAGCAAGGGAAGGAGAGACCGAAGAGGCAAAAGAGAACAGAGAAGAACAAGAAATAAACTCACCGAAGTGACAGAAAAAAAAGGAAAACAAAGAAAACAGGGGAATTATTTGATAGCAGTAAATAATGATGAAATCTTGGCCTTTTAGAAGTGCTGTACAAAAGGCTGAAGGCCAAAGTCAGACAGATGAAATGGCTGGCAGTTATACAGTAATTGTAAATGCCATGCTCTGGATAGCAAGAGATTATATCACAATATCCATTATACTGGGGATACAGTTACTTTTTTCATTTAAAGGGAATTGTCTAGCAAGCTTATGCTCCAGTTACACAAGCTGCCTAAGAGGCAAAAGATAGAAATTCAGAATGGAAAGTTGGAGAGAAAGCAAAATGGATGGCGCCTGACCCACCTCTCCTGGGAGGAGGAGGATTTGACAGAAAAGGACCAGAACTTTAACCTCCAGCAAGAACAGGCCACAAACATATCACAGTAATTTATCCCCTCTCCTACTACCCCATCACCCATGATGCTGGATCGGCCACCCATTAAGAGCTAGAGCTAATCAGGAACACAGTATGGAAATTATGGGACCACCCCTAGATGTTATACCAGTCCCTCTGGTATTAATGCCCCAGGATGAGGGCTGAGGCATATGTGTACTTTCCAACCTGGCCCAGACTGATAACAGCCAGGCTTCTTCTCATGGGAATGAACTGCAGGCCTTCTACATGGAAAAATACATCTTCTCTCTTGCCAGGGCCTAGAGAAATCCAGGCCCCCACCCCCAACAATAACCAGAACCAAGGTGTCTCCTTTTTAAATTCATCCTGGCCTTTACAACGGTCCTTGGTGCTTGCCGGCACTAACAACTCTGAAGCTGTCAAGCAGTGCTTTTGAATGTCCGAAGTAGTGACGGCGAGATGACGCAAAAGTTAGCCATGATTGTCCCATCAAAAAGAAAATGGAACCCTCGTTTAACGCTACAAAAAAAGTTTTAGAATTCAAACCATTAGTATGCAGTGGAATTGCAAGAAATATTATGGACTAAAACACATTCTGAATTGTTTGCAAAACCATCTTTAAAAGAATCAAATGTCCTTATGATGAAACATAGTTTTTTTAATTTAAGAATTTAAAGAAAAGAGATTTCAACAGATAAAATATATTTTTTCTACCTTTTTCTGATCTCCGGGATTAATTGGTTTTCAATGCATTTCAGCACTTTCAACAGTGGCCTCTAGTGGCCAGCTCTGGTAATGTGCCAGACTCTTCCCTGACAATCAGCTGTAAGTGCTGAAAACAACGTTTTAGCTGCCAAAATGCACTAAAAACATGATGAAAAATTCCAGAAACAGAACAGAAATGTTCTCCATACCCTCCTGCCGCTGTGAGAAGCAGTGGAGGCTGCCAAAGCAGCTGGGAAAAAATGGCACAATTATGCCTGCCATGCCAAAAAACTGTTTGTATGGAAAACAAATAAGTTGAGGTGTCATTTTCAATGGATTTCCTTTTGTATCGCAAGAATTACATTACTCAAGGTGTTTGTAACCCAGTGTTCCATTGTACTATATATAAAAATCATATGCCTAGATTCTTTTACATCCAAGTTAAGAATTATTAAATAAATAGGTAAGAGGCACAATTTGTTGTAATAGACAGAGAGATATCCTAGAACTCAAGAAACCTCAGTTTGAATCCTTGGTCAGCTACAGGGACTCAGTTTGGAGGTGGGGAGTGGAACTAGTAAAAGCACACCTTAAATATTACGTTTACCCTGAAAGCCCTCTTAAAGTACCTATTATCTGTCCTGTCTTTTCTAAGTTAGAGGTCCAAATTCTTCTTTGTTATGCCCATTGCAACAGTCAGGTTTCACTGTCATTATGTGATATCAGAATGAAGCGTGCACCCACCTGGCCTGAGGAAGGAGGAATACCTGGGGAGGGCCAGTGTCTGTTTAAAAACTGCTTGCTGCCAGACACTGGCCCCTTACCCACCCGGCCTGAGGAAGGAGGAACACCTGGGGAAGGCTGGTTGCTGATTCTGGAGATGATGGTCCCTTTGCCACAGTTGTCAATGTATGTGTTGATCTTTTATATTTTATTGCACTGTTACCTTTTATTGTATTGTTATATTTTATTGCATTGTTATTTTTATTGCATTGTTACATTTTATTGTACTGTAATGTTTGATATGTTGTGATTTTTGTGAGCCGCCCTGAGTCGGCGTATGCTGAGTGGGCAGCATACAAATCGAATCAATCAATCAAATCAATCAATCAAAAGTGAGGGAACATTGTGAACAATTTCTAACTTGTGTTGGCTTTCCACAAAAGTAATGTTGTAGACAGCTAGCCCTCTCAGAGGACTATTTGTTTTAATATCTCCAGCTCTACATAAATTAAATGGGAGATATCAAGGGTATGCCCAATTTTCCAGTGTGCAAACCCCTAAAACCTTCATGGATGATCAGAACAATGAACCTTGGTGGACAGGGAGCTAATTAGGGACCTTGTCCAATCAGCAGAAGAGATATCATGAATGAGAGATCTTGTACTCAGAACTGGACGTCTCTACACCCGTGAATAGGATGAAGCACGGGACGACCATTTTTTATTTCAGAAGGTGGTATATGCTCCATCAACTAAGTCAGAAGCTGCTCTGAATGTGATAGACAAAAGACCTGCTGGCCAGCAATGTAGAGACTTATTTCAGTCAAGGATGTGGCACAATATTGCAGTGCTAGAATGAGGGGAAACTAATTTTTTAATATAGAGTGTTCTGTGTTAGCCATTTTCCTTCCTTGATTGCAGTTTTATGGCAGTTTCACCTTATTAATCTGTGAAATGATGCTTTTGGGGGACATTTTATTCTTAACGAGCCTTATAAAAGAAATAGGAAAATTCAAGCTGTTTTGATGGGACAAAGGGTAAGGTAAAGGTAAAGGTCGCCCTTGCTCGATAGCCAGTCATATCTGACTTTAGGGTTCAGTGCTCATCTCTGCTTATAGCTAAAGAGCCAGTGCTGTCTGGATCTGCAGACGTTTCCACAGACACATGGCAGGCACGCCTCAACACTGGAGTGCACGGAACACTGTTTACCTTCCCACTGAAGTGGTCCCTATTTATCTACTTGCAATTTCTTGCTTTCAAAATGCTAGGTTGGCATAAAGTTTATATCTGTAATAAAGTTATAAAAGAACTATGATGGTTTAGTGGTTAAGAAGCTGAATTTGATGACTGGAAGATTGACAGGTCAGCAGTTTGAGATCTGAGTGCTGCATGACAGAGTAAGCTCCTTTCTCTATCCCAGCTCCTGCCAACCTAGCAGTTCGAAGGCAAGAAATTGCAAATAGATAAATAGGTACCACTTTGGCGGGAAAGGTAACAGTGTTCCATGCATTTAGTCATGGCTGCCACATACATGACCACAAAAATGTCTCCAGTCCATTTTAACCCTTAATCATCACCATCCACTGAAATATAACATTAAGTGCATGTAAAGGCATTTCCTTACATTCAACTTTATAACAGCCTGGCCCAATTCACTTTTCCGTCCATTGTTTTATTTCCTTTGCTCTTCTTTTGCCCAATCAAGATTGGGTGGGATCCTTGGAGAAATGACTTTGCATAGATCTCTCTTTTCTGCGCCACATGCATGGATGGTACTATATAATTAACAATGCTCCAGGGAATGATTCCTCAGTGTGGCATTTCATTGTAATGACAACCTCGAAAAAGGAGAAAAGTCCAAAACTGTTATGTAATTAAAATGTTTATGTTCAATCAATTCTTGGATTTAAAGTTAGGGAAGTACTTTTTAATAGTATTAATTTCATTTTACCTTTCTGTCTGCCTTTCTTCTTCTGGTTCTCTGTGTTGTCTACACAAACAAGGAAATGGCTGGTTTGTAATCTTTATGGGGAGAAAATTTTTCTTTGCTTCTGTATGTGTATCCTACTTTATAGGCACAGCTCTCAAAGGAGCTTGGAATTTTGAAAGACAATGGAAGGACCCAGTAAAAACTAGAAAAGTAAGACTCACAGATTGATAAAACAAATGCCAATCAAAATACAGATATTTTATAATCAGCTTACTCCGTCCTCCATTGAAACTAGTGTGTTTTGTTATAATCAAGAGTGACCACATGCAACCCCCAGACAATTTTTGTGATCCCCAGAAACCTTTCCCCATGCCCCAATTTTTTTTAAAAAAAATTTTTTTATGGAAAAGTCTTATGCTTTTCAGGAGGGGTTGGGAGGGCATTTTACTATGTTCGATGGTCCCCTAGCAGCCAAGAACTTCCAGAATAAAAAATCAGTAATAGAATTTTAATAGAGGACTGAGCATGTGAGGTAGGCTTTTTAAATTAACAATAATTTAAACACATTTTGCAGTTAACAAAATGACATTGGTAGCAACCTTTACTGTAAAGGTAAAGTTAAAGGTAGAGGTAACAGTTTCCCTTGCTCAAAAGCCAGCTGTGTCTGACTCTAGGGGCCAGTGCTCATCTCTGTTAACAGCCAAGGAGCTGGTGCTATCTGGATCAGCAGACATTTCTGTGGTCATGTGGCAGGCATGACTAGACACCAGAGCATGCAGAACACTATTACCTTCCCATTGGAGTGGTACTTGTTTATCTACTTGCAATTTCTTGCTTTCAAACTGCTAAGTTGGCAAGAGCCAGGGCAGATGACAGGAGCTCACTCTGTCATGCAGCACTTGGGTCTCGAACTGCTGACCTTCTGGTCATCAAGTTCACCATCTTAATCACTAATCCACCATAGACCCTACCTTTACAGTACTCCACCAACACTGCCATAAAATGTAGAAATTGGCCCTCGATGAGTTTGCCCACCTCCTGCTTGAAAGGAAACATTCAGAAGATGCCTGAAGGCCAGACAGAGTTCATCTTCCATTTCCCACCCTGCTCCCATGGCAGTGACATTCTTTGGGCTATTATCAGTGGCACTTTATAACATGAAAGAAGACAGATGCCTGCCCTAGGGAGCTTGGAGTCTTGAAACTTGACATAAAGGAGGCAATGAAGGAAGAGGGAGGAACAAGAGGCAGGGTGATAGGAAAAGAGGAAGCCTATGTTTCATTAGGCTTAGTTACTATAGGACTGAGACTTCATATGGCAGCAATGAAGGAACTAAGGAAAGCTATCTTGCAGATCACTGTGTATTGATGAGATGCATTGATTTCCTGAAGAAAGCCATAGACGAGTTTGCAACAGGTGAGCAGGGTCTCAAGGACACCATATTTTGGAAACTACTCATTCATAGAGTTGAGCTGCCCTGATAGCATGTAACAACAACAACAACAAGAGCAACAACAAGTGACACGTCACTTTATTGGTTTGTCACCAAGGGGAAATGGTACTGATGGTGGAGTTGGAGGTAGTGGTGGTGGTGGTGGTGGAGGAGGAGAAGAAGAAAAAGACTACCTTCTGCATTCTTTCCTGTCACTCATGGAGAAAGATGGATTTTCATCCAGGTACAGTATGTATAATTCTTAAACAATATAAATGAAGTCAGAAAACCCGAAAAGGAAACAGCAAAACATACTCTCCTCAATCTGTACTGGCCAAATTCAAGAAAAATAGACATTCATTTCATGGAAGGGTCATAATATACCAGACTGCCAGACAGATGTTAAAGATGTGATGCATGTTATTCAAAGAGGTGGCAATCCCTAACAAGCACTAATGTGGTTGAACAATGATCGCAAGACCTCCAAAACTCTGTCATTTCCCATTTCTGCCACATTCCTTAAAAAAAAAAAACATGTGGTTCCACCCTCCTTTTCTTGAAGGAAGGGAAGTTTGTAGATTTTGATCACTCTCATCCAAAATAAAATGAAGCAAAATTCTCACCCTGGGGATCCATTTAATTAGGCTGATTCATTCTGTGAACAGAATGTTATGAAAGATGACGAGAGTCATTATTAGAGCCAAGAAATAAATCGAGCCTGGCTCAATATCCCATCTCTGAGAGCGAGCAAATCCAGGGAAAGCAAGACAGATGAAGAAATGATTAACTGGGTACTAATACCCAGTTGTCACTGAGGTTAATTTTGTATCACCAGCATGAATGGTTTGCTTTGCATTTTGGCTTGACAAATTCACACCCTCTTGACCTGTCAGCGAGAGAGGGGATCCCTTTAGCGGGTTGGCTTAATTTGACACGTATGTAAATTAAATAATGACATGATAGTTCATGCATTGGCCAATCCTGCAGAGGCCAACGTAAGACAGGCAATTCACTCTTAATCAGAACCCTGTGTTGGACAGATTCTGCTAAAAGTCTCAGCAGCTTTCAGAGAGCGAGATTCAGGAATGAAGTTTTGCAGCGATGCAAATGCTTTATATCAGGAGTACCTAAACTTTTCGGGCCATGGGCCAGTCATGTGATTCAGCAGGTCAGTCACACAGTTCAGCAGGCTGGTCGTGTGGTTCCTCCCACCGGAAATGGAAGTAAAATTTGCCTTGCAATCTGTTTTGCAACAGGATGAGATAAATTTTAAACTGCCATTTTCTCTGCTTTAAACCAGGGGTGCCCAAACTACAGCCAATGGGCTGGATCCGGCCTCCAACACCAACTCATCCAGCCTGTGCCACCCTCATCATTTCTGGAAGCAGAAGTAAAACATGCCTGTATGGGCATGTTTTACTTCTGCTTCCAGGAGCAATGAGGTAGGCAAGGGCTGGATGAATTGGCATCGGGAGCCGAATCTGGCCTGTAGTTTGGTCACCTCTGGTTCACATCATCCATACAACAGCATGTTAGTTTTGATCAGCACTTTTTAAAACTGTCTTTCCATTCTTTTTACTCCCTGCAGACACTTATGCCTCTGGTGAGACCATCCCAGTCAGAAGATTTCAATTAGTGCTCAAAAGAGAAACTACCAGCAAAGAGCTGCAATAGAGATACTCAAAGAGGCAGGTAGATTTCGTAATTATTTTCTTGAAGATTTTGCTAAAGATTTCCTATGGAGAAGTAACATTTTAAAAAGAGAAGTTGATGTGTCATTTTTTAAATAAAACATAACATATAAACCTAGGTTAATTTTGCACTTCTTCAATATCAAAAAGAAAGAAGACATGATCATTCTGGAAAGATCCTAAAATTAGATATCCCTCTTCTTCTTTCATGTCCTGATCAAACTTTGGACTGCCAAAATGAAGCCACTTTCTTGGCTTTGTCATTGGCCAAACCCAAGTCCAAATTGGTGCAGGTCTATGGTAGTAATCAGCAGACCAGTAAATGAGCTGGGTTCTGGATCTCTCCACATTCACACAGTGTGTTGTTGTCTGCCAGCAGTTCCCACTTGAGCATGTTGGTCTTGCATTTTGGAATTCCAGCCCTTCACCTATTCAGGGTCTTCCAAGAGTTGTAGGGGAGGTTGGGTTTCTCAGCCATATCCTCCCTTAATATTATTCCTTATCCACTGAGCTCCTTCCTCCATCATCTAATTTGATTTTGTTCTTGGATACTCTCAAGAATGTGCAGCTAATTTAAAATTTCTATATATAGCCACCCCCTGGCTACGTCCCTGTTTTCCCCTCTTTTGTGGGGGTAAATGTACCTCAGAAAGGTAAGGGTTTTGTTGGAGGGACAAACTATTCACAGTCCCCTCCTTTTGGGGTGGGGGTGGGGGTGGGGACATAAGAAAATATACTGCCAGAAAAGAGTGCTAAGAAAATTCTAATTACGAGAGCTACCAAGGAGGAAATTTGACATTGCTTACTGTTTCCCCTCTACTAGTATTATTTTTTTCCCTTCCTCTTAAAAAACTAAAACCTTTTATTTTTCCTTACCCATTCTTTTGATTATTTACAAGCTTTAGCTGGAGTGTTTTGTGTCCCTGACATTCTGAGAGCTTTTTCTGTGCAAAAAAAGGGAGGGGCTGAACATTTGCAAAAATAAATAAGCAATGAAAATGAACAGTAGGAACTGGCTACATTTCTGTAAGGTGAGTCCCCAAATCTTGTCTGAAATGAAAAAAAAAAGGATTGGGGGGAGGAGGAGGGAAAACATTCTAAGCTTCCATTACGAAAGAAAATTAGAGGTAAGTGAGAAAGTATTAAATTGCTTCCTCCTTAACAACTTGTGGCACATACTGTCATTTGATGCATGCTCATGAGTCCCATTAACTCTAATTGGAAAAGGAAGATGGAAGCTGTCTGCCCCCTGGCAGATTTATCTAGCCGATCTAGTTCCTTTTTGCTTCCATCAGTTGTTTCAGTCAATGGCGAGATTACAAACTGGGATTTAGCAAACTGCATAGGAGACCAGAGTGGATGAGAGAGATGAATAAAGAGCTACCTGCCCTAAGGAGGCTTTAACCTGTGCAGCCATCCTGGTTGTGACTTACCTGAAATCCTACTGACGGCAATTCTGCTGAAAGTGACCTCTAGCCCAGGATTATCTCCAGAAAAACATGATATATGCAGTCAGGACTAGCTGGACTATGACATCCCCTGCTACCACCTCGGGCAACTCCAGTACAATGTATTACTCTAAGCAATATGAATTTGGCTCAAATGTTTTGTTTAACTTGTTTTGAAACCCTTCTTGTTCTCTTCAAGAATAACTGAATAATTTTGTCATCTTTGTTTACACACTTGAAGACAAGACATACAAGAACTTATGTCACTACTGGAAAGTCATAGTTACATAAAACTGTTTGCTCACTGTGTCATTAAGCCCACCCTTAAATTTGGTTATGGAAGCCCCCAAAGCAGGCTTCTATCTGTACAAGCTATTGTGGAAAAGCCATATGAGTTTGCCTGCCTTTAACTAAAAAGGAGGAGAAGTAAGAGGAAATGACATCAGAAAAAGGAAGCCTATCTATATACATGGGACAAGGTACCAGGGTCCACCTGGACAAAGGTACAAAAAACCCATAGTAAAGCTTAGGACCCTCTTTCTGTTGCTCAGGGAGATTCAACAGGAACAAGGAGATTTCTGTATTCTTTCCAGCCCAGCAGAGGCGTAGCTACCGCCGTATCTGCCGTATCAATTATACGGGGCCCCCGGGCCACGGGGGCCCCCAACGTGTGTAAGCAAAACAAATCTTTACCCTTCCTAGGGCCCCCCAAACAAATTTTTATACGGGGCACTGCCAAGGCACGCTACTCTTCTGCAGCCCAGAATGATGCTATGATCAGTTAGGGGTGATAGAAGCAACTGAATGCTGGAAGTGACTTCAGTTGACTGTATTTTTAAATAGATATGGAAAAAATATCTAAAGACTTTGGTACCCTCTCCTGACTTGCAAACGGGCCTCACAAGATTAATGTGAAACGTCCTACCAGTTGTAATTAAAGTTGGAAAAAGTTAGGATTTTGTTTTTAAAAAACTTCCAGAATATTCCAGCCAATGCAACTAGGATATTGGTAAATGTACGAAAAAGTAAGCTTTCTAAAATTCTGTTTGAGATGGCACAGTTTAACATAAGAGTCCAGGAAGCACACCATTTTTAGTAAATCAGGAAGTGATGGTGAGGCAAAGTTTGTCATTTAGCAGTCAGATAAAAATTAAAAACTCTCTTGAACATATTTTTTTAAAGAAGTGTGATCCTCTTTAACCTATTACTCATGTCTTTGTTTTAAACCACTGTTACCTGTCTTCTCCAGTTTCCCTTCAGCTCCTTTAGATGGAACAACTTCAAATTTAAATTTAAAAATAATGCAGTCTCTCTCTCCTTGGGTCACTTCCTCCCATTATAAACCAGAAAGTTAACACTGCTCATCACCTCTGCTGAAGTTTGCAACTGCTGGTATCTCTATTAAGACAGTTTCTAAGGAAACCAGGAACCAAATCATGAAAAGCACACAAAGGTCAGAAATAGAACCTGAAACAAGGCCGGGAAATTAATCGTCAATTCCCAGAGGCTGGAGGAAGGTGGGACGAATGGTTTCCTCCTGGCATATCATGTTTGGAAGGACGATTTAGCTCAGGAGTGCCCAAACTACGGCCTGGGGGCCGGATGCAGCCCCTGATGCCAATTCATCCGGTCCACGAATCCCACTTCCCTGGAAGCGGAAGTAAAACACGCCCATAGGTCATATGAAGTAGTCTCCGGACAATTTTGGAGAAAAGGACTACAAACACAGTTGCCATACTGTTTCAATTGAGATACTGGCCCAGGTCTACTCTGGTCCTGAACTACAAACCAAATATTCCTCACATGCTCTAATTAATAATAGTAACAGCAATTACACTTATATACCATAGCGCTTAGTGTACTCTCTGGGTACAGTAATCATAAGGTACAGTAATTAGCATTTTTGCCCCCAACATACTGGGTACTCATTTACTCATAGGGTGGCTCTTCTGGGATGCTCAGTGAGGAATCGAACTCCCAGCCTCTGGCTCCACAGTTAGAAATCTAACACACCGAGCTATCCAGCCAGCTGTGCTTTAGTGTCAATAAAAACAATATTACTATTCTCTAAAGTGTGAATCACATCCTTGCTGGTAGGGAGAGTTAGGAATGAAACTGTAGGCTACATGTAGCAGATATTTATTAATAAAGGTTATACTAATGTTCAAGACCTGAGTACTGCATGATGGAGTGCGCTCCCACCTCTGTCCCAGCTTCTGCCAATCTAGCAGTTCGAAAGCAAGAAATTGCAAGAAGATAAATGGTACCATTTCGGTGGGAAGGTAAACAGCATTCTATGCACTCCAGTGTTTAGTCATGACTGCCACATGCCCAAGGAAACATCTGTGAAACACAGACAACACTGGCTCTTTGGCTATAAACAGATGAGCACTGGGGCACTATAGTTGGATATGACTGGCTTTCGAGCAAGGGTGACTTTCATCTTTAACCTCATGTTCCAGAAATATATACAGAGGGTGCCAAAAATGTATACACATTTTGAGAGATGTTATCTAAATATAACGTGAGAGCTTGACCATTAGGAAAGCTGAGTGCAGAATAGATGCCTTTGAAATGTGGTGTTGGAGGAGAGTTTTGAAAGTACCCTGGACAGCGAGGAGAACAAATAAGTTGATCCTAAAAGAAATCAACCCTGACTGCTCCTTTACCTGTAGTAAAGATGAAGCTAAAGTACTTTGGACACCAAATGAGAAGAGAGGATTCACTTGAGAAAGCCTTGATACTGGGGAAGGTGGAGGGCAAAAGAAGAAAGGGGCAGCCAAAAATGAGATGGTTAGATGGTGTTGTAGATGCAATGGGTACATTGCTGGGTGGGCTGAGGAAGATGGTGGAGGACAGAGGTGCCTGGCAGCCAATGGTCCATAGGGTTGCAAAGGGTCTGAATCGACTGTGCGACTGAACAACAGCAACAACAAAATTGAATTGAATTATGGTAGCAACGTGTAGTATGATGTTCACTCAAAATTGGGTACACTGGTAGTACTTTGGGAAGAAACTGAAATGGTATGCGCAGCAATACAAGTGGACATTTAGGTCAATGTGTCTACATTTTTGGTACCCTCTGTAATTTGACCCCTAATTACTATATTGGGGTCAGTTATTGGGGTAGGGGCAGATGTGTACTGAACATACTGTTTGCATTGGAAAGACACTAATGTCACTCTGGAATATTTAGAGAGATTCTTGGTAATTTTTAGAATAGTAGCCATGTTAGTCTGTGTTTCAAGCATATCAGAGAATAAACAAAACAAAAATGTTGTAGCACTTAGAAGACTGTTATATTTTAATGTTAGCTTTCATGGATTAAGTCCACTTCATCTAATATGGGAGTGAGACTTTATGGCATCAATATATACACATCAGGTACAGAGTGATTGGTTAGCATAACAGATAAATATATAAATCAATATAGCTTTATACAACTGGTAATGGTAATTTTTGCAATGGAATACTCAGCTGGCTTCTTATCACTGTCTAAAAACGAGTTAACAACTTCTTTGGCCAGATACACTTTTCAAAACTTTGCTCAACTTAATAATTCCCCCGATGCCTTATGTTTTCTGCTTCTTTTCTGTTTCAGCTGCTCTGTTTGCTGTCCTGCCTCCACTTTATAAAACCACTGTTTGGCTGTTGTAAACTTCCCTGGGGGGTTCTCCCTTGTGAGTCCAGCCAAAGGCTGGAAACAAGTACTTCAAATATTTGTGTGCTCAACACACCAAGCGGCATCCAGCCTTGCTCCTCTTCTCTCATCTCTTGGACCATGTGGAGCTCTGCCACGGGCATGTGTTAAGACCCCTTCCACAGAGCTGTAGTGTTACCAGCATCAGTTTGCAGCTTGGATTCTGTAGTCAGAGTTCATTAGAAGAAACATGGCATCAACACTAGTTGGCTTCTATGTGGATTACTGTCGGAACTGCACTTCTTCTGAGTTTTGGAACTGAAACTGTTGAAATGAACTGGGATAACTGTCTGAATTTATGCACAGCCAGATGAAAGGACTGCTTGTTTTTTATCTTCCATGTGCCAAAGGGCAAAGATAGATGCAGAGCATGAGTCTTCAGTGGAAACTTTGGCAAAGTAGGTAGAGAAGATCTATTTTGACACAGTACATGTCAGGAGAGTTCTGTTACTAGTCTGAAAACAATAGTCAACATTTGGCAGATGATAGAAAAAGAATCAGATGGTATGAATCACCAGCTTCAAAATTAGAAGCAGTGGTTCCTTAAGAAGCACATGATATTTGTTTATTCTATTAAGAGGTTTCTGCAACTGTGTATGTTGTAAATTCAGTTACTTTTCTTTGATGGTTGATCACTGAAAAGTTTTTTGCAAGTTGATTGTTTGCAGCTGTGACAGTTTTAAAGGAATGCATCTCTGGAGGGATAATGTTATGTCACCTAGTTGTGAACTTGACATGGCACATCATCTAACCTACATTAATCAGCAAAGAATGTATTCTGCTCGGTCCTCTTGATGTTTGGAGGAAAATGGAAATCTTGCCAAAATGTTATTTTTCACAAAGAAAAAAAGTGTATTAATAAAGGAGACTATGCTACAATATATATATATTTTACATTTTTCAGTACAGTAAAACCCCGTTTTACATAAAAATACAGTTCTGTAGCTTTTTATGTAATACGATTTTTTTATGTAAAACAAAGCAAACCCATAGGAACTCTGGGGAACACCATTATGTAAAATGAACTTTTTTTTTTAACGTAAAATGAAGCAAACCTATAGGAACTCTAGAGAAAACCATTATGTAAAATTAACTTTTTACTTAAAACAAAGTAAACCCAGGGGAAAACCGTTACATAAAATGATTTTTTAATGTAAATTGGGACATGATTTCCCCAGAATTTCCTTACGTAAAACAATTTTTACATAAAACAAGGTGTACGTAAAATGGGATTTTACTGTACTTCATATTTGGTAAAATGTGCAGTATTGAATGTACAGATTGGATGTATTTTTACGTACCATGAGACGTGTAGCTACCCTAAAGATTTCCAACATTAAATCCTATGAAAGCATCCTCGAGTTACTTCCAGTGAGTATTCTGCATAAATTATGAAAACCTTTTTAGCATTGTGATCTTGTACTAGAGCAAAAATCCCTTAAGGAGGTTGGCAGGGTAGACTCATCATTATGATAGGATCAGATTCTAGAGGAAATGTTAAGAGGAGTAGTGTTTTTCTTGACACAGTTACTTGAGACTGGTGACTCTGACGTTGTGGGCGAGATAAATCCACCTTAGATTTCAATCCAGACTTATAAGAGTTACCCAAAGTGCTCAGGGCCTCAGATAACCATTTTAAAGTTCAGAATAAAAGCCAGAGCAGATTCTCTGCCACTACAACCTGTCAGGAAAGAGTTTACTCATGAGTAGGTCCTCTTGCCCACCAGTGGTTGTTTCCTGCTTCTGAGCTGCTGGCTCTCTAGCTATGCAACCCAGGTAATTAGATTATTGTAGATAAGGTAGCGCTGAGCCAAGTAAACATTCCAGGCATCTTAAGGTATTTTAAAAGTATTTTGTAATCAGAGTAAGTTACGGAAGAAAGTTTGTCAAAAGTTCAGAAAACACATTCAAAATAAAGAAAGCTGCTCTAATTGGGGAAGCCCAGTGGGCCTCCCTTCTGGCTTGAGCACCTACATTGTTGTCTAATTTCACAGCCCACTCTCAGCATGAAGCATCCTATCAAGAGAGAGTCTTGCCTCCCCCTCTGGGTTTTATCTCCTCCCTCAGGGTCCACCTCCTTGCCATTCCCCTAAAGGAATCCACCCAATGTTCATACAGCATAACTTGTCCATCATACATTAGGTTCCATTCTCTTCCAACCCATGAGGCCAGCATATTTACACATTCCAGTCCCTTTGGTATGTGAAAAAGGGGTCTCCCATGGATTGAAATCTCCATTTTGGATGAGGCTAAAACAAAGGCATAAATTCTCCCCTGACACAACCTTGCAGTCATCAGCCTCCACTGATCTTTATCATCATCAGCTGCTGCCTGAAGCAGAAACTGGTATGTTAGAGAAGGACCCATGAGAGAGCTATGGTATAGAATTCACCTCTTATGGATGGGGCCCAACAAAACTTGGACATTAGTAAATTTGTAATCCTCATTCTTCAGCATAACAGTAGTTTCTGGTGTATTTTAAATCAAATGTCCAAACTAAACTAACCCTTCATATCTCCCTTCTGATCCGGTAAGGGCTGCTATTATATGAATCTGGCATTGTGGGGGGAGAAATGGGGAGAAATCCATTAGGATGATGCATTCATTATTTTAGCTAAAATAATTAGTCTACATGATCAATTAAGGCTATGTGTAATGAGTGGAAATGATTGCAGAATT
The DNA here is from genome assembly GCA_030440675.1 of Furcifer pardalis. Classification (NCBI taxonomy): domain Eukaryota; kingdom Metazoa; phylum Chordata; class Lepidosauria; order Squamata; family Chamaeleonidae; genus Furcifer; species Furcifer pardalis. The sequence goes on along the minus strand of CP126896.1, from coordinate 101,027,720 downwards.
ATAAAGTATTATGGCAATGAGATGGGAGACAAAGGCACCGCATGCAATGATCTTTGCTAAGGTGAAATGCATTATTTTTACACATTAATTAATCAGCCTCATTCCCTAGTATTCTGGAGGGCTCTATACCAAACCATCATTTGCTGAAATGCTTCAATTACAGGTAGTGGCTTTGGACATCATCTTTACTGAGTTAATAGGTTTTGCCTAGAGTCTCACCTTTTATCTTAAGAGAGCTCCTTTAATTTGTAACAGTTACATGGCAGGTGCAGCGTTTCACACTTTTGTGCTAGGTTGACACCTGCTGAATAACTTTTCACTGGATTTCTGCTGTTTTGAAAATTTGGGAGCTCAGCTGGTGGAATCTTGCTTTTGAATAAAATACTTTTTTATACTGAGTGAGAACACTGGTCCATCTAGTTCTGTCTATTGTGATTAATAATAGCTGTACACAGCTTGATACCCTGACCTTTATTATACAGGGTCAGGCTGAACATTAAGATAGTTAGTCTGTTTTACCTCCCACAATATCGCTTCCTCAAAGATACAAGCCTCAGCAATCAGACTATACTTGCTGTCCAGTGATCAGACACAAAACAAGACAAATAGGCAAGGCAAAACACATATGCCAAGCAGACATCTTTCATTACTTGGGAGAGCACCTCTTCTAAATATGACCCAAGGGCACTCACTGCCTAATTTTCATCTTTTTTTTTGAACTATATCATCCAGATGTCTGCTGGGTTTACCTCAGGGAGAATTTGGAGGGTGTGTGTGTTAGTACAAATTAAAAATAACCTCTCTCAAGTGGTATAGGAATGAAAAACCTCTTTCTGAGTTTTGAGACAGAGGAATTGCCTGGCCAGGAAATTATTCCTGAAGAAGACAAGAAGCTCAAAATAGTCCTGAACATAGCCTACCAGTAACACAAACAATGGGTACCTATTCTTTTTCAACCCTCTTACCTTATATTGCATTGAAATGGCAGCCATCATCTTTAGTTGACAATCTTTAGAAGGTTTCAAGACTTCTTAAAGCTTTCTTGACCAAACCACACTAGAAATGACAACATTTGGAAGCACAAGTTACAATTGTTACTTTTTTTATACACAGCAGTAGGCAAATTTAAACAAAATAGTTATAGTTAACCAGTTCTTCAAATATTACACTCCCTCTCCACACATCTTGAAGTACAGTAAAACCTTGGGTTATGAGGAAGGTCAGTTCCAACAGCCTCTCTCATAATAATCTGAAATGGTTGTAAACCAGATCATGATTTCCCATAGAGTTGCATGGGAGTGGGAGAATCCCAACTGGAACAAAAATAATATTTAAAAAAATAGAAAAACACAAAAAGCACAAAAAAAAAAAAAAGCCAGATGCGATCATTCCCCACTCTCACAAAACCAATGGAGCAATCTCCCTACCTCTTCCACATTGTTTGGGGACTTTATCCGACAACGACAATGGGACCTTTGGAGCAGTAAACACTGCATTCTGATTTTGGGTGGGAGGCAGCCATCTTATGTTCTAAAACGGTGGTGTCAGCCTTTTTTGTTGTTTAGGACTACATTTCTCAGAAATCTTTGCAGAACAAAATGGCCAACACCACCATTTTTGGACATAAGATAGCTGCTTCCCACCCCACCCGAAGTCAGAATGCAATGTTTAGTGCTCCAAAGGTCCCATCGTTGTCATCAGATCGGGTCCACAAATGGTGTGGAAAAGGTAGGGAGATTGCTCCTTTGGTTTTGTGGGTGTGGGGGATGATCGTATCCTGCAAATCAGTCGTAACCTGGGGCATTTTTTAAAAATTAAATGTGAGGTCATTTTGTTGTTGTTGTTCAGTCGCACAGTCGATTCCATCCATTTGTGACCCCATGGACCACTGTCCGCCAGGCACTTCTGTCCTCCACCATCCTCCTCAACTCGCTCAGCTCTGTGCCCATTGTATCAACAATACCATCTAGCCATCTCATTTTGGGCTGCCCCCCTTCTTCTTTTGCCCTCCACCCTTCCCAGCATCAAGGCTTTCTCAAGCAAATCCTCTCTTCTCATTTGATGTCCAAATTACTTTAGCTTCATCTTCACTATTTGACCTTCTAAGCAGCAGTCAGGGTTGATTTCTTCTAGAATCGACCTATTTGTTCTCCTCACTGTCCAGGGGACTCTCAAAACTCTCCTCCAACACCACATCTCAAAGGCATCTATTCTTCTGCGCTCAGCTTTCCTTATGGTCCAGCTCTCACAACCATACATTGCCACCGGGAATACCATTGCTTTGACTGTACGAATTTTTGTTTGCAATGTGAGGTCATAAGCCGCAGCAAACATAACCCAGGACAGTTGTATGCCAGGGGTTTACTGTGTAAGAAAATGTTCTTTACTTACAGTTGCTTTGCTTTAGATAGAATTGATCAACAGTTGCTTTGGTTGATAAACAGTTCTTTGCAATAACGTTCATTTAAACAAACATACTTTGCTTGTAGGGTAAAATTGGAGATTGTAGAGAAGAGAAGGAACAGTAGAATATTAACATGATGATAAAACAGAAGAATAGATGCCTTTGAAATGTGTTGGAGGAGAGTTTTAAGAGTCCGCTGGACAGCGAGGAGAACAAATAGGAGGGCTTTTGCACAACTTTGTGTAATACGCCAGTTACGCCCGCTCCTAGATCGGGACTCCTTGCTCATGATCACACACACTCTGGTTACCTTCAGATTAGATTATTGTAATGCGCTCTACATGGGGCTGCCCTTGATGACCATCCGGAGGCTTCAACTGGTCCAGAATGTGGCTGCCCGGGTGGTGATGTGGTGTGGGCGGTATGCACATGCCTCGCCTCTGCTTCGGGAGCTGCACTGGTTGTCGGTTTCCCTCCGGGTGCAATTCAAGGTGCTGGTTATCACCTTTAAAGCCCTATATGGTAGTGGGCCAGGATACTTAAGAGACCGCATCACCCCAAGAACATCTGTTCATCCCACCAGAGCAGACCGGAGAGGCTCTCTAGTTGTTCCATCGGCTAGGGAGGCACATCTCTCTGGCACTAGAAGGAGGGCCTTCTCTGTGTCCGCTCCAGCCCTATGGAACCTCCTACCAACTGAGCTATGTCTTCAGATGGATTTGCTGTCTTTTAAGAAGAACTTAAAATCATGGCTGGCGGGACAGGTATGGAGTCCTGGTGGTACCATGACCCCAGCTCACTGGCTTGTTTGAGCTCCCTCCCCCCCCCCGGTCTTTTAATCTTTTTAATCTTGTGTTTTTGAGTTTTTAACTTTTAAATGGTTATTGGGACCTGTGGATGTTTATAAATTTTCAAAACTTTTTAAATTTTATAAGTGTAATTTTGGAGTTTTTTAACAATGGGTTTGGGTTGGGTTTTATTATGCTTTTATAATATTGTACACCGCCCTGGGTCACCCCAGTGAGAAGGGCAGTATAGAATTGTAAATAAATAAATAAGTCGATCCTAAAAGAAATCAACCCTAACTGCTCCTTAGAAGGTCAAATAGTAAAGATGAAGCTAAAGTACTTTGGATACTAAATGAGAAGAGAGGATTCACTTGAGAAGGCCTTGATGCTGGGAAAGGTGGAGGGCAAAAGAAGAAGGGGCGGCCAAAGATGAGATGGCTAGATGGTATTGTAGATGCAATGGGCACAAAGCTGGGCCGGCTGAGGAAGACGGTGGAGGACAGAGGTGCCTGGCGGGCAATGGCCCATAGGGTCGGAATCAACTGTGCGACTGAACAACAAAAAACAGTGATGACTCACACTCTGACTCTGATTGGAACCTGAATAGCAAGCAGGCTAATACAGGTCAGGTGACCCTAGAGACAGGAAAACTAGAGAACTTTTCTATTGGCTGGATATACAGTAAAACCTTGCATAAAGAGCACCTCGCTTAGAGACCAACTCGCTTAAAGAGCAGAATTTTCTCTGAATGGTTGCCTCTGTTAATAACTAAAACCAACAACTAAATTGGGGTTTGGTTTGCAATTCCCCCACCAGAAGTCACAATTGCTCACTTAGAATGGTGTATCGCTAAAAGAGCAAACTTGCTTAAAGAGCAAACACATTATGCTCTTTAAGTGAGGTACCACTGTATACATAATTGCATTGTGGGGTTGCAGTCAATATATTCAACAACAATTTCCAGGTCATTAAGAATGCAATTTCAGATGTTGTCTACATGAGTATAATAGTTCCTTTTTTTTGAGGTATTTCTGGGGTGAGATGGTCTGCCATTAAACATTGCTTGCTCACATCTTTTGTGCTTGAACAGGTCAATATGACCCAAACTGCCTTTTTTTGAGCCCTCATCAGGGGGTTCTCCTAACTTATAGCTGTTTATTTTATCCTGTTCTCAGTACATGTTTACACTGGGGATGGGATAAAAGAGAATGAAGGAACTTTTTCCTGTGTAAACTTGAAGATCTTGTAGCCGCTTGTTAGCCACTGCAGATCCAGAAAATTAAACCCTTCCCCTGATTGTATTTTGTGCTGTTTTGAAGCATTGTTTAGAACCCAGTAAATTTCCCCCGTCATCTATGCAATGCAACCACACATTGATTGTCTACTGAATGTAATAATGTTTTTAAATTCCTCTGACCCAGAGGGTCAAGGGAAGTGTTCATTTTGGTCAGACGGTGAAGCAGCTTCTTAGCCACTTGACAATAAATTTTCTTCATCTAGATATTTGTTATTTAGACATGGGAAATGGGCTAAATGTTATTCAGCTTCTATCTGCATAGACAAGCAATCTCAGATGTCCTGACTTGAGATGTAAAATTTCTTTGAAAAATTGAAAAAATGCAACATTAGCACTTTTAAAAACAGATTGAAACTCACTGTTACTTTAGGAACATAAAATATGAAAAACATCACAATTGGTATATTAAATTGTTGTTGTTCAGTCACACAGTCAACTCTGACCTTTTGCGACCCCATGGACCACTGCACGCCAGGCACTTCTGTCCTCCACCATCCTCCTCAACCCACCCAGCTCTGTGCCCATTGCATCTACAATACCATCTAGCCATCTCATTTTGGGCTGTCCCCTTCTTCTTTTGCCCTCTACCCTTCCCAGCATCAAGGCTTTCTCAAGTGAATCCTCTCTTCTCATTTGATGTCCAAAGTACTTTAGCTTCATCTTTATTATTTGTCCTTCTAAGGAGCAGTCAGGGTTGATTTCTTCTAAGATCGACCTCTTTGTTCTCCTTGCTGTCCAGGGTACTCTCAAAACTCTCTTCCAACACCACATCTCAAAGGCATCTATTTTTCTGTGCTCAGCCTTCCTTATGGTCCAGCTCTCATAACCATACATCACTACCGGAAATACCATTGCTTTGACTATGCGGATTTTTGTTTGCAAGGTGATGTCTCTACTTTTAATTATGTTCCCCAGGTTTCTCATAGCTTGTCTTCCAAGAATCAGTCTCCTTTTTATTTCATGGCTGCAATCACAATCTGTAGTGATCTTGGATCATAAGAAGGTAAAGTCTGTCACTGCTTCTACCTCTTCCCCATCTATTTCCAGGTAGTGATAGGGCCTGTTGCCATTATCTTGGTTTTCTTGATGTTGAGTCTCAAGACCGCTTTTGCATTCTCTTCTTTCAGCTTAAGCAAGAGCTTCTTTAGATCTTCTTCACTTTCTGCCATTAGGGTAGTATCATCTGCATACCTCAAATTGTTGATGTATCTTCCAACAATTTTAATTCCAACTTGTGATTCATCCAGCCCTGCATTGCACATGATGTACTCTGAATATAAGTTAAATAAGCAAAGTGACAAAATGCAGCCTTGTCTTACTCCTTTTCATATTCCAAATCACTTCATCATTCCGTATCCTGTCCTAACTGTTGCTTCTTGACCCATGTACAGTTTTCTCATGAGACATATAAGATGTTCTGGTATTCCCATTTCTTTAATTACTTGCCACATTTTATTGAGCCCACACAGTCAAAGCACTTGTCTTGGTGTAGTCAATGAAACAGAAGCAGACTTGTTTCTGGTATTCCTTTGTTTTCTCCATGATCCAGCGTATGTTGGCAATGTGGTCTCTAGTTCCCCTGACTCTTTGGAACCCAGCCTGCACTCTATCCACATGCTGCTGAAGCCTATCCTGTATTATCTTAAGCATGACCTTGCTAGCGTGTGGGATGAGCGCAATTGTTTGATAATTTGAGCATTCTTTGACATTGCTCTTGTTTGGGATTGGATCCTATACTGACCTTTTCCAATCCTGGGGCCATTGTTGCATTTTCCAAATCTTCTGGCATATAGAATGCAATACAGTAATACCCCGTATAACGCGAGTATCATATAGCGTTAAAACCGCATAACGTTACAAGATTTTCAGAAAAATCTTGTATCAAATAACGTGATTTTTAACGTTATCCGATACAGTCGTTCTTAGCAGCAGGGTGGGTGGAAAGCTGAACGGGTTTCTCCGTTCAGCTTCCCAGCCACCCTGCAGCTACGGAGGCAGGGGTGGGGAGGCTGGAAAGCTGACGGGGGGCTCCCCCGTCGGCGTCCCCAGCCACCCCACAGCTGCGGAGGCATGGGCGGGTGGCTAGGGAAGCGGACAGGGAGTCCCCGTCAGCTTCCCCAGCCACCCTGCAGCTGTAGATCGGGTCCTCTGATCTCTCTGGAGGTGTTTCTGGGCTTCCCCGACGTCCTGAGCCAGTGCAGCAAGCCAGAATGTCAGAGTTCGAATCCCGACATTCTGGCTTGCTGCACTGGCTCAGGACGTCGGGGAAGCCCAGAAACACCTTGGATCGGGTCCCCACACCTCCCTGGACCCAGCGGGGGGGTCAGACACCCCAAAATTGGTAAAAAAAACCGGACTTTTTTTTTACCAATTTTGGGGGCTCTGACCCCCCCGCCGGGTCCAGGGAGGTGTGGGGACCCGCTCCAAGCTGTTTCCAAAGTTCTCCCACCTCCCTGGAGGCTGCAGCAAGGCAAAATGTCAGAGTTCGAATCCCGACGTTCTCGCTTCCTGCAGCACAAAAGAGGGTGGGGGAAGTTCAAAATTAGCGCGCATCGGGTCTCCTGACCTCCCTAGAGCTGATGCATGCTAATTTTGAACTTCCCCCACCCTCTTTTATGCTGCAGGAAGCGAGAACGTCGGGATTCGAATCCTGACATTTTGCCTTGCTGCAGCCTCCAGGGAGGTGGGAGAACTTTGGAAACAGCTTGGAGCGGGTCCCCACACCTCCCTGGACCCGGCGGGGGGGGGGGGGTCAGAGACCCCAAAATTGGTAAAAAAACGTCCGTTTTTTTTTTACCAATTTTGGGGTTTCTGACCCCCCCGCTGGGTCCAGGGAGGTGTGGGGACCCGCTCCAAGGTGTTTCTGGGCTTCCCCGATGTCCTGAGCCAGTGCAGCAAGCCAGAATGTCGGGATTCGAACTCTGACATTCTGGCTTGCTGCACTGGCTCAGGACGTCGGGGAAGCCTAGAAACACCTTGGATCAGGTCTGCCCACCTCCCTGGACCCGGCCGGGGGGGGGGGGGGTCAGAAACCCCAAAATTGGTAAAAAAAAGGACGGTTTTTTTTTACCAATTTTGGGGTCTCTGACACACACACACACACACACACACACCCCGCTGGGTCCAGGGAGGTGGGGAAACCCGCTCCAAGCTGTTTCCAAAGTTCCCCCACCTCCCTGGAGGCAGCAGCAAGCCAAAATGTCAGGATTCAAATCCCGACGTTCTCGCTTCCTGCAGCCTCCAGGGAAACAGGGCTTTTTTTAACATTGTGTGTTCAATGTATCGCACAACGTTAAAAACCGGATAATGACGGGACTTGTGGAACCAAGTCATAACGTTATTCGGGGTACTAGTGTACTTTAATTCCATCAAGTTTTAGGATTTTTGAATAAGTCAACTGCATATACCATCTCAGCCCAGGACTGCTTAGAACTCACTGTGACATTGGAGTAGACAAGCCAATACTGTCCAAAAGCATTGGCTTAAGAGAAGATATGAGAATGCAAAGAACAGATGGTATGGGAGAAGAGGCATCAAGTCCATTGTGACTGTATTGATGGGTCCTGGTTGAATTTAATTATATTTCAATCTGCTTGCCTTGGAGGCGGTGAAAATTCAAAATGGAACAGGTAACCCAAAAACTTAATGGAGGCATTCCTTCTGTCTGTCTCTATAATCCAGAGTTGTGGGAGATGGTAGGAAATAGCAGCAGATGTGATGGCAGAAGGCAGACAGAAAAGAGAAAAGGTAAAAAATGAACCACCTCATCCGTTCCCACGGGGTGAGGTATCATCAATACGCAGATGATACTCAACTGTATATCTCGGTCCGTGGAGATCCAAGTGATGCAGTGGAAGTCATTTCCAGGTGCCTGGAGGCTGTGAAGGTCTGGATGGGTGAGAACAGGCTACAGCTGAATCCTGACAAGACTGAGTGGTTGTGGGTCAGGAGCCCTGTGTTATCTCGGAAGCTACCATGTTTGGTTCTGGATGGGGCAGTGTTGCCCCGAACAGACCCAGTGCAGCATCTGGGGGTCCTCTTGGACTCACGACTACTGCTCGAAGAGCAGGTGGCAGTCATGGCCAGGAGGGCTTTTGCACAACTTCATGTAATACGCCAGTTATGCACGCTCCTAGACCGGGACTCCTTGCTCATGATCACACATGCTTTGGTCACCTCCAGACTGGATTATTGTAATGTACTGTACTGGGGCTGCCCTTGGTGACCACTCGGAGGCTGCAGGTGGTCCAGAATGTGGCTGCCTGGGTCATGATGGGGTGTGGGCGTTATGCTCACGCCTCACCATTGCTGCGGGAGCTGCACTGGTTGCCAGTGTGCCTCCGGGTCCAATTCAAGGTGCTGGTTATTACATTTAAAGGCCTATATGGTAGTGGGCCAGGATACCTAAGAGACCGCATCGCCTTAAGGACATCTGTTCGTCCCACCAGAGCAGACCGATGAGGCGCTCTGGTTGTACCATTGGCTAGAGAGGTGCACCTCTCTAGCACAAGGAGGAGGGCCTTCTCTGTGTCTGCTCCGGCCCTATGGAACCTCTTGCCAAGTGAGCTGCGTCTCCTGATGGAGCTGCTGCCATTTAGGAAGGGGGTCAAGACCTGGCTGGCAGAGCATGTGTGGGGTATGGGTCAGACAGATGCCCCAGTCTGTTGGCTCAGTTGAAACCCCTCTTTCTGTTTGTCTTCTTTTAGCTTTTTTAAATTTTTAATCTTTTAATTGTGATTTTATATTATGTTTTTATCGTGTTTTAGGTTGTTGGGTTGTGTCAGCCGCCCTGGGTCTTTTTGAGGAGGGCGGCATAAAAGTTTGCTTAAATAAATAATAAATAAATAAATAAATAATCTTCTACTGTCTCTTGACAGTCCCATACTCCAATGTCAAGCAGCATGGACAATTACTTGTTTGCATGCTCCTCCTCACCTCTCCTTTTCCTTGGCTCTGAAGATTAATTGTTGCAGTAGATAAAGACTGCTCTTCTTATCTGATTTCAGAGCCAGCTTCCCTTACAAAATCTGTTTGTACCACTTCTGAACTTTTTATCCAGCGTGCTTTCTAAAATAAAGTGACTGGCAGATCATGCTTGTCAGAAGGCACTTTAGATTTGCCTTCCAGGATTAGAAAACTTCCCTCTGAAAGTGATTGTCTCCTACTTTTTCAGATAACTCTCAGACTTTTCTGCTCATTTTGCCTCCAAGCTGCTGCACCATCCTCAACCATGGTTTCCATTCATCTGCCAACAATGAGATCGGGGTCTACCTCAGAGTGCCTTGTGTAGTTAATTTAGAAGCTAACAATGAGCTGTTCCAATTGCTCCTTTCAGCATACATTGCCTCCCATGTGTCAACTGCTAAAGTTCATGTGCCATTATTCTGCTCGTTCACCTCTTTTGTGAGACCTTCTCTTCAATCTGTCACTGTTGAATAAGGTTGAATCATCAAATAGTATTGTGCCATTGCCATATTTTTCTATGCTATTCTTGGCTGATCTTTCTTATATAATTAAAACTTACATGCAACCAGGATTATGAAAAACTTCTGAGAAACCCCTGGGTCTCCTTGAAGACTCACATTTCCCTTCTTGATATTTTGGCCAGGGCTTTAAATAGCATTTTCCTCATCTCGATCAATGCATTTGCTTCTTTCCCCAGTGGGGAATCTTTCCACAAGTAATCAGCATTGAACAAAATGTCCTTTGTATCTACGAGTCCTCAGTTCTTTTAGTCCAGTAGTAAGTAATACTTTGCCTGAAAGAAGCATGAAGCTCCACATTTCTTTTTTATGGGCTTTATTTCTCACTCTTGCCACAGAACAGGTGGCTGTTGCCACTGTTACTGCAATCCATGATTTATTATTATTATTATTATTATTATTATTATTATTATTATTATTATTATTATTATTATTATTATTATTATTATTATTATTATTATTATTATTATTATGTCAGAAATTACTCTGGGTTGAAAGGACTTTTGCTGGAGAAACTCCACTCAGGGAACGCCCGAATGAGGCTTCTTTCATGTCCCAAGTGCAGCTTTTAGGCATCGAAACCTGACCTTCCAGTCCCCAGCTCAGCATCTTAACCACTAAGCCACAGGTGGAGCTGTGCAATCCATGATGCTCAAAACATTGCACATTTCTTTCTGTTTCACTTCCTGTTGTTTTAGTGTACCTCAAGTCCACTGACTCTCACTATGTGAGGGCTGGTGGTGGACAACAACATGCTGTGTGAATGTGGAGAGATACAGAATATGGCTCTTTTTTTCCCAGGCATATCAGAAAGTAAAAACAAAAACAAAAAACAAAACACTGCAGCAGTTTAAAGACTAACTGCTATATTTTTAATGTGAGCTTTCGTGGTGCAAGTTTACTTCATCAGACATAGGAATAGAATTGCAATGCATGAGCTTATATACAGCAGATACAGAGTCATAGAGTGATTACATCAGAATGACATCATCATGCAAATCAATACAGCTTCCTACAGCTGGCAGTGGTAGATGATCTCTGGTTATTATTTGGATCAGCTCTAAATGTTCCCTATTCGGTTGTAAATGTGGGGAATTACAAAACAAACACCTGAGAGAACGATGTGGGGAATTACAATGTGGAGAATTACAAAACAAGCACCTGGCATTGAATTTATGCTAATGAATTTAACCTCTGTGTTGCTGAGTGAGCACATCCCCCCATTGTGTGAAACATGCTGTGAAAGGGAATATTATGAAGGTGGTATAATATAACAAAATACAAAATATAAAGCAGCATATAACAATCTGTATCAAATTTGATAATGTCCCATAAACCCCTGGTTAATATTCAAACCTTTGCGATGGGTGTCCAACAGATGGATACATTTTATTTCTGTGGTATCTCTCTGGATCCTAGTATTGTAATTTCTCTGTTCCAGAATCATTCATTTCATTTCATTTATTTGATTTATATGCCACTCTACTCAGTGAAAACTGACACAGGGCAGCTCATAACATACAATCGAATACAATGTAACAATTCAATAGAACAGTACAATGCTGGAGTATAATCAAATATCATACATCAATAATTAAAAAACAATAGAATATCATAAAATACAGCACAATAAAATAAAGCCCCAATATACGTCATAAAGTTACAAAAATATCATGAAAAACATAGGAACATTACACAAAATATTACAAAGGGGAACAAATGTCACAAAAAGGCTGGGCAAGCACAGGCGATAGTCCAGAAGTAGTGGTGGTGGCGGTAGCGCGGTTTAAAGCCGCCAACTCCCTGTTCAGCTGGGTCTTCTCCCGGCCGGACTAGCCACGGGCCTCCCTGCCCCAGCCACGGCCAAGGTCCGGAGGCGGCAATGGTGAATCCTGTTACCCGCCACCATGGCTGGATTTTAAACTCCAGAGGGGGACGGGGCCCGAAAGTGCTGTCAGCTGGCAAAGTCCAGGCACCCAAGGCAAATGGGCCTCCCTCTCCCAGCCACAGCCAAGGTCCAGAGGTTCAGTTGTTTCTCCTCCCCTCAGCCAGTCGGGCTGATTCCCGGAGAATCACAATTTTCAGTCACTCTATGACACTGTATCTGCTGTATAAAAGCTCATGTCTTGCTATTCCATTCCTATGTCTGATGAAGTGCACTTGCTCCACAAATGCTCACATTCAAAATATAGCAGTTAGCCTTTAAAGTGCTCCAGTGTTTTTGTTTTTACTTTCTGATATGCCAGAATCTGGCTCATTTGCTAGTCTGCTGATTACTACCAGAAACATGTACTACCATGAAGATTTAATTTTGGCCAGTGGCGAAGCCAAGAAAGTGGCTTCATTTTGGCAATCCAAAGTTTGATCTGGACACAAAAGAAGAAGAAAGTGCAGTAGACATTCTACCGTTCTGCTTCCTCAAGTTCAATGCTAAAGGATAACCTAGAGCCATCAGCCAGAGACAGCTGTGGTGGCTCTTTGGATGGTAGCTGTGGCAGCAGCCACCAATTAGATTGGGGTGTGTCCCTCAGTAAAGTCCAGGGGATTAATTAGTCCCTTTCACCATGCTAAATTGTGTACTCCTGTTCTAGGCACAATGATACTTTGAAAATATCACAGAATCACTGAGTTGGAAAGGGCGAATGAGGGCATTGGGTCCAACCCCCTCCTCATTGCAGGATTCCAAATCAAGGCAGATCTGATGGATGGCTGTCCAATTTTCTCTTCAGAGTTAATTGGTTCCATTGTTGTACTGATATAAGCTGAATATCAGTTAAGAAGCTTCTTGTAGTTTCAGCCTGTTATTACATATCCTGCAATCAGGGATGATTGAGAACAGATCCTGCCCATCCTCTTTATGAATTATCTTTCAAGTATTTGAACGGTGCTATCATATCCCATCTCAGTCTCCTTTTCTTAAGGCAGAACATGCCCAATTTTCTTCAGTCTTTCCTCATAGGGCTTGGTTTCCAGTCCTTTGATTATCCTTGTTGCCCTCTTCTGAACATGTCCCTGTTTGCTTGTTGGCATCCTTCTTAAAGTGTGATGTCCAGAACTGAACACAGAAAAAAGGAAGGAAGAAAGGAAGAGCAATTCTCATTAATGATACACATAAAAGTAGAATAGAACATCCCTGTACAGAGGCAGTACATCCATGTCACAGCCTGGCAACAAAGAGAAAATAGCATTTTGACCTCCTTGTGGTGACACAATGTTGTTGTTGTTGTTGTTGTGGTGGTGGTGGTGGTGGTGTTCAACTTATATGCCGCCACATTCACAAAATGTGATTCTGGGAGGCTCACAAACATGCCCTCACATAATATACATCAACATACCATAAAATACAATATACACAATAAACACAATTTTGACAGTAAAATAGCATATCACAATTAAGTAACAAAAATATACAATGTTCAATCCGATAATACACAGAAATTCTATACAAACAATATCACCATATTACAGTACTATTCAACAGCCTTTCTACCCCACACACAAATAAATCCGGGGTGGCTGCGGCAAAAGTCCTACCGCCAATTGCCATGCTGGCATCTTAAAACTCCCAGCAGGGGAGGGGTCCTGGGCGCTGGAGATGGAGGTGGTCCTGGCACCAGTAGCCTCTCCATCCCTGCCTCAGGTGGTCCCTGGGTGGTGGCAAAAGTCCTGCCATCCTGCCGGTGTTTTAAAGCTTCTGGCAGGGCTGGGGTCCTGGGTGCCGGCGATGGAGGTGGTCCTGGCCCCAATAGCCTCTCCGTCCCTCCCTCAGGTGGTTCCTGGGTGGCAGCAAAAGTCCTGCCATCCTGATGGAGTTTTAAAGCTCCCGGCAGTGGCAGGATCCCAGGCGCTGGAGATGGAGGTAGTCCTGGCAGTGGTAGGTTCTCTGTCCCTGCCTCAGGTGGTTCCTGGGCGGTGGCAAAAGTCCTGCCATCCTACTGGTGATTTAAAGCTCCCAGCAGGGTCAGGGTCTGTGGTGCCAGAGGTGGAGGTGGTCCTAGCGCCGGTAGCCTCTCCATCCTCTTGCTGTAGCCCAGGAACCACCTGAGGCAGCATAGATCCATTTATCCTCTCTACTTGGGAGCACATTTCCTCAGGGGTCATATGGCAGGGCCACATGCTAGGCGTGAGTAGAGCTAAATATTGGCAGGGCTGATTTTATAGAAAGCAGTGGTCAACTCACATCAAGGTATATCAGAAAACAAAAACAAAAAAGTAATAAAACAAAAATACGGTAGCACTTTAAAGACTAACTGCTATATTTTTATTGTTAGCTTTCATGGATCAAGTCTACTTCTTCAGACAAGGAGTAAAACTTCCAGGCATGGTTTATATATACCAAATGCAGGGTCACATCAAGGTAGTCTGACTGAAAAGAGTTTGTACACATTTTTCAGTTTGTACATTTTTGTCTGTCTGTCTGTCTGCCTGCCTGCCTCCCCCTCCCCACATCCCCCCTTTCAGGTATTGAGGGGGACTCATCTTCAACAGTTCAAAGAAAAAAGAACAGTGATAGTTAGGAGATGAAAGCAAACTTTTAAAAATAAATATACTGCACTTTTTTGTTTGATTCTTAATAACATGAAATATCAGCTGAAACATCTCTTAGAATAGATGAGGTTCTCTCTCAAAGCTAGATAGATATTTCAATTAACAGAAAAAGTTGTATGTTACAGATCCATTCCATCTGGAAAACGTTTTCATTTTGATTTCTCTCAATTTCAGACGTGATGTGTATTTATCAAGTCACCCCTCAACTGAGCAAAGTTTTCCCAAAGGCTTAGTCAACTGCCTTGTGAGTAAGACAAGAAACAGGAAGATGAAGAGAAAGAATGTGTGCCAAAGAAAAGAGGGTATGATTTTTCTGTTAAATGACAATTCATTGAAGCTTGATAATCTGTCTTTCTCCTTGGCTAATAACATTTTTATCCTTTCTTACATCAGGTATATGCTAAATCTTTCTTTCTCTTCCAGCCCTCCCTTTCCCTTTATAGAGCTTGCACTGAGTGCCTGGATTCTGCCATTGTGTCCAGTGATTCTAATCAGCCATTTCAAAAGAGGTAGCTGCAGGAGAGATGAAGGGCAAATGAAAATTGAGGTTCTGACTTAACAGGGATAAAAATATTCATTATGATTTAAAGCAAAATCCTTTGCAGCAGGAAGTGAAGTTTAGTTAAAAGAATGTGAAATAGGATCATAGGAAGGCAACCTGTGAGACCTTAAGCCAGCCCTACTATTGGGCAGAGTGGGGCAGTCACTTGAACAGGTGGACCAACAGCAGAACACTTAGCAACAGCAATTAGCAATTATACTTATATACTCCTTCATTAGAGCACACTCTGGGCAGTATACAAGAAAATTAGCAGTTTGCCTCCAACACAGAGATGGACGTGAATTTCATGGTTTCTAACATCCAGATAGAGTCATAGTGAGATTTATTCACATAAGTTATATTTCCTTCCCCCAAAGAAATCCCATGGGAAGTATTGTGATCATTTTCCCCAAAGGAAATGTGAAGCTACACAAAATGGTTACAATACTCAGGTGAATTGGTATCTCTCTGCACTGGATTCATTCAGAGACAGCAAAAGAAGCATCAAGCCAATCAAAATGGTTACAATTCTTGAGCAGAAAGACACTTTCCTGCACAAGATTCAAGAGCAGAGGAATCATCAAACTGTGCAAGATGATTACAATTCCTTTGTAGTACAACAGCTTCCCTGAACAGGACATCAAATGAAACTAGGGCGTAGGTGGAGGCTTTGAATAGCAGTTTTTGAAGAATTTCGAAAATCTCACTGGTGCAGAGAGGAGCCTGGTTGGGGAATTCTCGACATGGCAAGTCTCAGAAATAAATGGGAAAGAGAAATGTTTCAAGTCCTCTTCACTAGGAATGGGTTATTTGTAGGAAAAATTGGACTACCGATACCATAATTCTCTATTCTGGGAATTTGACCTGATATACAGACACCTCCAGACTTCTAAAAGGAGTTCACTTGAGAGAAAGACCTGAGCTGGAAGGCTTTGTGGTCTAGCTTGGCCTAGTTCTGTCCAAGCTTCCTATCCAGAAAGGAAGCTGGCCCACTCCTAGCTGAAAGATTCCTTTCAGAACAAGAAGCTAAACAAATCTAGGTTTAGCTGGATCACAGAGATTCCACTTTTGGCCTTTCTTCAAGGCAAACCACATTTAGGTGTCTGTAGGCATCTTTACATAAGGGCCATGGTGGCGTAGTGACTAAGACACTGAGCGCAAGTTCAAGAACACCTGGAGTGCCAAGGTTCGCCATCACTGGCCTACGCCAAGGATAGCTCCAGTGATGTAACAGGCTCGCACCAGCTCGCCAGAACCGGTAGTAACTTCCTAGTGTCCCGGAGAACCGGTAGCAGCTTTTGGAGGGAACCACCTTCAAGGCTTACCTTTTCACTGGTTCCCCCACTGTGCATGCACGCCAAGCACTTGGTGTACATGCATGCTTACAGTGCTTGGTGCATATGCACAGCCTCCTTGCTGTCCTCCCAAGCGGGGAGGAGGAAGAGAAACTGCTAGCTTGAAGCTCCCTATAGCCTGGTCCCCAGGGTAAGTGACTCACCTTTGGATGTGGTGTGTCTGTGTGTATTTTAATGTGTATTTAATAGCTTTACCTGTATTAACGTACTACCACAGTTCCTAAAAAGGCCTGGCGGCCGGCAGGCCTGACAACCTGGCTTGGGGTTTTTAAGCAAAGTCTTGTAGTTACCTCATCAATAAGCTACACCTGTGCTGTTCCAATTGCTGTTCCATTTGGAGAACCCTTAAGGAGGTACAGCTGTTTTACATTTACATTAAGGCATATTATCATAGAGAACTGCTACGATGACCATATCCATCTTGCAACATGGTGCTGCCCAGGCACTTATACTAACAGGTAAGTGACGGGTTTGTGTTTGGGGTGGGTCTGTGGGTGTATTTTAATGTAATTTTTATTTTATTTTATTTATTTATTTAAATTTATTTACAGTTGTGTGGTGTGGGTGGGTGGGTTGAGGGGTGTGTGTGTGCTTATTTTTATTTTATTTTATTATTTATTTTTTATTTGGCCCCGCCCACAACATCATGATGTCATGACATTAGCTCTGCCCACACTGATGACGTCACGGTGGGGTAGTAAATTTTTTGACAACCCACCACTGGATAGCCTCCGTAATTATAGAAGCAGGAAGGAGATATGGAGCTGTGAATAGAAAGTCAGGGCTGTAAAAGCCCTGCACAATTCTTTCTGTGCCTCCTCCCCTTGCTAGGCCTGGGGACTATATATTTTCTCATTTGTTACCTGACGTGTAATCTTATTTCCATGCCACCACTCCCTGTCATTCCCCATGTTTCCTCCTTGCCACTGATTTCAATTTCTGCCCTTTATAATAAAACGATATGCAGCACTCAGGGACATCATGGCCCATTAAACCTCTGCTAATCTGGCGCCTGTGATAGACTTACCTGTGAGTCCCTTATTAATGGTAGATTTGTTATCTGGAAGAATGTGCCAAATCAGACAGATGATTGCTAGTGCCTACAGCAGGGGTGCCCAAAAATTTTGGGCCATGGGCCGGTCATGTGGTTTAGCAGGCCGGTCACATGGTTCCTCCTACCGGAAGCGGAAGTAAAATGTGCCTTGCAATCTGTTTTGCAAAAGGATGAGATAGGTTTTTAAGCTGCCATTTTCTCTGCTTAGACCAGGGGTGCCCAAAATGCAGCCCATGGGACAGATCTGGCCCCCAACACCAATTCATCTTGCCCATGCTGCCCTTGCCACTCCTGTAAGCAGAAGTAAAACATGCCTTTTCGGGAGTGTTTGGGCGTGTTTTATTTCCTCTTCCAGGAGCGGCGAGGGTGGCACGGGCTGGATGAATTGGTGTCGGGGCCCAGATCTGGCCCACAGGCTGTCGTTTGGGCACCCCTGGCCTACAGCCACAGGAAAAAGCAGAAACAAATGAATCAATTTTTTGTTGTTCAGTCGCACAGTCGATTCTGACCCTTTGCGACCCCATGGACCACTGTCCGCCAGGCACTTCTGTCCTCCACCATCCTCCTCAACTCACTCAGCTCTGTGCCTATTGTGTCTACAATACCATCTAGCCATCTCGTTTTTGGCCGCCCCCTTCTTCTTTTGCCCTCTAGCCTTCCCAGCATCAAGGCTTTCTCAAGCGAATCCTCTCTTCTCATTTGATGTCCAAAGTACTTTAGCTTCATCTTCACTATTTGACCTTCTAAGGAGCAGTCAGGTTTGATTTCTTCTAAGATTGACCTATTTGTTCTCCTCGCTGTCCAGTGGACTCTCAAAACTCTCCTCCAACACCACATCTCAAAGGCATCTATTCTTCTGCGCTCAGATTTCCTAATGGTCCAGCTCTCACAACCATACATTGCCACCGGGAATACCAATTTACTTTTCACTTATTCATTTCCCTCTCAACTATCCCAGCTCCCATCCCTACAAGTCTTCCTGCTTGACTGTTTGTATAAACTCATAGAATGCTGTGCTGGAATGGACCTTGGAGGTCATCTAGTCCAGCCCCCTGTCAACGTAAGAAAGGCAAAAGATTGCCACCTCAGCTTTGATTAAACACTTCCAAAAAAAGAGTATAACGTGAGCACATCGTGAAAAAGGCCATTCCATTAGGTAAAGGTCTCTTTTGTTCAAACAAAGGCCAGTTGTATCTTACTCTATAGTTCAGTGTTCATCTCCATGTACAGCCAAAGAGCCAGCACTGTCAGCATCTGCAGGTGTTTCCATGGTCATGTGGCAGGCATGACTAGATGACTGAATGCACAGAACACTGTTACTTTTCTCGCTGAAGAAGTACCTATTTATTTACTTGCAATTTCTTGCTCTCTCACTGCTAGGTTGACAGGGAATGGAACAAATGGCAGACTCTCACTCCATTGCGCAGCACTCGGATCTCAAATTGCTGACCTGACGACCTTCTGGTCATCAAGATCAGTGCCGTAACCACTAAGCCGCTATGGCCCATTCTATTGGCCATTCCATTGCAAACTAGTATTACAATCAGCAAAATGTGGTTGAGTCTCTGGATAAGGCAGTTTCAGTTATTAGAACCCTTCTTTCTCTTTCTTTATGTGACTTTGAGCATGTAAACATGGTTGCTATCAACAGGTAGAAGCAAATGTTAAGGAATGTTGGAAGCATAAAAGTACAGTTACACATAGGTACCTCCAGGGGGAAGTAGGGACAGATGAGTAAAGGCAGGGTGTTCCCTCTTTATCTGACCTGCTCTTTTCTTGTCTGTAGAATAATAATAATAATAATAATAATAATAATAATAATAATAATAATAATAATAATAATAATAATAATAATAATAATAATAATAATAATAAAATTTATATTGCTGCCCACTCGGCGTAGCGACTCAGGGTGGCTTACAAACAATACATTACAATACAACATGAAGCTCCAGTTCCTCTCACACCTCTCCTTCAAGTCCAGTGATGGCTCACCTTGGCACTCCAGGTGTTCTTGGACTTCAGTTCCCAGAAGCCCAAGTTTCTATGAATACATAAGAAATGGGTTTACTGTGTGTGCAGTAAACCCATTCGTGTGGATTCACAGAGACTCCTGCTGATCAGGGCTTCTGGGAATTGAAGTCCAAGAACACCTGAAGTGCCAAGGTTCGCCATTATGGCACTAGTCTTTTCTCTTAGCCCTCTAACCCATTCATCTCTGTCCATCAGATTTGTAATTCTAAGTATAAACCGTTTCTCTGCACTTGAGATGATCTTTGATATTTCCTCAGAAAGCCATTGATAAACTCCCCTCTCCTGCTTCTGGCCACCTATCTGCCTCCTTGCCAGATATTTGCTGAGAAAGGCTTTAAAAAGCTATGCAGTGCCAAACTACTCAACAAATATAATTTGACCCTGAGTGGGTACATCTTGTTTCCTGTGCATGTGGACATAAATCCATTCACCTGAATAGTACATGCCATGGTTGAGTTGCCAGAAGACCGGGGGGGGGGGGGGCAATTAACTGGGCAATTTTCACAGATTTCTGAGGTTTGCAGTACATTTTGAACAAATAAAATACACACAAAACAGCTTAGTCCATTTGTATTCAGTCTGGATTTCTGTAGAGATAGATTATCCAGCTTCCTGGGCCAGTTGCAAATCCACCAGAGTACCAGTGCAAAAAATGGACACTTGAAACAAAACATAAATGTAAGTTGGTCACCATTGAACTAAGCTGTCTGATGAAGGCTGCTGGAGTGTCTGGAAGGGATAAAATTAGGAATGAGATTATAAAGGAAAGAATTAGAATAGAACTAATCTTAAACTACATACAGAGACAACAAATAAAGTGGTTTGCCCATTTGGAGAGAATTCCATACCTTACAAGGCATGTGTGGAAAGAGGAGAGGGACAAAGACGATGAGGCAGACTCAGAGGATGGCAGAGAGATAGCATCAGAGAAATATTACAAGAACACCAAATAACACCAGTGGAAGTCGCTAGAAGTGCCAGAAGAAGAAGAAGAAGAAGAAGAAGAAGAAGAAGAAGAAGAAGAAGAAGAAGAAGAAGAAGAAGAAGAAGAAGAAGAAGAAGAAGAAGAAGAAGAAGAAGAAGAAGAAGAAGAGGAAGAAGAAGAAGAAGAAGAAGAAGAAGAATTTTAGAAGGAAATTTTTTATTGATAAAATTCTTACTACAGTACCATCTGTCGAAGTGAACTACATAAACTTGTCATCACTTTCAAAAACAGCTCAGTAAACATAGTTACATATATAGTGATTGTGGAAGGAAATATACAGTATATACAATACCAAAAGAACAATAATATTTACAATTATACTGTCATTTATATGAAACTTAACTTTTAATATTCTAAGTTATTCCCAAATTTCTTTCTGTCAACCACTGCCACCATTTGTATCTGTCGGGTTCCTTCTGTCTCACCATCATTCTTTTAGCATATACTCTGAGCCTTGCCACCAAACTGCCCACCGCTTGTTTGGGATCTGCCAGCTTTCCCCTTCTTCCCTTCCTGTCCCCTTTGGAACATCAGAGCGCTTAAGGCAAACAGATTGATTAATCGAACCAAGGACCAGGGCACTTTCCAGTTCTCCAGCTTCCCTTTCTTTCTCGGCCCCTTCCACCCCTTTCTTGGCTCTGTCCCCGATAGAATCGTCTCTGCTTTCTGTTCCTTTAAATAAGGCCAGTCCAATTTACTTGCCAGAGCTCCCCAAATTTCTTGCGATGAAGGACATTCTTTTGCAAAATGCGAACAGGTTTCTCTTGGGGGTCTCTGGCCTGTTATCCCACCTCTAACATTCTGGCATCTTATCCTCCTGCACTGCTGTTCCTCTTCCTTTTTCCATGGGTAGGTCGCTCCTACATTAAGTACCTGATGATATGCCCTCCACCTCTTTTCCCACAGACAGAGGGGTATATTCCCATCTTTAAATGCAGACAAGTCCTCCTCCCCTGGCTGCAGATATTCCGGCAGATTAGTCTTCGAAGCCCACTTCTCTCTGAATGGCCTAGCGATTCTTTCCTCTACGGCCTCAGTGTAAATAACTCGCTTTGACTCCCTCACTGTATCGACAATCTTAAGTGTGTTTGCCCTCACCGCCCAACGATTGACTCCCTCCGCCATATCTCTAACGTACGACCTCATTCCCGTTTTCGAAGCACTGGTCAATCTGGGAGAATGGAGTTCCTCCTCCCACCACTGTTTCCCCCATCCTCTGCTTTGCCATAGGTCGCCTTGCACACCGATCGGTCGGGATTCTCCCTCATTAGTCTTCTGTTTCAAGTTATTGCCCAAAAAGGCACCTAGGAAAAGAGGACCGAGAGCCGGCAACCCTAACCCACCTTTTACCGAGCGGTACGCCACTGCCCTAGGGAGAGGGAAAACCTTCATTCCCCACAAGAAAACAAAAACTCTTCCCATCACCCTATCTATAAGTTTCTGAGGAGGGGGATACACAGCCGCCACATGATTCGCCACCAGTATACAATAAGTTTTGAAGAACTGTACTTTCTCGTAGAGACCCAGCCTCCAGGGTTTCCACCTCTCCAGTCGGTTCTCCACCCCCTCTTCCCACCTTCTCCAATTCTCTTCCCATCCATTGGGGTCAACAGTGAACAGGATGCCCAAGATCTTGACTGAACTTTGCCCGCTACCTTTATCGTCTCTTTCCCCATTCAAAGCTTCTTTTAGTGTATTTCCCCTGAGTTCTCCAGTCTTTCCACCCAAAATGTACACTCTGCTTTTTGTGGCATTGATGAGTGCTCCGGAAGCCTTCCCATAACCCTCTAATAATTCCTTCACTGGATCCAACTCCTGCTCTCCCGATGTAAAAACATAAACGTCATCAGTGTGGGCAACAAATTTGATTTTCCTATCTGCTTCCTTATCATCGAGATCTCTCCTAAAAGGTAGGAATCCTCCGATCCGGCTGTCTTGTTCTATCAGTGTCAAAAGTGGATCCAATGCCAGCACGTACAGTGCTGCACTCAGCGGACAGCCCTGACGCAACCCAGAACGAATGGGGATCTCCACCCCTTTCCATCCATTCACCTGCGGCTGCACCGTGACCCGACTGTACAGATTTTTCAGCCATGCCACAAATTGCATCGGAACTCCCTTCAGCTCTAGGACCCTCCATAGATAGGTTTGGTCCACCTTATCAAAGGCCTTGGACTGATCCATCTGTAGGAGAGTTCTTTCTTCCTGAACTGTCCTGCTCCTTCAAAAAATTCCTGAATGATCCCCAGTGATTCTGTCATCTTTCTCCCGGGGACAGATGACACTTGACCCTTCGCTACCAATTTTCCCATCACCTTAGTCAACCTTCTATTCAACACCTTTGCCAGCAACCTATAATCTATGTTAGCTAAGGTTATAGGTCACCAGTTAGCCAGATTAGTCAGATCTCCTTATTTAGGCAACAGAACCAGAGTTCCTTTGTAAAGTCAGACCTAGAAGAAGAAGAGGAGGAGGAGGAGGAGTCATTTCTTGGTAGTGGTTCTCTTAATCCAGGTGTTTTTGACTATGGTAGGTTTGGTGGCCAATTTCTAACCCCTGGGATCCTCTGGGAGTAACACAAACTCACACAAAATGGCAGATAACCCAAAAAATCCAAAGCCATATGTCAGGAAATAGACCCTATTTCCTAATGTCTCCCAAGGCTTGAAATTGCTATTTTATGAATAGGCCTCATAGAAATCCATATTTCCCTCTGTGTGCCTTACAAGACTGCCACGATGATTTGTTGATATTTCAGTGTTCCTCTGTTGTTATCTTTCTAGCCGTGTTGTGTCTTTGCATAAAGGTAAACAACCATTGTTGTGAGAAATTTTTCTCTCTTGCTTGCTGATACTTGATTGGCTAAGCTGTCCCACCTGATGGCAGATTCTCCATTTTGCAGAGAAGTGAGAGTTAGTACGTGTCTGGATTTTCAATGGCGTAAGACCCTGGACTGGTATGGGATTGCTGGTATGGGATTACTCTGCTTCTCCATAAGTTAAGACCCCGGACTGTCTGCTGGCATGTTTTCATTATGATTACCTAAATATCTTGGACTGTTTACTGGACTGATCTTATGGATATAACCTTTTGACTTCTGCTTTTCCATGAACTTTCCTACATGAACCTGATGGAATAAAACAGCTGTTTCTCTTTGAAGATTGTTGTTTTTCTTGTCACACACACACATGAAGCTTAGCTTGCTACGTTACCAGAAGCCTCCTTTGTTTTGCTCTATGTTCAAAGGCCTTACTGCCTGAGCATAGTAAGAGTTCCTTTTAACCTCCCTGGTTCTCCCAGAAGTGGTGATGCAAGGGTTAAGTTCCAGTGCAGAGCAAGAGGCTCGGGAACGGTAAGGAGGTGCCCTTGTGAATGGGACGACCGGGTGCATGAGATGGTGGCAGCGGTGGGATGTTGCGCCTCTTGAAGACGTTTTTTTGTGTGTGTGTGCATGCTCTCAATCTCGGCCCAGCAAGAAGCAAGCTTCGTTTGTTTGGCTGAAAGCCTGCGTGTGTGCGTCTGCTGAGAAACTGCATCCTTGGAATGTTTTGTTTTCCTGAGATAAGGGTGCTGAAAGGAAAGCAGGAAAGCAACTGATTGCTGTTTTGAGTTTTGAGTCGGATTCTCAAACTCCCAGACCCGAGGGCCGTGGGCCGAGGGCCGATCCATTGCTGGCTGTTCCAGAGGGACTGAGACGTCTTCCAAGCCTACAAGATGGAAGGTAAGCCAGTGGCTGATGAATGTACCCCCTCACCACAGTTAGCACCCCAAGACAGACTCCATTCCAGATGGGATCTTGGAGAAGGTGCCCAGATGATGTTTAGCCAAAAGGAAGGGCCCAGGGTGAGTGAAGCTTGTCCAGATGACTTCTGAGACTTCCCCAGACGCCCAGCAAGCCCCTAGCCCAAATAAGACTCTTTTGTGTTGAATTGGAGTCAAAACTCCACAGAGTGCCTATTTCACTCAGAAGCAGTTCCTTGAAGTTAGATTTCCCCCAAAGCCAAGAAGGAGTGGAACCCTTCAGATAAGATTTATTTTCCTGCATTGAAGTTCCTAGTTGCTGATTACATGTGCTGTTTGGTCTTTGAAGACCTGGAGAGGTTGCAGATTGCCTCATTGTGTTTGAGATACCAGCGTAAAGGTGGAAGAGCTCCAATGGACTCCTCCACGTGTCCAAGGAAGAAATGTTTTGCTAGAGTGTGTGTGCCAGAGCCACCACTCTGAAAAGTGTTATCTACAGGCTGTTACACTACGCTGTTTTGGTCAGCTAGTGGGAAGTGGGAAATAATTGCCGGATGCAGTGTTTCCCTGAGTTTTACTACCCTCCGAAAGCCAAGAGCTGAAGTGTGGGAGTAATAAGTAAAGATGGCTGTGGGAAGCCCACCTAGCGGTTTCAGCAATAGCAGAGGCCAGATCCAGATCCAGATTCCCGACGTACTGAGGAGAGTGAATGGAATTCTGCGTGCTCTTGAGTTGAGACGTTAGTCAAGCCATCAATTCTGTTGCCTGTTTAGTTCCCAAACCTCACAGGGATGAGGATGCGGGGTTGTTTGATTGATTCCTTTGGACTGTGTTCTGATAAATGCCTTAAAGGTTGTTTCTTGAGTTTGTTTTACTAGGAGATGCACGTGTTACTGTCGTCTGAAAGAAAAGCTGATAACGGAACTCTAAATGGACTTTGTTCAACTGGCTGGTTTAACTGTTTGCAGGTGCAACATCAAAGAAGAAGAAGAAAGGGGGAAATGTTATTGTTTCTTGCTAATCATCTGTTTATTTTTCCAGAGGCTCGTACAAGCGGCCTCTGTGACATGTGTGGTGTTACTGACCTGTTTTCTGATTTAAAGGTTGTTCTGTTTGGGCAAAATGTGTTTTGGAAAGGGAAAACCTTTGGTACCTGAAAAGCCCAAGTCTTTTGTTCCAGCAAGGTTTTATACCTGAGTTTGCTTGCAATGCAGAATGTAACTTATGTAACGTGTACCTCCAGTAGCTAAAACTGGAAGAAGCTTTAACGCTTGATATCCTACATATATAAGGGATAGCTTGTTTGCTCAATTGCTTTGCTCATATTAGTAAACAATGCCTTTTGGTAAAGTCAAACCCCCGGTTTGCCTTTCCAGAAAGGAGGGCGTGTCAGGAAATAGACCCTATTTCCTAATGTCTCCCAAGGCTTGAAATTGCTATTTTATGAATAGGCCTCATAGAAATCCATATTTCCCTCTGTGTGCCTTACAAGACTGCCACGATGATTTGTTGATATTTCAGTGTTCCTCTGTTGTTATCTTTCTAGCCGTGTTGTGTCTTTGCATAAAGGTAAACAACCATTGTTGTGAGAAATTTTTCTCTCTTGCTTGCTGATACTTGATTGGCTAAGCTGTCCCACCTGATGGCAGATTCTCCATTTTGCAGAGAAGTGAGAGTTAGTACGTGTCTGGATTTTCAATGGCGTAAGACCCTGGACTGGTATGGGATTGCTGGTATGGGATTACTCTGCTTCTCCATAAGTTAAGACCCCGGACTGTCTGCTGGCATGTTTTCATTATGATTACCTAAATATCTTGGACTGTTTACTGGACTGATCTTATGGATATAACCTTTTGACTTCTGCTTTTCCATGAACTTTCCTACATGAACCTGATGGAATAAAACAGCTGTTTCTCTTTGAAGATTGTTGTTTTTCTTGTCACACACACACATGAAGCTTAGCTTGCTACGTTACCAGAAGCCTCCTTTGTTTTGCTCTATGTTCAAAGGCCTTACTGCCTGAGCATAGTAAGAGTTCCTTTTAACCTCCCTGGTTCTCCCAGAAGTGGTGATGCAAGGGTTAAGTTCCAGTGCAGAGCAAGAGGCTCGGGAACGGTAAGGAGGTGCCCTTGTGAATGGGACGACCGGGTGCATGAGACCATAATTAGCAATTGTGGCATTTCTGGCTTTGCTGCTCAAATGGCTAAGCTTGGTTCACACAAGTGTAGCATAGGTGGGGAAAAGATTGATAAATGGGGATGGTTTTAAGTGCAAATATCATCAGGGGCTGCAGGGGCTTAGTGGTTAAGATGCTGAGCTTATTAACTGGGAGATCAGCAGGTCAGCAGTTCAAGATCTGCTGCATGAGCAACCATCGTCTGTCTCAGCTCCTGCCAACCTAACAGTTTGAAAGCAAGAAATTGCAAGTACAGTACTGCTTTGGCAGGAAAGGTAACAGTTTTTTTGTGTGCTTCAGCATCTAGTCATGCCTGCCACATGACCACAGAAATGTGTACAGACGCAAACTCTTTGGGTGTAAACAGAGATGAGAACTACCCCCTAGAGACAGTCACGACTGGCTTTCAAGCAAGGGAGACCTTTACTTTACCTTACCTTTCCTATGGAGAAATATCTCATGGTTTGGACAACATGTGGCACAGTCTGCTGAGGGCTATTTTCTGTTAGTCAGGTGACATGCAGATTGTGAGGCAACCTAATTCTGCTGTTTGTCCAGGCTAGAACTTTCTGGTCTGGTTAAATGGCTCCTCTTTTTTGGAGCTAAGCTGGAATGGTTCCTGTATACACAGAAAGGTACCTTAAGAGAGTTTGCTCTTTGTGAAGCAACCCTTTCTAGGGCAATCAGATATGATCCTTTATTGCTTTCTGGTTGCATCCCTAGTTATGGCAGTTTAAAAGGTTAACTGTCTTTTAAATCCTAGCCTCTAGGAACAACAATTCTTTTATTGCTGGAATGAAAAAAACAAAAAGCCCGCCAAGCTGATGTAAAGCCAGGGGAGCAAAAGGGCATAAAGACAATGGGAGATGGGTATTACATGGGCTTCCTGAGTTACACTTTACCCATCCCTCTCTTAATCTATGAACATGTCTAACTGAACACTTAGTGTGTTCTTTCAGGCTTTTAGAGGTGTTTATGGGCACACAGTGTTCTCATTTTGCAGATACTCAACTTTTTAAGATTGTGGAGAAAAATGATGTCCTAAGCTTCTTGAGACACTTAGGATGCTGTTTAACAGAAGCAGCAGCTTTCAAAGGCTGTTTCCTTTGTCAGCATCTGGTTTACTGATAGAACTATTGAGTCCTGTCAGCATACTGAGTGTTTTCATTTTACAGTTTCCCCACTCCTTTGCATAGGAATGAAATTGTAGATGTTCTCTCACCCCACTCCCCCTTACTGATTTGTAGTAGGGCTGGATTGGCAAGGAAGAGGAAGAAAATTCTCCTTTCTTTCCCCTTTGATCAACTGAAGCCAAGTGATTTTTCTTCTTCCATCTCCTTGCTGATCCAGTGCTATGATAGATTGTCTTACCAAAAAAATAAAATAAAAAAATTCATTTACACTTTCTCTGTTCTCTGTAACAAGTGTTTGAAGGCACCTGAAGGCACACTGATTTGCTAATAGGGAGCAAATAATTTGATTTGTAGTTCTGGTTTTTTATATGCTAACAGCTTCTGTATAACAGTGTGGATGTCCCAATAACAAGGAAATCAAGATGTACACGTTGTGTCTTATGTCCAAGGGACATAGCTTGGAAATAACATGTTAGGATTGTGCTAAATTACTGCCTTTTAAGACCAACACCAGGAAAAGGCATTCAATATTTATTTATTTTATTTATTATTCGCATTTAATACCCCGCCCCACTCGGGAAGACCCGACTATATAATCTTTGAAAAATAGCATTTTAGAAATAACACTAGTGGAAGTTTTACCTGTCAAAATATAGTTTTGATGTGCCATCAGCCCACCTCCTTGCTCTCCACAGGGAACAGGGGTGATGCCTTGTTTTAAAAAGTGGAGTTACACTAAATAGCTCAGCTTTGGCCATGTAAAAGCATTCAGACTATAATACCCAGAAAGCTTGCTTAACACAGCCAACAGCCTGTAGTATTTCTCCTGATTGTTGGAGTTTAACAGGCAAAAGAGTATTATGAATTCCAAGATTGGGAACCATTGCTCTGTAGTAAGCCAACTGACCTCTTTAACATAGGATTGTAAAAATCTTGGCTTGGAAGTTGGCTTTGCCCTGTCAGGGAAGCTACTAAAATAACAGCAAATCAATTCCTGTTGGACCAAAATCAATTTAACAGCTGGAAAAAAAATACTGGCTCCAGTTTCCCAAGGATGAAGTTAAAAAAAAAATATTAGTGCAAACCCACAAATTAGCAGACTTGGTGTAAAATGAAACTGGAATGACTTGCATGATTATTCCCCTCAAGTTTTTTATGATCTGGAAAGGAAGGACTGACCTGCTGAACCTTTGCAAGCATTGCTGAACTGGCTATCCCATGGGCACCACTTTGAGCGAACCAGAAAATGAAATGATTAGGCCCTTGTTTTGCTTCCATCTTGGCTGTTTACTAGTTGCAAAGACATATATGCCCATAGTTCTAAATTTATGCTGTTCACTGCCTAATGTAGTTTGCTAGTGGGCAGTATAAAAGTAATAATAATAATAATGAGTGAACAAGTGAATGAGAAATGGACATTAAAAACATACACTATTCAGCAGAGGGAGCTGCATGTACCATAGAAAACATTGAGTTGTAACTGAAACACTAATAAACTCCAGGCTTTTCCCCAGACACCTCAACCATTTAGACATTAGAGAAGTCTTAGACTGAGATCATCATGTGCTATATATTTCCTTGTGGCTGTTCCACCAACAACTTCTCATGGCTGTAGGACAAATGGAAAAATATACATCATTATTACTAGCTAAGATTTGTATTCCAGAAAGTTTTTATTTTCTTGGTACTGAATTGTTTGCGACTAGGATTGAGTATGTGTGAATGTGAATGAGTTCTTGCATTTCCCTCATACAGACTATGAATGGCTAGGTCAGAACTAGTGCTCTAGGCCTGCGGTGGTGAACCTTGGCACTCCAGCTGTTCTTGGACTTCAATTCCCAGAAGCCCTGATCAACAAGTTTACTGACTTGGGCTTCTGGGAATTGAAGTCCAAAACAGCTGGAGTGCTAAGGTTGGCCACCACTGTTCTAGGCTGTCTCTCTTCCCATCACCCACTTCCTCCCCCTCCATTTGACTTCTTTTTACTGTAGTGGTACAAATAAGTACCATCTCCTGCTGACCTTTGAATCAGCGCCAGAATAGTGCCTGTGTATAGAACATAAATCCTTTTGTCTATAATTTCCTCCAGACTGATGACGTGGTATAGCTTTCCAGCTTATTCGAAGAGCAGGCGGCAGATGTGGCCAGGAGGGCCTTTGCACAGCTTCGTGTTGTATGCCAGTTATGCCCACTCCTGGACTGGGACTCCTTGCTCATGATCACACACGCTTTGGTCACCTCGAGACTTGATTATTGTAATGCGCTCTACATGGGGCTGCCCTTGGTGACTATTCAGAAGCTTCAGCTTGTCCAAAATGTGGCTGCTCAGGTTGGGTGTGGGCGTTATGCTCATGCCTCACCGCTGCTTCGAGAGCTGCACTGGCTTCCAATTTGCCTCCGAGTGCAATTCAAGGTGCTGGTTATTATTTTTAAAGCCCTACATGGTAGTGGGCCGGGATACTTAAGAGACCGCATTGCCCCGAGGATATCTGTCCGTCCCACCAGAGCGGACCGGATCATGCCATCAGCTAGAGAGGCTCACCTCTCTAGCACTAGAAGGAGAGCCTTTTCTGGGTCCGCCCTGGCCCTATGGAACCTCTTACCAAGTGAACTGCGCCTGTTATTTTTTATTTTTTAATTGTGTTTTAAAATTTGTAAGCCACCCCGATGAGGAAGGGGTATAAAAGCAATAAATAAATAAATAAATAAATAAATAAAATTATAGCTATTTAACTGTAATTTTAAAAGTTGAATTCACAGTAACAGCAAATTTTGATTGAATTCATGGCCGTAATAGTCTGTATTATGCTTTTATTCTATCCAACAACTCACAAGGGTGCATATGATTGTCTCTTTCAGTCCCCTCCTCCTGGTTGCTCTGCCCTCATGCAACAACCTTGTAAATAGCCTGGAAGTTACAATCTTAAGAACATTTAATGACCTTCCTGGCTAACGATGAGGCTGGAAGCTAATAATCCCCCCCAGCCCCTTTAAACCACATTAGCTCTCAAAAATTTGTTCTATGTGCTGAACTTAATATACCTCTATTTGGGAGAAGGAGTGGATGCATGTGTACTGATAAATACATGGAATTATATGTCATGCAATCAATTGCTTATGGCTGAGGCAACAGGATTTGAGACATGACAGTGATGGTTGCTAAACTGAAATACTGTTGAAGCCACCTTGTCCTATAATAACTGCTGCTGCTGCAGTGTTAGGCTTAAGAAGCTGTCATGATGCTCTTACATCATTCAGTGTAAAGCCTTCAGTGGGATGGGATAGTGGTCAGTGGAACAAGAATGATCCCTAGAATGAACCCCTGGGGAAGGATTTAGCCTTAGGGTAGCAGTTAATCAAATGTTCAGCTCCAAAGAGCAAAAGCCAAAGCACAAGACACTTTGCTTGACATAGGAGATGGGGAGATAGCACTGAAAAGATCCCTCAGGAACATTAAATTCTAATTTTAAAAAAATGGATGGAGAAGCTTAGATAATCACTTTAGCCAGGCAATTAGCTGAGTGAATAAACTGTCAGATATATTAAGTATGTACCAAATTGTTTATGATCCTTTCATCTTCTTACTTTCTAGTAGGTTCAGGAAGTCTCCATCTGGATCAGGGCCAGCAGGTATAGATGGGAAAGGTTCAAATCTCTCCCCAAGCTAGATTTTTTTATTTTTAAACTTCAGCATTCACCCTATTTTTTTAAAATGATGTACGTCCTCTTGCTTTGATGATGTACAATTGTTTTTTCTTCACACACATTCCCAGTGGCATGGGGAATGGCATATGTCGATAGATGTGGGCTGTATGGTTTCCCTAAATAGAGCTGACATTGAGCGCTATGTGCACACCACCATTTCGTAAAGGTTAAAATTATTCTGCTGCTGTGCTTGGTTGTTCAGCTGTCTCCTTCCACTTCAAGGAGCTGATCGGGATAATTTCAACTTTTTCTTCTTCTTTTTTTGTTCTCTCAGGTGCTCAGATGATAATGCTCCAGTAATCATGTGTTAGTATTGCTGTATACTATACACTTCTACTGTTTTGAGAAAACACACACAAAAAGATACCCTTGAAATAGTTATGGGTTCTTTGAATAGTTGATATAAACACTCACAAATGGGGTTTTTTTGTGTGCTCCTCTTCAGTTAATGCTTTTCACATTTCCCAACGGGGTACACAGAAAGAGCCTCCCCGAAGATTATGAATACAATCTGGCGTACCTTGGGCAGCAACCTTGAGGGCTAATCTTTTCAACATCAGAGCAAACCAAAGGAACTGAAGAATGAATCCACCAGAAATATCTTTGTCAAGACCAACTGCAACCATGATCTCAATAAATATTAAGGGACTTTCAGGTAATAAGAGTGTCCTATAAGTGGACATCTGCAGGAAATAAAAATGTGACATTTGTGAGTGGGCTTGGTTGTCACTGGTATGAGGGAGGCATCAGTGACAGCATGCCAATAATGCTCTGAAGCCACCCATGCCCTAAACATTTCTGTCTTCACAGATTATTTAGAGCAGTGGTTCCCAAAGGGGGGGGGCATAAGCCCCACAGGGGGACTTCAATTCTCAGAAGCCTAAGATCTTGGCTGATCAGTGCTTTGGGGAATCGATTTAGGCCTCTGGGAATTGAAGTCCAAAAACCAAAGGTTGGGAAACACTGTTTTAGAGGCGTCAGCTTTGGATTTGATGTTGTACAATGAATTGCCTGTATTCCACAGTGGCACTTTAAGACTCTTTGAAAGCTATATTTGTTCAGAATGTCTGCAGTCATTTCCATGGTTACGTGGCAGGCATGATTAGACATCAGAACACACAGAATGCTGTTACATTTCCTGCTGAAGTGGTACCTATTTATCTATTTGCAATTTCTTGCTTTTGAACTGCTAGATTGGCAGGAGCTGGGACACATGATGGGCATTCACTCCATCACACAGCACTCAGGTCTCCAACTGCTGGCCTGCTGACCTTCTGGTTACCAAGTTCATTGTCTTAATTACTAAGCCACCATGGCCCCATCAAAGGACTGATATTTGACTCTAATTTCAATCCTGACAATGGAAAAGGTCCTTCAGAATTCTGAGGATGGGAGGCCAGCTTTGGGATTGGAGTTTCTGGCCTCTGACAGAGAGGAAAATTTGGGAGACTATTACTGTTATTTCATAGATTCTATCAGCTGAGGTGGTTGACTTGCACCTTACCTAATGGTAGGGATGGCCCTGGGATTAGAGAGGTGGAAGAGCTGAAGTGAAGGGGTGCCCAAACTTTTCAGGCCATGTGGTTCAGTGGGCCAGTCATGTGGTTTCTCCCACTGGAAGTGGAAGTAAAATGCACCTTGCCATCTGTTTTGCCATTTTCTCTGCTTAAACCAGGGTTGCTCAAACTACAGCCCATGGGCTGGATCCGGCCCCCAATGTCAATTTACCTGGCCTGCACCACCCTCGTCACTCCTGGAAGTGAAAGTAAAACGTGCCTATATGGGTTGGATGAGTTGGCATCGGGGGCCAGATCCAGCCCACGGGCTGTAGTTTAGGTATCCCTGATGTAGAGGAATAAGATGCTTGCTAAGAAGGTGTATCAAATTTAAGTGGGATATAGCTGGCTCCAAAAAACAAACAAACAAACAAAAAAACAAATCAGGGAGGAGGACCAACAATGAGGTAAGTTCCTGTTCTTGTGGCTACATTATAGGCTTACTGGTAGGCAATTGTGTCCGAGCTGGGTCTGTGCCCATTGGGCTGACCTTTCTCTGCATTATGAAAATAACTTTGTGCAAATGTCCTTAGTCAACATCATTTATATAGGCTGGAGAATTTTGTTAGGTCAGAATCTGATTTCATTTTGGCACAAGTATCAGGAGAGCAAGAAACATCAGTGGGAATGGCTTCTTTTGCTCTGGGGATAGATATTCTCATATCGGCATTGAAAAGCTGCCACGTTGACTAGGCTGCCCAAGGGAGTCCCCCTGTGGATGGGGAATTAGTGAGAGCCAATGACTTCGCTTTCAGGTTTGCATTGTTAAAATATCCCATGTGCCACTCTGCCTTTGCTGATATGCTTCACATCTGGAGCTCAGCCGTACAGTTAGGAGAATCAGAGGTATAATTTGAGCAGGGGGATTTTTCACATTTGAATGCTTTTTGTAAGAAATGGGTTACATAAAATACTCGCATATCAGGGAGAAGTCCAGGGTAGGAACTCTTTGCTAAGGCTTTCATGAGAAGGAAATATAAAATGGCAAAAATCTTGTTGTGTAACTTTGTGCCTGTGGAAGCGTGATTTTTGGTAATTGCGAGTTTTCTACTTCTGTCCCACAGCTTTTCTGATTCCCGTGTAATCCCTTTCATCGTGAGAAAGCCATGATCACTGTGAGATGGAAGGAATTTCAGAAAACCTCTGCTAGTAATATTATCCAGTGGCAGCAATTTTCGTTAATTAAGGACTTACTCCTGCTGTCCTCCATTTCCCATGGCTTCCATGAAGACTTAATGAGAGCTGGAAAAACCCACATGATAGAAGTAGTAAGCATAAGTTCAGATGTGCCTTGGCTGTTGAAAGAATTGGGTTTCCAACTGTTATTTTTTTAAAATTGAGTTAAATTCATGTGGTCTTTCCATTGGTATGCACGTCCTTTGTGAGACTTGCATGAGACTTTGTGAGGCCTGAAACCACATTGCAACAGTGTAAAAAAAAGTCAATGCTGTTTTAGGCTTCATTAACAGAAGTATAGTCTCCAAAACCCATGAAGTACTAGATCCCCTCTATTTAGCACTAGTTAGACCACATCTAGAGTACTGTGTCCAATTCGGGGCACAACACTTTAAGAAAGATCCAAACAAACCAGAGCAGGTATAGTGAAGGGCAACAAGGATGATCAGAGGATGGGAAACCAAACCATATGAGGAAAAACTGAAGGAACTGGGCATGTTTAGCCTTGAGAAAATAAGACTGAGAGGGGGGATATGATGATAGCACTCTTTAAGTACCTGACAGATGGCCATAAGGAAGAGGGGTGGGATCTGTTCTCAATCATCTCAGAGTGCAGGATGCGCAATAATGGGCTCAAATTACAGGAAGCCAGATATAGGTTTACTATCAGGAAGTGGCTGCAATGGCTCATTGGTTAAGAAGCTTGCCTTGTTAGCTGGAAGGCTAGCAGTTCAAGACCCAGGTACTGCATGACAGGTTGAGCACCCATCTCTGTCCCAGCTCTTGGGGACATGAAAGGAGCCTCATTTGGGCATTCCCTGAGTGGAGTTTCTTTTGCAAAAAACCATTCAACCCAGAATAATTTCTGACACAAAATTATTATTATATCAGGAAAAACATCTTAACGGTTAGAGCAGCATGACAGTCGAACCAACTGCCTCAAGAGGTAGTGAGCGCTCCAGCACTGGAAGCATTCAAGAGAGAATTGGGCAGACATCCATCAGCTCTGCTTTGATTCAGATTCCTGCATTGAGCAAGGGATTGGCCCTAATGGCCTAAAAGGCCCCTTCTAGCTCAGTTATTCCACGATTCTATAATTCTTTTTTTTCAAACCTGGCAGCTGCCCCTGCCAACTCCAGCACCATCTAATCCTGATTTCCCCTACTTTCCTCCATACCCCAATGATGAACCTTTTAGAGACAAAGTGCCCAAACTGCAACCTAAAACCCATTTATTTATCACAAAATGCCAGCATGGCAATTTAACCTGAATACTGAGGGTTTAGTTTAGAAGAAACAATCCATACATTAACAGTGGTGGGTAGCAAAAATTTTCGCTACCACACAGTGGGTGGAGTCTACATTGTGGGTGGGGCCTATATCATGGGCAGAGCCTACATCATGGGTGATCTAGTCATGCTTGCCATATGGCCATGTATACATCTGCAAACACAGGTAGCACTGGCTCTTTGGCTGTAAATGCACTGGTGGGCTGCTCCCGGGTCAGACTGGTTCAGCCGAACCGGTAGCAGAAATCCGGAGGGGTTTGCCTTGGGGGGGGGGGAGAAATAGTAAACCCCTGGGCGACCGGTTCAGTCGCCTCTCCGGCCGCCATCTGGATTTCTTTTCTGGGCAGCCCAAAATGGCTGCTCAGAAGTGCGCATGCGTCAAAACTCCATTTGATGCATGCACACTGAAAAATAGAAGTGTGCATGCATCAAATGGTGTTCAGTGAATAGTGCAGTTTACTTGTGCGTGAGGGAAAGACAACAAACACAGAACTATATACATAGGTACCAGTCTGTCTCCAAGCCCCACAGTTGCAACAGAGCTTGGAGTCCCCTGATGGCTCCAGTCCAAAAGCATGTACAGAGTCCTGGTAGCAAAAGCACTGACTGCAGATTGCCAAAGTCAGTGTGCTTCTTCTCAGTGGTATGAAGTACCTGATAGTTCACAGAGAAACAGAGCTTCACACAGCACATCTTTTCCCTCTCGAGTCAGTGGTCAGTCTGTCACAGTTCTTCAGCAGTTCTTCCTTCACAGTAGAATACTCTCCTTCAGCAGTTTCGCCCTCCTCAGAATAACCTTCCCCAGTTGGCCATAGTTATACCATGATGTTGCTATGCCATACCACTAAGTGGCTACAGCTGTGCTGTTGCTGAGGCACATACACCAGGTAGACACAGCTGTGTAATCAGTCTGTGCCTCAATCCCAAACACCTGTGTTTAAGGCTCTGCAAGTGTCTTAAAGCTATACTAACACATTGGGCAGGAATCTTGGTACAATACCTCTTAAAAATGCCCTAACAGTGTGTGTGTGCAAACTTGTTGCTGCCCACCACTGCATTAACATATTTTGTCTTAAAAGAAAAACACAACAATAAAGCTCTCAATGATACAAACAACTTTTTATTGAAAAGAAAAAGTTTGCATTTCCCCTCCAGCGCCCCTCCCTCCAGCCATGTCACACTGTGAGCTATGCTCCCCTCCAGGCTAGCTCCTCTCCAGCCCCATGCCATGGACTCCTCTCCCCTAGCTCTTCTCAAACCCCATACCACAGACTCAACAGGCTGCCATCCACACCACACCCTCACGCTGCATGTCACCTGCCCGCTTTACCCCAAACAGGGGAGGGAGGAAGTGCTCCCATTGCACTGCTGGCCAGAGGGGCAGATGATGTGCGAAATGTCCTCAGGTGTGCATGGAGAGGGGGAGGGGAGCAGCCCACCTCACATCCCTCTGGCTTTCTAGTAACAAACTCTGGCAAACTCTGTGCTGGGGCAATGGCATGTGTGCCCACAGAGATAGCTTGGAGTGCCCCCTCTGGCATGCATGTCATAGGTTCGCCACCACTGCCATAAGTCTTTTCCTTTCCTTTTTTTTACATTACCCAGCCACTCCTGCCAGTCAGCTCCTGAGTCCCCTCCCACTGTAGCTACCACTGTTCCACCATTGTGAGAGAGGTTGCTCCTCAGTTGCCTCTCACAGCTGCAACACAATCCTAGGGACGTCATCCTATTTGGTACAAATTGCCATTATTTTCAATTAAAATATAACTGTCTCACCACTACCACAAATGAACCTGAGCTGAACTGTCATAGGACTAAAGGATTGGGGGGGGGGGGAGAGGAGTTTTGGGTAGCAGAGAATCTTGTAGCCCCAAATCTGCAAACTTTACAAGCCAAGCCAAAGGCACACTACACACCAATAGGCATGTGCACATTATTTATTTATTATTTATCATATAGCTTTATAAACATATGTAGATAGCACGATCAAGGGACTGCAGTGGCTTAGTGGTTAAGACACTGTACTTGACAATTGGAAAGTTGGCAGGTCAGCAGTTCAAGACCCGAGTGCTGCATGATGGAGTGAGCTCCTGTCTCTGTCCCAGCTCCTGCCAACCTAGCAGTTCGAAAGCAAGAAATTGCAAGTAGATAAATAGGGACCACTTCGATGGGAAGGTAAACAGCATTCCATGCACTCCGGTGTTTAGTCATGCCTGCCACATGTCCATGGAAATGTTTGAAAACGCAGACTGTGCTGGCTCTTTGGCTAGAAACAGAGATGAGCACTGATCCTTAGAGTCAGATATGACTGGCTTTCGAGCAAGAGTAACCTAGATAGCATGATAACATTTATCACAAGTAACATTTATCACAAGTATGGGTGAAGTACAGTATAGGTTAAAACAAAACAAAATATCGATAAAATATACATACAGTATATACACATCACAGTCCTATGTGCAGGTTCTTGATCCAGTCAGTTGTGGAAGCAGATGAAGGAAGAAAATCTGTCAGCTCTCCCATAAATATGCACATACCGTTACAGGAATCAATGCAAAATAAACAACCCTTAATGGATGGTTTCAAATAACCCGAATTTCGGAAAGGGGTATACATTCTTTAAACAAATGAAAGTAAAGAAATGCTATGGATGTTTCTGATGGATCAATTTTATGTCTCCCAACTCTGCTATATCTTGTTTCTAGGTAGGTTTGCTAAAAATGACACATAACATTTCACCTTTTTCTCATTGTGCAGAGTGTGCTACCTGTTTTATATATAATCACGCCTCATGTTTTTATGAAAGCTGTACAAAATTTATACTCTTCAGATTATTTTCTTGCCATCTTTGTGCCATTCCTCATGTCAATAATCACCTTGCTTTCCCTGGTATCATTAGACTTGCAAGATCTTCACATTTCACTGCTGGAAGGTGAACGCCAACCTACATCCATATTTTTGCAACTTAACAAGGACACCTGCTGTCAGGGTCTGCCTCTGCCCAGTTAAGAGAGCATGGCTCTTGGCTAAGAAATGCAAGCTAGCCATGCTCCTCACAGCATAATTTAGTCCAGCAACCTACCTTGTTTATTTTCTTAACAGTCTGTGGGACTTGAAGGGTCAAAAGAGTTCAGAAAAAGGTAGGGAATCCTAAAAAGGTGGAACATGGATTTCTTCTCCCCCT
The DNA here is from genome assembly GCA_030440675.1 of Furcifer pardalis. Lineage (NCBI taxonomy): Eukaryota > Metazoa > Chordata > Lepidosauria > Squamata > Chamaeleonidae > Furcifer > Furcifer pardalis. The sequence continues at coordinate 100,989,272 of CP126896.1, read as the reverse complement.
GCTGTCCCTTCAATCAGAACTACTTCTCAGAAAGACTCTGAGATGATGCATTTCTTACTTTCTTCAAATACATTGCCAATGTTTCTCTCTGTGTAATTCCTTGGCCTCTGTATCTTAATATATAGCTAGCAGCACAACCCTACATAGCCAAGCTGGGTAAGGACCAACTTCTTTTTTTCATGTCCAGGTCAAACCTTAAACTGCCAACATGAATCCACTTTCTTGGCTTTATCATTGGCCAAAATTAAATCATCATTGGTACATATTTCTCGTAGTATCTGGAAGACCAGCAAATGAAACGGATTCTGTATCTTTCCACACTCACATAGCAAGTTGTTGTCTGCCAGCAGCTCCCACTTGAGCTTAATGGTCTTGCATTTAGGGACTCTGACCATCAGCCTATTCACAGCCATCCAAGTGACAGAGGGGAAGTTGAGTTCCTGAGCTATATCCTGCTTTAATGTTATTCCTTGTTCAGTCAGTTCCTTCCTCCATCTTCTAATTTGATTTTATTCTCGCGTATCCTCAAAAATGTTTGTTTTTGCCATAAAGCTCTTCCTGAATCTGAGTCAGGGGACATGAGGCACATATCCATTCAGAGGATGTCAAAGGTTATTCTCTTGTTTAGTTATTTCAGCATCTACTGGTACTGCTCTCTTTATTTTAGGTGGAGTGATACCAACAAGAGGATATATATAAGGACCAACTGAATGGACACCATGTCAGCTGAAGCTGTTCAGAATCCCAATCTTGCCTAGACTCAGGATCCTCCCCAGACAAAACTTTGACATGTTTTTTTTTTGGCCAACACATGAATAGCATCAGTGGACTAGAGAATGTTTGTGTCAGACACAGCTCAGTTTCTTTCTCACACATTATTCCTTGGTACTCTCTTTTTGGGTTCTCCTGCCAAATTTTACACAGCACTCTTGCCAGCAAAGACAGCACACTGTGGTTCGACTGGCATAAGGGGATCTCTCTCAACAGAAGGGGAGTTCTTTGGGGAGAAGAGGCATCTGTCTATTCTAGACCTCCTACAGCCACCACATCTCTGAGCTCAGATTGCATTGTAAGCCTCCAAGTTGGTGGAACTGTAATAACAGTATGCTTTCCCACAGTGTTCCCGTGACCCCTCCCCCATGTTCTTAATTAATTAATTTGGCTCTTTTTTGGTCAGACTTTTCACACATTCATTTAAAAAAAATAGATTTCCCCCTCCCTACTCCTTGGTGACATCTGTTAAGAATTATAAAACCAATATTGTAGCGAGGAAGGATTGGCATTTATTTCCCAGATCAAAACTGTCTGATTTCTACAGTGTAGCAGAGTGACACTATACACTTCTTTGTTTGCAGTGGTGGAAGTAGATTATTTTAGGATGGCAATCAGGACTTAACAGTTTTTGAGCTCCTGTGGAATCTACATTCAGAGATATACTGGCTAGGGACTGGACATTTGCAATTCTAGGATGTTTAGTTCCAGAAGAGGCCTAGACTTCCCCAGGAAAAATTCTAGGACTTGGACAGATAAAAACAAAAGTTAAACTAGATGTCCTTCAACTGCCATTGCCTCCTTCAACTCATGTGCTTCAGCTGGAAAGAACAAGGGAATGTTTCCTGAGTTGTACTGCTTCCTAGGAGTTGCCCTATTGCAGTGATGGCTATTATTATTATTATTATTATTATTATTATTATTATTATTATTATTATTATTATTATTATTATTATTATTATTATTATTATTATTATTATTATTAACTCCAGATTCATCCATAGTCTTGATATAAATTTCTTTTTTTTATATAAATATCTTTTCTTTGCCATGACATTAGCCTCAGCATGCTCCCAGAAAGCCACCTTGCTGTAGATAATAGGATGCTTATGTAATCAGAATTAGACTAATGGTTGCTGGTGTTAACAATGCTACTGCAACTTTGAAACCCCAGTTCCAATATTACCATGTTTTCCCCAATTCATTTGGCTCTCACCCTGTCCATATGTGTCAGTGGTTTAACTATTTTGCTTCATATGTATGAGGAAGTCCATAGAAGGAAGTAGCAGCAATTATCATTTTGAATAATTTATGCTATTTGTAATTTGTGCAATCTTCCATAATGTGAACCAATCTCACCCCCACTCCAACCCCCCCCCCAATCCCCAATTTTCTCCATTATTGAGAACTCCCAAAAATAGCTCATCCTGTCTTTGAGCTAAAGATTGCCATTTGCCACTCCTCTTGTTCATTTCTGCAGACCAGACAAGTTAAAGTTGGCATTCCTAGGTATGAGCTCCTTATAAGCATGAGGCAGAGAAAGAAGGAAACGATGATGATGATGATGATGATGATGATGATGATGATGATAATGTTCGACTTATATCCCACCCCAGTCGCAAAGTGCAACTCTGGGCAGCTTACAAACATGTCCTCAACATAATATACAGCAACAAAATTATACAATTTACATAATAACATAAATAACATAACAATTAAGTAAGAAAAAACCTTTGCCACTCACAATCCTCAAACTCTCCACTATATAATATATTAAGATATATCAACAATACATAAGACAATATCCTATCATCGTAGAGACATTATACATCCTAAAAGTGCAAGAGAAAAGCATTTCAAAACCTAACAAAAACATTACAAACACCAGTGAAGTTCCTGAAGCTACCAAGCTCCGGCAGCTGAAGCCACTTCACCCTCTGGTTGAGCAGGCAGGGCAGGCGTCCGGCGGTAACGGCGGTGAAGTCTCACAGGGAAGGGGCCAGGGTCCTCTCTCACAGACCACCCGCCATGGCTGTGAGGCTTTTCAACCTCTGGCCAGGAGGAAAGAAGCCAGAGGTCTTGCAGGGTGGGGGCCAGAGTCCTCCCTCACAGCCCACCCTCTGTGGCTGCAAGGCTTTTCAATCTCCGGCCTATTGACCTCCAAACTTTATCTTGGAGAGGTATATCATTTTCTGGGGTTTGGGATTAATTTACCTTGCTCCAAACAATTTATATAGTCAGAAGATGTAGTAAATAGATTCACTTTTCCTTATATAGTGACATTAAGTAAACACAATTTAATATTAAAAACACATGATTGCTGTGGTTGGGGGGTGGATTGGGAAGCCCAATCCACCCCACCATGCAGGGGTTGTCGACCAAACCAAGCCTTGCCCAGGTGGGTGATCAACTGCCCGGGCTTGGCTCAGCTTGGCCGACAACCACCGCTAGCAATCGCTAGCCTAGGGTCAGTTTGACTTCAGGGACAAACCGCGCGGTTTGTCCCTGAAGTCATCGCTGCAGTTGGGGGGTGGATTGGGCTTCCCAATCCACCCCCCATGAGGGGGTTGTCAGCCAAACCAAGCCTTGCCCGGGCGGGCGATCACCCACCCGGGCTTGGCTCGGCTTGGCTGACAACCACCGCTAGCAATCGCTAGCCTAGTGTCAGTTTGACTTCAGGGACAAACCACGCAGTTTGCCCTGAAGTCAGGGCTTTTTTTTTTTTTGCGTTGTTCGATGCATCCATTGGACAACACTAAAAATCAGATAACGTCATGACTTGTGGAACCAAGTCATAACGTTATCCGAGGCTTGACTGTATTTGACAATGGAATAGATTATCTTAGAAGCTGGTGAATTCTTTTTCACTGGACACTTCCAAACTGAGGTTTCATGTAGGGTTTTCTACATCAGCAGTGAATTGAGCTTCACAACCTTTGAGGTCTCTTCTAGTTCTGCTACACTGTGATTCAATGAAAAGTATTTGGCAACTTGTCTTCATTCAGAAAGCTACATCTAAACTGTTGAGTGAATCAAGGTGTCTCCCCTGCCAGGTAAGGTAACTGTTGAGTGGAGCTCATGTCTCTTGCAACAATAGATTCATTGATTGTGAGTATATGTCTAAGTAAAATTCTGTTTCTTGGGACTGTGGGATCTGGGAAATATTACACTTTTGGACAACAATTCTCAGGAGATTCTGAGCTGTAATCTGAAAAAGTAACATTTCCAGGTTCTGGTTGGCTTTGTGACTTATGGGCCAGTATTCTGTTCAATATTTATACATGTGGAACAGCAGAAGCTGCTGCTGAGACCTGATAAGATACCAGTCATGTGTCTAGTCATGCGTGATTCGTGCCTAGTCAGATTACTGCAGTAGCTTCTGCAAATAGAGTTCTATGATTCAAATGCTCATCAGAGTATTGACTTTGATCTACATATCTTGGAATCAGGCTATTTGAACAACTGCCTTGTCTCATATGAGATCCCAGATTTTAAAATCTTAAATTTTTATTTATTATTTGTTGGATTTATATAATCGCCTTTTTTGCCTATGCGACCCAAGGTGGCTCACAACATTAGCTAAAACCCATACCCAATTCTAATTAAAACCAAATACTATAAAACTATCTAAAATGTCCATAAAACCTCCCCAATCACCTTTAAAAAGAAGGAGGCCCTTTACTCTGTTCCATTACTGTTATAGGCACAGAAGTTAAATTTCAAGCAAGAACCTTCTCAGTTGACATTTTCAGGCTTAGAACTCCCCATTAAGGAAAGCTAGTTTCTCATATGGTTGTATTTCATCAGGGAAACAATAAATACGTTCCACCAAAATTCTTAATGGCATATCTAAGCTACTGCTCTGTAAAGGGTATGCAGTAATTCTAATGAATAGAGAGTCCTATTTATATTTATTTATTTATTTTATTATATTTATACCCCACCCTTATCCAAGGACTCAGGGCAGCTTACAATTTTAAAACAATTAAAACACATTATCTACAATAAGAGTTTAAAAAATTAAAAGTTAAAAATAAAATAAAATACAAGTTAAAAAACAACAGAGAGAGGGGTGGGGTTATTCAAAGGAGGCAGCCAGCCGAGCTGACTGTCTGGCCCACACCCCACACATGTGCCAGCCACCTCCTTTCTGAAGGGCAGCACCTCTGTCTGGAGATGCAACTCACTTGGCAGGAGGTTCCATAGGGCCGGAGCAGACACAGAGAAAGCCCTCCTTTTCATGCTAGAGAGATGAGTCTCTCTAGCTGATGGTATGACCAGAGAGCCTCTCCAGTCTGCTCTGGTGGGACAGACAGATGTTCTTGGGGTGATGCGGTCTCTTAAGTATCCTGGCCCACTACCATGTAGGGCTTTAAAGGTGGTAACCAGCACTTTGAATTGCACTCGGACGCTATGAATGTCTAGATGTCCCAAATCTCTCCTCACTTCTACCCTCATGAGAAGAGGAAGACAGACAAAGTGGTGAACAGTCTGGAAATCAGGAACAATTGAAAGATATGAGTATGGTTAGCATGCAGGGAGGAATATTTAGGCAAGACATGATTGCAGTCTTGAAATATCTAGAGTACAGTCTTATCACAGAAAAATGGAAGACACCCTGTTGTTCCTGAAAGTGTGACCAGATTTGGCAATTGTGAGAAAGAGATTTTCGTTAAACATTAGGACACAGAAACATTAGGACAAAGAATGTAGAATAGCAGCAAAAGAGACAATGAGAGAGGAGTTAGATAAAATGAGGAAACATCAAGGGGAAAGATGTGTAGAAGAGAAATGGGGGATAATAAAAGAAGTAACCCAGAAAACTAGAAAGAAACATGTTTGCAGAGGCCTTCTTTCCTTGTGTACGTGATGGACAGGACTTCCCTTTTAATCATGCTCCTTTTGCAGAGGTTTCCAGGTGCTTTTATATCAAGCCTTGAATAAATTTATTTCATAACGCTAGCTATTAAGCATTGGTTTCTCCCCCTATATCCCATATCTTTTGCCCGTGTGTATAGTGGTTTTCTGATTGTCACTTTATTAAAGGAACTAAAATGAAACGATGTGTTTGGACTTAAAATCCAGGTAACAGAGACAAAAGCCAAACCATAAGACTAAAGAATGGATGACAGATGACATACTCAATTTAATGGAAATAAAAAGGTCCTATAAGAATCAGGACAAGAAAAAAAATATAATGAGCTACAGAGGATGATTAGGCGCAAAATAAGAGCTGCAAAGGAAGCTTACATGGCTGACAGATGCACTGAGATAGAGGAATACCAAATTAAGCATGATTTTTTTCAACATACATAAAAAGATCAAGGAAGTTGCTGGCAGAAGGCAACAGAAAACACATGCATTGTTAAAGGACAAAGATAGGACTCTTGTGGTGGAAATAAGAGTGGATAAAATTGTCTATTTGGGGAGGACGTTAAATGAAAATTGGGATCCCTGCGAATAGAAAAAGCAATATCCACCTTCATAAAAATGCGACACTTGTTATGCAGTAGAGATCTAACTCTTGCTACAAAGATCCAAATAGTGAGGTGTTACGTATTCCCAGTGTTGCTATATGGTCGAAGCTTGGACATTAACTAAAGCATCTGAAAAGAGAATTGAAGCTTTTGAAATATGGATCTACAGATGGCTGCTAAGGATATCATGGGTTGATCATGTGAGTAATGTAGAAGTATTGTGCCAGAGGAACAACATAAAGTATAGAATCCTCCAACTTGCTCTGCAGGGAAAGATCCCTGGTAAAAGAGGCCCTGGATGTAGATGGACTTCATGGCTGAAGAACCTGAGAGACTGGTGTGGCATGTCATCTGAAGAGCTGTTCTGCGGAGTTAAGAACAGGAAGACTATCGCCATGATGATAGCCAATATCCCAAACAGATATGGCAGAAGAAGAAGATTAGGACACATTTTCTCATAATAATAATTTTGTGTCAGAAATTATTCTGGGTTGAAAGGATTTTTGCTGGAGAAACTCCACTCAGGGGGTGCCAGGATGAGGCTCCTTTCACATCCCCAAGACCTTTTACCACCGGTGGTACTAATGTATCTATTTGCAATTTCTTGCTTTCAAACTGCTAGGTTGGCAGGAGCTGGGACAACAGTACAGTGCTGAAACAGACTATTTTTTTAAAAGGATGGGTTTTCCTTCACTGGAAGTATTTAAGGAGAGGTGAGAAGGCTTTTTTTGTTTGGGATGTTGCTATAGCATCATCCATTGCAAATTCTTCATGGAATGAGGGGTTGAACTAGATGACCTCTGTAGTAGTCTCCAGCTTTAAAATTATATTATAAAACTGAAGATCGTCTTGTAAAAATTACCTCTTTTCTTTTCAGTGACACAACGATAACTAGGGCATGAATTCTCAGCAGCGATCCCAGTTAATCTGCCAATATAATTTTCACCCTTAAATGATGGCTGAATATTTTAATCAAAGAATAGTGAGATGTCAATAGTCGTGAAATATGACTAAACAGAACTTTTAAAATAGATCTTCATTTTTCAAAATGTTCTCAGTTTGGAGTCCCAAAAATAAGGGAAATGCAGAAAAAATGCATATGTAGGAATAGCAACATTTCTCTCTGAGCTTTCTCTGCTTTTCGGCAAGAACTATCTAATTCAGACTCTTAAATAATGTAAATGTTAACTGTTAAATTTAAATCTTATGTTTTAGTGTTTATTTTAATTGTGATGCTTCTGTCATGAATAAAGAAAGTCCCGTTCATTTTCACAGAGTGTAATAATATCTATATACGTTATATTATTAATATATTATAATGTTATTATTAAATATTAATATATTAAATTTTAGATTAATTAATATATCTCAATGTTTTATATATATATAAAATTTCCCTGTATGAAAATGAACAGGACTAATACAGATGAAAGGGCTACTCTCTCTCTGTATATTTCCCCTGGTCATAGACCTCTATTTAATTTTCATCTCTTTTATTATGGATAAGAGTGGAATGAAATCAGATAGACTTTACTGATCATTATTAAAGGTGATAAATTACAGCCCTATAGGCTGTTGCCATGGAGATTGAAGAAGACCCCAAAGAGTTAGGTCTGAGAGCGAAGGCCTAATCCGGAGGTGATTTTTCAATAGCACCAGCTGTCTTGAGTCTGAAAGGCGTGGCAAATTACACCATTATTGAAGGGAAATGGCAGGATGAAGTTAATTATTTGTCAGCTTTAGACACAGGTGTTCATAAAAGAGGGAACATGTACTCCTAATCAGGGCTGACTCCAGTGGAACAAGAGCCCAGCGTGAGGTTTTCAAAGAGTTGTTTGCCCTGTCCTTCATTTAAATCATAAAAGCGCTGTTGGGTGCTTTCTGCGCCAACGAGATTCCAATCCTGCCTTGCGTTTGTCATTACAGGTAATCATGTTTTCGATAAAGATCTTCAAGGCACCTTGCTAACGTTGTGTTTCCAAAGCCGTACCCAGTAATTTGACATTCAGCTGAGTGTGTCAGAGGTTCTTAGTACAAAAATAAATAGGGACCACTTTTGTGGGAAAAGATATTGGGGACGTTTGAACGTCCCCTGAGCAGAGTTTCTCCAGCAAAAATCCTTTCAACCCACTATAATTTCTGACACAAAATTATTATTATTAGTACAAAAATAGTGATTTCTTAAAATAATTGTATTTAATTAAAATAAAAACACACACACACAAAAGTAAAGAAAAAATACAGCTACAAAAAACAAAAAAAACACAAAAATATTAATAAAATTAGGTAAAAGTAAAGGTAAAGGCCACCCTTACTTGAAAGCCAGTTGTATTCGACTCTAGGGTTCAGTGCTCATCTCTGTTTATAGCTGAAGATCCAGCACTGTCTGCATTTGCAGATGTTTCCATGGACATGTGGCAGGCATACCTAAACACTGGAGTGCATGAAACACTGTTTACCTTTCCATCAAAGTGGTTCCTATTTATCTACTCGCAATTTCTTGCTTTCGAACTGCTAGGTTGGCAGGAGGTGGGACAGAGGCAGGAGCTCATTCCATCTTGCAGTACTCAGGTATTGAACAGCTGACCTGCTGCCTTCCAGTCAGTGTCTTAACCATTTATTTATTTATTGCATTTTTATACCGCCCATTTGGGATATTTCCCGCTCTGGGTGGTGCACATACAAATAACAAAGTAACATAAAAAAAAAATCAAAATAAAACAACAAAATAAGTGCCAAATCAAAATGTATTTATTTATTAATGCCTTTGGTGGGTTGAGGATTGTGGCCTGCATAAATTTTAGTGAAATGGTTCTAATATTTTTAAAGTTTTAAATATGTTTTTGTTTTAATTTTTTGCTGCTGGATCTTAAATTTTTAACAAATTATCTTATGTTTTAAAATTGTTTTTATACAGCTTTGTAACCTGCTGTGATATCTTGAGACACAGGGTGGGCTATAAAATGGCAGGCAGACAGCCAGGAAGGCAGGCAGAACAAAATGAACAGGAAATAAATGGGCCTTTGCTGGTATATTTTTGCTGTTACGGCTGGCAGATATGAAAATCTATTGCTTTCTATTTCCCAAAAAGTATTTTTATCCCTTAACATCTCATGCTGGGGGTGTGAGACATTCACAGATAGAAATTCACGGATATTTTGGCATCTACTTTTCCAATTTTTCCATTTTAACATATTTTTCTTAATATATCCATTTTATACCTTTTCTTCTTAATAAAATTGTGCTTGCAAGCATTTTTCAAATATGACTTTTTTATTTGTATGTATTTTTATTCGTATCAATAGAGGTCAATGCTTACTGTTTTTCTCTGACAACACGGAAGTGGAACATATGCACATTATTTTGACAATTTTGCAGACCATTAATTGAATACATATTTTTAAAACATCACAATTAATCCAGATTTTTCCTTCCTTCTTTCCTTTCCACCTTTCTCTCCCTCATGATCCAATATTATATTGACTGAAATTGATCTACTCTGGTTACTTTTGCATAATACATCACAACTATAGTAGGGCCATTTGATTCAATGGAACTTACAGAGGAGTTGATTTACCAAATCCTCACTTATTCAATGGGCCTGTTTTAGTGTCTTACTATACTAAGCAACACAGCTTCTGCCATTATGTCTTTCATTCATACCTAGTCAGAACCCCAACTAGAATGGATCTAGCCATGCTAGTTTGTAGAAGCATGTTCAACAAGAAACAAAATAAGAAATAAAGAAGACAAAAATGTTGTGATACCTTCAAGACTAATTGCTACATTTTAATGTGAGTTTTCACGCATCAAGTCTCCTTCCTCAGACAAAAGTGTAAGACTTTATGGCAATAATTCATACATGACCTGGTGAGGATAAAGAAAGACAATAAGGGCACCTTTGAGACAGGGACTGTTGTTCGAGAAGGGTCTTTGCCGCCCCGCCCCACCCTGGTGGTCAGGTTGGAAGACAACTGTGTGGAAGCTGGGGATTGGTGGATTTGATCTTTGGGGGCGTGGTATTTGTTGGGGATCTGTGTTCTGTGTTCGAGTTAATTCTTTGTGGGTTGGGACTTGGTCGCCCGCCCACCCTCCCTAAAAATCGAGGTGGCTTAGTTGGTCGCAATATTTTGGGCCGGGCAGGAATTTTTGGGTCACGGCTGATTGGCTTTGCTGGTGACCTTTTTCGCCTGCCTCATCTCGATGAGTAAGGGTATAGGGCGACAGCATTGTCGGGTAGGGCGGAAAGCACGGGGGGTGTGGGTGTTAATTTGGGGGTGCTTGAGCCCTGTGGGAGGGGGAGGAGTTTGGGTTAGGGCGGGGTTATGTTAATTTGGCCCAACCCAAATCTCCCCCCGGAGTTTGGCCCCCCCCCGTGCTTTGTTGGCCCCTGCGGTTAGGGTTGTAAAGTTTATTGTCACTTAATAAAGTGGCCAATTTTATTCCACAAAGTTGTCTTGTGTCTTTGTGTGAGGGGGGGGGGCCTGGGGTGGCAATGAGTTGTTATAGTAGACCCAAATTTCAAATCATGTGGATCAAAGTGGCATTTCACCCTTGGTAATGACCGAAGACCTGTGGTTGGTATTCAGATCTGTTCCTGTGAAAGTTTGTTCTCTAAAAGTGGTAAATGGTTAGTACAGGCATTCTCAACCCATGGCCCACAGGCCAGGCCTGGCCCCGGATGCCATTTCATCCGACCCTCAATGCCCTTGCTGCTCCTGGAAGCGGAAGAAAAATTGTACTCCATGCATGTGCAGAATGCACAGGATGTGCTTTACTTCCACTTTGGTTGGGAAGAACCATGTGACCGGCCCACTCAGCTGTCTGGAGGAGCTGGTCTGGCCACGGTGTGAAAATGCTGAGAAAGTCTGGGTTAGTAGATAGATGCGATATAATCATTGTGACATTGTTGTTGTTCAGTCGCACAGTTGAGTTCAAACCTTTGCAACTCCATGGACCACTGCACACCAGGCTCCTCTGTCATCTGCCATCCTTCGTACCCCGCTCAAATCTATACCCACTGCATCAATGATGCTGTCTAGCCAACTCATCCTCTGCTGCCCCCTTCTCCTTTTACCTTTGATCTTTCCCAGCTTCAGGGCCTTCACCAGTGAGTCCTCTCTTCTTATTTGGTGGCCAAAGTGCTTGAGCTTCAGTATCTGTCCTTCCAAGGAGAAGCCTGGGTTGATTTCTTTTAGGATTGATTGATTTGATCTCTTTGCAGTCCAGGAGTTTCTTCCAGCACCACAGTTCAAAAGCATCTACTGTATTCTTCTGTGCTCAGCCTTCCTTATGTCCCAGCTCTCACAACCATACATTAATACTGAGAAGACCATTGTTTTAACCATGCAGACTTCTGCTGCCAAGGTGATGTCTTCACTTTTTATTATGTTGCCCAGGTTTGCCATAGCTTGCCTCCTAAGAAGTAAGCATCTTATTTCATGGCTGAAGTTACCACCTGCAGTGATCTTAGATCACAAGAAGGTAAAGTCTGTCACTGCTTCCATTTCTTCCCCTTTTATTTGACTGTGAGTGATGGGGCCAGATGCCATGATCTTGTTTTTTGGGGTTTTTTTTCACTCTCCTCTTTCATCCTCATCAAGAGGATCTTTGGGTCTTCTTCACTTTCTGCCATTAGGGTAGTGTGTAATTGTGACATTACATATTTGTTAATGAATTTACCTTTCAGACTTTGCATTAACATTCTTTGTTTTGCAAAAAATGACAATAGTTGGCTGGTGAATTGACTTAGGCTATGGGAAATGACCACAAGTAATTATGTAATTATTTAACTTTGATTTTATGGCAATAATTTGCTCAGGGGTTTTGAGCCGTTACTAAATTCAAAATGCCACAATTATTATGTTATTATATGCTGTGCTTTTCCATAACCCAGATTCCTTTGTAACCACCTTTACAGAACAAACTTCAGAGGCATAAAAAGTTATTCTTACTCATTACCAGGGAAAGAACCTTGTTACCCATAGCCTTAGGTCTTTTCAGCTATGACCATTGTCCTGTTTATAGAATAAAGCTTCAAAGTTAAGTAATGTAATTCATTACCAAATGTGTAATGCCACAATAATTATATTGCATCTATCTACTAGCCATTTGCCACTTTTAGAGAAAGAAGTTTCATAGGAATGAATTTGAATATCAGCCATTGCCAAATATGAAATGCCCCTCCAACTTATATGATTTGCAGTCTACTATACTAACCAACCATTATGTAATTCCGTAGCCACACCTGGTCATGAGGCCATGTATAAATTATTGCCATACAGTCTTACTCTTATGTTGTCAGGAAACGACACATTTTCTCATGTTTCCCAAGGCTTGAAAGTGCAATTTTTCAGGTGGCCTCATAAATAGGCCTCATAAAAATCCTTCCCCTTCTCTCTGCCTCATGGACTCATGTCACAAGACTGCCTGTTTTCCAGAATTTCTTATCTCTAGCTTCATGTTTTGACTACATGCTAGAACACTGATTCTACATGGATGTAAACAATCCATTGTTTTGAGAAAGTTATTCTCTGTTACCTGATTGGCTAAAGCTAAATCACCTGACTGCAGATTCCCCATTTTTGCAGAGAAGTTAGTTAGTTCGTCTCTGTTTCTAATGACTTAAGACCCTGGCTATGGTATGGGGTTACTCTTTTCTTTTTACTATGATTACCTAAAGATCTTGGACTGTTTATCGGACTGATTCTTATGTTTATGACCTTTTAATCTACTTTTTTTACATGGAATTTGCTATTAATGAACCTGAAGAATAAAGCAGCTGTTTCTCTTTGAAGATTATTGTTTTTCTTTTCACACACACACACACACACAAGGCAACTTGGCGACATGCTACCTGAAGAATCCTCCCTTGTTCTGCTCTACTGCCAGAGCTCAGTAAGTTCTTTTTAAAAGCGGCTCAGCTCTTCCAAAGGTGAGGCAAGGGTTACGTTCCAGTTAAAATGGGCAGGAACTAAAGGGAGGACCCTTGGGATGGAATGGCTTTGTCCGACATATGTCTAAGGAAATGGACTTAATCTAGGAAAGCTCACATTAAAATATAGCAGTGAGTCTTTAAGCAGCCACAATGTTTTTATTTATTTATTTATTTGCTTTATTTCTTGTGTGATAGTTTATTGCCTAATAGGTTTTCACAGCTGTACTGCCCATCATTCCCTCAGAGAATTCTTCTGATTATAACAAGGTTCTCCTAGAGCAGCTTTTCCCTGCCTGGTGCCTTCTTGAGCTTTCAGCATCCGTCATCATTCTGGTAAGGGCTAAAGACTGCTTACATGTCACCCAAAAGGAGAATGTGTGTATAAAAGAGAGAGAATAAAGAGGACACCAATGTGTATGTAGCTGCATGGACTAGTTTATACATCCTGGTGAAAAATGAGAAACAAACCTTATAACTGAAATAGAATAACAATGTGTCTTAGCTGAATGGAGGAGACAGAGAACAGAGATCTTGTTTGCTTGCTGAGTCTGTTCTCCAGGGGCCAGAAACAGAGACTGGGCATCTTCAAGGTTCCTTCCCTGCATTGGCCTCCTTATAGTTCTTTATCTTTGAGAAAAGAATAATGTTTAAACATACACTTAGCATGTTCTTGCAAACTCTCAGGGGTCATTCTTGAGAGTGTACCAATTTACCCCAGAGTAATTCTTCTTGATAGGGGTTCTACTTTTTAAGACTGCTGAGAAATACTGCATCCTGAGCACCTTGGGACACCTGGAACACTAGAGGCAGCAGCCTCCAAAGGCCAGCTTTTCCTGTCAACATCTGGTTTGTTATCAGCATGCAGATATTTTCATTTTATAGGTTGTGTGCTCCTTTGCAAGGGGCAGGGAAAGTGTGTGTTCCCCTATCCCGTGATGGTGAACATTGGCACTCTAGGTACTCTTGGACTTCAATTACCAGAAGTCTAAGTCTACTGATCAGGGCTTCTGAGATTTGAAGTTCAAGAACAGCTAGAGTACCAAGGTGCACCATCACTGCATGCTGATGGCTGTAGAACTGCACTGGGAAGGAGAGGGGAAAATGTTCCCCTTTCCCTTTGATTTTAAATTGAAACCATGGGTGCCCACTATCAGCCACAGGTTCAATTGACAAAGGGATTAAGGGGGAAATTTCCTTGCTGATGCAGTGTTATGACAATGGCAAAGGGAAAAAAATTACATGAACCTTAAGACTCTACAACAATAGTTCCCAATGTGGGGCCCATGCCCCACAGGGGAACTTCAATTCCCTGAAGCCTAAGTCAGGGAAATCCACACACCAAAGGTTGCTCTACAACCAACCAACCAACCAAATTTCCCCTCTCCTTGCTGATGCAGTGTTATGACAATGGTGCACTTTTCTTGTCCCTCACAAAGGGAGCAGGAAAAAGTGTATCATTTGCCCTCATGGTGAATGGTTTTTCAGCCATTTCAGGTGTTCAGACTGGGGGCAGGGAAAGTCACTCCTCTAGTGATATGGAAATAAGGGGCAGTCTAGACATGCTCTTGGGCTTGCCAGCCATTGGAAATGTCCTTTACTTCTTCACAAGGTGATGGTCCCATCACAGTCTTTTAGTTGGAGAACTAATCTCTGTTAAAATAAGACATTTTATTGCCTACTATGTATTAGAGTCATAGTCTTAGAGCAGTGGTTCCCAATGTGGGGTACAGACCCCACAGGGGAACTTCAGTTCACAGAAGCCTAAGCCAGTATATTGACGGATCAGTGCTTTGGGGAATTGACTTAAGCTTCTGGGAATTGAAGTCCAAACAACAGCATTTGGGAAACACTGTCTTAGAGCAATTGAGTTGAAAGCAGCCTAAGAGGCCATTGGGTCCAACCTCCTGCTCAATATAAGAATACAAATCAAAGCAGATCTGACAGATGGGCTGCTCACCACATCCTGAGGCAATTGGTTCCATTGTTGTTCTACTCTAAGAGTTAAGAGGTTATTCCTCTTATTCAGCCTATATCTGGCCTCTTTTAGTTTTAGCCAATTATTACACGTCTTGCAGTCTGGGATGATCAAGAACACAACCTGGCCTTCCTCTTTCCTCCCACCAGGCCATCAGATAGGGCTTCTGATGACAATGTTCAAAAATCACTAAAATAAATGGGCTGCTTGGTTTCTCCTCTTAGCATTAAATTCACCATTTAGTGATTCACTCCAAATTTCTCAAGAAGGAAAAGTCCCTTTTCAGTCTTCTTTGTGTTATTATTCTGACTTCTTCCTGGGCCCTGGTTAGGAGTGCCTGACCAGCCTCAAGTAAATTTCTTATCACAGGATATAAATGAGATATCTTGTTTCTCTAAACAGATTGGGAGGTTCATTTTGTTTTGTGGTCCAGGGATGTAATGAAGTTAGTTACTTTATTTCCCTTCACTTCTTTAAAAGACAAATCATTATTTGTAATCATTACCAATTTCACCTCCAGTCATCTATCAAGTCATTATAATACTTTGTTCTGAGCTGCTGTGCTGCTTGTTATGCTTCTGTGTTGATGAGGTGCTGTTTTAAAAGAGAGATGTTCCTCTTTCTAACCAAAGCTGCCCAGTCATGGACTATATAAAATGTTAATAGCTAAACAACTTGGAAGTAACCTCACTTTACCCCACATTTAAAAAGAAATAAAAAGCAGAGAGAACAGAAGACATATATTTTCTGCCTCATGAAAGTCCTCTGTAGATAAATACAGAAGACTCTGAAGGCCAATTTTATGACATTTCTGCTACAGTTGTATGCTTAGAAAGATCTATCATCCTAGAGATTATACGAAATCTTAAGAAGACTGCCAGCTAAAGCTTTTCCATGACACCGCTTGAATTTTTTTTTAAAAAAATGCTTATTTAATTCATTAGTTTAATTACAGTTCTAAGGATTTCCCCTCTGTGTAGCTGTGGCAGCAACTTTTAAAAGCAAAGGCATTAGATTCTTGTTTCTCAAAAGCAGCTGAAGTAGTGGCTTTTAGCCAATGACCTAGCCATGTTAGTTTGTTTCAGCACATATAGCAGGAGCAGAACCAAAACCACATTGGGAACCACTGGTCTAAAACCATGTGATAATCTGTATCTACCATTTCGGAAGACCTCCACCGTAACAGTCAAAGTAATTGTTGAATAGGAAAGTATTTTGGATGAACCTTAAGACTCAACAACAGAAGTTCCCAACGTGGGCCCCATGCCCCACAAAGGAACTTCAATTCCCTGAAGCCTAAGTCAGGGAAATCCACAAACCAAAGGTTGGGAAACACTGCTCTACAACAAACCAACCAACCAACCAACCAGCCAGCCAGCCAGCCAGCCAGCCAACCAACCAAAAATTACAAAACTGAGGCTGAGGTCATAAGAAGGCAAAATCACTAGAAAAGATAATACTAGTAGGAAATGTTAAAGGCAAGTGGGGAAAAAGGGGGACACCAAATATGAGGTGGATTTAATGGGAATGGGGACTAAAAAATGGCCACAAACTTAACATTACAATTGCTGAGCAGACCTGCTGAGGGCAGGGCATTTTGAGGCTTGTTCATTCCTAGTTTGAAGGTGACTTGGACAAAAAATGGAGAAGTAATTTGTTATCTAAAGACTCATGGGAACTTGTATATTGTCAACACATCCTCTGGACATCTAAGCACAAGGATGGGCAACCAGCAACTCATGGGGTTTCAATGCCCTTTACCACTGCTAGTGCTGGTACCAGATTAGCTGTAGTGGCAGCAAAATGGACAAAAATCTCTTTAAAGCAAGACGTGTAATCTGTAAACATAGGTTATCGTATTTCTGGTCCTGATTTAATTGCTAGATAGTGTTGCTCTGTCCAAATCAGTAGACATGGTATAAGAAGCAGCAGCAGCAACAATAGCAGCACAATAGCAGCAACAACAAGAAAGTTTTAATCTCACTTTTCTTCATAAAAATACATGGTGGCTAGCAGTTAACACACAATTTACACAAAAAGACAGATAGAGCCACATGTTAAAAATAATAATGAAATCACAAATATTTAATGTCACTGTGAGAATCGTAATTTTGTCAGTGCTAAAAAAAGCTTAGGATGGGCTCAAGTTTCTCTATGAAAACACACAGCTGACTTTAACTTTTTAAACCAAAGAAAAGATTCCAGGGTTGTTGTTTTTTTGCCAAAATTTCAATGTTCCTCAAGACAATTTTATGTCCCAGCATGCATGCATAGCTATTTCATAGATCTATGCCAGAGGTACCCAAACTATGGCCCACGGGCTGGATCTGGGTCCCAAAGCCAATTCATCTGGCCTGCAAAGCCCTTGTTGCTCCTGGAAGTGGAACTAAAATGCAACAGGACGGGCTCATTTTACTTCTGGTTCCAGGAGCAACTAGGGCTTTGTGGGCCGAATGAATTGGCGTTGAGGCCCAGATCCAGCCCACAGGCCATAATGAAACACGAGATAGGCCTGCGGGCTGAAAAGTTTGGGCACCCCTGATTTACGACCTTTACATTTGTTGGAGAGACAATAATGATGACAGGAGTTTCTTTTTCCATTTACAGTATTTAACTACATGTGCATATGAATAATAACATTCATATATGTGGTGTATCTATACAGGAATAACAAAGCATAGTTTTTTTAATGAATAACAAAACATCATCAGAAAAGCATTTGTATCTTAAATCAACAATTAACTGAACAATCAAATGTAACTAAAAGTAGTTATCGATAATGAATTACTTGGAGATGAAGATTGTCCATACTCTTGTATTCCTGTCCTCCATGTATGGATGAGAAAGCTGGACTGTAAGGAAAGCTAACGGGAAAAAAAATATTCATTTGAAATATGGTATTTGAGGAATTCTCTGCTGATATCCTGAGCTGCCATAAAGATGAACAAGTGAGTGTTAAAGCAAATCAAGCCTGAACTGTGTCTGGAACAATGAAGCTGAGGCCGTCCTACTTTGGCCACATAATGAAAAGGAAAAACTGTCTGGAAAAGGCAATCATACCGGGAGATGTTGAAAGCAACAGGAAAAGAAGAAGATCTAATGTGAGGGAAGCCACAGGCTTGAGTTTGCATGAATTAAGCAGGTTCTTGGGTAGAGTACATTTTAGGGATTTCTAATTCATAGGGTTGCTGTAATCTGAAAATGACTTGGCAGCATATAACGATGACAGTCTTGAAGATTAATTTACAGGGTACACAGAAAGAGTCTCCTTGAAGATTGTGGTATTTTTGAACCACAATTGGGTATATCCTGGTAATGGCAACCTTGTGTTGCCAGCTAATCTTTCCTACACTAGGTCAAGTGAAACGAACTGTAGAATGAACTCACCAAAAGGTGCCTTCATTTTGGCAGTTTCACATCTGGCCTAGACACAGAAGAAGAAGAAAACTTAGTGTTACTAGCTGACCATCTTTGGAGGCAGAATGCTGAAGTGGCTGAGCATTGCTCTAACCTTATAAGGCAGTTCTTGTATTCTTTCTGTGTCATTATAAATGTCATAAATGTTTGTAGACGTTAGTTTTTTTTCTTGGCTTGTAATTCCTGGAATCCCCCAGCCAGCATGGCCATAGACTGTAATGTTTCCAAGCTTTGTTTAGAATTCTAAAAAGGTATGCAGCTTTCAGGAACAAAATATGGTTACTTTATAGGTAAAATATGGTCACAAACTCCACTGCCTTTCAATGAAGTTGTCTCAGTCCCCCTGGCCTTAGAGAATAGAAAACCATTACAGTTGTCTATAAAAATATTCTTAATCTTCTTGATCAATTTTACCTAAATTGACAATTTTTGTTATGTTAGGGAAAGGATAAGCAATCAATTTAAGGAGCCTACACTCTTCATTTGTTGCAGCCATTGTTGACACTCAAGATCGATTTTTTTCCTCCCAAGATTTACATCCAGAAAACAACAATTTCTAGTAATTTACCATATTGCCAGCAGGATTTGTTGCTGTGGCCATTAATCTAAGGAAGCCGGTCAGCCGGTATTCATCTGTAAACTCTCCAGGGGCAGATGCATGTTGAACACTATGATAAGCAAACACTGTATGTCTCTCTCTCCATGTGTTTATATAACTCATTCTCCACTCTCTCAAATTACTTTTGAATCTTTGTTGTTGACAATCTTCTTTCATAACTAGCTCCAGCTTTGACCCAGTTTGAGTGACATCTCATTTTGATTACTTGTTAGACTTCTTTGCTGTAGAATTGTGGTGTATATGGGAAGTAATATAGGGTTGTTGTTTCCCCCCTCTCTGTTGAATCCCAAGTGGCACTCGACTTTGAGTCATGGCATTTCAGTTTTGTTCCATTGTCCAATGCTAATATTGAAATGATGCCTTCGGTCCACAGCTGGTCTTCACCTGCAACCACAAGGATAGTGAAAAGCCTGGGGGTGATGCTGTCACTTCCATGGGAGAAAAACAAAGGGGGCTCAGTGATAAATGAGATGGTTGCAGCTAGAGTTATAAAATGTATTTTAAATAAGCCCCATGTGTTGCCAGATAATGATTGTAGGATGCAGAAATATGGATCTCACACCCACTAACTGTTTATTTGAAGAAGACAATTCAGTGCTGATCTCAGCTTCTCTTAAAATTAAGAATTACACTAATTCAAGCTTCAGGCGGTCTTTCCATTAGGCTCCAGGAAAACTGCATCTCTGGATGACTGAGAAGACTGCTGATGGCTCACTTAGAAACATTTCCATCTATTTACAAGCCATTTATTTTCATTTTACCCATTACCCAAAATTTCACCTGCAGTACCAGTGTTGTTATTGCTGAAAATAGTTCTCAATGACCACACCGTGTTAGCTGTGCTTTTTTCTTTTCCCTGATGTAAATTATATTTTCAGAAAGGCCAGGGAAGGAGCAGTGAAAAAAGTAAATAAAAAAGAGGAGTTATGGGGATATTAAGAATTGTCTCATAGGGCAGAGGAACATGTGTTTCTCAATTGTTGTTTATTTGCTTGTTCCACAACTTACGTGTAGGGTGAGGAGGACTGTCAAAAATGCTGTTCTACAGGTCTGATCCAAACTGTTTTGGACTACAGCTCTCAGAATCCCTTACCCGGTATGACCCCTGAACTACAACTTCAGAATTTCCAAGGCAACTCAGTATTCTGGGAGCTGTATTTCAAATCTTTGGAGGCTGGAGATGTCAAGTTTGTGGGGATGGTGAGTCTTCACAAGGTTTGAGTTCAAACTTTGGAAAAGCTGTCTAAACTGCTGACTCCTATCAATAAAATAGGTTTTTTTTTAGTGAAACTTGAGCTGTTGGCCTCCACTACTTCTTCTCCTTCCATGTCCAGGCCAGATGTGAAACTGCCAGAATGAAGCTACCTTTGGTGAATTCATTTCCGCAGTTCCTTTCACCTGACCCAGTATGAAAAAGATTAGCCAGCAACACAAGGTTACCAGAGTATGTCCAATTGTGGTTCAAAAGTACCACAGTCGTTGGGGAGGCTCTTTCTGTGTACCTTCCACTGATTCCAAGAATGTAATTGTTCAAAACCGTGGTTCAACCTGTTATCTCTCCACCTTCCTCTGGGTCTGCCTCATGGTCTTTGTCCCTCTCTTACTTCCACATAAGCCTGTAAGATATGGAATTCCAAGGCATTCTCTCCAAATGACTAACATCTCCAAATGACTAACATCTCAAAAACAAGGTAACTTTTGAATCATGCAGGACTCTTCATCAGGCTGCCTACTACAAAGCTTGTGGTAGAGGGCAAGAGGAGGAATAGAAAAGTCTGAAATGCACCTATTTCACCCTATCTTGGATTGACCCTATCATCTTATCATTTGGATGTACCATATTGACCAGTGATGGGCTCCAAAAAATTTACTACCACACTGTGGGCCTGGTATGGTGGGCATGGCAAGGGGAAAGCCCTGCGTTGCACCTGAATTAGGACTACTTTATTTCAAAACTTGGCTGGGTAGGGCCAGCCAGAATTTCTGCTACCGGAACTGGTGAGAATCTGCTGATGCCCACCACTACTATTGATCTTATCCTGAAAGATAAGAACATAGTTCCAATTCCCAACCACCTTGTAGAATAATCTTAGAGACACCAGGTTTGAGCTCAAGGGATACAGATTATACAATCTTTCTCCTTCTTCTTGACAGACAAAGGGCTGCTGGTCACTCAGCATCATTTCCATTGCCTCATATCAAAGTGTATAGTTCCATTTTGCTGGAATGGAGGCACCTGGAAACATGCCAATCTTCATGGCAGTAAAGTTGGAGACTAAATTTAATTTACACCAGGCAAAGACAAGTCATCTGGAACCAAATTAAGAGTATTACCTAGGAGTTAGTAGGTCTCAGTGTGATGTAGAGGTGCATCTCTCTGGCATCAGAAGGAGGGCCTTCTCTGTGTCCGCTCCGACCCTATGGAACCTCCTGCCAAACAGAGCTTTGCCTCCAGACGGAGTTGCTGCCTTTTAGGAAGAACTTAAAAACTTGGCTGGCAGGGCAGGTATAGGGTATGGGTTGCACCATGACCCCAGCCCACTGGTTAGTGTGAGTTCCTTCTCTCCCTCAACTTACTTGTAATTTTTTTTTTTAATTTTAAGAGCCAATTTTAAATTTTTAAATTTTAACCTGTCTATTGTTTTTTTTTTTTAGAATTTTTGATTCAAATTTGTTGTAGATGTTTTTATATGAGATGTTAACCGCCCTGAGTTGCCCTGGCAAGGAGGGCAGTATATAAATTTGAGTAAATAAATAAATAAATAAATAAATAAATAAATAAATAAATGTAGTCCTTTGAAAATGATGAGAGATCCGCTTGCTCTGGTAGAGGATTCTGCCCTTGACAATCACTCAGGGGATCTTCTATAGTTCAACAAAAAGACAGGAAAGACCATGCGGTCCTTGAACATGATAAAAAAGCAAGAGTAGTGATGTTTTGATTATTAGAGCTTTCTTCACCCTGTTGTTTGTCTGCTACCTATTGTTAAGATTTGACATGTTCTGTTTTCTGCTCAAATATTTGATTATTTTATACTATTGGGGAGAGCAGGGCTTCAAAAGAGTGCAAAAATAACATTCCAATTGTTAACTAGCCGGTCATTTTAGGGGACCATATTGTTGGTTTATGATGTTCTTTATGGACTTGTCACAAGTATATACATAAATATCTCTCTGGCATGTGTATTGTGCATTAATCAGAATTAAGGAGTGTGGTAAACGGAGCTGAACCAAAAATTAGGCGATTGGCAGAACAGAACTTCAAAAAGATGAATATTAATAATCTTTTCCTTGAGCAACACCACCTCAGAGTTAACCATGGGATTGGATATACAGTAGTTGGCAG
This sequence comes from Furcifer pardalis, assembly GCA_030440675.1. Taxonomy (NCBI): domain Eukaryota; kingdom Metazoa; phylum Chordata; class Lepidosauria; order Squamata; family Chamaeleonidae; genus Furcifer; species Furcifer pardalis. The sequence goes on along the minus strand of CP126896.1, from coordinate 100,966,730 downwards.
AACCTTAAAATAGCCATCTAAAAATGGAATTATTTATTTATTTATTCAAATGCATTTATCGCCCTGCTCACCGCAGTGACCCAGGGCAATTTTGTCTCAGAGATTACTCTGGTTTGAAAGTTTGAAAGGATTTTTGCTGGAGAAACTCCACTCAGGGGATGCCCGGATGAGGCTCTTCTCATGTCCCCAAGTGCAGTCCTCGGGTATCAAAACCTGACCATCCAGTCTCCAAACTCAGTGTCTTAACCACTAAGCCACCGGAGATGCTGCTCCCTAAACATGGAATAACTATGACATGCCATGTAAGCTGCTACTGAGCTCATGGCAATCTATATATCTGCACTGAATCTTGAGTACCCCAGAGGGCTGTGCACTAGTAAGTTGTCTGTATCCATCATCTGTCTAAATTTCACATTTTGATGCATTCTCAACTGTCATGTAAACACCAGTCCATCAAGCATCCTTGTGTCAGTTTTGTCACTTAGAGATATTAGCTATACCTGAACGTTTCATAGAGATGAAACAACACGGGATTTGATTTCATATCAATTCACTGACCTATTTAAGGTCTCTCCTACAATGTTGGCAAATTGTGTGCTGCTGGTTTTTATATAGCCATGCTCTTTCTGGCTTTTGGGAGCACAACAAAAGCCAGAGATTTTTTTTTTGGGGGGGGCGGGGAATGCACAAACAACTGAAAGTGTCCTAAAGGAATCACACCTTGTGCTAACTTTATAAAGCCTACTGGCCAAATAAAGGAAGTGGGAGCACCTCCAATTTCTAAATTGTGGATAGATTTTAAAAAGGGATGTTACTGAAATTAATCAGGAGGCTCCCTTTTAACAAAGCTTTGGTACCTGGTTATGAATTTTAAACTACACATCATGCCATCTGATTAATCAACACTCTGATAGGTTTCTGGTTAAGCAGGACCCACTTTCCCTATGATTCTAAATATTGCCAGAGTGAGAAAGAAGACCTGGGCCACAGTCAAGATTAAGCATTTGATACCCAATGAACAATAAGTGAAACAAGAAAAAGTGGAAGAAAGTGAGAAGGAAAAAGAAGGAGAAATCTTGGCCACTGTGTTGATGAATCTTCATGAGCAGAACAGACTGACTTTTTTGGGCTCAATACCAAACTGATGTTTTTATAGGCCAACAAAAAAAACTGTGCAAGTTTACTCTCTTCATCAGACATGCTGTTAGAATTAAGTTAAGAGGGTGTAAAGGGAAGTGGAAGAGATAAAAGCTGCTTTAACGACTTTGTCTGCATGCTTCAGAATATAATGAAGGAGGGATGCTGCATTGGATACTAGTTGAATTTCACCAAGTCTAGCTCATGCACTAACTGAAAACAAAGATATCAGAAATTTTAGGTCCTCCATCTCAAACAATATAAATTCATCCCAGTGAAATCAAACTGCATCTTTTTTATTGAACAGGAAAAAGATAATTAAGGAGAAGGGTATTAATATTTTAAAGTCTATTAAATATTTGGGTATAAATATTCTAACAAACCTAGCAGTTTGAAAGCAAGAAATTGCAAGTAGATAAATAGGTACCACTTTGGTGGTAAGGTAACAGCATTCCATGCCACTTCAGCATCTAGTCATGTCTGCCATATGACCACAGAAATGTCTGCAAACACAAACAGTGCTGGTTCTTTGTCTGTAAATGGAGATGAGTACCGCCCCCTAAAGTCAGACATAACTGGTTTTTCCTTGTATTAAATGTGTCATGTTTCCTTCACCACCAATAAGATCAGCCTACTGATGAAATCAATGGTACATGTCATCCTATCTTGTGATAGGGTTCCTTTATTCCATTTAGAAGCCAACATTAATTCTGATAGAACACAGTATGTCAGATTATAATTAACCCAGAAGAATACAATATGGCTGCCAAATTCTGGTTCACTGATATCAGAGATCCTTACTATTTACAATGACCCATGTAAATTAAGGATTTTTCATAGTGACTGCCACAGACAGGGATAAATGTTACTCACATTTGTCCTTGGAAAGCCATCTACTAACATTATGTACTCTACTAAAAGCATTGTTCAGTGGAAAGCATCACATGAATGAATGGGCTACAGGCATCCAGCCCTGTTCACAGTCCCATATAGCAGTTCTAGGAGTTCCTGTCTTGTGCTTAACACTTACAATACAGACATCATCAATACAGGTTAATTTGACGGTCTGACAGCAGAAAGACTAGGTGTGTGTATCCATTTAATATTTTACTGTAGTGATGAACATCCTACTGGTGAACCCATCAGACTTTTTTTTAAAGAAAGAAAGAATTGCCAGTCTCATCCTTCTTTTACCAAAAAGAGACTAGCTAGCACTTTTAAGTTTTCAAGAGGAGACAAGTTACACCTACATGAATTATGAACTTTCATTTCAAAATATCTGGTAGCTTTCAATATGGGGTGGGGGAGGGTGAAGAAAATCACTATCTCTTGTCTAATTCCCCATCCCCCCATCCATCTTTCATGGAATATTTAGCAGGCTTTGTTCAATTAAAGGAAGACAGTTTTTGTGTGGCTTCCCTACAATGTACCATGATGTTTGACTCACTCTGCCTGATGGAAGTCATGATACAGGCTTTGTAAATGAGCCTGTTTGGGTCATTTTGTATTTGTGCTGGCAGAACTGCCGCCTTTGTGCTGACCTGGTGATTTCTAAGAATATATAATCATTCTGGTTGCCAGTGCTGAAACAAAAGGAAAGCTTGCTGTTTGAGGAAGTCCATCTACAAATAAATCAAGAGGAAACACATCTTGATAACTTACTGCAAAGATTAGGGACAGGTGCCATCTGATGGGCCTCAATGATCAGATAAATAAGATAAATAAAGTGGGATGGCACAATGACTAAATTTCAGTCTATGGTTTTAGGTTCTATACCCCTCAAGTAGCATATAGTTTTGATCCAAAGTCTTCACCGGACCAAATATGATGGCTAAAATCCAGTGGTAAGTTGCAACTAGAGTATGCCCATTGAATCATTGATTTAATGTGCCTACTTTAGTTACAAGATACTATTGCTGTTGTCATTCTTTTTGCAAACTGAATGCACACGAACAAATAAAGCTGTGTAAGCTTCATACAGATTTGTTTCTTCTTTTGTATTCTGTTTGGTGAGGAATCTCCTCTTCCATGGCAAAGGATATGTCGCCACCTTAATATTTTCCTTATGCTTATGATAGATATTGTGAGTATTCTGACTGCTGCTTTTGCTACTATCACCTCTGCTCCTTACGCAGACCACTGCAGAAGGGTAGTATACTTGAACATATAGCTCAAGCAGAAAATTAAGCATCTTACCTTATTTCCCATGAGTGCTAGTGTTACTGCTCAACTAGAAGAACCCAGTGCAAAAAGTTTCTGGTATTTTGTGCTTTCTTATACTCCAAACTGATGCATGTTTATTCAGATATAATTTTCACTGCATTCACTGCAAATATATACAGAGTTAAATCCATTTTCTTATTAAACTTGTAAGATATGGAGGTCATGCTGAAACACTAATAGAATCAGCTAGGATCAGTTTTAGACTGAGTTCACAGGAGCTTCAATCTGGCATCTTGTGTTGATAAAAAAAAACCCTACTCTGTGTTAATACTCAGGTTTGTCCATCTTTAAACCAGTTATAGTTTCTGACCATTAAAGGCTAATTGATGTTCCATATCACAACCAAAGTTGTAGTACGAAGACACTGCAAATTTTATGGGAAAACTTGTGTAGCCTTGCATGGATCCCATATGTTCACCAGTGTGAAGCATTTATTTTCATTTGGCAAATTAGTCATACATGCATTTTTCATACACATGTGACTAATTATGTGTGGAAAATGAATATTGTGTTAAAGCCCCTTTAAATAGGTTGGCCAAAAAGGTTTGCTCAGGAGGGTATTTTTGGTGGCAGTTTACAGTATGAGCAAAAGGGCATGAAGGAGGAAATAAGGTTGAGTGATTCACATGTTCATCTCTTCATCCTAGGGCATGTTTTCCAAAGTCTCTGCAATTGCTGGACAAGAATGGGGCTGTCACGTGGGCATTCTTCCAAAACCAACATGCATCACTAGCCTAAAAGCTTTCAGCTGCTTTTCAAGTATTTGCCACTACTGAGCCGTTGTTCACCAATAGTTCCTCATTCTAGCTCCACAGGACATGCTACAGAAATATCTATTTTGTGTGTGTTTCTGTGTAATTTCAGTAATTTGCAATGTGAGAGCATATAGTTCTTGACAAATGTGAGTGGCAGGTGCTCTCCATTAAACATGTTTTGACTATTAAACAGAGAGCCCCAACTATGACAAAAGCAAAGCAAATATTAGAGAAACCCCTATAAATAGAAATGGATTGAATTTACAAACAAATTCACTCCGGCTGTGTTTGTCTTCCTTTTGGGCTTTGATTTGGGGAAGTGTTTCAAAACGAGCTTCTGGCAGGACTAACAAAATGGCCTTTGTGTTCTGCAATATGGTGGTACCTCAAGTTACAAATTTAATGTGTTCCAAGGCATTTTTCATGTTATAAAAATTTGTAATTCGAATTTCCCGTTGGAATGCATTGAAAACCAATTATCTGTTCCGGAAAAATTCGTAACTCGAGCCATTATTTTCAATTGATTTTCATTCGTATTGTGAAAATTTTGTAACTCAAACCATTTGTAACTCGAAGTACCACTGTACTGTATTGAGATCAATTTTGACAATTCTTTCTGTTTCTCCAAATTTGTGATTGGAAGCAGAATTGTGCTATAGGTTTGTTCATTGCTTGATGGGATAGTACAGCTGACTTCCCATGTAATAATGTATAGACCAAATAAGATCTATGTTTACAGCCATTTATTCCACTTCATCTTCAGATGCTCCTCATTTTGAGATTCCCTAAAATTGCTCATTATTTTAAATAACTGTAAAACAATGGTTAGACAACACACACACACAAAGTTTTTTTTTAGCCTGAGCTGAATTGTTTTTAGGTTTCTGCAGATACAATAAGCCCCCTTTTATCTTCAAGGAATATCTTCCAAGATCATCTGTAGATGCCTGTACTGAAAAAAAAGCAGTAAACTCTTTATTAAACATATTGGAGACATACATGCAGTCTCTCCAGTGGGGAGCTAAAAAAAATTCTACTATCACACTGTGGGTGTGGTATGGTGAGCGTGGCCAGAGGGAAAGCCCTGCATTGCACCCAAATTAAGACTACTTTATTTCAAAACTTGGGTGGGTGCAGCCAGCCAGAATTTCTGCTACTGCTACTGCTTCTGGCAAACGAACCTGCTGATGCCCACCACTGAGTCTCTCTGTGTGGTGGCAAATGTCTCTGTCCATCTGAAATAATCCAAAAGCCTGAGTAAGCAGATCTTTCAGGTGCACTCATAAAATGGCTCCCCTGGAATCACCACTCATTAAAACACTGTTCTTTCTCAGCAGAAACTATCAATCAGTAATTCCTAAACTTCGGTTTCTGTACTTCAATTTCCAGAAGCCTAAGTCAATTCTCCAAAGCACTGATCAGGCAATATACTGGCTTAGGCTTCTGGGAATTGAAGTACAGTATACTAGTGTTCTGGAGAACACTGGGATTTTTTCAGTGACTATTTTGGGGTCAATGGATAACGAAAAGTGCAGTTACCAAACTTGTGGTTATGGGGGGAGAGGGTTGCATTTATATAGATTTGTACATTTCTGGGCTGGAGGGAAAAACTGTGGAAATTGTGAAGTAGAAAACAATAACTAGGAGTAGGTGGTCAGTCTGGCCAGGTTATCCTGTTATGGTAATAGAGTAGACCAAACTGGCAGTGACTCAACACCAAGTGTCAGGCGGTGTTTAACTAACCTGACCATCAATCTTGCACAACCACACCTGTTTATAAACCACCAAACAAGGAATACAATTTTTCATAACATGTGCAATTTCCATTCTCAAACAACAAAACAAGTGGCAGGTAAAGTCTAAGGACACTACCATCAGGAATTTAGTGCATAAATTTAATGTGTTGAATTATGCTCATTAGTTCATTTATTTCTTTTATTTCATTCATTAGTTAGGGGTGATGTTTCAAATGGGGGAAAAAAGACATTATGTTCATGAAATTAAAGTTTTCATACAATGTTCATAAAATCTAAGGTTTTCTGAGCTAAAGTAAAGGTCATCCTTGATCGAAGGCCAGTCATATCTAACTCTAGGTTTCAGTGCTCATCTCTGCTTATACCCAAAGAGCCAGCTCTGTCTGTGTCTGCAGACATTTTCGTGGACATGTGGCAGCCATGGAATGCTGTTTACCTTCCCACCAAAGTGGTCCCTATTTATCTTCTTCAATTTCTTGTTTTTGAACTGCTATGTTGTTTTAACCAAAAACCAGAAATCCCAATTTCATTTGTGTTTATTATTTTTTTATATTTTATTTTTCAATAAAGATGGTTTTAATCAGTGATGGGCAGGAGCCAGTTCGCGCTGGTTCGCCAGAACTGGTAGCAGCTTTTCCCAGTATCTGTGTGAACTGGTAGCAGCTTTTGGGGGGAACCACCTTGGGGGCTTACCTTTTTTTTACTGGCTTCCCTCACTGCACATGTGCACCTACAGCACGCATGCACACCTACAGTGCTCTTTTTAGTGGTTTTTTGTAAAATGCTTCATAGATTATGTTTCCGAAGTCCAATTCCAAATCTGAAAGTGTCCCCACAAAGGTTAATCTTTTCTCTTTCAAATACAACTTGGATCATATCAATTGGTTGGGTAGTTTTTTCTCTTGACCCCCAACAACTGACCCCCCCCCAGCAAAACTGTCACTTTTCCGATGCTACTTCCGAAAGCAATGATGTCATCGCTTTGCATTTTTGGCGTTTGTGTTCTACCAATTCTTAAAGTCACCGAGACGATCTTTCAAATGACATAACCCTTATTTTCATGGGTCCCTTAGTTTTGGTGTTGCAGCTTCTCAAAAGTACATGATTTTCATTACATTACAAAAGCTGTCAGACCACCCAACTGAAACGTAAGACGTTCATAGAATTCATGTCAAAATACTCCTGGGTTATTTTAATTGCCATAGTACTTCTTGGGATATATAGAAACAGACATAAATGGAAAAAAGATTGAAGATTGGGCTGAATGTGTAGACTTAAAATTAACACATGATGCAAAGCTTTCCCCATCCTTTAGTTGTGGTTAGTGAGTGTGAGGATATAACCCAGACAATATTTTTGTCAGTGATCATATTGCTTGCCAAGCTAAGAAGAATATTGCAGAACCATTCCCAAGAACTCAACACCAAGCTATTATATGTTCCATTGGAGCAGCTGTCAAGCTAGAGATATTTGCATTTAAAAGAAGATTCTACTTTAAGAGAGCCCAATGGGACATTTTGCTCGAGGTGGGGCCACATTGACGATGGTGAACAATGAGAATGTGGCGAGAGACAAGACTTTGAACATCTGCTAATCTGAGGCAACGTGCCTGAACAATGTGATATCGAGGATTTGTTTGAAGCAAATGACAGGGCTATTCAAACTGCTGAATATTAGAAAATTAGAGTGTGAAGATGTAAACATTTAGTTGATTTATGCACACATTTCTAGATTATTTCTGTTTCTTAAAAAAATGTTGGTTTAAAATTTTAGTGCTTTGGACTCAAGCAAGCAAGCAAGCAATCTGAAACATATAAAGGAATCTACAGCAAGAAAGAAAATACCTCTCCCCTTGGTGTCAGTAGTGTAGCAAGGGGCTGATCAGTGGTTAAGAAGCTTGCCTTGTTATCTGGAAGGCTGGCAAGTCAGTAGTTCAAGACCCAGGGACTGCATGACAGACTGAGCGCTTGTCTCTGTCCCAGCTCTTGGGTACATGAAAGGAGCCACTCTTGCAAGGAATATTCCCAGATTGGTAGGTCACTGGGTTTGTGATCAGCCCCTTGTTGAGCAGCAGCAGCTTAATTTCATCGCTTACATGAATTCACTCACCCTGGAATCAAATCCCAACAGGATTTTTGCCACTATATAGCAATAGCAATTACACTTATATACTGCTCCATCGCACTTATTGCACTCTCTGGACGGTTCACAAGTTAATTAGCATTTTGCCCCCATCATATTAGGTACTCATTTTACCAAACTTGGAAGGATGGAAGGCTGAGTCAATCTTGAGCCCTGGTCAGGATCGAACTCAAAATGTTCTGGCTGAAGTACAGTGGTTTAACCATTGTGTCACCAGGGCTCTATATCCACCACCAATCTGGAAGATCTACATAGGAAGTTCTAATTTTCTGGCTGAAGCCTGATTGCACAACTGTGTGCATTTGAATACTGTTGACATCATCTGCCATGCACTTGAATCCAAAAGAACACCTCTGTTGGACCACACTGCTTGCGCCAGAATCTACTGCTCTCCCTCCTTTTTTCAAACCCAGTGCAATGTAAAACCCTGCTCCTGAAAGGTGGGAAACCCTGTGTGTGTATGTGTGTGTGTGTGTGTGTGTGTGGGGGGGCAACTGTATCACAGTGAGAGGGGGGATGGGGAGAGGAAAAATCTAGTTCCAGTTGTGTTGGACACTAAAATATATCACTGGATCTTGACCAGTACTTTGATCTATACACTAACTTGGGATTCCATAGTACCAAATGATTATTTTGTTCCTCCCAGTATGGCAGTGTGGTCCAAAGAGCACAGCAATAGATTGTTTGAGAGACAAAATTACTTCATCACCTTTAAAACATGACAGATTTCCCCCTCACACTCTAGGAAGGATCTTTCTGAGAACTCATATAATAAGTTTTAGTGTTTTTACCATCCAGGAAGCTCACCATCTAGTTCTCATCATAATTTAATATGGATTCCTCGAGACATTATTTCTTTAAAGTTACAGTAACTTCTGATGTGTGCATCTTTTGGGGGGGGAGCGGGGGGGGGGGTTTCCTCCATTTTTCTTCTTCTGTGTTACCATCTGGGGAAAGCCTTTCTTTTTAATGCTTTAGGTTGTCTCACCAAACCTGGAGTAAGAAAATGGTTATCAATGTCCATTTGGTTTTAACAGCCAGTGGGAATAAACTAAAACTTTATTTTATTTATTCTTTATTATATTTATATCCCATCTTCCCTCCAGTAAGTTCAAAGCTTTCCTCCATTTTATTCTCACAAGGTCATTCAAGTTCAGGACAATAGCCACCATGTCTAACTTTTGATGATTAATGTATATGAGGGTGTGTTTGTGTGTATTTTTGTCTGTTGTAATAATTGATGAGGCTGAAATAAAGGTCATATCAGTTCATTTTCTATAACATAAGAAAAGAAAGGAAAATGATCTCATAGCCATGTATGATGGCATTCCTCTGTCACATATAGTTGTATCTCATGAGCCCTTCCTAATCCACCAAAAAAAAAAAAAAAAAAAGACAGATACCTTGAGGCTGTGGCTATATGCAAATTCGTTCAAATTAAATCAATTAAAAACCAGATCATTAATCACTTCAAAGGAAAAAAAATGAATCAGTGGACAGGCCTAATATATTTCACTTGGGTGGTGGTTAAGAACTGCTCCTGAATTATTTAATCAGACCTTATTGACCAACAGCATTATTAATTTCCTTATAATGTTTAAAGGGCAACCCACAGCAATTAAACACAAAGGAGCTTGGTTGGTGAAAATCCTCCACCCCTTTCCAATAGAGCATGCTTAGGAGAAGCTGTGTTGAGTTTTCTTGAGAATGAATTGGGATTCAATGTTATGTTTCTTAATGCCCCAAGTCAACAGACAATAATCACGGTTAACGTAGTCTGCATGTGTGTTTACTTGCATTTATTTACTTCAAATCTATGTTACTAATTATTAGGCTGCCATTTCGAACATGAGAATCCAGGTAGAATTATTGTACACGAAAGAGACACCCATGAAGGATGGGTGCTCTGATGATTGGCAAACAGAAATCATTCATGACAAAGGTTTTTCACTCTTTGCTATCTTTTCCTCACACCTGATGAGAAGAATGACTGGAAAAATACGGGCCATCAATGTTAAGGGCTCACCATGAATGGCTTATGGTAGAATTATCTCCAGGATGAAGGATGTTGCTTTTCTTTCAATGAACTCATTTCTGACACTTGGCAATGAAGAATACAAGAAGAGTCCTGCTGGATGAGGCCACAGATCTATCTAGTCCAACATTCTGTTCCCATGGCAGCCAGTCGGGAAGCCTACAAGCAACAGACATTAATGCAACAGTCTAGCCATTGGTATGCAGAGGGCATCCTTTCTATTTAGAGATTCTGAATTTCTCTTTTGTTGGCTCTTAAGAGGCTGTTTTTGCTTTTAGACAAAACCAGACACAAATGCACATAGATTATAAGACTCAAAGTGTAAAGTGCAGGTATGTGTAAGCATGTCTGAAAAGTACTTTGTAAAGCGTCAACATGGATTGATCACTATATATGGACAAATGACAAATACAAATGAAATCAGAACTATATTTTGCATTTCTGCTGAGATTATGAGATGGTGCAAAGATCCCAGGCATGCTCATGGTATGGCGAAGTACTCTGCATATAAGATCCCTTATGTTAAATCTAGCATTTCATAGTGCTAAAAGCATTGATTTTTTTAAATGGGCCTGAATGAAAAGCAGGAAAAAGGTAAAAAGATGCTATTGATACTTCACATGAAAGATGTTGATCTGGTGCCAATACTGAATAAGACTGATGATCTTAGACACACATGACATGAATCCCAAAACCTTTCCTGTATACTGGAATTGCTGGTATGCTGCAGAAGATCTATAGTGTAGGGAAGTTAAATGTAAAGGTCACCCTTGCTCAAAAGCCAGTCATATCTGATTCTAAGGTTTAGTGCTCATCTCTGTTTATAGCCAAAGAGCCGATGCTGTCTGCATCTGCAGACGTTTCCATGGACATGTGGCAGGCATGCCTCAACACCAGAGTGCATGGAATGCTTTTAACTTCCCACTGAAGTGGTCCCTATTTATCTACTTGCAATAACTTGCTTTCAAACTGCTAGGTTGGCAGGAGCTGGGACAGAGATGGGAGCGCATTCTGTCATGCAGTACCCAGGAATCAAACTCCGACCTTCCAGTCAGTGAGTTATAGTAAAGGTTTCCTTTGCTTGAAGGCCAGCTGCGTCCAACTCTAGGGGGTCAGTGTTCATCTCCGTTTACAGCCAAAGAGCCAGTGCTGACTGCATCTGCAGATGTTTTTGTTGCCACGTAGCATTACTAACCACCATTGCACTGTTAACTTTCCTGGTGAAGGAGTACCTATTTATCTACTTGCAATTTCTTGCTTACAAACTGCTAAGTTAGCAGGAGCTAGGGCAAATGGCAGGAGTCCACTCCATCATGTAGTACTCAGGTCTTGAACTGCTGATCTGCCAACATTCCAGTCATAAAGCTCAGCAACTTAACCACTAGGCCACTGCAGCCTCTCACAGTTATAGTCTGAAGCCTTTGGCTTAGCTGTAATACAAATTGTCTTGGTGTAGCAAACATAGCTCTGGCTTTGTGTTTTCAAATGTTTTCTTTTCATTTCAATTTTGTTTTTTATAGTTTGTTGCACAAGTAGGACCCCACTTGAACTCAACATGGAAAAACACAGTGTGCAATGCAATACAAACCCAAGTGTCCTCATTCAGGAACCCGCCCCATATCAGAGCTGTTGGAGATAGTACCGGTAGAAGAGAGCCTTTGGTCTTTAGTGGGTAGGAAGCAATCAGTCTCTTTCTTTGTTTTCATTATCTGGTGTGACTGCAAATGCCTAATATGATATTTGTACCTTCTCAACTTGTCACATCTCAAAAATGTTGTTAAAAATAAACTTGGAATTTTATCATTTTAAATGCTAAATTATTTCATTACAATTTCATGTTGTCCTAATCTGCATCAGAACAGTGTTGGGCTGCTTGCTTCACCTGTGGACATCCTCTCTGTTTGTTGTTGTTGCTCAGTCGCACAATCGAGTCCGACCCTTTGCAACCCCATGGACCACTGTATGCCAGGCCCCCTGAGTGAAAACATTGAGAAAGCCTGTGTTAGTAGATAGACGTGACATAATCATTGTGACATTATAGTTGTTCAGATGCACAGTTGAGGCCAAACCTTTGCAACTCCATGGACCACTACACACCAGGCTCCTCTGTCATCTGCCACCCTGCGTAGCCTGCCCAAATCTATGCCCACCACATCAATGATGCCATCTAGCCACCTCATCCTCTGCTGCCCCTTTCTCCTTTTGCCTTTGATATTTCCTAGCATCAAGGCCTTTTTCAGTGAGTCCTCTCTTCTCATTTGGTCGCCAAAGTACTTAAGCTTCAATATTTTTCCTTCCAAGGAGCAGTCAGGATTTATTTCCTTTAGGATTGACTGATTTGATCTCTTTGCAGTCCAGGGGATTCTCGAGAGTCTCCTTTAGCACCACAGTTCAAAGTTGTCTATTCTTCTGTGCTCAGCCTTCCTTATGGTCCAGCTCTCACAGCCATACATTACTACTGGGAATACCATTGCTTTAACTATGCAGACTTTTATGGGCACAGTGATGTCTCTACTTATTATTATATTGCTTAGGTTTGCCATAGCTTTCCTCCCAAGAAGTAAGCATCTTTTTATTTCATGGCTGCAGTCACCATCTGCAGTGATCTTAGATCCCAAGAAAGTGAAGTCTGCCACTGCTTCCATTTCCTCCACTCCTATTTGCCAGGTAGTGATGAGGCTGGATGCCATCATCTTGGGCTTTTTGACGTTAAGTTTCAGACCAGCTTTTGCACTCTCCTCTTTCACCCTCATCAAAAGGTTTCTTTAGGTCATCAAATCAAATTATTACATTCTATATGCCAGCAGATTTGGAAAGCACAACAATGGCCACAGGATTGGAAAAGATCAGTATATGTTCCAATCCCCAAAGAGGGAAATGCCAAAGAATGTTGAAATTATCGAACAATTGCGCTCATCCCACATGCTAGCAAGGTGATGCTCAAGATAATACAGGATAGACTACAACAACATGTGGAGAGAGAATTACCAGAAGTGCAGGCGGGGTTCAGAAGAGACAGGGGGACTAGAGACCACATCGCCAACATAAGATGGATCATGGAAAAAACAAAGGAATATCAGAAACAAGTCTACTTCTGTTTCATTGATTACACTAAGGCCTTTGACTGTGTAGACCACAACAAAATGTGGCAAGTAATTAAAGAAATGGGAATACCAGAACACCTTATATGCCTCATGAGAAATCTGTACATGAATCAAGAAGCAACAGTTAGGACTGAATATGGAATGACGGAGTGGTTTGGAATAGGAAAAGGAGTAAGACAAGGCTGCATTTTGTCACCCTGCTTATTCAACCTATACACAGAACACATAATGCGCAATGCAGGGATGGAGGAATCACAATTTGGGATCAAAATTGCTGGAAGAAACATCAACAATTTGAGATATGCAGATGATACCACCCTAATGGCAGAAAGTGAGGAGGACCTAAAGAAGCTCCTGATTAGGTTGAAAGAAGAGAGTGAAAAAGCTGGCTTGGGACTCAATATCAAGAAAACCAAGATCATGGCAACAGGCCCTATTAGTCCCTGGAAAGTAGATGGGGAAGAAGTAGAAGCAGTGACAGATTTTACTTTCTTAGGATCAAAGCTCACTGCAGGTGGTGATTGCAGCCATGAAATAAAAAGGCGACTGATTCTTGGGAGACAAGCGATGAGAAACCTGGGGAGCATAGTGAAAAGTAGAGACATCAAATTGCAAACAAAAATTCGCATAGTCAAAGCAATGGTATTTCTAGTGGCAATGTATGGTTGTGAGAGCTGGACCATTAGGAAAGCTGAGCGCAGAAAAATAGATGCCTTTGAGATGTGGTGTTGGAGGAGTTTTGAGAGTCCTCTGGACAGCGAGGAGAACAAATAGGTCAATCTTAGAAGAAATCAACCCTGATTGCTCCTTAGAAGGTCAAATTGTAAAGATGAAGCTAAAGTACTTTGGACATCAAATGAGAAGAGAAGATTCACTTGAGAAAGCCTTGATGCTTGGAAAGGTCGAGGGCAAAATAAGAAGGGGCGGCCAAAAATGAGATGGCTAGATGGTATTGTAGAGACAATGGGTGCAGAACTGAGGGAGTTGAGGAGGATGGTGGAGGACAGAAGTGCCTGGTGGACAGTAGTCTATGGGGTCGGAGAGGGTCGGAATCGACTGTGCGACTGAACAACAACAACTTCACTTTCTGCCATTAGGGTAGTATCATCTGCATACCTCAGGTTGTTGATATTTCTCCCAGCACTCTTAATCCCAGCCTGTGCTCCTTCCAGCCCTGCATTACGCATGATATACTCTGCATATAAGTTAAGTAAGCAAGGTGACAATATGCAGCCTTGTTGTACATCCTCTCTAAACTAACACAAATACAGTAATACCTCATATAACATTAGTATCGAATAACACTAAAATCGCATAACATCAAGGAATCTGGGGGGAAGAATTGCATCAGATAACATTAAGATCCTATGGGATGCTTCAGATAACAACCGCGAAAGCCTGTGTGGTTACAATGTATCTCTATGGATCCCATAGAGGATCAGATAACACTAAAAATCATATAACACGAAGACTTGTGGAACCAGGTTTTAGTGTTATATGAGGTTTTACTGTACCTCTGAAATGATTTAGAATTCTGTCAGTGCCCACTTCTACTCTTGCTTCCTTTGTCATTGTCAAACACAGTGCATCCTCCCCTCTCCAACATTTTAACTCCAGTTTATGTGGAAAGATGAAATAGTGACAAGCCAAAAATGTACCTCAAGGTTGAACCAAAAACACAAGCTCCCTTACAGGAACACTTGAAGAATTAGGACAGTATTACAACATTAACCATTTGAAGCCTGAAACAAAAACCTGCCTGAATACCAAAACCGGTTAGTACAAAGAACATCATCATCAGGAAATTCACAAACTACAAATGGGGAACTTGGCCATCCATGCTGCATACATCAGGTTTGGCTCTGAGCATCTCTGCAGGAGAGTATGCTGCTCCACTATGGGGCATATCCACACACACAAAGGATGTTGACATTGTTGTTAATGATGCCATGTGCATAGTGACAGGATGCTTCAAACCAACACCAGTTGAGAAAATATACCCTCTTGTTGGAATTGCTCTACCTAAGATAAGGCGAGAAGTAGCAGGAGATTCTGAGAGAATTAAGCAAGAGAATGACGACATCCTCTGAATGGATATGTGTCTCAAGTCCACTGGCTCAGATCCAGGAAGAGTTTTATGGGGTATACAAAAGGAAAACTCAATGAAAAGAAGGAGGAAGGAGCTCACTGGACAAAGAATAGTATTAAAGGGGGCTATGGCTGAGGACTCAACCTCCTCTACATCCCTTGGAGGACCCTGAATAGACTGAGGTTTGGAGTCCCTAAATGCAAGACCAACATGCTCAAGTGGGGGCTGCTGGTGGACAACAACATTCTGTGCAAATGTGGAGAGATACAGAATCCAGCTCATTTACTAGTTTGCCAATTACTTCCAGAAACATGCACCAAAGAGGACTTAAGTTTGGCCAGTGGCAAAGCCAAGAAAGTGGCTTCATTTTGGCAGTCTAGGGTTTGATTGGGACACGAAAGAAGCAGACTGTCTGGTCTAGTTTAACATTTACCTTTCAATGAAAATTATAGTGACTTTTGGATATGTATGTGGATGTTTTATGGATATAGTGCATAACAATTCATTGTGGTTTTTCTACAACTTGAGAAAAGAAAGAAAGAACATGTAGCATTTTTCAAATGTAGATGCAGAATGCTGGGGCATGTGTCTGGAGAGAAAGGAAAACTATTTGATAGCCCAGTATGAGACAGACCGTCATTTTAGAAATGCACAGCAAGATACAATTTTTGGCATTCGCTGAGACTTCAGACAGTCCTGTTGATCCTGCTGAGAAATGCACTATTATCTAAAATAATTACTTCTTACAATTACATCATAAATATGCTTGGTGGAAAAAAAGAAGAAAAAGAAAAAGTATTTCCTGGGAGCTTTCAACATGTTTTTCTTTTCTTCTTTCCCCCCATCTCTCTCTGCCTCCTGCCTTACTTCCTCTTTCCCACTTTTTCCAGAGATGCTAATAACAGTATTCTGTAAAGACAAAAGGAGATGCTATCAGGCAAAATGAAGGTATAAATCACTGAGGGGAAAAAGCAGCTCTCCTTGTGTGCATCTCTTCCTAAGCAGAAATTTTGAGAGATCTGTTTTCACACCTTGCATTGTGTTTCATGCCTGTAGCTCTGGCATTCACCATTCGTCTCTCTTGCTGAGCCATCCCTTTCTGTTCAGCCCCAAGGTTTATAATTGGGCCATGGTAGCTTAGAGGTTAAGATGCTGAGCTAGGAAGGTCAGCAGCTCAGTAGCTTGAGATCCAAGTGCTGCATGACAGAGTGGGCTCCTGTCTCTGTCCCTGCTCCTGCCAACCTAGCAGTTCTAAAGCAAGAAATTGCAAATAGATAAATAGGTACCACTATTTATCTATTTGCTGTATATACTTGAGTATAAGCCAAGTTTTTTAGCCCCCAAAATGACTCCCCCAAGGGCCCCCGGCTTATACTCGGGTCAACAACCACGAGGGTTCCAAGACATACGCTCAGCCTTCATTATGGTCCAGCTCTCACAACCATACATCACTACCGGAAATACCATTGCTTTGACTATGCAGACTTTTGTTTGCCAGGTGATCTCACTACTTTTAACTATGTTGTCCAAATTTCTCATAGCTTGATTCCCAAGAATTAGTCGCCTTTTTATTTCATGGCTGCAATCTCCACCTGCAGTAATCTTGGACCCTAAGAATGTAATGCCTACCATTGCTTCTACTTCTTCCCATCTATTTTCCAGGCAGTGATAGAGCCTGTTGCCATTATCTTGGTTTTCTTGATATTAAGTCTCAAGCTAGCTTTTGCACTCTCTTCCTTCAACCTAAGCAAGAGCTTCTTTAGGGCTTCTTCACTTTTTGCCATTAGGGTAGTATCATCTGCATATCTCAAATTGTTGATGTTTCTCCCAGCGTTTTTAATTCTAACTTTTGATTCATCCAGCCCTGCATTGTGCATTATGTGCTCTGTGTATAACTGAAATAAGCAGGGCAACAAAATGCAGTCTTGTCTTACTCCTTTTCCTATTCTAAATTGAAACTGCACAGCCTCTTCCGCTGTTGAATTACTTCTGAATTTTTGAGAACATTGGAGAACCACGTGGCTTTGAGCTTTATGTGATATTTCTAGCTTGTATTCAGTTTCTCTCTCCATGATCTGCAGGATCACTTCACATCTCATGTTCCATAGTTGCCATATCATTAACTCCTACTGCCAAAGGGTGTCGATGATTTCATGGGATGAAATACAAAATTTCACACATTATAAGCAATGAATTTGGGATTACTGTTGTCTGCAGCAGTTCCATGTCAAGCTAATAGGTACCTTGTTTCCCCAAAAATAAGACACTGTCTTATATTTTTAAAAACTCCAAAATATGCACAAGGTCTTATTTTCAGGGGATGTCTTATTTTTCCATGATGAAGAAGAATGCAGTGCACATTTATTGCTGATACAGCAGATCGCCAGGGCAAGATTTAGGTGAGTGCCTTATTTTTTTTTTTTTGGGGGGGGGGCTTATATTTCTGAGGTGGGGAAAAATAGGGGGGTGCCTTACTATAGGAGGAGGTCCTATTTTCAAGGAAACAGGGTAGTTCTATTCTTAGTATAAACCAGTGGTGCACAAACTTTTTAGGCCACGGGCCGGTCACATGGTTCAGGGGGTCGGCTATGTGGTTTAGTGGGCTGGTCAAGTGGTTATTCCCACCAGAAACAGAAGTAAAATACACCTTGCAATCTGTTTTGCAACAGATATGTTTTGCAACAGGATGAGATAGATTTTTTAGGCTGCCATTTTCTCTGTTTAAAGCAGGGGTGCCCAAACTACAGCCCACGGATGCATTTTACTTCCACTTCCAGGAGCGACGAGGGTGGCACGGGCCAGATGAATTGGTAGTTGGGTCCAGATCCAGCCCATGGGCCATAGTTTTGGCACTCCTGGTATAAACTAAGACTACAAGTTGATCTCCTGATCTGGTCTGGAGGCCAGCTGAGGGCTTTTGAATGCATCATAATTCAATGTGCAGAGACTTTTAACTCATTTGATTTAATGCCCAAAATTCAGTAGTACATCATGATAAGAATATGCCCATTGAATCAGTGGGGATTTGGTGAGTCAATTCCTTTATAAATGCCCATGATTCAGTGAGCATGCTCTCATTTTGACTTAC
This sequence comes from Furcifer pardalis, assembly GCA_030440675.1. Classification (NCBI taxonomy): domain Eukaryota; kingdom Metazoa; phylum Chordata; class Lepidosauria; order Squamata; family Chamaeleonidae; genus Furcifer; species Furcifer pardalis. Next base: position 100,948,403 of record CP126896.1, on the reverse strand, counting down.
TACTGGCTTTCAAATGATCTGCAATTTTACTGTTATCTTGTAGTGGAAAACTAAAATGGCTGTGACAGGTACCTATTTATTGTGCACAAATAAGCATGAAATTTGGTTATATAATAGACCCTAAAGAGGGAGTGAATCTGCCATATTTTGGACAGCTAGCATCAGGGTGTTGAATTCTAAGCATCTTTAAAGTTTATGTATTTCAAAGAAAGGAAACTGAAGCAATTTGTGCCCTACTTCAAGTTGATTTGCATTCTGGACACAGTCTGATTTGTAAATTTGTTTTACCCTGGAATCCAATCTAGCCATTGTGTTCTAGTCCAGATCTTATACAATTTGGTTCAAATCAGGCAGATTCTGCAAGTAATTTGGAATTTGTCCAAATGTGCTCCACCATTGTTGTTATATGGACACAAAGAAGCCTTTGGCACTGCCAGGACTGACAAGTTGAATCTGGCATATGTTTTGTGGAGTGCGGCTCACTAGACTGGATGCCTAATCATCAGATACAACTGTTGGTTGGCTGTACTCTCTAAAAGCTTTTGCCAAAAGCTCTCTTCTATGGTCTTTTTCTGTTGTGCCTCACTTAACTCAATAGGATACCATATTCCTGCTGTTTATGAAGAAACATATTTGCCAGTGTTTAAGTTTCCACTGGACCTTTGTTGCTTTTGCTGCAACTATTTCACACAGTTCCCTTCCTCACTTGAAATTTGGGACAGAGACCCAAAGAGGATTTTGTGAACCATGTTGTTGTACAGCTGCAGGATTCTTGAGAATAAAAGACTGTCAGCTGGACTTGAGACACATATCCATCCAGAAGGGTGTCAAGGGTCATTCTCTTGCTTAGTTCTCTTGGTGTCCGCTGCTACTTCTCTCCTTATCTTAGGTGAAGCGATACCAACAAGAGGGTATATTTTCTCTACTGGTGTAGGTTTGATTTGAGGATAAAGAGACTTAAAAAAGGAGATTAAAAATAATTGCCCAACATAATGAACACCTCAACAGCCAAAGCATCAATAAACACATATGTCATCTGATCACTGTCTTCCTCACTAAAGTGAGATGCTTGGTAATGTTGCTTAATCATTATGATCTTATTTAATTCTGAGTTTGCATCTGATTTTCTGCTTTCTAATTTTGCATCTATATGTACACACTTGCATATGCAATTTGATGCAAATTGGTTTCTCCTTTTTCCTTTTCTGATAAGATGTAAGTTGCCTTCTTATGACCCTATGGCACACTAATTAAACTGCAATACTGCAGCCGGAGCACTGCTCACAATCAGAGTGTGATCCCAAAAAACTCCAGCTTGATTCAGCCTTCCATCCTTCCAAGATCAGTAAAAGTACCCAGTGTGTTGGGAGCAAAATGCTAGTTACCTTGTGAATCATCCCGAGAGTACTCTTAAGTGCTATGGGACAGTATATAAGTGTGATGGCTCTTGTTATTCTGTTTTAACCTTCCGGAAGCTTGTGGATCTTGTTTTTGTCTTTATGTTGCATATACTATGGAAAAATTCCAGCATGAATGCTGCACTTAGCTACCTGTTTTGCAAATGCATATGGTGATTCCAGAATTTAAGGGAGGACAAAATGAAGAAAACCCCTTTACAAATTATTTTTGCTTAGAATAGTTTGCTTTCATTTAAAAATTCCGATAGCTACCTACAAAAAAATGTATGACAACTACACCATGAACCTGACGGATGAGACCTAGATCCAGTCAGTAGATCTAATGACCACACATGGAGTTTACATAAGGGTTCATTCATAATCCAGCAGTCAATTCAAAGGGTGTACTCTATTTGGAGATACCCATTTGATTTCCCCTCTCTCTGGTCAAAACTAGTCAGGACTTCTTTTGGCACACATGCCAAGAAATAAACTCCTTCCTAATTTTTTAAAAGAACAATCTGTCTATTTAATCAGAAGTTAAGTAGGTACCTTGAGTAGATATCATCTCCTTTTTTTTTTGCACCAGAGATGCAAGGAAGGCTGGGAATTAATGATGTGCTTATGTTTTCATCAACTGTGACAGCGCCAGCTCCCAACACAAGACCAAACAACTGTTACTTGCCTTTTAAGAACTCATATTTGCACAAAAGATCTGGCCAGGAATTCCTTTTGGGCAGCTTAAAGTTGTCTGGCGAAGTTGCCACCTGTGGCCATGCCTGACTTGGTCAAAAGACTTCAAAGCAGCAGGAGGGCATGCGCTGTTCTTTTGCATGTATGCATACACAGAAGGAGATTAGCCTATTTGCAAAATCCTTTTAATTTCACTCCCCCCCCCTTCACCCACTGCTCAAAGACATCTGTTAGACAATCCCCACCGAAGCCAAGAGAGGAGACATCTTGATTGCATAAGAATCCCCATTTCCTCGTAGATATATTCAGCCAATTAAGGCCTTGGATGGTGAACATTTCCATTTGAATGCTGTTTATCTGTTGCTGTTATTTCCTTGCATGTGAAGAATAGGGTTCGTGACCTAGGATTTGTGTGTTGGCTGATTTTGTGCATTAGTTATTAAGGGAAACTCTAATTAACGTCATTTGGAAAATTTGTTTGCTGCAAACTGAAAGCGGGCGGAGGGTGGAGGAAAGGAAAGGAAACAAGAAAGCCATGACGGCAGCATAAATGGTGTAATAGCCATCCCAAATTGCTTTGAAACTCAGTTGATTCTCCTCTTTCACCCTCATCAAAAGGTTTCTTTAGGTCATCAAATCAAATTATTGCATTCTATATGCAAGCAGATTTGGAAAACACAACAATGGCCACAGGATTGGAAAAGATCAGTATATGTTCCACTCCCCAAAAAGGGTAATGCCAAAGAATGTTCAAATTATCGAACAATTGTGCTCATCCCTCACACTAGCAAGGTGATGCTCAAGATAATACAGGATAGACTGCAACAGTATGTGGAGAGAGAATTACCAGAAGTGCAGGCAGGTTTCAGAAGAGGCAGGGGAACTAGAGACCACATTGCCAACATAAGATGGATCATGGAAAAAACAAAGGAATATCAGAAACAAGACTACTTCTGTTTCATTGATTACACTAAGGCCTTTGACTGTGTGGACCACAACAAAATGTGGCAAGTAATTAAAGAAATGGGAATTCCGGAACACCTTATAGGCCTCATGAAAATCTGTACATGAATCAAGAGGCAACAGTTAGGACAGAAAATGGAATGACGGAGTGGTTTGGAATAGGAAAAGGAGTAAGACAAGGCTGCAATTTGTCACCTTGCTTATTCAACTTATACACAGAACACATAATGCGCAATGCAGGAATGGAGGAATCACAATTTGGGATCAAAATTGCTGGGAGAAACATCAACAATTTGAGATATGCAGATGATACCACCCTAATGGCAGAAAGTGAGGAGGACCTAAAGAAGCTCCTGATTAGGTTAAAAGAAGAGAGTAAGAAACCTGGCTTGAGACTCAATATCAAGAAAACCAAGATCATGGCAACAGGCCCTATCAGTCCCTGGAAAATAGATGGGGAAGAAGTATAAGCAGTGACAGATTTTACTTTCCTAGGATCAAAGCTCACTGCAGATGGTGATTGCAGCCATGAAATAAAAAGGCGACTGATTCTTGGGAGGCAAGCGATGAGAAACCTGGGGAGCATAGTGAAAAGTAGAGACATCAAATTGCAAACAAAGATTCGCTTAGTCAGGGCAATGGTATTCCCTGTGGCAATGTATGGTTGCGAGAGCTGGATCATTAGGAAAGCGGAGCGCAGAAAAATAGACACCTTTGAGATGTGGTGTTGGAGAAGGGTTTTGAGAGTCCCCTGGACAGCGAGGAGAACAAATAGGTCAATCTTAGAAGAAATCAACCCTGATTGCTCCTTAGAAGGTCAAATAATAAAGATGAAGCTAAAGTACTTTGGACATCAAATGAGAAGAGAGGATTCACTTGAGAAAGCCTTGATGCTGGGAAGGGTAGAGGGCAAAAGAAGAAGGGGACGGCCCAAGATGAGATGGCTAGATGGTATTGTAGAGATAATGGGCACAGAGCTGAGCGAGTTGAGGAGGATGGTGGAGGACAGAAGTGCCTGGCAAACAATGTGCCATGGGGTCGCAGAGGGTCGGAATTGACTATGCGACTGAACAACAACAACAAAATGAGCCTAGCAGAGGTTTTCGTGTTTGTCAGGAATAGAGAGTAACTAGAAGTCTATTGGAGATGGTGAAAAAGTGGTGGAGGTGTGAATTTAACCAGATCTCTGCTTCCTTTATCTCTTGAGGTAGCTGAATGCTTATTGATTTGCTTGCTTATTGATTTGCTTGCCTTGTTTTGTTTCATGGAGGTTTCCAAGCTACTTTATCTTTGGTAATCTACACAGGAAAATTCAAAACCTATATATAAAGATAAGGAGAAAATATTTTTAAAACTAGTGCTACATTGTATTTTTTATTTTCAAAAGGCCTCATCCATGAACTTTCCACCAAACATGTTGGTTGCATCTCTAGAGACAAAATAGTAAAAAGAAAAATAAATAAATGTCAAACTATTTTGTGTGAGCCTTCTAGCACACTTGTTTTAGGTAGTTGCCAGACTTTCAGATATTGTTACTTACATCACATTGTTGTAATTTGTTAGTATTCAGCCTTTCTGTCTCAAATATTTCTCCTGCTGTAACCAACTCATGATTTACATCCATCAGTAGAACCAAATGGGTTTATCCAGTAAATAATTTAAGGTGTAGTAACTGGTGTGGTTTTTCCTTCCTTGTAACACAATATGTTTTTACAGCAGAGAGGACATAATGGAATTCATGTACCTCAGTGCAACAAGGGTTACATGGCATTTGAACAATTACACGACAAGAGTTTTGCTTAGACTTTCAAGGAAGGGTTAATCTGAGTATCTGAGCAAAAAAAAAAAAAGAGAGAGAGAGAGAGAGAGAGAGTTCTAGTCCCACCCACTACCTGTCAGCGTCTCTACCTTAAAAAGGGCAGTCTGAAGAGGGGACCATCTACTACACATGCACTTTTCCCTGTTAACCCTTTGAAGGTTGGTGAGTCCTCAAATGTGTTGCTTTGTCATGATGAGACAGCTGGGCTTAGAGTTAGAGAAGTCTTAACAGGATCAAGATTTCTTCAGATCCCAAAACTGTATTAATAGCTATCAATTGTAGATACCTCCCAACCTGGCCCCATACTCTTTCTCTAACTCTACTGTGTAATTAATAATGATTGAGGCCAGAGCTGTAATCTTGTTAGTAGGGTTGTTAATGGAGGATTTCTGCTCCCCTCATTTTCATATGCTGCATTTACAGGCCCAGTTTTGTCATATTCAATGAACTACACTTGGAGTTAGCGACATCCAATTCTGTTGGCATCTAATTCCCACTATTTTTCATTGAAGCAATTGCAGATTAACTGTCTAGGTAAATCTGAGGCACAGAAGTGTTAATGGAGCCAGCTGGAATATGCTGCCTCTATAGGTGTTCAGTGATATCAGAAACTCCCTTCTTAGTTGCAGTTTATTATCTGTGTAAGAACTGGTTTACACTTAAAAACCAACATAAAATAATGAGTGTGTTGATTAAGGTGCTCTGAAAGAGTGCCAAACATGAATAAAATTAAGAAGAAACCTGGACTCTTCAAATTAAATGGGTTGCCTGCATAATGGGAAAAAGAAGAAGAAAAAAAGCATTATTCCATGCCCCCCAAATGAAGCACTAGTAATCGTTATACTGGAAACCAGGAGAATCGGAAACCAAATTGTTCTATTATTTTTATGTAATGCTTAATTTAGCTGATAAGCCAGGGAGCCTGGGGGAAAAACACACCAGTATTTCACAGAAGAGACTTATTACATGAGGTACATTGAATCAGCCCCTAAACACCCTAATATGTTTTAGTGGGTTACAGAATACTGATGAACTGGAATACTTATCAAAGATTCAGGAATTAGGGCCTTAGCCTCTGAAAAACCTCTCTATAGGCTTTGTTTCCTATAACAATCAGGAGCGCTCAACAGTTTAGAGAATTCAGACATTTAGCAATAGGTAAAGGTCACCCTTGCTCGAAAACCAGTCATATCCAACTCTAGGGTTCAGTGCTCATATCTGTTTCATAGCCAAAGAGCCAGCGCTGTCTGCTTCTGAAGATGTTTCCATGATCATGTGGCAGGCATGACTAGACACCGAAGTGCATGGAATGCTGTTTACCTTCCCACCTAAGTGGTCCCTGTTTATCTACTTGCAATTTCTTGCTTTTGAACTGCTAGGTTGGCAGGAGCTGGGAGCTAGGACAAAGACTTAGAGGTACAATGATTATAAAAAGCTAAATCTCTATTTGCTTTTCATCTGCTTGAATAGGAAATGATGTGTGAATCACTGAACATCCAGATTAGCCTGGGCATGAAAATGATAAACTCACTAAAGAGGTCAAACTATTGCTGTTGGTGTAGGCTTCTCCTTTAACCCCCACCAAAAAAAAGGGGGGGCATTTCAGAAGAGATGGCCTTTGGGTATGTCTGCTTCACTTGTTCTTAGATGGAAATCAGACATCAAATCTTTTCCAAGGCGTCATTTTCTCTGTCACTGAAAATAGTCAAGGCAGTAGGCATTTATCTCAAAGCTATTCTACACTTCCATCCCACATGCTTACCACTATGCACAGAGGGTTTGCTTCATTTAGACACCATTGCCACAGCTTGGAGATGGCTTCTAAGCAAATCAAATCAAAGTAGTGACACTTATATCTGTCCCATAGTGCACTCTCTGGGTGGTTCACAAGTTAGTTAGTATTTTGCCCCCCCCCCCTTGCTGGGTACTAATTTTACTGACTCAGGGCACCTTACAATTTAAAAAAATTAAAAACACATTACTTATGATAAAAATTTAAATTAAAAGTTAAAAGATTAAAAAGTTTAAAAAGTTTAAATAAAATGCAGGCTCAACGAAACCATGAATTTGAATTCTTCTTTGGTACCTCCTTTTCTCTCTCTAGGGCAATTGGTACCACCCCAGTCAAGCTATACCAAATAGATAATAAGATAAGCAATGTTTGTTGGAGATGTAAGCAATCAACGGGGACATATATACATATGTGGTGGAATTGTAATAAATTGAAGGAATTTTGGGGAGAAATAGAAAAAGAAATTAGAAACATGTTTGAACAGAGACTTGATCTGGGGCCAGAGCCAGTTTTATTAACAAACTTAGATAAATTTACGATGTGTAATGATGATAAGGAATTGTTGGTAATAATGATGTCAGTAGCCAGACAATGTATAGCAAAAAAATGGAAAAACTAGTTAAATATAAAAATAGAAGATTGGTATAGAGAAATGTGGCAATTGGCACTCAATGACAAATTAACATGGGAGTTGAATCTTAGAAAAGGAATAGTTCGAGAGAATAGATTCTGGAGAATCTGGAAAAGATTTGTGGAATATGTGATGGATAAAAATAAAGGAATTAAACCTGTACCTGAACAAGCTTATTTTTGGGGAAAATGAATTGCTGTAATTCCTGGACATGTATATAGCACATGGGTGGACTATATGTAGAATTGAATAAAAGGGAAAAATGGAAAGGGTAAAGTAATAATTAAAAGAGATATAAATTGTTATAGAAGAAGTTTAAGTAGATTACCTTTTTCCTTTTTGACGACGTATGTATTTTGATCTTGATGACTTACGTAATTGTCTTAGTTAAGTATTTTTAAACAAGAAGGTAATCAAAATTGATTTGTAATTCAAGTGGTGATTTTTTGTATTTGTTGTATTTGTTGTATGGTTGTATCATTATCTTTATTTTTGTTGTTGTTAGAAAATTATAAATAAAGTTTAAATTTTTTTAAAAAAGTTTAAATAAAATGCAGGCTCAATGAAACCATGAATTTGAATTCTACTTTGGTACCTCCTTTTCTCTCTCTAGGGCAATTGGTACCACCTGGCTTTCTTTTCTTTCAATTCTCCAAATGCTGGATCAAACTTTAGTGGTTTGTAAAAGTGCACAAAGGAACCTGATGACACCTGGGGTCTTCTTGAACTGTACAGTAGCTGATCTGGAAATGCACAAATAACCCTGCTTCACCCTTTTTGGATAGTATACATAGCCTAAAGTCCATACAAATATTTCCATTTTTCTCTAAAGACTGGATCTTACCATCTAAGATATTGGTCTAAACCCAATTGCTAATCTTGACAGATAAAAATCCATTAATTAACTGTAAGGATGTTTAAAGCATAAACTCTTAAAGGTTAGGGACTCCTAGCATCAATTTTGTCCTATAATTGTCTCCAATTGGTGAATCCAATTGATTGGAGATCTGTATTTTGAATTGTTTTTATTATATGTACCATTATGTTCTTCATGACTTAGGTAAAGGTAAAGGTTTCCCTTGCTCGAAAGCCAGTCATATCCGACTCTACAGTCCAGTGCTCATCTCCTTTTTTATAGGCAAAGAGCAGTGCTGTCTGCATTTGCAGACATTTCTGTGGACATGTGACTGCCATGACTAGACACTGGAGTGCACAGAACCCTGTTTACCTTTCTCACTGAAGTGGTCCCTAGTTATTTACTTGCAATTTCTTGCTTTTTAACTGCTAAATTGGATGGAGCTGGGCAGAAGCGCAGGGTGGATTTCAGTCGCCCGGTGCCACCGGCCAAACTTGCCACCCCCCGGCTCACCCTCCCCGGTAGGAAAGTCCTACCATCGGACTTTGCTGGGCTAGGACGTGGGGCGGCCATGCGCCTGGACCCCAACAGTGCTGGCAAGGCTCAGGGTCTGGGGTGGGGTGGTGCAGGCCCAGCGGGGAGCCCACCATCAGGGGGCCAGGTGCGCGGCTGCCCCACGTCCAAGCCCGGCGGCAGCAGCTTGTCCGCCATCGGCGACAGCAGCGCCCAGGAAGGTGGGAAGTGAGGCCAGCGGTCGCCGTGGAGCAGTGCCCATGGTCAGAGCAGCGCTGACCAGACCTTGGGGGGGAGGTCCTCAGCCTGGCCGCCGCTGCTCCAGCTGTGGGCGCTGCTCCGTGCGACTGCCAGTCTCGTTCCCCACCTTCATGGGCATCGCTGCCGCTGAAGGCAGATGAGCTGCCACTGCCGGACTTGGAGGCAGGGCAGCCACAGACCTGGGATCCTGATGGTGGGCTCACTGCTAGGCCCGCACTGTCCCACCCCAGACCCTCACCCGTGCCATCGGGGTCCCAGGTGCGTGAAGGCGGGAAGCAAGGCCGGCAGTCATTATGGCCCATCGACTGGAGCAATGTCAGCCAGGCGTTGCGGGGGTGGTGGTCCTCTGCCTGGCTGACGCTGGGCCATGGCAACTGCCGGCTTTGCTTCCTGGGTGCCGCTGCTGGGCTAGGAGGTCGGGCAGTTACATGTCTGGGATCCTGACGATGGGCTCTCCGCTGCGGTCGTGCCACGCCAGACCACCCCAGCCCAGCATATAGTAAGGAGGGGTGCCTGGGGAGGAGGGGGTGGAGGAGGGGGAGTGGAGCCCCTGGCCTCCACCACACAATCGGGCTCATGCCTTCCGGGGTGCGGCCCAGGGCGCAGGTGGTGGAAGAGGGTCCTGGTGCCTGCCCCAGCCACCAGGAAGTCCGGGGCAGTGCCGTCACTGCCCCCAGCAAAGTGTCGCCCGGGGTGGGCTGCCTCCCTCACCCCCCTCATTATGCCTCTGGAGCTGGGACAGAGATGGGTGCTCATTCCATCATGCGGTGCTCAGGTCTCGAACTGCTGACCTGCAGATCTTCCAGTCATCAAGTTCAGCATTTTAACCACTAAGCCACCATGGTCCCTTGGTCAAAACCCCATTGCTAATGCTGACTAGTATAAAATCCATTAGTGGATGGTAAGCCAACACTTATATAAAATAAGTGATACTATAAGTTGGAGTACTTTTTTTAGTCAGACCTTTAATATTTAATTTCTATATGCTGTGACATGAATGTGTTTCAAGATCTTGAATAGGACACTGAAAAGTAACTGAAAATAAACAAACTATAGATTCTTAAGGGTAGCTTGAATGAAATGGTAGTTTCTGGCATTATTTCAGCAACATAAAATAATTCTCTTTAAAAGGTCCTTAGATGAAACATATGGAAAAGTTGTTTCTCAGCTCAGCCAATGATTGGTCCATTGTCAGGAGCTGTCTTAGTATGGGTACCAAAAGAAGCAAATAAACCGAAACATGCTTTGATAAAATGAATATCGCTGGGAGGCTTTCTTGTACGAGCATTTGAAACATAATCGCAGTTTTCGTTACTGCCAGCGTAATAGAGAAAATCCTGCCCTTTTCAGAAAAGAAATTTTGAAACACTTTAAAGAATGAATCAAAATAATAGAACTGTACAAAGGAAATAATAAAGCAGTGCATTTTGCCCCTAGCAAGCAGATGATAAAAAAAATAACTTTGTGATGTAGATACTTGTAACTGTGTTGCCCTTTCTCAATTCAGAGTTGTGCCCATTTATTCTCTTGTCTGGAGATGGTTCTGCTTGCTTACATAAAATGCAACGTGGCAATATTGGTAGAAGATACCACAGATCACATAAGCAGATGAACAAATCAACTAGCTTCTGAACGCATGAGTTGGGACTCATAGTGTTACCAGAGCAGATGTAGGCACACAGCTGTCATCTAAGGACTTGCATATACTAGCCCAGCTCTGCCAACGCTGGTCCCAAGCCTGGATGAGAAAGCAGGAGGGTTGGGTGTTGGGTTGGGTTGCTGTTTGATGTGATCCTTGCACCCAGAGACCATTTTGCTTCTCCAATGGGGCTGGAGTAGCATCATAGTCTCCCTGCCACTAATCGGACTCTGGCTTCTTTGTAGCAGTTGGGAGAAAGTTCTCCACCACCAACATGCAAAGCACTATTTGGCTTTTACCCCTGAGCCTGTTGTTGAGTCCCATCATCAGGAGGTGCATGAGTAAAAGCGGTGTTACAGCTGATTAGTGTATATACTCTGGAAACAAGATACAATAAAGTGGGGCAATTTAGTTTAACCCTTGATGAGGTCTCAAAAGGGGGGTTGGGTTGGGGTGTATTAGCCACATTGTAATAAAGATATGACTGGAACAACCTGCCTCAAGCAACAGGCTATATGCCCATATAGACAACCTCTTAGCAGGTTTTGTTTTTATCTCTGTTGTGTGACATGTTGACTGTCAGGAGTTGTTTAAAGCTGGGGGATTATGTCTGTAAGCTTGCCACCCAAAGCTTATAAAAGAGACATATTATTGGCCAGAATGGGTTGTATCTTGCATAGGTAACCTCACAGCAAGAGGATTTAGTGAGTCAACGTCGCCCGGCCCTGGCCCAGGGAGAGGAGACACAGCTGTGTCGGGGCTGGTGGCTATAAGACCTGCTGCCACTGCCCCCAATGGACTCCTTCTCTCCCCCAGTCCAGCCCCGGGGAGAGGAGACACAGCTGTGTTGGGGCTGGTGGCTATAAGACTTGCCGCCGCTTCCCCCAATGGACTCCTTCTCTCGCCCAGTCTGGCCCAGGGAAGAGGAGACACAGCTGTGTCAGGGCTGTCAGCTATAAGACCTACTGCTCTTCCCCCATGGACTCCTTTTTTTCATCTGGTCTGTCCCAGGGAGAGGAGAAACAGCTGTGTCGAGGCTGGCAGCTATGAGACCTTCCCCTCCCCGGACTCCTTCTTCGTCCGGTCTGTCCTGGGGAGAGGAGACACAGCTGAGCGGCCTCCGGCAGGAGGAGGAAGGCACACCAGATGCAGGAGGAGGTGGCTGATAAAATCTGTGCTGCCACTTTACCGGACTCCCGACCAATGTCCTTTGGCCGAGAAGAGGAACTGAACTGCAGCCACAGGTGGACATTTTTGCAATATAATGTTTTCTACTATGATGTGTATTGTTCTATTGTATGATATTTATTGAACTTTATTGCTTTGTTATACTATATGACATTGTATTTTGACTGTACTGTAATATTGTATTGATGTGTAATGTGTACTGATCTACTATATGGTATTTACTGTACTTTACTGTTTTGTTAGTGTACTGGCCTGGGGTCCTGGGTGCGAGGCAGAGGAAGAGGATGACCTGTCAGCTCCACAATCGGGTGGGGTTTCTGGGTTGGAGCCGGCTGGAACAGATGAGGTCCTGGATGAGCAGCCAACTCCACAGACTGGTGAGGTTTCTGGGTTGGGGCCGACTGCAGCAGGTGAGGTCCTGGAAGAGATGGAGGGCTCAAGCCAGGTTGGGCTGCAGGACCCAGGCGTGGCAGGAGGACCAAATAACCAGGCCAGCACTTCGGAAGCAACAAGGGGTGCTTTAAGGCATCAGCTTCAGGTGAGGCGAAGGAGGGCTCGGGCACGTCTCCTTAACAGGCCCACAGCTGTGGACTCTGACTGACCTTAAAAGGAAGTGAAATCTGCTTGCTCCTGGTCAGAGCAATTCTGGAATATTTGGACCCATACTGAGTATACCGCCTGTCGTGAAATCTGAACTTCTGGTTTGTGACCTTGGACTGCTTCTCGGAAAACTCTTTGGACTCTGGAACGCTCGGCTGGTTTGACCTCTGGACTGTTTGATAACGCTTTACCTACCTCCCTTACCTCTGCTGCAATTGTGGGTGGTGGGCCATAACAGTTATACTGTATGCTATTGTATTTTTGTTTGCACTTTAATATTGATATTTGTGGACTCTGTGAGCCGCTCTGAATGGGTTGCTACTGAGGAAAGTGGCATACAAATCTAATAAATAATAATAATAAATGACAGTCGCTGCTCTTCTGTCATTTTCTCTTTCTAGTCCATCTCACAGTAAATTATTCCTGTGTATGAATCTTGGATTTATTTGTTTCTTCATAATGCTTGAGTATGTATTTAAGAAATGTCAACTGAAAATCATTGTGTTTTGAATCTGTGGCAGAAAATCCAGTGATAAGTTGGAGCTAGAGTATGTTCACTGAATAAGTGAGGATTTAGTGAGTCAACGTATTTGTAAGTTCTACTGATTATTCAGTCAGGGCTATTCTAATTGCTGCTGAGTACTGGATTTCAGTCTTTGAATAGATTGGAACAGTAATGGTTGTATCAGATAATTTAGCTTATTTTTTTTCTTGTGTCAGTCTACTTACTCATTAGAAATTCACATTTTTAAAGTTCATTTGCATCTTTTTCTTTGTTCTTTTTGGATGCCATAGTGGCTTCCTCCTAGTATGACCTCTTGTAACTTGCTCAGGTCTTCCATGTACTGTCATCATGTTTTGAGAGTAGAGCCAAGATCAGTTCTCTATAATGCCTGCCTCTCCAAATATTTCACATCACAATTCATATCACCCCAGGGTCTAAGCCAGTGATGGTGAAAATTTTAGATACTGAATGCCCAAACAGAGGGGTGGGATGAATTCTGTGCTAGGGGAGGGAGGAAGCGCTCCCATTGGGCTGCTGGGCAGAGGGGCAGGGTGAACTCTATGTTCGGGCATTGTTAGCTGGGGTTGATCTTCTTCTTCTTCTTCTTCTTCTTCTTCTTCTTCTTCTTCTTCTTCTTCTTCTTCTTCTTCTTCACCACCACCAATGATCACTACCACCCTTTGGTTGTCAAGGGTGGTAGAAGGTTCTTGTTTTGGCACTTCTAGAGGTCTTTATTGATTTTTTTTTGTATTCTTGATGTTGTATCTCCATCTTCCTCTGGATCTGCCAGCTGTGGTTGATGGGACTTGTAACCTGGAACAATTGGAGAAGGCTCCTTTAAACTCAGATTTTATGGGGTGAGGGAAGTGACTCTAAATTTAAGTGGCTACTCCAGTTGGTAGTCTCATCTTGAGTTGACACTTTGAATTGACATAACTTCAAAAAGATAATATATAAGTTCCATTGGGATCCATTCTAATTAAGATAAACACATGGATTTTGCTCAAGGTGTATTTTTTAAAAAATTAAAACTTAAGTGTTATTGACTGAAATCCAGTTGTGCAGCTAATGGTACATTGCAAATAGCATAATCAAATAGCTTCTGATTAAGTCTTCGTTTTGCAATTTAGAGGTACATGTGACTTCATCACATTGAATAGTGGGCACCCCAAATCACTAGAGGAAGATTTTATTCAGCCATGATTTGCTGCTGTCATCTCCATTGCATACATGAAGCTGCACAACAAGATTTCATCCCTTGTCTTTTCTCGTGCTTAAGCACTGACTTTTCAAAAAGCCATTTTGAAACATATTTATTTTTCTGCACCACTTTATTCAGTACTTTGGAAGCTACTCTGGGGGAACAGGGCTCCCATCCGAAAGGAAAAAAGGCAGAGTGAAAAAGGCAGTAAGATCTTGGGAATTCATGAGTGAAAAGGAAATACTGTACATAGGTTAAATCTGTCAACTTGACTTTCTGATCAGATTCTTTTCCTTCCTGGCTTCAAAAGTGTTTACTTTGATAATAATTTTCACTTTGATTCCATTCCTGGTTGACCCTGGATTTTCAGTATCTCCATGTTGTTGTTGGGTCCAGGGACAAATTTTGGATACTATTGTACCTTTCATCCTGCCACACGGTGCTCTCCCTACCACAGCTACTGGATTTCATCTTGGCAGTGATCTGGCCTCAGGACCAGAAAGCGACTCACAGAGCTGGATCAGCATTACAGGCATTACACTATGATATGGAAGGCAGATAAGCCACTGCATTATATTCTCAGGGCAGTCTTCATGGCTGATCGCCATGATAATGGCCTATATTCGGATTCAGATATGGCAGAAGAAGAAGAAGTGATGTTGAGGTCCCAGATCCATGAAACTATGAATCTGTATGGTGTTATGGTCTCATAATTATGTATGAATATGTTTTGTTGCATTGTTTTTGTTGTCATGTACAATATGTACAGAGTAGTTTCCAGTATTAACCCAGACAGTACAAAAACGTTGAGTGAGTGAGTGAGTGAGTGAAGGAATGATATTCCTTTCAACCCTTTCCCCTACTTTTGAGTCTTAAATGCAGAATAGACCCAGTTAGGTAAAGGTAAAGGTCTCCCTTGCTAGAAAGCTAGTGGTATCCGACTCTAGGGTCCAGTGCTCATCTCTGTTTCATAGATGAAGAGCCAGTGCAGTCTGCATTTGTAGACCTTTCTGTGGTCATGTGGCAGGCAGTGGTCATGCTTCTGAACAAAATGCAAGGCTTATTGGTGGGTAGGAATGAGGGATTTTCTGTCATTATTTAAAGTAAATTGGAGGATTGTTTGATCCACAGTTTAATGTGCATTATTATTAACTTTCACATTTTTGAACTAACATACAAATTGAACCTCAGATGTTCCTCTGATTTTTGAATTGGAATTTTCCAGTCAAAAAGGCATACAAAATGTGCATCCTATGGAAAAGTGCACATGGAAATGTGTATACAGTATTAGCAAACAAAATATCAAAATGCATTATGTTAGGAAGACAGTTTGCATAAATATGTACAACAGGTAAAACTGCATGAAAAATTGGAAGAGATGTGCACAAAAACCTAATTCTATTAGTTATTTGTACTAGTCTAACTTCATTGGTGTAAATGTCAGTGGAGAACTGCTGGAAGTTAAAAAGCTTGCCTAGTCATTTGATATTTAAAAGCATGGTAAATGCTGTATGAGACTGAAGAGCCAAAAGTTGCACATCATTGTTCAGAGGTAATTACCTCTGAAAACACTGCATCACAAAAATAAATAAATATTGTCTGCTACTTTGTCTAATCCATGTGTCCTATACTAAATCAAGTACACTGAATCCAAATCTGAAGTCCGATTCTGCCTAGGATGTCAGGATCTTAAGTTAGAAAATCTCACCCTCTTTGTTAGGTACTTGCGTTGATCACACAGGGTATATTTGCCACAAATGTAGCAAAAATTGTCCAGTTCATTAACACAGTTGTGACTCATATTTAGCTCAAAACAGACTCATTATGGTCTAGCTGTACTATCGAATAAGGTGGTTTAGCACTAGAGAGAAGCCCTTGGTTCATCTCGCTTTATATACCTATTTGTGACAACAGCTCACTGACTTGCCCAGATATGCCCAGCTGCTGCTGGAACATGCATGCACCAGGGGACATGATTCAGCTGAGGTGGCAGCAGGCACAGTGGTAGCTTCAACTG
Organism: Furcifer pardalis; assembly: GCA_030440675.1. Taxonomy (NCBI): domain Eukaryota; kingdom Metazoa; phylum Chordata; class Lepidosauria; order Squamata; family Chamaeleonidae; genus Furcifer; species Furcifer pardalis. The sequence goes on along the minus strand of CP126896.1, from coordinate 100,932,328 downwards.
TTATAATGTTCCCATGTAAAAATACATTACCCAGTTACTGACCATTTGAACAGCTATAGCATGCCTTAAAATCTGGATGTGATAGGCACATTCTGAGTTCGGATTTGAAATCAGCAACATTGAAATCATGTAAATTACATGTGTTATTCCCAGTAGCAAAATCGTTGTGCATATCAATAGCTGAAGAGCTTTGTAGATCAGTCTAAATACCAAAAGAGTGGCAGTGCCCCTTCATGGTTGGGCCTTGCTAGCTGTCCTGCATAAATGCGTAATAATGGCAGCTAGTTGGCCTTTGTTTGGTTGACTTTCCCTCATCTAAGCCTTTCTTTGTCTTGTTCATCCTCCTTCTCCTTCTCTTGCCTCTGCAGTTCTCAATAAATAGATAAATAAACTAAACAAATCTGTATTCTTGAACTTCACTTTCCATATTCTTCTCCTTAGCAAGTGAAGGTAAATGACTATCCAAAGGGAGTGTCTCTTCCCCAAAAGGAAGGGCAAAAGTAGGATTTAATTATTCACAGCATCTAGCACACTGGCCATGCACCTTACCCACCTATACTTAATTCCAACTGAACTGCTTGACTCTGTTTACCCATTATCTGGACCCATTCTCCTATTGGCACCTCAGTACCCCATGTTTGCTGCATCATGTGCCCCCTGGAACACCTTAGAATACCCTAAAGAACGAATTAGGCTGACTACAGGGTCCTCACTGTCACCTGTCCACCAATGGATTGATGCCCTGGAAGTCTTGATCTTGCTGCTTTCTGTGTGGTTCTCCTCAGGCCCTCACCAATTAGTGACCTGCCCTCTCTCCAAAGTTGTGAGATGAACAGAAATATTGTTAGGTATCTGAAGGATCTTAAGCTTATTACTCATGTCGATCTCATGGCCAGACCTCTGTAACCATGCAACTATTCATCTCCATTTATAGCCAAAGAGCCAGTGCTGTCTGCATCTGCAGATGTTTCTGTGGACATGAGGCAGGCGTAACTAAACACTGGATTGCATGGAATGCTGTTACCTTTCCCACTGAAGTGGTACCTATTTATCTGCGTGCAATTTCTTGCTTTCGAACTGCTAGTTTGGCAGGAGCTGGGACAGCGACGGGAGCTCTCTCTGTTGTGCATCACTTGGGTCTTGACCTGCCGACCTTCCAATCATCAAGTTCAGCATCTTAATCACTAAGCCACTGCAGTCTCTAGTATGAAAATACCATCCAGTAATTACAACAACCCTCTCACACCTACCAGGTTTCAGGGACCAATCTACCCCTAGAGCCCCAGATACCTTCTTTTGTAATGATGCTCCTCTGCTCTTCCTTCTTGAATGTTGACTGGAACCAAATAAGACTTGGTATCAGGCCAGGGCAGGTGATTTCAAACTTACCTTCCTCACCCATGATATTAGCATCATGATGCCACTTCCATGCTTCTCACATGTAAAACTGACACTGTCTGGATAATGAGTGGTTTGTTCCTCCTTATTCCCAGCCTCTTCTTCCCCATCTGCAAAATGGGACACATTTTACAATCCCAGAACACTGGGACCAAACAAGAATGTTTCAACAAGCTTCCACTGTAAGGATAAAATCACAATAATACAGTCTCTGCATTTGTCTTTGTGTTAATGACGCACTGTGTGCATTTCCTTCTGGTATCAGAATCACTTACTGTCATGAAAGAGAAGTTAAAAAGCAATATACAAATGGTGCAGTACACCCACTCACAACGGCAAACCACACACCCTGCCTGGATCATCCCTCATCTTGCTGTCTCCACATTTGCTTTCCATCATGGATCCTTGTGATTTGTGGAAATCGCACATTGAAAGCAAGGCATTGGAAGGAATGCACCTACTTTTCTCGGTCACCTGCACAGACCAAGGCAAATGAAGGCTTTCAAAGAAACCCGTGTTTAAAGTTTCAGCTTGACACAGCTTGCTGCCCTGCTTGAATTTTACCATCCTTAGATGCCACTCTGCTTCTTCTATAAAAAGCTACAAGGGAAAAGATGCATTTTAAGAAGCCAGACCTTTCCATTTATAGGGTGTGTGTGTGCACATGAATACATGTGTCACGGCGCCATATTCTCTCTGCTCAGGTCTGTTTGGCAGTGATTACTTTATTTTTATCCTCACATATACATTTGGAGATCATAAATATTTAAGGGATCTTAATGTAAATGTCCCTTTCTGCCTTCCTCTCTTTCCCCCATAAGTACTGCATTTTTGAAGCGTCTGAGAAGCAGAACTGTGAAAAGCAGAGGGGCTCACCAGAAGTGGAAGAAAAAGTTCTTGTTATTGACATTAGTTTTCCTAAAGCATGGAGCTGCTCATGTGTACTCAGAGCAACCTTCTGTTGGGAAAACAGTTGTGGGTGTGTAACCAAAACAGCAGCAGGTTTTTGTTGTGACCCAAAGGTGCATTTGTGTGTGTGTGTGTGTGTGTGTGTGTGTGTGTGTGTGTGTGTGTGTGTGTGTGTGTGTGTGTGTGTGTGTGTGTGTGTGTGTGAGAGAGAGAGAGAGAGAGAGAGAGAGAGAGAGAGAGAGAGAGAGAGAGAGATGCTATGACACCTAACTGGGTACTCATCAATCTCCTTCCCTCCACGTTTTAAGAAACTTGTAAAAAAGAAAAAAAAAGAGATTTTCAAGAACGCCTCTAAGAACACCTTCCCCCTTGATAGGGCTGTCTAATGTTTTACTTATGTTATTCAATGCCACCTGCTTATTATCCTGGATGTTTATTGTTTGTAGATTATGAGATTGGCTGACAATGTGATGACATGGTCAGGGGGGGAGTTGGTGTGGTTTATTGTTTGTACCTGACCACCCAGAGTAGTGGCTTGATCTGCTATTTATTTATTTATTTAGTAAGTTGAGGTGATGGGCTACATGCTTTTTGAAATGTTCTCATAAGTTAATGGATCATTTACTTCTGCTATTAAGTGGCTCATTAGCTGGCCAATTGAAAGTCTGCTGATAGACTGATTCAAAAGATAGGTAGAAATGTTAAAACATGTAAGTAAATAAATAAATGTACTTGGTGCTGATAAGAATAAGAATATAGACATCTTTTTCAAATCGTGAAGGAAGTGTGCTCTGCGAAATAGTGCAGTGTAATGAACAAAGAACATGACAACTTTCTGTAAATTTACTTTTAAATGCAACTTTAGAAATAAAGTGAAGAATTGGATATGTAGGACAAATTTATGAAGCTGAAGATAATGCTGTGTAACAAACAGCTTAATATATCTTTGAGACTAAGGATGGGAAAGTGTTACCTATGGGCAGCACTCCTACATAGATTTGAGATTTGGACTGTTAAGAAGGAGATACAGTACTCAATAAATGCTTTATAATGTGGAGGCACAGAGGAATCATTTGCATGATAAAATAAACAGTGGAGAGATACATCATTCGATGGGGGCAGAGAATTGGAGTTGATTAAGAAATGCAAGCTGTCATACCTTAGACTCAATTTGTCATAAGAAATAAAATATACTGCAATACCTCACTGAGGGGAAGATCAAAGGTAAACGTGGAAGAGGTAAAAGACAGGTTTCTTGGATGAATAACATCAGATACTGGCTAAATTTGGTGGAAGACATATTTCTTGGATGAGCAACATCATGAGTGACATCAGAGATTTCTTGGATGAGTAACATCAGAGACCTCAATAAAGAACAAATAATCCACACAGTGAGAGATAGGTGGGGCCATGCCATGATGGTAGCCAAGCTCAGTGACTAAAATAGCACCCACAAAGGGAGAGATTCAATAACAATAAAAACCTCTATGTTCCTAGCAGAATGGGCTCTTCAGATAAAAGTTTAAAAAACTGCCTTTCATCTACAAAAATAAAATAAAATAAAATGGGGCTAAGTCTATTGTTCAGCTAAAGTTTTCTTTTCTATACTTTGATTTTCAAGGTAACTGTATTGGCAGACCATTGTTCTGTCCTCAATCCAGCATTGTCTCTTTTACTGCCATATAAGAAGAGTGTTGTTTTATCCCTAAAGCTGTGCAAAACATTTATACCCTTAAATTCATACCAATTCATAAAGATGGAGGGATGGAGACAAAGGAAGTCCTCAATTAATTTTTTCAAGAAGAGGTGTGAGCCACAAGGAAGCTGTTTACACATCGTCGTCATCACCAGCTCCTTCCAGAGCAAGCAGCTCCAGGTGCTGACTTCTGGAAAGGCAAAGTGGCTATAGGGAGGAAGGCAGCCTTCTCAGTGGCTACATCCACTCTATGGAACAGTTCATCAGTCAAGCTGGGTCAAGCTCACTCCTTCGACTTCTTCCATGTCTAGGACAGATGTGAAACTGCCAAAATGAAGTCACCTGTTGGTGATTTCATTCTCCAGTGCCTTTCACCTGACCTAGTGTGAGAAAGATTAGCCGGTAACACAGGATTGCCATTACCAAGGTACGCTCGATTGTGGTTTTAAAATCCCATAATCTTCGAGGAGGATCTTTCTGTGTATCCCAGGCTCACTCCTTAGACACTTTTTAAAAATGTCTTAAAACAGTATTAGTTTGAAAGGTATTTAAATATATCTTCCCTTTGGTTAATTAGTTTTTAGTATGGTTTATTTCTGGATCTGATGTTCCACTGGTTGACGACTTTTAGATTTATTTTTGTTTATATTACATTGCTGCCTTTGAGTGTGCTTTTTATTTCTACTTCTTAATTTATTTATTGTAAGTAATCCTTATCCCAGATGGGTACTGAATGAATGAATGTGTGAGCGACTGAGTGGGTGAGAGAGTGAGTGCATGGCAAAATATACAGTTACACAATCATAATAACATCATACATAGATCACAGGTAAACACCCCAAATACAATAAATGCACAGTAATAGAATATATATAATTTAGTACAATATATCTAAATCAAATTATAAGAACAACATATAATAATACACTATAAAAATTATACAATATCAATCCAACAAGTACAATCCTCGACACAGAGAAGATACCATGTTACAACACCAATTTTAACAATACAATTCAATAACCATTCTACCCAGCCCCATATTAGTCCAAGGGGCGGCTACCATGAAAAAATCCCACCATCTGTCGCCGTGGCAGCCTTTAGAGCCCTGGCCCAGCGACGGTTGCCGTGGCGACCCCTCAGCCTACTGCAGAAGCCTCTCAGGTGTGGCAGCAAGCCATAATTGTGTTGCAATGCTTCTGGCATGAATGAAGAAATATTTTTTAATATATCTCCCTCAGCTATCATGACCACTAGAGGATGTGTAGTCCAAAATGTAACTTTTCCAAGTTATGAAAATAATATAACGGTAAATTAAATAAGAATTTGTTTCTGATTCAAGAAGCCAAATATCTTCTACTTGAGGTAGCTTCCACACTCTACCCAATGGTAGGGACAGTAATTGTTGTTTTCTCCTTTTAACTTGCTATAGACTGCTATTTTTCTTCTTCTTCCAGGGACAGCCTGGAATAATCTTCTGTCTGAGGCCAAGTAAAAAATTTGTTGTTGTTCAGTCCCATAGTTGAGTCCAACCCTTTGTGACCCCATGGACCATTGTGTGCCAGGCATCTCTATCCTTCACCATCCTCCTTAACCCACCCACTTCCATGCCCATTGTGTCAACAATACCATCTAGCCATCTCAAAGTAGTGTCCCTTTTATTCAGCACACAGAAACTAGCTAGATTAGCTGTTGAAATGATCTGTTACCACCAACAAGAGAAAGGCACGGTGAAGAACTCAGGAGGAATGGTTGAATGTTTGGTACTTTAGGTTGTTGCCTCCTATTGACTAAAGTTAGGGCTCGCTCAATTCTTTGCCTCTGCCTTGCCCTTCACAATAGAAGCCAGGCTTCTGCAAATTATAGGCCATGAGGTTGTTCTGCTTTGATGAGCATAGATATATGGAGGATGTTCAACAGCCTTGCTATCAGACACTGCAATGCTGCTATCAGACAGTAGAAAGTAGACTCACAAGGCACCACAGACCTATCTGCAGTTGGTAAGACAGGCTAACTCTGTCCTCACGACTGGTGTGAGAAATCATGTGGGATGGGTGGGTGGGTTAATTCCTCCTAACATTTCCCAGAGAGTCAATGCTGTCCACTCAATGCAACTGCATCAAGGAGATGTATTTAAGCCCTGGTACTCCAGCAGTACATTTAAGTGGAAACCGTGCAGTGTTTTTGTGACTGGCTGTCCTTAGGACATGCCAACTGGCTGCGTATACTAGGCCACTGCTGTTTCCAACCTATGCTCTAGGCCCCCAAAGCCGTGTTGCATGCCAACCAACATCTCTAGGTTGTACTGGTCACATTTAAAGGAGAAAAGAATGAGTTTTCAGGGAGCATGTTCCAGAATACAAATTGTGTGGATTGAGGTGAAATAAGACCCTGGAGGTGGGAGGTCCAGTCCAGCTCTGTTAAATTCACTGGAAATTTTGCCATTATCTTCAATGAGTTGTTGGCTACATCCATGTCTGTTGTCTGCTGAGCAAAAGAGTTTGGCATTGGTACCTCCCATGTAATACGCCAGCTGCCTGGCACAAGGAACCCAACTGAGAAAAGAGTCCAGGATTTATGTGGAACAGACTCTGTTTTTCATAACTAGACTTAAATATATATTTGGATTGAGGTAAATGGATGAAATACCCATTGACCATATGGAAAGTGGGCTTGTATAGTCTCCATGCAACAAACTATCAAAATACTCTGGTATATTTTCTTACTCTTACAGTTCTTATTTAGTAAAGGTAAAGGTTGCCCTTGCTTGAAAGCCAGTCGTATCTGACTCCAGGGTTCAGTGCCCATTTCTGTTTATAGTCAAAGAGCCAGTGCTGCCTGTGTCTGCAGACATTTCTGTGGACATGTGGCAGGCATGCCTCAACACCGGAGTGTACGGAATGCTGTTTACTTTTCTACTGAAATGGTCCCTATTTATCTACTTGTAATTTTTTGCTTTCAAACTGCTAGGTTAGTAGGAGCTGGGACAGAGACGGGAGTTCACTCTGTCATGCAGCACCCAGGAATCAAACTCCAACCTTCCAGTCAGTGAGTTCAGTGTCTTAACCACTTGAGCCACCGCAGTAGAGCTTACCAATTGATTACTGAAGCTCTGACTAAAATACTTGTCTGTCCAGAATTTTGAGCTCTTAGGCTTTGGATCTTATGCATAATAATTCATGCTTTCAAGTGTGACAATCCCGTTACTCCCGAGTAGAGCCTTGGATTACACATGAGTGGGAACATACCTGAATTGATGCCCTCAAACTAAGACATTCAGGATTTTACTTGCCTTCTCACATGTCCTGACCTGAGTCAGGCTGTGAATAGAAAAATAAACAACTCCAGTCATCTTCATATCTTTTAAATACGGTATATATTTAGCAAAACAAGGTACAGATTTCTTAAACAAATGAAGCATTTTCAGTTCAGAAAGCACATTGAAAACAATGAAAACCTTTTTAAGTTTGGAAGCCCTGAGGGCCCCTTCCTTATTTCAAAAGATTACGGTATATGTTTGCTAAGTTCAAAGCACTCCAAAGACTTACTTTTGAAGCATGGTGAAAGGAACAAAGAGACCCCTCTTTTCTCTCCCACTTCTTTTATCTCCTCCAATAAGTTCCACCCTCTGGGCCCCTCATCTGAAGGGTTTCCACCAATGACTATACACAGTACTACATATTTATCTATTTTTAGGTTTCATTTCTCCAAGAACACAAGGGTAGATTGTTTAGTCTAAAACACAATACTTGCCCTGTAACAATCCAGAATGCCTCAATGCCACCTCTCTCCAGTGAACAGCCCACAGAAATCTACATCACTATTTAAAAAACACAAGCTCCACTTCTATTTCCATGACATCAAGTCAATTTGGATTTCTAGTGATCCTTTCTAGAATTTTCTTGGTGCAGATTAGTCAGAAGTGATTTAGAGACTTTTCTGTACATCATCTTCTGCAGATGCTCTAGACCTGAGCAGCTTCCACAAGGCTGAGTGAAGGCTCAAGCTCCTGCTCTTTGGATTGTCATACAAGTACCGTACCCCTATCCTGTGTGCAACCAGTTAGTGCTGGATTAAGATTGACATTTTTTTTTCATTGAGAGGTGCCTATTCTTTAAACACCAATATAGATCAGGTAGCTAAGACACAAATTTATCTCCACTGAGAATAATGGTACCTTTTTTCTTCTTCTTTCATGTCCAGATCAAACCCTGGACGGCCAACCCTGAATTGCCAAAATGAGGACTTAAGTTGGTCGTTGGCTAAACTTAAGTCCTCATCAGTGCATGTTTCTGGCAGTAATCAGCAGACCAGTAAATGAGCATGTTCTTGTCCAGCAGCCCCCACTTGAGCATGTTGGTCTTGCATTTGGGGACTCCATCCCTCAGTCTATTTAGGGTCCTCCAAGTGACATAGGGGAGGTTGATTTCTTTAGCAAATCCTCCTTTAAAGTTGTTCCTTCTCCAGTGAGCTCCTTCCTTCATCTTCTAATTTGTTTTTGCTCTTGTGTAACCTCAAGAATGTTTGTTCTTGCCATAAAGCTCTTCCTGGACCTGAGCCTGTGGACTTGAGGCTCATATCTGTTCAGAGGATGTCGAGGGTCCTTCTCTTGCTTAGTTCTCTCAGCATCCACTACTACTTCTCTCCTTATTTTAGGTGGATTGATAGCAACAAGAGGGTATTTTTTAACTGGTGCAGGTTTGAGTAGGGTACACAGAAAGAGCTCCCCAAAGATTGTGAATAGAATTGGGCATACCCTGAGCGGCAACCTTGCCAGCTAATTTTTCTAACATCAGATCAAACCAAAAGAACTGGAGAATGGTACCTGTTGAATTTGGTTGGTGCAAATACTGGAAAATTTCATTGCCATTTCTTTTTGATGAATATACCAAAATGAAAACAACAACAACTTCATATTGAAAATGGAAAATAAGGTTAGGGTTTATGCCTTTGGAATGCCAGAGAAAGTAAAACTGACAGTTTTTCCTATCCTTAGAATGAGCTCGGAATTGACTCTATCTCTTTAGATTCCTTCTTCTGCGCACATTTTTCTTTTTCATGCTCTATTATCATTCCCATGTCTGATGCTGTGAGAAAAATCCTGATTCCTTATCAAGGTTTAAGAAATATGATGCCCCTTAGGAGGATTATATACTCTAACTGAATTATATTTCCCCTCCCTCCAGTTCTGGAGCTTTGCTTTATTTGCATGAAAACAGGATTTTTATTTCTTAAGAGCCCATCTGCTTTGAAAGCCCATTCCCTGCAAGCCACTACAAGTCCTAATCCTCTGTATGTTGATATGACACAGGAAAGAAATATCCATGATGTCATAGTTGTAGGATTATGCTGTTTTTGAATGCAGGAGCAGATGGACTTTGTCTTCATAGAGGTGCAAATATCCCTAGTCACAGAAGGTGGATGGGGGGAGATTCAAAAGGGGGAAAAGGCTTAATTCATTTGCTTGTTGCTAAATGACGTCTTGAATGTTATTTGCATGGCACATTTCTGGCTGAGTTAATATACTAAAACTAATAATATAATATAACTAAAACTGAGTTAATATAGGCTAATATAGCAACCTAGAGTTGAGGAAATGCATTCTTTGGTAGCCAGGTACACATTTGCTCACCTCTTGGTATCCTGGGGAAAAACAGAAATTATCTGAGACTTCAACTGCCTCCTCCTCCTCCTCCTCCTCCTTCTTCCTCCTCCTCCTCCTCCTCCTCCTCCTCCTCCTCCTCTTCTTCTTCTTCTGTGTCCCAATCAAACCCTGTACTGCCAAAATTAAGCCACTTTCTTGGTTTTGTCATTGGCCAAACTTAAGTCCCCATTGATACATGTTTTTGGCAGTAATCAGCAGACCAGTAAATGAGCCAGATTCTGTATCACTCCACAGTCACACCTAGACTGTCACTTAGAAACTTATATCTGGGGGCACCACGTAAAGTGCAGAGTAGATTGTATGTTGTCAAGAGATTTTTAAAAAGGAGAAGGTAGTTTCTGTTACTTCACAAAGTTTAATCTTTGTGAAAGTTTGGGGTAGTTCAACTCCTGGTAGGATCTGGAAAAAGGAACTTTGAGTATAAAAACAGGGACAGAAGTTACTTATTTAGCCTAGTAATCTCATAGGAGACTGCTATGCTCATCTGTTGTTTGTGTATACTTTAAAGCTGTGCTAAAGCCATGCTAGGAAATAAGCATTAGTGAAAATAACAATTTATTAGGTTTTTTTTCCTGAATCCTACTTGTATTTTCTTCCTGTCTCGGCCTGGTACCAAGTACTGGGAGGTTGAAGTTTTTGCCCACAATGAAATCTGTGTGTACATTGTGTTATCCATGGAGCATACATTCTGAGATCTACTATGGATACTTGAAACTGTGGATAAAAGCAAACCATATATTTACAATGCAGACAGTGGCTACCAAACTGTCTGCCTCCATTCCTTGTAAAATTTACATTTCAGACAATGGCCTCTAGTGGCCAGCTCTGGTAATGCCAGCTCTGTGTCCCAATCAAACCCTCCACTGCCAAAGTGAAGCCACTTTCTTGGTTTTATCATTGGCCAAATTTAAGTCCCCATTGATACATGTTTCTAGCAGTAATCAGCTGACCAGTAAATAAGCCAGGGATTTCAGGGATTCTTTTCATTGAATATTTTTAGACCTGCAACTTAACTGAAACCATGAATACATGACCCATGGATATGGGGAGGCAGTGGCCTGTACTTCATGTGCTTTCTGACCAAAAACATCAATTTATCTGTGCATTGCACTCAGTGGTGGTATTCCGCCAGTTCGCCCTGGTACAGCCAAACTGGTAGTAGAACTGGCTGGCCATGCCCATTTTATTTCTAATTTTAAAAAAATTATTACCAAGGGGACACCGCCAGCATCTTCCTCATCCTCCTCTCTTCCTGCCTCTAGTGCCCTATGACTAGAAGGAGGCTGGCTGGAGGCTTGGTGTTTCCCTCAGCACCTCAGAAAATGGGCATCCTCGAGTCTGGGTGGTTGGTTGTGGTGGCAGTGCCTGGCGCTGCACGGCATTGAGTTCTGGGCAGCCTGAGGCCAGAGTCCTTGGCTGGACCAGGGAGGCTCCTAGAGAGTAATGTCGGAGCTCCCATCTGCCACATGGGAGCCAAAGGAAAGAGACAGAGGGAAAAGAAAGAGAAGAAACAAAGAAAGGACCAAGGGGGGCTCTGGTCCCCTGGTGCAGAAGCTGTCCTGGGAGAACAGAGAGGAAGAGGAGGGGGAAACCCAGTGCCCTGGGGATGGAGAGGGGAGGTTGAGAGAAGGGAGTGAGGATGGAGGGGCCAGATCATGTTGTGTGAACAAGCCAAGGGAGAAAATGTGAATCAAAGAGGGAAAGCAGTGTAAAGCAAAGAGAAATCCCAGTGGGGCAGGAGGGAGTTGAGAAGCTCCAGGCTGGCAATTCTTCCATTTTGGAAGGTAGCGAGAGGGAAGGTCGCTACAGGGATAGTGCCTAAAGTTCACTTCGGACTTGGATCGGGGGGGCAGAAGGGGGAGGTGAAAAAAAGGAAGGAAGGAAGGAAGGAAGGAAGGAAGGAAGGAAGATCTTCTTTAGTGAGTCAAGAAGGGAAGCTGCCTGTTGCTCTGTTATGGCAACACACAACGCTGTGGTTCAGGACCGCATGCTCAAGTGGGGGCTGCTGGCAGACAACAATATGCTGCATGAATGTGGAGAGATACAGAATTTATTGGCTCATTTACTGGTCTGCCCAATACTGCCAGAAATATGTACCAATGAGGACTTACGTTTGGCCAATGACAAAGCCAAGAAAGTGGCTTAATTTTGGCAGCCCAAAGTTTGATCTGGACGTGAAAGAAGAAGAAGGACTGTGTGTATTTAAAATCGTCCGAGATGCCCTGATGGCACAGTGGTTAAAAGCTGTAGTATTACAGCCAAAACTACTGAGGTTGTTAGTTTGATCCTGACATAGGTTCCCTATCCTTAGCAGTAAAACTATAAAATAACCAGGGTGGATAAAAATCAAAGGGGTTTTTTTTTTTGGGGGGGGGGTTAGGATAAAATTTGGATTTAAAACATTAAATTGCATTTTTGTTTGTTTTAAAATGTCCACCCAGTCACCCGGCCACCTGGCCATGCCCACAGAGTAAGTGGTAAAAAAATTGAATCCCACTACTGATTGTACCTCATTTGTGCAATATTTTCTCCTTGACAAAAACACATTTGTATATATGTCCCCCCCCATCCCTACTCCTATAAAACCAAACTGGGCTACATGTTATATTTTTCTTTGAAGCACTGCTGCAAATCAACCCAGAGGTATTGTGAGTAGGTGACCTAAAGGAAAGCCTTTTGGTTATGCCCAGTGGTAGGATCTCAAAATTATTACTACCCCACTGTGATGTCATCACAGTGTGGGCGGAGCTAACATCATGATGTAATGATGTTGTGGGAGGGGCCAAATAAAAAATTAAAAAATACAAAATAATAAAATAAAAATAAGCACACACACACACACACACACACACACCCTCAAACCACCCACCCACCCGTAACACAAACCTGTAAATAAATAAATAAATAAAATAAATAAATACATTAAAATACCACCCACTCAGCGGGAGAAACAGTGAAAAGGTAAGCCCCGAAGGTGGTTCCCCACAAAAAGCTGCTACCAGTTCTCCAGGACACTGGGAAAAGTTATTACCAGTTCTGGCGAACTGGTGAGAACCTGTTACATCCCATCACTGGTTATGCACTCTTGTGTCAAATGCCAATCTCTTCGAGGCTTATGTTACATGGAGAGTGTATATGTTCCACACAGTTATAGCAGTTAACAACAACAAGAAAAACTCCAGAGCTGGAAGGCACCCTATGGATAATCATGACCAGGCCCTGTCAACCAGGCGAAGTTAGAAACTGAACCCAAACCACTGTGTTCTAATGTCTTCCCTTGAGACATAAGAGGGAAATCAAAGTAATCAAACTAGATACCTCAATATTCCACAGGATACAACTTTGGCAGTTAAAGTGGCATCAATTTGCTGTTACTGTATAGGATAGAAACACACTTGAATCAAATATCTTTTCCCCCTTGGGCCCTGATCAAGTCCTTCTCGTTTGCAGTGGTCTTTCAGGGTATTTTCTGCTTGTTATTACCTGTCACTCAAAACTAGTTTGAACTTTAAGACAATAATGACTGCTTACTGAAAAGCACCAAATTGTTAGTCATCAGTATCTTCTCTTTCTTTTTTTACTGGCAGGGATGATGAAAAATGTATATTGGATTTTCTGCCTCAAAAGGCAAATTAACTTGCCTGGACCTGGGTATTATTTCCCTTGAGTGGATGAGGACACAATTTGCAGCTATGCCTCAGACAGTAAAATGTCTTGGGCTCACCAAGGAGACAATTTTAAATAGATTTTACTCTTTCTGCTGTTTGAGCTGTACTAACAGATCTCATTCAATCTTTTCCTTATTTAGTATTTTTCAGATTGATTGTCAGCCATTATTGTTTTAAAAATAAAAAAACCCTCACCCATACAGACAGGATACAAAGGATGAATCAAGAGTTTCTGCTAACATTTACACAGACCACATCATGAAAAAATAGTTCTGAAAACTGGCCTGAACTGGCTGTCCTCTCAGGGTTTGTACAGGTCATTCTATCCATATCTGTTAATTCATTATCCACAGTTTCAGTTATCCACAGGACTAAAATATTTAATTAAAAATCTTGAAATACATGTGTATTTATGGCACATTATCAGAGCTGGCTACTAGAGGCCACTGTCTACAATGTAAAAATATAGAGTCTGCTGTTATCCATGGTTTCAGGGATCTGTGGCAGGTCTTGGAACATGGCCCCTGCAGATATTGCGGTGTTGTGGTAGTCCTGGACCATAACTTGAAAGCAAGATATTTGGCAATATTGAAATATATATATCCTGGCACCTTTCTGCACTATCTAGTGCTGCTGAAGGTGTTTGTGATGGGTTCTGAGGTGTCTAGTATAGTTCCTGTCCTCTAGGCAGTGTCAGTCAAGGTGAGTATAAAAACAAGGATAAGATAATTCACATGTTCCATTTGTTTTTTTCTTCTATATTGTATGTTTTAAATTGGATGTTCTGGAGGAAGATCATGTGTTCTGGACTTCAGGGCAGCCGCCTAGAGTCAGGTTCGCCTGATTGGGGCGGGATAATAAATATAAATAAATAAATAAATAAATTTGCTGGCAAGCTTGGAACACAAAAATTCCAGAGGTGGAGAGCTTCATGAAATCTTTGACTTGCAGTTGCATAAGCCGGAGATAGGTCTGCAGTGGCTTAGTGGTTAAGGCAGTGAACATGACAAGTAGAAGGTCAGGAGGTCAGCAGTTCAAGATGCAAGTACTGCACGACGAAGTGAGCGCCTGGCATCTATCCCAGCTCCTGCCAATCTAGCAGTTTGAAAGCAAGAAATTGCAAGTCAATAAATAGGTACCACTTTGGCAGGAAAGGTAAAAGCATTCTGTGTGCTCTAGTGTCCAATCATGCCTGCTACATGACCACAGAAATGTCTGTAGACGCAAACAGTACTAGTTCTTTGGCTGTAAATGGAGATGAGCACTGCCCCTTAGAGTCAGACATGACTGGTTTTTGAGCAAGGGAGACCTTTACCTTTACCTAATTCTGAGATTGGCCCATTGAAAGCAATGAGGCTTCCACACGCACAAGAGGGCAGTTGCTGATTTAAAAAAAAAAGCAAAAAAGAAAACAACACATCTTGGTCCATGACACATGCTAAGTAAAAACAACAACAGGATTTTGCTCAAGGAGTCTTAAGGCCTGTCTTAATTGGCTGAAAACATTATGCTGAAATCTGGGCTCTCCCCCCCCCCCATGGGTCAATGTGCAGATGAATACTGTACTGTGATAGGGAGCCATAGCCAGGAGGAAGCAGTCCTTCTATCTCTTAAAACATTGCATCTGCCTTCACAGAACACAACCCTGGAGATTTTACAAGCTTTTTTTATTTCATTGTTTTGACAAAATCAAAGAATTAATTTCTGTCCGAGCAAAAGAATTTCAGAATGTTTGTTGACATTTCAAGCCTGCCTTAAGTTGGATCATGTTAGAATTCATTTCACCTTGGGGGATGAAAGTACTGTGATCTACTGAAGCCAGGAAAATGAAGAGTCTGAGTGCTATTTTATTTTTTGGAATTACCAGGGTAAAATTGTTGATATTATAGCAATTTTGATTGCACTAATACTCAATATCGGTGGGAGGGGGCTTTGCAACCTAATGCGATAATCCTTTGCCACTAATCAATTGATTGTTATTTTTTTTCACCTCTAGTATTTGAAGCAAGCACTTACCTCTCCCTCTTCTTGTTTTGTTTGATTCCATTATCTACTTTTCTCTCCATACAGAGGGTTTTTTTTTTGCACATGGCAGAGTTTCAATTTTATTTTTTATTTTTCTGACTGTAAACATAGTTTCATGGAACAATAATAATACTAATTTCATGTCAGAAATTATTCTGGGTTGAAAGGATTTTTGTGGAAGAAACTCTGCTCAGAGAATGCCCAAATGAGCCTCCTTTCATGTCCCCAAGAACTGGGACAGAGACGGGTGCTCAGAGTGGGAAGGGGAAGGAATCCAAATCAAAGCAGACCTGACAGATGGTTGTCCACTTCTCTCTTAAATGCTTCCAGTGTTGGAGTGCTTATCACTTCTCGAGGCAGTTGGTTCCACTGTCCTACTGCTCTAACCATTAAGAGGTTTTTCCTGATATTCAGCCCATATCTGGTTTCTTCTAGTTTCAACCCATTGTTATGTGTCTTACACTCTGGGATGATTGAGAACAGATCTTGTCCTCCCTCCTTATGATTACCTTTCAGGTAGTTGAAGAGTACTATCATATGCCCTAACAGGCCCTTTTTCTCAAGGCTAATCATGCCCAGTTCCTTTGGTCTTTCCTCATATGGCTTGCTTTGTAGTCCTTTGATCATCTGTGTTGCCCTTTTCTGTACCTGCTCTAGTCTATTTACATCTTTAACTACAACTGTAAGCAAAGATATCTTTTCCTACTTAAATGCTTTTAGAGTGATTTTTAATAATCCAAAGAGCTAGGCTGTAGAGGGGGTAGATCTGACACTTGAGCTAATAGCTCATGTTTTCTCTTTCCTGCTGCTGCTGGCTTTCGAACAAGGAAGACTTTTACCTTTACCTATGAAGAAATTTGGGGGAAGAACAAGAAAAGACCACATGATCAGTGATAGGATGTAACAGAACTGGTAGTAACTTTTTCCAGTGTCCTAGAGAATCGGTAGCAGCTTTTGGGAGGAGCCACCTTCGGGGCTTACCTCTTCACTGGTTCCCCCACTGCACATGCACGCCAAGTACTTGGTGTGCATACACGCCTACAGTGCTTGGCGCGTATGCACAGCCTCCTTGCTGTCCTCCCAAGCGGGGAGGAGGAAGAGAAGCTGCTAGCCTGAAGCTCCCTGTAGCCTGCTCCCCAGGGTAAGTGACTCACCTTTGGATGTGGTGTGTCTGTGTGTATTTTAATGTGCATTTAATACCTTTATCTATATTGATGTACTACCACAGTTCCTAAAAAGGCCTAGTGGCTGGCAGGCCTGGCGGCCTGGCTTGGGGTTTTTAAGCAAAGTCTTGGAGATACCTCATCAATAAGCTACACCTGTGCTGTTCCAATTGCTGTTCCAATTGGAGAACCCTTAAGGAGGTACAGCTGTTTTACATTTACATTAAGGCATATTATCCTAGAGAACTGGTACGATAACCATATCCATCTTGAAACATGGTGCTGTCCAGGCACTTATACTAACAGGTAAGTGACAGGTTTGTGTTTGGGGCGGGTGGGTGGGTGTAGTTTAATGTAATTTTTATTTTATTTATTTATTTAATTTATTTTATTTATTTACAGATTTGTGTTGTGGGTGGGTGGGTTGAGGGGTGTGTGTGTGTGTGTGTGCTTATTTTTATTTTTATTTTTTTATTTGGCCCTGCTCATGATGTCATGACATTAGCTCCGCCCACACTGTGATGACATCATGGTGGGTTAGTAAAAATTTTGACATCCCGCCACTGCACACGATCCACTCAGCCACATTACCTAAGTTGCTCCTAGGTTGGGTGAATTCCAAACAAGGTAATGTTCAATGGGCAGGGAAATCTTTTTCTCCCTCCTTTTTCTCACACTTTGAGTCCTGAGACTTCTACACTACAAAATTTCAAAGTTGTTTCCTTAGAACTTGCAATCAACCCTTTAAGGTAGTAACTGGTAAAACACCCAAACAATTCCTGAATACCAGCTTGACCAAGTCTAGGACTGGAAAAAAGTTCTGCCATGACTCTTCATCAACAATAAACCAACCTCCTTCCCATAGATATAATGGTACAGCTGCACCACATCCCTCACTCCTAGATCTCCCTGTCTCTTTCTTCTCTAGTAAAGCAAAGCAATCACACTTACACATACCACCCCATAGCGCCAAGTGCACTCTCCAGGTCTTTGCCAAATTGCATTTAAAATCAGTCTTCAGAAATCAAGGGCAATCTCTTGACATATGGGGAAATTCTTAAGAGTTCTGTGCTGTACTTCAAGAAAGGCCACCATGCTGCCTAGCAGATAATTCTAAGTGCAAACTTTAAATCCCTGGGTTCTACAGGATAAGCCATGTGTCAAGATCCTGTAGGGTAATTATGCTGGTTAGGGGCTGTGGTGGTTTAGTGGTTAAGAAGTTCACCTTGTTAGCTGGAAAGCCAGCAAGTTGGAAGTTCAAGACCCAGGTACTGCATGACGGTTTGAGTGCTCGTCTCTGTCCCAGCTCCTGCCAACCTAGAGTCTGAAAGCAAGAAATTGCAAGTAGATAAATAGGGATTATTTCTGTGGGAAAAGATCTTGGGGACATGAAAGGAGTCTCATCTGGGCATTCCCTGAGCAGAGTTTCTCCAGCAAAAATCCTTTCAACTCAGAATAATTTCTGACACGAAATGATTATGATGATGCTGGTGCAACCCCTCCCCCCTCATTCTGCAAAAGTCTTAGGCCACCACCAGTTGGTTTGGGGAAATTTTGATGAGTGATATTATAATATTATGATACAAACAGATCATATGATACATATGATACATACGAAATCATAGAGGCTTTGAGCAACATTTACAGCTAGATACAGGAATGTACTATGAAAATATAGTTAGATTATTTTCTTACTTCTGGGAGCTCTGAGAAACAGAAATGTAGACTGTTCAAATGTATTGGTGACTCTCCAGAAGATAATGAGATGTTTTGGGGGTTTTAGGCAGGTGGGGGAAGATATTAAACCCCTTCCACACACATGCACACACAAAAGTGCTGCTCATATATTGGCAGGAACTGGGACAGAGATAGGTGCTCACTCCATCATGCAGCTCTCGGGTCTCAAACTGCTGACTTGCTAAACTTCCAGACATCAAGTTCAGTCTCTTAACCACCAAGCCACCAAGTACTTTTGATAAATATGATCTACTTTGAACACCACAGAAAAGGAAGTCTTGTTAGTTTTGAAAGGACTCACAAAGTCTTGAGGAAAAGAGCATTGTTGTTGTGGACATTTGCTGTGTTTTAAGCAACTGACCAGAGCCGGCTCTACCTTTAGGCAGAATGAGTTGGCTACCTCTTGAGTGGCAGATCGATATTGTTATTGAAGGACATTAAATTGTTAATTATGTGTAATACCAAAAAAAGAGGAAGCATGGCTGTCTGCCTTTGTAGCCAGACTTTGGAAATCTTGACTGACAGCAATTCACTTTCCCTTGCCCTTCTCTAGGACAAGGAGCCGGGTGAGGGAGAAAGAAACGTAGAGTTTGGAAAGTTATTGAAAATGAGGTTCTTTTTACTTCACTGGGTAGAAGAGCATGACCAGAAATGACACAAAACTACTTACAGGTACAATTAATGGGGATATTTATATAAATTTAACACAAAGAACAGAGAGAAATTATAAATGTCATTTGTTAGTTCAGAAAGGAAGATTCATAAAAGTCACATTGGTTGTTTCATATAGAAATTTCCCTGTGCAAAGCAGACCGTAATTCCTCTTTCACAAAAGCCATCAGAACAGATATAATCCTGGAAAACTAAATTAACTCCTTAAATGAAATCACTGTGGTATGCAAAGTCAAGACCTTTGAAATGTTTGAAGTATTCTCTAGCACCACCTAAACTCCCTCCAGCCCTGACTTTTAGAAGCAAACTTAAAAGTTCTCCATTATATAGCAGAAAAGCTAGGAAATTAAAATATGATTTAAACAGAAAGTTAAAGATTATATTTACCTAATCCAACCCAGGGATGTGAAGAGCTTGGTCTGGTAGGCCTACAGGTCTGCAGCCATGTTCCCTTTCCAAAGAGGAAAGGGAACAGGGGGCCGATCTAGTTTGCTTAGCAAGCGGGGGGGGGGGTTCTAAAAAGAAGGGAGGAAAACTTTTGCCTACCTTCCTTTCGGAAACCTCCGTCTGGATTGCTAAAGGGTTTAGCAATCCAGGGGGGGGAGACTTCTTAAGAGAGGCTTGGGTCCCTTATCCCAGCCTCTCTTAAGAAGACCCCCCACCTCGATAGCTAAGACCCTTACCAAGCCAGGTGGGGGGTAGCGGTTCTAAAAATAAGGTAGGATTTCCCCCCCTACTTTCTTTTTAGAAACCTCCATCTGGCTTGCTAAAGAGCTTAGCAATCCAGGGCGGGGGGGGGGGCTTCCTAAGAGAGGCTTAGATCCCTTATCCCAGCCTCTCTTAAGAAGAAGTCCCCCTCCCTGGATAGCTAAGACCCCTTACCAAGCCAGGCAGGGGGGAGGGGTTCTAAAAAGAAGGTAGGATTTCCCCCCTACCTTATTTTTAGAAACCTCCGTCTGGCTTGCTAAACAGCTTAGCGATCGGGGGGGGGGCTTCCTAAGAGAGCCGAAGGGACTTCCCATCAGCTTCCCAAGCCACCCGCTCCTGCCTCTGTAGCTGTGGGGTGGCTGGGGAAGCCAACGGGGGACCCCCCTGTCAGGTTTTCCAGCCACCCCTTATCCCTCCCTCTCTTAAGAAGACCCCCCCATGGCTCTGCCCCTTACCAAGCCAGGTGGGGGAGGGATCCACAGCTGCAGGGTGGCTGGGAAAGCCGAAGGGACTTCCCATCAGCTTCCCAAGCCACCCGCTCCTGCCTCTGTAGCTGTGGGGTGGCTGGGGAAGCCAACGGGGGACCCCCCTGTCAGGTTTTCCAGCCACCCCTTATCCCTCCCTCTCTTAAGAAGACCCCCCCATGGCTCTGCCCCTTACCAAGCCAGGTGGGGGAGGGATCCACAGCTGCAGGGTGGCTGGGAAAGCCGAAGGGACTTCCCATCAGCTTCCCAAGCCACCCGCTCCTGCCTCTGTAGCTGTGGGGTGGCTGGGGAAGCCAACGGGGGACCCCCCTGTCAGGTTTTCCAGCCACCCCTTATCCCTCCCTCTCTTAAGAAGACCCCCCCCATGGCTCTGCCCCTTACCAAGCCAGGTGGGGGAGGGATCCACAGCTGCAGGGTGGCTGGGAAAGCCGAAGGGACTCCCCATCAGCTTCCCAAGCCACCCGCTCCTGCCTCTGTAGCTGTGGGGTGGCTGGGGAAGCCAACGGGGGAGCCCCCTGTCAGGTTTTCCAGCCACCCCACCCCGGCCTCCGCATCTGCAGGGTGGCTGGGAAGCTGAACGGAGAACCCCGTTCAGTTTTCCAGCTACCCTGTTGCTATGAACAACTGCATCGGATAACGCTAGCAGATTGTTATCTGATGCAAAATTTCTTTAGAAATTTTGCATCGTTATCCGATTTTAGCGTTATGCAATGCAGTAATTATCCAAGGTATTACTCTCACTCTGTGTGTGTGTGTCAGGAGGGATGTCAGGAGGGGCAAAAATTTCCAGGAGGGGCAACAATGTCACAGTCACATATATAACATTGGCATAACCGGGGGAGGGGGAGGTTGGGGGCTGGGGGGGGGCCTGTTAGCTCAGGGGGGTCTCTCCCCCCCCGGCCTCGCTGGCTATAGCCCTGTAGGTCCAGGAGAACTTTCTCCTGGAAAGGCTCAATAAGAAAATTGAGTGGCAGAAGATTGTGTTGGGGGAGAGAAAGTCCTCCCTCCCCCTTGACTACTGATTGGTTTCTTTATTCCCCTCCCCCATTTTCTAACTGAAAGATGGTTACTTAGTGGTGGATAACATGGTGGCATTGGGGTTGGATGAAATGGTGTCAGGGGCCGGGTCTGGCCCATGAGCCATAGGTTGCAAATGCCTTGCCTATGCAATGAACCTTCCTGGAGTGGTTAAGACAGGGGTTCCCAACATTTTCCTGCCTGGGGCCAGACCTGCCCCAAACACTTCCTGTGCCCACTACTTACGTTTATGTTGTCATTGTCGTCATCAGTGGTTGCGGAGGTGATGGCAGGAATCACATGGTTTTTCTGGGTCGTTGCACAGCCTCCACCACTTCCTAGGGTGGTGAGAGCCTTTTTGGAGCATGATTACTCAGATTTGGGGGTTTTCCGCCCCTTCCCCACTGCACTTCAGCAGCTAGAAAGCAACCAACTTCCTGGTCCTGGACTGGGATCCCAGGCGCTGATGCAAGCTCTGCCCGGCACCAGAAGTTGGCCATGGTCATGTTGCAGCTGCTGAAGCACAGAGGGGAAGGGGCGTAAAAATACCAAATTGAAGTGAAATTGCTCTGAAAAGCCTCCTGCCACCCTGGCAAGTGGTGGAGCCTGTCCAAAAACCAGGAAAATGTCACAATTTCCCCTGCCGCCACCCTGGTGAGCGATGTATCATGACTTGTGGTGGGAACAGGTCTAGAGGTCCCCAGGTGGCGACTATGAGCTGGATTAATAATATCATAGGCTGGATTAGATCCACGGGCTGGGGGTTGGCCACCCCTGGGTTAAGACATTGGCAGATATAGCAGTTCAGGACCTAAGTATTGTATTGTTCGACTTTTATGCTGCCCCACTCGCCTATAGCGACTCTGGGCGGCTCACAGCAAAACAATGTTTCATAACTACAAGTATATCACAAAAATCACATATGAAAAGTACATCAAAAACATTACAAGAAATCCCCCGTCCCGATTACAAAATTAAAAATTCATAAACATTTCATTTCATTTCAAAAGCATATCAAAAACACTTTAAACAGTACACAAAAATCTCGAACTCTGGGACCAAATGCAGAGGCAGCCCCTCACCCTGCTGCAAAAGCCTCTTGGGTGGGGCAGCAAGGAAGTCCTGTGCCTCAGCAGTTCTTAAAGCCCCAGCCAGGGTGGGTCCCAGGAGTAGGTGGAAAGTGTCCTGGGACCAAATGCAGAGGCAGCCCCTCACCCTGCTGCAAAAGCCTCTAGGGTGGGGCACTAAGTGCTGCACAATGGAGTGTGCTCCTGTCATCTGCCCTAGCTCCTGCCAATATAGCAGTTCAAAAGCAAGAAATTGTAAGTAGATAAATAGGTACTGCTCTGGTAGGAAAGGTAACTGTGTTCCATACTCTTAGGCATCTAGTCATGCCTTCCTCATGATCACAGAAATGTCTGCAGACACAGACAGTGCTGGCTCTTTGGCTGTAAGCAGAGATGAATACACCCCATGGAGTTGTACGTGACTGGCTTTCGAGCAAGGGAGACATCTACCATTACTTAGCAAGTTCTGTTCTATATGGGAGCCAGATCTGTAGTTGAGTATCCATCAACTTCTCCCTTTCTCTGGTTTGTTCTTCATTTGAGCCTCTTGTTCCTGACATCTAGGTCTCTTCACGATAGAGCCCGAGTAACAGTTGTTGTTAGAAAGGAGCTTCTTAGGGATGTGCAAAAACCATCTGTTTTTGATTTGATCCAAAATATTTGTCTTACAAATTGCAAATAATTAGCTCTGGGACATTTATTTATAGCTACCTGCTTCAATGTTTATCCAAATATTCCCAAGTATTTGTAGGTACAGAGGAAATCCACACACCAAAAATAAATGTAAATAAATGGCTATGTTCAACCTCTACTGTACAAATCAGAGCTCCCACTAGGTTCTTTCCTTACCCCACTGGGAGCAGTGCAATGTGTGTGTTCCAGTTTGTAATGATATAGAGAACTGTAGATATTATGGCAGGGTATAGGTATGTTACAGAAAATTTTCATCACCATTATCAAAACTACAATTTTCAAGACCATGGGAGGAAGAAAATATCTGGGCAAGGATTGGGCAACTCAAATTTTCCAGATGATTTTGGATTGCAAGACCCATGACCTCTTGCAAATTGGTGGTGCTGACAAAAATTGCAGGGAGCTATGGGCCCAAAATATCAAAGTGTTTCCCAAACACTTTGTATACCAGGAGTGTTTGAAACTCCAGGTAGGTTTATTGCATAGACCCGTGATTTATTTATTTATTTATTCATATATATATATTGCCGCCCACTTGCTGAGGAGACTCAGGGCAGCTTACAGTCAAAACAGCAACAGTACAGTAAAAATTATAAAATACAACCTCACAAAAAACAAAACACAAAACACAAAGCAGAACACAGACTAACTCCCCTCAGGCTGTTGTTGTGGACCCAGAGGAGGGGACGATGTTCTCAGCCACCTGCTAGGCCATGGCATCTTCTCCCTCAGGCCGTTGTTGTGGGCCCGGAGGAGGGGACGATGTTCTCAGCCGTGATGGTGAAGCTTGGCACTCCAGGTGTTCTTGGACTTCAGTTCCCAGAAGCCCAAGTCTCTGTGAATCCACACGAATGGGTTTACTGTGCGTTCACACAATTAACTAATTTATGTGGATTCACAGAGACTTGGCCTTCCGGGAATTGAAGTCCAAAAACATCTGGAGTGCCAAGGTTCTCCATCACAGGCATAGACCAACCATAAACCGATTTGGTGAGAAAGATTTGACTTGGTCTACAGTGGCCTGTGCTATTTTGCTGAGAAGTTAAGTGATCTCACCCCACTCTGTCATGTCAAATAAAATATACAGTATAACTTTTTAAGTTTTTTGAGACAGCACAGACATGAGGCAACTATCAGAAGGTATTTTTGTCCTTGCAAGGACAATATCTGTACACCTTTATGCACGTATTGATTCAAGCACTTGTTGAGCGAAAGGGTGTTCAGATTCTTTTCTTATGTGTGCTTTTCTTTTTTTCATACAAGTCTTACTGAAAGGGGAAAAAGAGGAAGGGAGGTGTCCAGGTAATCTGTTTTCTATCATCTTAATAAGTATGGTTTGGGGAAAAGAGCATTTTTCAACACTGCTTTGATTATTTTTGAAGGCAGTTTATTTAAGAGCAGCAGTGTCATTTTCCCCAGTGGAAAATAATAAGCCAAATTATAGATGAAAACAACTGTCTGGAAGGCCCTCGTTTTGCAAGAAGGGGTTTTCAACTGGTTGCATAAGAGTGGAGCCGTGTTTGCCACCAGCAGGGGAAGCTTTTATCCCTCTGGCCCCTCAGTGTTTCTCAAGTTCTGAGGAACTGAAAAGAAATTGGTCAGTTTGCCAGAGTGGAAGCTGTTGGTGAGCTCCAAAACGGCCCTGGTAAATCATCCCTTCCATGGAACAGAATGTGCAACACCTGGCTTTCAAAATAACATTCAAAAATAAGTTTGATAAATAGTATTGACCACCGTCTTCCCCACCAAGACGTGAAAAACCGCCACTTTCTTTGGGCTGAGTCTTCACCAAGAAAGGGCAATGATTTCTAAGAGGATGTTGAATGGATCGATGCTGTCCAACTGAGGCCACTGAAAGTACAGTATAGAATAACGAGTCACAAAGATATGGTAGATGGGAAGAGAAGGAAATGAACATATCTGAGGGGGACATCTTGGATGGGGGCTCAGCTTTCCTTGCCTCAACTAGTGCACTTGGAATATGAGGGGGTTTTTAAAAACAGTTTCCAGCTCAGTTTTAGCCCCGAGATTGAGTTCTAGTGTTTATTTTTTGGAGCTCAGGTTTTGGACTTAAAATCTCAGGATACAGAATATTCCTCGTTTGGCAGCCCTAGAATTTGGGGTTCTTTTTCACCGTTTTGGGTAATTTGGAAATGCTGAAAAACATCACTGTCTTTTTTGGTATCTTGCAATTTCTTTGATCTTGCTTATACATGGAGCCTACCTACAAGCATGAGCCACCTCTCTGCAGATGTGTTGCTTTCCATTGGGGAAATATATGAGAAAGAGGGAAGGGCCAAGCATTTTCTCTAAGCTTCTAAGAGACAAATGGGTAAATAAAGACTGGATTAGGCTGCAGCAGGAGTTGCCAACCTAAGGCCCGTGGGCCAGATCTGCCCCCAGCACCATTTCATGTGACCCCCACTCCTCCAAGGGAATCTGGGGAACAAAATGGCCACCCATTTGAAGCTATTGGGACAAAACTGCCACCCCATCATGCAGGCAGGGCAAAATGGCTGTCTGGCCCTTGAAGCTGACAGAGAGAGCGTGACCCGGCCCCCGGCTTGAAAAGGTTGGGAACTCCTGGGCTATACAGTCTCTGCATTAACTTTCTCTCTCTCTCTCATACACATATTTTTGAAATTGCTGCATTAGTGTTTGTCTCCTATGCCATCATAAGGGTCAGCCTTGGAATTAGGTTTTAGTGTCACAGAGAATAGGATCCTGCTGAATGGGCTGCCCTTGACTTATTCTTCTTCAAGTGCTGTATTTGATCCCAAATATTGGCTCTACTAAATACAGTAATACCTCGGATAACGCTAAGACTTGGTTCCACAAGTCTTGGTGTTATCCGATTTTTAGTGTTATCCGATGCATGTTTAAATCCTATGGAATGGATCGGATAACATTAAAGCTCCATAGAGATACATTGTAACCGCACAGGCGTTAGCGGTTGTTATCCCATAGGACCTTAACGTTATTCGATCCAATTCTCCTTCCCAGATTACTTAACATTATGTGATTTTAGCGTTATCCGAGGTAAACGTTATCCGAGGTATTACTGTAGTATGCTACACAGATAAACTTTCAGATGAGTTCTGCCCAAAAGTATGTGTTTCTCTGACTATACTTTAGCTATCTCATTGATCTTTTGACAATTGGGAGTGTCAAATCACACAACACTTGAACTGTTTGGAAGCCATATTACACTGCCTGCTGTCTAAAGGTGGGTGGGACAATCTATAAATGGGGAGGGAGGCTTGCTGTATTCATATTTCAGTGCCAAAAACAACAAGAAGACGAAACTGTAAAGTGAAGTCTGTTAAGCTGTATCACGTGCCATATCTGTTTCTGAATTTTTAATCTTTTTATCTTTGCTTAGTTTTTAATATTTTAATATTAATTTTAAATTGAATTTTATATTGTATTTTATGTCTTTTAAAACCATTGTTAAACCTTTTTAAACCTCTGTTAGCCGCCCTGGGTCTCTTTGAGGAGGGCGGTATATAATTCATAATAAATAAATAAATAATTTGAAAGTCCCTAAATAAAAGACCAACATGCTCAAGTGGGGGCTGTTGGTGGACAACAACACAATGTGTGAATGTGGAGAGATACAGAATCCAGCTCATTTACTAGTTGCCAATTACTGTCAGAAACATGCACCGATGAGGACTTAGTGTGGCCAATGACAAGCCAAGAAAGTGACTTCATTTTGGCAGTCCAGGATTTGATCTAGACATGAAAGAAGACGAATTCAATCATTAGTACTGAATTGCCTATCTATGGAGCTGCACTGAGCATTCCTGTAGGAAAAGGTAGGACAGGACATGGATTGACATTATGGAATATCATCACACATGCTGCTGTCAAAGCTGGGGACAGGTGGGTTTACAAGCCATCCTTGACATACCATTGGCTTCCTCTTGCCTCTGCCTACATAGCCTGTCCAATCCAATGCATGTTTATCTCTTTGCTTCCGGGCCAAAGAAGATTGTATAATGTTGGTCACCTGAGTTTTGTATTGATAAAAAAGTGGCCAGGATTATTTTTGGCATATCCTTCCTATTTGCCCATGGTTCTGATGTTCTGATGAATATCCTTCACATCCTTTTTGGGCAACAGCTGACCCTTCTATGCGAGTGTTTCGCTATGCGAGTTTTTTTTTCTCATAGCAAAAATTCCTATGGAAAAACTTGCATAGCAAAAAAAATTCGTTATGCGAGTTTTCCCCATAGAAATGCTCGCTATGCGAGTTTTTCCATAGGGAAAGTCCGTTTCGCATAGCCAAAATTTTCGTTATGCAAAATGGAAATGTTTGTAGAATGCCCGCTCGTTATGCAAGTTTTTCGCTAATCAAGGCATTAGTTATGCAAGGTTTCACTGTACTACCTTGCCCTCTGATTTAAGAGTTTTAGTCACATTTTAGGATGACAGTCTACTCTTTTTTTCCCTCCAGAGCTTGAGGTTGGCTGAAAGTACAGATTCTTCTGGTCCAGCTGGACCTTGAAGCACTGGCTCATTTTTGGAGCAGGATCCTTCAGCTGTAGCATGACATATTGCAGCCTGACTTCAGCCAGAACTATTGACTCCTGTGTATTATAAATTTGAGCCTAGAGTTTGTTGGCAGACAATGCTTCTGGCATGGAATTGGAGGGATGTCCTTGTACAAGCATCTTCATTGAGAACAGGAGTTGTCAGAAAGAATACCAAAGGCATATCATATCCTTTCACTTTTAGGACAAAGGC
Organism: Furcifer pardalis; assembly: GCA_030440675.1. Classification (NCBI taxonomy): domain Eukaryota; kingdom Metazoa; phylum Chordata; class Lepidosauria; order Squamata; family Chamaeleonidae; genus Furcifer; species Furcifer pardalis. The sequence continues at coordinate 100,904,676 of CP126896.1, read as the reverse complement.
AGGAAACTGCCTAAGAGTCAAGCACTCCACATGCCCAACTCTGGATTTTGAAGAGCTGACTCTGCCTCTATTCCCTTTAATACTGCCATTTTTAATTTATAATGGCAAAACAAGCAAGCAAAAAAGCAAGCAAACAAACAAGCCCCTGGGGCCAATTTCTCCCCCTCAATCCACTGTAGGCCTGCAAAGGAAAGTCTTTAAGGAAACTCTGCAGGGGGAAGGCAGAGGCGAACCTGGACTCAAAATGTTTTGAAGTGTTAATCTGTGCAAGCATATCAAACAGGAAACAAAACAAAAGACAAACATGTTGTCAAGTGGACTTGATCCACAAAAACTCACATTAAAATATGGGAGTTAGTCTTTAAGGTACCTGCCTGCCTGCTTGCCTCCTTGATGTACTAGTCCTAAAAATTGCTCCTCAGTGCTCCTTACAGGTCAAAAAGCACAGTTTTGATTTTGTTATGGTGCAGGTGGGGTTGAAAGTTCTGGTTGACAGTAATAGGAGTTTGGGGGAGGCAATGTATCCTAGATCAGGGTTCTCCAACCATTAGCCTTCTGAGAATTGAAGTCCAAAAATCAAAAGTTGGGGAACACTGCCTTAGATCACAGATGGACCACCTATGTTTTAGAACAATGTGAATCTAGGACAAGGAAGGAAGGATGGAAGCAACAGAGACCAAATATAGTATGAGGATAGCCTGAATGAATAGAATTTTTAAAAAAGCCAAAATATTTAAGCACAGTTCAGTTTTGCAGGCAATCCTATCCAGATATGTTGGTAATTGGTAAAGAAAAAATGGTGGCTAGAATTAGATATATCTTAATATAATTGGGAGCAAGGTGAGTCTGATATTCCATCTTCTGGCTGGCATTGTTTTAGTAAGAGTGGAAAACACAGAAACAGAATCATGTGAGCTGCCCAGAGTCTTTGGAGTGGGGCGGCGATATAAATTGAAACAAACAAACGATATTCTTTATGAAATGTTGCAGTGCATTCCATCAGAAACCTCTTCAATTCCAAGGGGGTAATCAGGATGTGTCTTGCTTCTCCTTTTCGGCTCTCGGGTTTTATCAAGACAGAATGACAAGAGAACATGATACTGAAAATGGAAAATTAATAATTTACATGAACATGCACATCTATAATATTAAAGGTGACATGAGTGTTTGAGAATACATACTCTGCTGTGTTCCTCTTTAATGGTAGTAATGGGGAGGTATCGATGAATGCAATAAAGTCCAGCAAGATGGATCCACTCTTCTTCTAATTTCTAGGCTGCAGTATCCATTTGGATTGAGGATTGAACCAAGGTATACAAGGCCTGTCACTATTTCAGTGTCTTCTTTGTCAACATTAAAGTTGTACAGTAATACCTCGGATAACGTTAAGACTTGGTTCCACAAGTTTTAACGTTATCCGATTTTTAGCCTTATCCGATGCATGCACCAGATAACGTTAAAATCCTATTCAGATGGATCAGATAGCATTAACTCCATAGAGATAAGCAACAGAGGCTTCAAGGGAAAGCCAAGGAAACCTGCTGGAACCTTTGTCTAAAGGGTAAACACATTACAAAAGCTTGCAAAACCAGTCTGACTAGTTTAGCAAAGCAAAGCAAAGCAAAAGCAATATGTTCTGACTCCAATTTAAAAACTAAGAAGCCCCAAATGTATGACAACATGCAGAGTTGCCATTTGGAGCAGAGGAATTAGTTTTAAAAGCTAACAGCAAGGGTGCCCAAAATTTTCAGGCCACGGGCCAGTCACATGGTTCATGGGTGCCCAAACTACAGCCTGTGTGCCAGATCTGGCCCTGACACCAATTCATCTGGCCATTTACCAACATCCAAGGTTGCCATCTGGAGCCATGTGCACAGGAATCCATTGGTGTCATGGGCCAGATCTAGCCCTCAAGCCCTGTTAAGCAGGGGTGCCCAAACGTTTCAGGCCATGTGGTTTCAGTCATGTGGTTCCTGGGTGCACCAACTACTCCCTATGAGCCAGATCCGGCCCTGACACCAATTCATCCATCCAGCTTCACCCTCACTTCCAGGAGTGATGAGGGTGGTGTGGGCCAGATGGATTGGTGTCATGGGCCAGATCTGGCCCAGAAGCCTTGCTAACAGCAGGGGTGTCTAAACTTTTCAGGCCACGGGCCAGTCACGTGGTTCATGGGTGCCCAAACTACAGCCTGTGTGCCAGATCTGTCCCTGATACCAATTCATCTGGCCCGTTCCACCGTTGCCACTCCCAGAAGCTGGGTGAGTTTTACTTTGGCTTCTGGTGTCATTGTCTGGATCTGGCCCATAGGCCATAGTTTGAGCACCCCTGGCTAATGGATAGAAGCAGGACCCAAAATGGATGCCACCATTTACCAACATGCAAGGTGGCTATCTGGAGCCATGTGCACAGGAATCCATTGGTGTCATGGGCCAGATCCGGCCCACAAGCCCTGTTAACAGCAGGGGTGCCAAAATGTTTCAGGCCACTGGCCAGTCATGTGATTCCTGGGTGCCCCAACTACTCCCTATGGGCCAGATCTGGCCCTGACACAAATTCATCCAGCCTGTTCCAACCTCGTTGTTCCCAGAAGCGGGAGTAAAACTCACCCAATCTCCACTTCTGGGATCGACGAGCATGGGGTTGGCTGGATGAATTGACATTGGAGGCCGGATCTGGCCCACAGGAAGTAGTTTGGGCACCCATGAACCACGTGACTGGCCCATGGTCTGAAAAGTTTAGGCACCCCTGCTGTTAGCAAGGCTTCTGGGCTGGATCTGCCCCATGACACCAGTGGTGCCCAAACTAAGGCCCAGGGTCCAGGTGCGGCCCCCAATGCCAATTCATATAGCCCGCAAAGCCCTCGTTGCTCCTGGAAGCGGAAGTAAAATGCGCCCGTATGGTTTAACAGCATTTAGGGTGCTAACCAAAACCACATAAACCAGGTAAGGAAACAAATCTTAGGCAGAGCAATGCTGGAGTAAGAGAGAAATCATTTGTGTGTGTAAGTCACTCATCGGTTTCCACCCATTCTTAGCTGGATGCCAAACTTCACACTTGTTGAAACTGACTAAGCACATTTTGTCATCAGACTGACAACCAAAATAATATTTTTCCACTCCGATTCTTGGTTGCCATATTAACTTCTTATGTGGTTTTTACATACCGTATTTGCCTTTGCTGCCTATTTCCTCCACCAGCTGGCCCAGAAGGACGTAGGGCAGTGATGGTGTACCTTGGCGCTCCAGCTGTTCTTGAATTTCATTCCCCAGAAACCCTGATCAACAGGAGTGCTGACTTGGGCTTCTGGTAATTGAAGTCCCAAGAAGAACACCTGGAATGCCAAGGTTTGCCATCACACACTTAGGGTTTGTCCCCAACACCTGCCCACCTCATTTGTGTGATATTACAAATTCTCTCCTCCCCAACCCTGCCATTTCAGGTTTTGGCTCTGAACCTCAAGGCATGGGTTGCTGGTGATCTGCCAACATCAGAAGTTTCCTGTGCTGTTACCTTCTACTCAGGCTTGACTTATTCAGACCCAATAAAACTTTTTCTGCCAGTATTACACGGGAGGCAACCCAGGTAGCAGCCATCTGTGGACAAGTAAACTGATCCAGCCATTGCTTTCATGTGTGACACAATGTACTTCAGTCGACACATTAATGAATCAGTTGCCAGAGAATGTCTGTGTGGGCAAGAGTATTCTGGCTGCAAAGTTCATTCCAATATTTATCTGCAGAATCCAGAGCAAATAGCTGCTCTGCATGAATTTCAATAAGGCACACTTGAAAATTATTACTTGTAACCATCTACATTCGCTTCCTTTGTTGACCAAGGAGATAAGTTTTAGTCTGAAGGCCGTATTACTTGAATATTGAATAAAGGCAATGAGTTATTGGGGCACAAGAGTCCCTGGTTTATTCGGTGGTGAATTCCCAGCTGTGGCTTGATAGGTATTTAAAGGTAAAGGTCTCCCTTGCTCGAAAGCCAGTCGTGTCCAGCTCTAGGGTGCGGTGCTCAACTCCATTTACAGCCAAAGAACCAGTGCTGGTGTATCTGCAGACATTTCCATGGTCATGTGGCAGCCATGACTAGACGCTGGATGGTATAGGACACTGTTACCTTTTTCCTGCAGAGGCAGTACAGTTATACCTTGCTTAAAGAGCATAATGCGTTCAACAGGATTGCTCTTTAAGCGAGTTTGCTCTTTAAGTGAAACACCATTGTAAATGACCAATTGTGTGTGTGTGTGTGGGGGGATTGCAAACGCCAATTTATTTGTTAAGTGAGTTTTGGGTTGGTTTTATTTATTAAGCGAAGCAAGCATTCAGAGAAAATTCTGCTCTTTAAGCAAGTTACTCTTTAAGTGAAACGCTCATTATGCGAGGTTTGACTGTACTTATTTAATTACTTGCATTTTTTTTCAGACTGTTAGTTTTGCAGAAGCTGGGACAGACTACAGGAGCTCACTCTCTCACACAACACTCAGGTCTCTAATTGTTGACCTGCCGACCTTCCAGTCATCAAGCTCAGAGTCTTAACCACTATTATTATTATTATTATTATTATTATTATTATTATTATTATTATTATTATTATTATTATTATTATTATTATTATTATTATTATTATTAGTTCAAATTTATTTTGCCGCCCACTTACCATGGTGACTCATGGTGACTATTAATAGAAATCACACCTGATTTGAAAAGAGGAAGAAGCAGTGGAGACTCGTGACTCTAATTTGGTTGGGGCAGTGAATCCACTTTGGACTTTAGCTCATATTTTAAAGAAGCTACCCAAGGTTGTACCTATTTTAGATAATATTGTTCAGAATCTTAGATAACTTTGGTAAAGCTCTGGCTAAAACTAGTCAGCCTCCAATGCTAAGCAGTCTATTCAGGTATTATGGGTGGACATTAAAGCATATATTATGTAAGTCTTGGTTGGCGACCAAGAAGGTATGGCAACCAGGTAGTCCAGCTTGAGTTAAGAATGCAAAAGCAGTACCCATCTGCCACTATTGAGGCAAAGCTGAATGGGAGGAAGGTCATCTGTTTATCTACAAGGAAGGATATGATGGTCAGCAGCACTGTTCAGGTGCAGTTTCTTTGCTGCTGCTGCTTTCATGTCCCGATCAAAACCCGGACTGACAAAATGAAGCCACTTTCTTCTCTTTGTTGTTGGCCATGCCCACATCCTCATCAGTGCATGTCTTTGACAGCAATCGGCAGACCAGTAAATGAGCCAGATTCTGTGTCTCTTCACATTCACATTGCACGTTGTTGTCTGCCAGCAGCCCCCACTTGAGCATGTTTTTATACCAGCCTTATATCTATTTATTGCTTAGAGGGTAAAGTTTCCCTTGCTCGAAAGCCAGTTGTTTCCGACTCTAGGGTTCAGTGCTTATCTCTGTTTCAAAGCCAAAGAGCCAGCGCAGTCTGTGTCTGGAGACATTTCCATGGTCATGTGGCAGGCATGACTAGATACCGGAGCACACGGAACACTGTTACGTTTCCACCGAAGTGGTCCCTATTTATCTACTTGCAATTTCTTGCTTTCAAACTGCTAGGTTGGCAGGAGCTGGGACAAAGACGGGAGCTCATTTCGTCCTGCAGTACTTGGGAATCGAACTGCTGACCTTCTGTCTCCCAGTCAGCATCTTAGTCCCTTGAGCCACTACTTATGGCTCCACAATTTACTTCATTTTGAGCCCTCACTACTATAGAGAGGGGTTTTGGATTTCTTGTACTACAAATCCCAGAACAAAGGCTCTCAGCACTGGGGCAGATACAGGAAGCTTGGGTGGCGTTTGGCTTTTATAAGCTTTAGTTTAGAGTTTTCCAGCTTAAGCCTTTCTTCCAGGTGAACTATATTTAGTTATCTGTCTGTTTGTCTTTCTGTCATGTGGGATTCTCAGAATAGAAAATTATGGGATTTGAAGCCTAAGAAATAAAAGAAAAAATATTATCCCTACTCACTACTCATGCTGGTAACTGTGTGCTGTAGAGGCAGCGCTCTGTCTGGGGCTGGTGTGGGGGTTCCTGGTGTCCAAATTGGTGTTGTGACGGGCATGGGGTGGTATGGCAGGAACCAAGGGGTGGGCTGCTCTCGGGGAACGTGAGACAGATGTTTAATACTTGTCCCCTGTTCCGGCCCCTCAGCTACATCTCTGGTTCCTGAGCAGCTGGTCCAGAGTGACCCCTTCCTTAGGCTGCTGGTGATGAATGCCAGGTCAGTTTGCAATAAGGCTCCCCTGCTTGCAGACTCTATCTTGGGGGAGTGGGCTGACCTGGCATCCATCACTGAAACCTGGATGAGACTGGAGGATGGCTTGCCTCTATCTGAATTGTCTCCAGCCGGGTTTGGTATTTGGCACAAACCTAGGGAGAAGGGGAGGGGGGGTGGCATTGCCACCATAGCCAGAGAATCACTGGGAGTCGCCAAAGCCATGGCAACACAAGTTCTGGGTTGTGAGGCTCTGCTTCTGTGTTTGGGTCCTAAGGGTCAGATGGGAATCTTGCTCTTGTATCTGCCTCCCTGCAATGTAGCAGATTCTCTACCTGAGCTCCTTTAGGCAGTCTCCACGGTGGCGTTGGAGCTCCCCGGCCTTATGGTCCTGGGGGACTTCAATTTGCCGTCACTGGGGGGTGGCTCTGAGGTAGCATGGGAGTTCGTGGTTTCCATGGCAGCTATGGGCCTGACACAGGTAATTTAGAGCCCTACTAGGAGCAGTGGTCACACCCCGGATTTAGCTTTCTTGTCGGAGCGGTGGTAGAGTGAGCTGAAATTACAGAAATTAGACATCACTCCTGTGACATGGTCAGACTCTTGATTTTCTGGAGGTGAGGCTTCACTGCGGGGAGGTAGGGCCAATTAAATGGGCCCACCCTGATGACTAATGGATCCAGAGGGATTCCAGAAGGAACTGGGGTGCTTTCCTCTGGACCAGCAATGCGATTCGCCTGAGACTCTTGTCAGCCGCTTTAATGAGAGGTTGATGGTGGCCTTGGATGTGATCACACCACTATGGCCTCTCCACACCTATGGGCATCAATCTTCCCCATGGTTCACAGAAGAACTGAGGGAGCTTAAATGGGCAAAGAGATGCTGAGAGCACCGTTGGGTGAAGACCTAGAGTGAGTCTGATCGAACACTGGGTAGAGCTACTATTAAAGCCTGCCTTGTGGCAATAGGAGTGGTGAAACATCAATATTTCACCACCCTTATTGCCTCTGCGGATAATCCCCCAGCGACCCTGTTTCGGGTGACCAGATCCCTCCTTGGTAGAAGGGGGTTGGGCCCCAGCTGGCAGGGATCTGCTGAGGCTTTTGCTGATTATCTGATGGAGAAAATCACTCAGATTCGCTCGAAGTTTAATCCTGGTGTGAATAATGTAGAGCTGGGGTTGTCCAGAGCGCAGTCTGGCCATGTTATCTGGAATTGATTTGATCCAGTTGTTCCTGAGGACGTGGACAGGCTCCTTGGATCTGTTCGAGCCACTGCCTATGCATTAGATCCATGCCCCGCCTGGCTGGTTAAAACTTCCAGGGTGGAAGCTATCATAAATTCATCGTTACAGGAGGGGGTCTTTCCAGCAAATTTAAAACATGCTTTGGTGTGCCCCCTCCTGAAAAAACCATTGCTCAACTCCGCGGTGTTTGCTAACTACCAGCCTGTGTCCAACCTCTCTATTTTGGGCAAGGTTTTGGAGAAGGCAGTAGCATGGCAGTTACAGGGAGTCCTGGATGAAACGGATTATCTGGACCCTTTTCAGTCAGGATTCAGGCCTGGATATGGTACAGAAACTGCATTGGTCGTCCTGGTGGATGATCTCTGGCGAGAGCGGGATGGAGGCCATCAGTCCGTCCTGGCTCTTCTTGACCTCTCAGCGGGATTCGATACTGTCGACAATGGTATCCTACTGGAAAGGCTCCAAGGATTGGGGATCCAGGACACAGTGTTGTCCTGGTTTTCCTCATTTCTGAGGGTCTGGACCCAGTCAGTGTGGTTGGAGGGTGAGGTGTCCAGCCTGATGCCACTTTGCTATGGGGTACTGTAGAGCTCGGTACTCTCACCTCTCTTATTTAACATCTACATGAAACCACTGGGTGAGATCATTAGTTTCCATGGGGTGAGGTATCATCAATATGCTGATGATACCCAGTTATATATCTCGGCTCATGGGAACCCAAGCGATGCAGTGGAAGTCCTTTCCAGGTGCCTGGAGGCTGTCAGGGTCTGGATGGGGGACAACGGGCTTCAGCTGAATCCAGGCAAGACTGAGTGGGTATGGGGGGGGCAGGAGGGCTTTTGCACATCTTTGTGTTATTCGCCAGTTATGCCAACTCCTAGATCAGGACTCCTTGCTCATGGTCACACACACTCTGGTCACTTCCAGACTAGATTACTGTAACACATTATACATTGGACTACCCTTGACGACCATTCGGAGGCTTCAACTGATCCAGAATGCAGCTGCCTGGATGGTGATGGGGTGTGGGTGGTATGCACATGCCTCACCACTGCTCTGGGAAATGCACTGGTTGCTAGTTTGTCTCCGAGTGCAATTCAAGGTGCTGGTAATTACCTTTAAAGCCCTGCATGGTAGCGGGCCAGGATACTTAAGAGGCCGCCTCACCCCAAGAACATCTGTCCTTCCCACCAGAGCGGACCGGGAGGCATTCTAGTTGTTCCATCGGCCAGAGATGCGCTTCTCTCTGGCACAAGACGGAAGGCCTTCTCTGTGTCTGCTCTGGCCCTATGGAACCTCCTGTCAATGGAGCTACGTCTCCAGATGGAGCTGCTGTCTGTTAGGAAGAATATAAAAACATGGCTGGTGGGGCAGGTATTGGGTATGGGTTGCATAGTGACCCCAGCCCGCTGACTGGTTTGATCCCTCTCTCCCTCAACTTTTTTAAATCGGTGGGTTGTAGTAACTTTTGAAATTTTAATTTTTAACCTTTTATAGTTTTAAATTTGAGGTTTTTAGGGAGTGTTTTATGTCTTTATTGTTGTTTTCTATGATGTGTAAACCACTCTGAGTCACCTCGGTGAGAAGGGGAGTGGATAAATACGAATAAATACATAAATAAATATGCGAACTCTCTCTGATATTTCCTCAACATAATACTTATGAGCATGACCTAATACTTTGGGTAGATGTTTTCCAGTAGCATCTGCTGATTCCTTCAGATGCTGAAGCAATATTGCATACCAATTTTCAAAAGCTGCCAAATTTCACAATATATCAATTCCAAGACACAATTGGATCCTGTAGGTGGAAATCTAAAATCTAAGTCAAATATCAGTGATGGAAATCTAATGCTGTTTGATAGAGGGAATCTGTTGAGTAACTGAAGAATACTTCAACAACATTCAGTGACGAAATTTTACAGAGGAAAAATGACAATGGTTTTGAAGAAAAGGTACCCTTTACAGTACACACACAAAGCTTTCATCCATTTACTTTTTAAAAGCTCAGACTCTAATTTTTTTTTTACTGCAGCTCCCAGTGGCTCTGCTGGCGGTAAAATTATGGGATGAAAAACATAACTGTCCAAGCAGTTAATGCAGTGGAGTAGCTTTCACAACTTGGTACTCTGTATTAACTTTAATTTAAGGCTTTAATTTAGCCCTCAATTATTTTTTAAAACTTCTTTCATGTTAAGTATTGTAACCTTTTGTTCTGCTTGTCATACATATTAGAAATTCTGAGGTGCTTATTATGGTGGTGACAAATGAAGCTGAAGCTAGTGGGTCATGGACTTTCAGCCGCTTATTGACCTTCACCACCTTCCCCTGAAAGGAACCAAAATTTATATATGACAAGCTCACTAAAGCTCTTGTTGAGTTTAATTGGTGCGTTCTTCCAAATTAAAGCAGGTAATAGAGCACTCTGTCATCTTTTTGTCCAAAAAGTAGAAGTAAAAATGTACAAGTTCTCCCCCCTTTTCCTTAATATACCAATTTTCTTTGTTAATTATAAAAGTTCTGACACCACAATGCTGCTATGGATTAATGTGTTTTTCATGTCATTTCTCACTAAGGATGAGCATTTGGGTTCAGAAATATTTGGGATTCACTGAATATTGTCATATTTGGATAATTCTGAATATCTTAATACTAATTCCTAATATTCGGAGTCCCATTTACTCCTGTAGATAGAACAGCAAAAGGTTAGGCTTCTGCTAGCTAGAGGAAGAAAAAAGTGAAGCCTATTTCTCAGGCATCCTGGAGTGGTTTTCTGGGAAAGAAAACTTAAATTTCTTAAATTCTCTGGCAGCATGAGTAGTGGGGAGAGAGAACTTGGTGTCTTCTGATCGGGGTGCCCATGGGTTAGGGATAGGGTGAGAACAAACCTGTAAACAGGGTCTATCTGCACAAATGAAATCTAGAAACAGGCACAAATACCAGCAGGTACTTTTTCACATTGATAGGTGGGTATAGGTCACCTTTGCTTGAAAGCCAGTCGTATTTAATTTTAGGGTTCACTGTTCATCTCTGTTTCATAGCTGAAGAGCCAGTGCTGTCTGCCTCTGCAGATATTTCCATGGTCATGTGGCAGGCATGACTAGACACCGGAGCACACGGAATGTTGTTTACCTTTCCACCAAAGTGGTCCCTATTTATCTACTTGCAATTTCTTGCTTTCAAACTGCTAGGTTGGCAGGAACTGGGACAAAGATGGAAGCTCATTCTGTCCTGCAGTATTTGGGTATTGAACTGCTGACCTGCCACCTTCCAGGGGACAGTGGACATCTTAACCCAGAAATAAAGGTATACTAGATATATGTTCCACTAGATCATTGTTCCAAACAAAATAAGATAAGGGCTCAGCAAAAATTATTCTGCATCTCTGAATTGTGGCATGATTCCTTGCAGCTTCCATTTTGTTTTTTCCTCTTAGTTCCTTCCCAAACTCTCATTTGGATTAGATTTTGTCCTTCAAAATGCCAGTTCATCAGTAGACTTCCTTCTTCCATTCTCTTTGAAGTCCCTAGTAGGTACACTTATTGAAAGAACAATTTGTTCCTACAGAGAACGATTTCAGCCTCCATGAGAAACAGGAAACTGCATGACATTTTCAGAAATGAGAATTATGTTTCCCTCATTTCCAGCTACTCTTGGTAATGCACAATGTAGCACAGCCCACTCCAATGAAGCTTAGGACAGATGTATCACTTAGAGAAGAGAAGGCAACTTTGGAAGCACAGTACAGTTGTACCTCGCTTAAAGAGCATAATGCGTTCCACAGAATTGCTCTTTAAGCGAGTTTGCTCTTTAAGCGAAACACCATTGTAAATGACCAATTGTGTGTGTGTGTGTGTGGGGGGGGATTGCAAACCCTGATTTATTTGTTAAGCGAGTTTTTGGTTGGTTTTATTTGTTAAGTGAAGCGAACATTCAGAGAAAATTCTGCTCTTTAAGCGAGTTACTCTTTAAGCGAGGTTCTCTTTATGCAAGGTTTGACTGTACTGTAGTTTCCTTGCACAAGTTGAAATTGTTGGTTTTAAAGAAAATAGCAAAAATACCATTTTACTGCTGGACATTATCATTTCCTAAATAGAGCCCTAGTTCCAAACATCTAATAGAAGCAGCTTCAGCACCGGAATTTCATTTCTACTGTCATATATATTTTGAAAGGAATGAGTTTGCTCAATAGAGGGACATTGCTGGCAAGCACTAGAGTCTGTACATTTACAGTGTCTGCTATGAAATGTATGGGGCAGGGATAGGAAAGGATATTTTTATGTTCTGCTTTTGGAGTGATGGTTTCAGAGCTTGGCAAAGTTACTCTTTTGAATTACAATGGCTAGAACCCGACTCCCAGCCTGGTGAATATTTTGCCATTTCCCCTAAACTTTGGTGCAGGTAAATAGATAAGAGGATGGAATTAAGATACTGTACCTGGTTCGACATGGCAGTTTCTGTAGGCTATAACTTTTCTAGACCGTGTTGTATTTATTGTACTTGTATCCTAAATTTCCTCCAGTACTACACCAGTGAACTTCATTGTAACCACATAGAGGCATGAACCCAAAGTTTACCTCTTATCCTGTTCTGGCACTCTATTTACCAAATCCAACTATAGCCAGAATTATATTGTGAAAAAATTTAGGATTTTCTGGATTACAAATATCATAATTCTCCACTCTGGGTATTTAACCTGGTGTTACCATTGCCATCTGAATTATTGCTGCCGTTGCAGTAGCTGCTGCCGCCGCTTGGCCACTGAGAGTAAAGGCCAGCTTGCTGCTACAGTGCTGTTTCCTCTGAAGTTGCTATTTCCACTGTATCTTTCTAGTTGCTACTGAGACTGTGATTAAGCTCAAGGTCATGGTAATCTAGTGTCTTTCATTTCCTGGATGACCTGCCCCGTGACCATGTCCAGAATAACATCTCCTAGAAGATTCATTAGCTTCTGAGTCCAGGAGATGGTCCACAAAGCATTGTCAGAGACTTCTGTGATCTTCTGTGTCTTGCTAATCTCAGTCCTGATACTGCACTTACTACCTAAGCATGCTTAGCATGAATTTAATGGTTAGAACCCTATTACTTGAGCTTGCCGGTAAATCCATTGGCAACTGTGGATTGTCATAAGTTTAGAAGTTGATGTAAGCATTTGCTCTTAAACACCAGTCATGTGGCTCAGAGCTTGAAACAAAATGCCTGAGCTGTCTTCTTGACTTACAGTAGTTCACAGCTGAAATGTATGCTGATCGGTTTATGCTGGTGTAATTCTTCAATTGCATTCTGGTCAGTATATTTAATTAATGGGTTTAGGTGGTTTAAGCAGAGATGTGAAAAGCTGCTTTCTTAGATTATGGCTGTCAGAGATTCCCAGCATGTACAGCCACTATATTCTGGGAATTATTGTTCAAGGAAGTAACCGTCCTTGAAGTTAAATAATAAATTCAAGTGATGGAGGAATCAGGAAAGCAATGGGTGAATAGAAAATATTGTTAAATAAAACAAAACATACTTTGAAGTTACTTTTATTTTAATGCAAGGTGTAACCTGGAATTTAAATGCAATCCAAATTTACATTAAATGAAGGAGGTAAATGAGAGGATGAAAAATAACATTGGGAAATCATAGTGTAAGGTTGCAGGAGGCATGGTACAGAGGGACAGAGATTGTTGATTTGGTACCCTGTGCACCTCAGCACACCTAGTATATGTTGAATATATTAATGCAACCCCACAATGCAGTGGGTTAATGTAAATTGTGGGCATAACCATCCAATAGCAAGAGTTCTCTAGGTTCCCGCCTGTAGAGTCACCTGACCTGATTAGACTGCTATTTGTTTTTCTGTCAGATAGTGTGTGGTGTCTCTGAGGTATTTTTCATCGTTGTGTTATTCTGCTGTTCTCTCTCTCACTCTACAATCTTTGCCTTACAAGCAAAATGTGTTTGTTTAAAGAAACAGTTGTACATAACTGTTTAGCAACAAAACAATTGTTTTACTATTCTATCAACCAAAGGAACTGTAAGTAAAGAACTGTTTTTCTTATATTGCTAGACATGTGGAGAGTTTTGATTTGCTAGGCTAGAATGGGAGTCTAGTATTTGGAGAACTTGCTTACTATAACTACTTCTTGTTAAACTTGCCCCACCTACTGATGTTAACTATGCCCCCCACATTCACTCTGGAAACAGTATTACTAGACCCAATGGCACACACACAACATTAAAGGCAGTTTTACTTGTGCTTCTGCCAATGTGATTTATGCCAGCTCTTGTCAAAATGTCTTTCTGTGCTTTATGTTGGACAAACAGGTCAATCTTTACACAAAATAATTAATGGACACAAATCAGACATCCAGAATGGCAACAGAGAGAAATCTGTCTCAAACCACTTCTATCTACCTGGACACTCTATCCAAGATTGAAAGTTACAATTCTGGAATGAAGAAATTACAAGACTAGGATCAAAAGAGAGACAGTAGAAATAAAATTCATCCATCTGTTGAACACCCATCACAGAAGCTTAAATATTAACCAAGGGTTTCTGGGTCATTATCAAATTTGATACAAAGATTGCTATATGCTGATAGATATTTTATATGTTATATTTTTGTATATTATACAACCTTCCTGCCAATTCTCTTTTACAACTTGAGCAGAACAGGAAATGGCCAGGTGGCAGTAAATAAGTGAAAGGTTAAATTAGAATATATAAATCAGCATCTGCAGTTTTGCGCAAATCACTGCCTGTTTCATTCTTCATCTTGTGGTGTAGGTCCTTCCTTTTTACCCATGTGATTAAAAGCTTGAGCTTGATGACCAGTAGGTTGGCAGGTCAGCAGTTTGAGACCTGAGTGCTGTGTAATAGAATGAGCTCCTGTGATCTGTCTCAACTCCTGCCAATATAGCAGTTCAAAAGCCAAAAGGTGCAAGTAGATAAACAGGTGCAGCTTTGGTGGGGAAAGTAACAATGTTTCATGTGCTCTGACATCTAGTCATACCTGCCATATGACCACATAAACATCTGCAGAGCCAGACAATACTGGCTCTTTGGTTGTAAATGGAGATGAGCACTGCTCCCTAGAGTCAGATATGACTTGCTTTCGAGCAAGGGAGGTCTTTACCTTTGCTAAGTGACCAGTCAATTGAAAGTACACCTGGCACCCTCTGAACAAAACTGTTCTTGGACAAAGAACTATGGCACCATCTGTGCTCCCACTTTTTCTGAGGTCTGCCATAGCTTGGTGTATTTTTCAGCAAGTTATGTAATTGTTTCATTCCCCTACTGACCAGTAGCTGAAGCCTTTTTCTGCAGTGCTGGCTGGTGCTCATTAAAGTTGGTATGGTGGAAGACACAGCAGCTAATATGACCGGCAATCCTGTTTAGGGAAACGTTTTCAACATTGAGATTCCACTGCTGAGGAGAGTTTTCTTGGTATATGATAATATCACTTCGTACATTCAAGAGGGCTTCTGGAGTTCAGCATAGGATCCAGGCAGGTATATAAGTGGAGGCTTGGATTCAGAAAGCGTAGGTCCTAGTTCAGCTATGGGAAATCATGGTGGTAGGAAGGCATTTGGTGCTGGCAAAGCTACTCCCTAAATGTCTTATTAGGATTGCTATAAGGTGGATGCCACATAGTGACACTTAATAGATATTCGCACCAACCCTTAACATTTGACATAGACGTGGAATGTGCACAGTGATGGGATGTAACAGGTTCGCACCAGTTCGCCAGAACTGGTAGTAACTTTTCCCAGTATCCTGGAGAACCGGTAGCAGCTTTTGGGGGGAACCACCTTTGGGGCTTACCTTTTCACTGGTTCACCCACTGCGCATGCGCACCAAGCACTTGGTGTGCACGCACGCCTACAGTGCTTGGCGCATATGCACAGCCTCCTTGCTGTCCTCCCAAGTGGGAATGAGGAAGAGAAGCTGCTAGCCTGAAGCTCCCTATAGCCTGCTCCCCAGGGTAAGTGACTCACCTTTGGATATGGTGTGTCTGTGTGTATTTTAATGTGTATTTAATACCTTTACCTATATTGACGTACTACCACAGTTCCTAAAAAGCCCTGGTGGCTGGCAGGCCTGGCTTGGGGTTTTTAAGCAAAGTCTTGGAGCTACCTCATCAATAAGCTACACCTGTGCTGTTCCAATTGCTGTTCCAATTGGAGAACCCTTAAGGAGATACAGCTGTTTTACATTTACATTAAGGCATATTATCCTAGAAAACTGGTTAGGCAAAGACTTATTACCTAACCTCTTTAACTGTTGAAAAGTTGAAAAGTGCCATAATGAAGCTATCTTGTGGTGAGTTCCTTCTGTAGTTCCTTCCATCTGACCTAGTGTAAGAAAGATTAGCCAGAATAAGCTTTAAGCTCTGGTTTAAAAGCTCTGTTTGATTTGTGTTTGGGGTGGGTGGATGGGTGTATTTTAATGTATTATTAATTTAATTTATTAATTTAATTTATTTACGGGTTTGTGTTGTGGGTGGGTGGGTGGACTGAGGTGTGTGTGTGTGCGCGCGCTTATTTTTATTTTATTTTTATTTTATCTTTTTTATTTTTATTTTCTTTGGCCCCATCCACAACATCATGATGTCATGACATTGGCTCCGCCCACACTATGATGATGTCACAGTGGAGTAGTAAAATTTTTGACATCCCACCTCTGCTCTCAGAGATAATATTTCTAGTTTGGTATATCCCATATTGGGTACCCAATGTGGTATAGTGGATGGAATGATGGACTAGGACTCAGGAGGCTTAAGTTCAATTCTCCCAACAGCTGTGGAAGCTTCTTCTTCTTTTGTGTTTAGATCAAGCTTAAAACTGCAAAAATGAAGCCACCTTCTTGGCTTTGTCATTGGCAAAAATTAAATCTTTATCGGTACATGTTTGTAGTAGCAATCAGCAGACCAGTAAATGATCTGAATTCTTTATCTCTCCACATTCACACAGAGTATTGTTATCCACCAGTAGCACCCACTTGAGCATGTTAGTCTTACACTTAGGCATTCGAAACCGCAGCCTATTCAGTTCCTCATCCATATCCTCCTTTAATATTATTCTTTGTCCATTGAGTTCCTTCCTCCATCTTCTAATTTGTTATTGGTCTTGCATACTCTCAAGTGTGTTTGTTGTTGACATAAAGCCCTTCCTGGATATGAGCCAGCAGATGTGAGGCACATATCCATTCAGAGGATGTTGAGGGTTATTCTCTTCCTTAGTTCTCTCGATGTTTACTGCTAATTCTCATCTTATCTTAGCATAAGCACAGAAGCTGGTAAAACCATTCCTTATATATTTCACTCACCTTGAGAGCCTAAGTCAGTTCCAACATGACAACACAGAATAACAACCCATGTATCAGAGCTGTTTTACATCTACCTAAGAATTAGGTGCGTATAAAGACCAAGTTATATTTCAATGATATAAACAGCAGGAAGCTATTGCAAGAAGAAACCTCTTATATCTGGCTGGATAGGACAGAAGATAAAAGAATTATAAATATATTCTTGATGGGTTGGGATAGGGGATTTACCAAGGGGGGGGGGGAATCAAACCTGGCCAGGAAAATAATCAGTCAATTGTTAAAGCATCCTGTGCCAATTTCCATTGCTCTAGCTACTGCTAAAGGAATGTTATGAACGCAAAAAAGAATATCATGTTCCGGAAAGCTGGAGTTGTGTATATTTAGATGTAGCCACCTGCTGTAACTTTAATGAGGTGTTCTCCTGTATTTTTTATTTGGCCACGCCCACAACATCATGACATCATGATGTTGGCTCTGCCCACGACATCATGATGTTAGCTCCGCCCACACTGTGATGACATCATGGTGGGGTAGTAAAAATGTTGACATCCCACCACTGAATGTGCAGCTCATGAAGGACTGCTTGGAGGTCTCTTCGAGACTCATCATGCATGGAAGAGGTTTGCAGATTCACAAATATGCCTTCACTATTTAGAAAGTAACAGAAATATTAAGAGGGGTGGTGGAGAAGAGCTAGAATTAACTCCTTCTTCAAACATTTATTCCAGCTGATTTCAGAAAATTTGAAGGGTACAAAAAAAAAAGTCCGATCTTATTTTTAAATTTTCTTTCTGTAGTTGTTAAAATTTCCACATTAGTTGATATTCTCTCACTGGCAAATCCAGCAAATAGTTTTGTGACAACCATAAAGAGGAACAGGTTTTACAAGATATAAGGTTTTATTGGACATAAATATTCAAGGACTGCAACCTGCTTTTGCGGATGCATTTAAAAATGTATTCTCCAGTCCAGTGGCAGTTCCTGGACTTGGATTGGGGAAGAGTACCTCACTCCAAAATTTCAGGAAAGTCTCCTCCTTCTCCAGTTATAAGCTGCACTCTCATGCTGAATAAAATCTGTCCTTTTAAGTTGCCTTCAGACTTGTACTTGCTTTAAAAGTTAGGTAGCTAACAAAATCAAAGCAAGAGAAGAGATGGAATAGTAATAGTAACCACAATAACAATAATAAATACTGTATTTGCTGGTGTATAAGACCCACTCCCCCTTAAAATACTCTGAAAAAATGGAGTGCATCTTGTACTATACATAGTGGCCTATAGTAGGCTATTTTGGTAATAATGGGGTGCGTCTTATATGCCTATGCATGTTATACACTGGCAGATATGGTAATATGAGAAAAAACTGAAGGAACTGGGCATGTTTAGCCTTGATAAAAGAAGACTGAGGAGGGATATGATAGTACTCTTCAAATATTTGAAAGATAAACAAAGAGAAAGTGAAGGACCTGTTTTCAATTATCTCAGAGTGCAGGACATGTAATGTTGTCGAAACTACAGAATATAGACTGAATATCAGGAAAAACTTCTTAATGGTTTGAGTAGTACAACAGTGGAACTAACCGCCCCGAGAGGTGGTGAGTACTACAACACTAGAAGCATTCTATTATTCTATAAAACTAATATTACACACAGTACAACAATACACAGAAATCAGGGTAATATCCCAGCATATCAACAACAGCACCACATGCATCTGGTTTAATCCCATCTTTCCAAGAAGAGTTTCTGGGAGAATGGGGTGGAAAGCTGGTGGTGAAAAAGAATATAGGTTTTGAAATTGAGGTGGTGATGTCAGAGTGGCCCACTGGACCTGACAGATACAGGGAAAAGATGAAAGAGATGGACGTTTTGTAAGAAAAAGGAAGTCTGACGTTATTTTTGTTCACTGCTCTGGGATTATTTGACTATGTGGTACCAGCTCTGGTAGTAATTTTCACCACAAATTAAAGCTATTGCCAGGTTTTGGGGACTTTGAGGGAATCCATAACTTTGGAATCAGGAGAGGTGTTTAAAAAGAAGATTCCAATGTATGGTATATGAAGGGAGATACACATGGACTTTGTGGCTGAAGAACCCGAGACTGGTGTGGTATGTCCTCAGAAGAACTGTTCCAAGGTGTTAAGAACAGGAAGGCTCTTGCATTGTTCACCACCAACATACCTCGGTGTGACACGTGACAGGACACTCTTTTAAGCAGCACTGCCTGAATACAAAAACCAAAGTTAGTACAAGGAACAACATCATCAGGAAACTCACAAACTACAAATGTGGAACTCAACCATCCACACTGGGTACATGCGCTTTAGCCCTGAGCATCTCTGTAGCAGAGTATGCTGCTCCAATATGGAGCACATCCACACACACAAAACTAGTTGACATTGCTGTAAATTAAGCCATGCATATAGTGACAGGATGCCTCAAACCTACACCAGTTGAGAAAATATACCCTCTTGTTGGTATTCCTCCACCTAAGATCAGGATAAAAGTAGTAGTGGACACCGAGAGAACTAAACAAGAGAATGACCTTCAACATCCTCTGAATGAATATGAGCCTCAAGTCTACCAGCTCAGATCCAGGAAAAGCTTCATGGCAAGAACATTCTTGAGGGTACACAAGAAGATGG
The DNA here is from genome assembly GCA_030440675.1 of Furcifer pardalis. Lineage (NCBI taxonomy): Eukaryota > Metazoa > Chordata > Lepidosauria > Squamata > Chamaeleonidae > Furcifer > Furcifer pardalis. Next base: position 100,885,243 of record CP126896.1, on the reverse strand, counting down.
AGGAAGGAGCTCACTGGACAAGGAACAACATTAAAGGAAGATATAGTTGAGGATCTCAATCTCCCCTACATCACCTTGAGAACCCTGAATAGACTGAGGATTGGACTGCAGTGGCTCAAGTGGCTAAGATGCTGACTGGAAGGCGGGAGATCAGCAGTTTGAATCCCAAGTACTGCAGGACAGAATGAGTTCCCGTCTTTGTCCCAGCTCCTGCCAACCTAGCAGTTTGAAAGCAAGAAATTTCAAGTAGATAAATGGGGGCCACTTTGGTGGAATGGTAAACAGCATTCTGTGCACTCTGGTGTCTAGTCATGCCTGCCAAATATCCATGGTAATATCTGCAGAAGCAGACAGTGCTGGCTCTTCGGCTTTGAAATGGAGATGAGCATTGAACCCTAGAGTCAGATACGACTGGTTTTTGAGCAAGGGAAACCTTTACCTTTACCTTGGAGTCCTTAAATGCAAGACCAACATGCTCAAGTGGAGACGGCTGGTGGACAACAGCACATGGTGTGAATGTGGAGAGACACAGAGTCTGGCCCATTTACTGGTCTGCCAATTACTGCCAGAGACATGCACCAATGAGGACTTGGGTTTTGCCAAAGACAAAGTGTGGAAAGTGGCTTCACTTTGCCAGTTAAGGGTTTGATTTGGACATGAAGAAAGAAATCTTATATTATAGACAGCCAATATCCAGAATCGAAATGGCCCCTGAAGAATAATAAAAAAGGGATTAATGGTCAATATCACTTTCCCCCTTCTCCTCCCCTCCTCTTTTTAAAATGCTATTCTGCTGACATGGCTTTAAGATCTCCATTGGTCATCCTTTTTTACTTTCAAGAAAAGACCCAATGTTAGGCCTAAAAGACTCTGAAAATAAGAAACTAGATTAACTGTCATATCTCATCACAGAGGCTACTTGTGGTTGTGGGATAATATTATACCGGGCTCCCCCCCTCTCTCCGCATTCCCTGTTGAGTCTTTGTGGCCAAAGCACTATCCCTAATGTCATTTTGTGTGTATTTATATATTGGCATGTCGCTGGATTCAGCGATGATTGTGATTATATTACTTTAAAGGAACTGGTGCTGTATGGGACATATTAGCCATGACACAAGAGAGTTGTTATATATGGGATAAAATATATCTGTTGATGGGGAATAATGGCTCATGGAGGGGTGATGAAGGGGGAATCAGAAGCCCTTTGATCACAGTATGTTGGTTTCAAATTCATCTTAGGTCTACAGTGACTCTGACTTTATTGTCATTAAATGGCCCAGATGAATGAGTTGAGAGCAACTGTTCAGTCCACTTACTAAATGGGCAGAAAGATGGCTTTTACAACTCTCCCTGGTTATGTTATGTTATGTTATATTATGTTATGTTATATTATGTTATGTTAGAAGGCCGCTTATGTTAGAAGACTTTTTGAGGTTGACTTCTGAGACTGCCTTTGCACTAATATAAGGTAACCAAAGTTTTTGGACTGTTCTAAAACATCAGAAGTTAACTTTAGGCTCTATCCCATAAACTACTTAAATAGCCACTCTAGAAAACAGATAAGTAACAGGCTGCTACGGAATGCAGGACCTGAACCAATGAGTTCACCTTACAAGAAGGGGAGATTCTGCTTAATTGTGTGCCATATTTCCTAGCCTGTTCTGTATCTAAATAGGTTACTGTATAGATTGGGATCTGTTCTGGGCCTTTGAAGGGGCATACTGAGTCTCCCCATCTTGAGCTTTCAACATTATTTATTCCTTAAAACATTTGTATCCCACCTTTCTTCTGTGAAAAGAAACAGAAATTGGGGGAACAAGAAAGAAAGCCCAGTGGATTAAGACAATAGGTGGGGAAGGATTGCTTGCTTTGGTAGTAAGCAAGCAGTGGTTGGTATTTGCAGCATAGCAATGTGGTGTCTTAGTGGTTAAGATGCTGAGCTTGATGACTGGAGTGAGCAACCATCATCTGTCCCAGATCCTGCCAACCTAGCAGTTCAAAAGCAAGAAATTGAAAGTAGGTAAATATGTACCACTTGTTGGGAAAGGTAACAGCATTCTGTACACTCTGGCATCTAGTCACACCTGCCACATGGCCACGGAAATGTTTGCAAATGCAGACAGCTCTGGCTCTTTTGCTGTAAATGGAGATGAGCACCACACTCTAGAGTCAGACATGACTGGCATTCAAGCAAAGGAGATCTTTACCTTTACTAACAAAAAATGGGGAGGGGGAGAAGAGAGGAGGTGAAAAAGCTGAAGGAGGATAGACAGAATGCAATGCTTTATGTGACCTGTCCAATTGAAGATTATACATCAACCATCATTCCACAACCACTTCCTGATTCTTTTCTAATAGTGTAATTATAATGTATTTTATTTATTTATTTATTACTTTTTTATTTAAGAATAAAGACATGACAAACACAAAATAACATAAATACACACAATGACATTTTAAACTAATATCTTCACCAGTATTATTTTAAAGTAAAGCTTAATGAACAAAGTGGAAAAACAAACAGCATGTTCCAGAAGGTAAAATGGTTCTATAAGCTTCAATAGAATCCAGTCTGCCCCATAGTTCTGCAAAGTGGCTTAAAGGAAAGTAATATTTGAGGATCATGGCAAAGAATGACGAAGAAAAGAAAAAGAAGAGGTTGTTCTAGAATGCAAAGAAGGCTGTCTAACCAGCAATGCACACATTCCAATTTGCCCTACAATTCTGTGAAACAGTTACAGTACCTACTGTAACAGACTACACAGACAGGTATGGGAACTGCTGAACCCTTCCTAGAAACTCTGTAGTATGCATGGAGAACCAACCTGGCCTTCATGGGGTTTTTTATTCATATTTCAATCACATTCTTGTTTAGTGAATCAAGGGTCTTAATCTCCATTTCCAGGTTTCATTTGGAAACAGAGCTCTTTTTTAAACTCAAGAAATGCCAAGTGGACTAAGAAAGCTGTATCAGGGTGTTCTCCAGCTTTGAAGGTAAATATTAGTTGCTTGCTCCACAGTCATTCGAGAATCACACGAGTACATCTAATCAGTCTATTTTTGCACTCTGTCCCAAACTGGGGCCCCATCCCACTATAGGCAGTTTGACAATGGAATGGACTATTTCAGAAAGTGATGGACTTCCTTAGTTAGTTGTTTCTAAGCGGAGGTCAGTCCTCCAGGGAGGTTTTAACAGTAGATTTCCTGCATCAGAAGGAGTTTAAACTAGTTAAGGCAAGCTGTTCTTGAGCTCTAGCAGTCTATGATTACATGGCCCATATATAATTAAGCTGGAATACTGCTCTGTAAAGTGGTTACTTTATAAATGAGTAAAATGGTACTGTTTTTCTTTAAGCACCAAGGAGTGCACAGCAAGCAAAAATGAGGATGCTATTCCCATACTTTCATCACCACAGCTTGTGAGATGATTGACCTTAGGTCAGTCATTGGGCTACATCACTGAGTATGCATTTGAATATGATCTCCACTCCACAGCTCAAATGCCAACAGTTCACGTACAGGTTACTGTGATTGCTTTCATAATTGACTACTGTAGCTTGTGTTCAAATAATTCACCACTGATTATTGTGTTACATCAGCAGGGACTAGAGTCTTTAGCATAGGTAACAGAGCTCCAGGTTCTAATTCCCATCAAGCTATGAAACCCCCTATATATCTTGGGCCAGTTGTTCTTTGTTAGCTGATATAGCTTGCAGTTTGTTCTGATGAAAAATGGGGAGAGACGAGCCATCCATTCATTTCTAAGCTCAATGGAGAACAGCTGTAATTAATTAAAATGGACTAATGTAAGTAATAAAAGGCATAAATCAATGCTAAATAACTATTATATGAATATGAAACTTTGGCATTAAAATGGGGTAACATATGGGATGTACATTTTAAATTATTGCAGATTTACTCACAAGCAACTTGCAGTATGTTAAAAGGCATTTAATCCTATTTAAGGAGTGGCTACATAGCTCTGTGATTTAGATGGAGTTTAATTCCTCATTGTGTAGTCTTACTGTCTAGAAGAAGAGAATGATAAAGTACTTCTGAGTACCGTATATAATTTAATTAATTTAATTTAATTTTTGAATTTATATCCCACCCACTCAGGAGAACCCGACAGCTTACATAATCATAAAAACATATACAATAAATACAATATAAACAACAAATCAAACAATATGCAGTAACCAAAATACACAGTAAATACAAAGTAATAGCATATCATATGGTATACAAAATTAGATTAGAAACCCATAAGTCACAATGTCATGCCATCATGCTGCTGTTGCTGCTGCTGCTGCTGCTATATGAACAAACACAACAGACCTTACCATATGGATGAATGCTGAAGAGTGTCTCTCACTAGGAGAAGTTTCTAGCTAGATCATCGCTTAATAGACTTCAAAGTAAAGTAGGAAGATCAAAGAATAATCAAACACATGGGGCTATTTGGATACAGACAATTTTCTGTGAATGTGGAGAAATCTACATTCAATGCAGCATTTATGTGTATGTAATTTAAGCCCCATCAGGTGTACAAAAGACGATCAAGTAAATGGCTGAGATAAGAGCTCAAGTTTTGGTCAAAAAGAGCCTAAACATTATAAAATTTTAATTTGTTTTGAATTTTACCTGTATTTTACAGATATCTATAATTTTAAATTGTGCAATGCTCTGATGTGACTAAAGAAAGCAAATATGAACTTTACAGTGGGGTGCAATGAGCTCAGTTGGACTTACTTTGAAGTAAACTTGTACAGGCTTGCATTGTAACTGTATTACTGAGTAAATTATAAATTTAATAATCTAAGTACATAACATTCTCCAGAGGTCCATGGGGTTCCACCTATGATCATAAAACATGGGTTCATAAATTTAACAGTTGGATTTAATCATGAACTGTGTGCATTTATGACTAGTTTATGGTGTTTATATTTTCTTTGCCCCTTAGATATTTCATTTGTCTTTCTCTGCAACAGGACTTAAATGCCTTTGTCAAACCAACATTTTAAGCATGTGAGCTCAAATCATTAGCAGGAAAACAGTCCATCAAAGCCAACAACACAGAAAAAAATGATCACTTACATCTCATTTAACCCAGGGAAAGGTGATAAAAATGTAAGGGAGAGGGGATGGGAAAGAAGGTGATAGGTTAATTTGCACAGGGAGCCAGAAAACTAATTGGAATAACTGTATACATTATAATAAATGAGATAAGTGCATCTGTTGCAAAGCAATAACCCATAAAACACACATGTCAAAAGATAGTGTGAGAAACTAGTAAAGTGTGATGCTTTCTTCCTTTTGCTCTTTCTTCTTATTTTTCTCAGAGAGTCAATGCAATGAAAAATGTATATTATTATCTACATCCAGCAAAGTGAGACCTTCTGGGAAAAGAAGTCATCAAAGAATGATCATACCCCATTATTATGCCCTGGGAAGCATAATAGGGAACGTACTCAGAGGAGTAGTTTAGCAAGCTGGGAGGAAGAGATGTTACCTCTGTATTGTTAATCCAGCACCTTGGACAGCGCTATGAAGAAAGGGAAGCCAAGGGAAGATTTGAAGACAGAGTTGAAGGCAACCACTGTGCAGGTTTGCTATTGTTGATTTAGACAGGTAAAATCTGATCCTTTGCCCTTCTACTTACAGTGTCTTTGTAATCCTTCAACATAGGCGAGCCATTTTATACTCATGGTGATTAAGAGCACAGTGGGTTCAGTTCGATAGAGAGATACCTAGCAATGCATTAATAGCAGAACTGATCAAGGATACCACAGGCCATAGCAATTTTTAGAAATCCTGCCTTAAGGGAATTAGAAATAGTCACTTACTAGCCCAATGAGGGCATTAAGCCTGAAAACACACAGGGCTCAAAATATGGACAGGGTATGAGCAAGTAGGAACCATCCACACTCCCCACACCATCTGGAAATCATTCAGAGATTTGCATGTTCAACACCTGGTGGTGTAGTGGTTAAAATGCTGTATGGCAGCCAGAAATGTTGACATTGTAAATTCGATCCTGGCCAGGGCTCAAGGTTGACTCAGCCTTCCATTCTCCAAGGTCAGTAAAATGAGTACCCAGCATGTTGGGGGCAAAATGCTAATTACCTTGTGAGCTGCCCAGAGAGTGCACTAAGTGCTATAGGGCAGTATATTAGTATAATTGTAATAGCTGTTCAGTGGAAGGTGCCTAAAATGATTGGTGTCCCAACTGCCCCGATTAACAAAAGATGTCAGAAATGCTGTAAGTGCTGAACAGATGAAGATATGTCTAACTTCTAGGTGGTGTTGGTGTTTATAAGCCTATGGGGCAGTTCTCTTGTGTAACCATTTCCCCATCTCCATCCTCCTTTGAGCCCTATGCAGGCTTAACATCAGAACAGTTCTTTAGGACCCATAATGTTGGCTGATCTGGCTCATTCTTGGGTGGTATAACATTAGTAACTGTACATTGTAGGGCTACAGTGTCTTGGAGTAAAGCAAGCTGAAGCTTTCAGGAGGAAGGGGACTATCCTTGGACAACACTGGACACCTAAAAGAAATTTATAAACAGAGGTGTTCCTTGTTGGCATGTCCCCCTGCATCTGGACAAGTTCTTTTGAGCCTGGAAATTGGAGATAATTAGCCACTCACAGCTAATCTGATTAGTGATTGTTATGTTAGATTAATTTTTTAATCATATTTATTTGGGATTACTGCTTTAATTGCTTCTACTGCCTTTGAAAACAAAGCAAAGCACCCCAAGTACTCTACCTAAAATTAATTTCTGGCCTTTTTTCACACAGAGATAATATTTATTTTCATTTCTCCTTGATGCTGACTCAAGAATCTGCATCCCACCCAAGGCAATGGATGGAAGGGACTTGTAATGTGAATATCATCCTAAATGGAAACTTGCCGTGGCTGATGTGACCCAGCATGCAGTGTCTACGTGGACGTAAACCTGATTCAGTGTTGTGCCAATAAAATGGCTGCTGGATGGAATCCTCTTGGTAGAGTTCCATGGTTACAAAGCCCCTGCCCCCAGGTTCTGAGGCTCTCTGGGAATCTCTTTTGATCAGGAGAAGGCTTTGGGAATTTTAGGATTAACATTCGTTGCTGGTGATGCCATCAGCCTTTAAGATTGTGAAGTTACTCAACAGGATTCACACTGATGAAACTTAAGGGTAGTGCTTTCATCTTACAGCCATCCATGCAGCATGACATCCTGCTCCAGAGGGTCTCCTCTTCTTTCTGAAAAGGTTTTTGTGGCACATGAAGGGAGCTTTAAGGAGGAGGAGGAAGAAGAGGAATTTCTCTCAATTCCAGGAACAGAATCAAGGAATGTAGTCTTCAGAATTTCCTCACAGAAGGCAAGAGATAGACAAAAATTTACAAAAAGGGCAAATAAACTATTGAACACATCTTTCTTCTATATAGGGATGGAAAACATGCAGAGCTCAAGTATCCCACCTGTTCAGTGCTTCCCCAAATTTGTTTCTGTAAATAAAAAAAACTGGCTCAAAAAGCCCCCTGTCACATCTAGGAGCAGTAGGGAGTAGTTTTGCCATGTTCTGAGGAGTCACCAGCACTCCTAGAACACTCACAACCCCAGACAACCTCCATCTATACAGATATTTTAGAGAGCCCTAACTACTCTCATAATAGCCCTCCACACACACACACACACACACACACACATTATTATGCAGTAACCAAAATACACAGTAAATACAAAGTAAGAGCATATCATATGGTATACAAAATTAGATTAGAAACCCATAAGTCACTATTATGAGAGTAGGTAGGGCTCTTTAAAATATGTGTATAGGTGCCAGAACCTTTGAGTTTGCCCAGCTGATTCCATATGGGCCTGTCTGGCCAGATTACCTTGCTGTGGTAAAAGAGTAGACCATACTGCCTGATTAGGGGGGATAATAAATCTAAATAAATAAATAAATAAATAAAACTCAACACCTATTGTCAGGCAGAGGTTAACTAACTTGACAACCCTGAGAACTTGGGTGACGAAGTCCACAGGGAAGGATGATGGTCCCCAAGTGGATTAAATCCCACTTGAATCCATTTTGATGGAGGGCAGCAGCTTCATCAATACTAACCTGGGGCTGAGAAGGACTTTGTGTGCCAAAAGAGCTCAGGACTAGAAAGTGACGCATGGAACTGGATCAGTAATATTGATGTCATGCTGTGACAGGCAAATGGAAGGCTACTGCATTATATTATATATCATTATATAATTATATTATATAATTATATTATACTGCATTATATTATATATCACAAATCACAAAAGCACCACAACAAAACACAAACATTCCTAAAACCCTCAGATATAAAACTGTGCAAGATTAAAATTTAAAATCTAAAAAAGTTTAAAAAACAACAATTTACTACATCTTGAGGGAGGGTGGGGCTTAAATCATCCATCAGGCTGGGGTCACTATACCTCCCCCACCCCATACCTGCCCTGCCAGCCATGTTTTTAAATTCTTCCTAAAGGGCAATCTTCATGGCTCATCACCATGAAATATCATCAATACGCTGATGATACCCAACTGTATATCTTGGCCAGTGAGAACCTGAGTGATGCAGTTGTCCTATCCAGGTGCCTGGAGGCTGTAAGTGTTTGGATGGGGAACAATGGGCTTCAGCTGAATCCTGGCAAGACTGAATGGCTGTGGGTTCGGAGCCCCGCATTATCCCAGGAGCTACTGTCTATGGTGCTGGATGGGGCTTCTTTGCCTCAGACAGACCCGGTGCGTAATTTGGGGGTCCTCCTGGACTCATGACTACTGCTTGAAGAGCAGGTGACAGTCATGGCCAGGAGGGCTTTTGTGCAACTTTGTGTCCGCGAATTACGCCTGCTCCTGGACTGGGACTCCTTACTTTCGGTCACCCATGCACCGGACACCTCCAGACTGGATTATTGTAATGCGCTCTACATGGGGCTGCCCTTGATGACCATCTGGAAGCTACAGCTGGTTCAGAATGCGGCTGCCCAGGTGGTGACAAGGTGTGGGCGTTATGCCTCGCCACAGCTACGGGAGCTGCATTGGTTGCCAGTATGCCCCCAGGTGCAATTCAAGGTCCTGGTTTTGACCTTTAAAGCCCTTCATGGTAGTGGGCCAGGATACAGTAAAACCTCATATAACACTAAAACCTGGTTCCACAAGTCTTCGTGTTATATGATTTTTCGTGTTATCTGATCCTCTATGGGATCCATAGAGATACATTGTAACCACACAGGCTTTCGCGGTTGTTATCTGAAGCATCCCATAGGATCTTAATGTTATCTGATACAATTCTTCCCCCCAGATTCCTTGATGTTATGCGATTTTCGTGTTATTCGATACTAATGTTATATGAGGTATTACTGTACTTAAGAGACTGCGTCACCCCAAGGTTTTCAACCCATCCTACAAGAGCAGACCATAGGGGCTCCCTAGTGGTCCCATTAGCCAGGGAGGCACATTTCACTGGGACCAGGAGAAGAGCCTTTGCAGTATCTGCTCCAGCTCTATGGAACCTCCTGCCACTTGAACTGTGCCTCCAGGCAGAGTTCCTTTCCTTCAAGAAGGACTTAAAAATATGGTTATGCCAGCAGGTGTGGGGTACAACTGGAACCACAACCCAGAGCCCTGCCGGGGGTTCTTATTTACTCCTGCCTGGGTGTCCTTCTTTTTTAAGGGGTTTGGGGAGGTTTTGTGGATGTTTTTAGATAGTTTTATAGTACAGTATTAGGTTTTAATTGGTATTGGGCGTGGGTTTTGGCTGACGTGAGCTGCCTTGGGTTACTCAGGCAAAAAAGACAGTTATATAAATCCAACAAATAAATTTAAAAAATAAATAATAGCCAATATTCGGAATCTGATACATCACCTGAAGAGGAAGAATTCCATATGGAGTACCTACTTGTGGATTCTAGGCATGAATCCTCTAATGCTTCCTCATGGTCAAAATATTAGGATCAGGAAGAAAGCACAGTTGCTGGTATTCACAGAGTTGTACCATCTATGTGTATGCACTATTTTTCCCCTCCATTTCCTTCATGGAAGGGTCTCCTCTGTGCCCTCAAAACATTGCTGGATAATATTTCAAAACTAGTTGAAGTGCAGCCTTAAAGTCAGTGAAATAATTGGGCAGAGCTATTGCACAACTGAACCTCTTCAAGACTGTACATTTTATCTGCACTTTTTAAAAAGAGAAACTATGTTTAATTTAATTTAATTTAATTCTCACACTTTTATGCCGCCCAATCTGTCATCTTGCTTGACCACACGCATTCCCTTTGACCCCCTGAATTTGGTGTATAAAAATCATGCCTGTAAGTTTCACTCTTTGTCTGAAGAAGTGGACTTGATCCACGAAAGCTAACAATAAAAATAAAGCAGTTAGTCTTTAAAGTGCTACAGTGTTTTTATTTATTTTTTGTTAATTTTATTTTGTTTTCTGATATTCTTAATTAAGTGTGAGAGATTTACAGTCTGTTGCCCCAGGTCTGTATTGGACCCAGCCATTGTTGTAGTCATCCCCAATTTGATCTGCGTATAAATTATTTCCTTGCCCCAGGGCGATGTGAGGCATGGTCTTGGAGGCCAGGTGGTTCTGGGCCACTTTTGCCCCCCAGCAATCTGGAAAAATGCTACTGGCATAAGTTTGTTTAAGGTGGATCCCAGTGCAATGAAGTGACCCACACACTATGATCTCGGAGCCATCTCTTATGGCACATATGAAACGAGACATGCAGGATTTAACACCAGGACTGCAATGGACTGCTGCAGCCTTGTGGATATGGACAAGGTGCATCTTCACAGCCAGTCCATCTGGCATGGCCTCTTCTGCCTCCATGACCCTTGGGAATCAGACTTCCTCCTCCTCTCATTTTGCCTTTGGGTCCAATATGATGGTTTCCAGTGTCATTTCCTCCACTGAGGGGGGCATTACCTCACCCAAAGGGGCTCACCTGCCCGTAGCCAGTGGCCCCTTTAGGGAGTCAGGTTATTTACCACTGTCCAACACTTGGTGTTGAGTCACTGGCTTACGGTCTACTCAATTACTGTAGTGGGATGTCCATGCAAAGATCCAGCAAAGCAAAAACAACTCCCCCAGAAGACACCTGTTAACCGTTTCCAGTCTTGGGAAAGCAGGAAGTGGTAGATTCTGTCTCTTAAGGTCCAAGATGTGTGAAAATGGAAGATGAACCTACCTCTATCCTAAATTACAAGTACCCTAGATTACGAGTACCCTAAATTATGAGTATGATAATTAAATTAAATTAAATTAAATTAAATGAGACCAACACATAGATGCCTGGTATTTTTGAAACAGCCAGATATAGAGCCAAGCAGTCCCTGACATGATAAAATCTGGATTACAGTTCCATTCTTTGATGTGCTATTTCTTACTGCTCGTCTTCTGTTGATGATGGATTTCAAAAACTTGTAGATTTCCTCACATATTCCCCCCAAAAATTATAGAGGGAAAATAATTGTAGGAGAAAGTGAAAATGACAGATTCATTCATCCAGGCAAAAAGGACTCCAGAGATTAGTTGTTCAAAGCCTGGCTTTGAAGCTTCATGTATTCAATCACTTTTGTGATGCACAATTACCATCTCAACCCCCCCCCCCCAACAAACTGCTTATCTTCTACAGTTTAGGTGGCAAAAAAGCACATGTTCCTCTCCATGCTGGAAATAGATAAAGCTATTGAGTTTGGCTCTGGCCAGATGGTTGAGAATATCATTTACTTTATGTTTGATAAGAATTTCTTGGTTGAGATGGAAAGAACTTGTGGTCTGAAAAATATTCAAATATGGGGAAGGCAAACCTGACAGTTTTCTCCATCCTGACACCCAGTTCTCCCCTGCTGTCTTTCTTTTTGTTCTTCTGCCATATCCAAATCCGAATAATGGTGATCCTCATGGCGATCAGCCATGAAGACTGTCCTGTGAATATAATGCAGTGACCTTTCATCTACCTTCTGCATTGCAGCATGACACCCATACCACTGATCCAGTTCTGTGAGTCATTTTCTGGTCCTGAGCCCTTTTGGCACACAGAGTTTTCCTCAACCCTGCTGCTGCCCTCCATCAAGATGAATTCAAGTGTGATTTAATCCACTTGGGGACCATCACAATTCCCTGTGGATTTCAGCACCCAAGCTGTTAGTCCTCAGGGTGCTCAGGTTAGTTAACTGCCACCTGACACTTGGCATTGAGTTGCTGGTAGTATGGTCTACTCTACTCTATTAGGAGGATAACCTGGCCAGACATTTCTGCTGTCTTTAAGGGGGGGGGCCTTTCATTTGTTTTTGTAATCCACACTTGTTTTGGGTGCCATGATGAAAAGAAAGCCTGCCCTTCAACTCATTGAAGTATGTGATCAATGGTTCCTGCCTCTTTCCCTTCAATATGATTAAATACCTCCCTGTTCTGGGAAACTCCATGATTTATTCTTATTTAAGGACACCATCTCCCTCCACTCTCTTTAAAATATATTAGAGGCAACCAGAAATAGCTTCTTTTCTGATCAGAGTCTCTACACCACTGTCGAATAGATTCTGCTGATTCATCTCAAACTTGATTATCCATCATGTCAAACATTATGGGGGAAGAAAGTGGGACCATACTCCAGAGCTTGAGCAAGTTCCCAGCCAATTACCATTCTGGTTGGGGAAACCTGGAGACTGTGATACACAATTATTGGCTAATATAACATACAGGTATAGGTATTTAAAACCAATAATAATAGAAAATTTGTGTGGCTATCATTGTGTATCTCCAGTGGTGGGATGTCAAAATTTTTACTACCATGATGTCATCACAGTGTGGGTGGAGTTAACATCATGACATCATGATGTTGTGGGTGGAGCCAACATCATGACATCATGATGTTGTGGGTGGGGCCAAAGAAAAAAAATAAAAAATAAAAATAAACACACACACACACCTCTCAACCCACCCACCCACAACACAAACCCATAAATAAATAAATAAATAAATAAATAAATAAATAAAAATACACCTATCCACCAAAAACATCTACCAACCCACCCCAAACAAAAATCAACCAGAGATTTTAAACCAGAGCTTAAAGCTTATTCTGGATAATCTTTCTCACACAAGGTCAGATGGAAAAAACTACAGAATGAACTCACCACAAGATGGCTTCATTTTGGCACTTTTCAACTTTTCAACAGTTAAAGAAGTTAGGTACTAAGTTTTTGCCTGACCAGTACTCTAGGATAATATGCCTTAATGTACATGTAAAACAGCTGTACCTCCTTAAGAGTTCTCCAATTGGAACAGCAATTGGAACAGCACAGGTGCAGCTTATTGATGAGGTAACTCCAAGACTTTGCTTAAAAGCCAGCCCTGCCAGCCACCAGGGCTTTTTAGGAACTGTGGTAGTACGTCAATATAGGTAAAGGTATTAAATACACATTAAAATACACACAGACACACCACATCCATAGGTGAGTCACTTACCTGGGGAGCAGGCTATAGGGAGATTCAGGCTAGCAGCTTCTCTTCCTCCTCCCCGCTTTGGAGGACAGCAAGGAGGCCGTGCATATGCACCAAGCACTGTAGGCATGCATGCACACCAAGTGCTTGGCGCGCATTCACAGTGGGGGAACCAGTGAAAAGGTAAGCCCTGAAGGTGTTTTTCCCCAAAAGCTACTACCGGTTCTCCGGGACACTGGGGAAAGTTGCTACCGGTTCTGGAGAACTGGTGAGAACCTGTTACATCCCATCACAGTATCTCTGTACCTGATATGTATACATTGATGCCATGAGGCCTCACTCTTATGTCTGATGAAGTGGACTTGATTCACTAACATTAAAATACAGAAGTTAGTTTGTAAGGTACAACAGTGTCTTTTGTCTTTTTTTGTTTTGTTTATTCTCTAATATGCTTGCACAGACTAACACGGCTACCGCTTCAAAAATTTCTACTTCAACATGTTTCACCCTTTCTGAATTAACAAAATATTTTTTATAATTTCTCTCTATACCTTGTATTTAAATAAACTTTTCTATTAATTGTAGTTGCAAGCAGCCTAGTCTTATAACTGGTGAAGATCTCATTCCTACTGGGATAAAATGGACCTTACTTTCAGGTGGGGAAAGATATCAAATGGAAGAATGCAAGAGAGATTGAGCAGATGTGATTGCTTTGGATTAACTCAAAATAACCCAATTTGCTTTGAGATACCCATCCTACAAAAACTCTAACTCATTTTTTAGGAATGAGAATGACATTCAGTATCTTCTGGGTTCTCAGTGAAAATATCTGTTTTACACCTTCTGAGAACAACAGTTGGACAAAAGTGCATCTAGACTTATACACGCCACACATGTCCAAGATTTCCAATTCATTTTGTGTGTAGAAAAATGCAGATACCACAATAAATGCATTATGGAAACCTGCATAAAAGAAGAGGTGCACAACTGGAAAAATACACACCTATGAGCTTTAATTAATGGGGGCTAAAATGTATAAATTAATAAAATTGTGTTTCAGGAATATATACACAAATATCTGGGTAAATTGGAGAGATTAGGTGAGGAAATGTTTTGTAACTCTATATGGAAACATGAGGCTTGGATGAGATAAGGATATAGGGGAATTTCATTGATTTTCTAATTCTTGTTGAGACAAGCTGTCTTGATGTGCTGAGACAGCCTGGTGAGAATTTGCTGACTCCAAGGAGATTTCAAATATCCCAGGTGAGTGCCAGATGACAAGCTTTTTGTCTTGAACTTTCAACATTTTTTGTGCAGTAAGTCTCTGTACAAAACTACTATTATTATTATTATTATTATTATTATTATTATTATTATTATTATTATTATTATTATTATTATTATTATTATTATTATTATTATTATTATTATTATTATTATTATTATTTTACATTTATATTGCCGTCCACTCGCCATCGCGACTCAGGGCGGCTTACATCCCTCTGTGAAGCTAAGCGTAGCCTCACAAAAAGCCCAGAAGGGATGTCCAGCTGATGAAAAGTTTGCAAACCACCCATTCAGTGCTTCTTTTTCTAAAAATAAATAAATGAGAAAGTCGAAAAACCTTCATCACAAAAGCAAAAACTAGCCTTGAGACTGATAAAAATAATCCCAAGAAGAAGAAGAACTCCAGATATTACCAGTTCTTCCATGTCAACATGACATGAACAATGGTCAAAGTTCCTTGGAGGCACTTGGATTTTCAGAAACATAACAGAAATGAAGTTGACAGGTTTTTACAATCATAAATACACTAGTAGCTCAGATAACGATGAAACTTGGTTCGACAAGTCTCATCGTTATCCGGTTTTTAACGTTGTGTGATGCATTGATGGCACAATGTTAAAAAAAACCCTGTTCCCCTGGAGGCTGCAATAAACCAAAATGGTTTGGCTTGCTGCAGCCTCCAGGGAGCTGGGGGAACTTTGGAAACAGCTTGGATCGGGCCGCTGCCCCCCCCTGGAGCCAGCAGGAGGGTCAAAAAGCCAGAAATGGGTGAAAAAAGTCATTTTTTCATCCATTTCAGGCTCTCTGACCCCCCTGCCGGCTCCGGGCAGGTCGGGGGACCCGATCCAAACTGTTTCTGGTTCCCCCACCTCCCCAGCCAGTGCAGCAAGCCAAAACTTCAGGATTTGAATTTTGACATTTTGGCTTGCTGCACTGGCCAAGGAGGTGGGGGAAGTCCAGAAACAGCTTGGATCGGGTCCCCTGACCTCCCTGCAGCCAACTGGGAGGGGGGGTCAGAGAGCCCAAAATGGGTAAAAAATAAGTCTTTTTTTACCCATTTCGGACTCTCTGACCCGCCTGCCGGCTCCAGGGAGGTCAGGGGACCCGATCCAAGATGTTTCCAAAGTTCCCCCACCTCCCCAGCCAGTGCAGCAAGCCAAAATGTTACTTGCAATTTCTTGCATTACTTGCAATTTCTTGCTTTCAAACTGTAGGTTGGCAGGAGCTGAGGCAGATGACAAGAAATCACTCCGTTGCACAACACTCAGGTCTTGAACTACTGACTGATCATCAAGCTTAGTGTCTCAACCAGTATGTCACCACAGCCCCTAATATTATTTCTAGTTGGGGACAAATTTTTGGGAAATTATGTGAATTTATTCCTGTAGGCAATCCTTTCCCACTGGGTCTCTGTTTTCTGTTCAGATCTTGTGAGCATGGGACAAGAGTCTTCAATTACTGGAGCATCCCAAGTCCCATATGGCAGGGTGCTTCAAGAAGAACCTGGGATTGCTCTTTGCATCCCATTCCTCCCCCGCCACCAAATTAGCAATAAAGTCCTAAAATAGCTCCTCAACTGATTGAGAATCCAGAATCCAGATTGGTTTGGTACATAAATCACCACTTCAAGTAGGGGAGGCAGGAAATATTTCATAAAGCACATCTCACATTTGTGAATTGTATGTTATTTCCCTGCTGATTCAAAATTCAAAATTGCACTCCCCAAGACTCTATAAACATCAATGGAGTTTGATTAATTTGCCTTGCTTAATTAGTCATTTGCAGTTTTGCAGTTCTATCAATACAGCAACACAGAAACATTCATTTTTGTAACTGCAATTCCAATTAGTTAAATATGCAAATAGCCAAGCCACATATAACTAATTCTAAGACAATAAATAAAAATTGTCAATAGCTTCAGGCATGGAAGAGAACTGGGCTCTCACAAGCTTGGGTGTGTGATAAACTGAATGTACCATCCCCTTAGCACATATGCATGCCAACACCTTGTCTTCTGCTTACACAATATTCACTCACACACCCTGACAATGTAGTCACCTATGGGGAGCCATTTAGTCTCATTACAAAAAACTTCCAAAGTTATCATACCTCTTCTAATCAGCCTAAGTAATCCACAGGAGTCATAGAATCACAAAACAGTGATGACCCTCAGTAATTCCACAGCTTTCACATGCCATTGTTCCTTAGCAGCAAAGAATGTGCCTTTGTGATCAAAAAGTTGGGTAAAATCAGAGAAAAGCTTACATCGCTTTCGGAAAATAAGAAGTGACTATATAGAAAGACAATTTGTCCATTAAGGGCAGAATTCTTAGAAGTTCTTGGACCGTAATTCACAGATTCTCTGTGTTGCCATTCCTGAAAGCAATTTCCCCCCAAGCTCTAATGTTATTTACACCAACTGTGCTGGCAATTCCTCCCCAGAGAAACATTATTGGGAGGCCCTGCAAACTGTTCTATTATCTTCCTAGGGAAGAGCAGATTAGTCTATTTCTGGTCTTTGCCAGTTTCCTATTGTGTTCATTTATGAGTCTGTTTTATCCTTTCTCTATATCAATGTGTGAGTTTTATTTTAAAACATGATGTGAGCCCCGCTGGGCCTGAGCAGGGGGTGGGGTGGGGGCTTCATGCTCCATCTCTTGATGGATGAAACGGAGTGGGGTTTATTGAGAAAGGGTGCCCAGGCCAGTTTTAGGTACCTTTTGGGTACCTTTGGGGAGGGTTACAGAGACCAAGTCTTTCTCCTCCTCAGTTATCTTCACTGGGAGGGCTACTAGTCTTCTCTTCCCCTTAATAGAGATGTCTGAAATAGGGTTTGTTGGGAGTCACATAGCAAGGATGAGTGATATGCCCACACATTTCCAAAATTGCTAATTATTCTAATGGTATGCCATCTAATGGTCTGCGATCTTTTAAACCTAAATCGCTTTTTTAGTTATCTAGATAACTAGAGAGGCAAACTCCATACTTAAGAGACCTGTGTTCAAATCTCTCTTGGCCATGGAAACTCATTGGAAGGTTAGAACTACTAAAGCCATGACTTGAATCTCTCACTTTTCTTGAAAGTCCTGTTGGGATCACTGTAATCCACTCCTGACTTGACAGAACATTATGCACATTACAGCTATAGATTTAAGCTACCTATGGTGTCCAACGTGGAGAGAAAGCTTTCTAAGGAAGGTGCGTTAGCAAAAGTGGATTTCCAAGTTCTCAGGTGTGTATTAGTGCAGGTAGATTACAGACCTTTGATGTCACATTATCCAAAAGAAAATCAGTCAAAGACAGAAGAGAATTAACATTGGTATTAGAACACCTTGAAAAATGATACCCCAAACTCACAACAGTTTTTCCATGACCAGACTATCATGCCAATGTTTATCACCCTAGAGTACTAGATCACTTGTTTGGAATAACCCCAAGCTAGTCTGCTTCCCCACATTAAGGGGAGGATGATGCACTATCAACATTGCTGAAAATTTAAGTGCCAGTCTTGTTGAAATGGGTGGATGGCTAGGTAGTATATCCATTGCCTCAGGCAGCAATAAAAAAAACCTACAAAAACCTGGACCAACATTGCTTATTAATTTTAGGAGAGGAAATGTTTTATGGGCATCATCTTCTGTGGGCAGGTTAGAGCCCATGTGATTTTATAGCTCATCAAAGTTTATACTGTGGTACACTAGATCCAGACTAAGAAGGTGAAAAGTCTTAGTGCCAGTTTTGTTGCAGTCCTCTAAATTCTGTCTGCATACTTATCCCATTCTTTGTGTCAGGCTGTGATATTTTAACCACCTTCCACTTGGCTATCGGTACCCATTTTCCATTTGTGTTGCATCAAATGTGCATTGGTTTTGCACAGATTTTTCCTTATGTTATTCAGTGACCAAAATCCTGGTTCTTAGTATGGCAAATCACACTTGAGTAGGCTCACTGGGGATTTGTGAATAAACTCCTCTGTCAATATAATTGATTGAAATGGGACTGTGACTGACTTTAGTGCAGTACGTGGTAGTTAGAGTAGGCCCACTTGAATTAATGGAACTTATGGAAGAGTTGACTCACTAAAGTATTCAATGGGATGATTTTAGTGTGAGTTACTATGCTAAGCAACAGAATTGAGGTTGGAGAGCTCAGTGAGTTTGGCCCTTAGCTGTGGAGACAGATAATGAAAGTTTGATCTCCCATTCAGCGTCTTGGGAAAAAGGCCAGCCTACACAATCTTTGGCAAGCTGAACAGTCTCAGAGCATTCTCAGAAGAAGGGATTGATAACATGCCTCCAGGCACTTTATAACTAGAACATTCTAGAAAGGATCAATATTAGCTGGAATTGACTTGTGACACACCACCACCACCACCAGCATCAAAATATTACACAATTTGCTCACATTTTACCTGCTGCTTAAAGCAGATTTATTCACAATTTTTGCTACAAATATTTCCAGCCATTCATACTTTCATTTAAGGGCACATGGATTTGGCTTCTCTAAAGGGAATGTTAGCCTTGGACAGAGCTGAAGCTCAATGGGAAAGAATGTGCTTTGTGTGCAGAAGGACACAAGTTCAATTCCTAGCAAGAGAGAAGTTTTATTAGACCTGAAAGTCTTGCCTCCAAAAACATATGGAGTTTTTAGGCAATAAAAGAGACAGCACTGAGATGGATCAACCAGCAGTCTGCTTTGCTATGAGTCATCTTGCTCCATTCCAAGAACTATTATCATAGATCAGTCAAACCTGATGTTCCAAGGCACAGTATTTCTACATCTCAGATGCTGGGGAAAGACAAGGGAGAAGGCTTCATGCCCTACTTATGAATGCCAAGAAGCATCCACCTCAAGGGTGGACAGAGCACAGCCCACAGAACACTTGCAGCTCCTGGGGGTCCAAATGTGGCCTTCAGCACATCCCAAATTAAATTAATTTGACAAATTCTAATACATTTGTTGTCAAAACTATTTAAACATATTCTGGAGATGGGCAGGGCACAGAAAGGGCTTCAGCCATTGAAAATCAAGGGGTGGGCATGTGCAGTCATTGGACCTCTGGAGGTTGCCTGCTTTCAGTCTATTGGGAAAGGGCATAGTTGATCTTACAGTTGTGTCATCTAATCCAACATTGTTTCTCTTATGTTCTTAAGTTTTCTAGCAACAGTGTTTGGCTTCACAACACTAGATCCTAAGACACTCTGTTTTAAAAAAAAAAAACCACAACCTCAGCTTTCAATTTTGTAGAAAGAGATTGTGAGTAAAGCAGTTGCAAAGTGACAGCCTATTTACTTGTGGATATTTTACTGCTACCATTAAGCTATTCATCTATGTTCACAGCAGAAGCTGGAGTTCAGCCGGGGCAGTAAACTTTGCTGAGTATTTACACCTTAAAGTTTATTGTAATTCTCTCTCATCCTAGACGCGTTGCTTTGAGGCAGTTTGAAGAAATTGCTTTTCAATGCCATTTGGACAACCTAGGAACAGAACATGGAGGGGAGGGAAATGACCATATGGTGCCTCTGCTTCCAGAGGGAATCACATATGGGGCTGAGCATTAGATTTGAAATAATTATTCTCCTTAAAAGTACAGTTTTCCACTCCCAAGAGTGTTAGCTTTGCAGGCTGTCATTCACAAGAAGGTGCAGAGGTTTGTTCCATTAGCCCCCAAAAAGGAGTAGCATAATGAATAAGCTATGGACAAAGCAGTCAATAAGCCTGGATAAGAAGGAAAGTTAATTATCTGTAGTGGACTTCACTCTTAATGGGCTTCCTGAGCCAGGGCCATTAACAAGCAGAGATGCTGGGATGAGTGGAGAGCAAGGGAATGAAGCTGACAGGAAATACAAGATGTGGTAAGCAGGTTGTAGATCAGGGTGAAGTAAACTTTAGTCTCTAGGCTGCATGCAGTTTTGAGCTTGGTTTTGCAGGCCTGGTCCTCCTAATTCCTCACCAGCAAAAAATCTGGGCAAAAAAAAAAGGTGGATTACCACTGTTCACCTCTGAAACAACTTCCAGCCCCTGTAGACCCTTTAAACACCAGAGGCCCCATTTTTAAAAAAGAAAGATAAGATTGGTGGGATTTTACTTCTATTTCAGTTCTATTTTGATTTTTTAAAAAAGAGTTAGGGTTAAGGTTAGCTAGTTATCTACTACGTTTTTCATCCACCACAACAAAACCAAAAAAATCTTGTGGCACTATTGAAATTAATGGATTCATTGCAGTAAAGAAATTCATGGATCTATTTCATCACATGACTCAAGACCACCATTATTTTATTTCATTGGGTAGAAGTGCATGCTGGGATAATTGCAATCTTGCATGTCCTAACACTGGGTATCAGTAGGAGGGTTGTTGGTTTTTTTGTCTTTGCCACTAACTTGATTGGTAAAGTTCTTTCCCCACCTCTGACACTTGAGGCAAGCCTCGAGAGATCCTCCCATTGTTTTCTTGCTAGTCTCTTTTCCTTTTCTGACCATCCTCCAAGCAGCAAGCATGCAGGGATTTCTACATGTTGGAGACTCCATTTCCTCATTTTTCCTCTGACTGTAGCTATATCAATACCTTTTCCTACTTTAAATGCTTCTAGAGTGATTTTTACTATAAAAAGTGCTAGTTTTATGTGAAAACCAGGAAGGGGGTTTGATGAGACTGGTTCCCCTGTCTTATACTCTGTTAACTAAAGGAATAATCAAATTCCTAGAAATCTTTTTACCAAAATTCCCCAACAGAGCGAGGTGATCAGCAAGGATGAAGAGCCTACTCTTTTATTTTTAAAGGTTGTGTTGCAGATTAAATTATAGCCAGACATCATGCTTTGTGGTTACATTTTCATGCTTCCCAAAGAAACTTGACAAAGTCTGAGGATTCTCATCTTGCAGAAACAGTGTTATCAAACACAACTCAAACAGCTGTTCTCTTTCTTCTCAGGTGAAGAGAGATGTGCAGTTACAGCACTTATTAACAGACAGAGAGAGAGAGTTTTGTTTTCATTTCATTCACAGTTCCTGAGCCAATGTGTAAAACAAAAAGTAGCTACAGAGAGATAGCCACATTTTTCTTAGTTATGCAATGGATTTTTTTTAATGTACAGAATATACATCTTGGGTAAAGGCAAACACAAAATGTCTGAGGTATCTATAGTAATAGAATCTTTCTTTAAAAAGAGATAAAGGATTTGAAGCAGACTGCGTGCGCACGTGCGCACGCACGCACGCACACACACACACACACACACACACACACACACACAAAAGGTCAACTCTATTTTCATACACTTTCTCATTTTTAATTTCAACCTTGTTTTGTCCCATAAACAAGATTGAAATTAAAAAAATATGAAGGTGGAATTGGTGAATGAGGATCTATGGGTGGTACTAGTACTCTCCTTCTCTAGTGAATTTACTTTAGCCATTTTTAAAACATCAAATAGGAATGATGATAACATAAGAAAAGCCCTGCTAGATTACCCAAGTGTCTAATCTTGCATTCTGATTCATGTGGTGATCTGAAAATAGTTTGGGGAAAACTTAAAAATGGTACATGAAGGCTAATGTCTGTCCCAGTTTTCTTCTAGCCATGAGCATCTGGAAAGGTGATGTATGTTAGGTAGTGACACAGGGTGCAAATAGCAATCTAGGTGAAGACCGACTAGAAGCTCTTGAAGAAATAAGAAGTTACCCCAGTGTGGTTGTTACTTCTACTGACTGGAGACATGATGACCTACCATGCTGTTCTGATGAACAACCAACCATAAACTTGGCAAAGTTCTTTAGAAATATTCAAGAGAAGGAATCATGGAGGAAATATATATTCTAGGATTTTCCCCAAGTTTATATAAGGTGCTAGACACTGTATAAAAGCCATCAATCAGCATAAATAAAAAGGACAGATTAACATCGAAAGAGCAAAAACTCTGCAAATTCTTCATTAAAGGAAGAGATGCTAGAAAGGCGTATATGGTGATTTCAGATGGGCTACTCATCATATCCTGTTTGCAATGTCTGACAGGCAGCTCCACTGGTGGCTTAGTGGTTAAGACGCTGAGCTAGGAGACTGGAAGGTCAGGTTTCGATATCCAAGGGCTGTACTTAGGGACATGAAAGAAGTCTCATTCGGGCATCCCCTGAGTGGAGTTCCTCCAGCAAAAATCCTTTCAACCCAGAGTAATCTCTGGCACAAAATTATTATTATAATGTCTGATATTTTTATCCCTACCATTCAATTTTAGAGATTTGGGCAATGCTTCTGAGAAAGTCTGGGGAGGGAAAACTCACATAATTTTGCCTCTTTCAAGAGCTATGTGAGGAGACTTTCTGTGTTATGATGAAAAGGAAAAAACAGAAAGTGTGACAACTTGTTGGTCAGCTGGTGTAGTCAGCTACATTAGTTAATGCTTGCAGTAAGTTTTGACACAGCAATTCAAGAAGGCATCTCAAATTCCAACCCAAGTTAAGGTGATATAACCAACCAAGAGAAATTGTGATTTTGAGTTTCATGCCAGAATAGCTGAAAGCAGAAGTGTGGGTGAATAAATAATAATTGTCATTAACTGTCATAAAAATGTCTAACCTGTCTGATAGAGCCATTCGTTAAGATTGCCTCCAGCTTCTACAGATGACCTCCTTTAGGAGGAAGTTTCATCGCTTGCTTTTGTTGTATTTTATTTGTTCTATGCTTTCATTCTAACCTCTGGAAAAAAATGCTTAGTGATGGTGACAATTACTTCTCTTTTTCTAAGGTGATGTTACAACTGACTGGAATCTCAGGAAGGTCCATAATTTCTTGGCAGTTGTGTTCTGTGATGGAATATACTCTAATATCAAATATACCACTATTGCTGGAAAGGAAATGCTTCTTTGAGACCAGGGGTTTTGACCTTGTTGCCTGGACAGGCTATTTTTTGTAGATGGAATGGGGACAGGATAATGTCTCCCTATGCCAAATGCTATTGCTGTGTAAGCCTAAAAGGACCATTTGATAGAAATGATTTTACAGTTCCCACCCATACTTTTCATTGCCTTTCTTGTTGTTTTCAATGTTTAACTTTTATTTCACGGTCATGCATTCCTTCCTTTGTTGCTACCTAATGTATTTGCAATTTAACTTTGACAGCCATCCACGTTGTCTAACAAGTAGTAACGATAGGGTTTGAGTCAAAGTGTGAGCTAGGATTCTGCTCAGTGTTTGGTGAGAAAAAGGTGGAATTTGTGGAATCAGGCTTGAGAAGATAATAGAGGCACACAATATCAGACCTTCAAACTGATAGGCAATATACAGTAATACCTCAGATAACGTTTACCTTGGATAACGCTAAAATCACATAACGTTAAGTAATCTGGGGAGGAGAATTGGATCGAATAACGCTAAGGTCCTATGGGATGGATCGGATAACAACTGCTAAAGCCTGTGCGGTTACAACGTATCTCTATGGAGCTTTAACGTTATCCGATCCATCCCATAGGATTTTAACATGCATTGGATAACACTGAACATTGGATAACACCAAGACTTGTGGAACCAAGTCTTAGCGTTATCTGAGGTATTACTGTACTGTACATACTCAAGTATGAGTCAACCTGAATATAAGCTGAGGTACTAATTTTGACCTGAGAAACCACGGAAATAGATTGACCAAGTATAAGCTGAGAGTGGAAAATGCAGGGACCAGTAGAAGATTCTTTCACAGTCCAAGTTCCGTGTCTCCTTATCTTTAATCCTGATTTGTCCTCAACTAGAATAATAGAATAATTGAGTTGAAAGGAGCCATTGAGGTCATTTAGTCCAACCTCCTGCTCAATGCAAATAAAAGCAAATCTGGCAGATGGTTGTCCAATTTTTTCTTAAATGCTTCCAGTGCTGGAATGCTCACTATGTCCTCAAGTAATTGGTTCCATTGCCATACTGCTCTAATAATTTAAAAGTTTTTCTTGATATTCTACCTATATCTGGTTTCCTGTAGTTGAGCCTGTTATTATGTGTCCTGCTCTCTGGGATGATCAAGAACAGATCCTGCCCCTTCTCTTTATGACTCTCTTTCAAGTTTTAAAAGTGCTATCATATCCATTTCCAACCTATTTTTCTCAAAGCTAAAAATGTCCAGTTCTTTCAATAGAACAGTTCTTCCAATCAAGCAGACTGGCTTTTCCAAGTGATCAAGTCACCAACTAACTGATAATCTTTGAATCCTTCCCAAAGGAGCAAGGAGATTGGCCAGAAAACTGTATAGTGCCTTGGAAATATAAGGCATCCTTTCAAGCCCTGCCCACTCCCATCTGAGAGGATTTTGAATCTTGTACAGTGTTGCAGCTGTCCATGGTATTTTTTAGTTTTGGTCTTTTCCATCTTGTGGCTATTGTGGTAAATTCCTCAGCAATCTAGTCTTGAACTGGCTTCTGGTTATTTCCTCCTCCTGCCTGCCACCCCCTGCAAGATTTTCCTTTCCTATGCTTCCAGTTGTAAAGTGAAGAATACTTAAAAATAAACATCTCATTTCAGCAACTTTCCAAGTCTCATAATGCTGACACTTCTCATGGAATTCTTGGCTTCCTCTGAGCAGGAGACTACAGCACTATTTTCCTGATTCCTTCTCATTTACCATTCTTTCATGCAGGAAACCTTCAACATCTGTGCAGCACAGTGGACTCTCTGGGGAAAATCTTGTATTGGATGGATGTCATTTAGTACAGGAATTGTAATAATCTGGCACAGTTTGCTGTTTCTTCTGAAAGAAAAATGACCAATGATCAAGATATCCTGTGAGAAATCTTGCTGTGAGGAGGAGAGAGGAAATTTATTTTCCCTCTGTTTCCCACCAAATGCAAGAGGCTGTCGGATTCTTATCTGTAGTTTCCATCCAATCCTTGAAAGACTTTTTCCAAGTCTGCCTAAGATAAGGAGAGAAATAGCAGCAGAAACTTGGATAATTATGCAAGAAAATGACCCTTGACATTATCTCAAGGCTGCCAGCTCAGATCTGGTAAGAGATTTGGGAGTGGTGCTGGTGGACAACAACATGATGTGTAAATGTGGAGAGATACGGAAGCCATCTAATTTGTTGGTCTTCCAGACACTGAAGCGCACAGAACAGTGTTTACCTTCCCACCAAAGTGGTACCTACTTGCAATTTCTTGCTTTTGAACTGCTAGGTTAACAGGAGCTGGGACAGAGACAGGCATTCATTCTGTCATGCAGTACCTGGGTTTTGAACTGCTGACCTTCCACCTCCCAGTCAGCATTGAGCCACTGCAGTCCTTAAATTTAAGTTTGGCCAATGGCAAAACCAAAAAAGTGGCTTGATTTCGGCAGTTTAAAGTCTGACCTGGACATGAAAGAAGAAGTCAAATGATCAAACTTAAATAAATATGGAACTATTTCAATAGAATCATATAATCACTGAGTTGGAAGGGCCCTTTTTATGTCACTGAGTCCAACTCCATGCAGGAATCCAAATCAAAGTAGATCTGGCAGATGATTGTCCATCTCTCTCTTGAATGTTCTCTTTCCCAGAACAATGGTGCTGGCATGGCTTCTGGAACCACTGCATACAGGTTTCTTCAGCACTCAGAAACAAATCCACTTGAAGAAAGTGAAATTCATTTACATTTAACTACATGCAAATGTATTTAAATTCCATTTAAAAATTCATAGTGGACAGAAACTGTAGGATTGTCATAAAAAGGAAACAGGGGTTGGAAACCTTGGAATCATGAAAAAAAGAGAGATAATAAGTAAAAAACTCAACTGAAGTAAAATGGAAGAAGGTAGAAAGAGGAGAAAATATCCTGGAGACTTCTTGTGTTTAAGGGGGGGGGGGAATGTATTCACACTTTGTTTAACATACTCCTATTTTCTAATTATGTTTAAAGAGTATTTCAGTGAAGTTTACTAAAATTAGGTATTGCACAGTTGGATAAACCCATGCAGGTGTATAAAATATTTCCCAGAACAAGTGAAAGGGGTGTAGTGATTTTAGAGAGCAAAATTACAAGAGAGGGAAATAATTACACATAACCTCCAAGCGTGTAATATGGAAGTGTTAAGTATAGCTTATTAAAGCGCAAGACTGATGTGCGTTTGTATGCGTTGCTGAGAGAAAACCCAAATTGTTTTACAAGAGACGAATCAAGCGGGGTAGTTAAACTGTGGGATTCGTTGCCACAACATGTGGGAATAGCTTGCAGTCCTGAAAGGAATTAAAATCCTGGAGGATAAGGCTATCAGCAGCTGTTTGTCAGGTCAAATATGCACACCTCCATAACCTTGGAGCAGATACAGTGTGGGATGGCCTATCAGTGGTGAGAAAGATGAGGGGGAGGCTAATGGGGGCTGGTGATTCTTGGTGTGTTTTCGCTATGCGGTGTGTTTAGTCCAAACTTTACAGCAGCCATTCAAGATCTGAGAATATTCTCCAAAATATGTTCAGAATCTTGTTGTAGCTAAAATCTGGAGCAGACTCATTGCCCTGTGAAACCAGAGCCAGCATCTTCCATGGGATGGCAGTGCTATTTGTGTGCTTCCCATACACAACTGTTAGACTGCTGGATTGGACAAGGCTGTGGTCTGGTCTAGCAAGATTTTTTTTTCTTGTGTTGTTACATTCTCATCCTATGCCAACTTACTTTGAATTGCATGTCATTAAACTCAAGGGTAGTAACTCCCAAATAGATATCCCTTTATCCATTTGCTTTTTTTCTTACTTTTCAATGGAAACACAGGCAGCTACCAACAGGATAAGACAAGCAAAGGATTATTCGGTGAAATAAAATGATAGGAATTCTAAAGAAAATTGTTTTTCTATTGCCATTTCTATATGCTAGGATGGTGTCATTGATGAAAAATTGATATACATTTTTCTTCCAAGAACTTTAATCTATATTCTTTTAGTTTTAAAAAAATTGTAATAGTATCAGTCAAACTGAATGCTCCATTTACAGGTTTTAGAGAAAAAACATAAGGACCAATATCCTACTGCTAGTTTCACCTAATATCAGAGCCATTAAATCAATTGTTGAGTTCTAAGTAAATGCTTTGATAAACTCTGTTGCACAAAACATTGTGAGTTCATGTTAAATATATTTAAGGAATGGTTTTACCATGCCAGGGCCATGGAGGGTTAGTGGCTAAGACACTGAGCCTGAGGTCCAAAAGGTTGGCAGCTCAGCAGTTTTAGACCCGAGTGCTGTGATGGATTAAGTACCTATCATCTGTCCCAGCTCCTGTCAACCTAGCAATTCGAAAGCAAGACGTTGCAAGTAGATAAATAGGCCCTACTCTGTTAGGAAAGGTAACAGCATTACATGTGTTCCAGCATCTAGTCATGCCTGCCACATGACCACAAAAAAGTATACAGCTCTTTGGCAGTAAACGGAGATGAGTACCACTTTCTAGCCCTGGAAATGACTGGCTTTTGCGCATGGGAGGCCTTTACCTTTTCCTGTACCATGCCCACGCCCTTCCACAAAGATTTCTTAAGGTTGAACATGGATTTGAACCCAGATCTTCTACATCTTAGTGACACAGAGGAGGTTGAGTTTCTCAGCCATATCTTCCTTTAATGTTACTCTGTGTTCAGTGTCACTAGGTCAAATGTAAGTAAGTAAGTCAGTCAGTCAGTCAGTCAGTCAGTCAGTCAGTCAGTCAGTAGTAACAACAACAACAACAACAACAACAACAATAATAATAATTCAGAAATTATTCTGGACTGAAAGGATTTTTCCTGGAGAGATTCCACTCAGGGGACACCCACATGAGGCTCCATTCATATCCCCAAGATATTTTTCCACCGAAGAGGTCCCTATTTATCTACTTGCAATTTCTTGCTTTCAATCTGCTAGGTTGGCGGGAACTGAGACAGAGACGGGCACTCATTCTGTCATGCAGTACTCGGGTCTTGAACTTGTCAACCTTCCAGCTACCAAGGTGTGCTTCTTAACCACTGAGCCACTGCAGTCCCTCAGTAAGCCAACCAGCAAGCCAGCCAGCAAGCAAGGGTGGTTTCTTTATTACATTTTTAGTGCTGCATCAAGATCTTTTTTCACCTAGATATTTTAGCCTGCAGTCATATGGCTCATGAAGTCTGTTCCAGGGATAGAGTGGACTTCCTTCTGAGGAGAAAGAAAGATCTGTGGTCAGATGTATTCCTATCTATCTGAACATCACCTCTGCTTCAGTGCAGAAGACAAAAAAGAAGTAATGTATTGTAGGTGCATCTCAAGAATAGGACTCAAGGATTTTTAGATCTGCTGGATCCAAAGACCATCCTCTGATGAGCCCCCAGAACAAATGGAAAGTCTCCTACCCTTACCAATGTTTTCCACTGGATTCAACAAGATAGAGACGACAGACACATATGTATAAAATGAAGTAGACAGTTGTATGCCACCTTGAGTTATCTAGGGATAGAAAAGGCTATGAAATTATTATTTGAATCCTGCTTGGAACATAAAATAAATCATATAAGCTTTCTGCCCTTCCATCAGGCCTCTGTTGTCCTGTCAATCATGCTAGCCATCTGTGCAGCCAGTCTTGTAACCAATGCTAGGCTGGATGTATAACAGGGAGCCGTCTGGAGCACAGGGGATGCTTGTGCCATCACTCTTCCCTAATTGCATAATGTGACAGGATAGTCATGATAATCCATTGATAACAATAATTCTAAAAATACAAATGAGGATCTAAACCTGTGATGCTGAACCTTGGCCCTCCAGCTGTTCTTGGATTTCAATTCCCATAAGCCCAAGTCCCTGTGAATCCACATGAATGGGTTAACTGCATGCACAAGGCATGCTGACTCAGAGCTTGTAAAAGTTACTTTTCTTGACTAGAGCCCAAAGTCCACTAGAAAGCATGGCAAGCACTAGAAAGATGCAAACAGATTAGAGCAGGTACAGAGAAGGGCAACAAGGATAACCAAATGTATTAATGGTTATTGCAGTGTGACAGAGAGGTCATGAGTGTTCCAACAGTGGAAACATTCAAGATAAAAGTTGGACAACTCTCTGTCAGATCTGCTTTGGTTTGGATTTTTGAATTGAGCAGGACTTGATGACCTAAAAAGATCCTTCCAACTCAATGATTCTATGACTCTAACAGGTGACAGTCATGAATGGGCAGGACCATTTCCTCTCTTTCATAATTTTATTTTCTCTTTCTACCTCCTCTTTTATATGTTTGGATTCCTGTTTTCTTTTTCTTTCTCTCTGCCATTCCTCTCTCTCTTTACTATCATCTCTTTCCCCCCTCCTCCTTCTCTTCTGTCACCCTCGCTTTATCCCCCAAACCAGGTGATTCATTTCTATTTTAAAGACTCTTGTCAAACAAATTGCTTTCCAGTTCTGTGTTGCAAAGAAGTCATTTCATCTCTTATCTCTGTCAAAGCTGTCAAGTCACTTCTGACTTCTAGCAACACTAACAGGGGTTTCAAGGTACGGGAGGTATTTCAAGGAGTGGTTTTACCAGTGCCCATTCCCACGTGGCTCAGTTTGCATAGCTGAAGAAGGACTAAAACCCAGGTCTCCATCACACTTTGCACTACTCCACACTGCTACCATATCTTCATCAGTAAGGAGGGATAAAAAAAATTCAACAAACCAAATCGCAAACACAAAATCAGAAGTTCATTGTAAGGGTAAATGTCCCCCTTACTCGAAAGCCAGTTGTGTTCAACTCAAGGAGCCAATCTTTGTTTACAGCCAAAGAACCAGTGCTGTCTACTTTGCAGATGTTTCCATGTTCATTTGACAGGCATGACTAGATGCCAAAGCGCACATAATGCTGTTACCTTTTCTGTTGAGATGGTACCTATTTATCTACTTGCAATTTCTTGCTTTTGAACTGTTCAGTTGGCAAGATTTGGGACAGATGAACTGAATGTTGTGTTTGATAATCGATTGATGGTATATACTGCCCTAGGGACTGCAGTGGCTCAAGGGGTTAAGATGCTGACTGGAAGGTGGCAGGTCAGCAGTTCGATACCCAAATACTGCAGGATGAAATGAACTCCCATCTTTGTCCCAACTCCTGCCAACCTAGCAGTTCAAAAGGAAGAAATTGAAAGTAGATAAATATTACTGGTGTGTAGTATTGTTTTAACTTTTTGATGACTTTTTTAATTCTGATGTTTTTATTGATATAGATTGTTTTGTGTTTTATTCTTATTTTTTATCAATATGTAAGAAACATCAACAATTTGAGATATGCAGATGATACCACCCTAATGGCTGAAAGTGAGGAGGATCTAGAGAAGCTCCTGATTAGGTTGAAAGAAGAAAGTGAAAAATCTGGCTTGAGACTCAATATCAAGAAAACCAAGATAATGGCAACAGGCCCTATCAGTCCATGGAAAATAGATGGGGAAGAAGTAGAAGCAGTGACAGATTTTACTTTCTTAGGATCTAAGCTCACTGCAGATGGGGATTGCAGCCATGAAATAAAAAGGCGACTGATTCTTGGGAGGCAAGCAATGAGAAACCTGGGGAACATAGTGAAAAGTAGAGACATCACATTGAAAACAAAAATTCGCATGGTCAAAGCAATGGTATTCCCTGTGGCAATGTATGGTTGTGAGAGCTGGACCATTAGGAAAGCTGACCGCAGAAGAATAGACGCCTTTGAGATGTGGTGTTGGAGGAGAGTTTTGAGAGTCCCATGGACAGCAAGGAGAACAAATAGGTCAATCTTAGAGGAAATCAAACCTGACTGCTCATTGGAGGGTCAAATAGTAAAGATGAAGCTAAGGTACTTTGGACATCAAATGAGAAGAGAGGATTCACTTGAGAAAGCCTTGATGCTTGGAAGGGTCGAGGGCAGAAGAAGAAGGGGATGGCCCAAGATGAGATGGCTGGATGGTGTTGTAGAGGCAATGGGCGCGGAGCTGGGCGAGTTGAGGGGGATGGTGGAGGACAGGAGTGCCTGGCGGACAGCGGTCCATGGGGTCACAGAGGGTCGGAATTGACTGTGCGACTGAACGACAACAACAAAGCCGCTCAGAGTCGGGTTCTCCCGATTGGGGCGGGGTATCAAGTGCGATAAATAAATAAATAAACAGGCTCCACTTCGGTGAGAAGGTAAACAGCGTTCTGTGCACTCTGGTGTCTAGTCATGCCTGCCGCATGACCATGGAAACGTCTGCAGAAGCAGACAGTGCTAGCTCTTTGGCTTTGAAACAGAGATGAGCACTGAACCCTAGAGCCGGATATGACTGGCTTTCTGGCAAGGGTGACCTTTACCTTTACTTTTACTATATAATGCCCCATTGGTGGTGGGTGCACATATTTGTTAATGTAATAGCGTTTTTTTCAATTTTTTTGGTGTGTTTTTTCTTTTATTGATCAAAATTATTAATATATATATATATATAATATTAAAAAAAGAATAATTGACAATGCTTGCCCCGCTCCCCAAGAAGCTCCTTGGAGGGAAAAGTGCCTTTTCCCACGCGCCGCCTACAGAGGGCGCCCCTGCTCATTCCGCGGCCCCAGAAGCAGCTCGTTCCAATCCAGCTGCTGCTTGGAAAGCCAACCTGGCGCATCGCATCTCCCTCCTTGGTGGCTCCGGTCGGGGCTTTCTCCGCGCTCCGCGTTTTCCTCCCCAGCCTTTCCCCCTTTCCTCCGGATCAATGGACGTTCCGGCTCTCGCTCTTCCCTCTCCAAAACTGCGGGTGGGCAAGCGCCAGTAACAAGTGCGAGCCTCGCAGCCTCCCCCCATCATCTCCCCAGCCTGCCCCCCTCCCGCAAGGAACATCTGCCAAGCCAGAGAAAAAGACAGGGAGGGGGGGAATTATTCCCTAGTCCTTTGAAAGGATCGTCAGCGTGCCGATTTTAATTTGACTCCATCCAAAGGCGGAGATGGAGTCTCCCCTACTCTTCTGATGCGCCCGGCGTTGCTTTTTAAATTTATTATTATTGTTATTATTTTTATTATTAACTCTTCTTGGCTGGATTTATCCTTCTCTCTCTCTTTTTGTTTCCGATGGCTGGTTTTCGACCGGAGGGAAGCCCCTTTCCTGCCTCCTTTCTTTTTCCTTGAGTTACTTTCCTGGCTTGAAGATTGAATATAACTTTTTTGGGGATATATATATATATATATCTTTTTTTAAAATCCATCCAACCCATTTGTCGGTGGGGAAGAACTGAGGGACCAGTCCCCCCCCCTCTCCAACGCCGCCAGAAAAAGGGAGGAGACTGAGGCGGCTGTGTATACGAGCGTGGGATTGTTGTCTGTGTGATCCGGACCCAAATATCTGTAGGTGTCTTTTGAAATATGGAGAATAGTCTTGGATGTGTTTGGGTACCAAAGCTGGCTTTTCTGCTGTTTGGGATCTCTCTCCTAACTCTGGATCTTGAAGTAATGGGTAAGTCAATTTGGGGTTTCTTATCCTACTCTTATTTCCTCTTTTTATTATTTATTGAAAAGATGCAGCAAGAACCAAATCCTGAGCTTGTCTACAGTTGTGTTGATTTTTCTGCCTCCTCTTTCAGTTGCATGAGTTGGCCAGAGCTGTGGAAGAGACTTTGGTTGGAAACTCCATCCAGCCGCTTCTCGCCTGGGTTTGTGATGGAGAATTGAGCCAGGAAGGAAATGAGGAAGCCTAGCATCAAAAGAGGAAATAGAGGAGAATATGAAGATGATGTGGCTTTCTTTTTGGCTTTCTAATCTTGTGGCTTCAGGGATCTATAGGCAGATAGGTTTGTGTTGCTTTTCTCTACTGTGCATTATATGTCAAGCATCAGATCATCGCTGGAGACATGGCTTGCGATAAAACGGAAACACATGCCTGAGTGTTTCCCCAACTCTCTTTTGAATGATATGCTTGGGGGCACGCCCCTCTTGGGCATATGGCAGAGGCAATTTTCTAATTAAAAAATGGCCAAGCTTCTTGTGTGCTGGACCCGGATGGGCAACGAGATGAAAGGGATTGATGGTCTTGTTGTGAGATGTGTGCATGTGTGTGTTTGTGTGGTGGTGATGCTGAGGAACAAGAATGGATCCCACCATGCTTCCCTTTGGCCTGGATGATCACAGCCACATTTCATTCATGAGTAGTCTCAGAATGAGTCTAGCCGCTCCTGCACACCACCAAGCCTTACCTCGTAAGTGTCATGTAAGCTACTGATGAACAATGCATGCTGATTTCCCCTCACTCTGCTCCATCCCCTCCCCAACCGATACACTCACATCACCACATGCAGGCAGGCAGTGCTTTCAAAAATAAAGGAAAGAAGAAAAGAAAAATGCAGCATTTTAGATCTGCACAGATGAGAAAGTTTACCTATTCTAACATCAATCAGCAACATGTAAATCCAGACCTTGAATAATAGCATATGTTAGTGGCCCAGAAGGGTTGTGTTGATTGTCTAAGACTGAACAGGAAACCCATATGAAGCAGCTCTTTTGAAAAGCACACAGAGATTTTGTTCCATTGGGCTCCTGAGTTAGCACACACAACATGTTGTTTAGAGCTTGAGATGATGGATAGGTGAATTCCCTGCTTAAAGGGTGGCGAATGGAAACATGTCAGTGGTCCTCTTCCTTGAAAGGTGATGGACTTCCTCCAAGCTTCTTTGTTGAGGGAGGGCAAAGTAGGTGTGTGAGAGTGAGTGTGCGTGTGTGAACGTCTGTGTCTGTATACGTGAATGGCATTGGATATTTCTGTGTGGAACCGTACAAGAGGCAATGGTGCTTGACAGTAGGAAGGAGAGTCCTTACAGGTTGTTGAATCATTTCACGATAGGAGGTACAAATTTGATCTTGGTTGCGTCAGCTTAATTTGGGCTGTATGTTTTGCTTCCTGCTGCTGATTACAAGGTCTTCTGCTCAGCTTTTGCGAATCATCACTTTTTGTTGAATGGTTTGCTTTTAGCTCCTTGGTAATGCAGAGGATTTTTGGCAAATCTGATGAAGTTTTCCTCTCTGCTGCATTTCATCTCTGAGCGAAATGATTTTGAAAAGGATGGTTGTTTTATGTCGGACTTGCTTTTGGTCTCAGCCCCTTTTCCTGCCTCTGTGCTCCCCTCTCTTTAAGCTGCTATTTTCTCTCTTCTACACCCTAGCAGGGGTTCGCTCCATGAAAGGGCCAGTAGGAGGTGCCCTTAATAAGGCCAAGTAGCCAGTTTGACACTTGGTAAAATTTTCTTTCAGCAGGGCATTTAAAGACTTTGTTGATGGGTAACAAAGGACTTATGGAGCTGC
Source organism: Furcifer pardalis (assembly GCA_030440675.1). NCBI lineage: Eukaryota > Metazoa > Chordata > Lepidosauria > Squamata > Chamaeleonidae > Furcifer > Furcifer pardalis. The sequence goes on along the minus strand of CP126896.1, from coordinate 100,850,280 downwards.
AGTACAATATAGCTTTGTCTTTTTATTTTTAACTGAAGCGTGCATGGCTTGGGAGGTGTAGGTTCCTTGTTTGCTTTTCCAACTTTCTTTAAGAAAATGAACATTGCTCAACGTGAATGTGCAGAGGAAAGAAAATTGTTTTTGTCCTTTGGCACAATCTTCCCTCCATTTTCATGTTCTATTGTTTCAAGGTGCTGAAATTTAGATTCTGTCCACACCAAAGAGTCACCCATGACTGACAATCCATTAATTTCTTGGGCTGAAAACACATATTTGTCTCTCTTGTGCGTTCTCACAAGTGTGTGGATGTGAGGTGGAGGTGTGTATGATCGGAAGCAAAAATGAGCATGTTCCACAGTTTAGAAATTGACATTGTAAATACCTGATTATTTATAGAAATGAGATGCATGTTTCAATGGATGGCACTTATTCCTGGCATGTGCTGATGTGTGCAACACAATGAGGTTGCAGTTTTGGGATTCAGAGGGAAGGGACTCTGAAGGATTCTTTTGTCTGAAGTGTAAATAAAATGTGCAACTAACCTTCAGATTCTCACCGTTTTCTTCTACTTTGCCAAATTGTGCTGTAAAGTCAAGAAAGGAGATGAAGCAGCCTCTCCGAAGAACCTCCCAGGGTCTGGGCAGGATTGCAATCATATTCTCAGCAAGTGGTGCAGTATAAATCAGCAGTAACCCATCATTGCATTCAAACCACATGTAGTGGTCTTGCCCTTTGTGTTACAGCATGCCAATGGTGCCACACAGATGATATGACTTGGCTAGGCTATGACTTGGCCAGACTTAGTTAATTTGGCTGATGAGTTGCTGATGCTCCTGGTACAAAGAGGAGATGACAATTTCCACATGATGTCATGATGTGCAGGAACAAAGTGTGGAAACATTAATTTATGGGACAACAAATCCCACAATCCCCAGACCAATATGTCCAACTAGGAGTTACTATCTCACCTCTCCACCCAATGCTGTCTCATATCTCCTGGTTTTTTTTTTAAGAACCATGGGAACATGACAATTCTAACTTGAATCTTAGTTCAGATAACCTTTAAGGAGTGATTGAAGCAGTAAGAGAAAGAGGCCATTATATTAGCAGTCAAAATCTTTGGTCTGTGAAATGGGCAAGCTACAAAAACCCTGTCATATCACATTTAAATTCATAGTCCCAAAGGCTTGTGTGTCCACATGGCTTCACAGAACCGTGCATTTCTGTTTCAAGATGTGTCTGCCTATTGGTACCCAAAACATTATGCACAAATATACAGTACTTGCAAGTCTGTGAATTTTTTTTTGAATATTCTATTGATAGAACCTTTGATATTAAACTCAACAACTGCGGAGGGGAAAAATATCAGAACATTTCTTCTCTGTTTTAGTTTCACGGAGTTACTTATCATTATGATCTTAATTGTTAGTAATCAGACCTGCTTTGTTTTTGTTAACAGGATTGGTTGCCTCTTATAGGGATTTAAGGATCCATTTTAAAAAATTTCAGTGTCTGTATCTGGACTGAGATGATGGTCAGTGCCTAGCAACCAAGAAACCTATCATCCTCAAACTAGATATTCCATTTCATAGACAGAAGATATCTACTGGAAAAAATCAGTGGAAGTTTCAGTTGAGCAAGTTGTCAAACTGAATAAGTCTGATTGTTCATGGTGCTGCTATAACCAATGATGGCTAATTCACACATGTATTTCTATCACTCAATATTTTATCCCTTGGCACCTTAACACTCAATGACTTACCACTGCATATGTTATTTGCTCCCATCGAGAAGCAATTTTTTGGCTTTTTGATGATGGTTGGGTGTGAAAGTTCTGCTTCCTGTTGTTGGATTTGTGATGACTTTTTGACAGGTCAGGTGAATGGCATTAAGAGATGAACCCAGCCACAGGTTTGGACAGGAGACTGTAGATGAGAATGTGTATATATCATGACTAGAATGCTTTTGGTTCTGTAATAGATATTCAGTCTGTGAGGAGGTTCATTAGCTTTCTTGAAACAATCAGTTGCTCCTTGCATTTGGCAAAATGAAGACAATGTCAAAATCCTAATGCTGTCTCACAATAAAGTACTAGAATTTTTAGCATACAGTATCTTAATTTCTGTTCTCCACATCTTCTGTAACAATCTAATCCATATAGTGTTTGCTCATAAATTTACATACATTGCTGATGGTTAGTTCAGATGGCAAACTGCTCACCATTCTTGTTTAAAGACATATATCCTAAACCCAACAGTTTTTGATATCTACTAGTATTTTGTGGAGGTAGCTATTTTTAATTGTTTGGTTCTGAGGATTTCTGAGAGCTAGGTGTTGTTACTGGGCTGTCCCAGGCAATCCCCTGTTCAGAGCTAATAGACATTAATGTTTGACTGATGTTCTACAAGTTCATAGCCCAAAAAAGTAATGTTTTAAAGCCCTTGCTTGGTGATTCCTCCGGCAGCCGGAAAACAATACCTGGAACACAGAAGTCCTCAAAATTTGCCAGTTAGAAAATAACTGGCTCTACAGACAATAGTTCATTTGCAATATTCCTCAGAGATCTGTTCTAGGCAAATGAGATTGAGGAAACAGCAGCAGTGGCAAAAGGAGATGTGAAAGGAATGGTAGAGGAGCAGGTCTATTGGGTAAGACCATATGGAAGGGGAGAAAGAAGCATTAGATACAAGGTTGGAAGAGTTTGAGTCAATCCTAATTGGAATGTATTGGGTGGCAGGTAATCATTAATTACACCCATGAAGTTCATGAATGATTGTCTGTTCATCTCATCTGTAAGGTAAGAATCTTTAACATTGTGTGGCTTATCCTAGCCTGCAGCCCATGCCGGATGGGGACTGATTTTACCACTCATCCTTCCTAAGCTATCAGTAATACCTCTGCTGTAGCAGCAGGGACCCAGTAATTGGTACAATAGGTATTTAGCTACCCAGTGCTGGTTGAAAACATGGCTTCAAAACACACATCTCTGCCATTTAACCATCTTTTAAGTTTCATTTCCTTTAAGTCACATTGAGTAATGAGGTTGCAGAAATCTAACATTACCTGACTGAAAATGCAAATATCACCAGCCTGTAACGCTTAGATGCATTACAAAATAAATGTGTTTTCCTAGGTAAGTTCTTCTGCAGCCTCCAGGTGTGACTTTTAGTTAACACACCTGGTCACCAGGTTATGGAAAGTTAACTCTGAAGATAAATTAATTATTTGCAAATTGTGTTTTTAATTCAAGTCTGTTGTTTGTCCAAGTCTTGGGCACTAAGCATAACTCAGATGAAGTCGTGTGATTTGGAGGATTTCTGAGGGGCTGAAGGAAACTCACAAAAGCCCCCAACCTTGACAGCAATGCAATCCCTGATCCCTGCTTCTCCTTGTTACCTGACTTGATTGGAATAGCTTAGACTAGGGCTTGCAATATTGAAGAGCCTTAATGACTTCCTATGACATAGTTTTCCCATAGACACACCACCTTATGAATTAATTCGATAATAACTTGAATTCAAAGAAAGAGCAGGGAAGGTTAGACCTAGATAAGATGTCATTTATACATCTAGCAATTGTGTGAATGGCTCTTATCAATGTGAAAAAACAGATCTAAGGGAGGACCCTGGGATGTGGTGTAAAGGGGGGTCTTTTTGCTGTTGTATCCTCCATGATTACTCTTCTCTCATCTGTAGAACTAACATTGTTTGTCTTGTTTTAAAGAGCTGAACAAAATTGGTTCTTGCTGTAGCTATATTCCATTATTCAGCTGATTTAGTAACTGTATGCTTGCATATGTCTCATGATCCAGCCTTCTAAATTCTACTCTTTGGCAATTGTTTACAGAGCTAATTTTGGTGTCTCTCATTCACAGACTTTGAGATGTATGGTGGAATGGCCAAGATTTTTAGATCATAATTGGTAGCTCATAAACTCTACTAAGGATATGCTATCTTCAATAAATAGTATGTTATACTAATAAACTTTCAGAAGAATTCTGCCCAACAACATGTGTTCCTGTAGCTACACTTTAGCAATCTCATTGATTTTTGGATGATTGGGATTGCCAAATTGCATGATGCTTGAACTGTTTGGAAGCTATATTACTGTGTCTACTGCCTAAACTTGGCTGGGACAATCTATAAATGGGGAGGGAGGCTTGCTGTATTCATGTTTTAATGCCAAAAAAACAAGAAGATGACAAAACTGGGAAGTGAAGTGTGTTGAGGCTTCTTCTCTTATGACTGACATATCCAATTCTGAATATTGGCTGTCATCATGGGCGATCAGCCATGAAGATTGTCATGGGAACAATATAATGCAGTAGTCTACTATTTGCGTTCTGCATCACAGCGTGACACCTGTACCACTGATCCAGTTCAGCAAATCACTTACTGGTCCTGAGCCCTTTTGGCATACAAAGTCCTCATCAGCTCCAGGCCAGTATTGATGAAGCTGCTGCCCTGCATCAAGATGGATTCAAGTGGGATTTAATCCATTTGGGGACCATTACTCTTCCCTGTGGTCTTCACCACGCAAGGTCGTTAGTCCTCAGGGTTGTCAGGTTAGTTAAATGGTGCCTCGGCATTGAGTCACTGGCAGTATGGTCTGGTCTATTAACACAGCAGGATAGCCTGGCCAGACTGAGTGTTGAGCCTGATTAATCAAAATGTGGATATATAGAGGTGTTCTCGTTTTAATCCCGGAACTGTGAGTAGCCATTCTTAAGGTGAAGCTTATGGGAGTTGGACTGTTTTGGACTACAGCTTCCAGAATTGTGCACAATGAAGTCATGTTGATGCAGGAAAGGGTGACATCACAAGGGTCTCCTTCAGTGATCACATGCTATATATACATTTTACTAGATGCTTGTGAGACTATGCCATATTGCAAATGTTGCACAGTTGCCTAGGCATTGTAGAAAGTTTGGCTTGCTCTCATTGCATAGAATACACATGGTCTGGATTACATTCCCTCATTTCCTGTAGCTGCTTTCTTTGCCTTAAGAAAAAGAGTGTTGCATGCGGTTTTCCAAAGTGTAGTTAGAGTAGGAAGAAGCCTATTGTAAGGATCATTAAGTTAATGTGCACATATGGGTAAGTCCAATAAAATTGTTTTCTTGGTTGCGGTTGTTGCTTGAAATAAAGTGCCTGAATGAATCTTCACATACTCTGTGAAGATATTATTATATGATACTTATTAGCTGGATTCCTGTTGGTGGAGCTGCATGGTCACAAATCCTTATGATATCATCCACCACCAAAGATAATCTTGAATTTAAACTTCTCTATCTTCTACTTCATGTCCTTATGGATCCTTGCACCTTGGGAAGCTTTTCGGAGCTACCTAATGTGGGTGGGAAGTCTTTAATATCTAAACATCACATCCACTGGTTCTGATGCAGAGCTGATATTGAAATATGAAAGGCTCCTCCCTCATCCTGAAGCTCCCATAGGCTCCCCCTGGTCAACCAAAATCCACAAGGGGCCTCAGAACCTGGAATGAAAAACAGGGAAATTTAAATTAAAGATGAATTTTAATGGCTGATATGTAATGTATAAAACTATAATGGATTTAAATAATTGTCTTGACAAACATACTGCATACATACTGGACCTTGCCGCCCCTACCCATGCCCACCCCAACATATTGTAATGTAATGTAATGTATTGTCTGTAAGCCGTCCTGAGTCGCCACGGCGAGTGGGCGGCAATATAAATTTGAACTAATAAATAATAAATAATACAGCTTTAGTAATAGTAAGATGAAGAAGTATAACTAATGAATTCCTTCTTTGGTTATTACAACAGTATGAACATTTTAGATCACTTTGTATATACTGTACTAAACTTATTTACATTGCCATAACTGTGTTTTAGTTCCTTTTGGGTGAATAGGCGGGAGGCAGAGTTACTTTATAAAAAACTTTTTTAAACCCATCACTAAGTTGACAATAGAGGATTTTAAAAACTATTTTTATTTCTTAAAAATAATTATAAAATGTAACATTTCTACTTATTTCTTTTAAAATATTTGATTGCTATGGATTTCAGGTCTCTGGTATCAAATTCACTCTACACCCATCTACCTGATCGTTTCTTCAACACCTTCAACAACAGAGCATGAGTTACTGGAGAAGCCGAGATATGAACCGTTATAGTCTTCCTGCAGCTTTTCATGGGACCACATCCCTGTTTATAAAAGAACTTAGAAATTACATTGAATCTTAGGTTCCCCTTGCTTGAAAGCCAGTCGTATCTGACTCTTGGGTTCAGTGCTCATCTGTTTCAAAGCCAAAGAGTCAGCACTGTCTGCTTCTGCAGATATTTCCATGGTCATGTGGCAGGCATGACTAGACACCAGAGTGCATGGAACACTGTTTACCTTCCCTTCGAAGTGGTCCCTATTTATCTACTTGAAATTTCTTGCTTTTTAACTGCTAGGTTGGCAGGAGCTGGGACAGAGACAGGAGCTCATTCCATCCTGCAGTACTCAGGAATTGAATTACTGACCTCCTGCCTTCCAGCCAGCATCTTAGCCACTTGAGCCACTGTGGTGGGAGAAGGCTGGGAGGCTCATGACAGCGGCTGTTTGGGTTTTGAGGGAAATAATTTCAAATATGGTACTCTGTACTAACTCAACTCAAACCAAAGGAAACCCCAGGGATTCACCCAATACCAAACAAAAACCAGCATAACTGAGTTAAGAGTTGAACTCATGGCTTCCCTGTTGAAGTTCAATACAGTGGCTACCATCTTGCTTCTGGCTGGCTGTTTCTTAGACTATACAATCTTGGAACACAAAATGAAGCACAACAAAGATTGATAGAGTTCTGTCAAGAGAACACATTGGTCATAGCAAACACCCTTTACACATGGACATCACCAGAAGGCCAACATTGAAACCAGATTTATTACATACTCTGCAGCCAAAGATGGAGAACCTCCATACAGTCAGCAAAAATGAGACCTGGAGCAGACTGTGGCTCAGATCACAACCTACTGATCATAAAATTCAGGCTTAGACTAAAGAAAATAGGGAAAACAATTAGGCCAGACAGATACGGCATAGACAACATCCCTAAGGAATACAATTGTGCTCATCCCACACGCTAGCAAGGTGATGCTTAAGATAATATAGGATAGACTGCAGCAGCACATGGAGAGAGAATTACCAGAAGTCAACATACGGTGGATTATGAAGAAAACAAAGGAATATCAGAAACAAGTCTACCTCTGTTTCATTGACTACACAAAGGACTTTGACTGTGTGGACCACAACAAAGTGTGGCAAGTAATTAAAGAGATGGGAATACCAGAACACCTTATATGCCTCATGAGATATCTGTACAAGAGTCAAGAAGCAACAGCTAGGACAGAATACGGAATGATGGAGTGTTTTGGAATAGGAAAAGGAGTAAGATAAGACTACATTTTATCACCCTGCTTATTCAACTTATACACAGAGCACATAATGCACAACGCAGGGATGGAGGAATCACAATTTGGGATCACAATTGCTGGGAGAAACATCAACAACTTGAGATATGCAGATGACACTACCCTAAAGGCAGAAAGTGAGGAAGACCTAAAGGTGCTCCTGATTAGGTTGAAAGAAGAGAGTGCAAAAGTTGGCTTGAGACTTAATATCAAGAAAACTAAGATAACAGCAACAGGCCCTGGAAAATAGATGGGGAAGAAGTAGAAGCAGTGACAGATTTTACTTTCTTAGGGTCACTGCAGATGGGGATTGCAGCCATGAAATAAAAAAGCGACTGATTCTAGGGAGGCAAGGTTTGAGAAACCTGGGGAACATAGTGAAAGGTAGAGACATCACATTGCAAACAAAGATTCGTATAGTCAAAGCAATGGTATTTCCGGTGGCAATGTATGGTTGTGAGAGCTGGACCATTAGGAAAGCTGAATGCAGAAGAATAGATGCCTTTGAGATGTGGTGTTGGAGGAGAGTTTTGAGAGTCCCCTGGACAGCGAGGAGAACAAATAGGTCAATCTTAGAAGAAATCAATCCTGACTGCTCCCTAGAAGGTCAAATAGTAAAGATGAAGCTGAAGTACTTTGGACATCAAATGAGAAGAGAGGATTCACTTGAGAAGGCCTTGATGGTGGGAAAGGTGGAGGGCAAAAGAAGAAGGGGGCAGCAAAAAATGAGATGGCTAGATGGTACTGTGGATGCAGTGAGCACAGAGATGGGCGGGCTGAGGTAGATGGTGGAGGACAGAGGTGCCTGGAGCACAATGGTCCATAGGGTCGTAAAGGGTCGGAATCGACTGTGGGACTGAACAACAAAAAACTGGATTCTATCTTGGCATGCCTGATTCCAGCTGACCATTGTTGATGTATGTGATTAAGAAGCACCAATAAGTAATTCATATAAATTCTTGTAGCCCCCAGTCAGAAAGAGGAATTTCCCACCCCCTCTTAGATATATCCTTTTGAATGGAATGCAAAGCAGATGTGGGATAAATACCTATTCTTGCTGTTGGGGTGGAGGTATGTGTGTATGTGAAAGAGAAAGTAGGTAATCTAATCTAATTGTCTGTATTTTTGTAAGAAAGAATATAGATGAAAATATCAGCAAATCTTGCCTTTGCTTGAAAATTATATAAAAATAACGAAGCTCCACAGAGATATCCCCAATTGATTAAATAAAGACAACAAATAAATAAAAATCACTTGGCTCTATTAAAATAATCCCTGAGGTGGATAACTGGGTTGTCTTCATTTCTCCTGTGGATAAAACCAAAAACAATTTAGGTCATATTCTGCTCCCACTTTTTTTACAGCTTTGTATATTGACTGCAATCTGTTGGTGTGGTTTCTGATGTAAACAACAGGAAGGTCAGAAACTGGTTCAAAAAATTTCCCCCCTTCTCATGTTAGAAAGGCTAATTTGTTATGCTGAAAAGAAACATTACAAGCCTGTTCAAACATCTCCATGTGTGCGCCTATGTGTATTTTACTAATTACATAATTGCAGCATTTTGTGCTGGTATGTCAGGGATGAATCAACATTGCACTTGGGAAGGCTGAGAAAAGCTAGAGGTGATTTATCTACGTTGCATTGAGCTTGTGGCAGTGAAATGGTTGAACTATTTTAATGGTGTAGCATGCATTTATTTTTAACCCCCATGGACTATTTGGTTTAGCTCAAAGGGTGGGAAGATCCTAAGAAGGGACTGTGATTCAGGATTAGAGGTAGAATGAGTGGCAGAGATGGAGAGGCAGGAGCTGCTGTTCCCATGAAGGAAGAGAAGGCCCTTTCAACCTTGGTTTAGGTAGGAGGTAGAATTTCCATATGTTTGTGCAAGAGGAGCACTGGAAGGGTGAATCCACACAACAGTCTTAGATATTTTCAGTTGAATTTTATTTCAGGGCTTAGAGACCATATACCAGGGATGGCCAACCTTGGTGCTCCAGGGGTTCTTGGACTTCAGTTCCCATAAGCCCAAGTCAGCACACCTGCTGATAGGGCTTATGGAAACTGAAGTTTAAAAACATCTGGAGCACCAATGTTCGCCATATTTGATGTATATGGTCTCCTTTGCTTAAAAGCCAGTTGTGTCCAACTCTAGGGGGTGGTGCTCATCTCCGTTTACAGCCAAAGAGTCAGTGCTGTCTGCACCTGCAGATGTTTCCATGGCCATGTGGGAGGCATGACTAGACACCAGAGTGCATGGAATAATGTTACCTTTTCCGTTGAAGCAGTACCTGTTTATCTACTTGCAATTTCTTGCTTTTGAACTGCTAGGTTGACAGGAGCTGGGACAGACAATGGGTGCTCACTCTGTTGTGCAGCACTTGGGTCTCAAACTGGTTCTGGTCATCAGTCTCAGCATCTTAACTACTAAGGCACTGTGGATCCATTTAGAGACTGTATACTTAGAGCCAATTCTTTTATGTTAAGGACATCCTCCTGCAGTCAATAAATATATACAGTCAAACCTCGCACAAAGAGCGCCTCGCTTAAAGAGTAACTCGCTTGAAGAGCAGAATTTTCTCTGAATGTTCATTTCGCTTAACAAATAAAACCAACCAAAAACTCGCTTAACAAATAAATCGGGGTTCACAATCACCCCCACAATTGGTCACCTACAATGGTGTTTCACTTAAAGAGCAAACTTGCTTAAAGAGCAATCCTGTGGAGCACATTATGCTCTTTAAGCGAGGTATAACTGTACTGTATAGGACTTTGTTCTTATTTGACTTCAAAGGGACAGTTGAATTCTTCTTTATTTCTTTAAGCATCTTCTGTTCTGGTGCTGGTGAAAAGAACTCAGGGATACAAATTATAGCATCCAGTTTTGTTATATCACTATGGTTGTTATTTTGTTATACAGCTATCTATCTATCTAGGTCAGGGGTGCCCAAACCTTTTGGGCCATGGGCCGATCATATGGTTCAGGGGGCCGGTCACAAAGGCCTGGGGGCCGGGTGTGGCCCCCGATGCCAATTCATCCCGCCCACAAAGCCCTCATCACTCCTGGAAGCGGAAGTAAAATGTGCCTGTACGGGCGTGTTTTACTTCTGCTTCCAGGAGCAACGAGGTCTTGGTGGGCCAGATGAACTGGCGTCGGGGGCCGCACCCGGCCCCTGGGCCTTAGTTTGGGCACCACTGATCTAGGTAGATAGGTATTTCTCCAATGTGTATATCGGCCAGCTAACAGTACAGTTACTCTAGACAGTTAATGGATAATATAAAAAAATGCACAACAGAAGCAGACCACATGAAAATAAAGATATAAAATGAGAATCTATCTTGCACATGTAAACAAAATCGATAGGTAAATGTTAATCCAACATAAAACCAGGATATTATTTAATTGGAAGATGACATTATTTCAGAGGCAAGAGGGTCTTTAATGCCTCCTTATATAACCCAGCTTTTGGTGCCCTGAGGAATGGTAAATCATTCCATAAGGTGAGGGCCATCAAAGGGACCAGTCTCTTGTAAAGGTCTTTCCAACATGCTAAGCCTAACCATCAGGCAGGAAGTGTTGTCTGGGCACGATCTATCAAGGAAAGGCACTCCAGCAGGTATCAAGATCCAAAACCATTTAGGGCTTTGCATATTAACACCAAGAACTTGACTCAGGCATGGAAGCCTACCGGTACCAATGCAGGTGATACTGGTATTGGGGAGACATGATCAACCTCTGCAATAACAAAACCAATCATCTGCGTTCTGCACCTGCTGTAGCTTCTGTGCCTGATGTTCCAGGTGAGTGACAGCTGGAGCATCAAGGTTGGCCACCCCTGCATAACAGGCATTTAAATGTCACTCACCTGGGAGAAAAAGCCTGATCAGCAGGTGTACTGATCAGCAGATGTACTGACTTGGGCTTCTAGGAATTGAAGTCCAAGAACAGCTGAAGCACAAAGGTTGGCCAACTCTACTGTAAGGTATTGTAAGTCAGATAGATCTGCCAAATGGGAATGATGAATTTGCAGTCCAATAAAGCCAGTGGTGGGATGTCAAAAGTTTTACTACCCCACTGTGATGTCAATCACAGGGTGGGTGGAGCTAACATCATGATGTCATGGCATCATGGGTGGGGCCAAAGAAAAATAATAAAAATAATAAAATAAAATAAAAATAAGCACACACACACACCCCTCAACCCACCCACCCACACACAACACATACCCATAAATAAAATAAAATAAAATATACATTAAAATACACCCACCCATGCACCCCAAACATAAATCAACCCACCCACCCCAAACACAAAACCGTCACTTACCTGTTAGTATAAGTGCCTGGGCAGCACCATGTTGCAAGATGGATATGGTCATTGTACCAGTTCGCTGGGATAATATGCCTTAATGTAAATTTAAAACAGCTGTACCTCCTAAAGGGTTCTTCAATTGGAACAGCAATTGGAACAGCACAGGTGTAGCTTATTGATGAGGTATCTCCAAGACTTTGCTTAAAAACCCCAAGCCAGGCCGCCAGCCACCAGGCCTTTTTAGGAACTGTGGTAGTACGTCAATATGATGATGATGATGTTCAATTTATATGCCGCCCCACTTGCAAAATGCGACTCTGGGCGGCTCACAACCATGTCATCACATAATATACATTAACATAATAAAATCATAAAATACAGTATACAGTACATAGTAAAATACCATTTAAAACTAACATAGTACATCGCAATTAAGATACAAAAAATCCATTCAATGTTCAACCTCCTTCAACCAATGAAGAGGACTTACAAAATAACAACAATGTTCCTAAAGTCTTTCTCCCTCTCCTGACAGGTCGAGGGTAGGCATTTGGAGCTCACAGAGGCAAGATTTTGTAGCCTTCAAAGCCCCGGCTGCGGCTAGATAAAGGTAGTATATAAATAAAGGTAGTAATATAGATAAAGGTAGTAAATGCACATTAAAATACACACAGACACACCACATCCAAAGGTGAGTCACTTACCCTGGGGAGCAGGCTACAGGGAGCTTCAGGCTAGCAGCTTCTCTTCCTCCTCCCCGCTTGGGAGGACAGCAAGGAGGCTGTGCATACACGCCAAGCATGTATGCACACCAAGCAAGTGCTTGGCGCACATGCGCAGTGGTAAGGTGCCCAGTGAAAAAGTAAGCCCTGAAGGTGGTTCCCCCAAAAAGCTGCTACCGGTTCTCCAGGATACTGGGAAAAGTTACTACCGGTTCTGGCGAACTGGTGCGAACCTGCTACATCCCATCTCTGAATAAAGCCCCAGAGCAAATTCACTACCCCACAAAAAACAGAGTCGCATGACAGCAACTTATGTGACTGCACTATTCACATCACTGATCATGCTGTCTAATGTTGATAGGAATTTTTCTCCACCAACCTCTGGAGGGCCATAATTATCCAACCCCATTCAAAGCACTGAAGGATTTGGATGGATTATTTGCTGTTCTGCCTCAAACACTAAAGCATCTTGGACTAGCTTTGCTTTTAGAAACTGAAAGAGAAAGAAAAAGAATACTGTACTGGATGTCTTTAGCCCCTTGGCAGTCTTTGGTATAGGAGTATACATCATCACTTTCCATTACAAAGATACAGATAAAGCAGAGAACATTATTTTTGAATGAGATAATGAAATGGATAACAGCCAGCCTATTGGAACAGTTTCTTTTAAATGGTGTTTGTCATTTGGGGGCTTGACATGTAAGCCTACTGTTATAGTGGGATAATCAGAAAATGGTACACTTGGATGTTTATAGATGTATGAACTGTAAAGGAAGGTACAGTTACAGAAAAACATGGTATATCACACAATTAAATGTCTGTCACCATCTCTACTGATAGGAAACCTTGGGCAACAATGATGCTGATATCTGTTGCTATTTATTATTTCCTAAAAATGAAAATAGGGGAACAGAAAAAGGTTTACTGACTGTCCAAAAGGGGGGGGGGATTGGTTGAAAAATAGAAGCTTTTAAAGGGAACCTGTCAATGTGGAAATCACTTTCTCTCCCTGCTCCCTTTTTCTTAAAACAAGCAAACAAACCACACACCACTTTTTCCCTGCTATTGTTACAAATAATCACCAAGATAATGAAAAGGGGAAATTGTGGCAATAAAAAAGAAAGGGATTTATATTAACTGGATGGTCACACAGTTAGCAGCCATGACATTCATATCATTTAATCATAATGTACAGAATTATACCTGTGGAAATAGCCTTTAAAGGACACATGGCTCATCTTCTTCTAGGCAGAAGCAATTCCTTGGAAATGATGTGATAATGTTCAGCATGTATGCAACTCAGTACAAATCATCTTACAGATTTTATTTCAGAAATCTGAAAAGCCTTTGGTTCCCATGTGAATCTCCTTGGATCCTCAGGTCATCCTTAGAAGTTCAGCTTCCATTTTCTCCACCTACTGGTTTTTCTTACCCACCAAGCTCTCCAAACAGTGTTTCCATTAGCCACTGCTTGAGTGACTCTGGTTTTCTTGGCGCTAAGCTCAAGCCATCATCAAGATAAGAAAGTGAGAGGCAGGAATGCTTGTTAACACCGAGGCAAAGTCCAGCCCATACTGCAGTTCCTGCTAAGAATAGACAATGGTTGATAATTTAAGATAGAAACCGATACTGCATCAAGAATGAGAAGGTGAAGAAATCTCAACCATGTCTCATTGCTCAGTTGGGACAGCAAGACAGCCTGCTGCAAAACCCCCAGTTCTCATGAGAATTCTCACCTTCAGTGTAAAAACCAACAGGAGTTTTTGGGTCATTTATTTTGTGCAAAACGTCTCAAGAATCTTTTCCCTTTGTGTTGCTTCTAAAGCTCTTGCCAGGCTAAGTCACCTTCTGCTCCTGGTAGCTCTTTGTAAAGAAAAAATAAATGACTGGCCTTTCCCATCCACAAGTCATGTTAATAATGATTCTGTAATATTGCATCAACTTAGCCAATTGCTGGAAAAGACTTGAAAGCAATAATGAGGATATGATTGTTAGACTTTCATCCATTAGGTCCCATAACCAAACACGCATGTGTGGAAGGTTACTGGTGGTATTTCTGCCTGCTGATTCTTTCAGAGCAGAATGCCCTGGAAGGCTTAGATAGCTATTATAATCATGCTTTCCCCACTTCTCAGCAGGGATTTTGTCTAGAAAAAGAGATTTTCCTCTCCAGAAAAGTGAAGGTGGGAATCTACTAAAGCACAAACTTAGCCAAATCCATTCCTTCAAAGCTCCCATTTTACAAAAGCTCTTCTGAAATCTGTTTTCTCCACTTTTCACCTGCAAACAAAGACCTGCAGGGTGGCTTTTCAAAGCCTTCTGTGTCAATGTTAGTACAAGAGTAGACCTGACTAAGTCAACATTCAGTATATGCTTGTAGAATTGTGCTCTGGTCATGAGAGACATCTTTGTCTTCATTTTTTGTACTTCCTCATGCCCTGGAAATCACTTGAATGAATAGAAAGATGCTCTTGTTGCATTGCACCAAGTTGTTTCTAACTTCTGGTGATCCTCATACAGTTCCAACATATGTGAGGTGTTCAAGAAATGGTTTTACCATTGCACCTGGTAATTTCCATGGCCACTACACCCCACAGACTCTCAAAAATGGGTACCTACTTCTTCTTTTTGTCTGGAGCCATTTTGGGTGCATGTTTTATACTCTTCATAGAACTCTTGAAACTGAGGAAATAGTAACAGCAACAGAAGACAATAGTGTCGAAGCCCTTTTCTATTTTATTATACCGATCACAGAAGCAACATTTTCAGTTTTCTGGGCTCCAAGCAGCAATGTTTTAAGAATCCACAGAAAATGGCACTTAGAACTTAAACATGTTTTCATAAAAAACAACAACACAGTGTGTTCATTTCAATGCATGATAGAGATTAAAAAAACATTTTCCCCCTTGATACATAAAGACAATTTGAAAGGAAGCATGTCTGCCAAGGGATTGGCATGGCTTTGAGCCAGCACGCACATTTCAGCAAGAAGGGGAGGAAAATGCCAGACTGGAGGAGAGGGCAGGAAGAGTGCCGGTTTTAAGCATTAAAACAATCCCTGGCTTTTTCCCATGTGAGTGGGTGGGTGGAGCATCTTTCATACTGACAAGTGCAAAAGCGCTACTGCTGAATTAAATCAGAACTTTTATTAATATGATACTACTCAATTATGCCTGTAAATCAAGATATAAATACGACTTTAATAGTGTAATGTTGGGAATTAACAAATTCCCTACACAAAGGATAAAATGCAAGACAGCTGACATTCACTGAATCTCCGACTGTGAGGTTAATAATCTCCTTAATACTGACACAGCTGCTTTCACAAAGCCAAGATGTGTGCTCCAGTGGGCAAGTAAAGAGTTAAAGGCTTTATAGACTTTTTAGAGACAACTAGTAGGCTGCCAAGAGAAACAGGAGAGTGGGTTGGATGTGATTGTTGATCTGAATCAGGAAAGTTTTCCTTAGGTAAAGATCGCCTTTGCTCGAAAGCAAGTCATATACGACTCTAGGGTTTGGTGCGCATCCCTATTTATAGCAAAGAGCCAGCACTGTCTGTGTCTGCAGACATTTCTGTGGTTATGTGGCAAGCATGACTTGACACCTGAGTGCACAGAATGCTATTTACCTTCCCACTGAAGTGGTACCTAATTATCTACTTGCAATTTCTTGCTTTTGAACTGCTAGGTTGGGAGGAACTGGGACAGAGACAGGGTCTCACTTGGATCTCGAACTGCTGACCTGCCAACCTCCCAGTCATTCAGTTCAGTGTCTTAACCACTAAGCCACCACAGCCCCTTGGACTCTCCTTAGATATGTATAAACTAAGAGTGAGACAAAGAGTTTGAGTGATCCAATTATCCAGCCCTGGCTTGGTCTAATCATCCAATTATCCAGCCCTGGCTTGGTCTAATCATCCAATTACCCAGCCCTGGATTGGTCTAAATCAGTGGTTCCCAACAAGGGGTACACAGCCCACTAGTGGACTTCAATTCCCAGAAGCCTCTGTCAGTACATTGGCTGATCAGTGCTTTGGGGAAATGACTTAGATTTCTGGGAATTGAAGTCCAAAAACCAGCATTTGGGAAACACTGGTCTAAATCAGTGTTTCCCAAATGCTGGTTTTTGGACTTCAATTCCCAGAAGCCTAAGTCATTTCCCCAAAGCACTGATCAGCCAATGTACTGACTGAGGCTTCTGGGAATTGAAGTCCATTAGTGGGCTGTGTACCCCTTGTTGGGAACCACTGGTCTAAATCAGTGGTTCCAACCTTCAGTCCCCAGATGTTCTTGGATTAATACCCTCAGAAGCTTTCACCATTGGTTGGGCTGTCCAGGTTTTCTATGACCTATAGCCCAAGAACATCGGGGGAGTCAAGGCTGGGAACCACTGATCTAGACCAGGGGTGTCCAAACTATGGCCTGTGGGCTGGATCTGGCCCCTGGTGACAATTCATCCAACCCACACCACCCTCGTCACTCCCGGAAGTGGAAGTAAGATGCCTGTATGGGTGCATTTTACTTCGCTTCCAGGAATGACGAGGGGGCTGCAGGCCAGTAGAATTGCTGTCGGGGGTTGGATCTGGCCCATGGGCCATAGTTTGAGCACTCCTGGTTTAAGCAGAGAAAATGGCAGCCTAAAAACTATCTCATTCTGCTGCAAAACATATCTGTTGCAAAACAGATTGCAAGGTGCATTTTACTTCTGTTTCCAATGGGAGGAACCACATGACCGGCCCATGGCCTGAAAAGTTTGGGCACCCTTGGTCTAGATCATGCTAAACAGGCATGCTGTGAAGTGTGGTATATCATTTGGGGTTTACCACACTGCAGCTCATATGACTGTTTAGCACAATTTAAACTGATTTTCTTTTCCTTTAAAGAGAAAAGAGGGATCGTTTTATATGCTTTGCTTAAGCCACTTAACAATCCTGAGAAATAGGAAGCTTCCTTTCCATTAGCCAGCAATAAAAAGGGGAAGTTTTCCATTTCTTTTTAATTGTTGCTAACTGACACAGTGCGTGAGCAAATCTTTAATGCATTGCTCATGCATTAACAAAAAGCTAAAAGAAATGTAAAACTTCCCCTCTCTTCTCTTCAACAAGTGAGTGGCCAATAAGTTTTCCAATTCTGAGGATCATTAAGTGGCTTCAGCAAAGGTCCAGCCAACCAGCCACTTTAGTTCAATGCCAGAGATCACACATGTTTCCCAAACTTTGGTTTTTTGGACTTCAGTTCCCAGAAGCCTAAGGCAATTCCTCAAATCCATAATCAACCAAATCAGTCAACTGACTTAGGCTTCTGGGAATTGAAGTCCCACTGTGAGGCTTGAGCCCTACATTGAGAACCACTGTGCTAGAACCAAACCGACACAGAGCTATCCTATATCCATTTTAAAAAAATCCCTGCCACAACATTAGCCACTGAAAAAGGACTCATGTCTGGTTCACAATGAAAAAGTATATCATGTGGTCATTTGAAAAAGGAGTGACTCAACTCATACCCAGCCAGGATCAAATAGTGAGATAAATGCCCATTTGATTCCATCCTTATTTTTATCCACCAGGTTCTCTGTAATGTTGGTTTAATGTCATTTTGAAGAATAAAAAGCTGATGTGCATGTTCCATATGTACCAAGCAGAAAAGGACTGACTGTTAGAAAAAATCCCAACAACCTTCACATTCTTAAATTAAGCTGCAATTGTCCTAGTATGAAACAATCCCTACAATTCATATGACAGAGTAACTTTTGTTAATTGCAGCAAGATGTGACAGCTAAACAAAGATAGCATCTCTGCTTTCTCTCTGCTTTTTGGCTATATACAGGCCTGAGAAAAGTCACTTTTGAAACTACAACTTCCAGAATCCCCAGTAGTCTAGCTGGCTCTGATGTGTTGAGAGACATAGTCCTAGGACAATAACTTTTTCCAAGCAGTTCTTTTGTAGGAGTTGATAACAGCTGGTCTTGCTGCATTGTGGAAAATGTACAACAGACTTTACTCATTTCTTCACCCTCTCTGGCTCCTTATGATGGACAAGAGAAGAAAAAGGGGGAAGACAGGGTGAGTTAGTAAAGAGAACAGGTTTCAAACAGCTTATTTTATCAACTTCAGAAAGCCTATGAAGGAAGGAGTGAGAGAAGGCAACTGATATAGATTGAGCTTTTCTTGTCACTGATTTTCCTCTTTAACGGTAAGAGAGGGACAAAGTGGATTTTGCTGATCTAATCCCACCATCCCCCAAGTGTTCTTAATGCTTTGTAAACTTCAACTAGCAATAGGGAGAAGATCAGAGTGAGTATTTCAAAGGGAAAGGAGGTCAGCATGTGAATCAAGCATCAAATGTGGACTTTCATGCAGCTATTGGTTGGGACTGTAATACCGTGCTTTGGGTTAGTACAGGCAAGTATCTGCGAAGTCCCCAACTATATGCTTAGAAGTCTACTCAATTCATAAGGAATAGAAAGAAGTTTGCCTTCCCTTGCAAGTCCAACATGTCATGCAGTAATATCAGACGACCTTGTCTGATATTATTGGGTCTTCTAATTGCTCCTCTCAGCATTGTGAAGTTGGATGAAAACACCCACTGACTTAGCAGCAGGTCACAAAGATAATGTAGTCAAAGGTCTCAAAAAAGGTTTGACAGAGGTGATTATACATTTGGACTCCAATGGAAAGGAAAATGTGTGGAAACTATAACTTGGATCTCTACTGGGGGGGAAACCAGCTGGCTGTGTGGTTTTACTGTATGGGCAGGAGATGGAAAATACAGGTGTCCTTCTCAACTTTGACTCCTAAAGAGCTTTAACAGAACAAAATAAGATATGGGCAACTTGAATCTTACAGGCTGCATATCGCTCCTCAGACTTTCGGGGTGTTTCCCACTGCATATTAAGCATCTCAAATGAAGTGTAGAGCACCTCTATGTCCAGGCACTCTCTGAAACCTGCTGTGCTATGATTCTATTCTCCTTCTGCTGTATCTGAATCTGAATTGGCAATCCTCATGAACATAATGCAGTGGCCTTTCATCTGCCTTCTGCATCGCAGCATGGCACCCCTACCACTGATCCAGTTCTGCGAGTTACTTTCTGGCCCTGAGCCCTTTGGGTACACAAGGTCCTCATCAGTCTGAGGCCAGTATTGATGAAGCTGCTGCCCTCCATCAGGCTGGAATCAAGTGGGATTTAATCCACTAGGGGACCGTCATCCTTCCCTGCGGACTTCAGCACCCAAGGTGGTCCTATAGGTCTGTAATACAGTACATATCTTGGTTTGTGTGTGTGTGTGTGAGAGAGAGAGAGAGAGAGAGAAAGAGAGAGAGAGACAGAGTCAGACCATACCTGCTCTTTGTTCCTTCATCTGCTGAGATGAGATCTTTCCTCTCAAAGCTCCTCAGCTACTAGTGATGATTTGTGGATTGAGCAAAGGGAAGAGTATCTTCTTCTGGATTTGGGCAAGACCTCCTTGCTTGGTCTACAGGCTTAGTTCATTTATTAATTTTCCTAAATTGGCAGGCAATTTCCTCATTGTTCCCCCCCCCCCCAACTAGTGACTAACACATCTTCACGGATATGTCAGAAGAAAAGTAATTAATAGATTTTTTTAACTTTTGCCCCAGAAAATAGTAATCTCTTATTCAAGCAGGAGAAAGTGGTCTTTTTATTTAGAATATGAGGTAATTGTGTTTCTCCCTCCCTCCTCATTCAGCTAGCCTGGAGCCCCTTGAAACTGGCCTTCACAAGCTATTACTCTGAAGTATGGAGCACTTTAAGAGCTATTAGTCTTAGGACAGGAAGTAGTGAAAACAACCCACTGTTCAGCAGATAAAAGCTGCTTCTCCTCCCACCAGACAAGTTTTCTCCACACTTCTGAGCTCTGGGAAATGGAAGAAACAGAACTCCCATTTGTACTCCACTGAATGGCAATAGGTGACATATCTCCCTTATCTACAGTGTTACTCCTTTTCCCACCTAGACTACTCCTGGCCAGAGACTAAATACATACAGAACCTAACAATGTGGCAAGTCAACAGTTAAACAACAATATGGGTTGTCTCAATAATATTGTGTTTCCCTGCTCTGGATTGCAAAGATCTCCACCCTTTGCCAAGCAGGAAATTGCTCAGGTAGGTATGAAGTGTGCTTAATGGGGATTAATGAGGAAGGACACATCATGCTGAGTGCTCTAGATTGCTTTCTCATTATACCACAGGAAGTTAGAATCAACTTTTCATTTATTTATATCCTGCTACAGTAATGAAGTAGACTGTACAGCCACGAGTGTTGGGCAGCAGTAAATAACCTGACTCCCCAAAGGGTGGATGAGCCCCTTTAGGTGGGGTGATGGTCCCTCTCAGTGAAGGAAATGCCACTGGAAACCATCCTATTGGGCCTAACAGCAAAATGAGTGGAGGAGAAACCACTTCACTATTCTGATTCCCAATGGTCATGGAGGCGGAAGAGGCCATGCCAGATGGACTGGCTGTGACTGTGCACCTTGTTAATATCCTCAAGGCTGCAGCAGTCCATTGCAGTCCTGGTGCTAAATCCTGCATGTCTCATTTCATATGTACTGCAGGAGGTGGCTCTGTGATCACATTGTGTGGGTCACTTCATGGCAAGCTGGGATCCACCTTAAATGAATTCAAGGCAGTGACATTTTTCCTGCTTGTCCCAGGAAAAATGTATACTCGGATATAAGGAGCCACCACTGCCGCCTCCACCACCACCATTGTTATATCACCCATCTGGGTTATTTCCTAGATCAACATGTACTTTGGAACCCTTTTCTGAATCAGGCTACATATATTTGAGGAATTCAAAGAGAGACAAGTGAATAGTACTCTCTCCCATATTTGATGTATTTTTTAAAATAAAAAATATCATGTTCTTTGACATTTCTGCAAAGAAACCAATGGACATTGGTAAACTAATACCTCGGATAATGCTAAGACTTGGTTCCACAAGTCTTGGTGTTTTTAGTGTTATCTGATGCATGTTAAAATCCTATGGGATGTATCGGATAACGTTAAAGCTCCATAGAGATACATTGTAACCGCACAGGCTTTAGCGGTTGTTATCCGATCCATCCCATAGGACCTTAACGTTATTCGATCCAATTCTCCTCCCCAGATTACTTAACGTTATGCGATGTTAGCGTTATCCGAGGTAAACGTTATCTGAGGTATTACTGTACTTTTAAAAATTAAATATGGCCCAAACAACAGTCTCACACATTTGCTATTCACAACTGCATGTCCTACAGAGGTGGATGCGGAGTCTCTTAGGGAAATGGTGTGCTCACTATAATTTGGCACTACAAACATGGTGGAACAAACTAGGATTTGAAGGTATACCCTGAAACGTTGGACATTTACAGATCTGAACCTGAAGGGGAGAATTTTACTAGTTTTGCATCTCTTACTGCTCACAGGAATATTTACTTTCTAAAAAAATCCTCAAGTTATTTCCATTAAATTGACAAATTGATGGAAATGTGTGTAAATGTGGATAACAAATTAGCATAAAAAATTCTCACCCTATTCTAATATGCATAAGCAGAGTTTTGGCTAACCACTGTGCCATTAGGGGTCATTTTGCTTTCATCACTAGGAGACTCAAGATAATTTCTAATTGCATGGACAAATGTACACGCATTGACTTGAACACAGGTAGGTTCTTTGTTACACAGTTGTTGGAATTAAGAGATTGCTGACTTCCAGGTATAAGGGATTATGCTTCTATAATCCCTGACCATAATGGGCAGAGTTTCAGGATTCAAAATATCTGGTGGGGAGCTACCAGGTTTCCTAGAGGTCCGCTTTATACTGTACATATTGAGGATCCTGGTGTGTGAGAGTGGTGAGAATACATGTTGCATGAATGGAGCAAAGTGTGTCAAAAACCTTCTGTGTGGAAGGAGGCTTTTGGGGGAAGTGGAGACTAATTTACGTAAGTAATCCTTGGCAATTGAAAGATTGTAATAGTATATTCCACAACAAGGATGTCTTTGCCATTTGATTCTACTAATAGTACACATTGTACTACAGATGTGCAATTTTTTCAAAAAAGATTACAAATCCCAGAATTTCCCAGGCAAAACTGACACCTGGGGAATTCTGGGAATTGTAGCCCAAACCACAAGTAATTGACACTCTTCTATATTGCACTTGTGAGTCATGAAATGGCAAGAACCCACAAGGGATGGCACACAGGTCTCTTTAATGGAGAAATTTCATGGAAACACAACTCTATCTTCTAAAGTGTAATCTGAAGAGTTTAAAAGGTCTGAGCATCAGACAGGCAGGTTTTCAGTATTCCTATCAGGAACAACAATAAAACATTTGTCGATTTTAAACAATCTGACATTTGCTGCCAGATTAAACTCCCCCTTTAGATTGTTTGCCTTTACTGTGCAGTTAATCCTATGTTTGCTATGAAACATGATATTAAAAGCATAAATTGTCTAGTTATAGATAGAAAGACTGAACAGTTGGAGCACCACTGAAATTTCTGATCTGGAGTTTTGGCTATCCTTCCAGCAACTATGAGATAGAATAACCTATTTGTGTCTTGACAAAAAAGAAAACATGTCTTGGATCACAGCCATCTTTTCTGGCCTTTTATTTTATTTTAAACCATTTGATATATTTTATTATATATTTACCCTGCCTTTCTTCCAAACAGCTCAAGACAGTATACACAGTTGTTTCTTCCCCACTTTTCCCCAACAGCCAAAGATCAAGCTGAGACAATGAGGCTTTCCCAAGGTCATCCAATGGACTTGTTGGCTAAGAGGGCTTGGATCTTCTATCTCCAAAACTCTAATCCAAAAACTCTGACTGCTACCTTACACCTCAGTATGATCACCAGCTATGGTCATTGTTATGGGATTCTGCACTTCTTGCTGAAATAAGTAACCTCCTTCCTCCAGCATCCTGAAATCCCTTAGAAACCAAAACTGTTGAATGACTTCCCATATTGAAAAAGAAGAGAAATTGCCCCTTAGGACTTCTCCACTCTAAAGTATTAAGGGTGCAATCCTATGATGACTTAACTTGGAGATAAACACCACTGCTTTCAACTGAATGTACCGTAGTCTAGATGTAGGTAATACTGTATGGTTGGAGTGGTAAATGAAAGGTGTTGCAATCAATTTCAGGCCATGAGGTGGTGTATCAACTCCATGTTTTTATACTTCAACCTGATTTGGTCCAGGTGAGCAAGGAGACTATCTTATCTAGATGCAACACATTTAAGTGGGGTCTTGCTTCAGTTTGGACATTTTCCAAATCTATCCAAAAACAGACTGATTTGATTCAAAATTGGCACAAAACTATGACACAGACACAATGAACCTTTATCTTCCTTAAAACACACTTCACACATGCAACTTTGGGAATCAAAAATATTGAATCCCTCTCCACTTTTTAGAAAGTTTCCTATAATTTCATATATGTTCCAAGTTCTGTATACTTTTGATCTACGATATACCTTAGAGTTATAAACTGACGTGATATATCTTCATTAGAAGGAGAGATGATAATAATGAAGCTATATTAAGCAACTTGTGGGAGTCTTCCATCTTGTGCTTTACACTCCTCTCTCTCTCTCTCTCTCTCTCTCTCAAACACACACAAATACAATTTCTGTCCTTTTACTTAAATTAGTTTTCAGCTTCAAAAATGAGAATGTATGCATAGTGTTTTAAAAATAAGGACCGAGCTGAATTTAATAACCAAAATTATGAATCAACTGGATATAAGATAAAAGATTGCCCCAAGGAAGGTGGATAGATGTGTGCATAGGTATATAGGTAACTGTTCCTGTATCAAAATATAGAACTTAATAAAACTTTCAAACAATATTTTTTTATTTTACACTTCTGAAAGAAAAAAGTTGCATTTTAAATGCAGTTATGATGGCAAAATGAATTGATTCAGTGCTATAATCAAAATTATTTTATATTCAAATTACAGTAATATCCCGTATAACAATTTTAATTGGTTCCACAAGGTCCGTCATTGTACGAAAAAATCACTATGGGATGTATCATATAATGATTTTCACCCTGGGAAGCATGTTCCCAGCACAAAGGCAGCCCTGCGGGGGTCAGGGAAGCCATCTACAGAGGTCTGCTTGCGGTTTCGAAGCAAGGGGACCTCCGTAGATGCCTCCCCTGAAGAGTGCTGGGTTGCTTTTCCCCTGGGAAGCAAGTTCCCAGGCCAAAAGCAGCCTTGCGGGGGTCGGGGAAGGAATCCACAGAGGTCCCCTTGTCTGGAAACACATTTCCCAGGCAAGCGGATCTCCGTAGACTGAAGATCGCAGCACATGCTGAATCCCACCACTGATACAGACCCACCCCAAAAGCTGTTCTGATCTTGAATAACCAGATTAATCTTTTAGCTACTTTTTAGTAATTTAGATCCCACCTCCCATATGGGTCTAGATCACATCTGATCTGGACCAATCTTAGATTGGGATGGGTCTCAGGCATTTAGGACAATGTTCCCTAGCCTTTGACACTCAAAGTGTTTTGGAGCATTGTCTCCATAATCTCCAGGCACTATGATGCAGGGGCAAAAATGAAGGAGTTTAGGTTGGGAAATATTTCTTTTGGATCTTATCCAAACTGGATCTGATGGGGACAGGTGACAGATAGTATCATCTACTCCAGTGATGGTGAACCTTGGCACTCTATGTGTTCTTGGACTTCAATTACCAGAAGCTCAAGTCAGCAATCCTGCTGATCAGGGCTTCTGGGAATTGAAATTCCAGAACATGCAGAGTGCCAAGATTGTCATCACTAGTCTACTCTCTTCATCATCAGTGAGGAAATTTGTTCTTCATGTTTTCTCACCTTTCTGAAAGACCAAAGGTTCCTCATTTGTGATCTGCACTTCCCAGTCTGTAGTTTGATGTAGCTTGTGCATCACTTTGACACCTATATAGTTGTTTCCCCATGGGGCCCAGGGATATGGAAAGGCACAGGAGGGTTTCATCAACATGAATGCTGAAGGCTCATTTCACATTTATGTTCAGAAGTAGGTTTTTTTCTCAGTCAGGTAGAATTCTGAGATAATGAATAGTATAATGATATATGAAATGATAATGAAATAATGAGATGATAATGAAATCAGCATTGCAAGGAGCTTTAAAATTATTTTGTAAGGCTGTTGTTATTATATGAATATCAAGTCACACCAATTTATGAATGAGTAATGTCCTGCTATTGACAAACACTGCTCATTTCTGGCAGACTCCAGGCAGTAGCTTTCTTTATTAAGACAAACCAGTTCATATTTTGTTGTCTTTTTCTGCTGCCGTTAACCTTTCCTAGAATTACAGTATTGTCTTCTCCAGGAAATTTTCTCATTTCATGATGTGTACAAGGTACCACAGCCCCAGTTTTGATGTTTTTGCTTCTAGAATGAGTTCAAGCTTCCTTTCATAACTCCTGAATCTCCCGGTCAGCATAACTGTTGGCTATAGTTGTTGGGAAATGCTTGGGGTAGTAATCTAAAAAGTCCAAGTTTTAGATATTACAGTAATACCTCATATAACATTAGTATCGAATAACACGAAAATCGCATAACATCAAGGAATCTGGGGGGAAGAATTGCATCAGATAACATTAAGATCCTATGGGATGCTTCAGATAACAACCGCGAAAGCCTGTGTGGTTACAATGTATCTCTATGGATCCCATAGAGGATCAGATAACACTAAAAATCATATAACACGAAGACTTGTGGAACCAGGTTTTAGTGTTATATGAGGTTTTACTGTATTTCCTAGCATTGGTCATCTCTTTCATTGTTTTATTCAGCCCAGGCTGTGCTTTTGGAAATGATGCTTTCAAGAAGCACAGAAATCTCTGTCAGATTCAGGGACTCAGGAAATCCTAATGCTTCTTCATTACTGTAGGACAGTGGTGGTGAACCTATGGCACACATGCCAGCATGTGTGAAAAGCACTCCCAGTCCTTTTCTGTTGGCATGTACACCATCCTCCCAGCACAGAGTTCTCCCCAGCCCTTTGCCCAGCTGCCCAATTGGAGCATTTTCTCCCTGCACTGTCTGGGGGAAGGTGAGTGGTTCATATGCGGTATGAGGGTGTGCAGCGGACAGCAACCTGTTGCAGTTTGGGCACTTGTTCTCTAAAAGGTTCACTATCACTGGTCTAGGGCTTAAAATAGATTGCTAGTCCCAACCAGAGTAGTCCATTTGAATCAGTTGCTAATTGGTGAAGCTGTGTGAATATCACTGATTCTATAGATCTACTCTCATTAGAGCTATCTCTAGGATTCAGGTTACTTTATATAGCCTAGAAAAGGCTGAAGAGTGGGAAGCAGAGTAAATGTTGTATTGACATCACTGTTCCAAGGAGCTAGAGTAGTGATGTGAAGCAATCTCACTAAATTACTTGTTCTCATCAAAACAGGCAGTCTAAAGATGTCAAGAAAGGATATCAAGAGTTATAATCCCCATAAGATATTTTGTATTCAACATAAGAACAAGACGATCCGCACTTTGAAAAATGATGTTTCCACAGTTAGCACAGAAAGTCTATGCACCATAGTGACATTTTTCCTTCATGAAGCAAAAAATGCACAGCAGAATATGAAAAAGATTCAACAAACCCATCTGATACTTCTAATTTTAGAAAGGCTACATTGCAAGGCAGCAGCTGTTTGCAGTTTATCTACACTGTTTGCTTCATTTACACAATTAGATGTAATTTCCATAATTTATGTGATTGGTGCAAAAATCATTCTTGCAAATGCATAAAAGTTGTTGAGTGTCAGCAAACATCCCACTTTCTCTTTGGCTAGGGGAGAAATCATGCTCTCCTCTGATGAGAATTTGA
Organism: Furcifer pardalis; assembly: GCA_030440675.1. Taxonomy (NCBI): domain Eukaryota; kingdom Metazoa; phylum Chordata; class Lepidosauria; order Squamata; family Chamaeleonidae; genus Furcifer; species Furcifer pardalis. The sequence goes on along the minus strand of CP126896.1, from coordinate 100,822,942 downwards.
CAAGCAATAATTTTTATCCGTGATTTAGAATAGTAAGCACATCTAGCTCAATAATTTCAATGAATGATCTTGCCTCTCTCATGGACACATGGTTGGAGATTCATGGGTTATGTTCTGACTGATAAAAATTTAGCATCTGTGCCAGGGCAACCCATTACAAATGCTATGCTGATTATCATAAAGAAGTGAAGGTCTGCCTAAAGGAGGAGGAAACATCCAATAAAGGTTTGCAGAGGAACCTGCATAAATTGTTATACACCTGAGTTTTGTGAAATTGCTAGCGTGATGATCAAGTTGGTGATGATCAATGCAGAGAAAGTGGGAAGCACTGATATTGATTTGCCTTGCAATAAAGCTAAGATTGTCTATAAATAATATATTTTTCATGGGCCTTTCATGAAATTGCTTGTCTTGCATTAATATGTGACCCTCATTTGTACATCAGTGAAGTGTGACTGAAGTACCAGGGCTGAATCTGTTGTATGGAAAGTCAGGGCACAGTGGTTTTAGTCTAGCAATGATGATAGTAGAAGATTTATCATTTTTCCAGGTTAGTGGGGGCTATTGTTAATTATTATACAGCTTATTTGTAGCTGGACAAAATTGGCTTTCTTCTCTTAACATGAAAGTCTTCCCTCAACTCTTTAAGACCAGGAAAAGGACACAAAGGCTCTTCCATGAATTGTCAAATTGCTCCTTCTATCAGCCTAGCCAGAGATTAAAAACTTAGTTTAAAAGGACTGACAGTTTACTTAATGGGCTCTAAAATCTATTTCAACCAATTTTACATGGAGGAGGAAAAATTAACAGTTAGAATCATGTTAACTTACTGTTTAAATGGACTACTATAAAGCAGATAAAAGAAGGAAAAAACCATCCATCTTCTGACCTCATAGTAAGTTCCTTCTTACCATCTCATTATTTGGATTGTTTTTGCTATCCACCTAATGGCAAGGCCACAGCTTGAAATACCGTATATGCCGGCATACAGGGCGACTTTTTCACCCCCAAAAAAATGCCTCCAAGTGGGGGGTCGTCTTGTCTATCGGGTACATGTCATTTGGGTTCCCAAATACTTACCGGGGCTTGGGCAGCAGCTCCGGGGAGACCGTTGAATCCTTCCCCGCCACCTTCTTGGAAGATCCCGCCCTAAGCTCCCCTTCGCCCAATCAGGGGAAAGGACAGGTCTTCCTGCGCGGTTCCTGTCCTTTCCCCTATCGCGGTTCTTGTGCAGCGGTGGAGCAACCGCCCACACGGCTGGGGCTGCTTCTCGTGCCCGCGGCAACCATCCGCACGACCACATTGAAACTCGCCCGCATTCAAACTCACTCGCATTCAAACTCACTCGCATTCAAACTCGCCCGCATTAAACTCGCGCCCGCGGCAACCTGATTGGCTCCTCCGTCTCTTCGGGAAGATCCCGCCCCAAGCTCCCCTTCACCCAATCAGGGGAAAGGACAGGTCTTCCTGCGCGAAAATATATCGTAATATTTTCTGAGCAAAGCATATCAGAGACTAAACAAAACAACATCAAAAAACTTGTGGCACCTTAAAGACTACGGTAACTCTTGTATTTGCTCTTTTGCATGTGTGGAAGGTGTGCGGAAGAGGGGGTGGTCTTATATAGCGAGTATATAACAAACTCTATATTTTGAGTGGAAATGTTGGGAGGTCGTCTTATCTACCCAGTCGCCTTGTGCACCGGCATATACGGTACATAGGACTGGAGTTTCTGTGAATATTATAAACCTGATATTTTCTAGTTTGGAAATAAGCTTTCTTTCCCATTATTAGTCTCATGATCAATTCTACACGTCTAGCTCTAGGTACATTACTCACAATCACTTAATACAGGCTAGTTGTTTCATGGTGAACTGTGAGTGTGCAATTTAATTATGAAGAACAGAAATGCTACCACCCTTGCTGCCTGAAATGATCTCTTTTCTGATGTATGATGACGGCATATTATTAGTTGCAGACATTCAAAGGCACTTGTGTTTGTTAATAATAATAATGACAATGATTACATTGATAAGAATAAGAATTCTTCCGAGGTCATTGCAGAACTGAATGGACATTATGTTTCTCTCCTACCCTTATTCAGAATTCATAATTAATTACGGCTGTGAGGCGGTATTCATTTAGTGCCACTGAACTCTATGGAACCTATTTCTGAGGAAAGATATAAAGCCTTGTGAACTAAATTACTCTAATTGCTAATTTATCCAACAAGGAAGCATTTTAAGAATTGAGGAAACATCCCCCTTCCATTTATGAAATAGTAATTAAAATTATACCCATACACACCTTATTCTGAAACAGGAGAAAAGCAACGTTTCTGAGGGGAGAGAGAGAAATCAAAATCATTCAAATCTCAGCTACCACCATAGGTATAGGATCAAGCCTGCATGATCATGGGAACTGTGACAGACAGAGATTTGCCATAAAGGAAGAAGACAGATGTTCTTATACCAGAAGAAATACCTGGTGCTCAGTGGAAGTCCAAGTGGGGAAACCGTAAGCAGCTTGACTCTTTGGGTTCTTGTCTTCACTCATAAACAAAGCCTTCAGTGCAATCGGTCATGCTCCTGTGACATGTTTTTGATTCACTTGTCTCACTCACTGAAAGATTTCTCATCCATTTCAAAACCAGGCTGAGGGTTAGAGAACATATGGCTTCCTCTCTGCTCCTCTGCCCACCCCCTCCCCCAATTCCTTCTCACAACAGGCAAATGTCAACTTTTTTTTGGAGTTGAGGTTCAGAAAGCAACTTTCCCAAGCTGTAGTAAAGGTAAAGGTTTCCCATGCTCGAAAGCCAGTCGTATCTGACTCTAGGGGGCTGGAAGAAAAATGATACTGCCAGAATAGAGAAGACCACTTTTGATAGTGTACTAGACTTAAAAAAAAAGCTTAGTGTGCTGTCCAGAGACTCAACATCAAAAAAACCTAGAAAATGGCAACCAAACCTATTACTTCCTGCCAAATAGAAGGGGAAGAAATGGAAGCAGTGACAGACTTTATCTTCTTAGGATCCAGCCACAAAATAAAAAGACGATTAATTCTTGGGAGCCAAACTATGAGAAACCTAGGGAACATAATAAAAAGTAGAGACATCACCCTGCAAACAGTCAAAGTAATGGTATTCCCAGTAGTAATGTATGGATGTGAGAGCTGGACCATAAGGAAGGCTGAGGGCAGAAGAATAGATGCCTTTAAACTGTGATGCTGGAGGAGAATTTTGAGGGTACCCTGGACAGCGAGGAGGGTACCCTTGACAGCAAAGATATCAAATAAGTTGATCCTGAAGGAAATCAACTCACTGCTCTTTGGAAGGACAAATATTGAAAATGAAGCTAAAGTACTTTGAATACCAAATGAGATGAGAGGACTCACTTGAGAAGGCCTTGATGCTAGGAAAGATTGAAGGCAAAAGAAGAAGGGGGCAGCAGAGGATGAGATGGCTAGATGCCATTGTTGATGAATGGGTAAAAAAGAATGAAAACCGAAGAACAAGTGAAGGTTGAAAAATGCATTTTATTGTATTTGTTCTCACTCCATGCATCTGTAGACCATCTCTTATTACAACAGGGATATTTACGTTCATGTTGGTTATCTTTGTGTTTACTGGAACATCTGAGAAATGTAAATGTGGTGGTAGTGGGAAGATTTCAAATGTGATACTAAATCAGGGATTCTCAACTTGCAGCCCACCGGCCAGATGTGGCCCACAGCACCATTTCATGTGCCCCCCACCGCCTCCACCACAATAGGAAGTGCCATGTGGTGGAGGAAGGGCAAAATAGTCATCCAGCCCCCAAAGCTGTCTGAGGGAGTGTGACCCAGCCCCCAACTTTAAAAGGTTGAGAACTCCTGTACTTGATAGAGGATTCTTGTCCATATCAATTTACAATGGAATTTGTAAAGGTTAAAGACAGGCAATATAATTGACTTTTTTTTTGACAGACCCTTACTGTATTTTACAACTTAAGAAAGATCAGTTTGGAGATACCAATAAAAAGATGGCAACAAGCCATGGTCTTTCTCCTCTTCAAGAGAGATGTATGCTAATATTATGATTGTCAAACATGCTCTTCTTCTTCTTCTGCTGCTGCTGCTGCTGCTGCTGTTTTGCAAGTGCTTTTGGTGCAGTTTAAAATGCACCTTGGTATTTTTTTTTTGCAACATCTTTAATTGGAAGAGAAGCATCTAGATTCCCCTCACGCAGAAGGCTTGTCATTGCTTCCAACTGTGCTGTTAGTTTTGCAAATTAAATACAGTCAGACCTGCCTAATCCATGTCTCATTTAGCCATATGCCTGAGTGACCAAAACTCTACTTGGTAAACAATGCTGGCCTGTTCCTTGTTCTCAAACAACATCGGATTAAACAACCATGACATTTACAGCAATTTCTGTCAAACCGATGTGTAATGAATGAAATTGGTGTGATCTTCTGCAATATAGTATTGAGCAACACAGGAAAATTGAGGTTAGTGTGAAGTCAAAATGGTCTTTTCCTCTCATCTCTCCACACCTTGAAATGATGGTGACAGAAAGAAGACTGAATTGTTTCAAGCCCTTTGCGTTCTCTAGCTTGCTGGGAAAACCAAGTAATATAGCTGTAGACAGTAGTGAGTAAAAGAGAAGACACTTTGTAATCATGCTTATTTTCTTCCCAAAATGGTAGTTTTTAATTCCTAATGGTCCACTGAGTAGTTACCTAAATAATCATATAACTAGTTAGGCTCCACTGCCCAGGTTGACATTTTATAAGCACTTACTTGGGAATAAACACTAGCATTTCTCTCATGTCTTCCAGTCAAAGCAGGGGTTCCCAACCTTTTCAAGCTGGGGTCTGGGTCATGCTCTCTCAGTCAGTTTTGAGGGCCGGATGGTCATTTTGCCCTGTTTGCATGATATGATGGCCATTTTATCTCAACAACTTCAAAGGGCTGGCCATTTTGTTTCTCAAATGCCTTTGGGGAATTGAGGGGGACACATGAAATGGTGTTGGGGGATGGATCCGGCCTACGGGCCTTAGGTTGGGAACCTCTGAATTAAAGGCAAAGGTCAAGGAATAGATCACAATAGGATACAGAGTGATTTGTGCTCCACCAGATTCAATTTGTGCCAAACTGATTTATGAATTTAAATAATTACCAAACCATTGACTTGGCCTTGTAAAACAAAAATGCAGTGACTTTTTGGGTTTTCTACTGCTATATATATTAACAATTGAATTATAATAGACTCTAGAAATGAGAATAAAACTGTCAAATTTCAGATGGATAGCTTTTGTGGTTTGTATTATTAAAATTTACAAATTCCATTTATTTTGCCTCAGAACAGAATCTAGCTATTTTGTTTTGACTTGGAACACATACAAATAAATCCCTATAAGGCAGTGATGGTGAACCTTTTAGAGACCGAGTGCCCAAACTGCAACCCCAAACCCACTTATTTATCACAAAGTGCCAACACAGCAACAGGGGAGGAAGGAAACACTCCCATTGGGCTGCTGGGCATAGGTACGGGGCAAGTTCTGTGCTGGGGGGGGGAGGACGTCCTCCCATTGGGCTGCTGGGCAGAGGGGTGGGGTGAACTCTGTGCTGGGGGAGGAAAGAAGCACTTCCATTGGGCTGCTAGGCAGAATGGCAGGGCAAACTCTGTGCTGGGGTGACTGCATGGGTGCCCACAAAGAGGGCCCTGATTGCCACCTCTGGCATGCATGCCAAAGGTTCGCCACCACTGCTATAAGACCAATTCAAGTCAGTGATGCAGGCTTTGTCTGAAGCTAGTGCACAACCCTTGTAAACACAAATCAACTCAATGGGACATACAGGTTGTCTGAAAAATGTATTCTTGATCAATTAAAACATTGACTGAACAGTTCTTCTGAAATTATATTACTGAGCAATAATAATACAGTACAAATGACATGCTGCCAAGTCAATTGTGACTTATGGAGACTCTTTCCAGGGTTTTCTAGGTAGAGGATACTCTGAAATGGTTTACCATTTTCTTTTTCTGGTGGGTGCCCTGGGACTGAAGCTTACCCAAAGTTATATGGGCTGGCTCTTCTCCCAGGAAGAATTGAATTCCCAACCTCTGGTTCTGCTGCTAGACACCTAAACCACGGAGATATTCAGCCAGCTAGACTGGTGTATGCAAACATTTAATAAACACAATAACCTGCAAGCTTATGCACGGTAAACACTTCTTTTGTACCAGATACATTTCCTTTATTATCTTGTCAGACAAGCAATGTATCTAAGTGTAATGCACAATATAACAGCATGTCGTACAATTGTATTGGACTCTTGAGTCTGCTTCATGCTGTTTATGGGTAGCTCTCTGTGAGGTGGTGTCAGGTCAATTGAGGATACGTTGTAGGCAGAGAGAAATCCATACACCATCAGAAGCATCTTGCTTTGTAGTCTTAGTGGCCCAAGAAGATTGTCTTAATTTTAAAAATTGTATTGGTTTCAACTATCTTTGGATTAGCAATATGAAAAGTATATATGAAATTACATCTTCTCATCTATTGGCTCTCTCAATGAAGAATACTTAGGCCATGTCATATTCCTTATCTTCATCTTGAAAGCTAGACAAGAAGTTTGCGCAAAATGACAAAAAGAAGTGTCATTTGGGAAGCAAAGTAGACACACTACAAGTACAGGCATTCTATTTGTTTGATTGATAATATGCTCCATTTAATGTAACCATGACTCTGGGCAACTAGGAAAAACTAAGTGACTGGTGAACAAAAACTCTAGTGCTTTTGATTTTTAAATTAGGTCTGGTATTTCATTTCATTTCATTTCAAATTTATACCCCGCCTTGCTCAGATGAACCTAACTCTAGGCGGCTTACAAAGTATAAAAAATAACATAACAGTCACAAATTCCACATATTGTAATTAAATGAGCCACTCTGAACACTCTCAATGTTTAAACACAACCATTAAATGCATTTGTATTTTTTTGTGTGATTTTAAGATGTTTTTAATATGTTGCTGTTAGCTGCCCAGGGTGAGGAAGATCCCTCTCCCCTCCCCGATGGGCGGGATACAAATGGAATAAATAAAATAGAATAAATGTCCAGGAAAAAGTAGCACCAGGTGTAGCATTGGATGACAGCCTACTGTGCCACCAAGTGAATTTTAAAAGTGATTGCACCAGAAATGAAGAGGTGTGAAAGCAGAAGGAGGCATGTAAAGAAGGATAGCCAGGTGTAAGTAGAATGTATTACATGCAGTGGTGGGTTGTCAAAAATTTTGCTACCACACCGTGATGTCATCACAGTGTGGGCAGAGCCAACATCATGATGTCATGATGTCGTGGGCGGAACCAACATCATGACATCATGATGTTGTGGGTGGAGCTAAAGAAAATAAATAAATAAATAAAAATAAACACACACACACAACCCTCAACCCACCCACCCACCCACAACACAAATCTGCAAGTAATTAATTAATTAATTAAAATAAAAATTACATTTTGTTTTGTTTACTCTCTGATATGCTTGAAACACAGACTAAAACAACTTTTGTTGTTGTTCAGTCACACTGTTGATTCCGACCTTTTGCAACCCCATGGACCATTGCCCACTAGGCACCTCTGTCTTCCACCATCCTCCTCAACCTGCCCAGCTCTGTGCCCACTGCATCCACAATACCAGTTAGCCATCTCATTTTGGCCACACCCTTCTTCTTTTGCCCTCCACCTTTCCCAGCATCAAGGCTTTCTCAAGTGGATCCTCTCTTCTCATTTGATGCCCAAAGTATTTTAGCTTCATCTTTACTATTTGACCTTCTAAGGAGCAGTCAGGGTTGATTTCTTCTAAGATTGACCTATTTGTTCTCTTTGCTATCCAGGATACTCTCAAAATTCTCCTCCAGCACCACATTTCGAAGGTATCTATTCTTCTGCATTCGGCTTTCCTTATGGTCCAGCTCTCACAACCATAAATTACTATAGGAAATACCATTGCTTTGACTATGCAAACTTTTGTTTGTAAGGTGGTGTCCTTACTTTTAACTATGTTCCCCAGGTTTCTCATAGCTTGTCTCCCAAGAATCAGTCACCTTTTTATTTCATGGCTGCCATCTCCATCAGCAGTGATCTTGGATCCTAAGAATGAAAAGTCTGTCACTGCTTCTACTTCTTCCCCATCTATTTTCAAGGGACTGATCTAACACAGCTACCATTTCAAAAATTACAACCTATAAAGTTGACTATACAGCTTGTGATAAATTTATTTATTTATTTTCTATTATTAATTGTATGGCTTTATAAATACATGGTAAAGGTAAAGGTCACCCTTGCTTGAAAGCCAGTCATATCCTACTGTAGAGTTCAGTGCTCATATCTGTTTATAGCCAAAGAGCCAGCACAGTCTGCATTTGCAGATGTTTCCATGGACATGTGGCAGGCATGCCTCAAACCGGAGTGCATGGAATTCTGTTTACTTGCAATTTCTTGCTTTCGAACTGCTAGGTTGGCAGGAGCTGGGACAGAGATGGGAGCTCACTCCGTCATGCAGGACACAGGTCTTCAACTGCTGACCTGCTGACCTTCCAATCATCAAATTCAGAGTCTTAATAACAGTCCCTTAAACACATGGTAGATAGCACTATAACATTTGCCACAACAAGCATAGGTCTAGTATAGGTAACAAAGATAAACTATGGATGAAATACACTACAATATACATACATTCACCTCACCGTGCTATTATCTAGGTTCTTGATTCAGTCAATTGTGGAAAGAGATAAAGTAAGAAAATTTGTCATATCTCCCTTAAATGGCCTGTTTATGCATTCATGGATTATATGAGAAACAGTTTGGCACAAATCACATTGGGCTGTAAGCGGGTCCCCCCATTTGTATACACTACTAGGTTTGTGCACCTACCATAGCTAGTGGTCTTCCAGACATGTCATGGTAGATCAAAACCATTGAGCTCTTGGTTGGTCAGCATAAACAGTGAACATGTGACAAATAAATTCATGTATTCACTGACTGCTCTGTTTTTCTCTAACAAATTATTTGCAAAAGATCAGCTCACAATGTTCCTTCTATATTTATTAGCGCAATCTTTTAGTTACCAGACTTCTTTCTCTCTTCTTTCTCCACTTGTTTCTCACTGTACTTGTCTGCCACATTTGATTTATGCTGCTCAGGGCTGCAGCCATATTACTCCTGTTTATCTTTCTCTCTATTGGTTCCCTTTATCTTCCTGTGTTTGGTGTTTACTTTTTCCTGGTATTTATTAGATGTCTCCATGACCTCATTTCTTCATTTTCTCTCTTCCTTGCATTACTCTGCCTTGTTTTCTTTATTCTACTAATATTAATCTACCTTTTGAACCACATTTTTTTTGACCTACCACCATGTATTTGTTCTCTCCCACTTGTTCCTCATAATAACTTAGAATCCTACTTAATGCCTGTCAGAACAAGGCTGAGAAAACTTTTTTCTTGGACCGTCTGGAATTCCCTGTGGCTAAACTAGCAGAGGAAGTCTGAAAGTCTAGAAAAGTAACTTTCCGAAGATCTGCTATTTATTAAACCATTTATTTTTCTTCTTTTATGAAAAATCCCAAACCCACTCCTTACGTTCCATAACCCGTAAAGGTAAAGCTCGCCCTTGCTCGAAAGCCAGTTGTATCCAAATCTAGAGTTTACATGGAAATGTGGCAGGCATGTCTCAAAACCAGAGTGCACAGAACCCTGTTCACCTTCCCACCAAAGTGGTCCCCATTCATCTACGTGCAATTTCTTTCTTTTGAACTGCTAGGTTGACAGGATCTGGGACAGAGACAGGAGCTCACTCCATCATGCAGTACTCGGGAATCAAACTCCGACTTTCCAGTCAGCGAGTTCAGCATCCTAACCACTTGAACCACTGCAGTCCCTTCATAACCCAAAAATGGGTTCTAATGTAGCCTGTGGCAAAGTGTTAAACTGCTGTATTTCAGCCCAAACTGCTGACTTTGTAAATTCAATCCTAACTGGGGTCAGGTTGACTCAACCATCCATCCTTCCAAGGTCAACAAAAAGAGTATCCAGCATGCTGGAGACAAATGCTAATTACCTTGTGATCTGCCCAGAGAGTGCATTCTTTGGGTGGTTCACACGATAATTAGCATTTTTCCTATCGGCCAGTATATAAGTGTAATTGCTATTGCTATTGTTGTCTGATACACTTCTACTCTATTTTTCTCAACCTTGGACCCACAGATGTTTTTGGACTTCAATTCCCAGAAGCCCAAGTCAGCACACTTGCTAATCAGGGCTTCTGGGAATTGAAGTCCAAAAACATCTGTGGGCTCAAAATTGAGAAACCCTGTAGGACAGTGGTTTCCAAATGCTGGTTTTTGGACTTCAATTCCCAGAAGCCTAAGTCATTTCCCCAAAGCACTGATCAGCCAATGTACTGACTGAAGCTTCTGGGAATTGAAGTCCACTAGTTGGCTGTGTACCCCTTGTTGGGAACCACTGTTGTAGGATTACCTGTGAAATTATAAAATACTTTAGGCAGATACTGTCCTTCCCCTTAACAATAATATAATAATAATCTTAGATTTGCAGAGCTGGAAGAAACCCTATGGATCAACAAGTCCAGACCCTGTCAAGGAGAAACAGGTTGGGAATTAAACTCCCAACCTCAGGAACCACTGAGCTATAAGAACAAGTCTTTTAAAATGGTAGAGATCTATAATTATAGTGTTACCATTATTCAGCTTGGAAGTATTTCCGTGAAGAATACAGAGCTGTCAACAGCCTGGTGCTTCCAGCACCGTTTCAATGAAAGCAATTTTTCCCCACAACTGCATCTAATTTCAGCACCCCATCCCTAGGTACATTTGTGGAGTTTATACAGAGGAGTTTCATTTGTCTTCCCCCCTTCTTCCCACTTAACAAAGCCTACTTCAACTGGCAGTGACTTACTGTTTTCTGTACGCTAATAAGCACCAGAGTTTAAAAAAATGCCCACAGGCCTCTTTTAACAGGGTAGAATGGAGGAACAGTATCAGAAAAGAATGGGCCCCAAGATAGCTAGCAGCTGGTCAGCTCTACTAGAGAGAGAGTAGCTTCTAGAGCATACATTGGCTTATCAGAAGAATATGATCAAGAGTCTCACCAGCAGGTATCAACCACTGGTACATGTACCACTACTGGGACACAGAAGTAGCCTAGATGACCAACTGCCACAAATTATCATTTTGTTCAGGGTTAATTTGCTCCAGGACCCACTTATTTCTCTGTCTGGCAGTCTAAGGAATCCACAAAGCTCTCCTCTAGCACCTTGTTTCAAATGAATCATTTTTTGGTGTAAGCTTTCTAATATCCAGCAAACTTAGGTGGTGGAATAGTAGGGATGGCAAACCACATTTTGCCCCCTAAATTGCTGTGAAGGACCTGATTCATAGGCCAGCTTTTCCACTGTTCCTTGCTTGTAATTACACCTCATAGTCCGGTCTTTCTGGAGAAAAATCAGTGGAAATGAAAATTTCCAAATATTTGAAATTGCCACTCAAATTTCATACTTCCATATTAGAATGGGAGTGATTTATGCAGGTTGGATTCTCTTGGCTGTTCTTGCATGCACTAAGTATGAAATCTCAAAAGCTGTCATGTGAAATATTAGATGTCAACTATCAAATGCTGTGAAGTATCAACTGTCAAATAGCAAATATTAAATCAGGATTTCAGATAAACATATCTCAATTATAAGCTGAATTTGTGGCAGCTCTTTAAACAGAAGTTATCTTGAACATATTTAACATTCATTTTAGGTCCTTTTCAGCCCAGCAGTTCTAAGAGTATGAGAACTGCTGGATAGCTCAGTGGCTTAGGTAGAGGTTGGGAGTTTGATTCCTTGCTCTGCCTCTTTGGCAGGGGCTGGACTTGATGATCCAAAGGGTCTCTTCCAGCTTTGAAGTTCCAAGGTATTTATTATATTTCTGGAAAAGATGAAGGAATGGGTCACAAGAATAATCAGTAGATTTCATAAACTCCTGTATAAGAAAAAGTCAGTTAACATTTGGAACTATAGTAAATGTAAGGAAGTAAAAAAAGAAATTTTACTCAAAACATAGAGAAGTAACTTCTTTGGATTACAACTGCCAGGAACCTGCTTGGCAATAGAGGTGTATCAGATGATAGATTATGGAAGTTGTAAACTAAAAAGAGTAATGACTTTCAAGCGTGGACTTTGTTACCATGAGAAATGAGGGCCACCAATATGAACAGTTTAAAAAAAGGATAAAGCTACCAGTGGCTGTTAGGAAGCTTTTGGGGAGGAACCATCTTCAGGCTTTACCTTTTCACTGGTTCCCCCACTGCACATGTGTGCCAAGCGCTTGGTGTGCATGCACACCTACAGTGCTTGGCGTGTATGCACAGCCTCCTTGCTGTCCTCCCAAGCAGGGAGGAAGAAGAGAAGCTGCTAGCCTGAAGCTCCCTATAGCCTGCTCCCCAGGGTAAGTGACTCACCTTTGGATTTGGTGTGTCTGTATGTATTTTAATGTGTATTTAATACCTTTACCTATATTGACGTACTACCACAATTCCTAAAAAGGCTTGGTGGCTAGCAGGCCTGGCAGCCTGGCTTGGGGTTTTTAAGCAAAGTCTTGGATTTTTAGTGTTATCCGATGCATGTTAAAATCCTATGGGATGGATCGGATAACGTTAAAGCTCCATAGAGATACATTGTAACCGCACAGGTTTTATCGGTTGTTATCCAATACATCCCAAAGGACCTTAACGTTATTCGATCCAATTCTCCTCCCCAGATTACTTAACGTTATGTGATTTTAGCGTTATCCGAGGTATTACTGTATTCCAAAATGCACCAGAGTTCACAGTGTATATGCACACTGCATTTTTTTGGTACTTTGTTGCTACTTCATGTGCTCCATTACATGACACCAGGTGCTAAAAACTGGTTTCAAGGGAACTCTTAACTCAAAGAACTTCCTGCCATTCATTTGTACTCCTTCTACACCACTTAAGAACTTTTTTATGACGGCCACAAAACACTCCCTACTGTCTGTTAACACCTGGATTTCCTAATTATTCCAAAGACACAACTTAATTGCCTGTTCAATGTTTTCTGCCCTGCTAAGATATTAATTATACCAAAGCCCTTACAACACCTTTGTTTGCCTTTTTGGTTTTGGCAAAATGATATGTTCCCAAGTAGCTCTACATATTTACTTTGCACCGAGTGTCTCTACTTGTATTATTTTAATCAAGTGAACTGTGCAAAAGCCCTGCAAAGGAGGTGATTGGTAATGTCCTCTCTTTACAGTGTGTGGATTGATCTAGGAGGCCAAGATGTCAGTGTCTTCACAATGCTGTGCTCCAGTGCCTTGAGAAACTGCAGTAGTTGACACCTCTCTTTACGCCCTCACTGCTTTTATATTTTACAAATATTTGAGGTCTAAACATTCTAGACTTCACAAGGCAGAGTTTTGAAACATTACTCTTTGGTCTATTAGCTTTCCATGCTAGCCATGTTCGCTGTGGAATTTGGGCAGTTGCAGTTGGAATTAAGTTTTTCAAGTTTTGCCACTGAGCCATGAAATTCCCCCAGTAACCCGTCAGACAGTCATTCCTTCTCAGTTTTTCCTGTCTCATTGAGTTGTTGGGAATGTAAAGCATAACATAGACATTTAGCTTGATGATGGGAAGGTTGGCAGATCAGATCAGCAGTTTGAGGCCCAAGTGCTGTGCAATGGAGTGGGTCCCTGTCATCTGCCCCAGCTCCTGCCAACCTAGCAGTTCAAAAGCAAGAAATTGCTAGTAGATAAATAGGTACTGCTTTGGCAGGAAAGGTAACAGTGTTCTGTGCACTCTGACTTCTAGCCATGTCTTCCACATGACCACAGAAATTTCTGCAGAGGCAGACAGCACTGGCTCTTTGGCTGTAAGTGGAAATGAGCACTGTCCCCTAAAGTCAGACAAGACTGACTTTCAAGCAAGGGAGACCTTTACCTTTCACTACAATTTATTTTATAAAAGTAGCAAACACACACACACACAATAGCATTTTACCAGGAAGGCAAGGCAGTTTGAACACAGGGGAAGAAACAAAAGCTGACTATGAGTGACCAAGCAAATAGCAGAAAGGAAAGCAGTCTATCCTGTTTGAGCCGTTCAACATACTAATTTCACAGGCATTGTTGGAATGGTAAACACATTCAACATTCACAACCAGGCTTGCCTTGGTTGGAGCAGAATAATCTTTCATTCATTTCACAATCCAACCATTGCATTTCCATATCCAATTCAAAGGACTCTTCAACCCCTTCCCTTCATATACTACCTTTCCCCTGAACTATCCATTTGAAGCAGCAAAGAGCTTTCTCCCCCACCCATGTCTCTGGGCTGATTAATGGCCATTGTTCTGTTTGAGTTATGGTCTACACTCAGCTCTTTGATTTCATTAGGCAAGGGCCCATAGCTCAGAGGGAGAGAACATGCTGTGCATTCTAAGGTCCAAGGTTCAATCTTGGCATCTGTAGTTGAAAAGAACAGTGAGCACATGACTTGATAGCTTTCTCTGGGAACCCCTGTAGTGCTCTTGCCAATCTTTGGAAACAATGCTAGGACTGTAACAAGTGATCATGTTTTCTCTGCAACCTGTAAACTGGGAGCAATGTCCACAATCTTGGACATAGTTGATATCAGTAGAGCCAAGGTATGAACACTTATTCAGTGCCACAGATGTCTGAGGAGGTCTGCATTGAGCCTTGCCACTAGCTTCCAGAACTGGGCAGACCTTATGTAGGATCTCTTATCCACAGTGACATTAGGATCTCTGTTGTCATACATACCTCTAGATCTCATAGATACATTTCCAGTGTGCAACAGAATACAGTCCCAAAGGCTGAAAAATGTGGCAGCTAGACTTATTATAAGAACCTGTAAGTTTGATCATGAGAGACTGTGGTGGCTCAAGTGGTTAAGACACTGAACTCACTGATTGGAATGTCTGAGTTCAATTCCTGGGTACTGCACGATGGAGTGAGCTCCTGTTGTTGTCCCAGCTCCTGCCAATTTAGCAGTTTGAAAGCAAGAAATTGCAAGTAGATAAATAGGGACCACTTTGATGGGAAGCTAAACAGCATTCTGTGCACTCCAGTGTTGAGGCATGTCCACAGAAACGTCTGCATATGCAGATAGTGCTGGCTCTTTGGCTATGAGCACCAAACCCTAGAGTTGGATACAACTGGCTTTCAAGCAAGAACAACCTTTACCTTTACATAAGTTTGATTACAGTTCACCTGTCTTGGTTCACCTCCATTGGCTGCCCATTGTGTTCTTTACCAAGTTCAAGGCTTTAGTTCTTACTTATAAAACCCTATATGCAGTGATGGGATGTTAGCGGTTCAGACCGGTTCACCTGAACCGCTACGACCCCATCAGGAGGGGTCTCCGGAGGTGGTGGTGGTAAAACCCCAGGTGACCAGTTTGGTCGCCTCTCTGGCCCCCTCCAAAAACTCTTCCATAGGAACTCTACCTATAGTATGTGGTTCTCCCAGGCCACATTGTTAGGAGTGGCCACCCCAAGAGAAGCCATAAGAAGTGTTAACAGGAGGAGAGCAATCTTAATTGTGATTCCTTTACTATGGAAGAATCTCCTCATGGAGATTAGTCAGTCTGCCTTAGTTCAAGCTTTCAGAAAGTCATTAAAACACTTTTATTTAGTGAAACCTTTTCAGATATTCTTCTGAAATAAGGTATGTTTATCTTATACAGTATAATTATTATTTCGTATTGTATCTTGTATGCTGCCACTGGAATTTGGGATTTTGGGGTTTGATTGGTGTTGAAAATGGTTTTTATTTGATATTTGTTTGTTATACGACTGCCCAAAGAAGTCCTTGCACTAAGTTGGGCAGTTTCAACCAAATCAATCAAATCAATCAAATCAATCAATCCTTACATATTTCTCAAATTGAAAAGGCAAACACACAAAACTTCTAGGCAGATCTGATAGTTTCTGTCTTCCTCCTGCAATCTGTCTCTTCAAATAAAATCACACTTACGTGCCAAAATCTATGCAATGGTATGCTTAACTTGAAACAGCTGGTAAACCATTCCCTAATCATACTAGAAATAAAGTACCACGGTAATGAGGCCACAGATTTGTTCTTTATATAGACTGTACTTATTGTCTCCTGTGATTGTAAATAGTATCTGATTTACTTTGTTGGGTTTGTTTATTAATGGCCAGTCAATAGTTGTAATAATAAATAACGATGATGGTGACAGAATAAAGTAAAACCTAAAAAAATCATGTAAAAAGGCTTCCTAAAATGCCTTCACACGACCTCTAAAAGAAACTGCTGAAAGAAACTACACGTTATTCACTACATCTAAGAAATTAAAGTATTGTACACTACAATGTGAAAATAATGTTGTAAATACTAGTTTAATTATTATCTGTCTGTCTGCACATGCCGCTATGGTAATGGAGTAGACCATAGATCCAGTGACTCAATGCTGAGTGTTGGGCGGCAATAAATAACCTGACTTCATAAAGGGGCCAATGGGTGTGGGCACCACCCCTTTAGGTCGGGTGATGGTCCCCCTCAGTGAAGGAAATGCCACTGGAAACCATCATATTGGGCCCAATGGCAAAATGAGCAGAGGAGGAACTGATTCCCAACAGTCATGGAGGCAGAAGAGGCCATGCCAGATGACCTGACTGTGAAGGTGCACCTTGTCCATATCTTTGAGGCTGCAGCAGTCCATTGTAGTCCTGGTGTTAAATCCTGCATGTCTCATTTCATATGTGCCACAGGAGATGGCTCTGAGATCATAGTGTGTGGGACACTTCATGCCAAGCTGGGATCTACCTTAAACAAATTCATGCCAATGGTATTTTTCCTGGTTGCCTCGGAGGGCGAACACAGACCAGAACTAGCTGGCCTCCAAGACCAGGTCTCCCGGCACTCTGGGGCAGGAAAAAACAATGTATACTCAGATCGAGTTCCAGCTGATGACAACTTATTATCCAAAAGTAATTAGTTATCTGTAACTAATTAATTGCAAGCTCTGGTAGCCAGTCAGCTTAACACCTTCTGTAGTTTGTCCTGCTGGCAGGGGTGAAAAAATAAATGACCTGGTCTGTTTCCACTCTGTTTCACTTTTGTACGTATTTATTCATAAATCTGTTTTACCTGCTATCTCCCTTACTACCATTTGTTTCAAAATAGTCCTTATGATTTAATTACATACATACATACATACATACATATATATGTATATAAACATACTTTCTCCCTAGAAACATACTGTATGTCCATAAATACATTTTTTTCAAGTTTTTCTTTTCTACCTTTTCCTAAACTTTGGATTTTTATATACATTTTTCGGACATTTTTCAAGCTAAGAGCTACACTGCAATGTTAGACGAAGTGTGAAATGTGATAGATAACTGTGTTCTGATGCATACATCAGTCATGGAAGAGCAGATCAGCTTGGTTGGCTTTGAGATGAAGAGCAAACAGGATCCTGATCTAAGAGATGGAAGTGTTTCCTGCCACAGTACAAGACCACATCATATGTGATCAATGAAGTTGGCTCCATCTAGCAGCAAGAATTTCACAGTTATTATGCAGCAGATGAACATGAGCCTTGCCAGAGCTTGCTATACCAAATTCAAAGACGGATATTAAATCTCTCTCAGTTTTCCATGCATGCCCTGGCTAGGCATCAGTGCATCTTCTTTATAAATGCAAAGCCCTTTCTCTCAGATAACACTCACCATATTGAGATGTGGAACATTCTATCTCTATCTCTTTCTCTCTCATACAAAATCAATTGTCCATTCCTAGATCTGTTGAATCACTGGGAAGTTACTTACTTCTTCTTCTTCTGTGTCTAGACCAGATGTGAAACTGCCAAAATGAAGGCACCTGTTAGTGAGTTCCTTCTGCAGGTCCTTTTGCCTGACTTAGTATGAGAAAGATTAGCTGGCAACACAAGGATGCTGTTACCAGGGTACGCCTGATTGTGGTTCCAAAATACCACAATCTTCGAGGAGGCTCTTTCTACTTACTTATCTGACAGCTTCAAAGATGGATGCTTGATCATATCAGAAAGGGCTACTTCTGTCTGTCTGGGGAAATCACAATCCCCAAAGTAGACTCCCTGCAGCTGGACTAATAAAGTCCAGCTCAGGGACAATTTGCGGTCAGGCTATAGTGTGTTTCTTCATGCATGGCGTGATCACAGTGGAAAAGATCACACCACACAACTCCACGGGCTACTCCACATTGCAGTCTATTTCACCATGTGATCCCACCTTAAAACATATTGATTCAAGGGTCTGTTTTAATGGGAAAAATACTAATTAGACCAAGATGTATAAAGTTTTAGGATTTCTGGTTAATTAAATAAATATTTGTGGGTTTTGTCACTTTTCACTGAATTACTGACCAATTCTGCATGCATTCATATCAGAAGCAAAGTCCTGAGTTTCTATTTTCTTTTCTTTCCTGTGCTCTCCAGCAGGCAGCAGGTTAAAAGAAGCATGTTCTCTTCTTTTTCAACATGGGAAGAGATGCTTCTTTTAAGGGTATAATGGTCATCTGTGTCTGACCTGAAGCAGTTGAAGCAGGGGAAGTGTCTGCCCCCCCCATGAATCAAAAAGTAGATTAACTAACAGAGCATCCACACCAGGCATGTGCTGGTATATCGGGCAATTGGCCTTTGTCCCACCCTGCCCTCACCTCTGGTACCCTGGGGCACCAATAACAATGTATGGGATTCCCCCCAGCCCCCAAATAGGGGGGTGCCATCCCATGGTGCCCTTCATACCCCAATCCACACTTACTCAGAAGTAAGACCAGTTACTTTTAGGGAGGCTTAGTATCAAGTAAATATGCTTAGGACTGTAACTTAAGCATTTCAGCCCAAGTGCTATGTGCTTTCTCTGAACATGTAGACAATTTCCACCCCCTCCCCTACATTGGATGCTATTTGCAAGTAGCAGTGAGCTAGACAAAGAAAATTGCTTCCAGGGATAAAGCTTTCGTGCAAGTTTTTTGAAACTAGCCTGCTTTGCTTCATGCATTTAGAACAAGTTTAATTTGCCCAGCTGCAATAAACTCGGTAGATTTACTTCCTGCCTAGTTCCAACTGAGATTTCTTGGTGAATGAACAAATTATGGAGATAGCAACCAGACAGAACAGTAAAATAACAGAGACACCTGTGACAGTCTAGCATAAAACCATAGTTATATAAGATACTTGCGATGTTTTAAAATCTCATTTGTTATGTTTTTCAGGCCCCAGGGAGCTGAACTGAATACTCACCTTCCATTAAAAGTTAGATGAAAATAACTAGTTTTCCATTTGCTACAATATTTAAACCCTTCACATCACAGGCTGTGATTTAAATGCCAATTTTATTAGAGCCAGCCAGTGCCAGTGAAAAGAGAAGAATTGCTTCTGGCTGCAAGCCACAGAGAAAATGTATCATTCTGGAATTCCAAAGAGGGTCAGCTTCTAAGGATATGCCTCAATTTAGAACTTGATTGATTCTACTGTGGATTTTCCATTTCTGGAGAACTTGAAAGAACTGTTAAAACTCAGATTTGCTTAATTCATAGCTGTTCTTACATTGTGCTGGCTGTAGAGACTGTTGAGTCACTCTAAAAACAGCTGAAGTTGTCCATAACATTGGCTAAGTTTTGAAGAAAGTTGTGAATTTTTGCAAATTCTCTAAAACCAAACTGGGAAAAACTTCTCAATAATTTATACTGGCTAGATTCCATATACTGTACTGTATAAAGATACTTCCAGCATGGAGAGGATCCTGTTGCATGTCTTAAAAGTGTGTTAAAAATAAAGAGTCCCTCAGGGGCAAAAAAGGATGGCAAACCTAATTCAGTACTAATGGGACTGAGTATGACAGGATTACAACCGAGATTATCAGTAATTAAATATCGACATGCAATCATTCAATGTTTTTAAAATGTTTTTTTAAAATCTCAAATTCTTTCTGTCCTAAGTAAGCTGCCTCTCTTGTTCTTACCCTGTGAATACTAAAAAGATTGCGCAACTGAAAGCTGCTGTTCCTGCATTTTAGTTTTCTTTTGTTTGAAGAGGGGGACATGAATTAGTTGATGCAAAGAAAGGAAAAGAAATCAGTAGTAGAAAGAAGAGGGAGAGTGAAAGTTGAAGGTTCAGCGGTGTGTCTTCTGGTAGGTAAGCAGGCTGCTTGAAAGTCAGTTGTCTCTGACTCCAGCAGATGGTGCTCATCTCCATTTACAGTCAGGCTGTCTGTGCCTGCAGATGTTTCTGTGGTCATGTGGCAGGCATAACTAGAGTCTGCAGAACATTTTTACCTTTCCTGTTGAAGTATTACCTATTTATCTACTTGCAATTTCTTGCAATTCTTTGTTTTAGAACGCTTAGGTTGGCGGGAGCTGGGACAGATGACAGACAGCTGGTAGACTTCCCAGTTCAGATAGCCTGATGATTCAGTACTTTCCTAAGAGCTTTAAAGGACTCTAGGAAAAATTAGAAGCCTGCCATTTATCCCTAGAAGGATGAGGTTCAGTGTGAACCAGATCACCATTCCCAGTCACACTAAACTTCATCTGGGAACCAAGGTAAAAGAAGTGCTCCATTGTTAGAAAGATTCCAGGCAAAATTCACTGTGCCTTTCTCTACATTGCTTCTATGTTCCATAAGCATAAAAATACCTCAAAGTTGCTGAAAACATGCACTTTTTTGAGATGTTACAGGCACAATTGAACGTTACAGAAAGTCAGCCTACAGCAATGAAAGACTGTAGGCACAAACAGTTGAGCAGAAAACCATTCTTCCATCTTGTGGTGAGCTGCAGATATAATTGATGACTAAGAGGTTATCTGCCCCTAAAACTTTGAGAAGAGAGCCTCTTGCTCCAGACATGACACATCCTTTAAGTGCAGGTTAAGGGAAACTGCTAGTCTTCACTCGGCAGCAGAGATGTGTATTTGTGTGAAGAGAGAGAAGGCTATATTAAATCCTTCCTGGCCCCTTATACAATCTTATTTTTCTTCCTCCACTTTGAGATACCTTTCCTACATCAAATCATTTGATGGGATGTGAATGGCTGATTTTTAAACAGTAGCTTTTTGTGACTACCTTAACCCCATAATTTTCTCTGGGGAGAAGTATATTTTATATTGGAGTTTTAAAAAAACTCTTCTATGTATTACCTGTGAAATGCTGCAAGTATTTCATAGACAAAGGCACTGAAGAATTTTAAACAGCAAAGTCAGATAACAGCTTCCCAGGTATAGTTTTGAACTCCACATTCCATTTTACATGGCAAGATATAGTTGGACCCTTAAGGCAGCAACTATGACTCAGCTTCTCAATTGATTTTAATTGTTCAGAAGCACTCACAGCTATGAGCAGGCCTTTTTCTAGGAGGGGTAAATCACTAACGCCTCATGGAGTTAAATCTAGCATTAACCTGTATATACTTCCTTCACCCTTAGAGATTCAAAGCCTTCAGAAATTGCCCTGGAACACCCACACTTCACCTGAATTCATTTGCATGGAGAATTGTCACGATTCAGGCAAAGCTGCAACTGAAAACACGGCTTTCTTCTCAAAAAGCAAGTGCAAGTAATTGTATCCCCCCCCCAATCATTCTGCAAAATCATTTAAATTGGCCTTTAACTCCTAGAAAATTAGAACATCTTTCTGTCACATAACCACTCAGCACAGTGCTGCTCACTGTCATTTATCCAGTGTGTGGGTGATAACATAATTCTGAGTTGGCATTGTGCTTCATTTCTTTGGGATCCAAAAAACAAAACAGTTGCCCTTTAATAGTGTATATGGTGTAATCTAACATTGGGATCAAAGGATTCCATTTCACTTGGGTAAATGATCTCATCACTGGGGCTAGCAAGTGACTTAGCTCTGGTGACTATAATTAGGGCCTAGACCAGAGCTTTCCAACCTAAGGCCATGAGCCAGATCCAGCTCATGGCACCATTTCATGTGGCCCTCACCTCTCCAAGGGCATTTGAGAATCAAAATGGGCACTTCTTTGACACTGTTTGGACAAAATGACTACCCCCATCATGCAGGCAGTGCAAAATGGCCATCCAGCCCTCGAAGCTGACTGAGAGAATGTGACCCGGCCCCCGGCTTGAAAAGGTTGGGAACCCCTGGGTTGTTACACCTGATAACCAACTTTCTATCTGAGACAGGTATACTTTCTTTCACTATGAGAGAAGGATTGTAACTTAGTTTTGCTGGAAGGGGCTTCAGTACAGCTTTGGCATCTAGGTGCAGGCTTGCAGTGAAGGTCAGGCTATTTCGGGCAGCAGATCTGCCCACAGGTTTTGATATGAAATCTTCTGGAGCTATCCCAGCTCTGAAACTCTTATCTCAGATAGGATCAGCACCATAGATAACTCCTGAACTATTAACTCAGCAGTGGACTGCAAATGATTCATGATGATGATGTGATAAATAGGATGTGAAAAATGTTTACAGTCCTAGTTGATTTAATAATTCTCCATAGGTTCAACAGGTATGCCGGGGAATACATGCTTGTTCCACCATTGACAGTTTTATGCACATAGAGACCTCATTGCTTGTACATCACCCAACAATATGCAGCTCCCCTGGTAGCTTAGTGTGTAAAGCGCTGAGGTTGAGCTTGGCATGACAGGGTTCGATTCCCCGAGAGCTGCACAATGGGGGACTTGAAGGAGCCTCATTCGGGCATCCCCTGCAAAAATCCTTTCAACCCAGAGTAATCTCTGACATGAAAACACACACACCTAACAATATAAGCAGGAACAGCTTCAGGTTTGAAGAGACCATGGGGGGAAATACCACTTTTAAAGGGCTTCTTCTGATGTTAGTAGAGTTCATTGGGTTTACCTGGCAAACTCAGTCACCAGGAGACTGAACAGTAAACAGGAATGTTGGTTGACCTTTGTTGCATTAAATGAATGCCCTTTTGTGATGTTATATTGGTGAAATTGCAGGAAAGTAATACAGTGAACCTTGTATAATGAATGCATCATACAATGAAAAAAAACGTACAACAAAGAAAATTTGAAAAAATATTGCATCGTACAGTGAAAATCTCTATGGGAAAAACTTTGTAGAACCAATTATTTTCGTTATACAAGGTTCCACCGTACATCAACTAAAACAGCCAGGCTACAGTGCTCTGTGCACATGACTAGAATTTTTGTCAGGTAATCAGGGCATGTATCTGTAATAGGGTATCCCAGGGCTGTGATTGTTGGCCAAGAATGCCATCTTTGCTCTAGCAGGTCAATGAACTCTTACCCATCAAGATACATCCATTTTGCAAACAAAGCAATTGAAAAAAGTTATTGTGAACCTTATTTTAAACACAATGCCTTCTCCATT
The DNA here is from genome assembly GCA_030440675.1 of Furcifer pardalis. Taxonomy (NCBI): domain Eukaryota; kingdom Metazoa; phylum Chordata; class Lepidosauria; order Squamata; family Chamaeleonidae; genus Furcifer; species Furcifer pardalis. The sequence continues at coordinate 100,799,516 of CP126896.1, read as the reverse complement.
TGTTGTTATGGCCTAATTCAAAGCAATATGCACCTTGGTTAACAGCACATTTCTGAGGCTTCTAAGATTACAAGTCCTGAATTCAAAAATGTACTAATTAACTTTGCTTCAAGCTTTCTGTCCATAATCCTGACTGATATTAATGTGAACTACACTTCAGAAGGTGTATTGCATGAAGAATAGAGAGAAGGAGGAGCGAATGGACAGGAAATAAAGAATAAGTGGGACAGACAATAAAAGGCAAATGTATTTTAAAATGCTCTCCACTTAGTCAGTAATGACATAAAGTGTCTAAATTTCATTCATCATTCAAATCACTTTTGTCATTTAATGTTCACACTGTCTGGTTCTTAAACTTGTTGTCTCCTTCATACATACATTTAGCATGCCAGGGAGAGGGTGAGGACAGACCTTCTTCCTCATATGTTGAGTTTCTACAGCCAGGATCCATGCATCCGCCAATGCACACATGCTAAAGAAATAAGGTTTCAAAAAAGGGTGGTCATGTGTATTTTGTCTTGAAGCAATAGATGAAGGTTATAAATATAGATTGATTATGATGACCAAATAACCATAAGCTTTTCAGAAAATATATTCATGTAGCTTGTATGTAAGACTTTTTTTGGCTAATTTTACATGCGGTTTAGTTATTTCTTTATGGCTTCCCCCCTGTCAGCACTTCCATATCAATGTATAGCCCATCCATCCATCCATCCATCCATCCATCCATCCATCCATCCATCCATCCATCCATCCATCCATCCATCCATCCATCCATCTTGTTTAAACCCTATCCTTCTCTTAATAAAGGAGCCAAGGTAGCTGTTTAGACTTTCCATGTGAGGACAGCCATAGTGTTAATGGGGAGGACAGGACTATATATAGCCCTTCCATGTGTTCAAAAAAAAAACACAAAGTAAGTAACATATGAATACAAATTATAAACAACTGTGCAGGGAGTGCCAATGCATATGTACTCAACCTCATAGTAAAAATGCATTCTGAACTAAAACAGCACACTTACACTACTATGTCTGTTTTGTGTGTAAGTTCAGTTAAGGTAGGGAGGCAAGAGAGAGTTGGAGAAGAAGACAGCATGAATGTAAGACATGGAGGAAAGGTGGGTGTTGACAGATCTCTCTGTGGAAGGACATCCACAATGTGCAGTGTATAACTAAGTAGGAGGCAAACAAAAAAAGCCATGATTTTATTACCAGTTACTGTAAAGAGTGATGACTGACTGATGTTGGCTCATACTCATGCACAGCCTGTTGGCCAATTCCTTCTGGAGTACTTTGGATACTCCTAAGAAAGGGCAGGACTAGCAGAATGGAGAGAAGACCCAAGAAGTCTCCTTTATGGCTTTAACTTTGGCACAGCACTATTACACAAGGAGTGCAAAGCCCACAGAAACCAAGTGAGTGCATGCCAAAACTTTAGCCTCTTGTAGCTCACTGAACATTAGTTAAACCTCTAGAGAAGAGCAGCTAAAAATATAGCATCGCCTAAATACAAAGAAGCTGAAATACTTGTGTTCAGGAAGAGTGAAAGTCAATGTTCATAGAAGGTTTACTGCTTGTTCTTTAGGCTTCTAAACCTCCCTGTGGAACATTATTAGAAATTAAAGCTTTCTCTTTTTCCTAGCATCTCCTCCCACCAGATTTCATTGCTCATAATGTGGACCAGGCTTCTGTGTATAGCAGCAAAGAGATAAACCAATAATTAGCAACATGTAATGAATAAGAAATATCTAAAAAGTATCTTGCTCTTGTCACCTTTTCTTGATGCCTGAAAAGAATGGTCTGGTGAAGAAGAAACTGTTTGGGAAGGAGGCCCCTGGCCTTCTTCCCAAATACACTGCCACTGCGAAGGGCACAGCACTGGTATGTTTGGGGAGAAGACTGGAGAGCCCCAGGTCTCCTTCCCAACCATGTTGCTGCTGTGAAGGTCGCAGCGCCGGTGTGTTTGGGGAGAAGACCGGGGAGTCCCTGGTCTCCTCCCCAACCACGCCGGCACTGTGAGCTTCTCAGTGCCGGTTTGGTTGGAGGGAGAATGGATGCCCCCGGTCTCCCCCCAACCAAGCCAGTAGTCCGAGCCTCCATAGATCTCTGCCCCAAAGCCCGCAGGGCTGGTCTCTAGCCCTGTGGGCTTTGGGGCAGAGATCGACGAAGGGGATTTTGAGGCAAACTTTTGCATTGCACAATGTTATCTTAATGTTGTGCGGTGCAAAAGTTTGCCTCAAATTCCCCAATGTTATCCGGTTTTAGCATTGTCCAGTACAAACGCTAACTGAGGTATTACTGTATTCCTGATGGTTGGCCCTCCAACATCAGCTTACAGGCCTCAAACAAAAAAGAGCCCAGCACCTTCCAATGTAGTCAATTCTATTAACATCAGTTGAACCGCTCTTAGCATCTGATTACCAGAAACTTCACCTCAGGGTTGAAAGCCACCTGCTAAGTTTTTCCCTCCATTAAGGAGTGACATTTCTGTGTCATACTGAGTTTTGACTAATCTGCAACAGCTCTTTAGGGAAACATAGGAATAAATGTTTGTTTTGTCTGGATTTTCAAGAATCTAGTAATATGAATAATAATTTTTACAGGTTCACTTACCTGGTTAGGAAATTACTTTTCATAAATTTCAAAATTCACAGATGTCTTCACAAATGCAATAGAATAATTTGGCCCCACTCTCTTACCATATATGAACCTGGAAGACAAATTGACAAGTTTCTCCACAAGCAGAAAGCATTGCTTGTTTAGTTTTTAAAAGTCTGTTTTTGAAATCTTGGGTCTTTATCCATGTTTATCCTACTTAATTAGGCTTTCCATTCTAGAGAGGTTGGGAATACTTGTCTCTGAGAAAACCTGTTTTATGTTGTGTATATCAGAAGATGGTATTATCCTGTGCTAGAAACATTTTTTGCTACACGTAAATTGGCCAACAGTAAATGGCAATTTGTTTTGTTGTTCAGTCGCACAGTCGATTCCGACCCTCTGCGACCCCATGGACCACTGTCCTCCAGGCACTCCAGTCCTCCACCATCCCCCTCAACTCGCTCAGTTCTGTGCCCATTATCTCCACAATACCATCTAGCCATCTCATCTTGGGCCGTCCCCTTCTTCTTTTGCCCTCGACCCTTCCAAGCATCAAGGCTTTCTCAAGTGAATCCTCTCTTCTCATTTGATGTCCAAAGTACTTTAGCTTCATCTTTATTATTTGACCTTCTAAGGAGCAGTCAGGGTTGATTTCTTCTAAGATTGACCTATTTGTTCTCATCGCTGTCCAGGGAACTCTCAAAACTCTCCTCCAACACCACATCTCAAAGGCGTCTATTTTTTCTGCGCTCCGCTTTCCTAATGGTCCAGCTCTCACAACCATACATTGCCACAGGGAATACCATTGCCCTGACTATGCGAATCTTTGTTTGCAATTTAATGTCTCTACTTTTCACTATGCTCCCCAGGTTTCTCATCGCTTGCCTCCCGAGAATCAGTTGCCTTTTTATTTCATGGCTACAATCTCCATCTGCAGTGAGCTTTGATCCTAGGAAAGTAAAATCTGTAACTGCCTCTACTTCTTCCCCATCTATTTTCCAGGGACTGATAGGGCCTGTTGCCATGATCTTGGTTTTCTTGATATTTAGTCTCAAGCCAGCTTTTTCACTCTCTTCTTTTAACCTAATCAGGAGCTTCTTTAGGTCCTCCTCACTTTCTGCCATTAGGGTGGTATCATCTGCATATCTCAAGTTGTTGATGTTTCTCCCAGCAATTTTGATCCCAAATTGTGATTCCTCCATTCCTGCATTGCGCATTATGTGTTCTGTGTATAAGTTGAATAAGCAGGGTGACAAAATGCAGCCTTGTCTTACTCCTTTTCCTATTCCAAACCACTCCGTCATTCCATTTTCTGTCCTAACTGTTGCCTCTTGATTCATGTACAGATTTTCATGAGGCCTATAAGGTGTTCCGGAATTCCCATTTCTTTAATTACTTGCCACATTTTGTTGTGGTCGACACAGTCAAAAGCCTTAGTGTAATCAATGAAACAGAAGTAGACTTGTTTCTGATATTCCTTTGTTTTTTCCATGATCCATCTTATGTTGGCGATGTGGTCTCTACTCCCCCTGCCTCTTCTGAAACCCGCCTGCACTTCTGGTAATTCTCTCTCCACATACTGTTGCAGTCTATCCTGTATTATCTTGGCAATTTGTATCAGCTCCAAAACGAAAGGGGGGATTCTTTCAGATAATGCTTTCGATGACAATGAGGTCTCTAAACAAGAATTTATCCATTCAGAAGGAGGGCAGGAGGCCTTCTGAATCATCTTAATGGTGTGCTGGCAGTGTAAACATCTCTATAGTGACTAAATAAGCTATGATTGGCTCATATTTTGTATTCAACAGAAAATAATCCAGAAAATACCCAGAAAGTATAGGACATGCATAGAGCTGCCAATAAAAGAGTGAAGAGATCTGAAGTGCAATGAGTAATGAAGCATTTTATAGACGGTATTCTGGAATAGCTTTCACGTGAGAAATGTTTATAGGTGAAGAGTTCGTGCAGCTCTAATTAACATCATCTAACAAAATTTAAGAGTGAAGGACTCCGGTAGTCCTAGACTTGAAAGTACATGCTGTGTCTTCCCCATCTTTGACCTTGCTGCTTTATGGCATGGATGCAAAGCTTTTTAAACGTCAAGGAGAAAATTAATTTGAACTCCACCACAAAAACCTGCCGACATACAAATGCAGATTATTCTGACTACAACTCTGTTCTTTTGCTGAGATATTTTTAACTGAACTTTTAACTGAATAGTTTCACTGCAGAGAGTGGAATGAATAACCGCCCCAGAATATAATAGATAATTGATTTAGAATTGCGATATAAATGAACATTTTTAGGCATCGTATGTTTCTAACACAAGCTTCCGTCTTAGAAAATCCAGTTGATACTGACACAATCATTGAATAATATGGGAAACAAAAATATACAAAAGGGTATTTTTTATGTCAGATCAATCCAAGATCCATGTTCATTTCTATCTCCTGAGCTCAAGATCTGAGTTGAATAATTGCAATTGTATAGGTTAAGGCAAAATTCATATAAGTAATACACACCCTGTAATGTTGTCTGTCTGAGTACATCAAAATAATAAGGAGTGGGTGAAATAACCTCCTTTCCACTTCTCCTGTGGCATTCTGCGATTTAGGATGAATCGTAATGTCATAGTCTCTGCTAATCAGGAAGTTCTGGGCTCTTGATCCTGTAAGCCCTGCTTCCGCTACATCACTGGTTGGTATTTTAAAGCAAAACTGCCAGATGCATAGTTCTTTAATTAGTACATTCAACCAATAAGTGAAAAAGTCCTTCTGTCAGAGAGCCGATATTTTATTCAGACAGGCTGACTGACTGATGAGGAAATTTTTTTTGACAGTTGCTGATGTACCACTTCTCTTCTGTTATGTTTCTAAATGGTCCTTAGATATGTTATGTTCAATGAGTTATTAAGGTGTTTATTTGCTATTACTTTCACATAGTGCTTTTGTAACCCCTATAACCTATTTGGTTCAGCCCGATGAATGGGGAAATTCTAGAAAGGGGCTGTGAATCAGCATTTGAGTTAGAAAGAGTGGGAAAGCTGGAAAGGTAGTTGAATTTCATTATGTTTGTAGCACTGGAAGCATGGATCCACTCAGTGATCATATATACAGTAATACCTCAGCGTTTGTACCACACAACGCTAAAACCAGATAACAAAGGGAAATTGAGGCAAACTTTTGCACCACACAATGTTAAGATGTTGCAGGCTTTGGGGAAGGGATCTCCGCTCAGAGCGGTGGTTTGATTGGGGGGGGGGGGAGAACGGGTGCACGTGCCTTTGCCCCAACCAAACTGGCACTCTGAGCATCGGAGCAGTGGTTTGGTTGGGGGGGGGGTGAGCACGCGTGCCCGTTCTCCTCCCAGCCAAACTGGTGATCAGACGCTCTGATCGCTGGTGTGGTTGGGGAGGAGGGCGTGCATGCCTATTTTCCTCCCAGGAAACGAACTATCTGAGTGTCCGATTGCTGGTTTGGTTGAGGGGAGTATGGGCACACACACCCTCCTCCCAGCCAAACCGGTGATTTGAATGTCAGCAGCAGGGGTGGCGGACACACTTGACTCAGCTGCACAAATGGCCACAAGGACATTTTTTACAACATTCTTGTGGCCGTTTGTTCCATTGTGGCCGATGTGTCTGCCACCCCCTCCACTTCCGGAAGGATTTGGGAAAGTGATCCCATCGGTCTCCACTATTCTGCGAACCCCAGAGCCTTTGCTGCGATTGAAATAGTCCCCGGGACTTTTTCAATCTCACCGAAGTCTCTGGGCTTTGCAAAATGGCAGGGACTGAAGCAATCTTTCCTCCCAACCCTTCTGGAGCCTGTGGGCCGGTGGAGAAGGCAGTGGCAGTGGCAGAAACAGCTACAGGGGCATCTTAAAAAATGCCCTCATGGCTGTTTCAGCCGTTGTTGGTGTATAACTTGTAGCATCCAGTTTTGTTACATCACTGATATTGTTTTTTATATAAATAGAGAAAAACATTTTGTGAAATTTGTGTTAGCAGTACTCAACAGACAGACAGACAGACAGATAGATAGCACCACAGACCCAGAAAAATGTTACACTTTAATAACATGATTTGCTGGAGGTTTCTTTTTGATGCTATCTGTTTTTGTTCATGTTTTAAGTTGCCCTGAGTACTGCAAAAGAGAAAGGTTGGATAGTAAATACAGAAAGAAAGAAATGACTGTAAGAATATAGCATACTTTTGCTTCAAATAATTGTCCTTCTCTGTAACTAATTTTTAAGACACAATACACATGATAATGTGCATGCTACATAACAGTGTACACAACATGTGTAAATGAGTGAAAATTATGTGCACAAATTAGTACCCTGAGTTGAAAATTTAAGAGCCCTGGTGGCAAAGTGGTTAAAACTGCTGTACTGCAACCAAAAGTTTGTGAGTTCGATCCTGATCAGATATCAAGATTGACTCAGCCTTCCATACTTCTGAAGTCAGTAAAATGAGTACCCAGCATGTCAGGGGCAAAATGCTAATTAACTTGCGAATTGCCCAAAGAATGCATTAAGTGCTATGGGGCTGTATATAAATGTGATTGCTTTTGCTTTAAAACAATTTGTGAAATTGCTTTGGTTTACATTTGACAACAGTTTGTACAGAATCTATTTGAAAATACACATTAAAAAGCAAATTTTTTATGAGGAGTCTCTCTGTCCCCCAAGTTCCAGTCTGATAATAATAATTTTGTGTCAGAGATTACTCTAGGTTGAAAGGATTTTTAGGGGATGCCCAAATGTCTCCAAGTGCAGCTCTCGATGAAGAAAAGGGATGCAAGGAATTTAAGACTGGGAAAAATGAGAAATTTTGCTAAACTAGAAATGAGAGAAACTTCCACCCCTAGTCAGAGGACAAAAGACAGAGCTAAATGTGGCATCGGTCTGACCTGCTATAAATTATCATCCCATGTCATTCCATCTCCAGTTTAAATCCTATTGCAATCTTCTTTGAAAGTCACAAGATATTTTAACAACAGCTTCCCATATGAGCAGAACATGGGCTTTTGAGAGCTATATAAGCTGTAATAGGATCAGGGCGCCTTCTGCTCTCCGGGTTTTCATTTCCTCCTGGCCATTGTGAGATTCCATTGCTTCAGTCCATATTTTCTTCTTTCTTTCTTTCTTTATTATTTCTAAATTGCCCAACACTAGCTGTGATGCTGAGATGTTTATAAAGGACAGGCACAAATAGAAGGATATGATTAGCTAAATTACCTCTTGGTCCCAGGGCTTGGTGGAAGAATGACCTTGCATGTGACCTGACAATACAAGCAGAGTTTATTTCTTTTCATACTGAAGATAGCTTTATGGAATAACACGGCTGTTCTTCTTTTATCTGATGTCATAAGAATATGTTATCTATGGCACTAAATTCAGAATAATTGGTTTGAAAACATGTGCACGGAAAAACAAAATTGTAATTATAATCAAAATTATACACAAGGAAAGCACAATCATTTGCTACTGTGCAATAGCAAATCCCTACACAGATTTCTTAACATGTTTACTGAGGTTTATGCCACTGTATTCACTTGTGAGTGCAAGTAATAGGATTCTGGCCTCAATTAATTATAAAACATAAAATTTATTGATTTGTGGTACTGATAAGCAATTTTAAACAAGGGCAAGAAAACAGGTAAGCAGCATATTAAGAACAGCAATGTTAAAAAAAACTTACAGCCATGATTTTTTCTCTAAACCATGCTTGCATTTTCTTCCTTTCCTTTTCAAAAGGAATACAGTATTAGCTTACCAGACTTAGATGGAGATTTTTACCACAGGAATTTTTGCCCCTTTTAGCTACTTTGCACATTTCCCCATCATATCTGTATGTGTCTTTTCAGTCTGTCAGCCCTTCACGTGTTTCATTGTGCACATTCTTCTCTGTATATTTTCTTCAAAACACTTTGTCTCCTTTGAAAATGTGCAGATTCCCGAGGTGAGATCCACTTCTTCTTACCATGAATTTTGTGAGGTGCAAAAAAGAAATAGGTTACTTCTACCAGCATGATGATATCCAATAAAATTCTAGGATTTGGGAATAAAAATCCTTCTATTTTTGACTGTTTCTTGAAGTTAGGGATTGAGCAAGTTAGACCATCTGGTAGCTGGATACTTTACTCACTGACCTATCCAGCTAGTCATCTAACCAACAAGTCAAGTGGGGCTGAGTGTACAAAGGTAGAGAGATGGAGACAGAGCAAAAGAGTGAATACATCTATCCATTTCATGGGTCACCTAAGGTGCACCTTACTCCCAAGCAAGGGAATGGAAGGCAGATGGCTAAATGGAAAAGCAGTTTTGACCCATAGAACCCTGCTGTTAGTCAGTATACAGAATACTAGGGACCAGGTGCGCAACTCTCTCTTTCCTAGGGATCAGGTGCACAACTTAGGGGTCATATTAGACCACCATCTGACTCCTGAGTCACAGGTTGCTGTGGAATGTAAAGCTGCCTTTTTCCAGCTGCACCAAATTACCCAGCTGTGGCCCTTTTTGGACAGGCGGTTCCTCACAGCAGTAGTCATCTTGTTGGTAGTCTCCTGTATTGACTACTATAATGCTCTCTACATGCAGCTCTCAGGCTGTTCACGAGTTTGAGAAAATTTGATCATATCTCCCTAGGCTTGGCAGGTCTGCACTGGCTACCTGTGTCTTTCCGCATCAGGTACAAGGTGTTAGTGTTAACTTTTAAAGCCCTGTATGGCTTGGGACATTCTTACCTCACACAACATCTTCCCCTCAGGGCTGTAGTCCACACCACTTGCTCCTCTTCATTGGTGCACCTTCAGGTGCGATCCCTGAGATTGGCTAGGAGGACTGGGATGAGGAGAAGAGCCTTCTCGGGGGTGGCACCAATGTTGTGGAATGCTATTCCATTTGAGCTGTGCCAGGCTTCCTTGTTCCAGTCTTTTAAACAGCAGTTGAAGACTGTGCTTTTTGAGGAGGCCTTTGCAAATGTTTTACCTATCCCTGGCTTTTACACTGGGGCCCAAAATATACTTTCCCAGTTCAGCGGCTTAGGATATAGGTCTGCTGTATTTTGGGCCAATTTTATGGCATGCTTACTGTTGGTTTATTGTAGCAGATTTTTCTTATAATTTTATGGGGGAGGGTACTTTTAAAATATCTGTTTGTGGTATGGGGGATTTTATGTTGTTAGCTGCCTTGTGTAGGGATTCATTCTCCCTAAGTGCAACTTTACTACTTCTTCTTTTTCTTTTTCTTTTTCTTTTTCTTTTTCTTTTTCTTTTTCTTTTTCTTTTTCTTTTTCTTTTTCTTCTTCTTTTTCTTCTTCTTCTTCTTCTTCTTCTTCTTCTTCTTCTTATTATTATTATTATTATTATTATTATTATTATTATTATTATTATTATTATTATTATTATTATTATTATTATTATTGCTTAGGCTAATGGTGGGCAAACTGGCTTCCACATCCTTCACAATGCCTCTTGACTAATTTTTGGTTGAATTTTGGCTATCCTCATGGTAAACAGCCATGAAGATTGCCTTGAGAATATAATGCAGTGGTGTTCCATTTGCCTTCTGCATCACAGCATGGCACCCATACCACTGATTCAGTTCTGTGAGTCACTTTCTGGTCCTGAGCCCTTTTGGCACGCAAAGTCCTCTTCAGCCCTAGGTCAGTATTGATGAAGCTGCTGCCCTCCATCAAGATGGATTCAGGTGGAACCATCACCCTTCTCTGTGGCCTTTACCCTGTGGTGGGCTGCCAAACTTTTTACCACCCCACCGTGACATCATGACATTGTGGGTGGAACAATAAAATAAAAATAAAAATAAAAATAAAAAATACATGTTAAAATTAAAATAATCAATCCACCCACCCATCCCAAACACAAACCTGTCACTTACCTAGGCAGGCAGGCAGGCAGGCAGGCAGGCAGGGCAGGCAGGCAGGCAGACAGGCAGTTTGCGGTGGCAAACTGCCGCTATGGCAAACCGCCGTGGCGGTCTGGCAGTGTGGCACGGCACGGCGAGGAAAGGCTGCTGCTGCTGCTTCTAAAGGCACTCCCTGCACCCTTCCTTTCCAGGCAGCCAAAATGGCTGCCTGAAACTGTGCTTGTGTCAAACCTCCATTTGACGCATGCGCAGTTCTATTTTTTTAGTGTGCATGCGTCAAATAGAGGTTTGATGTATGTGCAGTTCTGGGCAGCCTTTTGGCTGGCCAGAAATACACTTCCGGAGGGGGTCCGGAGAGGCAACTGAACCGGTCACCCGGGGGTTTACCACCACCACCCCCGGCGACACCCTCCTGATGGGTGTTACCGGTTCGGGCGAACTGGTCCGAACCGGTAACAACCCATCACTGACGTTACCACTCAAGGCCATTAGTCAATTTTTGATTAGGGGTTCAAAATAGTTTGTGGGGCTAGGGTGGGTCAAAGGCCCCCTAGGACAAAAAAGAAAAAGAAGTCAGCCCCCAAGCAGAAAACTAAAAGTCTATTCTAATCACTTCTTGTTCAGATATCCTGCTCCATGTTTTGCCATTTCTAGTCCCATGGGGGCTCTTAGGACTAAATGTTTGACCCCTAACATTACCAAATTTGTCCAGCATAGCTATAGTTTTTTAAGGACTTGGTCAAGTCCTCTACCTGAATTAGTTTTTCTAGAAAATATTGTTAAAACAATCCTTTTCTAGAGAGTATTTTTTTCACCCAGTACTTGATTTCCAGATAACATTTTAAAGGGAAAAAAAAGAGTTTAACGAGACATGAGTTTCACATGGTATCGTGTCGTTATTCTTCTTTTAACCATTTGTTTTAATGGCTTTGTCTTAAATGTGTTGTTAGGAATGCACTATTAAATAAATAAGCAACCTGCTGTGAGCTCTCAGAACAAAATAAAAGCCTAAATCAACCAAACAATAATTCTGCACATGCAAAAATAAATGATTTGCTTCATAGTACAATACATTCCCACTCATAATTAAGTTGGGCTATTAAGTTTTAGGCTCTAGATTAGCATGAGCTCATAGTTTGAAAGATTTGTGTCATTTGGTGAGGACATCAATAGTGATATTTTCAGGCCTAACTAGTAGTCAAGTTGGTAAACTTTACCATAAGGTAAAGGTCTCCTTTGCTCGAAAGATAGTTATATCTGACTCTAGGGAGTGCTTATCATCTCCATTTACAGGCAAAGAACCAGTGCTCTCTGCACCTGCAGACATTTCCATGGTCATGTAGCAGTCATGACTAGACATCAGAACACATGGGATGCTGTTACCTTTCCTGCTGAAGTGGTATCTATCTATCTACTTGCAATTTCTTGCTTTCATACTGCTATATTGGCAGGAGCTGGGACAGATGACAGGAGATCACTCCGTCACACAGTACTCGGGTCTTGAATTGCTGACCTGTAGACCTTCTGGTTATCAGTTTCAGTGTCTTGACCATTAAGCCACTATGGTCTTTCACCACAGACAACTGCAAAGTAACAAGGCAGTGAAGCAGATGGGAGGAAGTGTTCTACAGACAGTTTCTCTCTTCCGAAAAAAAAAAAACCCTTCCCAGTCAGTTTCTCCCATGAAGTGGCAACTTCACATTTGGGTGAAAGAGAGATAGAAGAGAATTCACATGGGGAAAATGAAAGAACTATAAGAGTATTCAGGTTGCTCACCAATCTATCAACTGAAAAAATCACATTCCCCTCCTTCATTTTGTATCAACTTGCAGGTTCAAATGCACTCCCATGCTGAAAATCAACCTTAGGGAAGTTTAGCTGGGCAAACGTCTTCTCCCTCTTCTTTTTCAATGATATGGGAGGAAAGAAACACCTCAAAACACATCTACATTCTACAAAGTGCATCTGTATTGCACTGTTATATCAGCTTGATACCACAAAACTGCCGGTTATAACAGTTTGATACCACTTTAACTGCTGTGAATCCACCCTACAGGATGCTGGAATTTGTAATTTAGTGAGGGAGTTAGAAATCTCTACTAGAAAGTTCTGGTGTTGTATTTCAAGACAATGTGCTGATTATTTCTGGCCAATAATTTGTACTTGTACTTGAGCAAAGGACAAATTCCCAGATCCTGTAGGCTAGAGCCCTGGCTGTCAAAGCTGCTACCCCTGGCAGTCAGTGGCATGAAACTATAACAACTCTGCAGTACTGGTTCATTCAAAGACAGAGATAATTTAAAGGGAAGGAGTAGTGAAACTTACTGAGAGGGGGGGGGGAATATAATGAACAGGAGAAGCATGATGTGTAAATGAGCAAGAGTAGGATGATGTTTAGCATTTCAGAGAAACTGAGCTTGACGACCAGAAGGTTGGCAGGTCAGCAGTTTGAAACCTGAGTGCTGCGTGATGGAGAGAGCTTCCACCATCGATCTCAGCTCCTGCCAACCTAGAAGTTCGAAAGCAAGTAGATAAATAGATACCACTTTGATGGGAAAGGTAACAGCATTCTGTGTTCTTCAGCCTGTAGTCATGCCTGTTACATGACCACAGAAAAGTTTGCAGATGCAGTCAGCACTGGCTCTTTGGATGTAAACAGAGATGAGCACTGCCCCATGGAGTTGGATGCAACTGGCTTTTGAGCAAAGGACACCTTTATCCTTACCTAAATCCATTCTGACTTATGAAGATCCTTTTCCTGGATTCCCAGGTACAGAGTACTCAGTAGTGAGTTGTCATCCAATTGTGCTGGGTACTATCCTGGGACTTTGCAGCTTGCACAAGCCACAGAAGCTGGCTCTCTACTTAAAAGGCACAGTGGAGAATTGAACTCCTATCTTCTGGCTCCACAGCCAAATGCCTAACTCACTGAGCTGTCCATCTATATTACCTTAATAAAGCCATAGATTTAAAAAAGGCAATAGATCAAGAAATAGCAACCAAGAGCGTGCAAAAGGTGTACCATACATTCTTGATTTCTTCATAGGTATTTTGCTAAAAAGCTCCCCACATACCTACCCCACCTCCATGAACTTATGCAAGCTCCACAGTTAGAATTGCCCTTGGATTTGCTTGCTTCAAAGTAAACAAAATCCTTGAAGCTAATCATTTGAAGCTAATCATTTGTTCCCAGTGTGAGTTTAGTAAGAGGAAAACCATCTCCTTAGGCTTGGCTGTAACAGAAAACTGTTAGAGGAAGAACGTGGGAACTGTAAATCCAATTCTCGCTGTGAATCATTATCCACTTAACTCTGATTAATGCAAATTTTGAATGATGAAAAGTGCTTCCTTTATCCACAGGATTAATTTTATTATATATATATATTTAAATGATACTACTCCTCTTCTTAGCCCTAACCAGGCCCTCAAGCCAGCTAGTAATTAAAATGTCCGTTAATACATTAAAAGCAGTAAAAGAGAATGCAATAAAACCAGTGAACCAGTAAGGAAAAATGTTAAGATGTTTAATAACTGTACAACCTCAAAACTCAAACCAGAAATAATAAAGCAGTGGTGAAACTGGTTTTGATATTGCATTAAGGACTCACAAGGTGCCAAGCCTCTAAAACAAGAGGTTAGCAACCACAGTGGTCAGTTTTTACCTGTTGAACAACCTCAGTTCCCAAAGTAGTAGAATCCATAGATGAGTGGGTTCAAGTGCAGAATACAGAGAATAAATGCTTTGTATTAAAGAGAAGTGTTTTAACAGAAGAAAGATGACATCACCAACAAATGTTCACCACTCTGGGTAAAATTGGGTTCATGCTTAATATCCAATTTTTGCTGAGAGATGTGTCAGTGTATGATCTAATTGCCTTTATTTACAAGACACAGTGCAGAACTCCTGCTGACTGTTGCATCTCTGTGCCCCTGTGGTTCATTAAGGTAATTGAGATGTGTTAATGGTTAAAAAGTTTTCATATCTATTTGATTTGATTTTCCACTTGAGCTTGCTTGCAAAGAAACAATAGTTATTTGCTTCATTTGTTTTTCAAGTGCTGAACTTTTTTCAAACTATTGTTGTAATTGGTTGGCAAATATTGAATCAAATGTTCATAAGCAATCAGCTAAGAACTATTTATTGCCAAGGCAATGTAAGGTTAGATACATGGAGGTAACTGCAGAGTAGAGTTAATTATGGACAACTAGCACAAATCATCCTTCACAGCTGTCCAGTACTTAATTAATTATTTTAAAACCCACCTTTCTCTCAAACATGGACAAAGTCAGTGGACACTGTAAATAATAAACAACAGACATTTTTAGACAGCAAGAACAATACAATATATACATTAAAATACAGTTGATGAGATTATCATATTGAAACCTAATACAGTTAAAAACCATTTAAAAATGTGAGTTGCTGGGAAAGGCAATAATACTGGGGGAAACTGAAAGCAGAGGGGGGAAATAAACACTAAATGTGAGATGGATTGGTTCTGTAAAGAAAGCCATAGACTTGAGTTTGAAAAACCTAACCAGGGCTGTTCCTGATAGGAACCTTCCATATATCACTTTAACCCCAGAGGTTGCCACAAGTCAGAGGTGACTTGATTGCACCTGACAGCAGCAACAAAAACATCCTAGTTAAAAATAATAATCACAACAACCAAAGGTTCCCCTTGCCCCTCCACCCCAAAAGAAGAGTCAGACACATGAGGGAATTTAACTAGGGCTACCTTAATTAACAAACAGAATGCAACAACAACCCCTAACTTTTGGATCTAAGTAGGGGCCTGAAGTAGTGTAGTCTGGGCAATTGATGTCAGTGAAGCCCTGTCTGGAAGGGGCCTGGGGTGGGCCTGTGCCCCAGGAGAGGCAGCATTCGACTCCATTCCAGTGATACTATTACAGTAGTACCCCGGATAACGATGAGACTTGGTTCCACAAATCTCGTCGTTATCCGGTTTTTAACGTTGTGTGATACATTGATCGCACAACGTTTAAAAAAGCCCTGTTTCCCTGGAGGCTGCAGCAAGCCAGAATGTCGGGATTTGAATCCTGACGTTTTGGCTTGCTGCACTTGCTGAGGACGTCGGGGAAGCCCAGAAACAGCTTGGATCGGGTCTTCCCACCAGTGGTGGGATGTCAATAATTTTACTACCCTACCATGACATCATCACAGTGTGGGCGGAGCTAACATCATGACATCATGGGCGGAGCCAACATCATGATGTCATGACATTGTGGGCGGGGCCAAAGAATAAAAATAAAAAAATAAAAATAAGCATGTGCGCGTGCGCACACACCCCTCAACCCAACCCAACACAAACCTGTAAATAAATAAATTAATTAAAATAAATTAAAATACACCCAAACACCCACCCACCTGCAACACAAATCAACCAGAGCTTTTAAACCAGAGCTTAAAGCTTATTCTGGCTAATCTTTCTCACACTAGGTCAGATGGAAGGAACTACAGAATGAACTCACCACAAGTTGGCTTCATTTTGGCACTTTTCAACAGTTAAAGAAGTTAGGTACTAAGTCTTTGCTTAACAAGTTCTCTAGGATATCTAGGGGAGCAGGCTATAGGGAGCTTCAGGCTAGCAACTTCTCTTCTTCCTCCCCGCTTGGGAGGACAGCAAGGAGGCCATGCATATGCGCCAAGCACTGTAGGCGTGCATGCACACCAAGTGCTTGGCACACATGTGCAGTGGGGATACCAGTGAAAAGGTAAGCCCCGAAGGTGGTTCCCCCCCAAAAGCTGCAACAGGTTCTCCAGGACACTGGGAAAGGTTACTACTGGTTCTGGAGAACTGGTGAGAACCATCACTGCTTCCCACCTCCCTGGACCTGGCAAGGGGATCAGGGAGCCCAAAATTGGTTTAAAAAAAAGTCCATTTTTTTTACCAATTATGGGCTCCCTGACCCCCCTGCCGGGTCCAGGGAGGTGGGAAGACCCGCTCCAAGCTGTTTCTGGGCTTCCCCGACATCCTCAGCAAGTGCAGCAAGCCAAAACATCAGGGTTCGAGCCCTGACGTTTTGGCTTGCTCCACTGGCTGGGGACATCGGGGAAGCCCAGTAACAGCTGTAGATCGGGTCCCCTGCCTGTTCCAGAGAGATCAGAGGACCCGATCTACAGCTGCAGGGTGGCTGGGGAAGCTGATGGGGACTCCCTGTCAGCTTCCCTAGCCACCCGCCCGTCCCTCCGCAGCTGTGGGGTGGCTGGGGAAGCCGACGGGGGAGCCCCCCATCAGCTTTCCAGCCACCCCACCCCTGCTTCCATAGCTGTAGGGTGGCTGGGAAGCTGAACGGAGAACCCCATTCAGTTTTCCAGCTACCCTGCTGCTAAGAACGACTGTATCGGATAACGCTAAAAAGAATGTTCTCTGGTGCAAATCTTCTCCCCAAATTTGTCGTCGTTATGCGGTTTTAGCGTTATCCGGTGCAATCGTTATCCGGGGTATTACTGTATAAGCAGATGCCCCACTGTCCGACGCATGGCCCAGAATAGGCAGAGAAAACTTCTGGTGACCAGATCCTCCCTTCCCTGGAAGAGTCTAAGTCAACTGTGAGGCCTACCACCCAGTAACCTGGGACCTTTTGGGACAACCTAGGCCACACTCCCCGACAGAGGTGACCTGAAGCAAAACATCCCAGCCAGTGGTGGGATTCAAAAAATTTTTTTTTTACTACCTACTCTGTGGGCGTGGTATGGTGGGCATGGCCAGGGAGAAAGCCCTGTGTTGCACCTCAATTAGGACTACAGTTGTACCTCACTTAAACAGCATAGTGTGTTCCACAGGATTGCTCTTTAAGCGAGTTTGCTCTTTAAGTGAAACACCATTGAAAGTGATCAATTGTGACTTCTGGCGGGGAGGATTGCGAACCCCGATTTATTTGGTAAGTGTGTTTTTGTTTGGTTTTATTTGTTAAGTGAAGCGAACATTCAGAGAAAATTCTGCTCTTTAAGTGAGTTACTCTCTAAGCGAGGCGCTCTTTATGCGAGGTTTTACTGTACAGTACTTTATTTCAAAACTTGGATGGGTGGGGACAACTGGAATTTCTGCTACCAGTTCTGACAAACTGGGGCAAACCTGCTGAACCCCACCACTGATCCCAGCCAATTGCCCAAATCTCCTTACAGAACAGGACAGGCGGGGGGGGGGGGAAACCACACTGCCAGGCAATTCCTGTCTGGCCCTGAAGCAACCAGCTAATCTCATCCTGCACCTTAGGGTGGATGGGAGGGTCACCACTGAAAACCTATGGGTATGAGACCTGGGGAACGGCTGACTAATAAAATAACCATCCAAAACAGACCTCCCCTTGTCACCATGCCAAACGTGATTGGCCCCAACCTGGTTGTCTGACTCCATCTGAAGAGGGTGTGGCAAAGGGCACACTAATTGCACAAGTGCATGTGCAAATGTCTGCCTTATTGGAAGTCCATCCATGAGTACACTTAACGGTGTGGGTATTTGCCCTTAAAAACTCTGCAGAGCTTGGGACCTGTAAAATTAAAGGAGTATCTATTCCTATTTTCACCTGCTCATAAAGGTTTACAGGTTTCAAAGCACAAGGTGAAGTTTGAGGGATTGCTCTTCTACTCTGTGATTCTGGGTAAGAAGACACGTCTCATGACCAATGTCACTGCAGGAGAAAAAAGACTGATTTTTGTGTGAGATGTGTTTTTAAAGCCTGGACTTACATCTCTATCCATTCCCAACTGCTAGCAAAGTTCATTGGTTCAGAAAAAAATGATTCCTGTGTGTCTGATTCCCATCCAATGCTTCCTTGCCTGCCTTTTTGACACCAGCAGCACCCAAACCCATTCCCTTGAAAGCAGACATAACAGTAAAATAATAAAGAAAAATCTGGACAATTGACATTGCAATTCCAAGGGATGCCAGAGTTGAAGATAAAGAATTGCAAAAAATTAACAAAATACAGATACCTGGCGAGAGAAATATGGATGCAACACACTTCAATGGTCTCTATTGTCTCTGGAGCACTGGGAACGATACCGAGGGATTTAATAAAGTATTATAACCAACTGCAAATCTCTGAATTGCAGAAGACCATGATATTGGAAGCAGTATATATATTAAACTGCTATTTAGCTTATTCTTGGGTTTTTAGTGACAACCTATATCTGTGATATAATATCAGTCAATAATGATCATAATAATGCTTGAGTTGCTCAGCCTAGTGTTTTATATTGTTATATATATGTACCCTGAGAAAAAGGTAACAACTGCTGGGTTTGTCCAGGGTGGATGTACGGTGTATAGTTTTGCCACCACAGAGATTCCATTCATTCATCCATGAGCTCATTTTTCAGAGTCCCAGACAAATAATTTGGATAATTGAAATATGGCATTGCACCAGGCAGCAGTGAGAACACCTATATTTCCTCCACTCTCAAATGGTTCACAGTTTTGTCGTTAAATGACTCGCCACTGCAAGACACGGAGGTAACTCAGAGCCATTAGGAAATCTTTGCGCCACATCTCTGCATGTGGAGGCAATTAAAGTGTCAGCTCCACATGAATACCAATATTAACAATGCAGTCAAACCTTAAATGATTCATCACAATTGGTGCTGCTGTACATCGGCAAGGAGAACAAGCAGCAACCTGAAAAACCTTGAATGGAAGTAAACGAAGGGAGAAAGAAGAATATAAATGAATCCACTTGAAATATATTCAGAGCAAAATGGAAATTACTGAGATAGCAAAAGGTTGGCATTGGAAGAGGTGACGGATGGGATTTGGCCTGCAAAATGCTTCAGTGTTACCAGGAATGTGGAAACACATTCATTAAATAATAAAAAACACCCTGCACACATGGCCCTAGTTGTGGTGTGTGATGCAGACCATGCCAAGAATGATAACAGTCTGCTTTAAACCAAACACTGCTCAGAGGCTGGATAGTTGTTTTTATGAAGTCACTTGTTGCATTTAAGAGGACCATGTCTCTAGCCTAGCAGGTAGTTGATTTTATAGCTGCCGTATAGCTGCCGTTACTGTTCTAGTAACTCACATTTCTCAACAGTAACGGAAATTATTACACTAGTACCCCGAATAACGTTATGACTTGGTTCCACAAGTCCCGTCGTTATACGGTTTTTAACGTTGTGCGATACATTGAACACACAATGTTAAAAAAAGCCCTGTTTCCCTGGAGGCTGCAGGAAGCCAGAACGTCGGGATTTGAATCCTGACATTTTGGCTTGCTGCAGCCTCCAGGGAGGTGGGAGAACTTTGGAAACAGCTTGGAGCGGGTTTCCCCACCTCCCTGGACCCGGCCGGGGGGGGGGGTCAGAGACCCCAAAATTGGTAAAAAAAACGTCCATTTTTTTTACCAATTTTGGGGTTTCTGACCCCCCCGCCGGGTCCAGGGAGGTGGGCAGACCTGATCCAAGGTGTTTCTGGGCTTCCCCGACGTCCTGAGCCAGTGCAGCAAGCCAGAATGTCAGAGTTCGAATCCCGACATTCTGGCTTGCTGCACTGGCTCAGGACGTCAGGGAAGCCCAGAAACACCTTGGAGCGGGTCCCCACACCTCCCTGGACCCAGCGGGGGGGGTTAGACACCCCAAAATTGGTAAAAAAAAACAGACTTTTTTTACCAATTTTGGGGGCTCTGACTCCCCCACCGGGTCCAGGGAGGTGTGGGGACCCGCTACAAGGTGTTTCCAAAGTTCTCCCACCTCCCTGGAGGCTGCAGCAAGGCAAAATGTCAGGATTCGAATCCCGACGTTCTCGCTTCCTGCAGCATAAAAGAGGGTGGGGGAACTTCAAAATTAGTGCGCATCAGCTCTAGGGAGGTCGGGAGACCCGATGCGCGCTAATTTTGAACTTCCCCCACCCTCTTTTATGCTGCAGGAAGCGAGAACGTCGGGATTCGAATCCTGACATTTTGCCTTGATGCAGCCTCCAGGGAGGTGGGAGAACTTTGGAAACACCTTGGAGCGGGTCCCCACACCTCCCTGGACCCGGCGGGGAGGGGGGGTCAGAGCCCCCAAAATTGGTAAAAAAAAGTCCGTGTTTTTTTTTTACCAATTTTGGGGTTTCTGACCCCCCCCGCTGGGTCCAGGGAGGTGTGGGGACCCGCTCCAAGGTGTTTCTGGGGTTCCCCGACGTCCTGAGCCAGTGCAGCAAGCCAGAATGTCGGGATTCGAACTCTGATATTCTGGCTTGCTGCACTGGCTCAGGACGTCGGGGAAGCCCAGAAACACCTCCAGAGAGATCAGAGGACCCGATCTACAGCTGCAGGGTGGCTGGGGAAGCTGACGGGGACTCCCTGTCGGCTTCCCTAGCCACCCGCCCATGCCTCCGTGCTGTGGGGTGGCTGGGTAAGCCGACGGGGGAGCCCCCCATCAGGTTTCCGGCCTCCCCACCCCTGCCTCCGTAGCTGCAGGGTGGCTGGGAAGCTGAACGGAGAACCCCGTTCAGCTTTCCACCCACCCTGCTGCTAAGAACGACTGTATCGTGTAACGTTAAAATCGCGTTACTCGATACAAGATTTTTCCGAAAATCTTGTAATGTTATGCGGTTTTCACGCTATACGGTACTCACGTTATACGGGGTATTACTGTACTTTTAAAAGCACTCACTCTGATGCCGAAAGACATTGGCAGCTGGCATAAAGCACACTCTCCCACTGTGTTCTTGTTGCCATTGTCTATTCATTGCTTACGGGAGCATGAGGTAGAGTTGAAGCCAGTACTTGAAGCATGTCATATGCCTATTCCACCATCTTGAAAGAGCAGAAGAGGCAGAAGCTGCTGTTTCCTAGGAGGAGAAGGCCTTAGCCGCCTTGGTTAAGGTCAGGGATTCTCAATCTGTGGTACAGATGCAGCCCATGGCACCATTTTATGTGGCCCTCCACTGTCTCCACCACACCCAGAAGTGCCATGTGGTGAAGGAAGGGCAAAATGGCCATCTGGCCCCAAAGTTGTCTGAGGGAGCATGACCCAGCATCCGGCTTAAGAAGGTTTCTAGAGGAGGGGCACTGGAAGTATGAATCCACTCAGCGATTGCATGTATTTGCATTTGCATTTATTTTAGGGTTTTGGAGACTGCACATGTGGAGCCAATTCCTCTATGTTGAGAATGTCTTACTATAATTGATAAATCTATCTTGGACTTTGTTTCCAATGGAGTTCAAAGAGACATCTGAATTCTTTCTCATTTCTTCAAGCAAATCCCACTCTGGTGCGAGTGAAAAGAACTCAGGGGCTATAAGCTGTAGCATGCAGTTTTGTTAAATCACTATTGTTGTTTGTACCCTATATACTCAAGTATAAGCCGACCTGAATATAAGCTGAATATAATCTGAACTACCTAATTTTGACCTGCAAACCAAGAAAAATAGATTGACCTGAGTATAAGCCGAGGGTGGGAAATGCAGCAGCTGCTAGTGAGTTTCAATAATGAACATTCATGAAAATATGGTAAAATTAATTAAATTGTTGGCACATTTCAATCCAGCATGGTCTTGGGACCCTTGTGGTTGTTGACCCGAGTATAAGCCGTGTCCTCTTTTTGGGGGTCATTTTTTGGGCTAAAAAACCTCAGCTTATACTCGAGTATATACAGTATGTATATATAATTTTTTTGAGGTAAAGTTTGTGTTTGTAATACTTATTTTTATAGATCGATAACCACATAGGACTAGAGTGTTACGCAAACATAGTACTAATAATGGGAACCCATTTTCTTCTGCAGCCCTCCAACCATGGCCATAGCCAGGATTCTAGATGTGGATGGGCAAATATTTTTTTCAGGACAGGCAACAAAGCCTTTTTCAATGCATTCCTATGGAAAACCGTGCTTTGTCAGGATGGGCAAAGTGCTATCTCAGGGTAGGCCAAGCCCACCCTGGCCACCCCCTGGCTGCGGCCCTGCCTCCAACATTATCCAAAGCAGCCACCTGTCTCAAATTCCTCTCTTTTCTTTCTCAAAACATTGTTGCTCATTTTGTTCTTGGTTAACTTTACTGCTATACATTATTTATCAAGGCATTTTCATATATAGACTGGATGAGAAGGTGTGAAAAAAAATACCCCTTTCAGGTATCCTCTGCATTTTTTCAGCATATTATTTTCTTTTCTCAAAAAGGCTAAAAATGGAATTAAATTCACAGGGCAACTCTCCTGCCCTAGGTAAAGTAGATGCCTAAGTAAGTATATTTCCTTAGGATTTGAAGGATTTCTATCTTGCTTGAGATCGGAAGATTTATTGCCTCCAACTATGCAGCTGCAAGATATCCAGAAAAGCAAGAAGGCAAGCAAATTATTTTCAATACTCTTATGTTTATTTGAATATGGGCTGTTAATAGGCACCTACCTCATAGCCCTAACAGAGATCCTAAATTTGAGATGTTGGTACCTTAAATGTGCTTTTATCAATTCCTGCCTGTTGTACATAGCACCAAGGGTAGGATTTTAAAGGCCAGGTTGTGTTAATTAAAAGAGAGAGAGCGAGAGACCACAGCATTTAACTTAACTGCTATGTAGAAAATACAGTTTGACCTCCTCACATATCTGTGGGGGATACATTCCAAGATCTTCTGCAGATACCTGAAACCACAGAAAATAGCAAAACCCATATTTAAGGACTCATAGTAGGTCATAGAAGTGGTGTGTGTGTTCATGTGTGTGCATGCACAAATGCACCTGTCATTCTACACACATGCTAACAAAGAGGCTGCCTTAAAAAACAAAAAACAAAATTAATTCCTTCTTAACAATACATTGCAGACAGTTGCATCTAGTACCCAGCTGTATAATGTATTCCAAGGATTTAACTGAATATTGTAGACCTTAGGAAAACTGAAACCATGTAAACAGAATCAACAAATAGGTGTGTGTGTGAGAGAGAAAGAGAGAGAGAGAGAGAGAGATACATACATCTACCACACTTATATGAACACACCCAATCAGATTTTGTAAGCACTCTGATGAGACCTAGTTTGGCTGGGAAGAATCCTGCCTTAAATCCTGAACAATGGTGGCAGCAAGTATTAACAACATTAGGCTACATGGAACAGTACAAAGACGGTCCCTATGTTTCTAGCATAGCACCATCTAATGAGTGGAGATGTGACATGTTTTCCTTGTGAGAATGCAATCTTGTGTTTGTTAACTGTTGTAACAGAACAAAGCAAAGGAAGCACATTTTAACAAGATGCATGACTGAAGGATTCAAAATACATAAATAGACGCAGCCTAGCTTTCAGCCTAAGCTCTGCTCATTATAGTAAGGAAAAAGTTGCACAAATAAAAAAAGAATCCTCAGGAAAGACATAGAGCAGCATAATTAGTAACACTATCTGAAAACAGTTCAATTTTTACCTGACCACTTGAAGAAAATGTGATCATATTTCCCCAGCCTTGGCAAGGCTGCACTGGCTCCCAGTTTCTTTCCATATCAGATGCAAGGTGTTAGTTCTAACTTTCAATGCCCTAAACAGTTTGGGACCTTCCAACCTGGTGGAACATCTTACCCTCAGGATAATAGCCCGCATCACTCACTCCTCCATGACGATGCAGCTCCAGTTGATGACCCCAAGATTAGCTAGAAAGGCCATGACTAGGAAGAGGGCCTTCTCGGTGGCGGCACCAATGCTGTGGAATTCCCTTCTAGTAGATCTGCACCTGATGCCATCTCTCCATATTTTATGAAGCAATTGAAAGCTCCCCTTTTAAAAGAGGCCTTTGGCAATATTTTACCAATGTCCGGTTGTTAGGCATTTTATTCTGCCCCACTGCTTCCAAAACAGGCTTTCTTAATAGGGAGTTTGGGTTTTGAGGGGTTCATATGAAAATTTTAAATATTTGTGTCATTTTGTATTTTTGAATTTTATGCTGTAAACTGCCCTGAGTAGGAAAGTTTATCCTAGAAGGGCAGGATATAAGTTTAATAAAAAAAATAAATGGTTGCAAATAGAGATCAATCTTGTGTTTGCCACATGTTGTCTCCACAAAATTGCAGCCCTGTATTGAACTCTCCCGCTCTTTGCACTGCTCTGGATATTTTTCTGTGTCTCCACCTGTAGTACCTAATGATCTAGAGCAGGGTTCTGAAAAATTTGGTTTTCCAGAAGTTCTTGGGTTAAATTCCCAGAAGCCCTGATCAGCAGATGAAAACTGAAGTCCAAGAACACCTGGAGAGCCAAGTTTGAGGGACCCAGGTCCAGAGGGTGGGAAAGAGGAATGTACAACTTGATACCACTGATTTAAAAGCTTAAAGCTTATATGCATGGATGAGGTTTTGATTACAAGTCTGCCATTCTGGGTGGTACCCTTCCACTCAGTGGTGGGCATCAGCAGGTTTGCACCAGTTCACCAGAACTGGCAGCAGAAATTCTGGATGGCCCCTCTGCCCATCCAAGTTTTGAAATAAAGTAGTCCTAATTCTGGTGCAATGCAGGGCTTTCCCCCTGGCTACGCCCACCATATGACCCCCACAGTGTGGTAGTAATTTTTTTTGAGTCCACCACTGCTTCCACTTGATGTCACATACCAGTCATGTTCAATCTGTATTTTAAAACAGGGCTATAGCTGAAAGACAGTAATAAATCATCACCAGAGTAGTCCACTGAATCAATCAAACTTGCATTGGTGTTGACGAACCACAACTCCCAACTTATTCATGGGTCTACTCTGGCTGTGACTGACTATTGGATTTCAGCCAATTACAAAATATTAAGCTTGTTTAACTTGCTCCACAGCTGGAAGGGCACCTAGAAAAGCTAACATATCAATACAAAGCAAAGCAAAACAAAACAACACATTCCATGCCTTTAGACTTTCAGTCTAAACAGATGGTGCAAAAGGAAAAGAGGATGATGAGGGAAAGGCAAGACAAGCAAATCTAGATTCAGGCTCTTAATATTATGGAGTTCTTGAGCATGAATTCAGGATGTCAGCTTTTGAGCAGCAAGTCCTAAGAGAGTGGATGTGAAAACTGGCCATCATTTCTCTTTTCCTCAGCCTTGTGGGGAATAGATCACTGTATATTTTATAACATGAGAACATGTAGATCATTGTTTCCTAATCTTTGGTTTTTGGGCTT
This sequence comes from Furcifer pardalis, assembly GCA_030440675.1. Taxonomy (NCBI): domain Eukaryota; kingdom Metazoa; phylum Chordata; class Lepidosauria; order Squamata; family Chamaeleonidae; genus Furcifer; species Furcifer pardalis. The sequence continues at coordinate 100,773,940 of CP126896.1, read as the reverse complement.
CAATTCCCAGAAGCCAAAGTCAGGGTGGCCAGTGCCAGTCCATGGCACCATTTCATGTTCCCTGCCATTGCCCTCACCACTACCAAAAGCAGACACATTTATGACAGCCATAGCTGCAAAGAAAAATAAAATAAAACTAGGTTACATCGTTTTTGAAAGATGTTCCTTGAATACTTAGCTTTAAATCATCAGTTTCAACAAAAAGCTTTCTTTCAGCTGGTTTGTATACTAATACTTCACCAACTGGGTGTGGAACAAGTACTATTGATCTAGCTGCTGTTCCCAAGAGTCAGAAAGGGAGAAGAGGGAAGCCGTATTGATTTGGAAATGGCGGTAATGGAATGGGGAGAGGGTCGTTGTTTGCTTGAAACAGATAAAAATGAGGGACCTTTTGGGCGCGCTCTATCTGCTTAAATCAAACCATAATAAATGAGGCTGCCTTTTCAGACACAAGAAAATCAATAGGGCAGAAAGCATTGGAGGAACCTCATATTCCAGCAACTAACTGAGTCGGACTTTGTAATGCAAGTAATCGTGCCCGCTGAGCTCTGGGAAACATCATGGAAACCATAATTTATGGGCTTGTGGTGAGTCATGTGGGGTCATAGGGGCAATTGTTGCCTGCCCACCTGGAAACCTGCCAGAATGCTTGTTGGTTAGAAAAGAAAAGCTGAGCTCTGTACCTCTCTATGGAGATGCTCTTTATTATCATGGGATTTACTTGGGTTTCTAAGAATTGGGCTTCTGGGAATTGAAGTTCAAGAACAGCTGGAGTGCCAAGCAGTGGTGGGCTCAATTTTTTTTACTGCCACATGTGGGCGTGGTATAGTGGACATGGCCAGGGGGAAAGCCCTGTGCTGCACTCGAATTAGGACTATTTTGTTTCAAAACTTGGATAGGCGGGGCCAGCCAGAATTTCTGCTACTGGTTCTGGTGAACTGGTGCGAACCTGCTGCTGTTCACCACTGGTGCCAAGGTTCGCCAACACAGCTCTAGGGCTTGATTCCAGTGGTTCAGCATCCAACTGTGTAACAAAAGTCTTTTTAAAATGCTTGGCACATTCTTCTCTGCCACTTAACCACAACTCACAAATCATTCCATTCTGGATTAAGATCTAGTGATCTGTGCCTAATCAGTCATAGTTAGAGAGTGTGTCTGCCCTACACAGTTAAAGCAGTTTTAAACATCATTAACTGTTCTGGCTTCGAATTCTGTGGTAGAGACCTATTTTATGCCATACTATTTATGCCATAGGACCCAAAATAATAGATTCATGATACCAGAAATGAAATTTTGCCTAAACATTAGGAAGGGCTTGCTTATGCTAGAGCAGGGATGGGCAACCTACATCCTGTGGGCTGGCCCTGGCCCATGGTGCCAAATCATCTAGCCCACGCCACCGCCACTGGAAATGGATGCGGATGCATTTATGACAGCTGTGGATGGATTTTACAGCAGCATTTACGGTGGGGGAAACCACCAGTCCAGCCCACTCAACTGTCTAAGGGAGCATGACCTGGCCCCTGTCTTTAAAAAGTTGGCAACTCCTGTGCTAGAGTATGTTAAAAGCTGGCAATTGGCTTTTATACCAACACTAGCCATTTCATCAAGATCAGAATCAATTTAATTCCTGCTCCATCCACTGAAGAATGAGAGAGATAACAATTTGATGCATGGATGAACATATGCAAAATCGGCACATATAAATATTCTGATTTATCTGGGCATCACATTGTCTTTTCCTTGTCCCTTTAAAGGGTTGATATATGGGTGTTTCTGGTCCTGCATAACATTCTGTGTAATAAATTGTAATATGGGTTATAATTCTTCAGTCTTTACTTCTCAAAATGCATCCACAAATGTAGAGAAACATAGTTGTTACTAATATTATGAGATATTTATTTATTTATTTCATTAGATTTGTATGCCGCTCATTTCCGTTGTTGGCACCGTAGGCAGCAACTCCAGACACACAACCATTTCTGTTCAATGAGGAGCAACAGAAGTCAACAGAAGTGCTTTCAGTGATGGACTAGCTGAAGACATTTTGCTGCCTGTGGCAAAACATTGGATATGTCCCATTGGTCAAGCCATTTTGCCACAAGAGATGGAAGATCTCGAAGCACCTTACCATTCCTTGACAGAAACATTGAAGCAATACATGAAGTGTGTAGCAATTGGTTGCCTCTTACACACATTAACCTGAGAATAATTCCTATTAAACTCAATGGTGATTACTTGCCAATAACAATGTTTAGAACAGCAATCTAAACCAGGAATTCTCAACCTTTTAAAGCCAGGGGCTGGCTCATACTCCCTCAGACAGCTTCAGGGGCTGGACTACAATTTTGCCTTTCCTCCACCACATGGCATTTTCTGGTGTAGTAGAGGTAGTGGTGGGGCCACATGAAATGGTACCATCGGCCACATCTGCCCCATGGGCCACAAATTGAGAATTCCTGATCTAAAGTTTAATCTAAACTATTGGTTTAAGGAGGGACAGACTATCTTGACTGGATGTCTCTTTTGTACCACTGCTTTGGGGATTTTTCCCTATCTAGGAGAGGAAAGTGGCTGTTTTAACACCCTAAAAGAGTTGAGAGACTGTAATAAGTCATTAGCTTATTGTCTTCTAAGACACAAGGGCCATGGTGGTGAACCTTGGCACTCCAGCTGTTCTTGGACTTCAATTCCCAGAAGCCCGGATCAGAACCAGTACTCTAGGGTGTTCACGAGCTAAAGGAGTTGTACCAGTAAGGGAGCCTTATTTAGCAACTAAGCTACAGATCCTTCTCATATAAATTGCAGTGAACACTTCTCATCCAAAATGGCACCTGAGGAGGCAGTGTTATAAGTGCTGATGAAGGACAGAAGGAAAGTTACATGGAAATAATGTATTTTAGAATAGGCAAGCTTTTGCAAATAGACTTCCTTAGGGGAATCAAGAAACCCACAGACCCACAAAGGACTGAAAGTCATTAACTACAATCACAAATAAAATGAGGAGGAAAACACTGGTGTGCTTTCTTTTTTCAATACAGAAAAGTATAAGAGTGTAGCATTGAATAGAGTGGACAGGTGGGGTGGGAACATGTCCTTAATCTGTCACACTTTATGTTCTCTTGTCTGAGGTCACAGCATATTTTACCCCTTTCTTTCTTTGGCCAAGGAAACAAAGTTAGGAAGGGGGGACTTGGCACGCTGAATGTTTCACACTGTCTCCTAATTAATTAATTAATTAATTAATTAATTAATTAATTAATTAATTAATTAATTAATTAATTAAGTTGTGTAATTAATTAATATATTTATTATTTACACTTATACCCCACCCATCTGGGATATTTTTCCACTCTGGCTGGCTAAATATTACCAGAAAGTTACAGCTATCTTGGATTGGTCAGTTTCGTCTGGAAGCCAGTTTGAGGTTTCAGAATAGATCCTGATTTTGTCCTCAGTGATTTCTGCCACATCTGATCTGATTTTTACCCTGAATCTGGGCTGACATGTATTAGAAAACCAAAATGGTTTTCATTCCCCCCCCATCAATGTACATGAATTATGAAGGTGTGGTAGGCCACAAAGAGAAGAATAAGCTTCCCAAATTGTTGACAGTGACCATCAGGAGTACACATACTAGGCCTGTGGTGGTGAACCTTGGCACTCCAGCTGTTCTTGGACTTCAATTCCCAGAAGCCCTGATCAGCAGGTGTGTTGACTTGGGCTTCTAGTAATTGAAGTCCAAGAACTGTTGGAGTGCCAAGGTTGGCCAACTCTGGTCTAGGCAGTTTTAAAGTTTTTTTAAAAGGCTGAAGCAATTTCTGACTCTTCCAATTTGATTTGTGCCACAGATGCAAAATTATTTGTACTTTCCTTTTCCTTTAGCCAAGGAACTGTGGTGACTTAGTGGTTAAGACACTGAAGTTGATGACTGGAAGGTCGGCAGGTCAGCAGTTTGAGACCAGAGTGCTACACAATGGAATGAGCTTCCATCTCTGTTCCAGCTCCTGCCAACCTAGCAATTTGAATGCAAGAAATTTCAAGTAGATAAATAGGGACCACTTTGGTGAGAAGGTAAACAGCATTTCGTGCACTCCAGTTATACCGGTGACCTTTACCTTTACTTTTCCTTTAGCCTGGAACTGCACCTGGCCATTCACCTTTTATCTGGCCTCCATACAAATGGGTCCATGGCAGGCCAATTCAGCTAGTAATTTGGGTATTTGCTAAATCTTGTGCACAGCCCTTGCTCGAAGCCTGTGTAAACCTCACCTGCTTTGGGCTTTACTTGTTAACACCCAGTGTGTGCCTGCTAGTTGCCATTTCTATTCACTTGGGCAACCAAGCTGCTTAACAGCAATAAAGAAACACATAACTAAATGTGGCACCCTTCCCTTGACACAAATAAATAAAAAGAAGAGCCAAACCAACTAGGCGAGAGAGATCGCTGGGTCAGAATGAAGGTGGTTTTAGGATGAAATATGTATTCCTTCATACTTGATAAGACAGAGCATTGTGTTTATTTTTTGTTAGGGTGGCACTAGAAGATTGATGATATCATTAACTCTTCATTTCCCTGGCTGTATGTGGTTAGCGCTCTCAACCCTTTCCCCTTTTAAATGGAATGGTAAGCAAGTGAATGGTTGTCACTTAGCAACCCTATCAGTGCTACACTCTCACACTCATATGTATACACATATTTTGCAAAGGAAAGAAGAAGAAGGGACTCAATTTCTGAGTTGGCAGTAATTTTGCTGTTACTAGTGTACAGCTTTTAGTTCATATTGTTCATATAATTGCCAAACAATGGACAGGAAAAGGTAAATGTCCCCCTTGCTCAAAACCCATTCATATCCGACCCTAGGATTCAGTGCTCATCTCTGTTTATAGTCAAAGAGCCAGTGGTGTCTGTGTCTGTAGATGTTTCCATAGACATGTGGCAGGCATGCCTCAACACTGGATTGCATGGAACACTGTTTATACATACTAGATAAAATTGTTTACTCATATTTACTACAGGACTGGTTGTGTATGCATACCCAGCCCTTCAGATTTCCTTAAAAATTAATTGCAGAATGGTAACATTATGTAACAAGGGACTGTGGTGGCTTAGTGGTTAAGACCCTGAACTTGATGACTGAAAGGTTGGCAAGTCAGCAGTTGGAGACCTGAGTGCTGCATGACAGAGTGAGCTCCCGTTGTCTGTCCCAGCTCCTGACTGTAACCTGCTCCTGAAGCAGAAGCCACGAATGGATCATCTCCTTCCCACCTTTGTTTGTAAATAGATTGTCTTTGTTTCGAATTGAATAAAAGTTGACACCTAAAAGAAAAATACTTCATGCATTCCAAGAGATTGTCAACTATGTCATATTTGTATCCATGTTTGCTCAGTTTAGCTATGGCAAATAACATTTTTGTTATCTATTCACTTTTATTGAGGGGACAAACATTGCCATTTCTTTTAAGAGAAAAAGTCTAAATTGCTTTTCTTTGGCATTAGATGCAATAAACTATCTGCCAAGCAGTATTTAGAGTTAATGCTAAATTTCACACAAATTTGATTTTCATGTGACATGGTGACAGAGACAATTGTGCAGAAGGAATCTGTAGGAAAAAAGAGGAGTACATTCTCAGTCAACATGGTTACAGCCAATAAAAAAAATCAATTGGGTTAAAATTGTGTAGCTCCCAAATAAGAATTTCCACCCATAATGGTTTTCACAAAGCTCTGTATTCAGGAAGCTCTCTGTATTCTGGAAAGGGACTGCATTCACTAGAGAGGAAATCTCCAAATCTCCATTCCATTAGTCTAGGCATGATTGCATATTAGAGGAATTGTGTATTCTCTCCTAATTCAGTACTGGTGTGCTAAAGGAAGTAGATACTACTCCATGATGCTGGTCAACCTCTGATCCCCATAGCTAAGTACAGTACAGTACTTGTCTCCTTCTGCTTCTCCCAGCTTGATGTGATACCAGTGGTTCCCAATCTTTGGTTTTGGGACTTCAATTCCCAGGAGCCTAAGTCAATTCCCCAAAGCATTGATCAGCCAATGTACTAACTCAGGCTTCTGGGAATTGAAGTGCCCCTGTGGAGAGTGGGCCCCACATTGGGAACCATTGTTTAAGACTACTTGCCAATCATCCAAGGCTCTTTTGAGAGCAGTTCAAGATCCTATGGAGAGATCCTTCCAGCTTAGAATCCTTTGTAATTGAAGTAATCATCCTGAACAATTGTCATGCAAAGTGTGCCCCCATCACTTCTTCCCTATCTAGCTAAAGTGGGCCATTGTAACTTGGTCATTGCTTTAGGCTTGCCTGGGGGTACTTTCTCATGAATGTATATATACAAAGATGCAGAGAGCTTTCTCTGGGCTTTCTCACCTTGTCTCCTCTGTCACAGATTCCTTAATCTGTTTACTCTACTTCCACCCTATCCCATAGTTTGTGTCTCCAGTCTGAACATGCATTATTCCCTTGATCTTCCTTCCCTGTCCACTTCAATCAAGCTACTCTTGGCTATAATTGTTCCCCTGACTCTTTTCCCTGACATTTGGTACCTCTTGTTCAAATTATATTCAAGTGAATGACAGTGTTCTCTCTCCCAGCTGCATAGTGACTCAAAAGGAAGAGAAAGGCTTTTGATTTACACAGCAGTCTATGTTTAAACATTCAAGCATAACTCACAACATGCAAATGCATTTTACTTCTAATTGAGTTGTGCATTTCACCCCCCCAAGGAGGGTACTATTTTTTGTTTGTTCTTTGTTTCTTTCTGTTTGGTCAGAGTGTGGTCTCGGCACCTGTTCTCTGCAAACGGAGGGCTTTTAATGTATATTTTATGGCTTTGGGTGGCTGGTGAATGAAGAGGCCCTTTTATTCAGAATCCTCAAAGTCAGTAAACACAGAACTGAGATTTAGTCAAGGTAATTAGCAAGAGTTGGCTTGCCAAGTGATTTATACTAAGGTTAACAATCACTTTTGCCCAGACCCTAGAAGAACAGTATAGTATTACATATTCCAAAAACAGAGGATGAAAAATGAGGCTGGGCAAGGAATTAGAATTCAAAACAGCAGTACATCTTTGTCTCTCCCAGTCAATGCCTTGGAAGGGTGAAAGTGGCAGTCCTGCTCATTTGAGAGCTCAGTCATACCACAGAGGAGAACCTCTGGCAAAGATGAGAAAGCAGACCTCACCTCCATAATATTTGAGGGAGGATGCATAGCCATCAATGTGGTGCTGAGGTTTAAAATGAAATTAAACACAATTTATTTTGAGTGTTCTCTGTTACCAGAAGAGGAAAAGAAGCAGGCTTAGGAAGGGCTAGAATTATATCATGGGAGGCAGTGAACATTGTGGGTCATTGTAAAGTAGAAAGAGTGCTCTTTTGTGATGGTCAAAGTTGTAGTTCTCTAAGGTCATGATGGTTCCCTGCAGCTAATAAATATGCCAGACCAATCAAGGAGCAGTATAGCTAGCTTTGTTCTTCCTCTCCATTCCATGATGTAGCAAATCAAAATCTAACTTTAAAAAACAAACAACCTCTTGGCCTTTTCTCACAGAGGTGGCATCCCTCAGATGAAACATGCACTCTTATCCAGTTAGCATTAAAGTATGCTCCTTCTTGTATCTTGTTTCCTTATCAGTTTCACCAGGCAACTGCTGAAAAGTTCATGGCTAGGTCTATGATTTTATTTATACTCCATAGCTGTAGCAGGATGGTACCACCTTAAATGTTCTGGATCTACCCTATAGAATTCTCAGACATGTAGTTTGGTGAAGGGATTTAGAACTCCCCAATAGAGAACTAACTCTCACTATGAAGATCCAAAAGGTGAGATATTACATATTCACAATGCTGCTATACGGAGTCAAACTTGGACACTAACTAAAACATCTGAAAAGAAAACTGAAGCTTTTAAAATGTGGATCTACAGATGGCTGCTAAGGATATAATGGGTTGACCATATGATTAGTGAAAAAATGTTGTGCCCAATGATAAAGAAAAAGAATTGTTTAAGCCCATTAAACAAAGAAAGCACCAATACCTTGGGCATATCATGAGGAACTACATAAAGCAGAGGTTCCCAACCTAAAGCCCTCAGGCCAGATCCAGCCCACAGCACCATTTCATGTGTCCCCCTCCAAAAATGTAACTTCTCAGAACTAAGTCTCTACACATGAAGAAAGGGAGAATTTTAATATGTACAAGGCATGTCGGAGTGCCAGATTGGCTGGATATTTACTATGTACTATTGTTTTAAGTCATGTCTTTTTTGGTAGTGTTGTAAGCCGCCCAGAGTTGGGTTTACCTAATTGGGGCGGGATAACAAATTGGATAAATAAATAAATAAATAAATAAAGGGCATTCAAGAAATAAAATGGCCACCTCTTTGAAGCTGTTGGGACAAAATTACCACCCCCATCGTGCAGGCAGGGCAAAATGACCATCTAGGCCTTGAAGCTGGCTGAGAGAGCATGACCTGGCCCCTGGCTTTAAAAGGTTGGGAACCCCTGACATAAAGTATAGAATTCTGTAACTGGCTATACAAGGGAAGATCTTTGGGAAGAGAAGCCCTGGATGTAGATGGACCTCATAGATGAAGAACCTGAGAGACTGGTGTGGAATGTCCTCAGAAGAACTGTTCTGAGGAGTTAAGAACAGGAAGACTTTCCTTATGATGATAGCCAATATTAGGAATAGATACAGCACTTGAACAATAAGAATAGAGAACTGTAGTTCAAAAAGAACAAGAGCTCTTATCAGACAACAAATACGGTAATACATTTCTACAAGACAGAACCATGAAAATATAATGGTATCAATCTGCTCTAAAATATCTTTTGTCCACTATTTTGTTCACTGTTCTCACCAGAATGAAGTTACTTTACAGTCAAACCTCGCATAAAGAGCACCTTGCTTAAGGAGTAACCCAGTTTGGTTGGGGGGAGACTGTCCGTGTGTTACCTAAAATTTTGAATAAAGCATTATAATTAATCAAAACGTTTATTAAATCACAACACTCACACACACATGGAAAATAAGGTAGAAGCCAAAAGTTAAATCATACGATTGGAATGCTCTCAAGGAGGAAGGGGGATTACCCAATAGTCAATAGACTCTGGCAAGGAATGTATACATGGCCCTGATTGCCTCCATTGTTCTTAAAACCGGTTTGATGACTTTTTCTGATAAGCAGAAATTCCTTCACAAAGGAAGCTGAATGACTCATTCCTCTGGTTTGATTAAAGTTCAATTAAACATTGATTAGAACACTGACCCAAGGATAAACATAGCAAAATTCTGTGGGGAACACAAGAACCATGGAACCCCAAAATTGATCAGGGGGAAGGGGAAGAGAGGACGTGACAAGTCACACACACCTGGCAAGGTACAAAGGTTAACTGGAGTTCACCCTGGGGACCACTTAACTTAAAACTTTTCTCTTTACTTAAGTAACAGGCATTTACTTAATCTGTTCCTGTCTATCCAAGCAGTTTCACACCACATTAAGCTGATGCAAACGAAGATGGACTGGCCGGTCTTGCCTTCCAGAGAACAAAGAGATATTCCTGTCAACCACAAATATGCTCCTTTGACCTAATGTAAACTCTCTACAACCGGTTTTTTTCAGCAATAGCTGTAATCTGCCGCTTTTGTGTAACTAAATTCTCTGACCTCAGAGCTGCCTTTGTTTTATGTTTACATGTAATTAAAATATGTTGATTGCCTTACCTCCTCCCAAACTCCTCCCCTCCCCTTGCATGCAGAGTTAGTTCAGATAGAATAGTTAAATACCCCGTCCAGGTGGGTGGGGGCCATCTTCTGTTCACCAAATTTTGTGAGCAGGGATCACGAGGGGGGCCTTTTCCTCAGAACGGTTGCGGGAAGGTTAGCTATTTAGAATTATAGGTCTGGCCAGACTATATGCCTGAGTAGGCTTCCCTTTGCTTTTGCTCCCAATAAACCATATTTTGTTCTGACCGAAAAACCTGCCTCATTGTAAGTTCTTGGGTCTTTCTAGTACCTCTGCCAGAGAAACGTACCTGGGCCCCAAATTTTTGGGTAACACGTGCATGCCCTCCCCCAACCAAACCGCCACTCTGATCATTGGAGCACCAGTTTGGTTGAGGGTAGAACGGGTGCGCATGCCCTCCCCCCAAACAAACTGACACTCCAAGCCTCGCAGCAGTGGTTTGGTTGGGAGGAGAATGGGGGGAGAGTGCTCCCTTCCCCCAACCAAACCATTGCTCAGAGCCTCACAGCAGCAGTTTGGTTGGGGAGAGAACAGGTGCATGCGCCCCCCCAAACAAGCCACTGCTCTGAGCCTCGGAGCACTAGTTTGGTTGGGGAGAGAATGAGGGCGCCCTCCCCCCAACCAAACTGCTGCTCCAAGCCATGCAGCACCAGTTTGGTTGGGGGGAGAGAATGGGTGTGTGCTCCCTCCCCCCAACCAAACCGCCTCCCTGAGCCTGGCAGTGCCAGTTTGGTTGGGAAGAGAATGGATATGTGTGCCCTCCCCCCAACCAAACCACTGCTCTGAGCCTTGCAGCACCAGTTTGGTTGGGGAGAGAACGGGCATGCATGACCTCTCCCCAACCAAACCACTGCTTCGAGTCTTGAAGCACTGGTTTGGTTGGGGAGAGAATGGGCGGGTGGCACTCCCTTCTAACCAAACTGCCACTCTGAGCCTTGCAATGCCAGTTTGGTTGGAGGGGGAGAACGGGCGCACTCACCCTCCCCCCCCAACCAAACCACTGCTCTGACCGTCCGATCACCGGTTTCTTAGGGGTGAGAGCAAACTCACGCTCTCACCCCAAGGAAACCAGCGATTCAATGCTTGGGTCAACAGAGCCCCCTTGCCCCGCTAGCAAGGGAGCCTCCGGAGATCTCTTCCTCGAAGCCCGCAGGGCTGGTTTCCAGAGATCAACGTTGTGTGGTACAAAAGTTTGCCTCAAATCCCCCAACATTATCCAGTTTTAATGCTGTGCGGTGCACATGTTAACCGGGGTATTACTGTACTCCTCATTTGGTTTGTATTCATTCAAAGAATGTTCATATCCCTGATATAAAGGCTTTTATAATGGTTCATTTATTGAGTCCCCGTTTAGATCAATATACCAGAAATCAGTTTTTGGTGATGATGAATGCAGAAGCATGATTTTTGTGGTGAAACTGGATCAAGGCAGCTGTTCTTGAGATTGAGCGCATATGGCAGTTATTCCACTGCTAGTACCTGACAAATTAGATCAGGAGTTCCCAAACTATGGCCCATGGGCCAGATCTGGCCTGCACTGCCATTCCATCTGACCCGTTGCTGCCTCTGCTGCACCTGGAAGTGGAAGCCAGTACATTTATGTCAGCTGTAAAATGTGCCCGCACATACGCAAAAGCACCCGCAGTGCTCGTAAATGCAGAAGTGGGCACATTTATGACAGCTGAGTGATAAATTTATCACTGAGTGATAAATTAACACACCAGTTCAATGGGTTGACTCTCCTTGGAACTAGCAATTGGACAAAGATCATGGCCAATACCTGCAAAATGTATTACACCACTAGTACTAGATCAGTGTTCCCAACCTTTGGTTTTCGGACTTCAATATCCAGAAGTCCAAGTCAATTCCCGAAAGCGATGATCAGCCAATGTAATGACTTAGGCTTCTGGGAATTGAAGTCCACCCTATGTGGCATTGGGAACCACTGTACTAGATGGAAGAAAATGTGTGTGTGAATAAAGGATAAATAAATACATTTTGCGTTTGAAATTACTCTGGGTTGAAAGGATTTTTGCTCAGAGGATGCCGAATGAGGCTCCTTTCATGTCATCAAATTCCATAGATAGACAGGGAAGTATTATCTCATGAACATGCATTACCTTTCCAATTGGTTTAAGGATATTTAAGCTGTACTGGATGTGTGTAAACTAAAAGTAAAAGAAAAGTTGATTACGTCCCGTATTTAGGCCATGCTCATCTTCAACTCTGATCCTGTCATGCCACTATCAAAATTGATGACAACAAAAGATCATCTTGTTCTTTCAAGTGAAGCTTTTGAGTGTTTGGTGAAAAATCTCTCTCTGCTTCTTTTTTCCCTAGGTGATCTTCTTATGCTCTGAAGCATGAAATTGTATTACCTTTTAACCCAGCAATAAAGTTTGGGTATATAAATATATACAGAACTTCTAACATCACAATGAAACATTTATTGTGCCTCATTCCCATGTGCAGTTTCACATCGGCCTTTGCTGGTGCAAAAACTTTCAGTGTTACCATCAAATAAATGGGATGGATGACAGCATCCTAAAAGGAGATAAGGAAGAAATTCAGGCTGCAGACTGCCCTGCCATTAAAAAAACCCTTCCATTACTACAGTGAATTTCCATGTTGAATTGTTGTGATTTTCTCCTATAGGATGAGGTTGGTCTTAATGATCCTTGATTGGTCTTCCATTTCTATAGTTGTATTGTTTCCTGGTTTCACACATCCATTCAGTTCATACTGAACTGAGGTGGGGTGGGTGTTCAAATGGTATGTTAAGAGAAGTGGGTGTCTCCTACATGTTTCTTCCATCCAGGCAATTCCTTTAAAGCTCCATGTCTAAGCAAATGAAGCCAGTGTTCACCTCTTGATGGCCAGTCACAAAAAAGCAAGCTTATTTGGGACATGTGTGACCAGACAAGCTCATGTTACAATAAGCAGGTATCTTTTATCTCATATGGAATCTTGCTTCTCATGGTGTGTTACTTTTATACTATCTTTTGACCAGTGGTGTGCTGGCCCACAGGGATACAGTGCGCCCCAGTGACTGGCGCCCCCAGAGGCAGGCAGAGGTGCTTGTATTTTGGAGTGCGCACTGTCCCCCCTTAATGTACAGGTTTACAGTTGCTTCTCCAAAGTCCCTTCTGTCATTAAAGAGGCCCAGACCATGCCAATGTCCATGCACTCTGCCCAGTGATGAGATGTTACCAGTTTGGACCGGTTCGCCTGAACTGGTAGCGCCCCATCAGTAAAGGTGGCCGGGGGTAGTGGTGGTAGTAAAACCCTGGGTGACCAGTTTGTTCGCCTCTCTGGCACCCTCCAAAAATGTTTTTCCAGGCAGCCAGAATTCAGCTGCCCAGAACTGTGCATGCATCAAACCTCCATTTGACAAATGCACAGTTCTATTTTTTATTGCGCATGTGTCAAATAGCGGTTTGAAGCAAGCACACTTAAAAAAGTACTGTGCATGCATCAAACAGAGGTTTGATGCATGCGCAGACATTTTTATTTATTTATTTATTTTTGCGCCACCACGTCAGGAACTCATGACGTCAGCTACGCCCACGACGTTGATGACGTCATAGTGGGGTAGCAAAGATTTTAACAACCCACCACTGACTGCCCCACTGGATAAAAGCAGTAATACTTTGCAATAAGGCATTTCCATCAAGAGTGACTGAGGTTATGTTTGCTGACAGTCATTTCTGAACAGACACAGCAGACTGAAGGATGAAAGTCACTGGGTGGAAATACGTAAGTTTTTATGTTACAGAACAGGGATGCAGGAGAACCAAGCAAAAAGCTGATCCATGTATAGCAAAGTAGACAACACATTGCCATGTGACTCCAAACAGACCTCATGTGGCTGTTATTCAAGCCTCCAGCCTTCCTCTAGACCAGAAAAGTTGCCTCAGACCCTGAAAGCAATTCACATTTTAAATATGTCACTCCCCATGCACTGTTAAAAGCCCCCAAATGTCCATTTTTCAAATCTGGAAGAAGACTTAGACCAGGGATTCTCAACCTGTGGCCCATGGGCCAGATGCAGTCTGCGGCACCATTTCATGTGACCTCCAACTGCCAGAAAGTGCCATGTGGTGGAGGAAGGGCAAAATAGCCATTTGGCTCCCGAAGCTGTCTGAGGGAGCATGACCCTTCCCCCAGCTTTAAAAGTTTGAGAATTCCTGACTTAGACCCACTTCTGGTTTCATTTTTGCCCTTTGTGCCATCTATTCTACACCCATGGCTCCTGGAGCAGAAACTTTGCTCCTAAACCCACCACAGTTGTCCATCTCTAACACAGAGGGTGTTTTAAGTACATTTACTTGATGTTCCTTCCTAGAGACTCTTATCCTCATCAATCAATGGTAGCCTATGACACAACTACAATCACACTTGTGTGACCACATGCATATCACCAAAACCTGTACAGGGTATACACTTACTGATGCACCATTAAATATAAAACTATAACGTAAATAGAATGATAATGCATTTTGGTAAAGATAGGTGAACTGCTCACCTGTGCATTCTATTCCTATCCAGATGCGAGTTGTTGCTGGTGAACCTCAAGGAATCTGTGGTATTCATATGATTCTTTATCTTTAACAAATATATTCATAATCTATATATATATATATCATTTTATGCTTTACTTTTTATATCTTGCATTTTATCTGTTGTGTTTTTTTAAAACGTTCACCGAATTACAAGTTGAATGTGCCATACGATAAATGAATGAATTTATGAATACATAAATCTTTAAAGAACTTTTGAAGGGTGAATTCTGCCACTTTTTCTTTCTTGCTCATCAGATTTTTTTTCATAGCTCAAGGTTTTCTTTTGTCTTAAATTTGTGATTTGCAAATTTAAGTACCCTATTTGCCAGTGTATAAGACGACTTTCTCCCCCTGAAAAACATGCCTCCAAGTTGGGGGATCATCTTATACGCCGGGTGCACTTCAGTTGGAATAGACATAGCTGCCCATTTGGGAGGAAGGCACTAATAATGCCTGGAATCACCGTGATTTGGAAGCAGCAGCCTTGAACCCGATGCGGGTTTTGAAATTCCATAAATTAGAACAAGTCGAAGGTACGGCTGTTGCTTCTCGTTCTTACCTCTTTTCTCGGATGTTCTTCCTGGTCATTCTCTCTTCGACCAGAAACTCAGAAAACTAAAGATGAGAATCCGCTTCCCTTTTTTGAGCCTTGAAAATTACTTTCAGTGCGTTTTTCTGTCCCTCGCTGTTTACCAGGGCGGCTTGCTTTCTCCCTTTCCTAACTTCCCAAAGACCAAACACACTTGCACACCCGTACGCTTAATCCCTATCTACGTCAACAAGATTAGTCCCCACTGTGAGGCTTCCCAAAGGCATGTTGGGACATGCAGTTTTCTCACCCCTGCTTTTTTCCCTTCTGGAAAACTGAAAGTCTTGGGAAGCGGCTTCCCAGGGCTTGGTTGCGACTGAAGCAGGGAAAGGTTCGGGCCGGCCAGGGCAATGTCCCTTTCAATTTGGAATGTCCCATTTTGTCCACGTTTGCTTTCTTGTTGAACGATCTTTATTATATGCTTTATCTGTTACCGTAAATTAACATGTTGAAATCAAATCTGATGTTCTTTTACATTTTATTTGGTGTGTGGAAGGTGTGCAGAAGAGGGGGTAGTCTTATGAGGTGAGTATATAACAAACTCTATATTTTGAGTGGAAATGTTGAGGGGTCGTCTTATACGCCGGCAAATACGGTAGGTTTTTTCAAAAGTGAATAATTTCCACTCACCAAATCCAGCAGGATTAATGCCAGCATGAGGAGGACCATATTGTAGTGGCTTGTTGTATTTGTAATAAATATTAGGCATCTTTTAGAACAAACAGCAGTCTGAATCCACCATTTATATGGTTGGATACACAGGCTTTTAAAAGTTAAGCAAGAAAAGATATTAGTTTGGATGGAATGCTTGGATTCTGGAAAACTCATAAAAAGATAGACACTAGTTGAATATGGTACATTTTAAACATTGGGATACATAGGATATTTGCTCTGTTAAGGTTTTATACATAATGGCTTATTCTAAACTGACATTTAGATTAAACACTGAAATGGATGCAATTCATGACTGGATATTTATGCATTTGTAGTCTGGAGATGCAGTCAATGAAATAACTTAAAATGCATTTCAACAATCTACATGATTATTTTTAAATGGTCTCCTTTAAAAAAGCACATAAAACAAAACAATATAAAACAAAGAACAAAACAAATACTGATTGCATTTGTAATATGTATATTAACATGCTTTAGATAACAGAACATGCTTATAGTAGAAAGATGCACACAAAAATATATTTTCCCCCTTTAAAAAAGAAATCTATATGGAACTGACACAAAATGGATTTAAAGATGGAGAAAAAAATGGAAGTCACAGAAACAAACTTGATAGAGTGTTTAGAGGAATGCCTGGAGGTCAGAAACAAAACAGATGCTGTAATCCTGCTTTCTCTCCATGTCTTCACTGACAATGTGTGAAGGGCTACTGAGATGTGTGTTCACAGCTAGCACTCCCAAATTACCTTTTCAACCAAACTGTTGAAAGCAAATGTTCATTTTGAATGGGAGAAGTCTTGGAATAGTAATTGGAAACTTTGCACTCTTTCCTGTCCTTAGTCTTTAAAGCCTCTTGCAGTGTTGTCAAGCTCTTCATAAAAGCCTTCTTCGATGACCCCAGGTTTTGCATGGAAAGGTCGTTGTGTCCTAGTTCCAGATGGGCAAGAGCCACAGCAGGCCCTGCAGTCCAAAGTCTAGCTGGTAGAACCACCCATACTCACCTCCACATAGTCATCAAATAAAGCAGGTAAGGACTATCCAAAGGCAGAGTCGAAGAAACAACTCCCATCCTCTGAGTCAATGTGAGTTAACTTCCTAAAGCTAGAGCCTCAACCAGATTATATTTCAAAAAGAGAACTCACAAGCCAATGTGCAAGTATAATATGGCTCAAGAACCATTGAAACTCTAACCTAGGCAAAAAAAAACCCTTTACTCAAAGGCATATGTTATTCAGCAGCTTTGGGTTGCAGAGTTAATGTGCAGAAAAGGGATTTAAATCCAATTGACAGAGCTAGCTTTTTTAAATAAATAAATAAAAATAAATCAGAAACTTATCCTCATAAAGCTGCTTCCTTTTAAAGATACTCTGCATGCTCTAGTTACCAAAGCCTTGTTGAAAGTCTGGCTTACTTGGTTTTATTTTTATTAGAAGCTGTTAATAGATAGAAATGAATAAACCAAGCACTGTGTCACCAACTGTTTTAAATGTGGTATTGACTGTTGACTCTACTAGAGTGTGGTGGGGCCAGATATGATTTGTATAACATAGCATATGATGAGATGGAGCATCTGGGCCTTTTTTGAAGTAAACTTGCATCATCAGAATGAACAGTTGGCCTCTGTTTAAACTATAGTACAGTGGTACCTTGCTTAAAGAGCATAATGCGTTCCACAGGATTGCTCTTTAAGCAAGTTTGCTCTTTAAGCGAAACACCATTGTAAGTGACCAATTGTGACTTTTGGTGGGGGGGATTGCGAACCCCAATTTATTTGTTAAGTGAGTTTTTGGTTGGTTTTATTTGTTAAGCGAAGCGAACATTCAGAGAAAATTCTGCTCTTTAAGCGAGTTAGTCTCTAAGCAAGGTGCTCTTTATGTGAGGTTTTACTGTACTTCTAGTCATGTTATAGACTAGAGTCATCTGTCAGTTTCACTTTTGCCTATACAGTGGAGACCTGAGTTACAAAATAAATTCATTCCTCGGGTTTTTTGCATCATGAAAATTTCATATCTCAAAGTGTGGTTTCCAATAGGAATGCATTGAAAACCAAATAATCCATTCCAAAGGTCAGAAAAAAGTAAAAAAAACCCTACAATTTTTTTTCTGTTCCAAACTCTTTATAAAATGCAGTTTGGAATTTTTCACCATGTTTTCGCCACTTTATAAAGAGATTTGAACAGATAAAAGTATTCCCCCCCACACTTTTTTCTGACCTCTGGAAAGTATTAATTGGATTAATCAATGCATTTTCAGAACTTCCGACAGTGGCCTCTATTCACCTGGTAATGTGCCAGACCCATCCCTGACAATCAGCTGTTTGCTTCCCCCGCCACCCAGAAGTGCTGAAAACTCTACTGAAACACCAAAAATGTAATGAAAAATTCCAGAAACAGAACAGAAATGCTCTCCTTACCTTCCCACCACCATAGGAAGTGGCAGAAGTTGCCTAAGCAGCAAAAAGAAAAAAAAGAAAGAAAGAAAGAAAAGAAAAGAAAAAAGAGGCAATTGCACTTGCCATGCTAAAAAACTTTTTGTATGGCAAAAAACAAAACAAAAAATAACCACGTTGGAGGGCCATTTTCTTGGGATTTCCATTTGTATCATGAGTTTTTTGGTTACTCGAGGTGTTCATAACTCAGGGTTCACTGTATATGATTTTTGCCTCCAAGCTTCCAATTCTTGTTGTCCTAAATATTGTCAGAACCCAGTATTACTTTCAAGTTGGCAAGGCTAGTTGCACGAAGGTGGAAGGCTAGGAAGGTTTTAAAGGAGAATGAGGATGAGGAAGAGTTGACAGTGACAGAGAAGGAGAAGAAAGAAGAATGGGTCCTAAGAGCAATTCCTTTTCTATCTCTAACCTCTTTCAGAGAATTGACATGGGTCTGGACCAGATTTTGGGGAAATAATTTATTTAGATTACTTTTTCCACTTCACTCCACTCCACTCCATGGCCCAGAAAGACCAACTCTAAGCTTCTTGAAAGAAGTACCAGAAAGATAAAAAAGTGAATAGTAGTAATAATCAAAAAGATGAATCAGTCTTGCTGTGTGTCTTATACAGAAAATTTGTGTAGTATATTGTGATCTATCTCAACATAAGTAAGGAAGCTAGGCCTTAGCTTGCTCTCTGGAGTCTCTGAGCTTCTCTGGGGTTCCAGGCTGGGAAGAAACTCTCAGAACAGTGTTAGTGATGAAAAATAATAATCTGATTTTGTGTAGTTGAGGGGGTTTTCAAGTCTGGATACTCATCTCTACCCTTTCCCAGCCAGTAACAGGTTTTGTTGGTTCAGCACAAAGTCCTTTATGTATGCCTTGAATCAGGGGTTAGCAACCTAAGGCCTGTGGGCTGGATCTGGCCCATGGCACCATTTCATGTGGCCCCCACCCCTCCAAGGGCATTTGAGAAACAAAATGGCCACCCCCTTGAAGCTGCTGGGACAAAATGGCTGCCCCCATCATGCAGACAGAGCAAAATGGCTATCTGGCCATTGAAGCTGACTGAAAGAGTGTGACCCAGATCATGGCTTGAAAAGGTTGGGAACCCCTGCCTTGAATAAACATCCTTCTGAATACTTGCATTCTCTACCTGTATGACATCACAAGGGCTTAGGTCATAGAACTAGCCATGAAATTCCAAGGAAAGGGAATGTTGCCAGCTGGGCAATTCTATTGTAGAAGAAAAATTCATTTGCCAGTTGGTTTTGTTTCTGTAAATCTATGGGAGATTAATAGAAACCTACGGAAACCAATTTATGAGTCTGGGATAGTCTTTCTCTTTTCCCTCAAGCATTCAAATATATTTGCTGAACTTCCAAAATCCTGAGGAAACTGTTAGTGGATTTTCACGACTGAGTGGATTTGGGTGCAGTCATCATACACAGTAGAAAATATGCTAAGGAAGAGACAGATTTATTTTTTGTAGCAAGAGAAATTTGTGGGACTTACAAACCACGGGAGTGGGGGGAGGATTTTGTATTTTTATTAACTTTAATTAGAGGAGCCTTTCTGAAGTGATCCCATTCTGTGGTCCATGAAAAATGCATGAGTTAATTGCTCCTGACACTTAATTGCTTTATACTTTTCCCTAACATAATCTTCGAGAGCAAGAGAAGGGAGATATCAGTAGTTTTAATTCTGTGATTTCAAGGGATTCGAATACTAAGAAATTAGTCAATTTGCTGCATCTGACAGAGAATTACAGATCACAGTTTTAGAGTGGATAGGGGAGGCTGTCCTCAAAAGGTTAGGAATACCAAGCAGACAGTGCAGAAATATTGAGGCAGAATTACCCTAGCCCCAAATGGACACCCATTGAAAGACAAGGCTTTAAGAAAGAGACATATCAATCTTTCAAAAAACCTAGAGGATATGAATGTGGGATACTCTTTCTCAAAATGCCAGAAAATGGTTATCCCCCTGTGGCCAGTAGGAAAAAGAATGCCAAATTTTTCATAGCAAAGGCCAGTTTGAATGCTGATGACACCAATGTCAGCAGTCAAAATGATCTATAGCAGTGATGGTGAATCTTTTAGAGACCGAGTGCCCAAACTCAACAGGCTGCGTCCACACCGCAGAGGGGATGGGGCAAACTCTGTGCTGGGGGATGGAGAAAGCATTCCCATTGGGCTGCTGGACAGAGGGGTGGGGCAAACTCTGTATTGGGGTGATGGTTTTTAGCGGTGCGCTATTTTAATTTTAATTTTTCTTATGAATTTTTTATGGTTTTAAACATAACTATTATACTAGTTTTAACCTGTGATTTTAATTCATGCTGTAAGCCGCCCAGAGTCGGGTTTACCCGATTGGGGCGGGATAATAAATACGATTAATAAATAAATAAATAAATAAATGAATAAATCCCACACAGAGGGCTCTGGCACGTGTGTCATAGGTTTGCCACCACTGATCTATAGGATCTCCTATTGTGCTCACTGCCATTCAGAAAGAGTTGCCAAATAAGGGAAAATCACAGAACCTAAACTTTTATTCCTCAGTTAACCGTTCCTGCACAAACACAAAGAAATTGTCACAGTTTTTTTTAATAACTGTGGGCAAGAGTTTTGATTCATGACTACAGAATTCCTCAGTGTCTAGGGCAGGTACACATTGTGAAAAAAAAATCCTGTGTGAAATAAGCATTTTCTTTTTTTTAAATGTTTTTATTGAAAAAATTTTCACATACAGAAAAAAACAGTATAATAAAAAATAACAATAACACATACAGATATAAATCAAAACACATAATTATTCACACATTTTTTCATAATACCAATTACATAAACAATCTTTGCAACTTGCTCTCAATACATCCATTATCTTGTTAATGATCTTCACCTTTCAAAAATAAGCATTTTCTAACTAACCAGAAGGTTCAAGTTCAAATAAAGAAAAGCTTATAGCAGGAATCATTTAATCTTAGTAATTACCTGTTAAGTACACCAACTATTTTAGATGAGAACAAAAAAATTCTAGAAAGCAAATCCTAACTGGAAACAGTGATGCAAGTGTTTCACTTCACCCTATACCAGTGGTGGCAAACCTTGGCACTCCAGGTATTCTGAAACTTCAATTCACAGGAGCCCTGATCAACAGGAGTGATGTCTTGGGCTTCTGGTAAATGAAGTCCAAGAACACCTAGAGTGCCAAGGTTCACCATCACTGTCCTATACCTATGTGAAGTAGTTGGTGGAATACTGCAAGGGGAGATATAGTACATGGTGACTTTAATCTGAGCCCTCTCTAGTGCCTCAGTGGTTGGAGTGTGGGTGGAAGAATTTGAGTTTTATTGGGTATTTTAGCTGCAACTGACCTTTTCCCTTGACACCATTAACAGTCTTTTCAATTTTGACATCTGTGGTTAAAATTTCTTCAACCTCACAAATTCTAGATCAAACTATTTATGGGGTGATTGCTTTACCCTATGTGCAACCACCTGCTCTTTGGTCCTCCTTGAAGTCACAGTGGAACCACATAAATATCTCTGATTTGGACCATTTTTGCAAATGTGCCTAATTTACAAAGTGAGTATAAATCTCTCGTAAGAACAGATAAGCAAAAGGGGCCTGCAACAAAACACTCCTGTTTTGCATTCATGCTAGCCAGCCATGCCCTAGGATAGTGATGGCAAACCTTGGCACTCCAGATGTTGTTGAACTTCAATTCCCAGAAGCCCTGATCAGCAGGAGTGCTGTCTTGGGCTTCTAGTATATGAAATCCAAGAACACCTGGAGTGCCAAGGTTCACCATCACTGCCCTAAAATGCTAAACAGACTGTGAAAAAAAGTTACATTTTGGATTTAAAATTCCAGAATTCTCTAATACCCATTATGGGAACTTTAGTTCTTTTAAAAAAACTTTTCTGAGCTATGATTCAGAAAGATGGAGAAGGTTACATCAAAAGGCTTCCAGAGTTGTAGTCAAAAAATGTAATTTTTCCTGCCTCTGCTTTGATTATATGGTAGCACACTGGGATATAATGCATGGCAAATTTAGATGTGGATCTGCTCTTAGATAGGTCTCTGTAATTTGAGATAGGTCCAGAAGGATTTTTTTACCTCTAACAGTATGACAGTTTTGTTGTTGTTCAGTCGCACAGTCGATTCCGACCCTCTGCGACCCCATGGACCACTGTCCTCCAGGCACTCCTGTCCTCCACCATCCCCCTCAACTCGCTCAGCTCTGTGCCCATTATCTCCACAATACCATCCAGCCATCTCATCTTACTGTGACTTCTGCTGCCACCAGAAATTGTACTGCTGATCTGAAGAAAGCTGGCTTTTTGTATGTGATTGGCTTTTTGTATGTGACAACACCATGATCTTGATTCACTTCTAATATCAAAAGCAAAGCACTGAGCTTGAGAATTCCTTAGTACCAGTTTTTGTCCTTTGGTAGACCTTGAACATAATAAGAAAATAAAGAAAATCTCATGAGCCAGAAGTCTGCCTATTGTGACATAAAATGCTAGACATTCAATCCCACATAACACCACAAGACTTTATATCCTGTTCTGGAATTCATGATAGAGTTCGCCTGAATACATGAAGAGACAGTGCAGACTAGCTCCATAAGAAGAACATTCATGGGAACCTGAGAGCATGGAGGCGCCCTGGATAGCTCAGAGAACTTGGCTGCAGAGCCAGAGGTTGGGAGTTCGAGTCTTCACTGTGCCTCCTGGAAGAATAGCCAGCCTATGTAGTCTTGGATACGCTGCACATTCCCAGGGTGTCCCCAGAAAAAGGGAATGGTGTAAACTATTTCTGAATACTCTCTACCTTGAAAACTCTGAAAAGGGTCACCATGAGTCAGAATTAACTTGATGGCACACATGATGATGATGATGATGATGATGATGATGATGATGATGATGATGATGATGATGATGATGATGATGATGATGTACTTGCAAAAGATTATCTCTTTTTCAGCTGATCATTCTCCATCTGAAGGAGATGAGAGAAAGAGATAGGGTTGCTATCCTATTTTCTATATCCTGAACAGGGCTTTATTTTTCTATTATTATTTTCTAGTTGACAGTCAATATTCCATATCAACTGATGGGCCACAGTCAGCCATTCTCTAAGGGTGTCGATGTGTGATTGCAATCCTGTTTTTTTTTTTTGGGGGGGGGGGTTCTGCTTCTATCAGCAATCACCATCTGCATTTCTTATGAGAAGCAAGCCAAGGAGAAGCAGCCTCCTACATAAATCCAAGATATCAGCCTAAATAGGATTATGTCTATAAATGATTTGCCTCTCCCTGACACACACATACTCCAATCCCCATTTTCTTTTCTAAATAACTTGACTTCAGATCTGTCAGTCTTTCATCTCTGCTGCATGATCTGAACCATCTGGACTCATCATTTTCTCTGTTCCATTCCCCCCCCCCCCAAAAAAAAAAAAGTCATCTCATCTGCTGCTAAGTGAAGGAGGAAGGGGAAGGCATGCTGCATCTGAAATTTGAATATGACCCGTTAAAAATCATGATTGGGTGGGTAATCAGGGAGATCAGCAGCACCTCTCATTTGCTGTGGCAGGGAGGCATGTTGGATTGCATCCATCAGTTTGGAATGTACTTCTGGATGATCCTAAAGAAGAATGGATATTTTATGCAAATGCTGTAGAAGTAGAGAGTGATTTGGAGAGACAGGACAATGCACAATACAGCCAAGGGGCAATGGCGCAAGTGCACAGAATGCTTTGAAGTGCAAAGTCACTTTGCTGCAGAGATGATGTGCTCAGGTGCAGTGGCCAACATCCCCATCATCATTGACAGGGCAAATATATAGAATGTGTACTCCAATATTGACAGCTACTCCTTCAACAAGGCTTTCACAGCTGCAACTACTGAGTACAGTGACTCAGCATTCTTGCTGTATAAGTCAAGGGGCTCTGAAAGCCCACACCTCGAGGAGAGTCAGCAAGGAAAGCTTACGAGGAGAGTTACTGAAGGAGAGTTACTGCGAGAAGAGTCAACCAAGGAGTGTCAACCAAGGAGAGTTTACCAGGACTGTCTGTGACATTTTGCCTGCTGTTGCTGGTGAGTGCTGAGTATTGCTTCACCAAGAAGCTAGCTGTGTGTCCTGGCCTGAAGGGGTTTGCTGGTTGTCTGTTGCCAGCAGCACTCTGTGCAAGCTCTCAACCACAAGGACTCTCAGCAACTGTTATCTAGTGTTGTCTACTGTATTCTGCTGAAAGTAGACTGTGTTTTGGTGTTTGGCTCTCTGTTGGCCGAAGCTACAAAGACTTGAACCAAAGACTGTTCTGCTGTACATAGTTTTGTTGCTCCAGAGAAGTAATCTGTTTGCCTTGGTTTCATCCTTAAGTAAAAGACTTTGTTTTGTATAAACTGCTATCCAGTGGTGCTAGCAGTTATTCGAGCACATCTTTTCCACTGCTGCGCTCTGCACGATAGCCAAAGCGGACTATCATATTATATCAGTCATCAATGTAGAAGAACTTCCAATATGATGAAAGTGTTCAGCTGCAGCTCCAGAGAGTTCAGCTTGGGGAGAGACTGTCTGGGAGGAAGATAGTTTGGAAGAAAAATGGAATCCAGTGTTGTAGAAAGAAGCCTGGTTGGCCAGCTAACTGAAACATTAGAAAGAGTCACTCCACATGGCAATGTTGTGTTGCAGTCTCACTTATTCAGTCCAGTAGTCATGGTGTCATGTTGGATGGGCTGAGTCAGGCTACACTGCACAACAACACTACTGGGAATAACACATGTGATTTACATGATATCTAGTGTGCTGATTCCAAATCAGAATTTGCCTATCATGTACAGATTTTAAGTTATAGTCATGCTATAATTGGGTAATGTATTTTTACATGGGAACATTATAAAAATTGCAGCTACCACTATGCATGCTGCCACCTCAGCTGAATCACATCCCCTAGTGGCATGCATGTTCCAGCAGTGATCATACATGTATTTTGTATTTGTATTTGTATGCTGCTCTATTCACCGAAGCGACTCAGAGCGGCTAACAACATAGAACACAAAATATCACATATTAAAACATATCTAACACATCACATATCAATGACATATCATACATTTCAAAAATCCCCCATCACAATTACAAGTTAATACATCATAAAAACATTTCAGAAAACACTTTCAGGTGAGTCTTAAACAAAAACAAAGTATCAAAGCATCAACTCCATATTTCAGTTTAATAATAATAATAATAATAATAATAATAATAATAATAATAATAATAATAATAATAATAATAATAATAATAATAATAACAATAACAATAACAATAACAATAACAATAACAATAACAATAACAACAACAATAACAACAACAACAACAACAACAACAACAACAACAACAACAACAACAACAACAACAACAACAACAACAACAACAACAACAACAACAACAACAACAACAACAACTGAGAGAAGCAATCCAAGTGTTCCCCGCCAGAGTTCTCCTCCCCAGCTGGTCCGGCATCTGGTGTCCGTGGGCGGCAGGGAAACCTCCCTCTGAGCGGTCTTTTAAGCCAAGTGGTCTTTTAAGCCCTGTGTGGGGCCAGGGCTCGGGAGCGCCAGCAGATGACAGAGTCCAGGCGCTCCCAGCCAGAGTCCTTTTCCCCAGCTGGTCCGGCTCATTGACTTATCTGAGCAAGTCAATGAGCTAATGTCAGAAATCGGTATATAAAGCAAGATGGACCAACAGTGTGTCTCTAGTGCGAAATCATCTTATTGGATTGTACAGCAAGGCTGTAGTGGTCAAGAACAGGATCGGACCACTGCGTAGGTGAAAATAGCATAGGTTTATTTTGCTAGCAAAGTTTCATCTAGATAACCCCAAAAGGCTGAGCCCGTATCAGACTGTGAAGTACACTTTTATAGCCTTTTGCAGGCTCAGAAATGATTCTCATTGGTTACAAAAGATACATTCTCATTGATTATAGAAAGATAAGCACCAATCAAATTATTCATGTCCTTATATGGTGATCAGACTATGTATTACATACCAGGTTCAAGCTTCATGTTGATTGGCTAACTTTTATCATATCACAAATTATTATCAATTATTCTAATAAACATCTATTCTCAAACAAAACATCTATTTTCTGCCATTTTAAATCCTTATGGCTACCTCAAGGCCATAGTAAGTCTTTTGAGCTAAAGATGAGTAGGTGCAGCTATGTTAGTAAACGGGACAATTTTTGCTACATTTGTGGCAAATATACCCCATGTGATCAACTCAATAACCTAACCAAGAGGGTGAGATTTGCTTACTTAAGATCCTGATGTCCTATGCAGAATCAGACTTCAGATTTGGATTCAATGCACTTGATTTAGTATAAAAGACATGGATTAGACCAAGTAGCAGACAATATTTATTTTTTTGTGATGCAATGTATTGTCAGTGTTTCACACTTTCCATCACCAAAAACTTTCAGTCTGTTTTAATTGCCTACTCTCATGAGAAAGGGAGAGATGAATGAAGATACATTTTTTTCTAGACCACTCCAGGTCCATCCTGAACATAAGCAAATAAATCCTTTATTCTAAACACTTGCTTTGTGTGGCACATTATAAGATTCCACTGCCAAATAACCTACGTTTTCTATTCTTATTGAAATCACTCTTATGAGTCTTCATCCTCAGAATACACGCAAATTTGAAAGATGAGTAATTATGTACGGTAATAAGATAAAGGTATTGGAAAGACTAAAAACCAGGGGAAATATGATTATGGTTGTTCTTTCTTATTTCTTATTAAAGTTTGAAAGAATAGGATCCCCAGATCAGATAAGCAATAATTAAGCAAATTATTAAATTGCTATCAACATGTGCTTATCTTGAGATAGTGAAATTGAACTACAGCTAAGAACTGGAGGAAATTTAACGTACGAGGAGCTGGGGAAAACCACAAAGAAAGCAATCCATTTAGGAAGAGGTTAATTTATGAGGAGTCTAAGAGCATTTTAAAACTAATTTCATTTGTTAATCCCTTTGTTGCTGGTGAGAAATATAGAGTTAAATGTGTGTTCCAACCTGTCATCCGAGGAGGAGGTAAAAAAGAACCAAGTCTCCATCTTCCCATCTTTCTTCTGCATTATTCTGCTAAGCCAAAGAAACCTGTGATATTATAATTCTGATTTGTTGAGAGGAAATCTTACACATATTGCAACCATGCTGTTTGTTGTGTATAGATTTCATGTTCTGGTGAGTTACTTTAGTGTTCCAATTTAAACAATGTGCTGAAACAGGAAGCTTTGCTCTTCCTCACCATTTTCCTTTTCTTCTCTAAAAAGGGCTGACACTCATCTTATGAGCAAGGTGGCTCAGAATACCAAATACAGCATACATAATAGAGACGGTGTGTGTGTGAGTGTGTGTGTGTGTGAGAGAGAGAGAAATAATAGTGAGCTGTCAAATATCATAGGTCAATTGATTACTGGGTGGGTTACATTACCCACAGGGGCAGCACTGCTTCTGGTGATTGGCGAGACATCATTTAGAGTCAGTGTACATTGAACACAGCAAAGATTATTCTGGCTCATGCCAACAATGGCATAGACATCATTAGGGGCACTTACAAGGTGCGAACCCTCTGCAAAAGATAGCAACCTATAGGAAAGCAGTGCTTTACAAAGCAGTTTCCTGTGGCTCAATTTTTGTAGAAGATTAAGACTGTTGGCTCTCCATTTGTAACATGCAGTTTTCAAGCATCTGTGACTGTAAACATGCTTTGAATAAAATGGAAATGAAACACCCAACCAACCTCTGCTAGGATAATTCACTATAAACAGGCTTCTTTTAATTGGACCAGTGTTGAGAAGGTCTCTGGACTTCATCCAAAGTGTTGGGAGCTTAATCTCCTCCTTAAGGTTTTTTCAAGCAGGAGAAATGGAAACATCAGTTCTTTGAGGCACATGGTTTAGAGTGCTAAACTCCAGAAAATCTGAGTTTGAATCCTTGTGTATTTTGTGCAGAATTTGAGTAGTTGCCTTTTACAACAACAATGCTGTGAAGCTGTTCGTCTTTAATACTGATGGAGCTGGCTTTGAGCAACATGGACCTTCCTGAATTCAGAACAGCTCTTGAATTTAGCTACTGATAAGAATGGGGAAGAAGTTCACTTATGTCCACTTTGAAAAACTCACCAGAGTTGGAGGCTGGAAAAGTTGCCTTCTTTAGATGATAGTACTCGGAATCATGCATTTGGAACAAAAAGGACTTGAAGTTTCCAAATTTTAAAACACAAGTAGGGCAACTGCTTTAAAATTAGAATGCCAAAGGGGAGGGTCTGATTTTATTCAACTGGTTATTTATGGGCAGGAAAGCTAAGCAGTGAATGGCATGGCCTGCTATGGTGTTTATAAAGATCAGCCAGTTTTAGCAGACCATTACTGTGCAAATGTTTTGTTCCCTGCATTGCCCTGCCAGTGAACTTTGCTTATGTGTCTGTTAAGCAAGCTTATTGCTGAATTAACCTAATTTTAAGATTTCTTATTGAATGCCTTCAACAAAATGGCTTGGATGGAGGGGAAGCTTCCCCTTCCATCCAGCAAGAAAGAGGTGAGACTGGCCATTGATATTCTGATTCTTATTTGACTCATAGAAAGGTGGCTGACTAATGGAATAATGACTACGATGATGATATTGGCATTAGGTATGGTTTGCTAAAAAACTGGCATCTTGCATCTGCTGTCCCTTTCATCCTACATGTTTTTGTGTTTCCCCTTTAATGGCTTACATGCCTACAACATGGATCAAAGCAAGATCAAAGCCAACGATGCCAGCCCCCCCCCCCCCAAAAAAAAAGATGTAAATATCCTTGTACCATGTGATGGTAATCTGATTTCAAAACTGCTGGAATATGAACATATAAACAAACTGACAGGTACATGTTGTGGGAGAAGAGACTTATTGTATTCAAAGCAAATGCCTGCTGTGATGCAGTCATTCATTCTGGGAAGCAAATAAGCAACTTTTACTTTGTGGACTATTTGTGCTCTCTTTATAAACCCCAATAGGTTTTCCTTTAAAAAAAAAAACACCAAGAAAGAGAGAAACCAAACTCAGTCAATATTTGTTCTCAGTTAGGCAGAAACATGTTTGTTTTATGAACTAAGACCAGGTACTTCATTCTGTCTTCCTTTATAAAATTACAAATAAAACAAATCTCTCCTAAAGAGAAGAAGGCACCTTTGGACCCACAAACAAACAATGCGTAGTCAGCACATCAAAGAATGGGGCGTGTCTGGAATGATTCTTCTAAAGAAGTAGCTGATTAGGGAAATGGAAGCATGACTGTGCCATGTGTATTTCTTTGTCAGAAAATCATTATTATTATTAATTATTATTATATTTCGATTTGTATGCCACCCCACTCACAATGTGACTCTGGGCGGCTAACAAAGTAATAGAGCATCACAAATTACAATTACAAAGTATCAGATCAACACAATATAAAAACATTTCAAGAATCATAGGATGTAGGTTGTTGACCTAGAACTTCCAAAGGGCTCGGACAATAAATCCCTAATCCTACAGCTATTTGATAGGTATTCTGGGAGCACACACTAGGAAAGTAATATTTCTCACTTCTGATCAGTCTGATAGACTGATAGACTAGTGTAGTGGTTGCAAGGCTAGACTGAACTCATGAGCCATTTTTTGGAATAGTAGCCATGTTAGTCTGTGGTTCAGGCATATCAGAAAACAAAATAAAATAAATAAAACAAAATAAAAAAACACTGTAGCACTTTAAAGACTAACTACTATAGTGTTAGCTTTCGTGTATCAAGTCCACTTCTTCAGACAAGGATTGAAACTTACAGGGCCTTTGACCCCTGAATTTGGTGTATAAAAACCATGCCTGTAAGTTTCACTCCTTGTCTGAAGAAGTGGGCCTGATACACGAAAGCTAACAATAAAAATATAGCAGTTAGTCTTTAAAGTACTAAAGTGTTTTTTATTTTGTTTTGTTTATTTTATTTTGTTTTCTGATATACTCATGAAACATGGGTTCAAATTTCCACAGGGATGATCTGGGACCCACCATATTATATCAGACTGACCTACATCAGAAGGCTGCTGTTAGCACAAAGTGCATAGTGGAAACATGCACATCCTTGAGCTATTTGGAGAAAAGGCATAATGTGAATTTAACTAAGCAACCAAAAGTTCACATAATGGTGTAATATCTACATTAGGGATGAGCAACATGTGCTGTTAGGCCACAGCTGGGATCTTTCCTTCCTGTTAGCAAAGTTGGACTATTGCTGATGGGAATTGCAGTCCAGTAGTGGATAGACTGATGGACTAGGGCTCTGGAGACCAGGAATCAAATACAAGGACACTCATTAGGGGAGTGGAATTGGTAAAACCTTAAATATCTCATGTGCCTTTAAAGCTTGTTAGGGTCATTATAAGTGGCTTCCAACTTGACAGTACATAACTAATTCTCCAGAGCCCACTAGAGAGTTAGTTATGTACTGTCAAGTCAGAAGTCACTGACTCTCTAGGGCCCTGGTGGTTAACCTTGGCACTCCAGCTGTTCTGGAATGTCAATTCCCAGGAGCCCAAGTCAGCACTCTTGTTGGTCAGGGATTCTGGGAACTGAAGTTCCAGAACAGCTAGAGTGCCAAGGTTAGCCATCACTGCTCTAGAGAGTCAATGACTTCCGACTTGACAGTACATAACTAACTCTCTAGTGGGTCACATACACTTCCCCTCCCTGGTCAAGAAAGCTAGTAGAACATCTTCCATGTTTCAGCCAGGAGGTTGTCCACTTCTATCTAGAGATGTAGAGGAGTGAGCATAGAATCTTCCCCATGATTAGTATCTGCTGTAATCCTGAGTTAAACTACTTGCCCAGGTCAGTAAATAAATAATGCCTGTTAAGGATATCATGTTGAAAAAAGGATCTCCTTCTCCATTATTTCCCCATATGATTTTGCTTTTGTCTCCTTCCCCAGCAGCATGTCTTGCCTTGACAGCAGAACAAGGCTGAAAAATTTACTGAACTTATAAATAGACAAAAAGTGTAATCTTTCAGATAACTGATCTGGAAAAGAGAGTGAGAAACCACTCTGCCAATCTATTAACTGTACATTCCTGTCTCACATCCCTGGGCCTCAGTTGTCTTACCCTGTTGCTTGGCTTAGCTTCCACTCTTTCCTTTGGCCTTGTGCTTAGAAATCCACCACCCTTATAGCTTTTTGGGTTTCCTCTCCTCTCCCTAATTCTTTTGGACCTCTACCCAGGAATGATCAGCATATTTCCCTGCATAATTATTGACTGACTGAGAGCCAGAATGGTATAATGGATAGAAAGTAAGATGAGTACTTAGGAGACCTGGGTTCAAGTTCCACTTAGCCATGGAAACTCATAGATAACTTGCAAAAGAGATCTGCTCCTTGAATATCTCACATAGCTTAGAAACCTTATTAGGGTCATCATAATTTAGAAGCAACTAGATGGCAGAGAAACATACAGACTGGTTCTCTGTCATCTCTACATGAACTGCGTGGGTGTGCTTTATTTCTCAAAGGAAAAGGCTGCTAGTTTTGTGCAGAGAAAGCATGCCCAAAATGTGGAGACAATACTGGGTAAGAATAAATAATATTCCTTGTCTCACTAAAGATGATGAATCTCTCTGGTCTTAAAATTCCTAATGCAAAGGTCCAGTTGACTGAAGACATCTTAAATTAATAACAATAAAATTTTGGCTGGCATTTCCATTCATAGCCTTTCTACATATTGGTCATTACTATGTCTGCCAACATCAGAAGCATGCATCTGTAATGGTATCAATAGACCAATTTGTAAAGTCATAGAATCATACAAATGTAGAGTTGGAAGGGATACGCAAGAGTCAGCTAGTCCAATTCCATTAAGGAAATCCAAAACTAAAGCTTCCCTCAGAGTTGACCTCCCGGCCACTGTTTGAAAAAATTCAATGAGGGAGAAACCACTGTGCTCTGGTTTTAGCCCAAATCTCCAAGATGAAGATTTAAATGTGTGGGAGACCCTTCATAGCAGGGGTTGGAATGTGTAAACATGCTGGTCTCTTGGGTTGGAAGAAATGAAACCTAATGTGTAATGGACAAGTTATGCTGTAAGATCATTGGCTGGAATCCTTTAGGGGAATGGCAAGGAGGCAGACCCTGAGGGAGGAGATAAAACCCAGAAGGTGTGGGCCAGGAGACTCTCTTGGATACGATGCTTTGAACTGCAATCATGTAGTTTCTTTAGCCAGAAGGGGGGCCACTGGGTTTCCCTTCAAAGAGCAGCTTTCTTTATTTTAATATGTTTCCTGAACTTTTGCTGGACTTTATTCTGTAATTTGCTATTATTTATTTATTTATTTATTTATTTACTCCAATTTTTATACCGCCCTACTCAGTTGGGCCGACTCAGGGCGGTTCACAAGCACAGAGTAAACAGCAAGTTTATAGACACATCATGTAAATATAAAAAGAGAGAAAAAAATCAATATAAACACCATAAAACAACTCAACA
This sequence comes from Furcifer pardalis, assembly GCA_030440675.1. Taxonomy (NCBI): domain Eukaryota; kingdom Metazoa; phylum Chordata; class Lepidosauria; order Squamata; family Chamaeleonidae; genus Furcifer; species Furcifer pardalis. Next base: position 100,741,353 of record CP126896.1, on the reverse strand, counting down.
TTGTTACGTCATAAAAAGTTCAGTAAGTATCAAAGTTCAGTAAGTATCAATCAAAAATTACAAAATTCATCAAATTTACACAAAGATTTTAACATTATCAAAAAGTCCTGCCGCCGCTGCGGCTTTTAAACGTAGCCTCCGGGGCAGGTGGAGGGAGTTCCGGCTGGGCGCGGCGGTAACCTCTTTCCCCGGCTGCAGGTGTGTTCCGTGGTGGCGGGGCGAGCAATGCTCTGCCGGGGAAGTCCTGCCGGCGCTGCGGCTTTTAAACAGCAGCCTCCGGGGCAGGTGGAGGGAGTCCCGTCTGGGCGCGGTGGTAGCCTCTTCCCCCGGCCGCAGGTGTGTTCCGTGGTGGCGGGGCGAGCAATGCTCTGCTGGGGGAAATCCTGCCACCACTGCGGCTTTTAAACGGAAGTCTCCGGGGCAGGTGGAGGGAGTCCCGTCTGGGCGCGGCGGTAGCCTCTTCCCCTGGCTGCAGGTGTGTTCCATGGTGGCGGGGCGAGCAATGCTCTGCTGGGGGAAATCCTGCTGCCGCTGCGGCTTTTAAACGGAAGCCTCCGGGGCAGGTGGAGGGAGTCCCGGCTGGGCGCGGCGGTAGCCTCTTCCCCCGGCCGCAGGTGTGTTCCGTGGCGGCGGGGCGAGGTGAGCTTCTCAACCACGGAGCCACCTGCAGTTCCACAGCAAACACCTGGGAAGAAAGGTCCCGACGGTCTCCAAATCCGGGGCCGGGAGGGCGTGGGAATTCAATATACAGTCAAACCTCTCATAAAGAGTGCCTCGCTTAAAGAGTAACTCACTTAAAGAGCAGAATTTTCTCTGAATGTTTGCTTCGCTTAACAAATAAAACCAACCAAAAACTCACTTAACAAATAAATTGGGGTTCGCAATCCCCCCCCCTCGAAGTCACAATTGGTCACTTACAATGGTGTTTCGCTTAAAGAGCAAACTTGCTTAAAGAGCAATCCTGTGGAACACATTATGCTCTTTAAGCGAGGTACCACTGTACTTTAAAAATACCTGAAGACTGGAGTGTTTACTTGGCAGCGCTACATCATCTACAATATTCCGATGAGCTACCTTGTCACCACCTAGACCCAAGTCAGGAGTGAGAAGGTAAGCATTAGGAAAAGCCTGGACTGTTGGGCCAGAGAGCAGGCAGTATCAGGCAGGATCCCATCATGAGGAAGCCGAAGTGGTACTTGTGAGTAAGAGGATCCTTACAACCACCACACTCTGAGGTGGTCCGACCCCCTGTCTAACAGCTCTTAGTGGCAGGGTGCTTTTCCTTACATTTAGGGGAAATCCCCTTCCCCACATTTGATTCCAAAATGTCAGGAAATGCGTTTGCTCCACCTTCTATGGGATGACAGCCCTTCTGATATTTAAAACTGGCTGTCATAATGAATCTCATTCTCTTTTTTTCGAACGCTGAACTTACCTAGTTCCTCAAAGGGCTTTTGCTTTCTGGACCTTTCATCATTCTGGCAAAAAGTCTCTGTCTCACAGCTATCTCCTTGTCCACATCCCAGATAATACATCTGCATTCTCCCCCTGCTATTCACAACTTGAAGCAATTCTAAGGGAGTGAACGTGTTCTGTGAGGGATTTTTGAGATATCAGCTGCAGCCCTTTCAATTGTAACCCTTGCTGTATATTTTTATACAGCTAGATATTTATGTCCCTGTCTTCCTCCTGGATTATATATGTTTGGTGGGGGAATCTTTTATTTTCTCAGCTGTGATTTTAGAGGACAGGAGAGTCAACTGAACTCACCTGTGACAAGTTGAGCATGGTTTGCCCAAAAAGAAGGAGTCTTTCAATAAACACATTTTTTAAAAACCCTAAAACTTTGCCAGCTGTGAAGCTGATTGGTTGATGGACATCAAAAGTGAGCTACGTATTCCAGTTGAGTTGATGAGGATTTTGGAATTTCTTTTACAAAATTATGCTCATTTGCTGTAAAAGAACAGAAGAACATTGGTCAGTCATGTTCCTGTTCTAGGTTTGTTCCTGGATATTTTCTCTTTTGAGGGGAAATTCAGGAAGGTTGAACAGAGCAAAGTGGGAACAGAATGAGGGAGAGTCTCTAATCCTTACTGTCAGGCACACAGCAAACCCAAATATGGAGGAAATATAGTCACATATGTAGCTGTGAGAAACCTGGGGAACATTGTTAAAAGTTAGAGACATTACCTTGCAAACAAAAGTCTGCATAGTCAAAGAAATCGTATTTCTGGTAGTAATGTATGGTTGTGAGAGCTGGACCATAAGGAAAGCTGAGTACAGAAGAATAGATGCCTTTGAGATGTGGTTCTGGAGGAGAGTTTTGAGAGTTCCCTAGACAGCAAATAGAACAAACAGGCTGATCATAAAAGAAATCAATCCTGACTGCTCTTTGGAAGGTCAAATATTGAAGATGAAGTTAAAGTACTTTGGACATCAAATGAGAAGAGAGGATTCAATTGAGAAAGCCTTGATGCTGGGAAAGGTGGTGGGCAAAAGAAGAAGGGGGGTGGTAGATAATGAGATGGCTAGGTGGCATTGTTGACGCAATGGGCACAAAGCTGGGCAAGTTGAGCAAAATGGTGGAAGATAGGGGTCCCTGGCATGCAGTGGTCCATGGGGTTGCGAAGGGTCAGAATCAGTTGTGCAACTAAACAACAACAACAATGTAGCTGTATAATAAGGGATTGAGCTAATAGTCCCCTTCATCTCACAGCAGCCTTAACTTTTAGTCCTGCCAGCTAGGGTCAGTAGAGATTGAAACCTGATGCCATCTGCAGGGCCTGAAGTTCCTCGCCCTTAAATGCCTTGGACCGTCAATGGCTTTCCCAGGTTTCGGGCAAAGCTGTCTCTAAGGAGCCTGCTACCCAACCCTTTAAACTGGAGGTGTCAGAGAAGCACCCTGGAATCTTTTGTGTACAAAGTGTGAGGCTCCTTCTCCAAACGCAGCTGGTGGGCAGTGTCTGGCTTGATGGATCTTCCTTTCTGCAGCCCTGGCAACATTTTTCCTCCTACAAGGATGAAGTCTCTCTGCTTTGACAGAAGGAAAGGATGCTGATGGAACACAGCTCATTCCAAGTCAAGATACTGGCAGTTTATGCATTTCCATGCTCAGGTCTCATGGGTACTATATACTGCACAGCCAAGAAACAATCTGCCATCCCTCAGGACAGTGCTGCTTGTACAGAGGCTGTAGCATTTCAGTCTTTTAAGCGGCAATCTTGGAAAACATCTTGCTTCCCAGAAGAATTGACAGCAGTTCCAAAATCCCTCCTGTGGCTGTCAGTTTAAATTCTTCCTTCGAAGTAAAGAAAAGGAGATCACATGTTCCTGCGCCTGCCATTCTGGTCTTACCATTTTGACACAAGGCTGCTGTCCAGCTTCTGATTTAAAAACTGCTACCCCCTCCACCCTTGTCTCTCCGACAACACATAGTTGGCTTATCAGAGAGTAAACAAAATAAAACAAAAGACAAAAAAAGTCTGTCACCTTAAAGACTAGCTGGTGCATTTTAATGTTAGCATTCGTGGACCAAGTCCACTTCATCATACATAAGAATGGATATCATGGAATACATCTATATATTTCTGGTATTGGAGACCCAGCATGGCTGGGCAAGGTTCATTGGACATGAAAATCAATGAATTATTTATAACCAGTAATAAAAAGTTTTATAGCAGAAAATCTCTGGTGGAAGTAAGGCTGAGGAGTTAGGTTTCTAAAATAAACATTTTGACATTACAATTCTCCTAATTGGTTTATTGAGGAAGCTTTATGGAGTAGGCACAGAAGTGGCTCAACTGGCTAAGACGCTGACTGGAAGGTGGCAGGTCAGCAGTTTGATTCCTGAGTACTGCAAGATGGAATGAGCTCCTGTCTTTGTCCCAGCTCCTGTCAACCTAGCAGTTCAAAAGCAAGAAATTGCAAGTAGATAAATAGGTACCACTTCGGTGGGAAGGTAAACAGAGTTGTGTGCCCTCTAGTGTCTAGTGATGCCTGCCACATGATCATGGAAACATCTGCAGAAGCAGATAGTGCTTCTCTTTGGCTTTGAAACAGATGAGCACTGAACCCTAGAGTCGGATATGACTGGCTTTCGAGCAAGGGAAACCTTTACCTTACAGCTAGGGGTCAACTTCAACAATTTCTACATAGTTAAGCTGTTATTCTTCTTGCATGTTGATTCTTACTGATTTTAAAAAAAATCTCATATCTAAGTATCATTCTATGTACCTGATAAATTGATGCCATGAGGCCTCACTCTTATGCCTGATGAAGTGGATTTGACCCATGAAAGCTCACATTTAAATACAGCAGTTAATCTTTAAGGTGCCAGAACATTTTTGTCTTTTGTTGTCGTTGCTGTTTTGTTTATTCTCTGATATGCAAAGAAATAGATTCAGATGAGATAGTGCAAAAACATTGGTTCATATGGAATGGAAGTCCTATTATTTTTATTTGTTTGTTGTAGGGGCATATGTGATTCACTTTGTCTCTTTTCTCTGTTTCGGATTGGGGATGGGATTTATATGAGATTATTGTAGTAATTCCCAGTCCAATAAAATTTAAGGTTCCGAAAGATAGACGGGACAAGGAGGGACAGGAGGCATAGTGTGCAATCCAATTTCCAACCTCTGTTTCTGCTTAGGTGCCCTACTCACTGAACTATCCAGCCACCTAACACATCTACTCAGCCTCAATTTCATTCAATAGGATCTACTTTTTTTTAAAAAAGTATGTATGGGATTGCACTGAAATGGCAGTTACAGTAAAACCTCGGATAACACTAAAACTTGGTTCCACAAGTCTTAGTGTTATCCAATTTTAGTGTTATCCAATGCATGTTAAAATCCTATGTGATGCATCGGATAATGTTAAAACTCTATAGAGATACATTGTAACTGCAAAGGCATTAGCGAATGCTATCCAATGCATCCCATAAGATCTTAACGTTATTCGATGCAATTCCCCCCCTCAAGATTGCGTAACGTTATGCGGTTTTAGCGTTACCTGATGCAAAGATTATCCGAAGTATTACTGTACTTTAAAAATGTGTATAGGATTACACTGTAAATTTGCCAACTCTTCACCACACTAAGTGTGATTATGAGTTTTTCTGCATTTCCCCCATTTCAGATATTTTAAAGCAAAAAATTGACATTTAAGATGACACTGTAGCTAAGTGGTTAAGACACTGATCTTGATGACTGGAAGGTCGCAGGTCAGGCATTTGAGACCTAAATGCTGCATGACAGAGTGAGGTTCTGTCTCTGTCCCAGCTCCTGCCAACATAGCAATTTGAAAGCAAAAAATATAGCAGTTGGAAAGGAAATTGTGGGGAAATCATGTCCCATTTTTTTGGAAAACAATTGTTTTATGGAACGGGTTTCCCCAGAACTTTCTTGTCTGGTAAGTCTAAAATGGCGGCTCTGTATCATTTTAGACTAAAAAATTCCACCCGGCTTCACCCACCCCCACTGCTGGAAGTCGCAAGACATCACTTACCATGGCGATGATAGAGGCAGTGGCAGAAGCAATTGTGGCAATTTTTGCCACATTTTCTACAGTCCCCGCTGCTTCTACCAGCACTGGGAGAGTGCTGGGGGCATATCCACTCTGTTGTGCTCTTTGTCTGTGCACCCTCTGTGGTGTGCTTTAGCCAGGACATGTGTCAGATGAAGACCGTGCTGTTCTGGTCTCCGTCCGACACACGTTTTGGCTACAGCACCTCTATGGGAAATCATGCTTCATTTTACGGAAAAACCATCTTCTGGAAAAAGCTATGGAATTGACTGTATCTTTTTAGTTCTCTTTTCCACCTCCATAACCTTCTCAGATTGAACCTACTAGCTAAACATCAGACCATATCATGGCAGCAGGCTGGCCCTCTCTTCCACATAAGCTGTGGGATCACCATAAAAAAGGATTTTGAGTCAAAGAAGTGTAGTATCACTCAGCAGGATGGATTGGTGCTGCAACTTCACAAAGTAAAATGTCCCTTTAGTTGACTATGCTATCAGTGCTGATTATTCAACAATAGTGAAATTGGCTTGGAGGGGGTTATATCTGTCTGGCTGTCAGAGGAGCCGAGACAGGTGATGGGAATCCAGCAGTGGTGGGCATAGGCCGGTTCACCCCAGTTCTATAGAACTGGTGGTAAGAATCCTGGATGCCCCCCCCCCCCCCCGGGGGTACTAACCTTCCTGGGAGACCACCTGGGGTGCTTACCATTTTTTTGAGGTGACCGGTTCGGTCACCTCACCGGAAGCCACACTCTACAGCCTAAAATGGCTGCTGGTAAGTGCACATGCGTGAAGCTACCAATTGACGCATGTGCGCCTCCAGTACTCAGGGTGCATGCATCAATTGGTACTTTCATGCATGCGCACTCACCAGCAGCCATTTTGAGCTGCAGAGGCAGGCAGCCAGGGAGGCCCTCAGCGGCCTCCTCGGACATCCGGGCGGCAGCAGTTTGGGTCCTCGCTCAAGCCGCCACTCACCGCTGCTCATGCCGACACCACTCACCACCACTTGACGCCTCAGTTCTACCTTAGAGAGTCCAAAAATGTTCTTTCAGTAATGATTGCAATATCTAAACAAGGTAGTATTCTTATAATTATTATTGTAGGTCAGGTAAAGGTTCTTCTTACTCAAAAGCCAGTCATATCTGACTCTATGGCATGGTGCTTATCTCTATTATAATAATAATTTACAGCCAAAGAGCTGGACATGTAGCAGGCATGACTAGACACCAGAGTGTATAGAGTGCTGCTACCTTCCCACCAAAATGGTACCTATTTATCTGCTTGCAAGTTCTTGCTTTCAAACTGCTAGGTTGTCAGGAGCTGGGACAGAGATGGGAACTCACTCTGTTGTGCAGCACTCGGGTCTCAAACTTCCTACCTGCCAACCTCCCAGTTAAGCATCTTAACAACTAAGCCACCACAGTCCCCTATAATTGTTATTGTAGGCAGGCATTTATTGAAGTGGTACTTTACCAACACTAAGAGCAACAGGTTCTTTAATCCCTAACCCGAGCCCATGAAACTAATCTGTCTAGGTATTTATAGAAGTTTTTCTTCCCTTTGCCTTCACAATCTATACTTTCTTTATTCATGTCAGAGGCACCACCAGAATATAATACCATACAATCTATAACAGGGATGACCTAACTTTTGGGGCTGGAGGCCTGACCATGCCCTGGAACAGCTAAGAAGGACAGACCACACCCCTGGAACAGAGTGTGTTTGTGCATGCATGGCAATTTTACTTCCTAGTTTTTTGGTGCAGACACTCTGTGCATGCGTGAAAAATGGCTATTTACTTCCTGGTTTGGTGCGGACGCTTCTGAGAATGCACGAAAGCAGCCATTTTACTTCCTGGTTTGGTGTGGATGCTTCTGCGCATGCGTGAAAAATGGCCATTTTACTTCCTGGTTTGGCATGGACGCTTCTGCACATGGCCAAAAATGGCCATTTTACTTCCTGGTTTGGCGTGGACACTTCTGTGCATGTATGAAAGCAGCCATTTTATTTCACAGAAACGTCCACGCCAAACCAGGAAGTAAAATTGCTGCTTTTCGTGCATGCACAGAAGCATCTGTATTTACTTCCTGGTTTGAAGAGGGCTTCTCGAGCCTGATGGAATGTTTTCAGCGGCCATATCTGGCCTGCGGGCTGTAGTTTGGGCATGCCTGATCTATAATGAAACAGTGAATGTGTGTGTGTGTGTGTGTGTGTGTGTGTGTGTGTGTGTGTGTGTGTGTGTGCTTTTATGGACATCCGCTTCATACATTTTCCAAGGGTAAATACTTGAAAGGAAAGGATGAGATATAGTATACATTTATGGGTTTTAATTAGTGAGCTTCTGTGTGTGTCAAAAGTAAACAAAGCAGATGGGAAGCAGAAAGCAAGGGTTGAGCAGTTCAAGAGCATGGCAGAACAAAGGGCCCTGCCTCAGCATGGCAGATCTGTTCTGATTATTGTGGCATTTAGCAGCGGCTGTATGTGCTTTGTATTGTTGTTCTCTTCAGATTTTCCTGTAAAATTTATGAACACAAAGAGTGCTTTCCCTCAAATACATATTGCGTATGGGTACTGCACTGTTTTGTTCTCAGAAAACAGTTTTTTGTGTTTCTTTTTTTGGGCAACATAAGAATGTATAAATAGCTTTAAAAACACATTCAGAACCCCGAGGTTTCTTCAACTGGTCAGATTTGCTTTCCATCAGAGGATCCACGCTGAAACCAGACAAACTAAAGGTCTGTTTCCAAATCATTTGATAAATCTTTTACTGGGAAAGACTGTTCAAGGTGAGATCTTTTCAGGCTTAGCTCCTTGCAATCCTGTGACATCACGGATACTGAAAGATGAATGGAGCTGGTCCAAAATAACTTGGCATTTTCTTTTGAACAACTTTGACAGCATCATATTGAGCAACTTTTTCAGTTATTTTTTAAAAAAGCAGTTAAGCTGGGGTGTTGTCTGTTTATGAACCAATACAAAATGAAGAGCAGAAAAGGTTGTACTCAGTTTGATTCAGGGCTGTCCAGCAATTTGTTTTTTTTTAAAGCTGATTTAAAAGAAATTCATGCAAGTGAGTATCATTCAGGAAACAAAGTACAGTCATATCTCACATAACGAATTTAATGCGTTCTGTGAGGCTGATCGCTATACGAAAAATTCGCTATGTAAGTCAGACTCGCATAATGAATTTTTATAGGGACCACTTCAGTGGGAAGGTAACAGCGTTCCATGCGCTCTAGTCATGCCTGCCACATGACCATGGAAACGTCTGCAGAAGCAGAAAGCGCTGGCTCTTCGGCTTAGAAACAGAGATGAGCACTGACCCCTAGAGTCGGATACGACTGGCTTTCGAGCAAGGGAAACCTTTACCTTTACCTTAAGTTGGACTTTTCCCTATAGAAAAACTCACATAGTGAGCGTTTCTATGGGGAAAACTCGCATAGCAAAAAAATTTCGCTATGTTTTCCCCATAGAAACGCTCGTTATGCGAGTTTTTCCATAGGGAAAAGTCCAACTCGCATAGCAAAAAATTCATTATGCGAGTCGGACTGCTTAGCAAAAAACTCACTCGTTATGTGAGTTTTTTGCTATGTGAAACGCTCGTTATGCGAGGTTTGACTGTAAATACTTTAACAGCTGAAACATAAAGCCTAAAGCAAAAGGAATTAGGGAGCTCAAGCATCAATGAAAATTCAGGATTTCTGGAAACTCCATTCATGGGCCCCTCAGAGAACTTACGCAAATACCGTAAGATATGATCCGTGGCTATTTTGTATCTTGACAAGACAAGGAAAGTTTGTTACACTATGGCTCATTGTGTTTCATTAAGTTAGAATTTATATATAATGACCCTAATAGGGCTTTCAAGTAAGTGAGATATTTATGCCTTATACCAGTGATGGTGAATCTTTTAGAGACCAAGTGCCCAAACTGCAACCTAAAACCCACTTATTTATCACAAAATGCCAACACAGCGGGGTGAACTCTATGCTGTGGGGAGGGAGGCTGCTTGGCAGAAGGGTAGAGCAAACTCTGTGGTGGGGTGACAGTGCACATGTCCACAGAGAGGGCTCTGAATGCTTCCTCTGGCACACATACCATAGGTTTGCCACCATGCCATATACCATACCATGTTAGAACGTTGCCATTTTCTTTTCTCACTGTTCTTGCCCTTTGCCAAGAGTGGGTGGGTGGGTGGGTGGCAAATGTGATTAGGCATTCTATCCAACTGAGCAGCAAAGTGACTCACCAGTGTTATTTATTCCCTCCTTAATAGATCCCCACTTTTTATAGTAAATTAGGTAAACTGGAGAAAATTACATAGCTCCTGGTAGAAGGAAGGAAGGAAGGAAGATATACCTGCTCACAGGAAATTGAGTAATAGTTAACAACACTGAATTTCACCTCACATCCCAGGTTGGAATTCTTTATTTTCCTTATGTTCATTTCCCCCCAGTTTGTGGATCCATACAAATAAATATAAATACAGTACTGTCAGATATCTGGATACAAACCCACAGTAGACAGGCTACAAATCAGCACATGTCAAATTGGTTGCTATTTGTAAGACATTGATGCAGGATGAACTGAAGCATATGTTATCTGCACATGCTTGGGGGGGAAACGGTTTACCCCTTAGTCGGAGTCTAAACCAAATGATATCTAGTCAGGAGGAAATCCTGGTTTGAGTAGAAATGTTTCACACCTGAGTCTGGCCATTGTGATTACTGGTGATTATTGACAAGAAGGCTGTGGGAAATGATTTATCTTTTTTGTCCTATGGAAGCCACAGAATTGGCTGAATGGGAGGAGGAAGTCCAGCAATGCATCCAGCAGCAAGATTTTCAGCAATTAAGACTTCCTCCTCTTGCCCTGCAGTTCTCACACAATGAAAAAATTTCACAGTAGTCAGAAATTGTGATAGACAGAAGTAGAAAAAATTTACTTGCTGAATTATTCAACCAATAACTATTAATAAATCCCATTTGTTCCATGCATCTGTTCCTGTTGGGAGCACTGGCATCACTGAACCCTTCACTGCCCTGGGGAAAAGGCAATGTTTTGTTTCTTTCTTGCAAGGAAATTGAGAATTTCTGAGACATTTCTCATCATGCAGAGCTGCAGGATGCACTTGCAGGATGCACCTGGCCAAGGTGTGTAACGTGTGTATGTTCCCTTTCTTTTACAAATTGTGTGCCATTCTTCTGTGCTTTGCAGTCACCCTAGATATTCATATTTCCTGGAAATCCCCTAGAGAGCTTTGTTTGTGAATTCTTCTACTGGGGTTTTCTCATAGTGTTATCAGCTGAACACCTGGAAGCTGAGCAACATTTTGTTGTTCTCTCTCTCTCTAACTCAGGGGTTCCCAACTTAAGGCCTGTGGGCTGAATCCAGCCCATGGCACCATTTCATATCGGTCCCTGCCCCTCCAAGGGCATTCAAGAAACAAAATGACCACTCTCTTTGAAGCTGGTGGGACAAAATGACCACCCCATCATACAGGCAGGGCAAAATGGCCATCTGGCCTGCAAAGCTGACTGAGAGGGTGTGACCTGGTCCCCGGCTTGAAAAGGTTGGGAACCCCTGCTCTAATTACTGTACAGTGGTGCCTCACTTAAAGAGCATAATGCGTTCCACGGGATTGCTCTTTAAGCGAGTTTGCTCTTTAAGTGAAACACCATTGTAAATGACCAATTTGGGGGGGGTTGCGAACCCCGATTTATTTGTTAAGCGAGTTTTTGGTTGGTTTTATTTGTTAAGCGAAGCGAACATTCAGAGAAAATGCTGCTCTTTAAGCGAGTTACTCTTTAAGCGAAATGCTCTTTATGCGAGGTTTGACTGTATATAAATAGAGATTACCCCAAAAATCATTTTAAGTACAAAGAACACCCAGCCATGTTCTACATATTAAATATTAGCCAAGCTGTCCAATCCAAGTCTCTTGCTACATATTTATCCATTTATTGTTCCTTGCTAAAATAATACCACTCACGGAATTAAGAACAATGATCTCAGTGATATCAAAAGTACTTGCCAACATCCACAAGAGTGGTCACTTTCCCCATGTTGTCTTTTTGGGATAGGGTTTCTTCCCTACCAGAATTTCATGTTTAGAAACTGACTGCACATTGGTTCTCCAATGGCATGGTTGTGCAAAAACTATGTGTCTAAGTAACTTGACATGTGAATAAATCCTAATTTTCCAAAGATCAGACATAAAACAAAGCAAACTAATTTGATAAAAAAGTAGAGAAAAGCTCATGTTATTAGACTCACTGAAAAAGACAATAAATTTAGGAAAAGTTGAAGATGGCAGTGAAAGAGGAAGACCAAATATGACCTGGGTTGACTCAATAAAGGAAGACATGGTCTTGTGTTTACAAAAGATGAAGAGGGCTATTGCACACCAAACATTTGGGTGGTCATTCATTCATAGTTTGTCTTAAGTTGGGGATGATGTCAGGGCATGTAACAGCAACAAGGAATGACAGATATATTTCAGCATTTCAGGAAGTCCTGCCTCTAATGACAACTTGCCTGACAATTTGATTCCTAGACTGAAGCTACAGCTAAACCTTTTAAAAGAAACATCCCCTCTCCCCAAACAGCTCATTCAGTGATGATAGGTGATCTTTTTTGAGGGTAATGAACCCATCTATTACTCCCACAAAGACTGGGATCCTATTAAAAATGTATGCCTGCTTAAGAGAAAATGTGTAAGTCTTCATGATAAGTTGTCACCCATTAACAAAGTATACACACCTGTGTACCCAGCTAATTGATAGATTGAACACGCCATTACGAACACAACCAACACCTCATTAATGTGCAGTAATTTGCCAGCAAGACTTAGACAATTTCCTCATGCAAGCATAAATCAGCAGTCACATTCTGGCCATTGTGTCATTGTTTGTCTCCAACCTCCATGTCAAAAAGTATCTTTGTGAGTTCCCATTATGGTCTGCTGTTCACTTTGGTTTTACAATTTCACTTTTATCTTGAAGAAGGTCTCAACCCCCCCCCCCCCCCGATTCTCTTCCTGGCTTCCCCGGCTCCAGGAATTATGGCATTTCTTTCTAGCTGATCTTTTTTACTTGCTTTGAATAGAGCAGAGTCTAATCAATGACATGTTGTCTAGTTGGCTAGCCATTGTTCCCTCCATAACCTCATCTCCACTTACAATTTGACAGGCATGTCCCTGGGGTGTGGGTACCAAGTTAAAACTGTAGTTTGTCCTGCAGAGTCTGACATCTTTTTGACATCCTGGCATATTAACTGCTTGGGAGCATATCTCAGATGTTTTGTATCTTTTATTATTTGCTATGCATACAATTGATTTCTTCCTCTCACTTCCTTTGAAGTACTGAGATGAGGCAAACAGAGAAGCTTTCTATCATTCACTTTCACCTCAAGTGTTGTTATCTAAGTGGCCTCTAATGGCATTAATAAAATAACACCCTTGATTCTGACCAGGTTAATATAGTACAAGTGTTGTGTTGATGTAGGGCAGAGGTGCCCAAACTATGACCTGTGGGCCAGATCCAGCCCATGGCCCCAAATCACCCGGCCCTTGGCACTCCTGGAAGCAGAATTAAAATGTACATGCACATGCACATAATGTACCTGCACCTAGCACTGCCGTAAATGCCTATGACTGTCATAAACATGTTTATGACAGCCACTGGTCATTTATGGCAGCATTATGTGCATGCACATGTGGGTTTTACTTTTGCTTCCAGTGGGAGGAGCCACATGATTGGCATGATCAACCACGTGACCAGCTCACGGCTCAAAAACTTTGGGCATCCCTGATGTAGGGCTTCCAAATGTTGTCAGGATTGAATGTTGTCATCTGGAGGTTCTTTAAACTGAGCCTTTTCTTCCTGTAGCCTTTTATGACTCCAGAATAAATTATGCCTCTGGCAGAACAGAGCATGCCAAGAACAATGGGGGAACTGAAATCCAAAGGATTTGCCTGTTTCATAAGAAAACTGCCTCTTGGCTTTAACGCTCTAATCTACTTTTATTCCCCACTTCATTGGAAATGGAAGGGGGGAGAGAGAGGGAAAAGAATAGCAAGTGAGAAAGAAGGGGGAATACATATGCAAAATGACTATTTCTCAGTCTGAACACATAATACCTGTTACCTGCTACCTTGCTCAGAGCATAGCCAAAAGTCAGGCTTTGATTCCTCCCTATAATTGTGACAGTTTATTTGTGGGAGACTTTTGCTGAAGGGAATTAAAAAGCATGAAGTCAGGATTTTTAAGTTGTGCTTCCATTCCCAAGGAGCCAAGGAACAAATTGCTCCTTTCTATCTACGCCAATGTTTCCCAATGTTTGTTTTTTGGACTTCAGTTCCAGAATCCTAAGTCAATTCCCCAAATCACGGATCAGTCAATGTACTGATTTAGGCTTCTGGGAATTGAAATCCCCCTCTGGGGCACTGGCCCCACATTGGGAACCACTGTTCTGGATTCTACAGACAGAGCTCCTCCCCTTTCGAAAGGGTTTAAAAACCTGGCTGGCGGGACATGTGTGGGGACCAAGGTCTGTGGGATCCCACACAGGGTGGTTAATTTAAGGGACAGCCTCCCTTGCTGTTGGTTTTATTCCATGGAGTTGCTTGTTCCTGGTTTAGTTTCATGTTTTTATGAACTTTCAGAGTTTTTAAATTTTTTAATTATTAGTATTTTATTGGATGGGTTAGGGTTTATGACTGTGTTTTTATCTTGTAAGCCGCCCAGAGTCGGGCATGCCCGATTGGGGCGGGATAATAAATGGGAATAATAATAATAATAATAATAATTCTTTGCTGACTCAACACACTAGGTGCCTATTACCTGAAATAATTAAACTGGCATATGTAGTAGCTTATTCCTATCTGAAGGATTGCAGGTCTTGTGTGGGTAACATCAAAAGTGTAATGTGACCACAAAAACTACTCTTCAAAGAGACTACTTTCTTGAAAGCTCACCTTGGATGTTTCCAAGAGACAATTTACAAACTAAGAAACTTTGGGACCTATCCAGCCCATATGAATCGAAAGAATGTAGTTACATTGGAGGGAAGTAATAGAAATCCCTGCTTTCTCTGCATGATGGTTCTGGTAGGGCAACTTGCTCAAGGTTTGTGAAAACAGAATCCAAGTAGAGAGTCAATATAACATTTTGTCCTTCTTGTCACTTGGGGAAGTGATGGAGAATAGAGTGGATGGGAAATTTCAGGTGCACATTGTTGCTCTTCCTAGACTGGAAGTTATAATCTTTGTTTTAGGACCAAGGACCATGAATGCCATTAATGAAATCATAAATTAGGTTTTATTAAAAAATTAAAGATAAATTCAATACAACTGAATCCTGGGAAGACTGAGTGGCTGTGGGTCTGGGCCCCTGCGTTATCTCGGAGGTTACAATCTTTGGTTCTGGATGGGGCTATTTTGCCCCAAACAGACATGGTGCGTAATCTGGGGGCATAACTGGTGTATCACTCGAAGCTGAGCAAAAGCCCTCCTGGCCAAAACTGCCACCTGCTCTTCAAGCAGGAGTTGTGAGTCCAAGAGGGCTTTTGCTCAGCTTTAAGTGATACACCAGTTACACCCACTCCTAGACAGGGACTCTTTGCTCATTGTCACGCATGCTCTGGTCACCTCCAGACTTGATTATTGTAATGCACTCTACATGGGGCTGCCCTTGATGACCATTTGGAGGGTGCAACTGGTCCAGAATGCGGCTGCCCAGGTGGTGATGGGATGCGGGTGTTATGCACATGCCTCACCACTGCTTTGGGAGCTGCACTGGTTGCCAGTGTGCCTCTGGGTGCAATCAAAGGTGCTGGTAATTACCTTTAAAGCCCTACATAGTAGTGGAACAGGAGACTTAAGAGACTGCATCATTACAAAAGCATCTGTCTGTCCCACCCTAGCGGATCAGAGAGGCTCTCTAATTGTGCCATCAGCTAGAGAGGCGCATCTCTCTAGCACTAGAATGAGGGCCTTCTCAGTGTCCGCTCCAGCCCTATGGAACCTCCTGCCAATTGAGTTGCATCTCCAGACAGAGTTGCTGCCCTTCAGAAAAGGCTTAAAGACCTGGGTGATGGGGCAGGTGTGGGGTACCACTAATGTGATAACCCAGGCCTGTTGGCTAATTTGGTAACACTATTTCTCTCTTTCTCTCTTTTAATCTAATCTTTTAAACTTTAACCTTAAATGTTTTAATTTTGTAATTCTGTAACCTTTTAATCTTTTATCTCTTTTTTTATGTTTGGGATTGTAGACTAGTTATGTTTTACTGTGAGCCACCCAGAGTCTTTGGAGTGGGGCTGCAATATAATTTGAAATAAATAAATAAATAAATAAATAAATAAATTCAATTGTTTTATTCCAGTAGGTGATTCTATAGATGTGAAAAATACTGAATAACTTCCCCATTCATGTTGGTGTAGGCTGTCTCAACATTATAAAATATCATAGTAAGTAACTATTAAGCTCTATGAGATTTTTCCCCACCACGGTCTCTGAAAATTGTACCATCTGTTCAGAACTGAAACACTTTCTTTTTGAGAAGCAGAACACACATAGATGCAGTAAGCACATGACTGGCTGGTTTTTCAGAAAGACACAAATAACTCTGCCAGTGGTTCCAACTTTTAAAAGTCTGTCAAACAAAGCAACAATTATTCTAGCTTTGCACTGTCTGTATCATTTTGTTGTTGTTGTTTTTACATTATTATTTGCATTATAACAGATGCCAAAACTCTCAAGAATGCCATAGACAACATCTCACATCCCTGTAGGACAGGATAAATCAGTTACATGAGCTTGGGAATAAGTGAAGACTTACTTCTTCAGAGGAACCCAAATGCTTGTCATTGTGGATTGTTGTTTCAGAGCCAGGATAAGCAAACCTATATTTGAGGCATTTTGCTCTTCCTTTTCAAAGTTGAGCTACAGGGTTGACATTTAGTATTTCAGTTCATCTGATAGTTTCTTTTTCTCCTTTCATTGAACAGAACCAAAGCCATGCGGTGTAGATACTGGCAAACCACATCAGAAAGTTTGCCAAGAGAACCCTATTGACCAAAACAAAAGCCAAAACAAGGGGGGCAATATAGATAAAACAGGATGCTTAGCACATCACATCAGAAGAAGAGGATGGACAGGAAAGGGGGAGGAGAAATACAGTGTTGTAAGGAATAAGCATTGACATCTTAGGAATCAGCTAGCTATAATGGACAGGGACTGGTGAATTCAGCTCTGGAAACCATCATATCTACTACTGTTGACAAGAAAACCTCAGAAAAAACGGAGTAGCCGTAATTGTCAATAAAAGAGTGCGAAAAGCAGTAATGGGATATAAACTCAAAAATGATAGAACAATTTCAGTCAGAATACAAGGCAAAACTTTCAATATCACTGTAATCTAAATATACGCACCAACCACTGGTACAGATGAAGCCGGAGTTGACCAGTTCTATGAGGACCTACAACACCTCACAGAACAGACGCCAAGAAATGTACACATTACCATAGGAGACTGGAATGCCAAAGCAGGAAATCAAACAGTAAATGGAATAACAGGCAAGTTTGGTCTTGGAACACAGAATGAAGCAGGGCAAAAATTTATAGAGTTCTGCGAAGAGAATGCACTGGTCATACAAACACCCTCTTCCAGCAACACAAGAGGGGACTTTACACATGGATATCACCAGACAGCCAACATCGAAACCAGATTGATTACATACTTTGCAGCAAAAAACCTGGACCTGGAGCAGACTGTGGCTCAGATTACAACATACAATCAAACCTCGCATAAAGAGCGCCTCGCTTAAAGAGTAACTCGCTTAAAGAGCACAATTTTCTCTGAATGTTTGCTTCGCTTAACAAATAAAACCAACCAAAAACTTGCTTAACAAATAAATAGGGGGTCACAATCCCCCCCACCAACTGGTCATTTACAATGGTGTTTTGCTTAAAGGGCAAACTTGCTTAAAGAGCAATCCTGTGGAACACATTATGCTCTTTAAGCGAGGTACAACTGTATTGATTGCAAAATGCAGGCTTAGACTAAGGAAAATAGGGAAAACAATAAGGCCAGATAGGTATGACCTAGACAACATCCCTAAGGAATACACAGTGGAGGTGTGGAACAGATTTAATGGCTTGGACCTGATAGACAGAGTGCCAGAAGAATTATGGACAAAGATGTGGGACATCATGGAGGAAGCAGCAAGGAAAACCATACCAAAAGAAAAGAAGTGTAAGAAAGCAAAGAGGTTGTCTGATGAGGCTCTTAAAATAGCAGAGGAAAGAAGGAATGCAAAAGGCAAAGGAAAAAGGGAAAAATACAATCTCTTGAATACAGAATTTCAAAGAAAAGGAAGGAAAGATAAGGAAACCTACCTAAATTAACAGTGCAAAGAAATAGAGGAAAACAACACAAGAGGCAGGACTAGAGATCTTTTCCAAAAAATTGGGGAAATCAAGGGAACGTTTAAAGCAAAAATGACAATGATAAGGGACGAAGATGGCAAGGAGTTAGCTGAGGCAGAAGAGATTATGAAAAGATGGAAAGAGTACACAGGGGAACTCTACAAAAAGGACCTCAACACCCCTGATAATCACAATGATGAGAACATTGAACTTGAGCCAGACACCCTAAAGAGTGAAGTCAGAAAGGCCCTAAAAAGCACTGCAAACAACAAAGCCAGTGGAGATGATGGTATTCCAGTCGAATTTTTCAAAGCCCTAAAAGATGATGCAATCAAATTATTATATTCTATAGGCCAGCAGATTTGGAAAACACAACAATGACCACAGGATTGGAAAAGATCAGTATATGTTCCAATCCCAAAAAAGGGTAATCCCAAAGAATGTTCAAATTATCAAACAATTGTGCTAATCCCACACGCTAGCAAGGTGATACTCAAGATAATACAGGATAGATTGCAGCAGCATGTGGAGAGAGAATTACCAGAAGTGCAGGCAGGGTTCCGCAGAGGCAGGGGAACTAGAGACCATATTGCCAACATATGTTGGATAATGGAGAAAACAAAGGAATATCAGAAACAAGTCTACTTCCGTTTCATTGACTACACAAAGGCCTTTGACTATGTGGACCACAACAAAATGTGGCAAGTAATTAAAGAGATGGGAATCCAGAGCACCTTATAAGCCTCGTGAGAAATCTGTACAAGAGTCAACAGTTAAGACAGAATACAGAATGATGGAGTGGTTTGGAATAGGAAAAGGAGCAAGACAAGGTTGCATTTTATCACCCTGCTTATTCAACTTATACACAGAGCACATAATGTGCAATGGAGGGATCGAGGAATCACAATTTGGGATCACAATTGCTGGGAGAAACATCAACAACTTGAGATACGCAGATGATACTACCCCAATGGCAGAAAGTGAGGAAGACCTAAAGAAGCTCCTGATTAGGTTGAAAGAAGAAAGTACAAAAGCTGGCTTGAGACTTAGTATCAAGAAAACCAAGATAATGGCAACAGGCCCTATCAGTCCCTGGAGAATAGATGTGGAAGAATTAGAAGCAGTGACAGACTTTACTTTCTTAGGATCCAAGATCTCTGCAGATGGTGATTCTAGCCATGAAATAAATGGTGACTGATTCTTGGGAGGCAAGTTATGAGAAACCTGGAGAACATAGTTAAAAGCAGAGACACCACCTTGTGAGATGGCTAGATGGTATAATAGACACAATGGCCACAGAGTTGGGTAGGTTGAGGAGGATGGTGGAGGACAGAGGTGCCTGGAGGACAATGATCCATAGGGTCACAAAGGGTTGGAATCGACTGTGCGACTGAACAACAACAAAATCTTCCTCAGAATGGAAAAATCTGGCTTTGTTTGGAACGAACTAAACAAAATTAATTATCGAACCACAGCTGATAGGAATCAAAACTGCAATTATTATAAACAAACTTATGTGTACCTATATTTGATGAGGAGATAATCTTTTGTTTCATGCTTGGCATTTTATGTGGGATGGTTTTATAAAAGCAAGTAGTGGAACGTGATTTTTATGTCCCCCATACAGTGATTCCAGGACTTATCACAACTGGCTACAATGCACTTAAAATTGGCAGTATATGATACAGAAACAAGAAATAAATGAAATGATTTTAACTATTCAATGATTAAATTCTGAGCAAGACTTCTTAAGAGAAAAGTTACATATGTCTAAGTAGAGATAAATCTGACATATGTTGCTACAATCCTTTCTTCCTTTCTTTCCTTCAGCAAATTCAGGGCAACATCTGTGGAGTTATTCCATTTTATGGTCCCAATATCTTTTGTGAGTTAGGTTGTTCTGTATGATCGAAATCCCACTTAAGGCAACCTGATAAGTTACTTTTCCTGTAACCGCCTTATCCTTTATGCTAGAAAAGCTGCCCATGGATTCTCCTAGAAGTATCAGAGCTCACCATGTGAGCAAAGCCAATAATAGTTTTGCTACTGGGAATTGACTTCTGTGGTGCCAGGTTGACTAAAAAAGCAGAGAGATGAGCCAGCATTTGTAGAAACAGGGAGCGTTCTAAGTCAGATATGTACTCTCACAGTCACTAAGGATAAATTGAGGCCTTGTGTAGTTTCCTCCACTTGTCTCCCTCCCTCCTTCTCTGTTTGCAGCTAGCTTAATAACTGCAGAGCCTTAAAAGTCCACCTCTGCTGACCTAAAGATATGAACTTGGCCTTCACTTCATGGCTGGCTTGTTGCCTACATGGTCTGAGTTGGCAAGGACATATAGTTTCCATAATTCTAAGGGCCTTACTGATTAAGGATATTCTTCCATAAGCCTTTGCCTGCCAGCTTTGTGCTCAGTTGTCTTCTGAACACCGGCCTCATGCTTAGTCTAATGGACAAGTCCTGATAGCCATTAAATTTTATTGAGACAGACTCCTATGGAAATACTTCTCCTAAGGAATTTTGAAAGTCACAGAGATCCTTAGTACTCTCATACTTCACCACCAGAAGCAATAACAGTATAATAGCAGGGAAGTATAAAGGGCTAATCTAACCCTTTCTGATTTGGAGGCTTTCACTCCCATAATTCTCTTTAGAAGGTTCTGAGTGAATTATGAGACTGGAAGCCCTAAAATTCCAAAAGCTCCATCCCAGTACATCATTTTCTGTGGATTTTATCTCTCTGAAATATGTCAATTAGCAACTCTTGGAAACTGCGGGCTTCCAAACGAAGAGCCATTTTCTTTTTGAAGTCTCAAGATGTGTGAAATTGATAGCCTTGCTGGGAATCTCAACTTCTGAGAAAATTATTTTACATCCCTCCATAAGTGTCATAAGGTCTCAGAACTGACAAAAAATCCTGCCACTGCTCCATTCAAAATGAAATCCCTAATTTTATCATTACATTTTGCTTCTGCCGACAGGTCAGAGTGTTCTGATTCTTTAGCACAAAGTCAGGCCACTTAGATTTCTCTCATTTTATCCAGGCACTCCCCCCACCCCACTTCTCAGCATTTTTGAGAACTTTCCATTTCATTTTGAAACTTTGCTTTATGTGAAATTTGGTGGCCAACAGCTCTCCTAAATTCCAAATCTCTCTACAAGTAGCTCTTTCCATCTCTTATCCTGCCTCTCATGGCTTTTCAATGAATTTGGTCATGAATAAGAAACAAAAGTTCAAGTTGGGTCAATCCTTTCAACAGAAAATTGAATTTCTTTCCTGACACAACGAGATTAGTGGATACTTCATAAATCCCCTGTCCACTTTCTCCATCCTTTCATTCTAATGAGTTTAGAATGTGGTAATGATACCGTGAGAATTCTTCAAAGTTCGGCCATGGAGTGAAGTGGTTCCAAACTCAGCCTGCAAATGAGGTACTGTGCCATAAACGACAGCCATCCATCATAGCAAAGTGGTTTGTGCCTCATAAAAGGCTATTTAGGTGAAGTCAATCAAATGGACATTAGTAGAGACTGGTAATATTCAGCTGCCCTTCATAGAAATTTAAGAAAAGAAAAGGAAAACAGCAGTCACACTCTAAATGAAATATATTTATTCAGAGCCTTGGATTTTGTGAAATCTGAGTCATGTGGTGGATGGGACAGGGCATGGCACAGAAAACATTAATTGTCTTTGCATTATGAAGTCAGCTGTTGATTTGATTTTGGTCTATCAAGAAGATTTTTTGAAAAGGGTGCGCTAAAGTCACAGGTCACTATCCTTTGGCACGGGGAACTCTAGCCAGGTAGCTCATATATAGTCTGATACCAAATCTCCAGACTGAGGAAGTAAAGTATATTGCCTTAGAAAGTAAGCCCTAGCCCTCAACCATTTCCAATGTCCTCTAGCCCAAAATCAGTTTTGTCCCTCCCCTCTCAAACATTGTGTGTGTTGGTCTTGTGACATCACAAGGACCTTTATGACATCCTAAGGGCCTCCTGTAATATCACAAGGATCCAAACATAAGTTTCGTGTTTTTATTAAAAAAATCCTTGACCTAGCCAACTTCTCTCCTACTGACAAAGCAAGGGGTGGTGTGGCAGATGATAGGTCCATAGCTAACAGCAGTGTGGAATCAAGTCTTTCATGATCAGCAGCTGCAGGTTCAGTAGCACAAGTTGTCTTCTCATGGGATGTGGAGGGGGCATCAGCACCCAGTGACTCCCTTGGTTGGAGAACAAAGCTATGTTCTATATGCCCTGAGCTAACTTGCTGTCTTGAGGTGAGGTAGAAGAAGTTGACCCATCAACACTATTGAGTGGAGAGTAAACTGTTGGTTATTGTAAGTGGAATGAAAGCAGTATCATCTTGTCTGTCACCTGAAGCACTGTGATCTGGTCACCCCTAGGCAGGATTGACCCCAAACCAGCAGCTATCTGGTACTGAAAAGAAAGGCAAGCAGCTGCAGAAACAACCACCGTGTTTTAAAATCACCCATAATGCTTTAGGGCCTTAAATTTATTGGGAGCAAATTAAGATAGGGCTTGCATCTGCTACAGTTTGAAGCCTCTCTCTTTCTCTCACTCACTCACACACACACACACAGAGAATAGCAGAAATATCAAAGGGAAGATTTTCTGCATCCCCTAGCTTTAATATCTCACTTTGTAGTTCAGAATGAGAACACCTAAATACTGATCAAAGTCACAAAGTTTGCAGGGCTGGGAGTTATCTTTAGTTTCCAAGAAGGAGAATAACAAATGTGAATAGCTTCATTTTTCCCCTTGCAAATTGCTTCCTCATAGGTGAGACTATACTCCTCAAAAGAGCAAGAGAAGTTAAAAAGTCAGGGCAAAAGAGAAAATGAAGTGTCTCTTCAAAATTTTAGCTTTCTTGTAATGAGCACTTGACTCTTTGCTGCAAAGATGACTTGGTAGATAAGTGCTAAACAGCCCCCATGGCATTTCATTCCTTTAAATTATAGCAAAAGATGATAAAAACCTGTATGAAAGAGATGCCTTTCTCTGAGGCCTACCCACCTCATGTTTAATGTATTTTCCATTTTCTTGGAGATTGGGCAAACTGAATTGTGTTTATTAGTCCCATGAGGAAAAGGTTAAAATACTTGTTTCCAATTCTGCTGTTGTTGGTACTCTTCATTTTAATTTTTGCCGTACAATAGAACCAAGATTAATCATGTGAATTCATTTATCTGCAAATCAAACTTCCATTTTGTTGCCAAGTAATTTCTTTCAGGAACTGGATTGGGGGCAAAGGCCCAATCTATCTCCAATGGAGGTGGCATTTTAGAACAAACAAAGCTAAGGAATCCTACACACTTTTTTAAATTTTGGGCTTACAGTAAGAACTTATTGGGGAGTTGGCCAGAAGAGATTGAATGAGAATTTGATTCAGTTGTTTATGTTTCCAATATCACCTGTCTTGTTGAAGATCAGAAATAATGTTTTCTGATCTTCAACATTGTTCTTGTTTGGTTTGGAGCCCTCCTGTGTTTTTTTTTTTTTTTTTGTAGCTTTGGGGTGCAAAACTCTGGTTGTATTGCAACAGCCAGAGTGATGCCTTCTGGAAATCAGGTTGAACAGAGGACACACCATCAGAAATAGAAAGACTGACTTTTTGGGCATACTAAGAGATTGCCTATACTGCTCCCACCCCCCGAATGCTCAGATTACTTACTATGTTAGAGCAGTGATGGCAAAACCTTTAGAGACCGAGTGCCCAAACTGCAACCCAAAACCCACTTACTCATGCTGCATATGAGCCATCCACCTTACCCCAGACAGGGGAGGGGTAAGCAGCCATTGGGCTGCTAAGCAGGAGGTTGGGAAAATTTTGTGCTGGAGGAAGGGAGTAAGTGCTTCAATTGGGCTGCTGGGCAGAGGGACAGAGCGAACTCTGTGCTGGGGGGAGGGAGGAAGAGCTCCCATTAGGCTGCTGGGCAGAGGGGCTGGATGAACTCTGTGCTGGGGTGACAGCGCACATGCCCACAGAGAGGGCTCTGAGTTCTCCCACTGACGCACATGCCATAGATTCACCACCACTATGTTAGGGTATAGTTCCCAGTACCTCCCAACCATTACAGACAAATTGCAATCCAGTAAAGTGAGTTTGCCACCTCTGTTGATGGCAGGGATGTAAAGAATGCTCACTGAACCGCTTCTTCTCATCAGTTTAAGGTGTCTCAACCTGATGAAACATGTCTATTGGCAACTTGTGTGAAGTTCTTTAAATCTATGTGAAGCAAGACAGAGGGTACTCTTCTTGTCTCATCAAGGCCACAATGATTTACATAAACCACCTCTGCCTAGAACTGCTATCCTTTCCTTTTAATATGCAAAGTACAGAAAAAGAGGAAGCAGAAAACCACTGTTTATTTAGAAAGATGCCAACCCCCAGCTTTTAATGTTTAAAAGTCAATGCAACAAATCAGCAGCCATTGTCACTTTGTGCAATTTGAATCTAAAGCATTAAAGCAGCCTCTGCAATTTTGCTCAAAATAAAAATAAACTTTCCCATTTTCACTTTTCTCTTCTGAGGGTTTTTTTTTTTTTTGGGGGGGGATAATAATTTCCAGAAAAAGATCAGTGAGGATTTACATCCCTAGATGCTGACCCATCTCACATCAAAATAAAGTGGTACCTCAAGTAACAAATGGTTCAAGTTACAAGTGTTTATGGGGCTTACCACAATGATCCTGCTCCTACCAACACCAAAGGTCTTTGGATGCTTGACTCCAGAGCAAATGGTGATATTGCAACACTCAACCAAAAGTTTAAGAAACTCCATCAATTGAAAATAATGGCTCAAGTTACTAATTTTTCCAGAACAGATTAATTGGTTTTCAATGCATTCCTATGGGAAACCATGTTTCAAGTTATGAATTCTGGTTTTCAATGCATTCCTATGGGAAATTTGATTTCCAAATTTTTCATAACATGAAAAATGACTTGGAACACATTAAATTTGTAACTCGAGGTACCACTGTACATGGCCAGCCAGTTCAAAAAGGCTGTTTCTGAACATGTTGATGGAAAGGGAAAGAGTAGAGAACTTTAAAAGAGAAATAGCACACTCCTCTTTACTTCTTATTTATTTATTTATTTATTTATTAATTATTCATACTTATCAACCACCCTCCTCACCGAGGTGAGGGCAATACAGGAATCTCTTTACACTTTCCATCCTTTCACTCTAGTCCTGCACTTCCTCCCTCCCCCCATTCTGTGGCTGCAGTATAGACTTTAATAATCACTTCCTTTGCAGCATAAAATGCAAGGAAAGTGAATTTGTTAGGCGAAGAGTATGCATCCAAATAATTCTCGGTGGTGGCACCAACACTTTGGAATATATTACATGTGGAGCTGTGCCCAACCCCATCTCTGGATATATTTAGAGATATCCTGTAATAGCTGACCAATAGTTTAATTAATTAACTAATTTATGATATTTTATCCTTCATTGTCACCATAGTTCAATGCATTTTATATATTGTATATAGTTGGTTCAAGGTTATGTGTATTTTTTCTCCCCTTTGGTCTTTGGATTATGGCTTGTGATTTATGGTCATTTGTAAAAAAATATTATTTGTTGTACAAAACGCATAGTGGGAGAATATCCCAGATGGGCAGTTTATCAATTAATCGATCAATCAACCAATTGATCATCCTCTTTTTAAAATATCTCCATTCCTCACATCTAATTGTGACACATATATTTTAGATTTAACATGAGGTATCATGGAAAGTGCTACTCCATCCCATTAAGGCCTCTGAGAGCCACACAATAGTTACCCTGAAGAAGTGTAAATATATCTCATTCATTCTTTATTTAGCTGGTTATTCTAAGACAGGGATTCTCAACTTATGACCCACAGGCCTGATCCGGCCCGAGGCACCAAATCATCTGGCCCCTGACCTTATTCCAGCCATGTCTGTGTTTTACGGCAGTGTTTATAGTAGGGGAAACCACCAGTCCAGCCCACTCAACTGTCTGAGGGAGCATGACAGGCCCCCAACTTTAAAAGGTTGAGAACCCCTGTTCTAAGATAAGTGCTACTCCACCCCCATATGACACACTTTACAAAAATGCACTAAATCCACCTGTAAAATTTTGTAAATTCTCTCTGGGATTCCCACCGACCCCCACCCACCCCAAAAGTAAAGTCTTACATTGGTTTACATAAGGAAAATGTGTCAAACGTTATCTAATTTATTGCATTAAATGAAGATGCAACTCAAGAATCAGCTAAATAAAGATGAATACAAAACTTTTTTACATTCTTACTCATAAGCAGGATTCATATAGGATTTAGGCACAAGGATATTTACACATTTAAATATTTCCCCACTAAAATAGCACAATCTTTAAACAAGGAAAAGAAATGAGACCTACAGATCAAAAACACTGCACCTGAAAGAAGCCAATGCTTCCAACAGTATAGCTTGAGATACAGCTACTGAGTAGCCACAAATGTGTCTTCAATTAGAAATAAATGTCAATTAGGGATACTTCAGCTGAGATCCTACAGCTCATCAGCTGGCTGCCAACATTTCATTTCATTTTCTTTTTTATATCTCACCCATCACCCAAAGAAGATCCAAGGTGACTTACAACATTAAAACCTAAAAATCCTTTTTTAAAATACTAAAAATCAGTTTAACTGGTATCAAGTTAAGAACAGCTTAAACCATTTTTTTAAAGTGCATTTAAAAATAAAGGACATCTCTCTTCTTTAAATTACTCTCTTAGACAGTGGAGAAATGCCTGCTTGAAGACAAAGGGTTTTTCCTTTTGGTGAAAAGACAGCAAAGTAGGGACCAGAATAGTGTCTGGTGCCATGCAGTTCCATAGCTTGGGAGTAGCAGAAGGCCTTCCTATGTCTTCATCAGACACACCTATGAAGGACTGAGGGAAAGGCCTCCTCTGCTCATTTTAAAAAACAGGTGGCTCTCATTTGGGGATGGGATGGGATAGGACAGTGGTGGCCAACCTTGGCACTCCAGATGTTCTTGAACTTCAGTTCCCAGAAGCCCTGCTCAGCAGGAGTGCTGACTTGGGCTTCTGGCAATTGAAGTCCAAAAACAACTTGAGTGCCAAGGTTTGCCATTTCTGGGATAGAAAATCCTACAAAAATGCTTAGGAAATTTTGTGTGAAGAGAAAAGACTTGCAGTCTGAGGCAGAAAAAGTTTGTTGATATGTACCATCAAGTCACTTCCACCTCATGGTGAACCTAACAGGATTTCCAATCTATTTGATGTCTTCAAGGAGTGGTTTACCATTGCCACACTCTACAGCTGAGCAGAGATTTGAACTAGTATTTCTGGAGTGCCCCAAAACTCTATCCATTACAACTCTCATAATACGTTTGGTGATGGAGAAATGAAAACCTGAGCAAGGCATGAGAAGTTTGCCCATCCATGCCATTAACATGGTTTCATGAACATATTTCCTAAATATGTAGTGAAGTATTAGGACAGAATAGGGAATGACAGAGTGGTTTGGAATAGGAAAAGGAGTAAGACAAGGCTGCATTTTGTCACCCTGTTTATTCAACTTATACACAGAGCACATGATGTGCAGTGCAGGGCTGGAGAAATCACAATTTGAGATCAAAATTGCTGGGAGAAACATCAACAACTTGAGATACGCAGATGATACCACCTTAATGGCAGAAAGTGAGGAAGACATAAAGAAGCTACTGTTTAGGTTGAAAGAAGAGAGTGCAAAAGCTGGCTTGAGATTCAACATCAAGAAAACCAAGATAATGGCAACAGGCCCTATACGTCCCTGGAAAATAGATGAGGAAGAAGTAGAATCAGTGACAGGTTTTACTTTCTTAGGATCAAAGATCACTGCAGATGGTGATTGGAGCCATGAAATAAAAAGGTGATTTCTTGGGAGACAAACTATGAGAAACCTAGGGAACATAGTTAAAAGTAGAGACATCACCTTGCAAAGAAAAATACACATAGTCAAAGCAATGATATTCCCGGTGGTAATGTATGGTTGTGAGAGCTGGACCATTAGGAAAGCTGAGCGCAGAAGAATAGATGCCTTTGAGATGTGGTGTTGGACGAGAGTTTTGAGAGTCCCCTGGACATGGAGAAGAGCAAATAGGTCATTCCTAGAAGAAAGCAACCCTGACTACTCCGTAGAAAGTCAAATAGTAAAAATGAAGCTAAAGTACTTTGGACATTAAATGAGAAGAGAGGATTCACTTGAGAAACTTTGATGCTTGGAAAGGTGGAGGGCAAAAGAAGAAGGGGGCGGCCAAAAATGAGATGGCTAGATGGTATTGTAGATGCAATAGGCACAGAGCTGGGCAGGCTGAGGAAGATGGTGGAAGACAGAGGTACCTTGTGGGCAGTGGTCCATGACTAAACAACAAAATGAGGAAAGATCAGAATGTCTATGCCAATTAGTATCTATCTGTTACACAGGTTCTCCTGTGAAGTGTAGATAGTCACAAGGCTCTTGGAAGCAGCCTGTTTCCGCAGGACATTATTATGTGAGAAAGATGGCATCTGACGTTACTAGAGCAGTTATGGCCAACCCTGGCACTCCAGGTGTTCTTGGACTTCATTTACCAGAAGCCCAAGTCACCACTCCTGCTGATCAGGGCTTCTGGAAACTGAAGTTCAATAACACCTGAAGTGTCAAGGTGCACTAGAGTGCCATCACTGCACTGGAGTGCCATCACTGTACTACGAGTATAAAAAAAGTTTCTGTTTCTGGGTCAAAATTCTCCAAATCAAATATCATTGGAAGTGGGGTTATAGTCCAAAAATTAACTTTCGCCACCCCTGGTTTTTCCTCCATCATTCACTCCCTAAATATGAAAGGATGTTTACTATTGATCGCTTACCTCTAAGACATTTTCCAAGAGCTTTTTGAGGAGACTAGAGAGGTCAAATGCACTTTGTAGAAAGCATTCCTAAAAGGGTATAAAGAAGCTGCAGACTCCACACTTAGCTAATAAACGTTTCACATTCAATTACCTTTGTGTGAATAAATCTGCCTATTCTGGTTCTATAGCTGAAAGTGAAGAGTCACAAAATGAATATTGCAGGAGTTTAGAAGAAAGGTCTGTCTATTTACTCCTCTTTGTTTTCTGAGTCTGCTTCTAAAGATGAATGTCTTATTTTCAAAACTATTTCTAGTGGATGAGCTGAACTCAGTCACCTTACTTCAGAACTGGTGCTGAGGAGTTTCCCTTAGAAATTGCTTATTGCTTTTTTCTCCCCAAGAGTAACTCCCGCACCCACTCCCTGATCATTTTGTACTTTCATATAAAAACTGAGAGCCCACCGCTGCCTAAAGCTAAACAGTGATGGCAAAATTTGAGGCATATTAAAAATCACCAGGTTTTCTTGGGAATGGGTAGGGCATTCATTAGGATCCTGTTTTCATGGGACATTACCCAGTTCTCGCCTTTCCGATCAAAACACAAACCTAGTTGTGGTCTGTGGTTGGAAATCTGAAGCCTGTACTTCCCATACAATTCATGTCCATTCCCATGCACTGATTAATTACATTTGAAAAATGTGCCTGGAAACGGAGATATGTTTGATTAGCACACACAAATGCTATTTAGGTCATTTGAGCAGGGCCGTATCTAGGATTCTAGATGTGACTAGAAGGTTGCAGGTCAGCAACTTGAGACCCAAGTGCTGCATGACAGAGCGAGCTCTCCTCCTGCCAACCCAGCAGTTGGAAAGCAAGAAAGTACAAGTAGATAAATAGGTACCGCTTTGGTGGGAAAGTTACAATGTTCCATGTGCTCTGCTGTCTAGTCATGTGTGTGTGCCACATGGCCATGGAAACATATGCAGATGCAGAAAGCACTGATTCTTTGGCTGTAAACCTAGATGAGCCCCACACAGTGGTGGGCTCAAAAGAAAAAATTGCTACCACACTGTGGGTGTGGTATGGTGGGTGTGGCCAGTGGGAAAGCCCTGCATTGCTCCTGAATTAGGACTACTTTATTTCAAAACTTGGATGGACGGGGCCAGCCAGAATTTCTGCTACTGGTTCTGGTGAACTGGTGTGAACCTGCTGATGCCCACCACTGGTCCCACATCCCTGAGTCAGGTATGACTGGCTTTCGAGCAAGGGCAACACTTACTTTTACCTAAAGAGAAAAAATAAGAGAGATTGGAAAGATGACGTTCTTTACCTTAGAAATGAGTTGGTTTTCACCAAGTAGGGCGGCATATAAATCGAAATAATAATAGTAATAATAATAATGATGATGATGATGATGATGATGATGATGATGATGATGATGATGATGATGATGATGATGTTCCTTGGCTATACTGCTACAAAGTCACCTGACAAAGTCTCAGCACCACCAATTTTACATCCAGGAAACATGAAAGGTGTTGTCAGAGAGAAAAGATGGAAAGTAGAGAGCAGCAAATTCCTGCATTGCTCTTTTAAAAAGTGCCCATTGCCCTTTTTAAAACAAATAATGGTTATTATAATTTTTCAAATAAAATTACAAAAATACAGAATACAAAAGAAATTACAAAACTACAAAAAACACAAAAAACACATAAAAGAAATACATAAAACATAAATAAATAAAAATACATAAAGTAATCTCAGTCCATATACTGTAGTCTATTACATTCTATTTTGTACCATCCCACTCTATATAACTATTTCTACTTTCAATTTTTAATGTAATATCTATCATTCATTATAATATACATTTCAGTACGTCCGCCCTTGTGATATATACAAATCCTGGGGTTTGCAGTGTTCACAACCAAATTTTATTATCTCCAAAAACTCAGTTGATCTGGTACTGGCTTTGCACCTGCATTACTACTTAATGTAAATTCCACAAATAACTGCCAAATTTGCCAAAACCTATTTTCTTGAACTATGCCTTTTTAAACATTCATCCATTGCCCTTTTAATGTGTCTCTTCACTCCCTTTCTTGTGGCTGCCTTAAGAAAGCTGTCTGGGACTTTATGCTATTGGCTTGAAAAAAATATAGGAAAAGTAAAAATAAAACAGAGATTCCAACTCTATTCAGCCCTGGCTGCACCATTCAATCTATGACTTAGCTTTGGCTTGTGCATTGCCTCCCTTCCAGGAATGAGGTCTTCACAAAGAAGGAGAAACATACAAATATAATCAAAGACCGAAAGATGGATTGGGCTGAAGTATTATCAAAAGGGCACTTTTGAGAACTTTTAGAATTTTAGCCTTTTTATGTGTTTTAGGATGTGTTAAAATGCCCTGGGTCGCCTTTGGCGAGGAGGGCAGTATAGAAATTTAAATAAATAGATAGGTCAGTTGTGATCTTTGTGTTTCTTATTAGGTCATAAAGCAAGTTGTGTGGCCTTTGTGCATCCCTATCTTGAAACAGTCCAATAAAGGTAAAGGTAAAGGTTTCCCTTGCTCCAAAGCCAGTCATATCAGACTCTCAGGTTCAGTGCTCATCTCTGTTTCAAAGCCAAAGAGCCAGAGCTGTCTGCTTCAGCAGATGTTTCCGTGGTCATGTGGTAGACATCACTAGACACCGGAGTGCCCGGAATGCTGTTACCTTCCCACTGAAGTGGTCCCTATTTATGTACTTGCAATTTCTTGCTTTCGAACTGCTAGGTTGGCAGGAGCTGGGACAAAGATGGGAACTCATCCCATCCTGCAGTACTCAGGAATTGAACTACTGACCTTCTACCTCCCAGTCAGTGTCTTAGCCACTTGAGCCACTGCAGTCCCTGAAACAGTCCAATACTTGATGAAAATGATCTGTCCATGTTCTGCCAAGGTCACCCTTGCTGGAAAGCCAGTCGTATCTGACTCTAGGTTTCAGTGCCCACCTCTGTTTCATAGCCGAAGAGCCAGTGCTGACTGCTTCTGCAGACGTTTCCGTGGTCATGTGACAGGCATTACTAGACACTAGAGCACATGGAACACTGTTTACCTTCCTACCGAGGCGGGGTATAAATTTGAAGAATAAATAAATAAATAAATAAATCCCTAACTTGCAATTTCTTGTTTTCTAACTGCTGGTTCACTTGAGAAAGCCTTGATGCTGGGAAAGGTGGAGGGCAAAAGAAAAAGGAGGTGGCCAAAAATGAGATGGCTAGATGGTATTGTAGACACAATGGGCACAGAGCTGAGCGAGTTGAGGAGGATGGTGGAGGACAAAAGTGCCTGGCGGACAGTGGTCCATGGAGTCACAGAGGGTTAGAATCGACTGTGCGACTGAACAACAACAAACTGCTGGGTTGGCAGGAGCTGGGACAGAGATGGGAGCTCATTCTGTTCTGCAGTATTCGGGTATTGAACTGCTAACATTCTGCCAAAGCCAGACACTATTAAGTCCCTGTGATTTCAATGAGAAAGGTTTAGGAACATATTTCACTCCCCTGCTGACAGAAATGAAGCTCTGACAATGTTTGTATTCATCTCACATTTACTCTGTATCACTTTGAAGAGTCAGCACCATTCAGGAACCTGTTACCCACCTCCTTATCCTGTGATCTGATCTGATCCAAGGCAGATACATTGAGATTCTGTCTTTGGCTATAAGCCGAGACCCACAATAAAACGTATGACTTCTTTGTGTGTGTTTCTTGTGAGCCCTGATCTGTACAAAGAAATGCAGGAGTAATCTAACCTTTTTGAGGAAATCCATTTAGTGAGCTGTTAAATAAAGCTGCCATCGTCAATAGGATGAAACCCTACTTTTTGCTAGCATGAAAGGTGCAGCATTTTTCATTTCTATTAATACATGCAGGCTGCTACCATCTGCCACTGTTGCATTTAGAGTAGGCTTTGTTCTTGATCTGGGCAATGATACGAAGATGTAAACCCTCCAACGGATGTCACAGTGGCTGGGGATGGGAGGCTAATATTGAGATGGTGGGCAAGAAGTTTAGGGAGGGCTTGATTCTCCCCATAATGGTTCTGCAGGTGAAAATGTATTTATTTCAAAATTAAATGTTTTTCCTATTTATCACCAGTCACTCTCCCTGTCAGAAAAGGTGTTACCATTTGGAAGCCATGGTGTTTAACAGAACTGAGTCTTTATATATAATATCAAGTGTCTTCAGAATGGCCTTAAGCATAGTTTTAGCATGCTGTGTAGTACTCTTGACGGGGACAACAAAACAACATGGGAAAGAGACCTATTCTGTTTTTTGTTATATCTATTATTTAGATGTGTAAAATACTGAATAGCCACCATGGGAAGAAGGAACCTGCCAGATTATTACACAAAACTGTTCCAACCTTTTTCTCTGCACCATTTTGCTGATCAAAATTCTTCACCCTCACTATTTGAAGTGGGAAGGTAAACACTTTGGTGGGAAGGTAAACAGTGTTCCATGTAATCTGGTGTCTAGCCATGCCTGCCACAGGTCCATGGAGACATCTGCAGACACAGACATCACTGGCTCTTTGGCTATAAATGGAGATTAGCACCGAACCCTAGAGTTGGACATAACTTCCTTTTGAGCAAGGGCGACCACTATTTGATTACCAGTTGTTTGGAGGATTTTGGGAGTTGCAGTCCAAAGAATTAACACCTCTAAGCGCTGATTGAGTAGGATAATCATGGAGCATGTGGAGGGAAGGCATGCTGCAGGAGGGGAGAGAATTCAAAATGTCTCCTTCAGCCTCTAGCAAGGCAGTTGCAGCCTTCCTCAGCAATGGCACTCCATTTTAAGTGTGTGTGTGTGTGCATTTTAATGTGCATTTTAAGTGTCCCTGCTATTCTACCAGAAATAAAACTTGCATTTCTTTTCTGCAGTTGCATTTCAAGTTGTTTTTTTAAAGTCTGAGAACCATTATTGCTCTTCAGATAAGCAGATGGGTGGTATAGAAATCTGATAGATAGATAGATAGATAGATAGATAGATAGATAGATAGATAGATAGATAGATAGATAGATAGATAGTTTTATTGTCAAAATTTGGCCCTTACAAATGGAGAAACACAGTAAAACCCTGGTTTACGACTTTGCTCCATTCCGACAGCCTTCATCGTAAACCGGAAAAATCGTAAAACGAAGCATGTTTTCCCATAGGAATGCATTGGAAAATTTAAAAAATGGACCAGACTGGAGCAAATAATAATACAAAAAATCCCCCAGCCCAAAATCCAAAAAATTGCCAGACACAATCCTCTCCCATATCCCCATTCACCCCTCCTGGTGGTATCCTGCTCCTCTGCCCCTCATTGATCAAACTCCCCAGCTGATTAGCAGCTGGGGTGGAAAAGAGGGGAAGTTCTTGAGGAGCAGGAGAGAAAAGGAAAGCCCATAATAACACTCCTCTATCCCACCCACCCCCAGCCAACCCCCAGAGGTGGAGATCAATTGATCTAGATGCCAAGGAGGTGCAGCAAAAAAAGAGCAGCATGCTGCTGCTGCTTCCTGAGTGGTTTGTCTGCCTGCTGGGGGAGCCCAGATGGTGGCAGTGGCGGAAGACTGTGAGGACAATTTCTGCTCCATTCCAGTCTTCATACGATGTCCCCCCATGGCACTTCAGCAGGGAATGACGCCACTCTGGAGCTTCCTGGTTATGTGTCAGGTGCCCAGACATGTGTTCCCGGCTTTAGCACTTTGGATGGACCTCAGACAAAGACTGGAATGGAGTGGATATGGTCCCTGCAATCTCCCACCGCAGCCTCCACCTCCTCCACCTCCTCCTCCTCCACAGCGGTAAGTGATAAATCGTGACTTCCCGTGGTGGGGAGTGGGCACCGTCTTAGAATCTAAAATGGTGCAGTGTGTGTGGTTGCCATTTTAGAGTCTAAAATGGCAGTGGAAGTCTAATTTCTGGTTGTAAGCTGAAAAAAAATCATAAGGTGAGATGCCATTTTTTTTAGAATTTGCTGTTGTAAACTGTGACAAATGTAACCTAAGGCAGTCATAAACCAGGGTTTTACTGAATCTGTAGAAGACAAATACGTGCAGTAAACCCGTTTGAGTGGATTTACAGAGACTTGGCTTCTGGAAATTGAAGTCCAAGAACACCTGGAGTGCCAAGTTAAGGAAGAAGAACATAAGATAAGAGGGGAACATCCAAGTGATCCTGGCTACCAATCTTTGCCATTATTGCCCCCTGAAGGCACATATTCCTTAATAAAAGTGATGCTGCACCTTTCTCCACCTCTGATAAGACAGACAATCTTCTCAGAGAGAGAAAACTGAAGAACTGAGAAAGTCTCATGCAATTTGTTGTCAACCATGTGATTGCAATAACCACTAGGAGTCTACAAGCACTTTTATGATTTCCTTTTTTAATTCAATTTTCCCTATTTCTGAATAGCTATAATTACTGTGGTAGCTATTAATCCAACTCACATTTGTTTTGTCAATCCTGTTAGTGCTCTAATTCTGCTTTGGTCCTTCGTTCCTTCTCCATCATTCTGTTCCCTGCTAGGTTGATTAACAGTAGCATGGGTTCCCTTGTCACCTGTCTCCATTTCCCCCATCCTAGTGTCCTAGCTCTGTCATTCCTAGTTATGTTCAGAGAAGTCAATTGTTAATAATGTTAGCCACCATAGTTGGGTCATTTTCCTGCCATGCACCACACAATGGACACAATGTCCAAGCTTTGAGGAGTAAATAAAATGGTGGTTGCTCCACTGCCAGAGATACCTACCCACTCCAAGAACTTGGAAACATTCCTTTTCCAACCAAGTCTTTCTTCTGCTTTCTCACATCTTAAATATATAGTGAGGGAGGGAGTGCAGTTCTCTTTTGCATCAAAAAGAAACTTGGTATTTAAATGCCATATTTAATGGAGTAAAATATACAGGATGCTTGTTTTGTCTAAATGTTGCTATAATTATATTTGTTAAGCTTGATAATTCTGCTAAGTCATTTCATTTTGAGCATATGATTTCCAGCTGCAAATAATTCTGTACAGTCCAGATACATCTTACAAGAGTTCTAGCCTGGTCTTACTTAATCCAGCACTCTGAATGTAGAATCCAGTCTCCCAGAAGTTGCAGTCACCATGGACAGGTTGGATTTTGTAGTCTAATCCTACTGGAAGGGCATAAGTGGGGGTATCCACTTTTCTCCCTCATGCATTTGCTGAACAATTTCACAAATTTCATTTGTTTCAAAATGAATGCATATCGCCTTGTTCGTGGTACTTGCTGTTTGTGTGTGTGTGTGTGCGCGCGCGCATGTGTGTGTAAAGTCTGACATTTGCTAATGTCAAGAGAAGAGATGGAATTTCTTTTCAAAATGCAGAGATAGAGACAGAAGAAGAAGAAGAAGAAGAAGAAGAAGAAGAAGAAGAAGAAGAAGAAGAAGAAGAAGAAGAAGAAGAAGAAGAAGAAGAAGAAGAAGAAGAAGAAGAAGAAGAAGAAGAAGAAGAAGAAGAAGAATGAATCATTTTTGTTAAATGATTCAGGATGACATGGAATCATGTCTAATTAATAAAACTAGGCCATAACAATCTGTCTTTCTGCAGAGACCTCTTACATCCCAGCCATTAACAGAGATAAGGCTTTTCCTTCCCAATTCAACCAATCATCACAAATAGTTGGGACCTCAATGATGATGGAGAGATGGATAGTTACTCTCTGCTCCATGTCTTAGAGTCATCATTAAATCTCTTCAGATCAATTATGTCTGTCCATAGTTTATTAATGGCACTGCTCTCATTTTAATTTTAGGCACTAATATTTAAGGAAGATGTTTCACTGAACATAATAGCCTACTGCAGATGTTCAGAAGCAATAATTTTTGCCAGTTATTTCCCAAAAGGTCTGTGTAACAGAGGATATTTGATAAGACCACAGTTCCTTTTTTTTAGGCTGATTGGTTAGTGAGAAACTTCCTTCTTCCCTGAATTCTTAGTATATCTGGTATGTTGACTTGGTAGGCATCTGTGGTAAGATACAGTCGTACCTCGCACAACGAGTAACTCGTATAACGAATAACTCGCTTAACGAGGATGATTTTTCACAAAATGTCTGCTTTGTTGAGCGAGGAAAAACTCGCTTAACGAAAACAGATTCTCTCGCTTGGCATGGCTGCAAGTGGCCGAGCGAGACAGCCTCGCGATCAACAGACCTCTCCGCTGATTGCGAGGCTGTCTCACTCAGCCGCGCCAAGCGAGAGAGCCCCTGGGAGTCTTTGGCTGTAGGAGCACAGAGCACTCCTATGGCCAATGACTTCCCCCGGAGATTGTACGGGCTCTCTCGCTTGGCGTGGCTGCAAGTGGCTGAGCGAGACAGCCTCGCAATCAGCGGACCTCTCCGCTGATTACTAGGCTGTCTTGCTCAGCCGCACCAAGAAAGAGAGCCCCTGGGAGAGCCCCTCCGGAGATTGCGAGGGTTGTTTCGCTTGTTGTTCAGTCACACAGTCGATTCCGACCCTTTGCGACTCTATGAACCACCGTCCGCCAGGCACTCCTGTCCTCCACCATCCCTCTCAACTCGGTCAGCTCTGTGCCCATTGTGTCCACAATACCATCTAGCCATCTCATCTTTGGTCGGCCCCTTCTTCTTTTGCCCTCAACCTTTCCCAGAATCAAGGCTTTCTCAAGTGAGTCTTCTCTTCTCATTTGATGTCCAAAGTACTTTAGCTTCATCTTTACTATTTTCCCCTCCAAGGAGCAGTCAGGGTTGATTTCTTCTAAGATTGACCTATTTGTTCTCCTTGGTGTCCAGGGGACTCTCAAAACTCTCCTCCAACACCACATCTCAAAGGCATCTACTCTTCTGTGCTCCGCTTTCCTAATGGTCCTGCTCTTACAACCATACATTGCCACAGGGAATACCATTGCTTTGACTATGTCTCTACTTTTCACTATGTTTCCCAGGTTTCTCATTGGTTGCCTCCCAAGAATCAGTCACCTTTTTATTTCATGGCTGCAATCTCCATCTGCAGTGAGTTTTGATCCTAAGAAAGTAAAACCTGTCACTGCTTGTTTTATGTCCAGTTGCCTTTAAAGAGCACTTTATTAATGAGCGTTGAACGGGTACCCTGTAAAAGAATCCTTTTTTTTTTTTTTACTTTATTCTTGATGTGTGATATTTTAAAAGTTGAAGTTTGATGTTTGGAATGTTATTTTTTGATTTAACATGTTCCTGCACACTATTTATGCTGTTTAACTGAACTTTATAAATAATTTTGAACAAAAAAAAGGTGGTTTTTTTGGGCTTTTTTCTGAGGTCCAGAACAAAATTTGGGTTTTCAATGCATTCCTATGGGAAAATTCATTTTGCTTAAAGAGCAACTCGCTTAAAGAGCAATCTCGTGGAACGCATTTTGCTCTTTAAGTGAGGTATTACTGTACTTTTTATCTTTCCTCTTAAACCAAATGCAACATGAAAGATTTCTGTAGAAACTTTATAACGTGCCTTATGTGTTTCCTCAATTTCCATCCTTTATAAATGTGTTGTAGAAAATAACATCAGACATTGAATATTACAGCCCAAATCCTATTATTTACACCGAGCAACATGAAATGTAAACAGTAGCAAAGTGCTGCAAGCTCAAACGATTATGTAGGCATTACCTGTTGCATGCTGAGCTGTGCACTGAAATGAACAACAGCAAATGCCAACACTGACTTCTTAATTTGTGTCAATTTGCTGCGGAGATTTACACCAACCATAGTATACCAGTGTAAAAACAGTTCTGAATATCCTGTTTTATATTTTTAAAACCATGCTAGTTTTTAGACCATAGGACTGTATATGCAGGATTCAACCTGGTAGTGGGATGAATTCTATTATTGCTCTATGATACTGGAAAACATACTCCACAACAAATCTTCCTTCCTTCCTTCCTTCCTTCCTTCCTTCTTTAATATATAATGAGAGAGAAGTGGGACAAATTATCTTTATCCACAACTTCCTTCCTTCCTTCTTTAATATATAATGAGAGAGAAGTGGGACAAATTATCTTTATCCACAACGAAAGAATAGAGATGATGTCTCCTGCTGAGGGAATATCATCCTCTCTACATGCTGGAGAAAAATATCATTGTCATATACTTGAGCTGTTTTGGGGTAGAGGTGGAGGGGGGATCCTTTGGGGAAGCATTTCTTTATGAATGTACCAATTTCAGAACTCATGAGCCTGGTGACAGAATGGATTCCATCTTTCTTCAAAAATTATTTTGACCATCAATATATTCTCTGTTTGGAGGCTTCCATGTATGCTTTGGAGGGATGATAGGTAGGAGTGATTATTTTTTTTTAAAAAAACAGGAGAGTACGCAGCACCCTAAGGAACATGTACAGCATCCTTATTCCAGGATATTCATTTAAAAAGAATTGATTGAGTATTGGTGTTCCAATCATAAAATAGGCCATTAGAGCTATGATCCACCACTCTGCAACAGATAAGGGGTTTGGAGTGCCCCAATCCTAGAAAGATTCCTAAGAAGGCTTCCAAATTCTCTAGGCACATGCCAACTCTTCATACTTGCTTCTCTGTATTGACATCCTACTGTGTTCAAATTCTACTCTTGGCTCTTTGTAATTTCAGAATGATTGCAAACACAAATGAACAAAAGAATTGGTTAGCTGTCAAGACATATAAGTCTTTTGTTTTACTGTGTTTTGATGTCAATTCCTTTGGGGTTTTTTTTTTTAAAAAAAGAACTGCATGGGGTGATTTCAGACAATTAAGAATTCCCTGGTAGTTTGCATTGAAAAAATATTTTAAAATGCTCTACTGACATATTTGAGTGTGACAGGAGATGCTTGTGACTTTTGAACCATGCATGTAAATCTAGTGTGTGAAATTCCAGTACACCCCCTTCATAATTCAAGAGAACGGTGTGTGTGTTTATGGTTAGGGGCAAAAAAGAAATTAGGTAAGGGTAAATAAAGGTTTCATATCCAGTTGTGTCTAACTCTAGGGGGCACTGCTCATCTCTTTTTACAGTCAAAGAGCCAGCGCTGTCTGCATCTGCAGACATTTCCGTGGTCATGTGGCAGGCATGAATAGACACCAGAATATGCAGAAAATTATTACATTTCATTCCTAGGTAAAGGTCGCCCTTGCTCAAAAGCCAGTTGTATCCAACTTTAGGGTATCTGTTGATAGCCAAAGAACCAGCGCTCTCTGCATCTGCATATGTTTCCCATGGACATGTGACAGCATCTTAACCACTAAGCCATTGCAGTCCCCTAAATTGTGACCTGGAACAAATTCACTTTCCATTTTTAAAACAACATTTCCAAGTCTTCTGATGCAACCCTTTTATTTTAAAAGAATGTACACATTATGCTAATGGACATATAGAATTTTGAATCAAGATACACTTCATAGCATTTTTAGTCTCTTAAGCTGTGAAATTGACATTTTTGTAAGAACTGGGCCAAGCCTATGAATTTTTGCTCCATTTCTACTTGTTGGCAGCTAAACGGTACAACAACGATCTCCCCATCACATAGGTTACAGTTTTCTCTGCTAGTGAGAGAGGATCTTTCTTCCTACTGTGGAGGGAGAAAATTTGCCTCATCTCTGTTTCTTATCATGCTAGAATTAGATCACACATATATCCTTGCTTAGATAACTGTGGAAAAGTCATGGAGAAGAGCTGTTACAATTCTCTAGCTATGATAATTCATTGGAACATCTCTGTGCAGTGCCATTATACTTTTGAGCATGAAATGCTGGGGATAAATAATAGCAAGTGGTTATCATCTCCATGTTTTGTGTGTTCCCCTTCATGTTGTTCTAAGTTTCCAAGAGGCATCTGGGTGGCTGCTGTCAGAAGCAGAATTCTGAGCTAAGTGGACCTATGTTTTGATTATATTAATTTCATGTCAGAAATTATTCTAGCTTGAAAGGATTTTTACTGGAGAAACTCAGCTCAGGGGATGTCTGAATGAGGTTCCTTTCTTTTTTCTTTCTTTCTTTTTATTAAGATGAGGCTCCTTTCATGTTCCCAAAATCTGTTCCCACCAAAGTGGTCCCTATTTATCTACTTGCAATTTCTTGCTTTTGATCTACTAGGTTGGCAGGAACTGGGACACAGATGGGTGCTCAATCTGTCATGGAGTACCAGGGTCTTGTTATTCTTCCAGCTAACAAAGCAAACTTCTTAACCACTGAGCCACTGCAGCCACTTATGATTTGATTTCGCACAGCCATTTGTTGTGCTCTCTTGCTGTCTATTCTTGGGAACCAGTAGCCCAAGAATAGTGGCTCGGCAATTCTTCTTAGTTTCTATAGCAAGCAGTAATTTGAACAGAGACATTTCCCAATTATGGCTGCAGGAGGAGCATGGTGTTGTGAGGACTAAGGTTTAAACCAGTGATGGTGAACCTTAGCACTCCAGATGTTCCTGAATTCAATTCTCAGAAGCCCAAGCCCCTGTGAATCCACACAAATGGGTTTGCTGCGATTCATCTGACTTGCGCCACGGGCATGTTTTACTTCCACTTCCAGGAGCAATGAGAGGAATTTTTGGATTTTCTGGACTACAAATTCCATAATTCTCCTTTCTGGAGGTTCTACCTATCCTGCAGACACCTTACATGTGATGTACCTGGGAGACAGGCCTAAACTGGGAGACTTGCCATTTGGTACAAACACATTTGAGAAACAACCACTAAATTAGCATTCCTGAAAGGAGCTACAAAAGGACTTCAGAGCTTTGTGAACTGGCTTCTTCTACACCATACTTCCCAGAATTCTCTTGCCAGCATGGACTTTCAAGGAGTGGGATTCTGGGAACTGTAGGCTTGTAAAAATAATGAGGTTTAGTAGAGGTATTTCTCTCTTTTAGAAGGGAAGGGAGACGTATACAAACTGGAAACTACACAATGATGGTATCTTGATGTATTTTAATTAATATTAACAGACAGTCTCTGTGTGTAATATCTAATGCTCTTACTCCTAACCATATGTATGTACTGTGCTCTGAAAAAGTTCTAATGCAGGAGTTCACAACCTTTTTAAGCCAGTTGCCAGGTCACACTCCCTCAGAGAGCTTTGGGGGCTGGACGGCCATTTTGTCCTTCTTCCACCTCATGGCATCTTTGGGTGTGGTGGAGGCACTGGGGGCTATACAGTGGTGGGATGTCAAAAATTTTACTACCCCACCGTGATGTCATCACAGTGTGGGAGGAGCTAATGTCATGACATCATGGGCGGGGCCAAAGAAAATAAAAATAATAAAATAAAAATAAGCACACACACACACACACACATCAACCCACCCACCCACAACACAAACCCGCAAGTAAATTAAATAAATTAATAAATAAAATAAAAATTACATTAAAATACACCCACGCACCCCCCCCAACACAAACCCATCACTTACCTGTTAGTATAACTGCCTGGGCAGCACCATGTTGCAAGATGGATATGGTCATCGTACCAGTTCTCTAGGATAATAATGCCTCAATGTAAATGTAAAACAGCTGTACCTCCTTAAGGTTTCTACAATTGAAACAGCAATTGGAACAGCACAGGTGTAGCTTACTGATGAGGTAACTCCAAGACTTTGCTTAAAAACCCCAAGCCAGGCCACCAAGCCTTTTTAGGAACTGTGGTAGTACATCAATATATGTAAAGGTATTAAATAAACATTAAAATACACACAGACACACTACATCCAAAGGTGAGTCGCTTACCTTGGGGAGCAGGCTATAGGGAGCTTCAGGCTAGCAGCTTTTCTTCCTCCTCCCCACTTGGGAGGACAGCAAGGAAGCCATCCATACACGCCAAGCACACTGTTGGCGTGCATGCACACCAAGTGCTTGGCACGTATGCACAGTGGGGGAACCAATGAAAAGGTAAGCCCCAAAGGTGGTTCCCCCCAAAAGCTGCTACTGGTTCTCCAGGACACTGGGGAAAGTTACTACTGGTTCTGGTGAAGTGGTGAGAACCTGTTACATCCCATCACTGGGGCTACATGAATGGCATCACAGGGTGCATCCGGCCTGCGGGCTGCAGGTTGATAATCCCAGTTCTAATGGATAAGTACCATATACTGTAAGACCGGAGGTTAGTGGTTTGCAAAACCAGGGTTTCAGATACATCAAACCACTTTTAACCCACTAGATCCCACTAATCCATTCCCAGAGAAGAATCAAATTCAGTGGACAGCATTCATTATATCACTGCTGTGATTCTCCCCACTTCCCCTCAGTGTGCTATCAGAGCTCATGAGTCAGCCCATAGAGTCTGATACAGGATTGTTTTCCAATGAGTTCCAGCATCAGGAAATAGTTGAGGGTTAGGAGTTAATACAGAAAGCTTCAGTGAAAGGTTTAATTATGTAGAATTGAATGTAGTAGGTTGAAAGCTGTGTGCTTTCATTGAGGAGTTCACAGCATAAACAGCCAGGGAATCAACCTTGCTTGCCTGCTTCAACTGGCAGCTGATAAATGAACATAACTCACCATCATAATTCCAGGCACAACAATCAGTTCAGGAGATATAGGGGTTTTTTTTTGTGTTTTTTTGGGTACAAATGTAATGAGCCCAAACATACTTGGTGTAATACCATTGATTTATAACAGAAGATGTATGAACTGTTCAAGCTATTACCTCTAAACAATGGAGACTCCTGAGTCTGCTTTGATAAAGGGGAAGCAGTGAATCCATTGCAGGTGTTAATCTGCACTTTAAAGGAGCTGTCCAACATGCCAAATTCATTTGGAAGGCAAGATTCAGAACTTTGGATCTTTCCCATAAAGTTTGGACTGAAGCCTAGAGCATGCTTACCACCTTAGTGAAATCAGCAAACGGACATGCTCAGAAAATGCTGGACTTACTGTAGGGAAAGGTTTGAAGGGCAACTGTGAGAAAAGCAGTAGGAACAGATCTGTAAAACCAACCTGAAAATGGACTGTATGACCTTGTGTGGGAGTGTGAAAGTATTTTCCTGCTGCCAAGTATTTTTCCAAATCTGGCTGAGTCAGCAGTGTGAGCATTCATCAGCCCGCCAGAGAGATCTGGACTCCAACACAAAGCTAAGATGCCAGAAGGTTATCCTATTTTAATGCAAATTATAAACATAATTTGTGCCAAACATTTGGTCACCTAACAATAAGAACAGCCTGCTTTCTGAGGATTTAACTTGGCACTTTTACAAATGATGATTGTGAAAAAAATATATCCATCACTATTTTGTTTGCTCAACAAAACATTAGTCACTACATTTTCCAGTACTGGGTGTTGAAAAACAAACAATGAGAGGCATAGACGAAGAAACATGGAAAATGGTTAAATATTGCAGTCTCATGGTGAGGAGAATTCCCCTCCCATCCCCAATTCTTCTTCCAAATGCTTGAATTTGAATGAAGAATTAAAATGTAGAGGGAAAGCTGATATTAGGGCTTTGTCATGGCACCATATCCTAATTTGTTTTCATACTTATGTAATAATGGACTTCTGGTTTAGGATTCTCGTAGGGAATTTGATTTCCCAATGTGCCTCCCAGGAGAAGAGCTATCTTGTATAGTCATGTGCAAGCTACACAGTGCTTGTAGAAGAAATGATAGCCCACCTCTGTGTATTCTCCATATAGAAAACCCTGGAAAAGTTCATTATAAGATAGAATGGGTTTAATTGCATACAGCAATTCTTCTTCTTCTTCTTCTTCTTCTTCTTCTTCTTCATCATCATCATCATCATCATCATCATCATCATCATCATCATCATCATCATCATCATCATCATCATCATCATCATCATCATCATCATCATCATCGATGTACGTGGTTCACCAAAT
Source organism: Furcifer pardalis (assembly GCA_030440675.1). Classification (NCBI taxonomy): domain Eukaryota; kingdom Metazoa; phylum Chordata; class Lepidosauria; order Squamata; family Chamaeleonidae; genus Furcifer; species Furcifer pardalis. The sequence goes on along the minus strand of CP126896.1, from coordinate 100,696,683 downwards.
GTTCAGAGTAGTGTTTTGGAACCCTTCTACACAGGTCATAGTCCTGGACCTAAGAGTCAGCGTGATGGTGGTGGTTCTTCTGCTTCTCCTTTTTCTTCTGCTTCTCCTTTTTCTTCTGCGTCTCCTCCTTCTTCTTCATCTCCTGCTGCTGCTGGAGTTACAGCTTTACAAAATGAAACCCAAAAAGCTCAAAACAAGCAGGAGAGTAAAGAATAGATAGAGTTACCATATTACTTGGTTTGTTTTTGGTTTTTTTGGCTGGGGCCTACTGTTACTCTTAGCAGGCCCTTCCACTTTGAAGAGGCTTTGCCTTGAAAGGTGTTATTAAAGTACATAAAACAGACATGACTGAACAAAGAACATCAAGTACTGTATGTTACAATCGCTTTGAGAGGAGCTGTGTTGTGTTTTAAGCATATCTCCTACAAACAATGCAAAATGGTATATATTTCCTTCTGTTTGTCATGTGGTAAGCACAAACAATCTCAACCACAAATCAGCAATGGAAATCTACTCACTCCACTCTTGTTTAGCAGATTTCACTGGATCTAAATATTTATAAGTCCTCCTTTTTAGTCATAAGGGGCAATAATATTCAGTACTTCTTATGGACAGAGAATCTACAAAATCAGTTTTCCATGAGTTACAGCCATTAGAAATGAAATTGTTTTCAACCAAACATCTGGGTGTACTAGGTGGAGTTAGCATTTGAAGTTGTGGAGGAGTTAGCAATTCCCCTAACTGCTATCTTCAGTTCCATGGGGTGGCATGAAATTTATATTCATATTATAAGCTGGCACTGCCTTTTAAGGACAGTATAGCAAATGTGCAATCAAGCCATTGAGCTGTTGTAGAATGGTAGTTGTTACCAGAGGTGAAGCTTGAAAGTTGGCAGAAAGGTGATGGAGAAAAACAGCTTGCTGAATTTTCTGTATCTTTATTATTGCTAGATTGAATTCTGGTCCATTAAGCTGAGTTTTTTAATTGGATAATGTGATTTCAGAAATATGGTGAATAATAAGTTCATTACATTTGTTACCCAGCAGATGACTATAAAAGAAGTGAGAGACAGTACATATTAAATGAAAATCCTTTAGTTTCTTCAAATACTTCCTTTGTGCTCTACTGCCTTATATATTTAACCTCAAAAACATCTCTCTCTGAATCATGAGCTGTTAAAATTAGAAACAAATAGAGCAATTGTCTAATAAGATTCATGACTTGAGTCCATTGGTATAAGGTGAAGTGGAAGACTGTGATTGCTAGCCCTGTAGCTATGTAAGTGGAGATAAGACTATTCTCATTATTGATTCTTGAGGTCCTCTGAGCATTAGTGGTTGAACTTTTGCCCCAGTATAAGACTATTGTCCCACTATGAGTGTCAGTTTACGCTAGGTAACTGAAGGACACTAGCAGAAATCCTCATTCCCACTCCATCAGATTCTTCACCTCCATGCAAGAGTGAGGCAAGCACCCCAATTCTCCCTTGAATTTCTGCAATTTGTGCAAAAATGATTCTACACTAAACCAATGTCCTTTGTCTTTGAAAAAAATGCATATGTTTTCAGAAACATAGAATAATAGCTGATTTTTTTAAAAAAAGAAACAAAGAATGTTGGGATATTTCTAATTCTTAAAAGTGCATGCAGCAAAAAAGTAGCTGATATCATTTTATACAATTTGTGTTATTTGTACAAATTTGGTTAATTTGTAGGAAAATTGTTCTTGTCCACAATTTTGTTCACTTGCTGGAAGTGCCACTAAGTATCTTGATTCTTCCTGGTGATGAGCATAATTTTATGCTTCTTCATCCATGCATGAAAAGTTATAATGAGTGAGGGCATACATCCCTACTACATACTTAACACTGAACCTAATTTGCAGTTTTATTACCCAATTTGTATAGAACTCTTCCAATCCAATTTTGGAACTCTTCCCAGATCATTTATCTCCTGGATAATTTAGTTATCTGGTTTTGCTTAACTTACTACTCATTCCTGGCTTCAGTTCTTTTATGAACAAATGTCTTTGTGCCAGCCCCTCTCAACACAAATTTTCTATGGAACCTGCAGATGATGATGATGATGTGTCACCAAGTCATTTCTGACTTTTCAATGTTTTCATGGTAAATTCTCCCCTATTTGCACTGGTCAAATTATATAGGTGTGGGCTTCCAGCATAAAGAGAACCATTTTGCACCTGAAGGGAATCATAGAGGCAATCAATATGAAGCTTCACAAAGAACAAACTGTCCCTAATCTTCTAACAGTGGCATGATTGAATGCACAGAATTATAATCTTAGCCTTTAAATAGTTTTTCAGCAAATGTTTTGGGACTGGATAAATGTAATTTTAGGGATAGGGAGATCACTTGTGAACTTTCTCATTCTCTCAAATTTTCTTCTTTTGCAATTTTTTTAGCTTCCCAGAAAAATGAGACCCCTGGAAAAAAAACTATCATCTGTTCTCCCCTCTTTCCTTCATTTCCCCTCACTTTTTACACACGAAATAGTTCAAATTTTATGCAACTCAATAATCTTTTCAGGGAATCTTGCAAAGAGAAAGATGTCATTTTGCATAGAAATTCTAAAAATCCAACACAGATTTGTGTTTCTTCTTGGGAAAAAATGCCAAAAAAACATATAAACAGTTGCAAGAGATTTCACCCACACTATCTGGGGGCAGGGGAGATACCTACAAAGAATCTCACTAGGAAAAGTTGGATGTTATTTCTTAGTTTCTTGCCAAGTGCAAGAAACTGTAAGATTCACAGCCTTCGATTGTTCACATCCTATTTTTTACAGTCTTTGTCAGCCATGAAGAAATTTGTAAATTGTGGGAAATTGTCATTTAAAAAATGAATAATGAAAATGGACTCCTTGCCCATCTTGACCCACAATGACTTCTGTTCTTCAAAAATCTTGGTGGCAAGAAAGCAAGACTATACAAATAAACAAAAGAAAGAAATAAATCTGTGAAAACTGTCCTTTACATGAGAGAATATACAGTGGTAGTTGATTCTTTTCCATCTCTTCCTTTGCTCTTCACAGTCAGCCAAGCCTGTTCTGTGTTGAAACATAGGAATTATTTCATTTTTCATACCCAGGCAGACTCTAATGATGTCTGGGGTTTCTGTAGTATTTTGATGGGAAGAAAGAGTGTTGTGTCATGGTAGTGGGCCAGGATACTTAAGAGACCACATCACCCCAAGAACATCTGGTGTCCATCCCACCAGAGCAGACCAGAGAGGCTCTCTAATTGTTCCATCTGCTAGAGAGGTGCATCTCTCTAGCACCAGAAAGAGGGCCTTCTCAGTGTCTACTCTGGCCCTATGAAACTTCCTGCCAATTGAGCTGCATCTCCAGACAGAGTTGCTGCCCTTCAGGTAAGACATGGCTGGCAGGGCAGGTGTGTGGCACCAGAGACATGATAACCCCAGCCTACTGGCTAGTAGAACATTCTCTCCCTCTTTTAATCTTTTAATTTTTAAAAAAACGTTTGTCAGTAGTTTTTAATTGGGTTTTTAATATTGCTTTTGAACTGCAATTGGTTTTATATTCTGTGAGCCACCCAGAGTCATCGGAGTTGGGCAGCAATACAAATTAGAAAATAAATAAATAAACCACAATCTTAGATAAAATATGAACTCCTGTTCAAAGTCAGATGTCTACTCTTGATGCCAGAGGAGAAGATAATGATTTACAAAAGCATTTCTCCTTTCCTCTTGTTAGAGGATAGAATAGGAGATGAGATGATGAAGAATTACAAATGCAATAACTGGGCAGATGTCTTGAGATTGGTGGGGAAACCAATACCCATTGTTCGTTCTTGATCTCAGCAGTAAGTGGGTAGCTGTGCCATTTTCTCTATTGCATTCACTGTTAGTCTGTTCTCTGGGCTACTTACTGTTTGTTCTACCACTGTCTCTCCATTTATGTATACCCTTTCTATTTGGATTAGGCAGCAATATGTAAATTCATTACAACACCCTTAACTTTGATGTGTGACTCCCTATTGTCATTAAGAGGGGGCAGGAGGAGAGGTTGGAAGTCAGTTTTGATGGGGTTCTTAGCATTAAAGTCAAGCACTGATTACTTAACCAGTCATTCAACTTATTGTCAATTCATCTTAACCTACATAAATCTGGTGTAATTGGTAAAAGCTCAAAATTGAGTTATAGCAATAGCTTGCTTCTAAACTTTTAAAGCCAACATGGAACCTAAAGTAAAGGTTTATTATTATTATTATTATTATTATTATTATTATTATTATTATTATTATTATTATTATTATTATTATTATTATTATTATTATTATTATTATTATTATTATTAATTCGATTTGTTTGCCACCCTACTCAGTAAAAACCGACTCAGGGCAGCTCACAGAAAACACAAAAATATAACATTCTGTGAAACAACAATATTACAATATGAAACATAAATATATGTAGAATGTATGCCTGTAGAAAAAGGGAACAGCAAAACACTATTGAGTGCACCAAGGAAGCCTTTGCCTTTTGTTGAAATAGATTACACAGAATCATGATTGTACATAGTGACTTGTGGTATTCAGATTCCTCCATTTCATTTTTTTTATTTCTCTAAACAGAATAAAGTATATTCTTCCTCTCTTTGTTACTATATAGCTGTGAGACTTTGTCTCCCCCCCCCCTTTTCATGGAAATTCAAATACGTACTTTAAATCCATTTTTCCTGATAATACATGTATTTACTTTTTAACCAATGATCACACCTCTCCTGTTGACAAAAGTGTGCTTGTGTGTATTTTTTAAAATGTGCACATTTTAGTCATTTGCATTTTGACATGGTTATATGTTTGTCTGGTGTACAGGTTTTTGGGACAAGCCTGGTTTTGTCTCATAACAAGTCTTGATAGGTGTGGAGGAGCTCATATCATCTACACCAGGGGTCAGCAACCTTTTAAAGTTGGAGGCTGGTCACGCTCCCTTAGACAGTTGAGGGGGCCAGACTGGTGGTCCCTCACTGTAAATGCTGCCATAAACTAGTCTGTGGCAGTGGAGTGAGGTTGGAGGCTTGATGATTTGGCCCCATGGGCCGTAGGTTGCCAACCCTGATCTACACTGTTAAATCTAAGACAATTCTTTTCCATCTGTAGTAGAAGGTACTTATTGCCATCTTTAAAAATAATAATTGAGCACAACCCAGCTACAGTTTGGCACTTTAGTGTCCAAATGATTTAAATGAGAGGGATTAAACAGATGTGTAACTCCCCTACTGAGATCAAATGGACCTTCACAGTATAATCTTCTATGTGGATGCTGAGAAATAAGACCCTTTCAAGTTCAACAGTTTTCACTGTTAACTTTGCTCTTGTATAGAATTGCACTGTTGCCTAATTTACCTCACATATGCTGAGTTTCAACTATATATTCTAAAATAGGCACAATTTTTCAAGCCAACCCTTCAATAAACAATGAGTTTTCTATAAGGAAGATGACTGGGACAAAATATGGAAACAAAGGATTGTGAAAAATATTTCAATGAGAATTAAAGAGCACTGTTATAAAATTATTTGGAGATGGTATATGACCCCTGTCCGACTAAGCTATTATGACTACATATAAAAAGGAGTGTTTGAGATGTAAAGAAAAGACAGAGACAGATTTTCATTTATGTTGAGATCATAAGGTTGTATAAAGCAGGGATGCCCAAACTATGGCCCGTGGGCCAATTAGGCCCCTGCATATAATTAATGTAGCCCATGGTGAGCACCTGGGCTCACCTCAGACCACCCCCACCCCCTGATGTCAGGATGATGTCATCCCGAGCGCGCCAGGGGTCTCTCTTAGTGCCACAAATTTTGACTCACAGGAGACTCTGAAAATTCCCCCCAAACAGTGATCAGCTTCAGCAAAGACAGCTGAGGTGAAAGGATTGAGCAAGAGGCTGCTCGGAGCAGCTTGGAAAAAGTGCGGTTGCTGCCTCCATCACCACCACTGCTGACATCAAAACTGCCAGCAGTGGGAGCAGCTCGCCTCCAGTCCCCACAGCTGTCTGTCGGGGGCAGGTCCGGCCTGCAAGAAAAAAAGTTTGGGCACCACTGATATAAAGGACTTGGGCAAAAGTGTTTGAAGAAATAAACCAAATATTGTCATTAAAATTAGAAATGTGTCATAAATTAGCATTGCCAAGTAATATAGAAATAACAAAGAGATGATTATTATTTTAGCGAACAGGAACAAGTTTGTTAATTGTTAAAAACTCGAAAATATATATGGAATTTGTATTGGATTATTAGTATAAATAATTATGGAATATAGCTACAAAGGATAAACTGGCATATGAATTAAAATTAAAGAACGGTATGGTTGTGAAAAATGAATTTATAGAACTATGGGGTGAGCTTATTAATCATGTATTTGTTAAAATTAAAAAGATAAAACTAGTACATGAATACAGTAGAACGCCACATAATGAAAAAAACCTCTTTTCCATGGAGCACTTCGTTATGCGAATATTTTGGTTATGCAAAGCACTATTGGCAGTACCCTGCATAATGGAGAAAAAGTTTGTTAAGCGGGGTTCCCATTGAGCAAGTATACGCAGGCTAATGAAAACTCCACATAACAAACATTTTTTTTTGTTATGTGGAGTATCACCCTGGCATAATGAACACTTCATTATGTGAATTTTTCGCTATGCAAAGCATTCATTACATGGGGTTCCACTGTACTTAACTTTTTTGGAAATAGAGGATAAGAATAAAAAAAGGAAACTTTGTTCAGATTATATGGATAAAATAATAACATAACATTGGTTGTGGGTGCACATACTCGTTTATGAAATGTTATTTTTAAAATTAATTTTAGTGTTGTGCTTTGTTTATATGTATTTTTGTGCTGATATTATTAATACAATTTTAAAAACCCAATGAATTTTCCAGAATTTATATTAATATCGATAGTGGTTTTCCAAAATTTCTGTTGCCTGATTTACAATGGCCCTGGTCTATTTAAAATGGCTTTCCTATAGGTACATATGTGTGTGTGTGTGTTTGTATACAAATATATATGTATTTGCAGGTATGTTTGTGAGTATACATATAGATATGGGTATGCATATGTGGGTACATAGCTATGTTTGTATGCATATGGGCATGAATATATATACAGACACTTTGTTTTGTTTATCATATTGTTTTTTATGTACTTTATATTAAAAAAATTAAAAATTTAAAAAGGAAATTTGCCATAAATCAGCTTTACTTTTGAGGAATTGGGCCCACTATACCAATCCTACATAATTACCATTTATCTCAATTTGAATATCCTATGATTTAATTTCTCACATATACTATTGAATGTCAAACACGGAATTGAGGAGGGGTCCCCTGAAAGAGTTCTTTCTTTCTCCCCTCCTTTTAAAAATCTAATTGCACAGTGCCATGCATCTCTCCCCCCACCTTTAATTTCAGCAATGCTACATGTTAAATCCCCACCAATTACTTACTGTGGCTTTTGTAATTCATACCCTGCGGGCAGAAGGGCCCCTGAGCCACAGCAGCAGGTAAAATAAATTACCAGGATTCTCCATTTCACTGCTGGAAAGGCTGAACTCTTTTCTGCAAGGGGACTTAACAGTCTCTGTGTAGTAGCACTGAGCTAAGAGTGGGAGGGAGGCTCCCTGATTGGGAATAGACATCTGCTCTTAAATAATTTGGTCACCAACTTGTCTCTTTGTGGAGGCTGAACTCCAGGTGCGCAACTGTCGTCCCAAACGAAGGCCTTTACTGCACAGTTGTTAAGGCACAACGGATGCATCACATCTCTGTGGGAATCCATGGTCTTTTTAAAAAGCTCTCTCCAAGGAGCCTCCACTTGACAATAGGTACCTCAAGGAACCATCCTCCCCTTTTATTTCTCGTTGCTGAAAGAGGCAGCATCTGTTTAAGGGCTAGCGCTTGAAATGAGTTCTATTCAACCAAGAGGGAAAGAGCTTGTTCTTCTTTAATTGCCTCTTCCATTGACATGGAAGACTGAGACACATTTGTATCAGTCCAAAGTCAAGAAAACCAAGTTTGCCCTTGTTCTAACAAACATTGTATAGGGCCTCTTCTCACACATTAGTCCCTCCAACTCCATTTTCCAGTGCTCTTTGTCCCCTGATGCTTTTCTGATGTATAATTAAGAGAGAAAAGTGGTGACAAACACTGGGGAGGAAAACCACTTTGATTAAATTGATACTTCCTGACCTCAGCACAAGCTTGTTGGCTTGATTTTGATACCAGTTCAGTGTGAAGGGGCTGCACTCAAACAGATATTGTTAATTTTTATTTTGTTCTAATCTGTCACACGTATTTGTTCCAAAAAGCTTATGTTTATAAGGAATAATCCTGATTTATTCATTTAGCAGACAAATCAATCTTCTTGTATAGTTCTTAAGACTTTGGGAATGACTTAGAAAAAATTAGAGGCCAATGCTGAGTGGCCAAAGTAGCTGAGGACCAGCAGAGCCAAAACTAAGCCAGCTGAAGCTCTAGTGAATCTAAAGTCCTTTGAGTTTATGGACATTCAAAAACACATAGGACTATCCTGACGTCTGCTGGCAGATTGCTCTGTTGGCAGACCACCAAGATTGGATGGCAGAAGAGAGGTTTTTTTTGGTAGGAGTACATTTCTGCTGGCTCAAAGGGATTTCTCTGGCATAAGAGGCTTTTAAATAATCCTTACCCTTACAGCTAATACTCTTTTGAGTTAGGATTGCATTGTTATTTTATGTACAGATGTACTCAAGTGGCATCCATTTCCAGAGACATTAATTTGTAGAAATAAACATCTGAGTTACAGTGAATGTACAATGATGCATCTTGACATTCCTGAGCATGCAGAAGGACCTGGCATTGTTGTTCTCTACAGCTTTCTTCCTACACTGAGCATCAACACTTCAACCTGTTATCCTTTACGATATGTGCATGGACATTATGACAAAATGTCTTGTGGCAACACCATATTGCTTTAGCATGGGCTATAGCCCACTTCGTCAAATGCTTTGAGTGTTACCTAGGTAGACAAATATACACATGATTGGGTGGAACCAGAATGAGAGGGAGTAGAGTGATAAGGGTACAAACTTATGTGATTAACAGTAATGTTTTAACAAGAACTGGTTGGGAGATAACAAGGACATAACGTAGATAGGCAGATTCAGTGGAGATGAAAAACCTTTGCACAATCAAAGTGAGAGAGAAAGCGAGAGTGTTTAGCCTCCAGATAGACTTTCAGGGCAAGGAACGATAATCAGAAGGGTTGGCAGTGACAGAAAGCTTGTGCTAAACATGTGTTCATCTTTATGGTTTCAGGCTGATGATCTTTATGGGTCCAGCACATGAGTGGTGGTAAGGAAGATTCTGCTTGTCACCACTCTACGTGGTCACTTATTTATTGTGACTGTTGCATGAAACACATGTTATTCAAACCAAGGGGCCTTATTCATGCATTTTTCTATGTTCTAGTTGCCCTTATCCTGACATCTATCAGGAAATGCTCCTTTTGGTTACGAGGAAGAACAATTATATTCTGGAGTGCCAAGATTCAAACTAGCAGCAGATAAACCAGAGAGTTCACTGGCTAATTTTCATTCTGTTTACCATTCCTCAACAATGTTCGGTGGTGCTAGAAAATAAGCCATACCAGCTGAGAACTGGTTCAGAATGCGGCTGCCCAGGTCGTGATGGAGTGCGGGCTTTATACTCGTGCCTTCAGGAGCTGTACTGGCTGCCAGTGTGCCTCTGGGTGCAATTCAAGGTGCTGGTCATTACCTTTAAAACCCTATATTGTAGTGGGCCAGGATACTTAAGAGACCACGTCACCCCAAGAACATCCGTCTGTCCCACCACAGTGGACCGGAGAGGCTCTCTAGTTGTTCCATCAGCCAGAGAGGCACATCTCTCTGGCACTAGAAGGAAGGCCTTCTCTGTGTCTGCTCCGACCCTATGGAACCTCCTGCCAACTGAGCTACGCCTCCAGACAGTGCTACTGCCCTTCAGGAAGGGTGTAAAAACATGGTTAGTGGGTCAGGTATGGGGTGCTGGCCACATGATGACTCCAGCCTAGTTAATCTGAGCCCCTCACTCCCTTAATCTTTTAATCTGTTAACCTTTTTTTAACCTCCTAATCCTGTTAATCTTAATTTGTTGAATCTTTTACATTTTTAATCTGAATTGTTAAAGGATAGTCTTGATTCTTGATAATTTTACTGTTAGATTGAAGTTTTAATTTTCTGTTATGTCATGTTAGACTGCCCTGGGTCACTTCGGTGTAGGGCGGGATATAAGTATGAATAAATAAATAAATAAATAGTGACTGCTCTTAGTGTAAGTATGACTGATCTTAGGTAACATAACCAGTGCTCCTCTCTCCTGGATCCTGGCAAGAATCGGGGTGCTTGGGGACTTCTCTTCTCGCCTTGAGGGGTGCATGTAAGGCAAGGAGTGAGTAGCCCTGCCGACCTGGAGAAAGTTTCCCTCTTTTCTTCTGTGTTTATAGGGCCCAGATGCCAAGGAAAGGGAGAGAGGCAGCTATAATGAGGAGATGGGTCTAGCTGGTCGGAAGTTAACTGTAGGAGACATTCCAAAGGAGGGGGTTGGTTGGTCATCGGGAGTGAGAAAGAGGGGCGGGGATGCTCCAGGATGAGTGACTCCACCAATTAACCACAAAAGGACCAGGGATTGGGTAACATCTGGTGGGGAGATGGAGAATGGGATTTGGAGTGATGTGACCTTATATAATTCAATGTACCGCTTTGTGATGCAGGCTGCTGCTGATCTTAAATTTTCTGCTTTTCCATTCCTATGGTGGAAGCATGCATACCACTCAGCCTGGTAGGTGCCTGGGGGAGGGGGGAATAGGGCGGAAGCCCTGGCTGGCTTCTAGCTAGGCTTTCCTTGTTTTGGCACTCTTTGCCTAGGTATGCTCTGTAAATCTCTGGCTTTGCAATAAACATTCCAGACTATGAAGATGCTGTCTCCTGTTTTTAAGAGGTAAAAGCAGTGATGGCATGTTACTGGGTCTGTCTGGGTCGGCCGACCCGGTAACTCCCATCATGATTGGTTCGCTGAGGGGGTACTTAGAACCCTGGGCAACCTGGCCGTTATTGCACATGAGTCAAACCTCTAATTGATGCATGCACAGTAAGAAATAAAACTGCACGTGCATCAAATAGAGGTTTGATGCATGTGCAGTAAGAAATAGAACTGCACATGCATCAAATAGAGGTTTGACGCATGTGCAGTAACAGGCAGCCAATTTTTTTAAAAAAGTGGCGACAGCGGCCTTTACTTGGCACGATGCGCCATCAGACCAGTGCACCGATGTGCCACCGCACCGTTACGGGCAGCCAAAATGCCTGTTTTTTTAAACGGCAGCGGCCTTTCCTTGGTGCGGAGCCAGGCCGCTGCACTGGTTTGCCGCTGTGCTGGCCACACCACTGCTCCGCTGCCTCTTCTGCTCCCGGACGAGGGTAAGTGACCCATGGTTTGTGTTTCGGGTGGGTGGGTGGGTTTATTTGTGTTTGGGGCGGGTGGGTGGGTGGGTGTATTTTTATTTAATTTTTATTTTATTTCTTTAATTTATTTACGGGTTTGTGTTGTGGTTGTTTAGTTGGGTGGGTGGGTTGAGGGGGTTGTGTCTCTCTATATTTATTTTATTTTAATTAAAATAAATTATTTATATATATAATTTTTAATTTTTATTTTTAAGGCCCCGCCCACAACATCATGATGTCATGACATCAGCTCCGCCCATGACATCATGATGTCATGACACTGGCCACACCCACGACATCCGTGACATCAGGGTGTGGTAGTAAATTTTTTGTCATCCCATCACTGGGTAAAAGTCTGGGAAAGGGGGCATTGCCCTGGCAACTCTACCTCTCAGGATTTCCCAGTCTTACACTTAGTTCCCTCACTTTCTTCCCTCAGCGTGGGGTTGGCTGGAAGGGTCTCCTTGAACATGGGTTCCATGAACTCCTGACTTTCATTGATACTTGAGTTGATATTTATTAGCGCAGGTGAATGAGGTCAAACATTTGGTTGGGTGCCTAAAACCTGAGGATTTAGTTAACCCCATTGCTTTCAATTCTTAACCAGGCCTGAGTTCCAGTCACTTGTTCAGCACAGTCTAGTTCCTCATTGTCTTGCCTGTAGAGGTGTTCCTTCTGCTGTTTTTTCTACCAGCACTATTTTTGGGTTGAGATGGGGCCAGTGGCTGAAAGCTCATCAGGGAGTCTCTGGAGTCATCAGGGAGTCTCATCAGGCTGGCCCTGGAGGGTTGAACAGATGTGGGCCTCCCCCAAGCCCCCCTCCTCTAACAAGATGTATCACCAACAGGCAAAAGATGGAAGGAGACCCTTTGCACATTTCTCTCCCTCTGAGTCCCTATTCTTCTCTGTCCTCATCCTGCTCACCTTGCCTGTCCTCAGCTCCACTCTACAGATGTAGTACATCAGTTTCTGTCTCTTAACTCCCATCTGGGACTTCACCCTCTCTGTTTCTGCCTGGGTCCGAGGTAAATAACCCATCACGAGCAACCACAATCTCTCTCTCTCTCACACACACACAAACATACACACTTCTCTTTGCTACTCATTCCTCTCCACCAGAAAAGCTAAAAAACCAACTGTCTTCTGAAATGAAAGGCCAAGAGCCTGAAAAGGCAGCTGTACTAGTGCAGTGTAACTGTAAGAATATCAAGGGATGATGATGAAAAAAAGTAAACAGAAAAGCACTGAAGTACAATGGTTGAGGACAGAATCTCTAATCTATTTTTAAAGCTGTAGGTCTCCAGAAATTAGACTTCTAAAGTCTGGCTGAAATGCTGGCATTGATTTTTGTTTTCCTAGAGGAAAATGATTTAACTTTAACTGTTTAACTAGGAGTTTTAATCAGTGGAGTCACTTTTTATTTATATCCATGCAAGAGGATTAATGTGGCAATTCAACAGTCAATAATCAATGTGAAACAAAAGTATCAGAAATCTTCTAATTAATACCATTATGCTGTTATTAAACTCTTCTCTATACTGGCCAAGCTTTTCTTCAGTTTTGTGATAAGATAATGATATTAATTTACACAGCCTCTCTGAAGATGATGAGTCTGATAGCAACACTAATCACTGGTTTTTTGCAGAGATGTAAACAATGTGAGGGCATGTGGCAGTTTCCACTATTTTCTTTATGTCCAAGAATCCCCCCCCCCCCATCTCTGCATGTGTTGAATGAATCAGAATGTGGATCACATGTGGATCTGATTTGAGGAATCACATCAGCTTACTGGGAATAGGACACTGATCATATATATATGGTGGATTTTGATACTGCTTATTTGCAGATCAGAAAGGGATGCAGGGACTGTGGTGGCTTAGTGCTTAAGATGCTGAACTTGATGAATGGAAGGTCAGCAGTTCGAGAACTGAGTGCTGCATGATGGAATGAGCCTCTGTCTCTGTCACAGCTCCTACCAACCTAGCAGTTTGAAAGCAAGAAATTGCAATTTGATAAATATGTACCACTTTGGTGGGAAGGTAAACAGCATTCCATGCACTCAGTCATGCCTGCCACATGTCCATGGAAACATCTGCAGGTGCAGACAGCTCTGGCTCTTTGGCTGTAAACATATATGAGCAATGAACCCTAGAGTCGGATATGACCGGCTTTTGAACAAAGGCGACCTTTACCTTTACCTAAGGGGATGCAGTCACACTAAAGAGTAAAAATTAAAACTGGCTTTTCCTTATAGGTAAAGGTAAAGGGTTCAGTGCTCATCTCTGTTTACAGCCAAAGAGCCAGTGCTATCTGCATCTGCAGACATTTCTGTGGACATGTGGTAGGGATGCCTCAACACCGGAGTTCACAGAACACTATCTTCCCACCGAAGTGGTCCCTATTTATCTACTTGCAATTTTTTGCTTTCGAACTGCTAGGTTGGCAGGAGCTGGGACAAAGACAGGAGCTCATTCTGTCCTGCAGTATTCGGGATTTTCCTTATAGGGTGCCATTAAATAAATTGCCTTCCCTGTTTTGTTACTCTGCATTCCAAAAACAAAAACTGTGGTCAGGCAAGTCAGATTTTGCAAGTAAAACAGGCAGGGAGAGGATCTGCCACTTTCTTCCCTCTTACTGTTTACACCCTACCAAAATGTTGTTCCAACTTTTCAGTGAAGGCAGTGTTGCTACTCCAAGTTTCACTCTGATTGTTACAAGAGGTATCGATGGTGCTGAACCTTTCCTCTTATACTGTCTGAGACAATTTATTCAGGTTTATTTTTTTAAAAAATAAATAACCTCAACGTTTCCTAGATGAATCCTAATAGGCTTAGGAGAGTGAAAGAAAAATAGTTAATTTGATGTTAGCTTACAAGTTTAAAAGTGAAGGTAGGTAGGGAAGGAGAAAAAGAGGGGGCTTAGTTGGAGGAAGAGGGGAAGACAACGTTTGGGATGGGAAGCTGAGAAAAGTAGGAAAGAAAATCACATAAGAAAGCCAGGCAGTAAAAGTAGTTTACTTTTCAGCCTGTTCTTTTTAAAATGCTCATTAATTGTTTCTAATTTGCCATTCTGCTTCATTGATTTCAGGCCTGTCAGAAGCATTGGTTGAGGTCTTTGGATCTCATGACAGTAATGAATTTTAATGGCAGGCCGCCTGGCCTTGTGACACCAAGGCTCTGAGATGGGTCTTTGGTTCCTGAAAGAGTGTCATATCTGGTTGCTGTCAGGGACAGGTCTGCAGCTGTTGCTGGACAGACAGGTTGCTGATTTCCCCCTCCCCTTTCCCTCCCCAGTATCCCTCCACTCTGCCATGGCAAGGATCCCAGCTATACACAACAGCAGCTCTAGCCATCCTGTAGCAATTCTCTTATTAGGCCCCAAAGGAACATAAAGCTATGCAAGCTTACTTACCGTATGTATCACCAAAAAAGGATGGCAATGAGGACACTGTCTCACATAAAATGTGATGTATGTGTACAGATGCGAAATGAGAAATGTTTTTTTAAATAAACAGAATAATAATGCATTTCTTTTCAGTGGAGAAGATTAGCTAAGCATCTCATATGCCTACTAGATTAGATGCCCAGATGCTACGTTTGGTTGAGCTCCAGGTCCTCCAATCTCATTTCCTATGGTTTGTTAACTTTAAATTAAATGAACTGGACAGTTCCTTAAAAGAAGGACATGCTTAAAAAGAGGGTTTGGTTCTGGTTGGCCTTCAAACGATGACCCTCTTCCCTCAGAAAAGGCCATGAGGTCATCTGTCTCACACCTGATCATACAAAATGGTGGTTGGGGAACAGATGGGACATTAATGGGACATTAATGTCATATAGCCCAAATTCTTTTGTCAGAGCAAATGTTGAAGAACTATCTGAAAACTTTCCCATCAGGCTTATTGGGTTTCACCCCAAAGAACATCAAATCTTCAAGGACTAGAAAAAGCAACCTAAACACACAAATGTTGCTTCTCCATTTTCAAAACACAACCAACCCTCTTTGATAATTCAAAGCTATGTCAGTTTGCTGTGAAGCTCATCAGATTCATTGAAGATAGAAAAAGGAGTCTAATGAGAGTACAGTGAGTAGACAGCTTAGCTTTTTGGAAGTAGGAATCCTAACAGTTACAATAACTGGTCAGACAAATTATTCAATATGTTGTCATGTCTGTGTGGCATCCACCTTTCCTCCGCTGTAGGATTTCCATTGGTGTTTGAATGCCAAGGAGAGAATTCACCCATCAACACTGAAGGGATGATACCTTCTGGGATTCCTGGAGCAAACAAACATAACACGACTGTGTGTTTAACTCAGAGCTTGCACAAGTAACATTTTTGGACTACAGCTCCCAGAATTAATTAATTAATTAATATTGCCACCCACTCGGCAAGTGACTCTGGGCGGCTCACACACATAAAAATTACTGACCTTAAAAACTTTAAAAATAATTAAGAACTATTAAAAAATTCCCTCCCAACCCCGCTAATTAAAATTATAACTAAAAGTGCGAATGGCCTTCAATGTATGAGCCAGCGAGGAGGGGAAGCTATCACATCACCAATGCCCTACACCTGCTTTGCCAGCCAGGTTTTCAATTCTTTCTGGAAGGGCAATATCTCTGTCTGGAGACACAGCTTGGTTGACAGGAGGTTCCACAGGGCCGGAGGCCAGAGCAGATACCAAAAAGGCCCTTTTTTCTGGTGCTAGAGAGGTGGATCTCTCTAGCCAATGGCACCTTTAAGGAGCTCCTTCAGTCTGTTCTGGTGGGACGGACAGATGTTAGTTAATATGGTTGATTAGTAGCCATGCTGAATGGAAGGTTCTCTTACAAGCTCTGGTATTACAATCTGAAATTAGATATGCCGCTACTTCATGGGAAAACTACATTTTTCAGGTGTGCTCATAGCCACCACCAAGGGACCCAGGCGATGGAGAGATCTCTCTTCTTCCTTCCCTTCCTTTTAGCTGAGGCAACTGCCCAGGCAGCATTGGGTGGGGAATTAGAGAAAGAGCTTGGGAAGGGAAATTTGGATGAGCTGGAGAGGGAAGTGTTGAATTAGTTTCCAGCTTAAGTTTCAAATCTTACCTGAGGAAAAATTCAGAAGTCAGAATGTCATTTATTTAAGGTTAATAGTATGAGACTCCTATGAGTTGAATTTCTGATCCAGGTATCTCTGGCTAGAATCCTGTTGCTTTGTAGAGAGTGAATTGGAAATAGTGCAAGTTGTGTGAGTGATCTTGCTTTGGTTGCTTGTTGTTTTGAAGTTGGCTGCCCATTTTTTATACACCTCAGTGCATGATGGGTGAATAGTGAATTGGAAAACAACTTGTGTGACTGCCAGTGCATGTGTGGCATTTCACAATATGAACTTAGTCTTTGTGACTTTTCTAGACAACCCAGTTGAAGAGAACTGATGTGGTTTTATTAGAGCAAAATAAGCACCCTGATCATTTTTAAAGTGTTGTTTTTACCAAGGCTTCTGAATTAGTAAACCAGGATAATCAGTTCCAAAGCTACCTAATAACAATGACAGTCCTCTTATTTCATGTGAAACTGATTATCAAAGTTCATGGCACCAAGGAACCCAGAATCAGGTGGTTTCCATCAGATATTGACGAAGGGGCATGGGAGTGGTTCATTTGGGAGGAGACATATTTGTATACTTATAGAGAGGAGGATCCAAAACATCCCCTTCTATTTATATGAGATGGTTAGATAACTTAGTGAAGTAGGCTGGGAGTTCAATTCCTTACTGTGCCTCTTGGGAGCAGAACCAACCTGTGTAGCCCTGGGCATGCTGAATAATCCCACAGGATCCCCAGAAGAAAGGAATGGCAATCTACTTTTGAGTAGTCATTACTTAGAAAATCTTGGAAATCTATCTGGAGAAATTCCTGAAGACATCTGGGGGCGGGGGATATAATCCACAGATTCTGAAAATCCCATGCCTAGCTCCAAGTCAAACATACAGTCATGTATGTTTCGAAAAGGTTGCTGTAAGTCAGTATTTAATTGATGGCATAGAATAATTATTAGAAGAGTGAGGGTGGGGGTGAAGAAGTAGCCAGAACTATAGGCCATCTTTTGTAACCATTAATTTAGTTACAATTTATTTATGTATAGATAGCACAGAAAGGAAATACAGTACATTCATAGCTACACATACACATGGGGACTGAACATCCAGAATCATTTTATGGACTTATTCTAGTGTAAGTGTATAAACTATGGTGGCAAATTGCTGCTAATTAATGAGTTACCACTTGTTTGTGCTAGTTGCAAAAGCTTGGTGCATAACTAGGAATGTAAATGGAAACTCTTTAATCTATGGCAGTTCGCCACAGCAATTTATATAGTTACATTGGCATAAATCCACAGTAGGATTCTGGCCATTGTGTTTTATTCTGAAAATGTACAGGATATCCGAGGCACTTTATAATTATGAACCAAAGTCATGGGAGTCCAGCAACCCAGAATACTAACTAATGATTGCTCTGAACACATTTCTAAGCTTTATATAATGCATGTTTATTTAATTTATACTGGATTGAGTCAAGTCTGCAAAAAATATTTCCTTTCCCAGGCACATAGAATCTGATGCAAATCTCAGTCAATTTGTAGAAGACAGTGACCATAGAGGGCCTTAACTTAAGAACACACTACTGTCTGTCAGGCACAAAAGCTATTATTTTGTCCAAGGAAGGTGCACAATTATTGAAATAAAGTGAAATTAAAGTAGAGTTATAATAATAGTAATAGTAGAACCTAAGAAGCTGAAACGACTGCCCACAGTTCAGCTTGTCATTTCAATGAGTCCTTCACAATCAGCTTCAACTACTGCTATTAAAATCTGACCCAGGCACACCAACGTCTCTTTCTGGCAGAAGTGGTTTGTGCAATAATGATGTCTTGCCCCTTAATTATTTGGTATCATACAGCAGCACTTGAGATAATCTGACCTCAGCATCAGCTAGATTTGTTGACAGGAGAATTGATGCTGTCCATCCTCACTTTGTTGTGGTTATGAAATGGCATTATGGATTTTTCACCCTTTTATTTTGAAAGGAACAAAAAGAGATGTGATCCTGAGGAAACCGGATGCATTTAGATACTGATGTGAGGACAGCCAGCTGCTGATTTGTCTAAGACAAAGGAGGAGAGGAAGGAAGAAGAAAAGTGTGTGTGTGTGTGTGTGTGTGTGTGTGAGAGAGAGAGAGAGAGAGAGAGAGAGAGAAGAGAATAAGAGTGATGGTGGTTACATTTACCAGGTCTCAGGATGCTGGCTGGAGTTTCAGAGACTTTCTTTGCTTCCCCATGAAGAAAGGAAAATCTCAGGGTCAGCAGTGCTACTAGAAGATAAGCTTCTGTTTGAAAGTCTGAAAGGGGCTTGAAGCCTGGAAACCTGTCTCAACCTGTTCCCACGTAGCGCCTGGGCTCACTGGCCCAGCAGCTGTTTGTCTGTATGCAGCTTGTGCAATGTTAGGGTGCAGCTTCACTAGGGATTTGTCCTATAGTTTGGTTCACTCCTTTTCCTGGTGACCACACTGATGTAAGTGCTAGCACAAAGCAGTCAACTCCCCCCCCCCCAGAACGTTTCTGCTTGCACCTTTTTGTGCTACTCTTTTTTTTACCTGCAGGTAGGGTCACTCCAAGGCCATGGTGGCTTAGTGGTTAAGATGCTGAGCTTGATGACCAGAAGGTTGGCAGGTCAGCAGTTCGCTATCCAAGTGCTGCATGACGGAGTGAGCTCCCATTATATCTCCCAACTGCTGCAAACATTGCTGTTTGAAAGCAAGAAATTGCAAGTAGATACATAGGTACCCCTTTGGTGGGTAAAGTAACAGTGTTCCATGTGCTTTAGCACCTAGTCACACCTGACACATGACCATGGAAATGTCTGCAGATGCAGGCAACACTGGTTCTTGGGCTGTAAACAGAGATGAGCAGTGAACACTAGAGTCAGACATGACTAGCTTTCAAGCAAGGGAGACCTTTACCATTACCTAGGACCACTCCATTTTTGTCCAGTCCTTTCTGTAATTTTATTTATTTATTTATTCATTATATTTATACCCCACCCATCTACAAGATTTTCCTACTCTTGAATGAAACTGGCTGGCCTGCTGGCTGTCTCATTTTAGAAGCCCCTTAATGATCTTCAGAAATGAAAAGCTTCTTGCTGCTCAACTTTGGAGGACAAGGGATATTAAATACTGTACAGTATTCCATTCCTTTTTTTTTCATTGTTGCTAATGCATCAGCAATACTTTGAAATATTTTTTTTAAAGCCCCTTAATGATCTTCAGAAATGAAAAGCTTCTTGCTGCTCAACTTTGGAGGACAAGGGATATTAAATACTGTACAGTATTCCATTCCTTTTTTTTTCATTGTTGCTAATGCATCAGCAATACTTTGAAATATTTTTTTTAAAGCTATCTCAAAGCATCGCTGATATGCTGTGTTGGTTTGCAACTATTAAAAAGAAATGCAAAACTTCCTTTCTCTTCCTCTCCAAACATGAGCAGCAAGGAACATTTTCCAGAATCAGGTGGCCCAGAAGCAGTTTCAGGCCCTGTCCTAAGCTATGCCAGCCCACGTATCTGTTCCACACAATGGCCATAGCATTTCAGGAAATGGGATTCCTGTTGTAGAACTGTTAATAATAATAATAATAATAATAATAATAATAATAATAATAATAATAATAATAATAATAATAATAATAATAATAATAATAATAATAATAATAATAATAATAATAATTGATGATGATGATGATGGAAGTACAACATTTTCAAATTATCAGTCAATAGAATGGACACTGATATTCTTGCCAATTTTACACTAAGAGTGCTTTAGAATTAATAGTTAGCAGGCTCCTATCCAGCTTCCTATGAGCTAATCGATAATAAGATACTGCAGAAGGTGAAGAAAAGTGGTCTAAACCCAAACTATGGTAAATATATTAGTAATCTAAGGTGCCACGGGACCTTTTAAAGCAGGGCGGAGTCGCATTTCTGTGCATAATTGGCTGAGAGTGGGTCCCACTGCAGTGGCGTAGCATTGGTTTCAGCAGCCCGGGGCTTAGGCCAAATTTGCCATCATAGGGGGACTTCCCCAAAGGGACTTCCCCGCACCATATCCTAATTTTCAGGTGTTATTAGACAATATTGAACTCAATTCTTTATATGAAAGAATTAATTCTCACTGAATATTCGTCATGAACAATCTGAGCACAAAATAAAACATGGGTAATTACCGCAAGGCAACTGGTTAGTACAGATGGTGTTGCCAGTCGCTAGAGCAAGCGAAATGACTTCACTCATTTAAAGAAAGGGGATTCTCCGGTTCCATCACAGATTAAATAATAAAAAGTTCTGTGCTCATTTTAATTGGTCCAAATTGTAGGTACAACAAAAATATAAAATGAAATGGTTCAAATTTTTAATTCAGATTACAAGATGATATTATTATTATTATTATTATTATTATTATTATTATTATTATTATTATTATTATTATTATTATTATTATTATTATTATTATTATTATTAATTGTGAAATTTTGCCGCCCCTAAAAAGTACCACCACTTTATTTTATTTTTTTGTTCTGCCGACATCCAGAAAAAAATGCTATGCTATGTTGACACTTTCTCTTTATTTAATATTGACCATTCATTAGAGGAGGAAGGAAGATGAAATTTGCCCACTTGAAAATTGGGCAAAGAGGTGAGAAATGTTTGAGAAATGCTTCTAAGTAGAGAGCTGTAGGACTCCTATCATCACCTCAGTATAATGAGGTGGTCTGAAGGGTGTGCATTACTGAGCTCTTTGATTTCTAACTCTTGTGCCACTTTTTACTTCCTTACCTTCCTGAACACCTCTCTCTCCAGAGGATCTAACCTAATGTCAAGTCTCTTGCCCCATGGGGGCATTTCCCTGCTGAGCACTTGGAAAGAAAGTAAAGCTTTATGAGATTTTTTTTGCTTAGTTCTAATAACTTGGCACATATCTATATTTGCTTCTAGCAATAGTTTATTTTGCTGATCCCATCAGGCATTTACATCAGGCAACAGTAGCAAGGGAAGATCCCAAGGGAAGAAGTCATGAAGAGTCCTCTGGGGGCTTTCAAGGAAACACGAGTAGCTCCAAGGTTGTGGAACACAGGAGAACACCTTTAGTATCTAAAATAAAGAGTGTTCACCTTTTGCCACAGCATTAAAGAAAAAAGTAAGCTAATGTTCTCTTGTAGTGGTGCAGGAGAAATTTATCAGAAATGCTCAAGAATAGTGTGAAAACAAACTACCTCTTTTTGCAAAAAGGGGGGAGCCCATGTAACAAGGCATTCGGGAAACTGGTAGGGGGCTAGTGTGGGCTTTGTTGCATTAGTCAATATGGATGAATCTGATTTGGCCAGTTCAGAGAGAACAAAATGGCTGCACCTGCCTGACTACACCTTAAGATAGCAAGGGGTGACCTCCTGAACTATCTCCTTCTCCTTGAGCTCCATGATTCTAAGTGTGAGAGTTACTCAGACCTCTAAAGAGGCTCACTTCCCAGCCTTTTCTAGTTCTATACTTCTAGAAGGCAAATTACAGAACTAGCTCTTTACTGTTTGGGTACTTCCTGGATGTCAGTGGTGACTCTGGGTCAACCAACCATTGCCATACTCTTGTTAGGACTAATGTCAGCTACTCAAGCAAAACACACTACTGCTAATTAACACACTGCCACCTTGCCTCCCATGTTACAAATTGGGTAAGCCAGAAGAGTGTTCAGCATTGGCCAGTCTTGGTACCAAATTATGGCAGACCCAATGTAACTGGCCATCACCTCCAGGAAGTGTCACTTGCATGGTAAGCATGGATGCCAATTAAACACAATGTATTCTGCTGGTAATGCAGAACTGGACTTAACTTGGCCACAAATTTCCATCTCTGGATACAAACGTGGAGAAGTAGCACAAGTCTCTACATTACAATTTTGCTGAGCTCTGGAAGTTACTTTTTTAGACAAGAGCTGTGAGAACTCATCAGACAGCATGGCCAGTATTCATGCTGATACTAGAGCTTCTGGGAGATTTCATTTTTAAAAATTAACTTTTTCGAGATCTATTTCTTGCATATATTCTTTCCTCAGAGGACAACTGCAAAGAGTGATCCCCACATGGAGTCACTCATCTCCATGAGCAATGTGAGGGATGAATATTTGGCTTCTGATGCTGTTGAGAAACACAATCAAACAATGTCCTGTGACTGACTCTCTCTCTCTCTCTCTCTCTCTCTCAAGTCTTCTTTGACTTTTATTACAATCCAAACAACATAGTTTTGGCACTGAGTTGAAACCTAGCCATCCTGACAGTTCCCCATTGAAGTACAGTACTGTCAAACCCAACAACAGTCTCTTGACTAAATTGCATTCAGGAAGAATTGTTCTATATGCAAATGTAATTTAATTAAATGGAAAGATAGATGGTAGTGTAACTAAAAGTTCCTTAAATCAGTTGACATTCCTAATGCAGAGTGCTTTGAATAGAAAAACCTTGTCTGCTTCTTTAGTTCTCCTCCCCCTCCTCCTAATTGCTAGAAGAGGGCTGATCTTGGAAATATTATTACAGCTACATCAGACACACCGAATATCCTGCAAATCAATTTAAAAATGCCAGTCGTGGATCAAAATTTTCCAACTCACCTCCTTCCTATATTTTTATCTGCTCTACCTTTGCAACAAAGAACAAGACCAAAACATTTGGGTGACATTTTTCCAAAATGCCATTTTTAGGAGGAAGCATATTTATATCTTGACAAGACATGATTAGCTTTGAAGAAGTTATGAAGAAGGACCCTTTTAGAGGGGAATGTTGGGAATATGGAAGCTTACACTTTACATTTCAGGAACTGGAATGAGGCAACACATAGCAAATGTTCAGAACATGGGGTGAATCTTTAATGCTTGAAACAATAACTGAGAAAGAGAATAGCCTTCACAGAGTTAATCCTGTGTTACTGTTTTTGCTGGAGATGTTTCGGAATCTTGCTCTCCTTCAAGTTTTCCCTTGGATTTTGAAACGTGGAACTGGTTAACCTAAACCCTCAAAGACTGGAATGGGACTCCTCCAGCATCTTACTTTCTTCCACATTTCACACAGATCTGTAGGCATCCTATGCTGCTGTCATGCCCCTCTGTTTCAGTCACTTTACATGTATGTAGCTTCTTCATAGCAGTAGCAATTATACCTATATACCACCCTATAACATGATGCTCTCAGGACGGTTCAGAAGATAATCAGCATTTTGCCTTCTTTAAGCTCGGTAGTAATTTTTGACCTCAGAAGGATGGAAGGCTGAGTCAACCTTGAGCCTGTCAGGGCTGAGCTCAGATTATAAGGAGATATTTTACTGCAGTACTGCACCTTAACCAACGTGCCATGTGGGATGATAACAGACAAAAAACACCTGGGTCAAAAACTATTCCAACAAGTCTATTGCTATTTGCATTGGGATACTTTTTGCCCCAACCTAAGTCATATATTGGAACCAACCAACCAGCCAGCCAGCCAACCAACTAACCAAAATAAATATGCTAAGTGGCCCCTGACAATACTTGTCCATGCATTGATATTTACAGAAAAAGAAATAAGGGAGAAATTGCAGATGATGGTCTAAAACAACGCCTTCCACAAGGATGCCTCTTTCATTAGCGTCATTGAGGCAGCTGCCTCAGGTGGCAGGATGCTGTGGACAGCAAACCCATCACCCCTTGTCACTGCATTTTGTGCAGAAGCAGCAACAAAGGCCGATGGGATATAACAGACAAAACAACACCAACAACAACAGAGAGGAGGAGAAAAAGAAGCCATCGGTTAAGAGATTCCCTTACAATGACTTTCTGGTTGCTTCTATGAGATATTACAGTAATGGCTGAATTCCAAGGCCTCAGATTTAAGGCCATATGGTCAATGTGGCCCAAAAAGTGATTTTTGGAGGTAGGAATTACTGCAGGATCAGAGGGGGTCCAGGTGATGAGAAGGGAAATTATGGAGCACTATTGCAAAACCCTTTTCAGCATAGTGGTTCCTCTTCCTCAGCTTCTTCTGGATGGATGCTGGATGGTGTTGCTGCTGTTGGTAACAGCACCATTGTTACTATGCTGCTGCTCCTTATGCTGTTCCTACTTAACTTGTTACATAAACGGTATGTGTTTCCTTTCTCATTTTGTATAGTGAATTGGTTTGTGCTGTTTCTGAGAATCCAGACATAGTAATGAAGTTCTTCTGTTGATATATGGCTGTGATGGCGAACCTTGGCACTCCAGATGTTCTTGGACTTCAATTCCCACAAGCCCAAGCACCCTGTGAATCCACACAAATGGGTTTACTGCGATTCATCCAGCCCATGCTGCCCTCGTCACTCCTGGAAGCGGAAGTAAAAAAGCGCCTGTATGGTCCCGTAAGACATGAGGGCAGCGTGGGCCGGATGAATTGCAGTAAACCCATTTGTGTGGATTCACAGGGTGCTTGGGCTTCTGGGAATTGAATTCCAGGAACATCTGGAGTTCCAAGGTTCACCGTCACGAATATATGGTATTAATGAAATAAGTCTTTAAGGTAAGTTCAACAAGTGGTCAAAGTGAAGGCTGATTGGAAAAGCATTCCAAAGATTTTGAGCTACAGCTCTGTATCAAATTGTGTCCCTAGGCTGGACTATTGGAATTAGATGAATTCAAATCCTGTTCTACAGTAGTTGTACCACAGCCAGAATCTTGGATTTAGGGGTAGATGCTGGTAGGAGACCCAATGGTTAGTCTTATACCATTCTTCTGTACCTCACAGAGTATAAACATCAGTGTGTCTCTCACCTCTGAACAACTTTATTGGCAAATCAAGAGGAAGGAAAGTATAAGAAAGCTGTGAGAGAAGAGGATGTAAAGATTGTGGCTCCTCTGAGCTGAAAAGAGTTCTTCCTGGAAAAGGCTATTTCAGTGCATACTCTCTTCCCCAAGTTCTGTTCTCCAATTCTAATGTCAAAGTTTTGAGTGATGTTTTAGCTTTTCCTTACCTGGACATTTGGATGCTTTCTTTCTGACATTACTATGATATTTTAATGTATATTATTGCAATAAATCACTCCCCGTTCCAGTAAATCTGATGCCATACTTAGAATAATCCTACTGTCTCTTCCCTTCTTTTTCCATGGAAGTCATCCATGTTCCCTCCAAACATACCCCAGGAGGTTTCCCAGCTGCAAAGAAAAGAATAATTTCCCCAGTGGAACAACCTGATTGGATTTTGGCAGAAATAGGAGCAGAACATTTCAGCTTGGTCGACTCATGCCTTTGGATATTGCAGTTCAGAAAAGGCAAAAAAAAAAAAGTATCTGCATCTTGGCCCTTATTGATACCATGAAAAATGAAATTTCTCCAAAACAGACTTGCACAAAATAAGGAATACAGAAGTGGTTTTAGAAGTTGTGGCTCTCTCTAAACCAGAGCAATATGGTAATGTAGTGTCAGGCTATGCAATCTGAAGATCCAGTAGAACAAAGCCATTAGCAATAGCAATTACATCTTTATACTGCCCCATAGCACTTAGTGCATTATTCCAGTGGTTAGGTAATTAGCATTTTCCCCCAAACATACTAGGTACTCATTTTATTGACCTTGGAGGGATGGAAGGCTGAATTAACCTTGATCCCCATCAGGAATGAACTCACAATGTCAGCAGCAGTTTTGGCTGTAATACAGAAGTTTAACCATTGCAACATCAATGGGTTTAAGGTGGGGGATTATCTCCAGGGTAGTCTCTGTCCCAAATCAAAATGCTGTCCATTTTTCTCTTTTCAGAATAACATTCTGCCCTTCCTCTCCTCTGGTCTTGTTGCTAGTTTTCAACTTATGTTTCAAAAGCTTTTCCCTATATGTCTCTTAATCCATCTGTTAAAATCTAGTTCAAGGATAGGCAACAGACAGTACACACTTTTAAATTAATGATGGCTGTGCTGTACCAGCAAGGCCAGCCAGCATAATGAGTTGCAAAAATAGAGACTTCTTCAAGGCTGTTTTGCTGCTCAAACCCAACAGCAAAGGGTTTTCCCACCAACTCCAAAGATGGGTTAGGGTTAGGGTTGTTATTTGGAATACAACTTGGATAATAATAAAAATACAGTCTTAAAAAATTAAATAGAATACATGACCTTGGGTTGATATTTGTTACCTAAAGTGTCTCCCTTACTTTGCCTAGAGGTTGAGGCAGGTTATGGATTAAGGATATAATAAATTACTCACAGATTTTCTTGTCCTTGGTTTAAAAGGATGTCTGAACATGTTGAAAGACCCCATTGAAAAAAGAAAAATACTGTATGATTTTTAAGGCTTAGTAAAAGTCATCCTTGCTCAAAAGCCAGTCATTCTGACTCTTGGGGCTGGTGCTCATCTCCATTTATAACAAAAAGCCAGCACTAGCTGCTTTTGCAGATGTTTCCATAGTCATGTGGCAGGCATGACTAGACACTGGAGTGCATGGAACACTGTTACTTTCCCACTGAAGTGTTGAAATTCTCCATTCTCATTTTTGAGGATGGAAGAGGCAAAGATTTACGTTCGTATTATGGACTTCCACTAGGGTGGGTAAAATGCAGTCTATGGTTCACATGTGTCCAATGCTTTCTAGCAAATCCCCAGAATCCTTGAAAAAAACCCCCCCCCAATGCACCCCCCCCCCAATCTACGGCATATAAAATTATCTCCAAGAGTAATTGTACAGAAATCATCTCTGGAAGTAATGATACCAATTTCCCAGTCTTTGGGCTGTTTTAGACACCAGAGTCTTTCTCAAAAAACAAAAGTCACTTCTAGCTACTTTTGACTGACTGGGGGTGGGGCTCCTAATCTCAAAACAAGTCAGAGGAGAATATGGCAAAATTGTCTCATATCCACACAGGTATGAAGGATCGCCCAAGGTGTTTGTATAGGAATAGCATTGCAGTGTCTAGAGCAGTAGTTCTCAATGTGGGGTACATGCCCCACAGGGGGACTGCCATTCCGAGAAACCTGTCATTACATTGGCTGATCAGAGCTTTGTGGAATTGACTTAGTCTTCTGGGAATTAAAGTCCTAAAACCAAAGGTCGGTAAACACTGGTCTAGAGGAGGAATTCTCAACTTGTGGGCCAGATGCAGCCTGTGGCATGGTGTGGTGGAGAAAGGGCAAAGTAGCCATCTGGCCCCCAAAGCTGTCTGAGGGAGCATGACCCAGCCCCCAGCTTAAAAAGGTTGAGAATCCCTGGAGTAGAGGGATGTGTGTTCAGTCTGTAGACCTCTGGAAGTTTTCTACACATACAACATTGCACTCATGCAAATATTTTGCCTCACAAAGTCTTATTTTCTCTGGTCCGCAGAATAACTTTCTTTATCAATGCAACAAGATAATTTTTCTTTTTGAACAAGTTTGATAGAGAGTGCAAACAAATTCCTATGCAAGAGACACTCAAATGGACAGGGAAGCCTGAAGTAGTCCAGCATATTTTGAATATTAGAGGTAAAAATCTTTGCTTGTCTCATATTCATGTATAAAAAGAAATGTAATTTTCCCCTCACGTCAATGAGACAACAAGATTTCTTTTGGAAATTGTGGAAATGAGGAATTTTGCACAAATTGTGTAATTTGTTCACACTGCACAGTGAAGCCATTTTTTGGATTCTTAAAAGCAAGAAGCACTGGGTGGCTGCAGCTCCCCGGGTGGCTTAGTGATTAAGATGCTGAACTGGAGACTGGAAGGTCAGGCTTCAATACCCAAGAGCTGCACTTAGGGACATAAAAAGAGCTTCATTCGGGCATCCCCTGAGCAGAGTTTCTCCTGCAAAAATCCTTTCAACCCACTGTAATCTCTGACATGAAATTATTATACTGGATGGGTATTTTTGTTTTGATCTAGCAGTTGGTTCTTCTCTTTTTGCTATATATGTGTGCATAAATACCTACTTTGCTTCACCAAAATATTTGTAAGGAAAATTATAGTCATGACTGTTAGGACATTTTTCATTTGGGGGTATTGTACAAAGATTGCTGCCCAGTGGAATAGTACAACTTTAAGGCCCTCCATGTGTTTTGAACACAGGTGTCCATAATAGAGCCTCAAACTGATTGCCAGGCTGTGCACGCTTGGTCCACGTGCTCATGTAACAGCCCAGCTGTGGCTGATTAGAGAATCTGCCCAGCAACACTAGGTTATAACTGTGGCCCTCTGGGAAGGGTCTATGGAGGAGATTATCTGTGAGGAGGTTGCTATTCTGAAGGAGTCTATATACTGAGAAGGACTGAGACACTGAAGGAGGTGATGCTGTTGAGAGCTTTTCTTCAACTGAGAAGAAAGAACTGCTAAAGGATCACCAGGACTCTTTTGAGTGCTCCTGGAGTTGGAGCCAACAGAGGAATCCAAGCTGTCTACCTACTGTGGGGCTTGGAGAGAGAGAGAGACTGTTGTATATAGTCCTGTGTATGCCTGTCTTCCCCTCACTGTAAGTAAAGCGCACCTTGTTTCACTGAATGCATATGTGTGTGTGTTCCTGCACTAAGGCTTTTGCTGTGTAACAGCTTAAAGGTGCTACTCTGCTATTGAGACACACATATCACTAGGGGAATCCCTGATAATTACTTTATTTATTTATCTATTCTCATTTATATACCACCCTTCTCACCGAGGCGACCCAGGGTGGTTGTGAGTCTGAGAAGTCACCCACATATTGACAAATACTTGTCAGGCTATCTCAGTATGTCAGTACACCTTGACACAACAAGAATGAGCAGTTTATTTCTGATTTTTTGGCATCCCTACTGTGTACCTAGCACATTCTTTACCACTAAGCTATGGATTCTCCACAGAATGGTGTACTGCAGGTAATTTCAATAAATGCTCACATCTTCTTCAGCCCAGTTTCTATCTGGAAGATTTGAGGAAAGGAGAATCTCACATTTTAAGCTTGAGCTTCCTACTGTGCAGTGAAAAATAGCATCTCACATGCATTTTTGTTGTTCATGTCCCTAACTAGTACATCCATTTTTGCTGTTCCTGACAAGTAAAGCTTCACTATAATTCATACAATTGCTCCACTTGGGTAGTTCTGTCAGGAAAAATCAAGATGGATTCCAGCTTACTTGAACCTAGACAATGACTCTTGCCCTTTTTAATATTCGTTCTTCACTGGTGATGCAGGACATCCCCCCCCCCCATTTATTCAGCAGACAGTTAGTGCAGCAGTAGGATGAATAGCAAGTGTTCAGGCTTGTACTTTTGCAGTCATAGACTCTGGCATATTATTTTTTCATGCACAAGAATTGTGCTGGGAAATGCCTATGAGCAAGGATAGTTTTCTGGGTACTGCTTTTCCATTCTTCTCCCTTATGGTTGAACAGCTTAATGATTTGTGGATTTTCAAACCTCTTAGAATGTGCCTTCTGAAATTACTTTATTGCTACTACATTATTTTGCACTGGTGTTCAAATAAGGGATAATTTCATTTCTTGGAAAAATTAAGTCCACTTGGTGGAAAGATGCATCACTTTAAAATTTCAAAAGGCATCCTTTTTCCTCTGATCAAAGTCATCTTTGCAAACAGGGTATCTCGGGAGGGCTATGAACATAGGTTTCAACTGAGAAGCAAACTAGACAATGCATTCCACCCATATTTAGAAGTGATACTCCCTCATGATGTGAAAGTCAGTATCTTGCCTTCCAATGTATATTGTTTTGTGCTTGGCCATGGGAAAGTAACCATGGGCTTAATTTAGAAATCTGGTTCCTCAGGAAACTATGTTGTAGGACATAGTTGTAGGACACATGTTGTAGGGCATGATCTAAGCACAGGAGATCAATATTTCCTGTTAATGTCTAATTTGAACCCAAAAATAATTATGTTGTCATGAGATTTGAGTGAAGAGTGATCTGTGCAGACCAACTAAGTAGAAAATGGCAGCAATCTAATGAAAAGTTAACTATGCTTGAACCCACTGATTTCCCTGTATTCCAGGTTTCTATAAGGCAATGTCATAGGCTTCCGCAATCAAAGTGAGCAGCGCAGCTTGTCACTTAGAATTCATCTTGACTGATTTAAAAATTTGTAGTTCAACTTTGTAGTTTTGTATTTTTATACAATAACTCCCAGAATTTCTTAGGCTTTGGGGAGGGTGGTGGAATAGAAAATAATACAGTAGACTAAACTTATGGTGTCATACGAGAAGACAAGTATCAGTTTAACACACCAGTAAAGCCCATTCTAGCCAATAAGTGGTAGAGAGGGTTCAGCTGAGTTCAACACACAGTATACCATATTTGCTGGTGTATAAGATGGACTTCCCCCCCTTAAAATACACTGGAAAAAATGGAGTGTGTCTTATACGCCATTAAACCCCTCCCCCCCGGTTGGTGTGGTTCAGCGGCTAGAGGATTGGCTGGTGGTGGGATGGGGGGAATGGGCTTAAAGGATCCTTCTTTTTCCCCTTCATCCCACTCTCCCCGGCTGGTGGTGGGATGGGAAAAAACAGGCTTAAAGGATTTCAAGTGGCACATGAGACAACATGTGCCACCGGGTGTTTTGATGGTCATATTGATAGAAAGCAGTGTAGTGTAAAGGACAGAGTGATGGGTTAAGGCTCAGAAGACCTGGGTTGAAATCCTCACTTTGCCATGGAAAGGAATGGTGGTGTTTTAAAATCATTCCTTAAATATTTTGCATAATTGTTGGCCCATAACATAAGGACTGTGGTGGCTCAAGTGGTTAAGATGCTGAACTTGATGACTGGAAGGTCAGAGTTTGATTCCTGGGTGCACTCCTGTCTCTGTCCTGTCCCAGCTCCTGCCAACCTAACGTTAAGGTCCTATGGGATGGATCGGATAACAACTGCAAAAGCCTGTGCGGTTACAATGTATCTCTATGGAGCTTTAACGTTATCCGATCCATCCCATAGGATTTTAACATGCTTTGGATAACACTAAAAATCGGATAACACCAAGACTTGTGGAACCAAGTCTTAGCGTTATCCGAGGTATTACTGTAGATAAATAGATACCACTTCGGTGAGAAGGTAAACAGTGTTCTGAGCACTCAGATGTTGATGCATGCCTGCCACATGTCCATGGAAATGTCTGCAAACGCAGGCAGCACTGGCTCTTTGGCTATAAACAGAAATGAGCACTGAACCCTAGAGTTGGATACCACTGGCTTTCAAGCAAGGGTGACCTTTACCTTTAATGGCATATAACATACACAAATGTTGGTGATATATTGGGTGTATGTCAGGATTATCATGATTCCATAAGATCTTAAACTTCTTTGATTCCCCAACCCAATGCCCCTGCAAAATGGGACGTCTAGTATTCCAGTCCTGGAACAGTTGAAGGGGAGTCCCTTGCTCGAACGCCAGTCATATCTGACTCTAGTGGGCGGTGCTTGTCTCTGTGATCTGCAGCTTTCCTGGCTTCCCACATTTCGTTTAAAGCCTAGGCCTAGGACATGAGCAGTGATGGGATGACACCGGTTCTGACCGGATCCACAGAACCGTTTTAAGGATTTCCGGAGGGCTCTCCGTGGGGGTAAAACCGTTTTTGAGGCGTCCGGATCGGACGCCTCACCGGGAGGAAAATTAAAAAAAAATTTGGAGCAAAAATGGCTCCAATTTAGTGCGCATGCGCAGAAACTCAATCTGACACATGCGCACTAAATTGGAGCCATTTTTTTCTCCGATTTAAAAAAAATTGGATCCGGCCGCCCCTGACTGGAGCCTCCTGTGGAGCCGCTTGCCGCCGTTTGCTGCTGCCTGGTGCTCTCACCACTGCCACCTCCTGCCATCGCTGCTGCCGTTGCCGTCCCCATCGCCGCCGGAACCGAGGAGGAGGCGGGGCGCTCCATGTCCATGTTGGCTCCAATTTTTAAAAAACCGGACCCGGAGCCACTGCCTGCTGCTACTGTCGCCGCTGCTGCCGCCTCCTGCCATCGCCATCGCCGCCGTTGCCGCCGTCGCCCCAGGCCAGCGGAGCGCGCCTCCTCCTCCTCCGGTTCCAGCAGCGGCGGCGGCAACGAAGAAGACGGGATGGGAGCCGATC
Source organism: Furcifer pardalis (assembly GCA_030440675.1). Lineage (NCBI taxonomy): Eukaryota > Metazoa > Chordata > Lepidosauria > Squamata > Chamaeleonidae > Furcifer > Furcifer pardalis. Next base: position 100,664,063 of record CP126896.1, on the reverse strand, counting down.
AACGGGCAAGGCGGGGAAGAGAAAGCTCCGGAACGAAAAGGAAGGAGGGAAAAAAGCAAATGCATCTACCCGGATCAATTACAGAAACGCTCCCGGGTCCGGCACTCCAGTCCCCTCCCTCTCCTCCTTCCACCCCCCCGGCGATGGCGATGGCGGGAGGCGGCAGCAGCGGCGACAGTAGCAGCAGCAGGCAGTGGCTCCGGGTCCGGTTTTTTAAAAATTGGAGCCAACATGGAGCGCCCCGCCTCCTCCTCGGTTCCGGCGGCGATGGGGCGTGCCTTGCCGTGTGGCCCCGGGCCATGGGGGTCGTCGGCCCCAAGAAGGGTAAGTGAGGGTTTTGTGTTTGGGGTGGGTGGGTGGTTTATGGTGTTTTGGGTGGGTGGGTGTACTTTTATTTAATTTTTATTTTATTTATTTATTTATTTTATTTCTTTAAGTTATTTACGGGTGTGTGTGCATGTTTATTTTTATTATTTTTTTTTTTATTTTTGGCCTTGCCCACAACGTCATGACGTCATGACGTTGGCTCCGCCCATGACGTCATGACGTCATGACATTGGCCACGCCCATGACGTCCATGACGTCATGGCGTGGTAGTAGAATTTTTGACATCCCATCACTGGACATGAGATAACCCCTGCAACATGTATTTTTCAAACCAAGAAATGGGAGAAATCAGGGAAGCTGCATAATGTTTTTTAACAAGAAAAATACTGATAAACATCCTACAGCAACATGGTAATCTCAAAACATTTCCCCACAGAGTCTCTGTAGAAATTCTGTTGTACCCTGAGAGTGTGGAAAGACACGATTGAGAATACTACCTAGAAACAGTATTTGTGTTGATAATTTTTAAGTAAGATAAACAAGCACAAAAGAGATAAAGTTTGCTGTGATGTTAATTGTTGTTGGAAAGGAGGAATTGTGGGGGAACAAAGTAACTTTTCTCATGCCAATTGTAGCTGTTGGAATTATCTGTACAAGTGGTAAAGGTATAAAAGTCTCATCTTTCTTGATGTCTGTTCACCCTATTTTTAAGATGCAGCATTTGAACAAATAATGCATGATCTTTAAAAAAAACCTACATGTCTAAATGGCTTTAAATCCAGATTATTCTTTGTAATGCTGTGTTAGCAGAATATCTATTTCATTTTTTAAAAAACTGTTTATTAAAAAAGCTTGTATGGTTTTGCTTGACTTCTTGGCCCCAGTGTCCTAGATATTAAATCTCTACCTGGTTATTAGTATTTCAAGATTACATAGTCATGTAAAGAGGGATTGTGCTAAAATCTTCTTTATGTCCAGCTGAGAGGTCTAAGCAGCCAGTGCTGTGGCTGTCTGTAATGCTTACTTTCCCCTCTCCCTTCCAGCAGCTATTAAAATTCCAGCAGTCATTTTTGTGAGTGGATTGTCAAAGGCATGGAATAATAAGTATAATTTCATAGGCACAGGCCGTGAACATGGCAAAAGCTTTAGAGTTTGTTAGCAGTATTGTCTGAAATGATGTAAACAAATGAGACAGCCTGTGGATGGAACTTATCCTAGTCCAGGGAAGGAAAGTTAGGGCAATCTAAGCAGCTGCCTACATCTGAGCTGCAAGAAGAGATTTCTATACCAAAGGCCTCTGGCTTGATGCTAATTAAAAGGAGCTGGCTTTGTTTGGCTGGGAGAGATCTTTGCCAGAAAAGCTTCTGCAGGTTGGAAAAAGCAATACTGAACAAGATCCACTTCCCTCGTGACCCTTATGCCTGGAGTTTCATGTCAAGCTGGTATATGGTTACAGCTTCTTATACTGTACTATACACTACATTTATTTATTTATTTATTTATTTATTTCAGAGCTGTATGAAACAAATTGAAAGCATAAAATAATTAAAACAATTTGAAATCAAGGAATTTAAAAACACATTTTTTTTAAATGTATCAAACATTAAGACATTATAATCATTGAACTGAAACCTGTGTGTGCCATGATCCTCAACCCTCAAAGACTCAAAGAAATATGTCTTAACTTGGTGCCAAAATGATACCAAGAGAGGACATTTCATAGCTGGGATGTTCTTGCCAAAATGAAGCCCTCTACATCAGTGTATCCCAATCTTGGTTTTTGTCCTTCAATTCCCAGAAGCCTAAGTCAATTCCCCAAAGCACCGATCAGCCAATGTACTGATTTAGGCTTCTAGGAATTGAAGTCCACCAGTTTTCCACGGAACATAGTTTTGTAAATGCTGCTCTATATAATGAATAGTTCTCAGTGGCAAGACACAGATAAGGTCCTCCTCAGCAAATTTTAGTCATCAGACAGGCTTATAAAGGGAGGAACACTTTTTCATCTCCAAAGCAGTTTAGACCCTACCTATAAAACTTGACACCATTTCACTTCATCCTATGAAATCTTGGGCTTTGCACTTTGGCAAGATGCTTCAAATTCTCAACTGTAGTTCAAAGACAGGGAGTAGGCCTCTCTGGCAAAGACCTCTAAGTATGTCACCAAGTTCTAGAATCCCAAGGGATGGAGTCAAAGCATTAGAAACGGTGCAAAACATCTATAAATGGTGGAGTTTATAGAGAATTGTGCTGTTGTCTATAGCAGCCCCCACTTGAGCATGTTGATCTTACATTTAGGGACTCCTATCCTCAGCCTATTCAGAGTCCTCAAAGTGATATAGGAGAGGTTGAATTCCTCAGATATCTCCTCCTTTAATGTTATTTTTTGTCCAGTGAGCTCCTTTCTCCATCTTCTAATTTGATTTTGCTCTTGTGTACCCTCAAGAATGTTTGTTCTTACCATAAAACTCTTGCTGTAAAGTTGGTTTACCTCCTCAAAGATTGTGTATATATTTTACATTTTGGAACCACAATTGGGGTACACTGGGAAACGGCAACCTTGTTTTGCCAGCTAATCTTTCTCACACCAGATCAAGCCAAAGAATAATTGCTAGTTACCTATCCAGAATGGTTTCTGATCACCTTTTCACTGCGAGCTGATGGCTAGGAGGTTGGTGGTCATACCCTTCTGTTGCTGAATGACAAACTCACCAGATCATGGAGCAGAAAAACCTTAGGTCACTGTACATGCGCACATCTGTGTATGTGTGCAAAACAATAGTTTAGGAAAGGCAGAGAGAGAGAGAAAGCTCTGTGACTGGAAACAAAGACTGAGTGTGTCTTAGAATAAGAGATGGGAAATGTATATATGTTCTTGAATTATAACTCCCATAGTTCTATATAGCATAGCCACTGGCCATGCTGGCTATGGTATTCTGAGAATTGTAGTAACCCAAAACAAAAATGTTTCCTATCTCTGTCTGGGAATCCAGGGTACCACTGTGGAGTAGTGCTTATTTGCTTTTCAAGAGTTAGTATGTTGGTGTAGTGAACAGAGTGATAGACTAAGACTAATTCAGGAGAACTCTATTCAAAGCTCTACTCAGACATGGAAACTCACTGGGAGACATTTTGCAGACACATTTTTAGTAAGCTAATGTTTAAAATAATAAATTAAGAAATTCCAAAAACATGTCTGAAATAACTTTTTTTTAACAAATACTAATTCAAGTGAAAAGAAAACTGATGAGATTCATCCATTCCTACCCACTTCTCAGGAGAGACTGGTGACTGCTTTTGTTAGGGTGGTGAATTTACTCCAGACTTAAAAGTAGGTGCCCAAAGTGCTAAACTCTCCTCTATTGAATAGCTGCTTTAAAGTTTGGACTAAAACTCAGTAGAAGTTCACTCCCCTCCCCCAACTGGAGTCATCAGCCTCTGATATTGCTACTAATTATCTTTTGCTAGCAGAGGTTATCTACAAATCTTTTGCAACCAGAAATATATATATACACTACCAGTATCAAAACTGCAATATTTTCTCATTTCCATAGAAACTATTGCTATATTTTGATAGCGGGAAATTCTTCTTTATTGCCAGCAATAACTACTTTGCTTCCTATCTGATCTATTGATCACTCAGTCTGTCAATCTATCAATTAAGCAACTTATTTATACATAAACTACAAACAAATTATGATATGACACAGCTTGAAAAACATTGATGCAGTATAGAAGTCAATGAATTTCAGAAATTTGAATTTTTATTACATTCAAGGATGTTATATCTAAAGGTCATGAAAGGGGTTTTTATTCAGTTAGTTCATTATGACTTTGAAGTTCATTATTTCAACCAAAGTAACAGTAGTTCCTGCTGTGTCCTATATTACTACTGAGTGAGTAAATATACTTTTTAATGGAAAGGTGGATGTATTCATTCTTTTGGCTGATTAACTGGCAAGTTATCAAAAGAGTGTTGGCAGAGAAAGCCACAGGGTGTATTTTAATGTGTGCAATGTTTTAGGATTTTGAGCATGTTTCAAAGATCAGCGCTACCCCATTTCAAGGTACATCACTAAAGTAACTTCCCTTTGTAGGAATCAGGAAGCATTTTTTCAATTCATTTTTATGAGCATTTTCTATTAAAATCTGCGTTGGAAAAAAATCTTAACATTTTCTGTAAAATATCTGTGTGAGTATTTTTGTGTCTGGAATAGAAAAATGGGGGTGAGGAGTGCAGAATATGGAAGAAACCCCAATTAACAGATTAATTCATCCTGGTCAGTTGTTTTTAGTGCTCAATTACTAAAGTCTTTGCATAAATATCTTTGTTTGCAAACTTTTGAGAGCTGAATTAAAAATGCTGCATCCGTTTCCTTGTCTTTAACACATATATAGTGGGACTGTATAAGATGATCCTTTGCATGCTGGGAAAAATAATCTACCTGTTGAATTTAGCCAGTTGTAATGAGTGAAAGATTTATTTTGGCTTATGAGTGAAAATTTTCTTTTGGTTCAAGTCTAAAGAATTATAATAGATTTTCTTTTCTTTTGGTTTGTGTTTAAATTCCTCCAGGCTGCAGCAGTCCATTGCAGTCCTGGTGTTAAATCCTGCATATCTCATTTCATACATGCCACAGGAGATAGGCCGTGAGATCACAGTGGCACAGTGGTCACTTCATGGCAAGCTGAGATCCACCTTAAATTTATTCATGCCAATGGCATCTTTTCTGCTTGTCATTCGAAAATGACTTCCAGGAAAAATGCTCAAGATACAAGTAGCAGCCAGCGACAACAACATTTACAAAATTCTCATAGCACTGTTTTGTAAGAAATTAACTAATTAAAAAAAATGAGTCAGTTTCCATTTGGAACCAAGTTGAAAGGACAAGTTTTCCCATTCATCCAACCCACTTGTTGGCTTTTGGGTGAGCGCATCATGCTCTGATTTCATGCAATGCCCCCACTTGAGGTTCTTGCTTTTGTTCTCAGGGATGCAGGGATAACAGAGGGCAATATAGAGAAAGAAGGGGAACAAGGACTTCAAAGGTTAGACTTCAAAACAAGTCATACAATAGACTAAAGATGGAGAAAATTCATCCCTCCTGTAAGGCAGAATGAGGCACCTGTTTCAAGTAATAGTTCTGGAGTGTCATAAAGGGAAAGAAAATGGCTTAATATTGACTTTGCTATTGAATATTTAAGCTGGTTGGAAAGCTCATTGAGCCTTCTAGGAGACGGGCCAGGCTCTTTCTCCTCACATAAGCTGCATAGGCACAGAATCACACAGGAGTGCTGGCCAGGACTTCCGGGAATTGAAGTTCAAGAGGATTTGGGATGCCAAGGTTTGTCCTCACTGTGCTAGACCATTGGCCTGATTTAGTGAAAGACTGCTTTGGTATAGAGGAATCCTGCCCATGCCATGATTCAGATTTTTACAGAGAACATAATTACCCTTTGAAGAGAATGTGTGGTACAGCCCTCCAGGATTATATCACTACAGAAGCAACATCGGTTGTTCAAATGCCCCCTTCCCTCAACATACAAGAACAGCTACACAGAGAACTTGCTTCCAAACTGCACGGTTCACTCTGTATGGATAGCCTTTAAGTGAGATGATCTTCCGAATGCAATGTGAAATGGTATTAGCCCAGCAGGAGCTGCATGATAGCATTCTGCTAGTCATGGAACTCAGCTTTTTGCCATAAGGCTGAATTCACAGAGCATTACTTTAAGTAAGCATAAGCCTGGCGTGCTATGGCCCATGAGGTCTCAAAGGGTTGGACTCGACTGCGCAACTAAAAAACAACAACAAGCCTATGGAAATATATGACTTAAATGCATTTGTGCAACTCAGGCGCCTTATTTTCCAATGCCTTATTTTCAGGTACAGAAAGCCTGTTTTCAAATGTTCAGTTTTGCTGAGCAAATACAAGAGTTGTTCTACTAGCAGGAATAAATTGCTAGTTTTACATAAGGAAGGAATCCAGTATAGCTAGCTGCATAATAGAATGTGTGCATGTAATATCCTGTATTGCTGCATACATAATGCTAGAATCCAGAAGAGCAATGCTAGGGGAATTTTTCATTTCCATAGACACTGCATAGGGATACTCATTGTGGTGTAGTGGATAGAGTGATGGATTAGGATGGGGTGCTTACGCTTTTTGGGCCATGTGCCAGTCATGGGCCGGTCAGGCTGGTCACATGGTTCCTCCCACTGTAAGTGGAAGTAAAATGCACCCACACATGTGTAAAATCCTGCTGTAAATACAGCCCCGGCTGTAATAAATGTGTTTACAACAGCTGTGGGTGCTTTATAGCAGTGTTTTGCGCATGCACAGGCACATTTAACTTCTGCTTCTGGGAGCGGTGAGGGTGGCTTGGGACAGATTATTAGGCACTGCTGGCTGGATCCAGCCTGTGGGCCATAGTTTGGGTGCCTCTGAATTAGGACTCAAGTGGCCTGGGTTTGAATCCCTGCTCAGCTGTGGACACTCACTAGAGGTGTGGAACCACTCCTTAAATAGCTTATCTACTCTGAAAGCTGTATTATGGTCACTATACGTTGGTTCCAACTTGACAGCGCTTGACAACAATATAGTCTACACAGACCTTGCTTCTTATATAGTTAATCTAGGCCAGTGGTGAACCTTTTAGAAACTGAGTGCTGGAGGAGGAGGAGGAGGAGGAGGCATGTGGGTAAGTACCACTCATGTACACACTGCTCGAGGCATGTCAGCAATGTCACATGGGTGCATGCACACCCACTGCACATGCACATGCACCCACATGATGTCTCCACCTCCTGGGTTGGATTTCAGCCTTCCCTCTTGCCTCCCCATTGGGGGAGGGAGAGAGGTGGGTAGGGAAGTGCCATTGCCATTGGCGTCAACAGCACAAGGCAGCACAGGTCTTGCCCACAATGGCATGTGTGCTGACAGAAAGGGTTCTGTATGCCACCTCTGGCATGTGTTCCATATTATTATTTATTTATTTATTAGTTCAAATTTATATTGCCCATAGGTTCGCCAACACTGATATAGGCTTTTGCTTGGCCTAGCTGTCCAAATGGCTGTGAATATAAACACTTGAGGCACATTACTATTACTGCTGCTATTATTATTAAAAAATGGTAATTGTTTTGTAGATTGGAAAGTGCATCAGAACTGCCTGTTGTGGTACGAGGAATATTGTACTGAAGCATGTTGAAAGTAGCTCAGTGTTCTAAAGGGTTGTGAACTTGGAATATGAAAAGGGAAATATTATGCTTTGATTTACAAAGCTCCAAAGCTATTTTTGTTTCAGCTCAATTGCCTAGCTAATATGCTAATGGTCACTTGAAACTGCTGTGGATAGAAAGAAATAGTGAGACAGGGGTGTTTGGAATGGTTACTTTCTCCTTTATTTGCATAAATGCTCCTTCGTACCATTGCCTTTCAATATTTATTTCCTATCTTATAATAAAGCAATGCCCTTAAATTTTGGTTGTGACACAGAGAGGTTCATCCCTCGGATTCCAATTAAATTCCATAGGACATTTTCTGTAATTAAAACTTATGCATTACTCAGGCAGAACCTCTGGAAGGAAAGGAGCAAGGAAACTAATTAAGAACCATTCCCAATCACTCAACTCCTGCGGTCTATTAAATTATTCCCTGATTGACAAAGATGCACTGATGTAGAGAAAGCTCTAGTTGACTGAAGAAATCAGCATATCTCCTTCTCTATCTTTCTTGCTTGCTGTGCACACCCACACCCATGCACCCACCCACACATACAAATGTGCATGGAGCATGCCAGATAAATTTTCACAAGGGTATATAAAGAATTCTTGTTAACATCATTAAAGCAAACATGTCTGCAAATTTGAAAGCATTGGTTCAGGATGGATATTTCAGCCCAAATGTCTTCCCCTTCCCCAATTTTTAGGGGTCCATTCATGATCAGGAAACTTCAGACACTCTTCTTCTGATTCTTATTTTAAAAATATCTCTTTCTCTTGCTCTGTGTAAGAAATTACAGGCTGCCTGTACCAGTTCTTTTTCTTCCCCTCACCCACCACTTTGCTGCTGCCTTTACGGTAATAGGAGCAGATATGTTTGTCCACTGTTTTTCATTCCTTTATTTGTTAAATATGCCTGCCACTAATGATGGAAAATAATTTTGTTGGATTCTAGAGCCCTACCCCCCCCCCAAAAAAAAAGGTGGGGGAGGGGGCGTTGTATCACCTTAAACTTGCAAGAAATTTTTACCACACATTTTTTAGTCATGGGGGCAGCTTTGGAGAAATAAACTGCATAGAAATCACAGTGTGATCAACAAAGGTAGCACCCATTGATGCCTGCCATCACTCCTCCCACAAATGCTGGGCCAATATTTGGTGCCCTAGCCTATTTTCTGGTGTGTTTTGCTTTCTTCTAATTCACTTACTTAGGGGACATGGTGGCTTAATGGTTAAGATGCTGAGCTTGACAATGGGAAAATCAGCAGGTTAGCAGTTCAAGACCCAAGTGCTGCACGATGGAGTAAGCGCCCATCGTCTGTCCCAGCTCCTGCCAACTGAGCAGTTTGAAAGCAAGAAATTGCAAGTAGATAAATGGATGTTGCTTCAGCAGGAAAGTAACAGTGTTTCGTGTGCTCCGGCATCTAGTCATGGCTGCCACATGACCATAGAAACATCTGCAGGTGCAGACACTGTTGGCTCTTTGTCTGAAAACGGAGATGAACACCGCCCTCTAGAGTCAGACATGACTGGATTTTGAGCAAGGAAGACCTTTACCTTTACTAATTCACTTGCTTGGCCAGAGCTGAATGGTGGCACACTAGCTGAGTGTCCACCTGCTATGCCTCTCATCACCAATACTTCTGCTAAAATCCTCACAAGGGTTGGCTTAGCCTTATCATACCATTTATCCAGCTATGGTGGTTTGCCATAAAATTAAGATCCATTTTAAAAAACCAATATCAGTGAATTGCTCCCAGAACCTAGAAAATCTAGCAAGAAGAAATAGGGCACAACATTGGTTCTAGATGTAAAGGAATGGGGCTCCTTGGAGGAAGAATTCCAACATGGAGGTGTTGTTCCCAAGAAGGTCCTTCCAGCCTTGGCTTGGTCCTAACAGCTGGTGTCCTCAGCCAACAGCCATGTCACTATCTACACAAACAAAGCTCCTCACTATACCAGATATTGATGCTGTTACTAGAGCATAGCTTTAGGTCAGCTCCCTTAACTTGGCATTGTCTCGCTGTATTAGATTACAATTTCTACCATGCCATATCATTCAGACCCTAGTAATAACTGGTACCAGACTGAGTAAGATTGTCTCAGGTTTTCTCATCAACAGCTAACACAGTGCTATTCTCAAGCATCCTCTGAGCATGTATCCAAAGAGACAGAGGGAAGAACTACTTGCTGCTTGCTATGTTTGATTCCAAGCACCTCCGCAAAAACTCCCATTTTTACTCAGGAGTTAACAGCATTTGGACTGTAACATATTTTCAGCCTTTACATTGAAGGTTTCTTGGAAGGCCATGGATGTTGCATAAGAAACTCTCTTCTGGTAAATTAAAAGAAGGGTATGATGGTACTGACAGAGGTGGTCAGTACAAGTGGGATAGCTCTGTTGTGGTAAGGATCTTTACATAACTAGTTACTTATGGTTCATCTGTAGAAGCATTGAAGAATCAGCATCTTGTGGGTCCTCATTGCTTCTGAGACATCATATAGTTGACTTTAACTGTAATGGGGAACAACAGACAGATTATATAAGATGATGTGAGGAGATGATGTCAGCCAAAATCGATAACCCTTGGAAAAGACTGAGATACCTCCCCGCTGGATTGCTGTTCCATATTTTCTTTTCTTAACAAAAATGGCTGTCAGGGCTTTTTTCCAGAGCTGGAAAAGTTTCTTTAGTGAGTTATGCCTCCCTGAATTTCTAGACATTCTGGGAGCAGCATCCCACGTACAGTAATACCCCGGATAACGTTTGTACTGGATAGCACTAAAACCGCATAACGTTACAAGATTTTCGGAAAAATCTTGCATCTGATAACACGATTTTTAGCGTTATCCGGTACAAGCGTGTGCGTCAGGGGAGTTGGATTGGGTAGAACATCGGGCGGGTGGGCGCGCGTCAGACGGGGTTAGGGGAGTATACGGAGGTCTTCCCCTATCCTCCCCTAACCATGTCCGACGCGTGCCTGCCCGCCGCCCAATGTTTTGAAAGGGTACGCTAAGAAAAAAATGCTAAGAAAAAAGCCCTGACTTCAGGGACAAACCACTTTAAAGGCAGGCAGGCAAAGAAAGAGACCTCCCTGCCTTTAGAGTCACCCTCACCCTCACCCTCAGCTCTGCCACGAGAGAATCCAGCCTCCCCTGTTTACCTTGCAGCAAGCGCCGACAGTCAGCTGGATCCTTTTTTCTGTTCCACTTCCTGTAAACAGGGAAGGAGGAAAATACAGAGATGTGATTGGTTCTCTAGTGTCACATGGCATTAAGAAGAAAAAATATATAGAGAACCAATCACATCTCTGTATTTTTCCCCTTCCCTGTTTACAGGAAGTGGAACAGAAAAAAGGCTCCAGCTGACTGTCGGCGCTTGCTGCAAGGTAAACAGGGGAGGCTGGATTCTCTCATGGCAGAGCTGAGGGTGGGGGTGACTTTAAAGGCAGGGAGGTCTCTTTCTTTGCCTACCTGCCTTTAAAGTGGTTTGTCCCTGAAGTCAGGGCTTTTTTTCTTAGCGTTGTTCGATCAATGTATCGGACAACGCTAAAAACCGGATAACGTCATGACTTGTGGAACCAAGTCATAACGTTATCTGGGATATTAGTGTAAGTCATTTTCCTTAGCTTTGCTGGCCTCCCCCATCCTCCAGGGATGGTTTATTTCCCAGACCTTGTAAAGCAAATGTCGATTACCAGTTCTGATAATTGCTAGTGCTGCTTCACTCTTTAGTCAATCCCTTCATAGGACTAACTCAGGGATTCTCAACCTGCGGACCGTGGGCTGCCATTTTATGTGGGGCCCCCACTGCCTCCAGCACACTTTGAAGTGCCATGTGGTGGAAGAAGGGCAAAATGGCTGTCCGATGCCCAAAGTTGTCTGAGGGAGTGTGACCTGGCCCACTACTTAAAAAGATTGAGAACTCCTGGGCTAGCTGATGCATTCAGCAGATTCAAGCAATAACCTTCTTCTGGACTATATAACTTCTGAATGGACAAAGAATTCTGCTCCTCAAAGAAAAAGAGCAAGATGAATAAAGACACCATTGAAAACAAGCCATATATTATGAGATTGATTTGCTTCTGCTGAAGATCAAAAAGAGCAAGAATTTTTTTAAATGGTCAGCACCACTAACACCAAATTTTAAACTGTGTGTGTGTGTGTGTGTGTGTGTGTGTGTGTGTGAGTGAGGAAATGTATTTTGCACAAACTCTTCATCTTTTGCATTTGTTATGCTCAAAATGCAAGGTTTCTGCATAAAATACAAGGGGTAGAATCTTATTGTTTACGTTTAGAGCATAAATAAAGCTATGGGTTGATACTCCTACTCTGGCAAACTCCTTATGGTGTCAAAAGTTGGGTGCCTATACAAGTGAATTCACCTCAGTCTACCTAATGGTAGGGACAGACCTGCATGTCAAGGATTCTCTCCTTATATTCAGTACCTTTCTGTTCCATAGACATCGTAATGTTGCCTCTCCATTCTTGTAATCAGACAGCAACCTTGAAAGACAGCAATTTTGATAATTGATTGTGTGAGCTCAAACCCAGGATTTCATTCCAAGGACAATAAAATAACCAACCATTCACCTTACTTTCCTTTGATATCAATCATATTATTTACTCACACATTCTATTTTTCATGCAAATATTTTGACAAGGTATTAGTCATTTTGCTATGGCTTGGGTAAATTGTTCATTCAGGCTGCCTATAACTCAAAGTGGCAGCCACTTTCCCAAGCCTTTGGGAAGTTCCCTGAGGGAGTTGTTTACAGTTTTTAATTGCTTACTAATGTTAAAGTATTATTGCCAGTCGGCAATAAATCATGACAAATTTGGCCCCACAAGAGGTTCTGAAATGTGCTGTAGATGCTGTAATTAAGTGATACTAATAGTTGTGCAATTAATATAATGGGTGAGCTTTTTACAAGGTTAAAATAGCTTTCCTCTGTATTGTAAAGCAAAGAAGAGCTGATGAAATGTTGAGTGTTATATAAAAAACAAAACAAAAAATAAATGCAAATTGTTAGTCCCAACCAGAGTAGATCCATTGACTCAGAGGAGTATGTGTAAGTTTTAGGTTTTTTAAAATCCTTTAAAATTCAGTCATTTTGCTCTAGATGGGATGAGGAATTTTTGTTGTTCAGTCGCACAATGAGTATGCAATTTTTTTTGGCATTAATAGCAATTTTCTGTCTTGGCCAGCTGAGACTTTCCTTGCAACCATGAAATTTTCTAGCTTCCTATGAAAAGAGACCCTGGTCTTGTCCTCATTCCCCTTCAGTCGGTCCTTTTTTGTGTGCAAATCATTATCAATTTTTTTTCTCAAATTCCTGGGATTTGTGATCAAATCTGTGCAAGAAAGATGCTGTTCTGTATGAAACTGTAACAAGCTGTGTAGTTTTATGTGAAGATACTTCTAGCTGCTATCCTAGAAGACTGTCCTATGGTAGTTGCCATTTGTTGTTGCTCAGTCTTACAATAGAACCTGACCCTTTGCAATGCCATTGACTGCCGCACATCAGGCTCCTCTGTCATGCACCATCCTCCATAACCAGATCTACGCCCACTGGGTCAATGATGCTGCCTAACCATCTTATCCTCTGCCTCCCCCTTCTCCTTTTGCCTTTGATCTTTCCTGGCATTAGGGCCTTCTCCAGTGAGTCCTCTTTTCTCATTTGGTGACCAAAGTACTGTATTTGAACTTCATTATCAGTATCTGTTCTCCCAAGGTGCAGTCAGGGTTGATTTCATTTAGGACTGACTCATTTGATCTTCTTGCAGTCCAATGGACTCTCAAAAGTCTTCAGCACCATAGTTTAAAGGCATGTATTCTGTGCTTAGCCTTCCGTATGGTATATCTCTCACAGCCATACATTACTACTGGGAAGACCATCACTTCAATTATGTAGACTTTTGTTGCCAGGTTGATATCCCTATTTTTTTAAATTAACAAGTGGGTATTAGCTGCTTTCAGGTAGTGAAAGTATTGTGATGCAATTTGCCAGGTTATATTGATGCAGCCTGTTCTGAGAGTTTCCACAGACAAAGTCTGGGTGATCCAGAGGCTTAGCTGTGCTTTTGAATTCAATTATCTGATTAAGAGGTTCTTTGTATCACTTACAAGAGGGGCAGAACTCATACAAGTCACTTTGTGGACCACAACTTCCAGATTACTCTAGATAGCATAGCCAAAATATTCTGAATTGACAGAGTATTTCCAGAGCGGATTTGCCCTTGCCACACCCTTGCCTGCAGTGTTGATGATTTGTGGATTGGGAGCCCAGAAAACTCAGGCAAACAGTTCTTGTGAGGTAACAGAAACTTTTACTCACGAGGTGAGGTGCAGGAAACAGTATCTACAGTAATGACAAAGGAACAAGCTTATCTTCAGCATACAGGAATGGCATATATACAAGAAGTTCACAGTCTTTAGAGAGTTTCAGCTCTCACTCTCTTTGCTTACCCAGTAAGCTTTATCACAGAGTCCTTGTTGTTTCCTTGAAGACACTTGCAGACCTTGATATGAACAGCTATTAGGCAAGTTCTTGTTAGAAGCAAACTCCAAGGCAAAAACACCAACAATCCAAGCTGCATGTATCCACTGATACAAAGTTCCTACCATGAAGTGGCAAAGGTTCCAAAATCAGTGGCCCATAAGATTACCTCCAAGATGAGTACTTGGGCAAGATGACCACTCCATTAAGCCGAGGTCCAAGGCGAGGTGAGGCAACTTGACTTTTGGGCATGCTACATTTTATGCACAAGAGGCTTCATCATTAGCTGCTAATCCTGAGCAGCTGGCTGTTCTCTAGAATACTCCTTAAAGATATACACAACCATTTATCCATGATGCAATATGTGCCACGCCCAGGTACTGTTACTAACATGAACACACCAAGTATCTATTGTACATCATTTAATCAGTCCACAGGCATACTGCTTCTGGCTTCTCTAGAGGTATTTCACACCTGTTGTTGTTGTTGTTGTTGTAACATGAAAACTGAAATTTCCTGTGGCCTTTTGCTGCATTTGATAGCCAAGTATCTAATGTTTTGACTACAGGACTGGGAGAAGCAAGAAAATAAATCCTGTCCTTTAGCAGAGCAGGTTGAGAGCAGAGATGAAATATCAGGGTTTTGGCTAGACTTACATGCTAAGTACAGTGCCTTTGATCATGAGTCAGCCAAGATTTCAAGCTGTTTAACACCTTCTCCCAGCTTTAAACAAGCATCTGATTCCTTCCCATTCTTCACTTAGCTTAGAAAAACTGGCAGTCTGGAAGAATTTAGAGAATATTCCTCAGGGAGGAAAAGACACTGGAAAAAAGTGTGTGTGTTTTTTCATAGGAAGACTGTGAATCTCTCTGACCTAGAGTTGCTTGTGGTATGTACTGATATTTTTTCTTTTTCAGATGCCTTTTTCTCACTTCTGGGAAGTATCCAAAGAATATACAGAGATTGTATGATAAATTATGGATCTGATACATTTGGCAGGCTCTGTGCTAGTACTGCAAAGCACTAGAAATCAAATGGCCAAGTTACAATATATTCCACAGATTATGTCTCTTGCCTTTGTCACAGTTTTCAGCTTAACCTACCAAGCCATGCTTTGCTCATCTTGGAGAAGTTCCATTGAGTGCAATAGCCTACTTTTAACAAAATGGTGTGAGCCACGTGTTTTCTTAAAATGTGTCCTTTCACAAAAGAGAGCTTTTGATTCTAAGCAAACAAGAGGAGTGCACTGTGATCATTTATCTCATTATAGTTTGCAAAACACTTTGATATCAATTATCCTTGCACATTGAGACTTTGCTGGCAGGCACTTTCATCTGTAATTATGGTGTATTGATGCAGCCTGTTCTGAAGGTTCTGGAAGACAAAATCTGGGTGAACCAGAGGTTCTGCTGTGCTTTTGAGCTGACAAATGTACCAATGCAGAGCCAGGGCAAGTTG
Organism: Furcifer pardalis; assembly: GCA_030440675.1. NCBI lineage: Eukaryota > Metazoa > Chordata > Lepidosauria > Squamata > Chamaeleonidae > Furcifer > Furcifer pardalis. The sequence continues at coordinate 100,648,553 of CP126896.1, read as the reverse complement.
CTTTTGTTCCCTTTTTGGACACATAATCCCCAGCCTCCCACATTTTTTTCCAACCAGTGGCCATGCTTGTTAGAAGACTGTTGTTCAAAACAATAACAACAAGGTACACAGATTGTCCAGGCATATCAGAAAACAAAAACAATAAAATAAAACAAAAAACTGAAGCACTTTAAAGTCTAATTGCTATATTTTTACTGTTAGCTTTCGTGGATCAACTCTCCTTCTTCAGACAAGGAGTAAAACTTCCAGGCATGGTTTATATACACCAGATGCAGGGGTAAAGATGTCAAGAGGCAAAAGGATCACAAAACAATGAGGTAAAGAGTTATCAAGCAGAATGACAGACAAGCATGCATATCAATACAGCTTCCTACAGCTAGCAGTAACAATAGATTATTCAGATTAGTTTTAAATGTCTCACTTTCAATCTTAAAAGTATGACATTGCCAAGCAAAGCTAATGAGTTTAACCTCTTTCTTGTTTAACACTCTATCCAAGAGATGAAAGTTACAATTCTGGAACAGAGAAATTACAAGACTAGGATCCAAAGAGAGACAGCAGAAATCAAATACATCCATCTGTTGGACACCCATGACAGAGCCTTAAATATTAGCCAAAGGGTTTCTGGGACATTATCAAATTTGATACACAGATTGCTATATGCTGCTAGATATTTTATATACTATATTTTGGTGTATTATACCACCTTCACTAACCTTCCTACAAATTCTCTCTTATAACATGAGCACAACAGGAAGTAACCAAGTAATAGTAACCAAGTAAGAGGTTAAACCATTGCCTATTCCCTATTCCATTGCCGCAGCCAGACAATCGCCAAGGCACTGGACCGCATCCACTGCAGAAAATAAAAAAGAGAGATAGAGTTAGGTGTTATCTGCATATTGATGACATCACACTCCAAGCCTCTGGATGACCCCTTCTGGTAGCTTAATGTAGATATTGAATAATAATGTGGAAATAATTGCCCCCTGATGTATGCCCCATTGAAGGGTCCACTGAGCTGACATAAACTCCCAAGCTGGACTCTATGGGTGTGACCACCAAGGAAAGAGAGAAACCACTGTAAAACAGTGCCTTGAAACCGTATCCCTGACAGTTGTCTCAGTAAGGTACTGTGGTCAATGGTATCAAAAGCTGCTGAGAGATCCAGGAGCACCAGGAGGGAGAAAGCCCCTCTGTCAGCTTTTATGACTATATTGACTGTACTATATTTGTTATATTGATATGTTGTTGCTTTTATATTTGATACTGTAACATTGTAAGCCGCTCTGAGTTGCTTCGGCAAGGAGAGCGGCATATAAATACAAATATAATAATAATAATAATAATAATAATAATAATAATAATAATAATAATAATAATAATAATAATAATAATAATAATAATAATAATAATAATAATAATAATAACCTATACCTAAAGTTGGCTGACCAGGTTGACAGGCAAGCTAGAGGGTTGGAAATCTGGCCTGTTGGTCTCCAAGGGCAATGAACACTGGCCACACCCAGTATTATTACAGTAATAATAAAATGTACCAATAAATTCCCAGCAATGAGTAGAACAGCCTTTTCCTAACCCTGGGCCTCCAGATTTTGGAGGGCTACAAGTCTCGTTTGTGTCAGACTAAGAGGCCACTAGTTAACAGTAATGGGAGTTTTATTTCCACAGCATCAGGAAGGGTTGGAATGCAGTTATCAGCTTTTCTTTCATGGTAGAAGAGTTGTTAGAACAGTTAATGGCATCTTTTGCTGCTTTCCTATCCAAATGTTAGCAATAGTCCGTACAATTTCAATCGAATGGTAGAGATTTATTTTATGGAAGTGAAATCAGTGGTCTCTGGATTTTTTGGGGGGCAAAAACTCCCTTCCATCTCAATCAGCATTGCTAATGGTTACTGATGATGGGTTCTAACAATATATGAAGTAGTAGGTACCCCATATCTGGTCTACATAGCAGCTGCAGGATGGGATTAAATATTCTTCATAATGTGTTTTCAAATGGTTTTAATCTATTCTCTCTCTCTCTCACTTGTTCAAATAAAGTGTTACAACAGTTAGATGGAGTAGGCTGTAGTTCATAAACATGGTATATAAACTGTTTTTGCCTTTAAGGTTCCACAAGACCTTTACTTGTCACTTGTAAATTGACACATACAAAGTTAAGACTGCTAAAAAAAGCCCTCTGATTATGTGTAATCCAAAAGATAGAAGAAGAACAAAATGAAAAACAAAATGCTGTGGCTTCTTTGAGGGTTTTTTTTTAAAAAACTTTTTCCCCAGCATTGAAAAAACATTCTTACTGCCTGAGACAGAATAGTGCATGAGAAAAGTATTTTGCAGCCTAAAGGAGTTCAGCAAATGGCACCCACTGAAGTAAAAATGTATAGTACTTAAGTCCACCTGCATACTTTCGATACACAAGGCAAAAATAATAATAATCAATAAGCATATCTCCCCATTCTCACCAAAGTAAACAATAAAAAAGTAACTGGCAACTTGTTACCCATTTATGATAAATTTGTTGGCAGATGTCCAGCCCAATGGTAAGTATTTCATTTGACATTAGTTTGCTGTGTAGCTAATGAGAGGGCAGTCCCTGGAAACAGGTAGCTACCAGTGATGTGCTCAGTCTTCAATGAAATGTGGAAATACTAATTAAACAGAGGTATTTGTGCATTTCATCGATGACATCATGGATGTTAGTAGCCACTAACAACACAAGTGGAGTATGTGTGTGTGTGTGTTTGTGTTTGTGGGAGAGAGAGGGGGGGGGAGAGAGAGAATGGCAATTATCAGCCACTCCTTGAGTTTCTCATGTATCTGGAAAAGACCAGGATGGCTATAAGACAAAAGTAACTTGACATCACATAAACAAGGTGTCTTTATCAAGTGGAACTCTCAGGATGGGGAATTATGTGATTTGTAGTCCAAAAACATCCTTTTGGGGTTTGTGCTTATGTGAGGCAAATTGTGTAAGACTTGTCCTACACAAGCATAAATCCCAAAATTAACAAGGTTGCTGGTTGAGACTCTGTGATGTGTCTGATCATATGAATGAACATTCACATCAGCTTGGGCAGATAGATCAGGAATGCAGCTAGTTCCTCACTAGTGTCGAGCAATTTGCTAGGAAAAGTTATGCAATTTCCCTTACCTAAATGCAAATCAGCATTAAGAATCTGGCTGGCATTTTATATTGATTAACTGATCTGAATCCTGGTCAGATGCATAAATGTGGAATAAAAATCACAACTGATAAGCACATTTTCAATCTTCTCATCAATCTCAGGAGTGAATTTCAGTTTTGCTGCAGGATCAGGCAAATGCTGATGCAACCACATGATGAGATGCAGTTTTGAGCCACCAGGGCATTCCTCGTCAAGTTTCCTTGGTATTTGCAATTCATTTCAGTAAACATTTATCTCTCATTCATGGACATCAGTTAAGGAGGCAGCAAAGAGGAGTGTAGGCTTACATACACAATTGTATGAATGATACATGCCTTTCAACGAGCTTGTTGTTCTTGAATATTGTCATTCATTAGTTGCCTGTCTGGTATCTTTGGAAAGCAATACTCAACCTATTTTTTCATCAGTCAGAAATTCCATTATTTATTTACCAACACTTTCAGGTATTTACTTCAATTGGGGGACTTCCATTCCATGACTTTTAAGAATTGTTGTATGAAAGCAAGCTTGAGATAATTGTGATAAGGCGGCCAGAATCCTGTTTCAAAATACTGTATATGTAAAGGAAATTCCGTAAGTGTCTTTCTCAGTTTCCTGTCTATCTGTCACTCTTCCTTCCCCTCCAGGTGCACAACCAAGTCCACAACTGAATGTGTGGCCTAGATATGTCAAAATTTGCAACAGACAACTGGAATGTGTTTTGGTTAGTTTTGGATTTATGATGTGCAAATAATGAAGATCTAATAGTATTCTGACCTGTGGTTTTTAAAAAAATGGGGAGGGAAGAAGATATGATATATATCATAGAAAACTGCCTTAATAGGTCTACTTAGGCCAATACTGTCAACATTGGTTTACACTTACAGGGATTCTCCAGGATTTCTGGCCAGACTGATTGCCTGGAGGCCTCCCATCTAAATATTAAACAGGAAATATCGTTTTTAACTTCAGAAAAATCAGACTAGACTAAGGCAGTGGTTCCCAACAAGGGGTACACAGCCCACTAGTGGACTTCAATTCCCAGAAGCCAAAGTCAGTACATTGGCTGATCAGTGCTTTGGGGAAATGACTTAGGCTTCTGGGAATTGAAGTCCAAAAACCAGCATTTGGGAAACACTGGACTAAGGCATTCAGGATATGGGCTGTGCATCAGTTTTGGCTGAATCCTTAATCCAGAATTGCTTTGATCTTGGTGAATTGTATGAGGTCTTGATCAAAGCAAAATGAAGGAAACCTATTCAGACAGAAGTGATCTGAACATTCCATATGAGGTATACTAGTTTTCTTACTTTCCTCTATCTGGGCCCTGGAGTAATGTTAATTCTAAAAATTTCCCGTACCATCTCTGAAAGGCAGAACACATAAATGTAAACAAGGAAGGAGAAGTTCAATCATTGTCTTCATTGGCTGCAACTCCTATCCGAGAATACATTTTTTTCCTTAAGCAGGAAAAATGCCACTGGTGTGAATTTGTTTAAGGTGGATCTCAGCTTGCCATGAAGTTACCCACATGCTGTGATCACAGAGCCATCTCCTGCGGCAGATATGAAATGAGACATGCAGGATTTAACACCAGGACTACAATGGATTGCCACAGCCTTGAGGATATTAACAAGGTGCACCTTCACAGCCAGTCCATCTGGCATGGCTTCTTCCATGATCGTTGGGAATCAGAGTTCCTTCTCTGCTCATTTTGCCGTTGGGCCCAATATGATGGATTCCAGTGGCATTTCCTCCACTGAGGGGATCATCACCCCACTTAAAGGGGCTCATTCACCCATAGCCATTTGCTTCTTTAGGGAGTCAGGTTATCTACTGTCCCCCAACACTTAGCATTGAGTCACTGACTGTACGGTAACTCGGTGTTGAGTCGTTGGCCATACCACCATACCAGGAAGTTAAGTAGTCAGGGATAAAAGCACTGCTGGATAGTACAATGGGTTAGGTTGGGAGTTGGGAACTACAAATAATGGTGGGTTACAAAACCTCCTTCCTTTTCATTAGCCTAGGAGATGACAGTCAAGTTAGTCCACCCTGGAATTCACAGATTCTTTACACATTCCTGTTTTTTACTACTTGGGGGCTAATAAATGGTGAACAGCAGTTTATTGAAATGAGCCTCCTATAGAGATGCCTTCCCTTGTGTTGTGTGTGCAGAATGCATGCTTATCTGGAACATAAACTCAATTGACAGATTGAGCATTCTGCTGCATCAGACTGCCATATAATACATAATGACCCAGTGGCCGTGCATATTCATATTTCTTTTCCACATGTGCCTCTTGACTTGTAAAGCATCTGCAAAATCTGTGTTCTTCTATGCATACATGTGAGCTTAATGAATAGCAAGGAGACACAAGGAGAGACTCTGACTGGGAAACTCTGCACAGATACAATGGGGGATGAATTTGCAAATTAAGACTCCATTTGTTAAAAAACTTTTCTGCGCTGACTTCCTATTATTGTAAAGGAAATATCCAAGAGGTGTTTTTTGGGGGGGAAGGGGAGGAAGGAGACATGGCCAAGTAATTCCTGACACAATCATATTTTAAAAGCATTTCTTATGCTTTCTTTTTCAATGAAATTAAAGCTTTCCTACTAATGTGTCCTTCCAAAGAGAGGTTTGGTGTTACAAAGTGCCACCACAACAGTGAAAAACTATACAGTTAGGAAAGCACAATGAACTCTCAGCCCTGTCCTGCCTTCTGACTGCCACATCTATGGTGGTAATGAGAGCATATGGAGAGGAGAATTGTTAGGAACAAAATATATTAATCATCATACTACAGTGTTCTTTCATCCACAGCAACTGGCTCATCTCAGTTCACAAAGCTGATTTCTTGGAAACTTTCTACAGAGGTACCCTTGCATGTCTCCAGAAAACACATGATTTCCAGAGTTCAGTCAGGTATTTTTCTACCTGCTTATATAAGGAACAGCTGAGAACCAAACAGAGGTAGCGAAGTCCTACTAACTCTCTCAGCAATAGCTAGACATCTGCTTGCTCATCTTTACTTCTTGAACCTTGTCCCTATGGGCCTCAAACTGGTGAGGCAGAAAAGAAGAAAAACAAAAGAGTGCAGAAAAAAATGACTAAGACAAAGCAATAGCAATTACACTTATATACTGCCCAATAGCACTTATTGTACCCCCAAAATGCTGGGTACTCATTTGACCAACCTTGGAAGAATGGCAGGCTGAGTCAACTTTGATCCATGGTCAGGATTGAATTCACAACTTTTGGGTTTCAGTACAGCAGTTTAACCACTGCACTGCCAGGATATTGGTGCCCTGTTGTCAATGAAATTTAAAGGTTCAGTTTAGGATTCTGGGTTTACTTAATTTATTCATTCATTACATTTATATATTGGGCATCAGTGAGGCACTCTGGGCAGTAAACAGGAAATAGTTAAAACAAAAAGGATCATAAAATGCTCTCACAACCATATAAAATACACATCTTAAGATGACAGTAGAGGATGTCCAAATCTCCGTTGCAATATGGAAACATGTAGCACTGATCCCATACAGGGCCAAATATTGAATGTGTACTTATGCAGACAAGTTCTTTGTGAAGGGACAGATATATAGGTGTCATGGCTGAATGACTGTGGAAGATTTGCTCTGCTGGGTTATGTTTTACCTCACCTTTGTTAAGAGGCCAGATATGTTATGCAGCCATTGAAGCAACTGACAACTTGCTTAAAGCAGACCTCATTGTGTTTAAGTCCCTGTGATAAATGCGCTCCATGAAGCCCTACGATGCAGACTCTGGATTTTTTTTCGTGGCATTTCTCAATGTGTCAGCAAGAAATCCTCCAGTTCTTTTTGTTGATGCAATTACAATTAAAGTGCTGTTTCTCCTCACGCTTCAGAGCAATCAACGCATCCACCCTCCCTGTTTCAAATAAAATATTTAAAGAACTCTTGCCAACAATAAAATGCAGAGGAAATCTAAAGCGACAATGGCTATGTGTGAAATCGTTGATATTTTAGATAATTGCATTCAAAAGTTCAGGCTCACAATAGATCACATTGATTGTGTGTGGCCCCCACAGTTGTGCACCGGGGCTTGACTGAAGGCTAGCGATGGCTTTTCCCTTTGGCCTCTTAATGGACTGGTTTCTTGATGGCTGGTTATTGTCATTCATAGTGATGGGACCCCATTATAAAGCAGACATTCAACACATACTAGCAACTGGAACACCTAATAGGAAAATAGATACTGTAGCTGTTAATTAAGTGTCGTTGATGGATAAAAATGGCAGTGAGGAAGGTCCCACAGACAGATGCATCATATAACCAGAGCCAGCCAAGGAGAGGTTAGAGAAAACTCAGCAAACAGAGAATAGCATCTATGCCTGTCATTTTTGCCTGAAAGAAAATTCTGAGGTAGATATGAAGATAATATGATCTGAGTCTGGCTAGGTTAGCTTGCTATGGCAATAGATTAGACCAGGGGTTCACAACATTTCTGTAAAGTGGGCTGGTCATGCCCCCTCAAAACAGGTGAGTGGGCCAGAGGCATGGTTCCTCCTGCCTCTTCCACAACTTCTGGTTGCAGTAATGGCGGGTGCATTCATGGCATGATCCCAGCTGTTTTCAGTGCTTCCTGTGGTGGCAGGAGTTAGTACAACACATTTTTGCCATGTTTTCAGCTTTTCTTTTCTTTTTGCTGGGTTCTCACTGCATTTTCGGTGCTTCCAGTGGCAGCGGCTCCTGCTCCAGGGTCCTCACTGTGGGCTGGATTAATTGGCACTATGGGCCAGATTAGGCCTGTGAGTCGTAGGTTGAGAATCCCTGGAACAGACAATACTGCTAGTGACTCAACATCATGTGTTACATGGTGGTTTACTACCCTGATACCCCTGAGGATTAATGGCCTCGGATGCTGAAATCCACAGGAAAGGGTGATGGTCCCCAAGTGGATTAAATCCTACTTGAATCCATTTTGATAGAGAAAGGCAGCTTCATCAATATTGGTCTGGGGCTGTTGAGGACTTTAGGGATCAGGACCAGAATGGTGTCAGGACCAGAAAATGACTCGTGAAACTGAATCAGTGGTATGGGGGTCATGCTGCAATGCAGAATGCAGATGAAAGGCCACTGCATTATATTATCATGACAGTCTCCATGATGATCACCTCTATTTGGATTTGGATATGGCAGAAAAAGAAGAGGAAAAAGATATGAAGATAGCCCCATTCTGGAAACTTGTTCTACTGCATACAAGCATTAATCTCTTAAAATCTATTTCTTGGAGCTTGTCCAAAAGTCTCCATATCTACCCTTGAGCAAAACAGCCGAGGAATTTCAAGAGAAGAACCAATATTTCTTGGATGGTTCCCACCATCCATATCCAAAGAAGAAAGAGTGCATCTCCCATGCTTCTAAACCCACTATATTCACATAATTCAGCCCACAGAATAGATAACCCATGCTTAGAACATCCATGACCTCCACCACTGCTTTTATAGTACATTGGCATTTCATGCTGATGTATTGTGTTATTTCTTTAGGTCCTCCTTACACTTCAGCCACTTTACTTAAAAAGATCCCAACATATCTTCGGGAACTAGAAGAAAAGTGATCTTTATCTAAGGATACTGAAAGAGATAAAAAGGAGACACTGCTTCCGGAATAAAATAGAGACGCACTTTGTTATATCATTTCACTATTCTTCTGTATTAGCTTTGTGGCCAATAAGAATAGTGCATTGGTTTATATACAACTTAAAAGTCCCAGGAGAAGATTCTGTTTCCAGCCAATAGGAAGCCAAACTTCAGCAACAGAAGCAAAAATTTAGGAGACAAAAGGGAGAAAAGGAGTTGAAGGGGAAAAAAAACAGAAATGCTGGAGGCTGCAAGATGACAAAAGAGTACTACCTTATTCCACTTATTAATAGTAGCATGTTATAAAGTTAGATCTGACATATGGAAAACCTTTCCAGGGTTTTCTAAATACAGGGTGTGAAGGAGTGGTTTACTATCCCCCTCTTCTGGGGGCACTTCTGGGACTCTTCCCTGCTTAGGTGGTATTAAAATATTCCTGTGCATTGGCTGATAGATTCAATGCTGAGTGATGGCTTGCTGTTTTAAATGCCATTACTGGAGTGTGATGGCAAAGTCATGGGGAAAATGCAGGCTTTTAGGGTTAGTGTGTTGTTCCCTGAAGGGAGGGGAGATTGTGATGCCTTCGGGGCCTGTTGCCATGCAGTTTTCATCTTCTAGACAAAATAGCTAGACTCTTTAGTAGAATGTGAAACTTAAAATTAGTAATGTATGATTGGCTGGAGTCTTGCTCATGGGAGGTCAGAGGCGAGAGATGGGCAAAGTTATATAAGGAAGAAGAGGCAGGAAATCACTCTCTTTTCCTGGAAGATAAGAGCCTCACAGCCATGAGTGAATGTGAATAGAACTTAGCAGAAATTTAGAATGCATATTTGTTCAGGCCAGAGCCTGAAGTAATCTAGATTTATTATTTTAAAGTGTGAAATTACTAGATTGCAAGGTCTTGATCCTATGCCACAATCATATAAACTTTTAATAAAGCATTTGAAATATAGAACCTTTGTGTCTATTCATTTGGGAAGAGAACTAAGCTGGAGCCCCATGCCAGGTCCTACATTACAGAGGATATATTTTTAAAGGAGTCCTACACACACCAAGCTACACAGAAGCCAACCAGAGTACTGGAGGAGCATACATGGTGCTGTCTCATATGGAAAAGAACAGGCTGTTCTTGGTTTAACTGGTAGAAAGCAATGTTTTTTTCAGGAGGGGGTGCACCAAAGCATGCTGCAGCATAGATGGAAAGACCCCCTCCAGTATAGAGGAATTTATGATTGTTACCGCCCTGGTGGATTTGTCATGTGGTTGCAATGAGCTAGTAAGCATTGGATAGGTTGTTTGTGGCTTTATCATCAATCAGCTTGTCATCTCTGTGTGCTTTGCTTTAGAAAAAGGAAAGATCCAAGTTTTGCACAAAAGCACGAATTTTATACACATTGCAGATATAAAATGTATGATTTTCATATCAAGTAAATAAAGTGAGTGAGGTTCTGTGTGACTTTTTTTTAACGTCTCAGACTAATGTGGGAACAGAACAGATTTGACTTGTGAATTAACACATATTAGTTGTAGAAACACCAGGTGATGAGTCAGTTACCTGAGTGAAACAAAAAGGGTAGGAAGGAATACTGTTGAGTTGAGGGCTAATGCCTTTCGTTCACTGTGTCAATAACAAAAACCAAAAAAAAACCCAAACCTATTTCTAATTGTGAAAACTAAGCCCATTCCTATTTGTGAGCAAGAATCAAATCTCTTTTCTTTGGTTCTTTTTCTTGGTATATTAGAATATGACAGAACACTTCATGTTTATGCCATCATTTACCGTATATCTAGTCACAGTCTACTAACATACAAACCAGAGAAAAGTGCAGATTTCTTTTCATGGCATGAGATTAACAAACAATAAATCCTTTGTTTTGAGCGGGATCTGAAAGCCAAGTTGGATGAAAGGAATATGGACCCTCACAATCTCATTTGTGGAGGGTCACTTTTCAGTCTTCAGTCCATTGTTTTAAATGTTTACAGAGTCTTCCTGTCTTGTTTGCTTTTCTTTCATGGTTTATCTTTCTCTCAGACCATGGATTAATCGTCTGTCTGGGCATCTGACATGCTGATTAATTGATGACCTTGAACAGTGACCCAGAAATACTAACTGCCATTCCTCCTGCATTTCAAATCATTTTTTTAAAGGACATAATTCTAACTCTGGTATATTTGTTAGAAAGTTCTGCTATTTTTACCTCCAGATTTCCCCAACAATAGCCTCTACTTTAATGTATTTCTGTGCTGTCAGTTTGGGGAGAAAAGGCTGAACAAATTAAATCGCCTTATACAAGCTAAAGTCCATATGTCTTAAGTACTAAACCATAATTGTTGTTGCATGGTGTGGTTTGAAAAGCTTCTATCCTAAAATGAAAACTTTGCTGGGTGTTGGATGGAATCCTCTTCAATCTTAGCATGAGAGAAGGAGAATAATTTTAATTTCAGTTTGGTTTCTGCAACAATTTCCAAAAGTTAGGTAGTTCTTCTATACGAGAGGTTCCCAACCTTTTCAAGCTGGGGGCCGGGTCATACTCTTTCAGTCAGCTTCAGGGCCAAATGGCCATTTTGCTCTGCCAGCATGATGGGGGCAGCCATTTTGTCCCAACAGCTCAAAATGGGATGGCCATTTTGTTTCCTGAATGCCCTTGGAGGGGCGGGGAGCACATGAAATTGCACTATAGGCCAGATCCGACCCATAGGCCTTAGGTTGGGAGACCCTGTTCTATTTCTATACTCATGTTCTTTCTCTTCTTATCATTCATTTGCAGTCCTGCTTTTGCACTTTCTTCTTTCATCTTCATCAGCGGCCCTTCAAAGCAAAAGGTGCTTTCTTCCAGTAATATGGTGTACTCGCTATATCTTGAATTATTGATTTTTCTTTTACCCAGTCCTAATACCCTACTCATTTTTCTCCATTTTGTCTATAATCTGTTTGAGAAGCTGATCTTTAGAAAATGAACACAGAAGAGCGAATGAGAAATAGATCTTGAAATATGCAGTGATGGGATGTAACAAGTCCACACCAGTTCACCAGAACCAGTAGTAACTTTTCCCAGTGTCGTGGAGAACCGGCAGCAACTTTTGGAGGAAGCCACCTTCGGGGCTTACCTTTTCACTGGTTCTCCCATTGCACATGCATGCCAAGCACTTGGTGTGCATGCATGCCTACAGGGCTTGGCGCGTATGCACAGCCTCCTTGCTGTCCTCCCAAGCAGGGAGGAGGAAGAGAAGCTGCTAGCCTGAAGCTCCCTATAGCCTGCTCCCCAGAGTAAGTGACTCACCTTTGGATGTGGTGTGTCTGTGTGTATTTTAATGTGCATTTAATACCTTTACCTATATTGACGTACTACCACAGTTCCTAAAAAGGCCTGGCAGCTTGGCTTGGGGTTTTTAAGCAAAGTCTTGGAGTTACCTCATCAATAAGCTACACCTGTGCTGTTCCAATTGCTGTTCCAATTGGAGAGCCCTTAAGGAGGTACAGCTGTTTTACATTTACATTAAGACATATTATCCTAGAGAACTGGTACGATGACCATATCCCTCTTGCAACATGGTGCTGCCCGGGCACTTATACTAACAGGTAAGTGATGGGTTTGTGTTTGGGGTGCGTGGTTGGGTGAGTTGATTTTTGTTTGGGGTGGGTGGGTGTATTTTAATGTAAATTTTATTTTATTTAATTATTTTATTTATTTACGGGTTTGTGTTGTGGGTGGGTGGGTGGGTGGGTTGCGGTGTGTGTGCACATGCTTATTTTTATTTTATTTTATTATATTATTTTTTTCTTTGGCCCCACCCATAATGTCATGACACCATGACATTAGCTTCGCCCACACTGTGATGACATCACGGTGAGGTAGTAAAAAAATTGACATCCCATCACTGAATATTAGCTGTTACTCGGCTGACTACACTGATTAAAGATAGCTTGCTGTGACTTGGTAAAAGACTGCTCTTCAAACATGCAAGCATCCATCATGCATAATTTAATGCTTAGGGTCAAACTAAATGTTAATAAGAATATTAACTTCTTCCATGTAACCCATTTCTCTTCCTATGAAGAGATTTCTTCAGAGATGCATGTCTAGGCAATCAGACTTGCAAATGAAGCTTGTGCTTACCTTTACTGAGCAACTAAAAATAAAAGCACACTAAATGCAAGATATGTAGCAGAGGAAAACCTCAGACATCTTTCACCCTTTGAAGCACCACTCCTATAAATAAAACATGCTAAACATGTTTGAGCCAGTGAGAGTGAATGGAGATTTGCCAAAGCGAAAAAAAAAAGCTTGGGACTAGTTAAAAGCCCTTTATGTAAATAACACAGCTGACATCTACTCTCTAACCCAGTTGCTCCCAACCTATGGCCCGTGGGCTAGCTCTGGCCCCTGACACCATCCCATTCTGCTCATCACTGCCTCCACTGCACCTGAAAGTGGAAGCAGGCACCTTTGCATCATCTGTAAAATGTGCACGCGCAAATGTGCTTGTGGCTGGTGTAAGCCCGAAAGTGGGCACATTTACATTATCTGTAAATGTGCCCGCTTCTACTTCCAGAGGATGTGGTCCAGCCCACGATGCTGCTCAGGGTGTGTGGTCAGGACCACAATGGAAAAAGTTGGCCACCCCTGCTCTAACCTAAAAGAAGACTCAGACTATTTTTGCCATAAAATCCAAAGTTCCCCAAGAAAATTTATGATCCAACATACTTGTATAAATTTACACCCTATTGTACATTGTTTTGAGGCAAATAATGACAAGTTTTTTTTCATTTATTTAATCATATGAATAAAAATGCAGCATATTAAAAGATTAATAAGACAATATTATAAAAGCACTTGTGGCTTAAAACAGCAGTTAATTGCATAATCAAATGTAAATCTAAGTAGTTATAGATAATTACTTTAAAGATAAGTTATAACAAGCAGATATACTTTTAAAAAATCACTGCATATTCAACAAACAATGCATTTTAGGTTCACATGATTTAGTAAAAAATATAATCTTATTAAGTGAAATACAAGTTTATGGTAGCTTAAACTGTTTGGCTACACAAGAAAAAGGTATCTTAGCTTAATGCAAAGTAATTTAATACTTCTATGCAATCAAGCAAGCAAGCAAGCAAGCAAGCAAGTAAGTAATCTTGTAAGTAAGTAATCTTGCTTCAAGGCCAGTTCTTACAATTTATCATCTCTACATAGACTTCCACACATGGATAAAAACACAAAATATGATGTGGATACTCTCTCTCTCTCTCTCTCTCTCTCTCTCACACACACACACACTACCATCTTTGAAATGTGTAGGAAAATGTGATTCAGGCATGCAGACTGATTCTGTCACATAGAGAAAGCTCATTGCCTGAAGCCAGTGGATAACTGTGCCCTAGAAGTGTTGTTTGGCAGAAAGAGATCCCTTTTAACATTTCTTACCCTGCAGCATCTTGCTTGTTCACAGCATCCTGGGAAGCTCATGCTGTCTCCCAGCAAAGAGTTAATATGTGGAAGAAGCAACAATAATGACTGTGTTTAGCGGCTCTTGTCTCATTTCAGCATCTCTGCTGGGCCCGCCTTCCATTTCTTCACAGGCTTCTAAAGTGGAGTCCTGGTGGGATACTCTACTGTAATTCTCTTTCTTTCTTTTTCTCTTCTTCGCTCCCCCTCCCTCGTTATCGTGCAGTGACTAAATAATGGAGAACTGAGGAATGGAGATAATAGAACCACTGACATCTGGCTAATTGCCATTCCAGCTGGAGGTTGCTTGGCAGCAGAGAGGGCAAGATTTGTGGATGAAGAACCTCTAGTGAACCGTGATGGACAGAAGTCATTGGGGGTAAAGAGGGAAGAAGAGAAAGAAAGAAAGAGGGAGGGAAGGAGGGAGAATGCATAATTTTGGGCCCTCAACGAAGTCTCAGGGAAATGCTGGTACTATAATATCATCATGTCTCACATACCTCCAGGTATATCTGAAGATACATTGATTTACACTTTGGCAGAATGAACAAGAGTTTTGAATTATGAAATGCAGAGACATATAATCTCATTTCTCACATACCCGCAGGTGTATCTGAAGATACATTGATTTTTGCTTTGGTAGCATGAATAAGTGTTTTGAATTATAACATAAACACTAGATGTCTGTCATTCTTTTTTTAAAAAACTGCTTGCACCTTATTAGTAAAAAACTAGTATTAATAGATTAGAATGAGCCTAAAATAGTAATAGTTATCATGATTGGGAGAACTCGACAACAGCCACTTCCTAACCATTAACTCCAAAAGTATTTTCTATTTCCTCCTGATATTCCTTTTCCCTCTCATAGCCCTCAGCAATCATGCAATTAATCACCATGAAAATATTGACAATCTCCTGAATGCCTAAAAGCACTCCACTCCCTTCTTCTCTCCATAAAAATGGCAAGGGTTTTCTCAGACAGATTTTGCAAGACCATTGTTCTGTATGTTTGGAATTGCACAAATGTATAACTTGTAAAATGCCAACGATGAGACTTTGAGTTGTTTCATGGATTTTTTGAAAGCTAAACAGGTTAGTTAAATTATCTGTACCCTCTCAGCCATCGTGTGATGGCTCAACTGTTCTGCTATGTGGGTGTGGGTGTGTTGTTTATGAGGGGAAACACTCAAATTCTTTTCTGTCATATGTTGTATGAAAGGAGGAAAAGCAGCAGGAAGGAGGGATTGTTGTTGTTGTTGTATCACTTTCAAACAGCATGTGAGAATCCACGTGGGGTCTGCCAAGTCCTCAACAGCTGTGGTCTAATGGTATATTTGGAAGCAGAAATACTTACTATGACTGGACTTTGAGCTACTCCACCTGCACAAAACTTGTGGATTAAACCATAGCAATAAATGAAATGCAGGGCTTTTCTGAAATGAATGGCTCTTCACAGTCCATTCAAAACAAAACCAACCTCTGCTGTAATGAATTACAACACAGATACAGTAATACCCCGGATAACGATTGTACCGGATAGTGCTAAAACCACATACCGTTGCAAGATTTTTGGAAAAATCTTGTATCGAATAACGTGATTTTTAGCGTTATCCGGTACAATCGTGTGTGTGTGTGGGGGGGTTGGATTGGGTAGAACATCTACCCAATCCAACCCCCTCCCCAGCGCCCGCCTGCCTTTCCCCAACGCTACTGCAGGCTTCGCTCTGCTTCCCTTCTCTGACTGCCAGCTGATCGTCGAGGCTTTGTTTTTTTAAACTGCAGGGAAGGGGGGAAAGAGAGAAATGTGATTGGTTCTATAGAGAAGTAAAGGAGGCCAAAGCTGCTATCCCTGTCACTTCCCTCCTTCCCTACTCCCACCCCCAGCAGTTTGGGGACTCCCCACAGCCACCCCACTGCCTGCTTGGCCACAGAGAATCCACCCCAGCTCTGCTTACCTAATCTTCTTGAGCTGCAATCTTGGACTGAGCATGCTGTTTTTCCTTTACTTCCTGGATTGAAAAAAACAGGGAAGGGGGAAATACAGAGATGTGATTGGTTCTCTAGAGACTGCCAGCTGACCTAGAGAACCAATCACATCTCTGTATTTCCCCCTTCCCTGTTTTTTTTTTTCAATACAGGAAGTAAAGCAAAAACAGCGTGCTCAGTCTGACATTGCAGCTCAAGAAGATTAGGTAAGCAGAGCTGGGGTGGATTCTCTGTGGCCGAGCAGGCAGTGGGGTGGCTGTGGGGAGTCCTCAAACTGCTGGGGTTGGGAGTAGGGAAGGAGGGAAGTGACAGGGATAGCAGCTTTGGCCTCCTTTACTTCTCTATAGAACCAATCACATTTCTCTCTTTTCCCCCTTCCCTGCAGTTTTTTAAAAAAGCCTCCACGATCAGCTGGCAGTCGGAGAGGGGAAGCAGAGTGAAGCCTGCAGTAGTGTCGGGGGAAAGGCACTTTCTCCGACCCTACTGCAGTCGCATGGGGGTGGCTTTAAAGGCAGGAAGATCCTTGCCTGCCTTTAAAGCGGTTTGTCCCTGAAGTCAGGGCTTTTTTTTTTAGCATTGTTTGATGCATGTATCGGACAATGCTAAAAACCGGATAACGTCATGACTTGTGGAACCAAGTCATAACGTTACCCGGGGTATTACTGTAGCTTGTAATACTACACTGTTCCTTGAAAATCTATTTCTTTGTCATGTACTGTGGGGATTGCAGCTAACATCAAACAGAAAAAGGAATTGAGGAACTGATTAATATAATTCATTTATTTATTCATATATATATCCCCCACTTCTGACAGTAAAGCCACTCTGTTCATAGTGTTCAGAAAACAAATTTGTGTAAATGTGGCATTCCCAAGAATTCTTAATATCAAAATTTCAGAGGTAGCCCTTGTGCAACTAAACTGGATGCATACCTCCCACTGGATAAATTTCACTTCCATCAATTTTCTTTCCCTGCGTAGCTTCAACTGTAAGCATCCTTGGTAGACATTTATCTTTTCTCTCTTATTCTGGAAAACTGCACATACAGATTAGCAAGGAAAAGAAATATCAAAATTGTCTAGATACAGAATGAAAAGTTAGGAGGTCAGAAATAAAAATCTGGTGTCCCTGCTCAAAGAAAGAATGAAATGAAATGAAAAATCACTTCTTGGATATTTCACTTACAGTGGAACCTTGGTTAACAAATGGCTCAGTTAACATAAAAATCGCATAACAAAGGGAAATCCATAAAAAACAGTGGCACTGTTTACAGAATATATATATTTTTGGAACAGATTAATTGGTTTTCCATGCATTCCTATGGAAACCGCATTTCAGTTAAAGTATTTTGGTTTTCAATGCATTCCTATGGGAAATTCAGTTAAAGTAATTTTTGCTGTAAGAAACATCCCAGAGACTGCAGTAATTACATTAACCAAGGTTCCCTGTATTATAGAAGAGGGAAGTCTGTACCCTAATCTTCCATAAATTGTTCAATCTGTGCTTTAGATTCAAGGAAGCAGAAAAGTTTATATTTAGTCAGATTTTCTCCCCACTGCAAACCCCTGTCCAAATTGAATTCCTGAAAACCAAATTTGACCTAGATAAAACCTGAGGATACTTATCACCAACAACAACTTAAGACCAACAAATGCCCAGATGAAGACAGATGCCATTATTGGAAACAATTACTTTTGCAATTCTCCCAACCATTGTCGATATAGTGTTGTAGAACAATGCAATCAAGAAATAATTTTGAGAGAAAGTCAGAGGCCCACTAGAATTACTCATGAAAGGAAAACAACAGCAAGAGCAAAAAGAAATGAAATGAAAACTATTGGAACATATTTCAAAATAGGGAAAAGTTTGTAATTGCTTCTATAACTAATTCCAAAATAGTCTTTAAAGTGAAGAAAGTGTATGTGACTTTATAATGAGAGGCGGAATGTGTTAATGAAATGACTTTTAAATGGTGTAATTAAAATTTGACTAAACATCTTTTATCTGATCACAAATTTTAATTGGGTAAGGTAAGTATTTCTAACTACTTGAAAAGGAAAGGTCAGAGGAAGCAAAAAGAAAAGTAGACTGTGGGAATGGAACAAAAATTGGAAAGGATTCATATCACTCCTTTTTAGAGGTCAGTTCAATAGCAAAGCAATTATAAATTTAGAAGTTGTTTTACAAGAGCTAATAAACATATTTTGAGGTGATGCTAATCATGGGACAATTAGGAAAGCTGAGCGCAAAAGAACAGATGCTTTTGAAATGTGGTGTTGGAGGAGAGTTTTGAGAGTCCCCTGGACATGGAGAAGAACAAATAGGTCAATCTTAGAAGAAACTAACCCTAACTGCTCCTTAGAAGGTCAAATAGTAAAGCTGGAGCTAAAGTACTTTGGACATCAAATGAGAAGAGAGGATTCACTTGAGAAAGCCTTGATGCTTGGAAAGGTCGAGGGCAAAAGAAGAAAAGGGTGGCCAAAAATGAGATGGCTAAATGATATTGTAGGCACAATGGGCACAGAGCTGGGCAGGTTTAGGAGGATGGTGGAGGACAGGAGTGCCTGGAAGGCAATGGTTGCAAAGGGTTGGAATTGATTGTGCAACTGAACAAAAAATAATCATGGGAGTAAATAATCTAGTACTGTAACTCTGGGGCAGACTATCTGTGGCCCTAGGATCTCATGCAACAAGCACGTGGCTCTCATGTGGACCAGCCCATATATCCAGACCCCAATTCAAGTAATCAGTTCAGACTCCTGCAAAACCGCCCTGAGTTGGGCGATATAGAAATTGAAATATAATAATAATAATAATAATAATAATAATAATAATAATAATAATAATAATAATAATAATAATAATAATAATAATAATAATAAAAGCAACCTGCTCCATCATTAAAAAAAAAGAATTTGTTAAAATTCAAATGACAAGTGTTCATCATTCATTGGACAGAATAAAGTCAGTTTTAAAAAAAACCCCTTAATATTGGGATGTGGAGAAACATCATGGTCTGTGAGTAGTCAGAACCCAAGGCACAACAAGCTATCTTTGTTGCAGCAGCATTACCTATATAGCCCTGAACAGATGGTTGGCATGGTTAGCTCTGACAGCCCCAGTCTGATTATTGTCATGAACATCTGTTTTACAGTTACCTGTGTTCAGGTTTCTGTGCACACAGGCAAAGATAGAGCTCCCTACTGTGAGCAAAGATTTTGGATCATTGCCCATGTAATGTAAGGTCATCCCAATGTGCCTGACGCTTGAATGACCTTTACGGTGGCCCTCAAGCAAATTTATCAGAGATACATTTTTGGCCTATCATTCTCACTTTTCTATTCTGTACACTGACAATCCACGTTGCTACCTTGTACATGACAAAGTCAGAATTTGACAAAGTTATGGGATTCTCTGTGGTGCTGAAGTGACAATCAGAATTTAGCAACATCCTTTCCTAGGATCATAATCCATGACCAATACAGGCAGTTCACACTAGCTAGATTCCATGACATATTTTTATATTATTTATATGCCACCTTTCTCCCCAGAGGGAGTTGATAGAACTTTGCCAAGAACTGTATGACATTAACTGCTGAGTGATGAAGCAATTTAGTTTGAAGTTTGCTTCGTTACATCACGATCCAAGGCTCCCTCAAAGCAATTGTGCAAAATTGCTAGTTGCTCTAATACTCTACAAGTGTATTAAAAATGTTTTAAACATCTACCATTTATGTGCACTCAGTACTTTCATCCTTTCAAACACCCCAATGTTTTTTAACTTGATTGTGTGTGTGTGGTGGTGGTGGTGGTGGTGGAGGCTGGTTTTGTTCCTTATTGAACTATTTTATGCCTACAGGGAATCATTTTTACTCATGGATAGCTAATAAAGGTCTACAGCAGGGATGCCCAAACTATGGCCCGTGGCCTGGATCTGGCCCCTGACAGCAATTAATCTGGCCCATGCTGCCAGTGTCTCTTCCGGTGGGAGGAATCATGTGACCGGCCTGCAGCCTGAAAATTTGGGCACCCTTGGTCTACAGGGCCTAAAATAGGTTGTGGGGCACTGATGAAATGATGGCATTGTCCCTGTGATAGAGAGTCCAGAACTATGGTTCCCAACAGTGGGGCACCCACACACACACGGTAAGGGGGATTTGATGGGGGGGGGGACTTGAGAATAAGTTATTAACTGTAAATGGCCTTTTAGCCTTCCTCCATTTGAATAGGAATTCACTTTTTGAATAATAAGAAGTATATATCATGGGGTGGTGGGAATCAGGATTATAGAGATGCTTAGGTGGGGCAAAAAAAATGCTGCAAACTACTGTTCTAGAGCAGGGGCGCCCAAACTTTTTGGACCATGGGCCTGACCACATCCCCTGGACAGCTGGTTCACATGGTTCCTTGCACTAGAAGCAGGAGTAAAACACACCTCACACATGCACAGAATGCATTTACAGCAGCATTCTGCACATGCCCTGGTATGTTTTACTTCCGCTTTCGAGAGTGGTGTGGGTGGTGCAGGTCAGATGAATTGGCGTTGGGGGCTGGATCTGGCCAGTGGGCCCCAATTTTGCCACCACCACCCACTTGAAGGCCACCCAATGTTACCACCACCACCCATCCGGACCGGTCCAGACTGGTCACTGCCCGCCACGGCTGTCTTGGGCTTCTGGTAATTGAAGTCCAAGAACACCTGGAGTGCCTTAGAGACTTGAAATGGGAGCAAAGTGGGATGGATGGATGACTGACAGACAGACAGACAGACAGACAGACAGACACAGACACACATTACATGAGTTGTATCAATCTTTGTGCAGTGACTACACTGACCCTTTAGAATTTGATATTCCACAATGTTAATGAACATGACCTGGCTAATAGCAATAAGAATTACATTTATATACTGTCCTATAGTTCTTAGAACACTTCTCTGGCCAGTTCACAAGTTAATTAGGGTTTTGCCCCCTAACATGATAAGTACCCATTTTACCAATGTAGAAGGATGGAAGGTTGAGTCAACCTTGATCCCACTGGGTTTGAACTCAGATTGTGAGCAGAAATTTGGTGCAGTTTACCACTGTGCGACAGGGACTCTTGCCGCTACATCTCCTGTAGTCTGTATTTCAAATAATTTGGCAGAATTGCTTGAACAGAATAATTAAATTGACTTGAATTTTCAGTTGAAGAATCTTCTTAAATTAGGCACTTTAAAAGAAACATTATTTTAATTAGAGAGTGAAGCTGTTTCAGGTTTATAAAAGTGCAAAGGCTGTAAAACTAGTGATTGAATTCTTCATAGCAATATTTCACATGTTGCCTTAGACTCCCTTTCTTTTGAAACATTCTAAACTAAAAAAAACCCTTTAATACTGAAAAAAAATATGGGAAAGCAATTAACTTTCAAAGAGGAATCTCACTTAAAAGCTAAATCAAGAGCTTGAGTGTAAATAACGCTAAGAAAGTAGGAGAACATTCCATGAGTTTGAGTTATCATTTGAAATTGTGTGGTTTAGGGGCCTTGGGACCTTTGGAGAGGTAATTCAAATTTATCCAAATAAAAATCCTGTGGCTGACAATGTCACCATCTCTATGTTGCAAACAGCTGTGCATACAAAATTTCAGGCACTGAGTTGCAACCAGATGTATGTATGTATGTGCAACTGGTCTAATGAAGTGAAGCTTTTCAATCTTTCTCCTTTCATGTCTGGTATCACCTCAAAGGCTTGAGGATCCTCCTAATAAGGAGGGAGAAGAGAGACTCCCAAAAATTTGGAGGAGGACGCTGCCCCTACTCAATATGATCCACTGACCCAAAGTGTAGCATTTTGTGTGTTTGTGGACTTGGAACGGAAGTGATTCCATGGGGAAAGGGATGGTGACATCTACTTCTGCCATTATGGCACAAACATGTGATTTTGGATTAATTTTATGGATCAGTTAAAGGAGATGATTTCATCTCAGTGGTTGGAACTTTGAAAAATAATTAGTTATGCTTATGATCATCTGCTTCAACAGGGTACACAGAAAGAACCTCCTTGAAAATTGTTGTACAGTATTTTTGAACCACGATTGAGTGTACCTTAGGGAATGACTAATCTTTCTTACACAAGGTGAGGCGAAAGAAACTACAGAATGAATTCACCAAATGGTGGCTTCGTTTTGGCAGTTTCACGTCTGGCCTAGACAAGGAAGATGAACAAGTTTTGTTACAGCTACCAAGGTTTCTGAAACAAGCCTACATTACCTGTTATGGTGTTCTTTTCACTTGATTAATAATTATACACCTTTACGATGATTTTGACTCACAATAATGCTTCCAAAGGTTTTATAGATATAAAATATGCAACAATGATTTACCATGCTCTCCTTACATACAGCTTGCCCAAAGATTGGGTTTTCTCCAGAGAAGTACAGTGGGGATTCAAACTCCTGATCCCTGGTACTCCTACCTATTGAGCTATCCAGAGCACTAGAGATGAGGTCTTAGTGCTGTTCCGATTGGAGCAAGATGTTTATTTTTTAAAATGAAATGGAACACACACACCATCCCTACCTCAAATATGTAAAGGTTGTTTTATTTATTTGAGGTAGACACAATATATGGGTATTATATTTTATTTTTAACTTGAAAGTAAGAATCTTGCAACAAGCAAAATAAGGTGAGATGCTGCCTTTTCTTTCTCCAACAGCTATATTATACTGTGTGCTTTGGAGACAATTGTCTGCAACTTCCTTGAGCACCAGAGCATCCCATGGACAGAATGAAGGGATGCTCCTATATCTTCAAGAAATGTGGTACCTTCCTCTCAATACTGCACTTCCTTATATGAGAGTCAGATGTATGATGTCAGAATATAACACAAGGACCTGCTACCTCAAGGGGGGTTCTTTTCTTTCTTTGTCAGACATCGACAAATGGTGGGTCTCAAATTGGAGTCCATCATTTAGCCTGGGGGTGGAGGGAGAAATTAGCTTTAAAGGCATCTTCCTCTACCCCCCAACAGACTCTTTGAAGCTAGGGCAAACAACCCTTCTACCCACTCTTAGGCTGCAGTACAAGAGGAGCTGGTCACTTTGGGCAGAATAGGAATTTTTGCACCTGCCCAAAATTGGCAACAATGGCAGGTGTATTTTGCTTATCACATACTGTAGCTGTTGGGACTGTGAAGGGACATCCAGTAGGGTCATATTAAATAGGTCACAACTGGCAGGTAGTGTGGGTGAATAGGAGCATAGGTGAGGTCTCATGAGTGGGACCTAGGACATCCAACTTCCAGAATCCTGAGATTCAGTTCCAGAATGGGAGGAGGCACTGACAGTCTGGTGATGGTGCCACACACCTAAGGTCCTGAGGCTTAGGGGATAGCGATCAGTCTAATAAACCTTAGGTAGCTGGCCATGAGTGGGTTGTTCCTGGATAGCATGCTCCCAGGGCCTGGGACTTGCCCTATTAGGGATAGGAGCAGGGTTACAATGGAATCCCCTGGCTCCATCACAAAACTCTGCACTACATAAGGCACCACTGCAGAATGTTGAAGCTGCTTCCATTGGAACTTGTTCGGTAATAAAACTGTGGCCCTAATGTACTCCAAAATAAGGTGTCTGTGTCTTTTGTTCAGGACTTGGGGGGGAGGGTTTCAAGCTTAGCCTAAACCAGGGGTGGCCAACCTTTTGCGCTGCAGGCCTGACCACACACCCAGAACAGCTGAGTGGGCCAGACCACGCCCTCAGAAGAAGTAGGTACATTTACAACTGACGTAAATGTGCTTTCTTCTACTTCCGGGTGTGGGGGAGACAGTGACAGGCTGGTTGGAATGGTATTGTGGGCCATGGGTTTGGGACCCCTGGCCTAAACAAATTTATTTCTTACGCTGTGTCATGAACAACTTTGTTAGGCAACTTTCACTTTCTAAAATTTGCAAGCAAGATGCAAGACAACACATTGTCTCTCTTCAGTGTTTGATGTTGAATGGGAAGCACTTTCACACAATGAATGGTGAATGGAAACAATGTGCAATAGGACTGATCTTATGAATGCTGATGAAGCGTTCAGGATACACTGCCTTTATGAAAATTGCTTGGCCATTTATGTGGTTAGATATAACATAGCTAGTGAAGAAATATGCACAACAAATAAGTAACCATGCAAATTTTGTGTGCTACTAAAATAATAGTTTGAATGGACAGATAGTTCAATACCTAGCTATGTAGCTAGAGGTGAGAAGTTCAATTCCCCAGGATGCCGCCTGTGCAAACAGTTGACTTCTGTAGTGTTAGACAAGTTGTACCAGTACCAAAGTGCCCCCAAAGAAAGAAAACGGTGAACCACTTCTGAATATTTTATACCTAGAAAACTCTGAAAAAGTGTCACTATAAATTAGAAATGATTTGAAGGCAAGTAATTATTTATCAAGGGGACTGCAATAGCTTAGTGGTAAAGATGCTGAACTTGACAACTGGAAGGTCAGCAAGTCAGCAGTTCGAGACTTGAGTACTGCATGATGGAGTGAGCTCCCATCTCTGTCCCAGCTCCTGCCAACCTGGCAGTTAGAAATTAAAAAGTTGCAAGTAGACAAATAAGTACCACTTCAGTGGAAAGGTAAACAGCATTTCATGCACTCCAATGTCTAGGCATGCCTGACATATGTCCATGGAAATGTCTGCAGACACAGACAGCACTGGCTTTTTGGCTATAAACAGAGATGAGCACTGAACCCTAGA
This sequence comes from Furcifer pardalis, assembly GCA_030440675.1. Classification (NCBI taxonomy): domain Eukaryota; kingdom Metazoa; phylum Chordata; class Lepidosauria; order Squamata; family Chamaeleonidae; genus Furcifer; species Furcifer pardalis. Next base: position 100,623,570 of record CP126896.1, on the reverse strand, counting down.
GTCGGATATGACTGGCTTTCAAGCAAGGGTGACCTTTATCTTTATCTAATTATTTATTGAAGCAACAGTTGAGGCAATGATACATTCGGGGGGGGGCACACTAATGTCTCAAAACCATCTTATTCTGTCATTATGTTTATCTTTACACTAACAAACATTTAGGACAATCCACATGCAAATGTATACACTTAAAAAATTCCACTAGAATCTAGTTTGGAAACCAAGCTATTAACCCAAAAGAGTTGGAAAATATACCATTTTAATTATTTGCTTCATAGGAGAAAAGCCAACCTGTGTAGCTGTGGTCAAGTTTCATAGTCCCAGAGCACCCTTGTAAAAGGAATGGTGAATCGTTTCTGAGTCCTTTACACCTAGAAAAAACTTAGAAAGGATAATCTTGATTCAGAATTGACTTGACAGAATGTAATTCTTAATTCTGAGTTTAGTTGCAAGCTGGTTTTGGATCTGTCATACTACTAATTATATCAACTAATGATGAGCTTCCATGACACCACTTAACAGAGTCTATGTTAAACTATCAGCCATACTTTATGTATGCCAGAGGCTATGTTGTGCAGCTCAAGTCTGGGAAGATTCTTTCATGAGTTTCCAACAAATTCACAACAAAGGTCGGTTGTAGGTGGTGAATTATGCATCAACATATGTTCATGCTAATTTATACACCATTGAAAATTTTTGGCACCAGATCAATAACTAGCAATTATATTTGCAAAAAGTTTGTCTAGTAATATTATCAAGAAATTAGGAGTACCTCTTTGTAAGATATTGAATATATTTTGTTACTTTAGTTGTTAGTTTCAAATTGGGGGTTTATTGTTTTCTTTCTTCAAAAACCTACATCTGGCATCTAAAATAGATTTTAAGAATTGCTTGATATTCAACAATAGGTATGGGATTTTTTGACAAACACCCCCCACCCCTCTATAATTCATAATTCTGGGATCTCAACTGAGCTTGATGATGGGAAGGCCAGCAGGTCAGAAGTTTGAGACCTGAGTGCTGCAGAATTGAGTGAGCTCCCGTTGTCTGTCACAGCTCCTGCCAACCTACCAGTTCAAAAGCAAGAAATTGTAAGTAGATAAATAGATAATGCTTTGGCGGGAAAGGTAACAACATTCTGTGTACTTTGGCATCTAGTCATGCCTGTCACATGACCACTGATATGTCTGTAGATGCAGACAGTACTGGCTCTTTGGCTATAAATGGAAATGAGCACTGCCCCTTAGAGTCGGACATTACTGGCTTTTGAGCAAAGGAGACCTTTACCTAAATATAGTTCACTTGAGGGGAAGGCCTAAAACTGGAAGTCTTTTTAGCCCATTTAGACCTAGCTTCTTCTCAGTGCTGGATCAGCCATATAGCGGGAGTAGCAAATGCTACATCTCTGGGGGCCCTTACCCCCTACACTCGGTTAGAATAAGAATCCAAAATGTAAATATTCTGTGCATTCGTGTGGATATTCAAAAAAAAGTTCACTCGGAGAGACTTGTGTCCTTCTACCTTATTGGAACATTCAATATGCACCAAAAAGTAAAGATGTGCACGCAGGCAGAGCCATCTTTGTCTGTGCATACATCTTACACGATACTCTGTAGTAGTGCAAATTTGTGTTAAGTAGCAGAGTCAATTGACATGTGAGCTGAAGTGGTGTTTTATTTTATAGGTTTCCTACATCCTAAATCTAAATTACAGGCTTCATGCTGGTTTAATCCGGCCCTGCTTTCTCTTCAAAATCAAAACCTGAATTTAACATCAGGTCAACTCGCCTCAGTGAGGGGGCGGGGATAGAAATGTGAGTAATAAATAAATAAATAAAATAAACTTCCTTTCTGACCAAGAAATGTGGGTGGAGGTAGGCCCAGCCAAAAAGCCTTTCAGTTTTGGCATTTCTCCCAGGAGAGCCACATTTGTGTGTCCTTCTGTCACGTATAACTCTAAAACTCTTCATAAAGTGACTTTGTAAATGTTTTGCTGTGTTTTGGCCACTTTAGAAAGAGATTTGAACAGATAAAAGACATTTATTTGGCTTTTTTCTGAGCTTCAGAACTTATTATTTTGGTTTTCAATGCATATTTGGCACATTTACAACACCACCATCTAGTGGCTACATGTGGTAATTGCAGGAAAAGTATCTGCTGATCAGCTGTTGAGGGGATGGGGAACATTTTCAGCACTTCCTCATTGTGAGGGAAGCTTCTGGCGGTACCAAAACACAACAAAAAATTCCGAAAACAGAGCAGAAATGCTCCAAACAAATATTCTCCCACAGCCATGGGAAGTGTCAAGACCCAATTTTTTTTTCATATCTTGAAAAAAAAATCATATCTCAAACCAAATTCTCCCCTGAGATTTCCTTTTGTATCGTGAGTTTTTCGTAGGTTGAGCCATTCGTAACTTTAGGTTTTACTGTATTAGAGTCTCTGCTGAATGGAACTCAATGGCATAAACTAGACTGAAACATTTCATAGCAATGTAGAGTGTGAACTTAATCCAATACCCTGGTCAATGGGAGATTCAGACATTGCATTTTTTGATTCTAATTCTATCATTTGTCTAATAAGACTACTAAGAAAATAATTTAGGAACATTGTGATGTTCACCCTTTTTAAGAGGTGAGAATTAGTACCATAAAATCATAAAGCTTCAGAGCTGGAGGGGACCACCCCAAGGTAATTAAGCTCAAATTCTTAATAATGCAGGAAATCCAAAGATATGTTCATGGAAACATTTACTGACACTTTTCCCTTCAGGGAGTAATCTAGTTTCTTATATTTGTCCTGAAGCCTTAAACTTAACATATGTATATTGTTTTTATCTATGTTACATTTTATTCCAACATGGTCTTATTGTGGGTGGGTTCCATTTCTACTATTTTTTTTGGTGCCCAGAGTAGCAAATTTCCACTAGATGGGTGGGATAAAAATCTAAATCTAAATAAATGCAATAGGTAAAGTAGCTTTGGTAGTTGGACCTTGTTTAAAACCCTCCAGTGAAAAGGTGTTTGCTATGTTCTGAGGCAGTCCATTTCATTGTAAAACAGCTACAGTATTTAAATAATTGCATGTTGGCAACCCATTTCAGGGTTTTCTAGGTAGAGAATACACAGAAGTGTCATACCATTCCCTTCTGCTGGCTCTTCTCCCAGGTTTCAAAATCAGGAATCAAACTCCCAAGCTCTGCCTCCACAGGCAGCCACCTAAGCCACTGAGCTAGTCAGACAGACAGACAGCCATTATCACCATGGATTTCTTCCTGATGTTAAACCATAATCACTTATTGGATACTTTGGTTTTGATCCTACCTTATGGAGTTGCAGAAAACAAACCTAAGTCATCTTCCATATGATAGCTTTGAGATATTGAATATGCCTATCATATGACCTCTTAGTTTTCTGTTCTCTGGGCTAAATGTACCAAGCTTTTTAAACTATTTCTCATGTAACTTGGTTTTCCAAGGTATTACCATATTGATTGTCCTCCTCTGGACATATGGCTTGCAAACTTACCAGTTCTAAACCTAGGAAGTTTCACAACCATCTATACAATTTCATGTTGACCACCCATGGAAATAAATGAGAGTTGACTCTCTCACGAGGATTACTTTTTGGATATTAGGATTTGCACAGGAGAACATCTCTTGGAACTGTCTGCCAATGAGAAGGGAGTTGGTAACAATGTATATTTTTAGCATATCATGCAGAGTTTGCCAGAATCCTAGCTTGCTTGGCAACATGGACAGATAGCCATTCACTGTTTAGAAAGCAACCAGCAACCATGATGAATGGCTTCCTGATACTTTCTAGGTCATGATTTATGAATGACAATCTTAAGCAATCATTAAGCATAATTAGATTTAATGTTTGCCAGCAATGCAAATGAAAATAAATGGATTTGGAAGACTCAGAATGGATAAGGTGGTACAGAGGGGCTTATTGGTTTACATGTGTAACAATTCATGTATTTTGGTAATGCATGAAAGTGAATAAGTTTAAGATGCAGGGCTGTTGGTCTCTATGCCAGACTAGGTTCGCAGTGTGAATGAGTGTGTGTGGATCATGTCAACATGTCATTGCATCTTTCCAATGTCCCATTAAGCAACATCAAAACAATACCTAAAAGCAATAATCTGCTGGGCTACTTACTTACTGTTTACTTCATTGAGCCGTGCTTCCCGTGTCTAGTCTGATGTGGTGGATCAACACATCATCTCCAAAGAGATTTTAGTGGGCTCTTGCCCTCGGGATGTCCTACTGCTATGGTAGTAGGGTCCAATGTCACATGGGGGACTGAAGCCCATGTTTTTGATGCTACTTTAGCTATTTTAAATACAATAACACAGCTGGCGGGGCTCATGTCAAAGTTGGCCATGTTAGAGCAATGCACTGGCCAGGTGCATTGCTTGAGTACCCAGCCCCACTTAGCTGACCTGCGCTTCCAGAATGAACAACCATTCTGGACTGCTAGCTGACACCTTTGTGGCATAGTTGAACCTGCCAGGGTAATACACTCTCACCCCCACCACCATAGCTGTCAGACAGCCAGGGTCACCACTGTGCCATGCTGAGGCATGAAGTTGGATTTGTAGTGGTGACCCTGCTAAGTTAAGAGTTGTAAAAGTCTGTCATTATGATCTAAGTAAGCAACAGGATATTTTAACAGAAAAGACATAACACTGCCTTGAATTTTTGTTAGAAAACCAATCAAGATGAGGTGGATCCAGTTCCTACCAAAGCTTTCTAAACTTTTGATGCTGCTAACTGAAAGGTCCTAACTGGCTTATGCCTTCCAAGCACTTGAAATATCAAGGCAAGGAAACCACAACAGCCTAGAATTCTACCCAGAAGCTAAATGAGAGCAGCATAGGTGGATTGAAATTGACATCATACTGTCACTATCATATTTCACTATCTTTGTAAACTTAACAGTAATCCTAGTAACTGTAATGAATCCTTAGGTTCACCATATTTACTGGCTTTGCAAAAGCTGGTCAAATTGTGACACAGCTCTCTATATTTTGTCTTTTTATTAATCATATTTACATTTAATAGATGTTAGGATGTATACACAGTAATGCACCGGATAACGATCCTTTAGTGTTATCGTATTCAATTGTCTGGGGGGTTGGGGGGAGCAATCGCGTGCCCTGCAAGGATTGGCTTGACCGAAATGACCTACCCCCACGGGGGGAGGTCATTTCAAACAAGCCGATCCTTGCACAGATGCGCGATTAGGGGCGGGGGAATTTCGGACAAGCCGATCCTTGCAGACGCATGATCACACACCTAGCCAAGGATTGGCTTGTCCAAAATCCCCCCCTGGGGGTGGGGGAATTTCGGACAAGCCCATCCTTGCACAGACACACGATCGGGCGCCTAGCCAAGAATCGGCTTGTCCTAAATCCCCCCCCCCGGGGGAGGTCATTTCAGACAAGCTGATCCTTGCACAGACGTGCAATCGGGCGCCTAGCCAAGGATCAGCTTGTCTGAAATCACCCCCCCCTGGGGAGGTCATTTCAGATGAGCCGATCCTTGCAGATGCAATTTTTCTCCCAATAGGATCATCCCAGGATTTAGTATTGGGGGGTGGAGTGGATTTCTATGCTTTGATGCTCATTAAGCCATCAGGACAAAAGATGGTGAATTTTCCAATATTGTGCATTTTCCTAAACCTGCCCTAGAACTTGACAGTTAGAAGCACTGGATGGATTATTAAAATCTTTCTGGAAAATCTGCCAGTCCATCTCTGCTTATTTGCTCTGTTTGCATTTGTGTACACTAGTACCTCGGATAACGTTATGACTTGGTTCCACATTTCATGACGTTATCCGATTTTTAGCGTTGTTCAATGCATGCCTCGAACAACGCTAAAAAAAAGCCCTGACAGCGGGGGGTGGTGGATTGGACCCAATCCACCACCCCCGCTCCGATCCCTTGCCTGGACGCACGACCCCCATAGCGATAGCGCACCCGGGCAATGGTTGCCTTGGCCGAACCCCCTCCCCCCCCGCACAGGGGTTGGGGATTTCGGCCAAGGCAACCTTTGCCCGTGTGCTCTATTGCTATGGGGGTCACGTGCCCAGGCAAGGGATCAAAGCGGGGGTGTTGGATTGGACCCAATTCACCACCCCCGCTCCGATCCCTTGCCTGGGCGTGCAACCCCCGTAGCAATAGCGCGCCCGGGCAAGGGTTGCCTTGGCCAAAAAAACCCCATGCAGCGATCCATCGCTGTGCGTGGGGGTGGATTGGGTAGATGTTCTACCCAATCCACACACACCCTCAGACGATTGCATCGGACAATGCTAAAAAATCATTATCCAATGCAAGTTTTTTCCAAAAAACTTGCATCATTATCCAATTCTAGCATTATCCGATGCAATCATTATCCGAGGTATTATTGTACTTTACTTGCATGTGTTGTGATAGGATGATATAGACATTTTATGCAAATAAAAGAGCCTTTGTGGCATGAGAAATAGCTTTTTTCACCCTAGCTGGGAGTATGGAATCTAGTTGGATTTTAACATTCTGCCTGCAGATCTCCTATTGCTTAATATATGCTAAATGTGTTAATGGCATTTTCTTAGAATATAACTAATATTTTTCTACCCCTATGTGGTCCACTCACCCTCATCTGACAAGGCAAGGAGAGTACTGATGCTTTTAAAATATTTAGCAAAACCCAACTTTAATGTAAACCCTTTTCATTGAAGTGTTTTGACTTAGTTTCAACTATTTATGATCAGATTCACTGGCAGTTCCTTCACGGTGCTGCATTGGTCCTTCATTGTCCCATCAATGCCGCACAACATGCTGCTGACAGTGAGGGCACTTGGCTGGATGTCCCCGACTACTCTTTCTTCTTGCACTTGCCCGATAGCCCATCCCTTCCACTGGGCTTGCTGAGCTTCCACCTGTCCTTGCCCCCGCCTTTCCCTTTCTCTCACAATACAAAGGTTTGAAGGGTATCTTCTACATGGCTTGATGCTCCTTCAAGGATACCTTCATTCGTACCAGCTCACCAGTCCATGGGTCCTCCTCAAACATAATGGTCTGCCCAAAAGGTATTGTCAGGTCCCTGTGTTCTGGACTTCTTCCATTCTCCCACCATCAGTTCCCCTTTTATCTTTTCCTATTTTTTTCCTGTTCTCTCTCTCTCTTCTACCAATCCCAGTTGTTCCATCCCTTCTCTAATCCCATGTACTCTTCTTACTCCCTGTTCCTGTTCCCATGCCTCCTTTACCACCAGAAAACCTCCAGTTCTTCTGAGTCGTCATGACCCCAATCCACTAGGGAGCTAGAGGTCTCAAAGCCCGAACCCTAGACTGCAGGGGGCAACACGCCTCCTCCTTCTCTGGGGCCTCCTCCATACCCTAGTGCAAGAATTCTCAACCTGCGGCCCATCGGATGGATGCAGCCCATGGCACCATTTCATGTGGCTCATGGCACCAGGAAGTGCCATGTGGTGGAGGAAGGGCAAAATGGCAATCTAGCCCTTGAAGCTGTCTGAGGGAGTGTGACCTGGGCCCCAGCTTAAAAAGGTTGAGAACTCCTGCGTGTGAAATGATTCTAGCCTTCATTTTTGGTGTGGTTATGCACCATATTAAGCCTGTATTTCAGAAGTATGCAGAAGATATCATATGGAAAGCCAGACTAGAAGAAGGAGTGAAAACTGGTGGAAGAAAAATCAATAATATATGATATACAGTAAAACCTCGCATAAAGAGCGCCTCGCTTAGAGAGTAACTTGCTTAAAAAGCAGAATTTTCTCTGGTCACTTCACTTAACAACTAAAACCAACCAAAAAGTTGCTTAACAAATAAATTGAGGTTCGCAATCCCCCCCACCAGAAGTCACAATTGTGACTTACAATGGTGTTTCGCTTAAAGAGCAAACACGCTTAAAGAGCAATCCTGTGGAACACATTATGCTCTTTAAGTGAGGTACAACTGTATATATGATACCATCTTACTGACAGAAAGTAGCAATGAATTGAAATGACCTTTAGTAAAAATGAAAGAAGAAAGTGGCAAAGCAATATTGCAGTTGAACATTAAGATGACAAATATCATGATTTACAGACAAACTACACAACTTTAATGCAGACAATGTTGAAGAGATTGAAAGAGTAACAGGTCTTGTATACCATAGATCAATCATCAATTCAATACAGCCAAAAAAATCAAAAAGATGACTGAGACTTCAAGAAAGATGAGCAAGTGGGTCATAGAGCAAATCAGGGCTAAACTCTCTTTAAAGGGAAAGTAATGAAACCAAGCCAGTTCTACTTTAGGCAGATCATGAGAAAGCAAGATTATCTGGAATAGACAATAATGCTGAGAAAGATGGAAAGCAGCAGGAAAAGTGGAAGACCAAATATGAGGTGGATTTGCTCCCTGAAGGAACCCACAGCATTGAGTTTGCAAGAGTTGAGCAGAGCTGTTGAGAACAGAACATTTTAGAGACCTATCATTCATAGGGCTGAAGGCAACCCTATGAGACCTATCATTCGTAGGGTTGAAGGCAACCAGACAACATGTACCAACAATGGCAGCAGCAGCATTCAGTATGCAGTCCATAAAATGCAATAAGCAATGATCACCGTGAAGAGGCTCATAGACCGAATGCAAGAGGAACTGTGTCAGGAGTGCTTGAAGGACAGATGCTAATATGACATGTGCTAATAACTCTGAGGGAAGGTGGGAAAAAATAGCCATGAGCCAACTTGAACTACTGTCAGTCAGTGATCTCATGTTTTAACGAAAGACTGACTCCACATTATCAAATGTTGAGGTGGTGAGCTTCATGTTTTTAATTTTATAGCTCCTGTAGACAAGTAAGTGCTCTGATGGATCACAGCCAGCTGGCTCCTTTATGGAGCAGTTCACTTATTTTTTTGCTGATTGCCTGGATAATCTGCGGCAACTCATTTCAGATCAGCAAATTGTGTTCTTTTTGTCTTTTTATGTTTTTTAACCTGTTCACGGTGCAGCTTTCTCCATTTCCTGTTGGGTTATTTTATAGTTCAGATTTTGAAAAAGTGATTCTGAAACTTGTTCTAGGTTGAGCATAGGCAGTGGCGTAGAGTGGGTTTCAGCCGCCCAGGGCACAGGCCAAACTTGCCGCCCCCCATCTAGGGTCACTGTGCCCCCCCCCATCTAGGCACTTGAGATGAAAATGCTACCTTGGTGGGGACCAGGGGGTGCTTTTTCCTCCTCCGCCACCTTCATCTTCCTCAGGCTTCCTCTTCCTCATGGCCAGCTTCTGGCACCGGGCAGTGCTGCACAGGGCCAAGGGCCACCCTTGGTCCTAGGTTGAGACCCAGAGGCTGAGGCAGTACAGCGTAAGCCCAGAAAAGAGCCCACCATGGGTGTCCCAGGCGCACAGCCACCCCACCTCCGAGCCTGGCGGTGGCAGCTCATCCACCTTCAGCGTGCCGGTGCCCAGGAGGGTGGGAAGTGAGGCCAGTGGTTGTTGCAGCCCAGCACCCACAGCTGGAGCAACGCTGGCCAAGCTGAGGACACCCCCCCCCCGCAAGGCTAGTTCTCAACTGGCAGGTGCTAGGGCTATCTTGCCAACTTGGTAGGACCTTCCAAAGCCTGTGCTTATTTGGTCTCTTGTCCTTTCACAATCCAGAGGCATGTCCATGCTACTATAACAAGGTGAAAGCATCAAAAATAAGAACAGTCAATAGATTACTAGGAAACAACCAGTAACCATCCACTAAAACCAAAAGGCTATTCATGATAAAAGACCTGTCTAAAAAGACAAAGTTTTACAGGATATTTTAAGGTCTAACCTTCCCAGCCTTCAACGTCTCATCAGCCAGTTCCATAATCTGGGGACATCCTACCCTCTTAAAATTGGGTTGTTTTCTTCTCAAATGTGCAATCCATCTTTTGCAATATACAGCTGTTATTTGGAGAAAGATGCAGTATTATGCAGAGCTGTGTGAAGGAATTGGAGCAAACTTCAGCATAGTAGAACGTGATTGCAATCAATAATCAATCAACTTGCTTGTGAAAATTATCATACAACACTTTCTGCACAGATTGATCCTCAAATCTGTTTTGAAATGATGGACAGATTTGTTGACACCTGTTCATGTTTACTTTCCTGATGCCCTTGCTTTGAACTTTATAGTTAGGAAGCAGTCACACTTTTTCCAGCATTCGTTGAATGCTGTCATTAGTTCAGAGTAGTAATTAACAAGGTGGCAGCAAAGAAATGGAAATGGATGTATTACAACTTGGGCTTCTCACACTTTCATTAGATTTTGTTTGACTATGCTCCATTCTCCATCAGTGTCAAGTGCTCCAATTCTGATTCTCCTGGCAGACCAATTTCTGCAATGTTCACTGATTAGCAGTTGTTAAGTGTTATCATGTTATTATCAGTCCAACAGGATTTGCCCCTGTATAGGAAAGGGACAATTTCAAATATTTCCCATGTCTGTTCACACTTGCAGTCAGATGTCATGCAATGAATCAGCAGCCCAACCCTGAACAAGATATAGGTATGCTGTATTGTTATATGGTCATAGATTCCCTTTCAAAGAATTCTGAGGGTTGTTGTTTGGTGACGGTGTTGACAATTCTAATTCCCAGATCCTTAGCCTGATGTACTGGATTGTAATTACAGGGGTTTCAGAGAAGAGGGGATGTCCATTAAACAAGTTCTGTGTCAAATATGGACTTACACAAGGATTGCTACGATGAGTTAGAAATCCTTTGTTTTTTATGGGCTTATAAAAAAGAAAAGACAAATACTGTAGTTACAAACAGGTTCAGATTATGATGTATTTTTGGATGAAGATATAGTTTTCAGAATATGTATTTATTTATTTATTTAAATTATATAGAACTCTATCATGCATAACCATCGCTGAATAGTTTACAGCAATAAATTCAGTCAATTAAATCAAACAAGACAGAGTATAAAATGATAATTAAACAATCCAATGCTATAGATCCATGATGGCAAACCTTGGCACTCCAGATGTTCTTGGGCTTCAATTCCCAGAAGCCTAAGCCCCCTATGAATCCACACAAATGGGTATACTGCGATTAATCCAGCCTGCACTGCCCTCGTCACTCCCAGAAGTGGGCATGTTTTACTTCAGCTTCCAGGAGCGACAAGGGTAGTGTGGGCGGGATGAATCACAGTAAACCCATTTGTGTGGATTCACAGGGGGATTGGGCTTCTGGGAATTGAAGTCCAAGAACATCTGGAGAGCCAAGGTTCGCCATCATGGCTATAGATGAACCTAACCTTAAATACATTAAACATTAAAACAACCAAAAACTTCAGGTCAACATTAGTAAAAAAAAAAAGGCTCAAAAAATTTCTGCCTTCACCCCTTTCTTAAGGACTGTGGAAAGGCGTTTGGTCGAAGTATCGAGATCCTACACCATTTAGGGCTTTATAGATAATAGCTAGCACATTGAATTGTGCATGGAAACTAAAAAGAAGCCAATACAAGGGTACTAGGACGGGAGAGATAGATAGTAATCAGTCTGGCTGCTGCATTTTAGACCGGCCGAAGTTTCTGTACTGCCTCCAAGAGCATCCCTATGTAGAAAGCAAAGCAGTACTCTATTTTGGAGATTACCAATGCATGGACAACTGTTGTTTGGCTTTTCTCATCCAGATAGGGATGCAAAAGGCAACCCTGGCCAAGGCATACATTAGCATCTTCATAGAAAGATTGTGGTCTGAAAATACCCCAAAGAAAAAGAATGCAATCTAGACCAGTGGTTCCCAACCTAAGGCCTGTGGGCCTGATCCAGCCCCGGTGCCATTTCATGTGCCCCCACTCCTCTAAGGGAATTTGAGAAAGAAAATTACCACCCTTTTGAAGCTATTGGGACAAAATGGCCACCACCACCCCTTGTGCAGGCAGGGCAAAATAGCCATCCGGCCCTCAAAGCTGACTGAGAGTGTGTGACCTGGCCGTTGGCTTGAAAAGGTCGGGAACCCCTGGTCTAGATTCTAGTGGTTTACATGGTACAGTGTAGTTTTGAAAGAAGTAACCACATTAGTCTGTGCAAGCATATCCAGAAAAAAACAACAACAAAATGTTGTGTCATTTTATAGATTGTTCTACTTGGAGATGGGCTTTCATGAATTCATTTACTTATCTAGGCATAATAGATGGATTTATTCATTCTTAATTGTCAAGGGGAGAGGTGAACATAACACCCAATGTGACTGGTAGCAAGAAAGTATATAAATAGATCTTCCTATTGAGGGCCATGCACTGCAATAAAGGTAAAACTAATATGTAGCAAAAGCTTCAGAAGTATATAGAATAAATTCCTGGCACACAAGAGGATTGTACTAGTACCTGTGTGTCAGCAAATATGGACAAAAGGAGCTTTTTACAGAATGTCTATTCTATCCAAATATTCATTTTGATGGTAGTCTGAAGATACATCCTTCCCTTCCTGAGTTATACATGGATTTGCAGTAGGCTTGCTTTTGATAAGGTTTCTGTACATTCATGTAAAGTCAACAGCACACACCCACACCCTGCTGCTATGCTTGCATTTGCCTGTTGACAACTATGGAGTTAAAAGAAACAGGTTTCCTTCTGTTAGATATCCTTTGGGATCTTAAAACTGGGGGGAATAATCACAACCCATTAAATCAGGGGTTCCCAACCTTTTCAAGCCAGGGGCTGGGTCATGCTCTCTCAGTCAGTTTCAAGGGCCAGATGGCCATTTTGCACTGCCTACATGATGGGTGGCCATTTTGTCCCACTATCTTCAAAGAGGTGACCATTTTGTTTCTTGAATGCCCTTGGAGGGATGGGGGCCACATGAAATGGCATTGTGGGCCAGATTGGGCCCACAGGTCTTAGGTTGGGAACCCCTGCATTAAATGAATGGGCAGGTCTCAGATTTGTTGTAAAAGACATTGGGCCACATTTATTAATTTGAAACTTCTAACCTGCAAGGGGGCTGGTAGTGCTATTCCTGATACCTGAGCAGAAGATACCTTGTTCCCTCTCCAGACTGGACAGACAAATCTCTTGCCCCAGGCAGTGCTGTACCTTTGATAGCTATTATTCAGGCTAGCTAAGTTGAGGAGACATCTTTTTAGGTATTTCCAAATCCATTTCTGGGAGCGAATGTTGGACATGCCATTAAGGTATTAGACTGCTTGCTGTTCGAGGTGCCCAGCTAATTTGCCTAAATCATGCCCAGCACCTAGGATTCACCTAATCAAATGACACCCTGAGGGATTCACTGCTTCTACCTTTAACCAGCACTACCTGCTTAACTCTGATCTGGTTAACAACTGCACCACTAAACCATTACATTTTTTTATACACAGCAGTAGATGGGGCAGGTTTAACAAATAGTTATAATTAGCAAGTTCTCCAAATATTAGACTACTACTCTGGCACAGCAAATTAGACTCCCCACCCATTTGAATTATAAGAAAAAATGTTCTTTACTTACAGTTGCTTTGCTTTATATAAAAGAGTAAACAACTGCTTTGGTAGATAAGGAGTACTTTACAATAAGAGTAAATTACAATAACTTTCATTCAGAACAACACATGATGATTGCAAAAGCGCACACAGCAAACAAAAACAGAATAAAATCTCAAACAACAAGCAGTCTAATACAGGTCAGAGGGGGAAAACTAGAGAACTTTTCTATTGGCTGATAAGTTACATTAATATACTCAACATAAACCACCAAAGGTCCTTATTGCCAGAAAGGGATAGGTGAAAAACTACCCATCTTCCTTGCATTGCCAATTGGAAGATAGGCTAAAAAATTCCTATCTGACCCCCAAAGGTGACCCAAATATTTTAGCTACAAGGGCAGGTGGGCAAAGAGGCCTGATCCAGGGCAGGCCAGCCTATAAAGCAATCTCACATGCTCACATGCTACCCCCAGACCTCTGAGAAGGGATGTGAGATCCCCCACTCCAGACTGCTCTTCTTCAATGAGGTAAGGGGTAAATCCCTCATTCATCCAGCCAAATGTACAGCAATGTACAGAGAGAAAGGGAGAAAAAGAGAGATTTACTCCTCTGTCATTCTCCCTGCTCCCCCCCCCCAGCCTGCTGAATGCCTTTTCCCACAAGAAGCAAGAAAGCAACCAAGAAAGAAAAAATCCAATCAGAAGCCTTATGAAAGTTATGTAAATGTGCAATGGAACAAGATTATGCCCTGCAAACTGTGTTTGCTTAATTCTTTGCCAAGGGGAGACACTGCCAAAATAGCTAATTTGCCACCGATTTTTCACTCTGTTGTTCCATCCCCATAGCTGGGTCCATATGTTTCCGGGCTTCAGTATGAACAGAATATTTTTATACAATACTCCAACTATGACTTGAGTAAGGTTCAGTGCTAAAATGCTAATAGTTGCTAGGAAAAACATCAATGTCTTCCTTAAGATATTTCAAGAACACTGAACACTGAAGCTTCACGTGGATCTGCTTCCTTTCATTTAGTTTTATGTAATCATTCTTGTTCCTGGCATGAGACTTGGTGTTTGAACCAGCAATGTTATGGTTCGAACTAGACATGGAACAGTATCAAAAGCCTTCTTCAGGCATGGAGAAAACAGGCATATAAAATATCAGTTCTTGTACTACCACACAACATAATCGCAACCCATGGCTCCAGTTTCAGGGTGCTCTGAATCCATTCTGGGTATTTAATCTGCACTTTCCAGGAAATACAAAAGGTTTTGGACCCGTTGTGGAAGTGAACACCAAACAGAACTAGGAACCTAAGGCCCATGGGCCGGATCCAGCCCATAGCACCATTTCATATGGCCCCCACCCCTCCAAGGGCATTCAAGAAACAAAATGGCTACGCCTGTTGGGACAAAATGGCTGCCCCATCGTGCAGGCAGGGCAAAATGTCCATCCAGCCCTCGAAGCTGACTAAGAGAGCATGACCCACCCACCCATCCCACCCCACATGGAAAGGTTGGGAACCCCTGATCCCGCTCAAGAGGTCTCAAATAATTGCTGCTCAAAATATTGCTAAAGCCACAGGGTGGGCCCCCCCCCAAGAAAAGAAACTATTTCTTTTTATACTATTAACAGAAAAGTTGGATTTCACCAATAGCAAGCCTTGGTAGAATCAGTACATAAATTTGAAATTTTATTACTTGCAACATGGTGTGATGTATTTCTCCTATGCAGGCACTCTTTAGTTTGAACAATGAGCACCTGGGATTAAACATTGGTTGCCAATCAATTGAGAGAAAGTGTGTAGGAAATATTTATTTATTATTTATTTATTAGTTCAAATTTATATTGCCGCCCACTCGCCGTGGCGACTCAGGGCGGCTTACAGACAATACATTACCAGCACTACCTGCTTAACTGTGATCTAGTTAACAACTGCACCACTAAACTGATTTATAGATCGATTTTGCATGGTGAGCAGCATAACATGCAACAAAAAAGATGATTCAGTCCCTGTTTCAGGCAGTTAGTCTGTAATGAACATTTGTAATTTTCATTCACACAAATGTTTTCTGAGGTTTTCAGCCTGAAGACATTCTGTTCCACTGTCTGAGAGAGATACAGACTAAACACAGTAAACAAAGTAATGACAAATCTATTTTATTTAACATTGGAGTGTGTAGGGTGTGGTTCTCCAGATATTGTCGGACTCCAGCTACCAGCATTCTTTACCACTAACAATGCTGGCTTGGGCTGATGGGAGTTGAACCCCCAACCACATCTGATGGAGCACACTCTTTTTTCACCCCTGATGGAAAGAATACTGCTTCCCCATTCACTGATAAATTTAGAGGCAAAGCAAGGATGAGAACAAGGGAAACTGAAATCTCCCAGTCAATATCCACATGGAAGAGAGTGGCAGGTCAAGGGCAGAACATATGACTTATGTGCAAAGGTCAAAGTTCAAGCCCAAACACTCCAGATGGAGCTAAAACATCTGTCTGAAGCCCTGGAGAGTTGTTGACACAGTTAAGTGACAACAATGGTTGACCAGATGGACCATGAGTTTCCAGTTTGTTATAAAGCTGTTTCTTCTGTCCTTATGCTCTTCCCCTTGTAACCTTTATGTCCTCACTCACCCACCAAAGTGCTCCCCTCCCCAGCTGATGTCTGTTCCAATCTTCAAGTTTAGCTGAGGAGAAAGAACCTACCATGACAGGCTGAGAAGAAGTCAACAGCGGTTGTGTGGGAAGGATCCTGTTCCCCTTATGCACCCATTCCTTTTGCTCTAAAAATCAAACTGACTTCAGTGCATTAACACATTTTGCTATGTCAGCACCATGTTTTCCAAATAATTTATTTGAAAAGAAATCATCAATATGTCCTTGTAGCAAAGTTTTAGACTGGGGTGGGTGGAGATGTTGTGCTGGAGTAAAATCTATCTACCATACCAACTTTTTGAAAACATTCTTTTTCTGTGAAAGAGATTTCAAGTTCTTCTGTCTCACTCTCAGAGAGTTTTTGAACTTGTTCAGTATATCATTGTGAAGTGACTGAAGGAGTTGTCTCATCTTCAATTCAAACAAAGATTACTTCACTACTATTCAGCATCCCCAGCTAATATAATTCCTAATCTGAAAAGCCCCAGTGGTACAAACTGGTTTATGACATATACAACATAAACAGTGATGGGATGTAACAGGTCCGCACCAGTTCGTCAGAACCGGTAGTAACTTTCCCCAGTGTCCCGGAAAGCCTGTACCAGCTTTGGGGGGGGAACCACCTTCGGGGCTTACCTTTTCACTGGTGGGCATGCACGCCTACAGTGCTTGGGGTGTATGCACGGCTTCCTTGCTGTCCTCCCAAGTGGGGAGGAGGAAGAAAAGCTGCTAGCCTGAAGCTCCCTATAGCCTTCTCCCCAGGGTAAGTGACTCACCTTGGGATGTGGTGTGTCTGTGTGTGTATTTAATACCTTTACCTATATTGACGTACTACCACAGTTCCTAAAAAGGCCTGGCGGCTGGCAGGCCTGGTGGCCTGGCTTGGGGTTTTTAAGTAAAATCTTGTAGTTACCTCATCAATAAGCTACACCTGTGCTGTTCCAATTGCTGTTCCTTTTGGAGATCTCTTAAGGAGGTACAGCTGTTTTACATTTACATTAAGGCATATTATCCTAGAGAACTGATACAATGACCATATCCATCTTGCAACATGGTGCTGTCCAGGCACTTATACTAACAGGTAAGTGATGGGTTTGCGTTTGGGGTGGGGGGGGTGGGTGGGATGATTTATGTTTGAGGTAGGTGTGGGTGTGGGTGTGGGTGTGTATTTTAATGTAATTTTTATTTTATTTATTTATTTTATTTATTTACGGGTTTGTGTTGTGGGTGGGTGGGTGGGTTTAGAGGTGTGTGTGTGTGTGCTTATTTTTATTTTATTATTTTATATTTTTTTCTTTGGCCCTGCCCATGACATCATGACGTCAGCTCCACCCACTGTGATGACATCATGGTGGGGTAGTAAATTTTTTGACATCCCACCACTGAACATAAGGGTATACAACATAACAGTGGTGGCAAAGCTATGGCACACATGCCACAGGGAGCACTTAGAGCCCTTTTTGTGAGCATGCACACCATTGCCCCAGTACAGAGTTCACCCCAACCCTTTGACAAACAGTGCAAGGGGAGCACTTCCTTCTCCTTCGTGTTGTTTGGGGATGCACACTGATGGGTTCTGCGCCTGCGCTGAATCCGGAGCGGAGCTGGAAAGCTGATTGGATAAAGAGTTTTGAATGTGGGACCGCCCACCATGCCCAACCCCTTTAGGCGCCATTTCGCGCTCTCCCCTCAGTTTGCTTTTTTCCGCTGCGCAAGCAGGAGCCTGGAAAAAAAGCTGTGAGTACTTTACTGAGATTGTCTCAGAATCTTCCAATTTTTCCTACCTTACAATTTTTCTCGGACTAGGGGACTTGTTCCCTTGGTCCTCGTGTGGCTGGGGCTCGCCCTCAGCCGCCGGTAAAAAAAAAAAAAAAAAAAAAAGAAAGACCCAACATCTCGTGTCGGGGCCTCCCGGCCGGGATAATTTTTTCTCTTCGGCCATCTACTTCGGTGGATGGCCTCAGCGGCAGCGTTCAAGCAGTGTCCGTCCTGCAAGAGAAAGTTCCCTAGCTCGGACGGGCACGTGCGTTGTCTTCGCTGCCTCGGGGAGAGTCACCAGGTCCAGACCTGCGAAGTCTGTCGCGGCTTCTCGAAGGCCGCCATCAAGAACCGCCAGTACCGCCTTCAAGCCTACCTCATGGAGGCCGCACTGGCACCACCGGCTCCCCCAGCTCCAGAGCAGGCCGCTTCCACGTCTGCTCCTTCAACCTCCGCTTCTTCTTCCAGGCCTTCGGCCTCTGAACTGTTCAGGCGGAAGAAGGAGCAGGAGAAGAAGAAGAAGGACAAAAAAGAGAAAAAGAAGCGCCGTAGCTCTTCGTCTTCTCTTCCTCCGACCCCGGCACCGGCTCACCTTTCGCCGCCACGCTCCCTAGCATCCGCCCCGGTCGCAGCTCCACCTACGCCGGGTAGGATGTCGACCGAGGCCCGGGACGCCACGCCGGAGAGGGCCCACAGCCCTCCACCGCCACCGGAGACTCCTCCACCTGTACCACCGCACAGGTCTTCCTCCCTCCGCAGCCCTTCCGTGGTTCCTGGTCCGGCTACCGAACCGCCGCCCCAGTTGAGCCTCATCGCCCCGTACATCGAGGCGATGGTGCGGAAACTGCACGCCGAGCTCCAGGGCCCGCAGACGACACCGTGGGAGCGCCCTCTGCCCTCACCACCAGCCACGGAGGCACCACCGCTCCGTGAGGAGGGCCCCGCACCGAAGCGGCAGAGGGTGGAACAGGCGCGGTCGGAGGCCTCTCTCCCTCCGTACCAGCTGCCTTTGCCGGGGAGCGATCCGAGATCCGCCAGGCCGTACTGGTCGGACTCGGACCCCGAGGTCTACCTGCCACCGCCCAGCGTCTCGGAGCGGTCAGGAGACTCCGATTCGTCGGATCAGGAGGAGGAGCAGCATCAGCCACCGCCGGTTGCGGTCGACAAGTCCCCGGACGACAACATCGGCGCCGTCCACGGGTCCCAGCCGGAGGATCTGAAGACCTACACCGGACTGATCACTCGCCTCGGATCCACCCTTGGGATTCGGGTGGAGGCTCCCCTGGACGACTGTGAGGATGTCGTCTGCGGCTTGGCCGACCGCAAGGAGTTGGTCCCCGTCCGCCTCGGACTGCTCCCTAAGATTGCTAAAGCGGCCAAGGAGGTGTGGAAGAAGCCGGTTTCTTCTCACTCCGTATCCAACAGAGTGGACTCTATGTACAGACTGCTGGACGATTCCAACTTTCTGCACATTCACCCGGCACCGAACTCCCGAGTGGTCAAGGGCTCCCAACACCGGACGCCGATCAGCAGCACTCCCATCCCGTCGACCCAGGAAGGGAAGAAGCTGGACGCACTGGGCAGGAGGTTCTACGCCAATGCCTCCTTGTCCTTCCGTGCGTCCAACTACGCGACGGCCATGGGAGGCTACCAGTGTCGACTCTGGGAGCAAGCGGAGTCGTTCAAGTCCCTGCTGCCACCTGATCGACAAGCGGACTTTGAAAAACTCTGCATGGAGGGCAACCACCTCGCCCTCCAGCAAATCCGCACCGGCCGCCACGTCACCGAGTCGGAGGCAAAAAACTTGGCCTCCGCCATCCAGCTCCGTCGCCACGCCTGGCTCCGTTCGGCTAACCTGCAGGACGATGTCAAGCGGCTCGTGGAGGAGCTTCCCTTCGATGGCGAGGGCCTCTTCGCCAAGGAGACCGACACCTCCTTGGGAGAGCTGAAAGGGGACTACGCCACGATAAAACAGCTCCGCCCTCCACACCGTGGGTCTGGCCGTTACCATCAGGACCAGCCGTCGACGTCTCAGGCGGGCCCATCCTATCAACCTCGCCCGCCACAGAGGCAAGGGGACTACTCCCGGTACCAGCCCTACCGGCAGCGCCAACAACCCAACCGTCCACGCTACCAGCAGCGGCCTCAGACTGGCAAGCGTACGGAACGGAAGGGCAAACAACGTGTTTGACTCTTCCGTGACCGAGACTCTACCCTACCGCCCCCTATCCGACTACCTATCGGCGTGGTCTGCCATCACCACAGACCGATGGGTTTTAACCATCTTAGACTCTGGCTACGCGATCGAGTTCGAGAGATGCCCTACTGTCGGACGGATCCGCATCACCGATCCATCCCCACCGCTCCAGGAGGAACTAACAGCTCTCCTAGAGAAGGGCGCCATAGAGCCGGTCGCAGCGTCGGAGTCTCACGAAGGGTTCTTCTCCCGATACTTCCTTGTGGACAAAAAAGACGGGGGGGGGCACGTCCCATCCTGGACCTCCGTCTTCTCAACAAGCATATCGACGCGAGGAAGTTCCGGATGGTAACCCTTCACTCCATCCTCCCGCTGATCAACCACGGGGACTGGTTCACCGTCATCGACCTGAAGGACGCCTACTTTCACGTGTCCATCAGGAGGGAACATCGTCGTTTCCTCCGATTCCAGGTGGGCGGCAACATCTACCAGTACACATGCCTACCCTTCGGCCTCTCCACCGCTCCGAGGGTATTCACGAAGTGCATGGCACCGGTGGCTGCTCATCTGCGACTGCAAGGCGTCCAAGTGTTCCCGTACATAGACGACTGGTTGATCTGCTCCCCAACCCAACAAAAAGCCAAGGACGACGTTGCACATTGCCTCGCCCTTATGCAGAGCGTCGGTCTGCGGGTCAACTTCAAGAAATCCCAGTTGACCCCCACTCAACGAATAGAATACATCGGAGCCGTTCTAGACTCTCTGGCTCTAAGAGCCTACGCTCCAACCAAACGTCTGCTCGACATCCGCACAGTGGTGGCACGGATCCAGGGCAGACGTCGGGTCCGTGTGAGGGACGCCCTCCGTTTGCTAGGACTCATGGCGTCGACCACGGCGGTGGTCTCGCACGCCAAACTCAAGATGCGCTCGCTCCAGTCGTGGTTCCTCTCCTCCTTCGACGGCACCCACGACAACCTCGGGAAGTGGCTCACACCGACTCCCGAACTCCGAGACCAGTTAAACTGGTGGACAATGGACCAGAATGTGACCGCGGGGAGACTCTTCACCCTTCCCGCACCGTCCATCCAAGTCACCACCGACGCGAGCACCCACGGATGGGGTGCGTGCTGCCGCGGACTACGGATTCACGGCATATGGACGCCCGAGGAAGCCGACCACCATATCAACTTCCTCGAGCTGCTAGCGGTGTGGAAGGCGATGAGGTCCTTCAGACCGTCGATCGCGGGCAGTGTGGTGCAGATCGCCTCGGACAACACCACGACACTAGCCTATCTCAACCGGCAAGGAGGGACCAAGTCTCTCTCCCTCCTCTACCTGACCATCCAGATGTGGGAGTGGTGCCTGAAGGTACACGTGTTCCCCATAGGTGTCCACATCCAGGGCACCCTGAACTCCGATGCAGACTCCCTGAGCCGCAAAGGGACGGCAATGCACGAGTGGGAACTGGACGAATCGGTGTTCGACCGCCTGTGCCGATGGTGGGGCACACCGACCCTAGACGTCTTCGCGTCACAGGCCAACTCCAAGTGCCGCCGTTACTGCTCCCGAGCAGGGATCGGCCACGGATCGGAGGGCGATGCCTTCATGGTGCCGTGGCACCAGGAACTGCTGTACATGTTTCCACCGATCCCTCTCATCCAACGGGTCCTGATACGGATCCGTGCGGAGAACGCCTGGACGATCCTGGTTGCCCCGTCCTGGCCGCGCCAGCCGTGGTTCCCACTACTCCAAACCCTGGCTTGCGATCGTCTCCGCCTACCCACCGATCCGAATCTCCTCCGCATGGAAGACGGTCGGATCCTTCACTCGGATCTGCCGAGCCTACACCTGACGGCCTGGCTTATCCGCCCAACATAACACGGATCCTTGATCTGTCCAGGAAACCTTCCACACGGAAGTCCTACGATGCCAAGTACCGTCGCTTCACTGACTTCCTAGCATCCAGCGACCGCACCGTGGACTCCGCATCCCTGCAGGATGTCATGTCTTACCTCCTGCACCTAGCCGAGTTGGGATCCGCACATTCATCATTGAAGGTCCACCTAGCTGCTGTGGTCGCCAAGGCCCCACCTTCTTCAGTATTGTCCTCCGCCTTCAGAGACAAAACTGTTAAAAGGTTCCTTCAAGGGCTACGCAACGCCTATCCTCCAGTGAAGATACCACCCCCTCAGTGGTCCCTCACTACAGTGCTCACCGCACTCACGAAGGCACCCTTTGAACCCATGGCTTCGGTGGACATTAAGTTTGTCTCTTACAAGACTGCTTTCCTTGTAGCTATCACTTCTGCCCGACGGGCAGGGGAGCTGGCAGCCCTTCGGTCTGACCCTCCTTTTCTCAAGTTCTACCCCGACAGGGCAGTGTTGCACCCAGATCTGACATTCCTGCCCAAGGTCCTGACTGAATTTCACCTGGCCCAAGCCATCACGCTTCCAGCATTCTTCCTGAATCCCTCGTCTCCACAAGAGAGAGTGTGGCACTCGTTGGATGTCAGGAGGGCCTTGCTGTTTTACACCCAGAGGACTGCGTCCTTCAGGAGAGCAAAACAACTGTTTGTGGCTTATGGTGGCAAGACTAAGGGACAGCCTCTGTCTGCCCAGAGACTATCTAAATGGATCTCAGGTACCATTTACCTGGCCTATCAGATGTCATCCCTGCCACCTCCGCCTCATGTCCGGGCTCACTCCACCAGGACACTGGCTTCCTCCACTGCATTCCTAGAGGGCATCCCGATGGAGGATATCTGCAAGGCTGCCACTTGGTCCAGGTCCTCCACCTTCATCACCCACTACCGGGTTGACACAAGGTCCGCCCCTGATGTCAGACGGGGCAGGTCCATCCTGACGGCTGGTCTCCAATCTTCTTCGTTGATGACCGCCCATCCATGATGACATCGCGCTCTCCTGCATCTCAGGACGCCGGCTGCCCACCATCCAAGTAAGTGAGCTTGTTAGTCACCCATCAGTGTGCATCCCCAAACAACACAAAGGAGAAGGACAGGTTTCACTTACCAGTAACTGTCGTTCTCCGAGTATGTTGTTTGGGGATTCACACAACCCAACCCTGCCTCCCCTCAGGGCTGCCGGCCTGAGATGGCCTTAGGCTTAGCGGGCAGCTTTAATATCAAACTGAGGGGAGAGCGTGAAATGGCGCCTAAAGGGGTTGGGCATGGTGGGCGGTCCCACATTCAAAACTCTTTATCCAATCAGCTTTCCAGCTCCGCTCCGGATTCAGCGCAGGCGCAGAACCCATCAGTGTGAATCCCCAAACAACATACTCGGAGAACGACAGTTACTGGTAAGTGAAACCTGTCCTTCCTCCCCCCCCCCCCCAGCACAGAGTCCAACCTGTCTCTCTGCCCAGCAGCTCAATGGGAGTGCTTCCTCCCTCCCTTCAGCAGAGTTCACCCAGCCTCTCTGCTTGGGCACTTGGTTTCTAAAAGGTTTGTCATCACTGGTCTATAACAACACTATGAAACAGTGAATATGGTAAACAACAATACAACATGTTGTATATTTTTTTATATACAGTATTGTAAACCACCTTGAGTGGTGGTTGCATCAAAAGGGTGGGATATAAATGTAAACAAACAAATGAACAAACAAAGAAAGAAAAATAATAAATAAACTTGTACCCTCTTAGCTTGTCATTATGGGCCATCTTCTCATATTAAAATCAGAATTTACCAGATCATGGAAAAGTTACTCTTTTGGAATGCAGGAACCAGAATCTCCCAGTCAGCTTGTTATAGTCTGATGAGAAAGGTTTCAGAGCTTACGAATGTACAAACAAGTGAAGCACTAGTCAGCTGTCACTATAAGGCAATTGGCTCTTTTCTTTTCTTTTCTTTTCTTTCTTTCTTTCTTTTTTTTTTTTTGCACTTAACACTTTACCCACCATTCTTCTGACATTTTCCATCTCAGGGAAATATCTTTGTCCCTTGAGCATTTCCGTTCTTTTCCACAAAGAAAGCTTTTGACAGACACTTAGGAAATGTCCTGGAACAGTGTGTTGTGAGATGGAAGAGCTCAGAGGTCATTTCTATGGCAGTTTTCTCTTGTGCTTTCCCCCCTTCTTAAGAAATTTTTCTGCAGCTATGCACAAGCCTTTAGAGGTGGCTTCCAAAGGTCTCATCACAATGCATGGCAAGCAAACTAGCAACATGGCATATCTTAATGCCATAATGGCTGCCACTATTGCTGTGGCATCTATCTATCTATCTATCTATCTATCTATCTATCTATCTATCTATCTATCTATCTATCTATCTATCTATCTATCTATCTATCTATCTATGCTTTTAAAACAGCAGTGCTAATTTCACACAATACCAGCTTGGTGTGGGACACTGGAAATGTGGGTTCAAATTGCCACTGAGCTGCAAAGACCAGCTTCTAGACACATGTTTGTTTCTCTCTTTAGCTCCTGCTGTCTTGCTTACCTTACAAGATTTTTGTAGGAATACAATAGATTAAAGGAGAGCCATGTATTCGTTGCCTGAATGGCAAGATGTAAATGTTGTTAAATAGAGATGTCTCATTCTGGTAATATCTAGAACAAGGACAGGTTCCTCCAGGTAATATTTACGTGACTTTTATAAGAATATATATCAGTGGGTTGTAGGCCAGACATGAAACTGCCAAAATGAAGACACTTTTTGGTGAGATCATTCTGCAGTTCCTTTCTGTGTACCCCATGCAGGTAGTAAAATCCTGATATAATGGTGGACTAAATATCAGCTCAGAAAAAAAGAGTATACAATATATATTTAAAATATTATTTCCCCCACTTCCAGAAAAAAATTATTTTCCAATCTGAAAATGATTAAGCAGATAATACATGTTGTTCTGGATCAGGGTAATTTAGTTTGGACTTCAAAATTTGCTTGAATCTGGTGCACAGGCCAATTTTTTCACCCTATTCACAGGGGCACATAACATGCAAAAGGTCTACTGGATCATCATGCCCCCTGCCATCCATCTGTTCAATGTCTCCATTTTAGGAAACACAGACACAACAAGTATGTGAATCTTTCAGGCTCTCTATGCAAAAAGATTTTCACTTTTTCCTGAGAAATCTGGCAGGAAATCTTGCTGGATTTCTCGGATGTTTCACAGCCATTTTTCTTTCCAGCAGAAAACCAATCTAGGCAGAATTATTTCAATTCAGTTCTATGCAAACTTTGTCTCAATCAGTACCATCTATTCTGCCCAAGATTCATTGGAAGGGACATTAAGCTGCACAGAATTTGGCAATTTCTTGCACATAGGAAGAGATAAAACACAAAAAGAAATATAAATTGTGAGAATGAACCTGAGGAGGGGTATTCTCCTTTTTATGAAAAGCCAGAAAAATCATGCTGTTACAGGGAGAAGTTCAGCAAGGAGTCTTTACATGGTGAGACTTGGAAAATCACTAAGAAAAAATAAATTTTTGAACATGTTCCAGCCTTTTTGTATAATCCAGGTGTAGGCGTCCTAAGACATTGCTTTAAAAAGTTATATTTTGGGACTAGCTAGCAACCTGATAGCACTGGCCATTCAGGCTTGAGAATTTGAGGAACATTATCCTAAAAATTAAGTTTTCCAAGTTCTGTCCAACGAACACATAGAGATTGGAAGAAGACACAGACCCCCTCCTTATACAACTATGCATTTATATCTCCAGTTACATCATGCAAATGGGGCTTCTCGAGACAAAACCATTCATTGGCAGACAGTGGTGTAGTTGTTCTGGAAAGTTCCAGTGCATAAATTGCAAGAAAAGAATAGGCATTTAGAACTCCAAGATATGATCTGGAGGGAAGATGAACATAAGCCCAATTAAATTTAGCAACCAAGATTGTCTTTTCCCTGAGAATTACTTTACTCCTCCGGGATGTCTTCATTCCTTGTATCTAGCCTATCACTTTGTATAGCAAGATTAGCTGGAATGGGAGGTGAGTTTACACTGAAGGAAAACTTTTGGGAAGCAAAATAACGTGTTAGAATATATTGGCCTAGGGAGGAAAAAATGCAGCCCCATCACAAAAGGAAGGCACACAGAATTGAATAGGTGGTACTTTGGACCCCCTGGCAAAAGAAATCTCAGAAAAATAATGTGGTTGCAAAGAACTGCTATATAATCAGGGTTTCTCTGCCTTCTTTGCCAGAAGCAGAGTGGTGCAGTAGTTAAATTGGAGGGAAATGATTTTTTGTACTTAGAGTGGGAGTCCAAACTCTTTGCGGTGGGGCTAGCTACAAAACCTTGCTTTCATTATTTTTTTACATAGGTGGTAGAACTGGGCATGAAGCTTTCGGTAGGCAATCATAATTTATTGAATGTCATTGATTTACATACTCCTTTGCAAAACAACAGAAATAAATGGGGGAAAGTGGGGCTACAATCCCTAATAGACTGGCTTGGGCTGTGAGATGCCTTGTAATGGGAGGGACATGTATTTTCTGGTTTGCAAGCCCCCTTTAAAATTAGCTCCATTGTGAT
Organism: Furcifer pardalis; assembly: GCA_030440675.1. Classification (NCBI taxonomy): domain Eukaryota; kingdom Metazoa; phylum Chordata; class Lepidosauria; order Squamata; family Chamaeleonidae; genus Furcifer; species Furcifer pardalis. Next base: position 100,596,998 of record CP126896.1, on the reverse strand, counting down.
AACATCACACAAAGAATCCTGGTAATTTGACAGCTTCAGTCTGGTTTAGATTTATGGCATAGACTTCTCCTAAAATGAACCATTTAGCACTTGAGTGAATTCTGACTGGCTGTCACTCAAAACTGTTTCCACAGTATCTATCCCTTTCTTTCTCTCTTTCTTTCCCTCCTCCATGCTCCGTGTAAGCAATCAACTTCAAGCCCACCTAGGGACTAAAATAACAATTCTGTTCTTTACATTTTCCTGTACTTCCTGTGTTTTCCTTGTTGTTTTCTTTGATTTAGTTGTAATCCACATGCAACTTATGACTGCAAGTTTTGCTCCTGAGAACAGGCAGACATAGGTTTTGTCTAAAGTCTGACCCTGATATGGCTCTTGTGTATTTACTGTCAAGTCTTTTGTTCTAAATCTGTCAAACTAGTCTTCATGGTTGTTTCTGCTGTTTGAGTGTTTCTGTATGAATCAGGCTTCTGCAACATGAACCCAAATTAGGCTGCTTAGATAAGCCAACTGGAATGGTCCTTGGATGTCTTTGGTGTCCAAAGAGCATCCTCCTTCAGTTAAGACCAGTATGTGATCTTGCAACTCATGATAAGATTACTTGCTGAAATAAATCCTGTTCCATTGCCATTTTCCCATCAGACACACAAATCCTGCAAATCTACATGTCCAAGAAATTGAACAAGCAAATGAAGCCGTCGTCGTTGTTGTTGTTGTTATTGTTGTTGTTTGATTTATATACCGCCCTACTCGGTAAAACCGACTCAGGGCAGTTCACGAACACATAGTTCATAACACAACATGTAAACATCATAAACCATCAGTATCAGTACCACAAAACATCAAGTATCACAATATCATTACAGTATCAAAAAGATTCAACAAGCATCAATATCAGGTAACAATCAAAAAGTTTCCATATCTCAGTCAAGTTTACAAAAAGAATTATGTACCTCCTAATGACCAATCTCAAAGCTAAAGCAAGTCAGTTTGCAACATACTGTACTGATCAATGCAAGCTTGAGATAGAATAGTCAATAAGGCTTTAAAAAGAAGAAGAAGGAAGCTTTGATTAAAATATGGGCAATTCATATCAACTCCTTCACCCACCCACCCCAGACATCTTTGCAAAATTCATTGTGATTTTTAACAATTAAAAGCCACCCTTAACTGGATCCAAAAGTTTTCAAATCTGAGGGGAGAAAGCTATCTTTATGGAAAGGGATATCAGGAATACTTCCCAAGGAATAGATAGAAAAATCCAGAACTCTGCTTCACAGCCAGAATGGGTGGTGATATTTACATCAGCAGGGATCTCTGAAAATTAGATTAAGGGATATCAGGAACAGCAATGGCAGAGACAGTAGATATTCCAGGAGTCACAAGCCATAGTCATTCATACATAATAGCACAGACTGGAATTTTTCAGACTTTATTGCATTCTTATCAGCTACTTTCCAGTTGAAATCTTTAGTGTTTCCCAACCTTTGGTTTTTGGACTTCAATTCCCAGAAGCCTAAGTCAATTCCCCAAAGCCCTGATCAACCAATGTACTGACTTAGACTTCTGAGAATTGAAGTCTTTCTGTGGGGCCTGGGTCTCACGTTGGGAGACACTGCTCTAGGAGAAGAAGAAATTACCCCTGCTTTCATATACTCTAATTGTTGTTTTAAGTGGTAAAATGCAATGAAGTATGCAAAGCCATTGTCTAGGTGATTAACTGGTTGATACAGCAAAGCTTCTTCATTTTGATTTTGATTTTTATGTATGTGTTTTAATTGTTTTTAGTTGTAAAGCCACCCTGAGTCTTCGGAGGAGGGTGGGGTACAAATTAAATTAAATAAATAAATAAATAAACGAGGTCAATAATATCTTAGTTCCTCTTTGTTCACATCAGAAGCAATCCTTCAAGAGGCTGCCTGACATAGCCTATGAGATGCTGAGTATGTCCACAATCCTCACATTCAGAGAGGCTACTTATGTGCCTCCCCACACTAAAAAAAAGTATCAGGTAGAGTCTAAGGACACTACCGTCAGGGATTTAGTGTGTGAATTCGATGTATTGAATTATACTCATTAGTTCATTTATTTCTTTTATTTCATTCTTTAGTGATGCTTCAAATGGGGAAAATTAAAGACATTAGGTTCATAAAATTAAGGTTTTCATAAAATGTTCATAAAATCTAAGGTTTTCTGAGCTAAAAGGTCACCCTTGATTGAAAGCCAGTCATAGTTAGCTCTAGGTTTCAGTGCTCATCTCTGTTTATAGCCAAAGAGCCAGCATTGTCTTTGTCTGCAGACATTTCCATGGACATGTGGCAGACATGGAACGCTGTTTACCTTCCTACCAAAGTGGTCCCTATTTATCTTCTTGCAATTTCTTGCTTTTGAACTGTTACATTGTTAACATGAAACCAGGAATCCCAATTTCATTTGTGTTTATTAATTTTTTATATTTTATTTTTCAATAAGAGGGAAAGCCGAAAGGGAAAGTGGTTATGACATCAAAGGAGAAGCTTGCTACAGTGTATCCATTCTCACAACAATGTATCTAGTCTGGTGTGGGGAGACGGGTTTTTTGAAGGAAAGGTTAAAAAGAAAGTGTTTTTGTTTTGTTTTAAACCTTCATAGAAAATGTTTATGAAGTCTGATCCAAATTGTATAAGTGTCACAAGAAAGTTTATTATGTCCTCTATCAATCATACTTTGGATTACTTCAATCGGTTGATCAATTTGGTCTAAGGCTCACCGCCAACTGACCCCACCCTTCGAAAATGTCATTTTTACAAGTCACATTTTTCCTTAATATCTTTGTTTTTGATTCCTGCTTTGGTGTAATTCTTCGCCACATGTTGCATTCGAACTGTTTCCACCTTGGGAAGTTGTCATTTCAGTTTCTAACATGGTTTCCATTTTTTTGTGTGTTCTTGAGACCTCATTTGAGTGGTTTTTTGTAAAATGCTTCACAGTGTTTTCTCCAAAGTCCAATTTCAAATGTAATAGTGTCACCGCAAAGGTTACTCGTTCCTCTTTCAAACACTCTTTGGGTGGCCAGAATCAGTTGTGTGGTTTGGTTGCTGGGCCACTGGAAACCAGCCCCCGCTCAGCAAAGATTGAATTTTTTGAAGGCAACTTTCGGAAACAATGATGTCATTGCTTTGTATTTTTGGCCAATGGCTCTTTACATTTCTGAAAGTCACCAAGACAAGCTTTCAGTCGATGTAACCATTATTTTCGTGGGTGCTTTAGTTTTGTGGCGGCAGCTCGTCAAAAGTACATGATTTTCGTTACATCACAAAAGCTGCCAGACTACCCAACTGAAATGTAAGAATTCACATCAAAAATCTTGCTGACACTATTCCAAGCTTGATTCAATCGGTATTTTGCAAAATCACTTGCCTTGTTTTTGTAATCTGTCATTGGGCCACAATTGCATATCTGATAGTATAGGCACTCAGCTCTGAAGGAAATGTGTATCCAGAGAGAGAATGGCTCTGCATCAGAAAATTAGCATTTCCCCCAGTACAGTATCTGTTCTTATTCTGAGTATTATGTTTCAACCTTAACCAATTTAACTAATGGTGAAGGATTATAGCCTGTTGAAGAAAGTCTCCACCATATGTTGTGAATTTGCCTTCTGATCCAAAAAATGGCTGTCTTATTTTAGCCATTTTTATTATTTTACTAAAGAGCGATTTGACTTTCGAAAATCCTGACATACTAAGCATCTCATTTGTCTTTATTCTCCCCTTCTAGCTGTGTGTGTTGTTCTTTGTGTTAGAGAGCTGAGTAGGGACAATAAGTCAACAATTAGAAGCCTCTTCCAAGAGGGTTAGAGAAACTGCCTTGTCTTCAACTCTTGAGTTTCTAATAATAATAATTAATAAATGTATGCTGTCAAATCAATTCTATCTCATGGAGACCTTTGCAGGTTTTTCTAGATAGATGAAGTAATTGGTAGAACACATGCTTCAATTTAAAATGGTTGCAGAACTGTTGATGTGAGGTATAATGTGACTGGTTAACTCCAGGATGCAGGAAAGTTACCAACTTGAAGTGGTTATTATCTGTCTGAAAAACATTAGTATATGAAAGGTAGAGAAGGAGATAAAAGGACAGTAAGTTTAAGTTAGAAGCTGAAGAGTTTGAGTTAGACCCTGAAGATAGTTAATACTTGAAGAGAATTAATTAGAACCCAAAGAATACTGAAGACAGTATAAATTAGAACAGGGGTGCCCAAAGTTTTGCCTCCAGGCACTGACCATGCCCCATCAGACAGCTGAGCAGACTGGTCATGTGGTTCCTGAGAGGACTGGTCATGTGGCAGCACATGGATTCAATGGGTGTTCTTGGGCTTTTTTGCCTTCCCAGCTGCTTTCCATGGAAGAGGGAGAGAGGTTGGAACATTTTTGTACTGTTTTGTGATTATTATTTTTTTGGTGCATTTTCACCACATTTCAGTGCATTCTAACCATGATTTCCACACTTCTGGAGGTGGTGTGGCACTTCTGGTGATGGCTGCTATCTGGCCTGTGGGCCAGATGAATTGGCCCCATGGGCCAGCACTGACCCGTGGTCCGTAGTTTGGACACCTCTGAATTAGAAGCTGGAGAGAGTCAGTTAGTTAGAAGCTGAAGAGAGTTAGATGGAACATGAAGAGGATAAGTTAGAATAAGTTTTTATTTAAATGAATATGGGAAATGAAGGATTATTTTATTGTACTTTCTAACTGTTCTGCTTTTTGGACATTTCTTTGTTGGTTAAAAATAAAAAATTTTATAAGTGTCACTTTGTGAGATAAAAGGGTCTGGGATGCCTAACTAAGGATCCTTGACAGGAGGGCCAAACACTACTCTATTTTTATTAGTTCAGATTTTGCACCACTGACCTACCTGGTCTGACTTCTCTGCATTAGTTATAGGAGATGTTCCAAGCCCCAGGATTCCACACATGCACCTTGGAGTGGCAGAGGTTTGGGCCAGGCTCCTGAAGAAAGGCGGTGATAGTAGAAATTTGGGGTGGATGGAATCTCCTTTAGTCAGACCAGAGGATTTACTTGTCTATGTTCATTGCAGATAGTACTCAGAAGTGGTTTGCCATTTGCTTCTTCTGGGGGTGGTCCAGGATTGTGCAGTTTGCCCAAGGCTGGATCTTCCAGTACACATAGTGGGGAGATAAACTCCCAACCAAACACCTAACTCACTGAGCTATCCAGCCAGCTTTTCCAGGAAGCAGAAAACCCCATTAACTGCAAAGAAGAAGAAAAAGAAGATACAATAAAATGCTCATTAAACAGACACTGCCACCTCCCACCTTTTGAGTTTCCATTTCTACATTTAACACTAATTGAAGTTAAAATGCTGGCAGCTACAGGAGTCACATCATTCAAACTCCCCCCACCCCTCTACTAGTGTGGAAATCAGGCATCCGACAAGTCTTCCTCATGTCTTCAAGTTGTCAGAATTCGTAAATGAGGATCTGTGCTCCTTGTCTGTAAAAATTAGCTGACAATGAAGACGAAGGTGCAGCAGCCAAGCTTCTGGCATCTCATTCAAATTTTAAGATAGATTGGGCTGGAGTATCACTAGCTTGTATCTGTAGCGGAAAAAAATGTACTCATTTTTCCTAAAGTCACAAGAACGATAGAGGAATTGTGGTTCTCTGTATTTAGAGCTGTGAATTGTTGCTTGTCTTGTCCTCACACACAAGTACACAAAACTGTGTATTTACTTCTCATCTCTGATGTAGCAAGATGTTCTCTTGAACTTGCAGTGACAGGCCTTACCTTTGGGAGAAGGGATTTTGTGCACATTTCACAAAAATGGAAAAACTTACTGCCTAGCTGCAAGGGCATTGAACATAGAAAAGCAGTGGGTAGGTTGTTTGCACCTTTTGGAGCTGGTCCTTCTCAAGCTTATATATCTTCCTTCCTTGGACTACAGTTCCTAAAATCCCCAAGCAGTATGAGCTGTGAAATGGATTTATTTTAAATATGCCACTGGCAGAAAGCTCTATGGATATTATGGATCAACAGGAAGTGAAATGCATACATTCTAAATAAAAACAAACTTAATCTTTCACTAGAAGCTAAATTGGCTAGTCTCAGACTATGTATTTTGCATATATCATGAGAAGATCAGAGTTATTGAGAAAGACAATACAATATCCAATACTGATTTTTCGTTGTTTATCTAGTAAATCACAAATCAACCGAAATCCAAAATGTTCTGTCCTTAGCCTTCTGTTTCCATCTCTGGCCGAACAGCTTTACCATAGGCTCATCCCATCATTTACAGGGTCTACCTAGTGGTCTTTTGTGATTCCTTGGTATCTAGTCTGTTAGCAGTCAGGTCCATCTATTATCGTTCAGGTGGGTGATATGGCCTGCCCACCTTCTTTTTGCCACATATAGTTAATCAACCACATTGCGCAGTCCAGTTCTTTGGCATAATTGCTTATTGCTAACCTTTTCCCTGATTGCTACTCCGCACATCTGTCATTCCATCTTTGGGTTACCGCCAGTTTTCCTTCCTCTAATTTTTTTATTGCCCATGTTTTGGATGCATACAACAATGTTGTATGTTGTAAAATGTAGAAATATTGTAAAATGTTTTAACGTTGTTTGAGAAAGACAATAATGGTAAGAAAAGTAGAAGGCAATAAGAGAAGACTTAATATAGGATGGACGGAATTTAGTAAAGGAAGCCATAGTTTTCAATAATAATAATAATAATAATAATAATAATAATAATAATAATAATAATAATAATAATAATAATAATAATAATAATAATAATAATAATAATAATAATAATAATTTCATATCAGAAACTATTCTAGGTTAAAAGGATTTTTGAGGAAGAAACTCCACTCAGGGAACACCTAAATGAGGCTCCTTTCATCTCCCCAAGAGCTGGGACAGAGATGGGCACTCAATCCATCATGCTGTACCTGGGTCTCAAACTGCTGACTTGCCAGACTTCTAGCTGAAAAGGTGAGCTTCTTAACCACTGAGCCACCACAGCTGTCAATAGGTTACTGACAGAACCCATAGAGATGATTAATTTATAGGGTCACTTTAGTTCAGAAATGACTTGATGACATAAAACAGGAAGTTCAGAAATTACATACAGTGGAACCCCATATAATGAAAAATTCGTACAACGAAGCATTTGTGTGCTTTGTGTGATATCCCGCATAACAATCCCCCCCCCCCGTTATATGGGGTTTTCGTTAAGCAAGGTATAACAAACATTTTTTTTTCTATTATGTGAGGTATCACCCATTTGCTTCGCATAATGGAAAAAAAAACCCCACCTAACAAAGAGCTCCGTGGAATGGAGGGGTTTTTTTTTGTTATGTGGGGTTCTACTGTACAGTAAAACCTCTGCTAGTTGGCCACCCAAGGGACTGAAGGAAAGTGATCAACATATAGAGGTTGTCAACTGTACTGATATGTACACATGCCTCACTTTATTGTTCAACTTTTATACAGAAACACTCACAATGAAAAGACAGAAAATCTTTCATACAGTACTGTATATGACAAAATCAATTCATCTATATATGTATTGCTTTCTCATGGCCTGATCATTCTTTCTTTAAAAGAAGAGTCAGTTTTAGTCTGTTCTTATTCTTTTTATGAAGGTAAGCGGAGAACGCACTCTCAATGAATGGCTATGCCACTCAGCATACCTGGGCATTTTTCCATGGCAAATGACTTTAACTGCATTATCAAATAACTGACATCCTCTTCTTTCAGAATATCTGCAATTTCTGTGCCCTTCTCACTTAATTATGTTGCTTCATCGGTTGCTTCCTGCAGTTTTCCTCAAGGTTGTACCTTGGTCACTACTGATTGAAAAATTGCTTCTGGGTCAGGTTCATTACAACAAAATCTTAAATATTGACTCCCTCAAATTCCATCATGGGAGGCAGGCTATCTAGTAGGGCTGCAACATCTTGCTATTGGGTTGTAACAAATCCTGCTTTCTTGAAGCACTTCTGTATTGTTTCAGGATGGACTTTATTTGAAGCAGAATTAATTCAGAGAACAGCTTCCAGAATAGTAATTGATGAAGTGGATGATTTTGCTTCTGCAGATGGGCCATAGGTTTGCATTGTAGCAATGACCAACTGCAGAATCTGGGCTCAGTAGTGCATTTTGAATGTTTTGATTATGCTCTGGTTGAGAGGTTGAATTTTTGATGTAGTGTTTGGAGGCAAAATTTTCAGTTCAGTTGTATTATTTGATATTCATGAAGAAATTCATTGCTACTAATTCTGTATTTAACTTTTCTTGCCCTTGGTGCAGACTGGACTCAACTGGTCAAATTATAGAGACTCAATTAATACCATGTGTCAAGGTCCAGGTGGTCAAGATTCAATTTTCAGAGGTGGTCAATATAGAGAGGGTGGCTTTCTATTGTATACATATAGTGCATGTCCAGTCTATGAAAATTAGATCAATTATGGGAGTTGGTCAATGACCATTCGGAGGCTGCAGCTGGTGCAGAATGCGACAGCATGTGTGGTGATAGGGTGTGGTTGCTATGACCATACCTTACCCTTACTGCTGGAGCTGCATTGGCTACCACTGTGCCTCCAGCTGCAATTCAAGATGCTGGTCATTACATATAAAGCCCTACATAGTAGTGGTCTAGGTTACTTAAGAGACTGCATCACCCCAAGGACATCAGCCCATCCCACCAGAGTGGACCGGAGGTGCTCTCTAAGGGTCCCAACTGCTAGAGAGGCACACCTCTCTAGCACTTGACAGAGGGCCTTTTCAGTGGCTGCCCCAGACCTTTGGAACCTCCTGCTGACTGACCTCTGCCTACAATTAGATCTCCCAGCATTTAGGAAGAGCCTGAAGACCTGGTTGGCCCTGCAAGCATGATGAAAGGAAAAGGAATAAATTCTTTTAATGTTCAACTTCGTCTGCAATTAAGCAGCAAGCTCTTCGAGTGATGCACCAAGTTGAGCTTAAATTTTAATCGCCAAGCATTTTGTTTGATGGCATTATGAGTAATATTTTAAGCAGCCACAGAATTGTTACAGCACTCAAACCTGAGGTGTGGCAACTGTAATATGATGACAAAATTGATGTTGCCCACTGCCAACACATGAAATTTTAATGCAAAACAAGCAGTTCCTTGATGGTTCTCAGGAAACTATCCCGTGGGTCTATTGATTCTTTGCACTTTGGTTGAAAAGCTCATTACAAACAATGCCTTGTTAACATGAAGCTTTTCAGAGGCTCTGGAAAAGGATCTTAAGGAATCTAGCAGGCTCTTACCATATCTGTACCTGCTTGCTCTGATGGGTGAAGAACATTATCATCATTTCACAAATTAACAGGGCCTGTTAGGTTTTTGATATGAATCTTGTGGGTGTTGAGTTCTTCATTGAGACAATTGAAAGGATACCTTCCCTTCTTCTACTATGTCCCCTGAAAGGTGATTAAAAATAATCATCTCAGCTTTGAGAAGAGAGTTAAGGAAGTGTGGTGTTTGAGGTGTCTTACAAAGACTTCCACTGGTCCTCGCCTCTTTCCTGAAAGGAAATGTTACTGGCTTTCTTTTTTGCCAAGAGGAATCATGGGTTAAACTACAACTTTCCTAAGTTTGTTTGGAAAATAATGGTTTCAGGATCATTTAGAATGAATTAACAACCTGAATTCAACAGAATCCATCCTCTACTGGCTCTCTCCTCAAACAACACTTGGAAAATTTATTGTACAGATTTGGGGCAGAATTAAAACTACCTGATGGAATTGGTAGGAAGTAGATTTCAGATAAACTCTACAATAGTGAGTTTGAGAGTAGAACCAATTACAGGTTGACCTCCCCTCTCTGTATCCACAGGAGATGTTCCATGCTCTTTCATAGATAGCTGAAACAATGGAAAGCAATTAACATTGTATTACAGTACACGTACCTAGGAGTGCAAACTTCTCTATTGATCTTTCATGTCTGCTCAGGAAATGATTCCCTTCAAAACACAATCCATTCCTTCTCTGTCTGACCTACACCATAGTGGCTAGCTCTGGTAAGGCACTTTTGAAATAATATGTATTTCAGGATTTTTTCACTGAATATTTTTGGATTTGTAAATAACTGAATCCATGGATGCTGAATCTGCAGATATGGAAGGGGTGATCTGTTATTTTGAGGGTGATGCTAGGGGCTTTGCTTCATTGATGGTTCATTGATGGTTATCTGCCATGCTAGCATTGATTCAAGATTTCTGCACTTAGGGATCATTCTAAATGTTTGTCCACAGTACCAGTATCATAAAGAACAAACAAGAGAGAATTCCCAATCCTTTTGTTCCTTTCCTGAAATCTAAAACTCTAAAATCACAGTGCAAATTAGAGAACAACAACTGTGGAAGGTTGTCTATTAGAGGCATTACAAGCATTTAATTCTAGCAGTATCTGTTAATAGTCAGGGTGGCAATGTTTATTTATTTACAGTTTTACAGTAGGCCTCCCAAAGTGATTTACATCAAACATTTAAACAATAAACATTAATAAAAATGTAAATGTAAGACTGTAAAGACAAGTTTCAGGAGAATAATTGAAGGAGAGGAACCAATTCTTTCCTCCCTTCAGGGCAAAATAGTCCTTGAGTAGTTCTGTCAAAAAATAGCTCTGCAGATATAAAATCTGATTCTACAAGCACAGAGTGAATTCTTTTTATTTGAATTAACACTGATCTATTATATTCATTTTGATTATTTCTGTGCCATCTTTCATAGCAAGCTCTCTTTCCTCTATCCAAACTAGCTCATATTTATAAATGATATCATGGGAACAAGAAACATCTTATTAGCATAACAAACTACAATGGTAACCTAAAAACACTACACTGCCCAATGCAACATATTTTAAAAAACAATCTGAAGTAATTGAAAGGAAATCAACATCCAATAAACTTGACAGTTGGTACTCACATTTCCAGCAATTTTTTCAAAGTCTAAAAATTCCCCAAACTAACAGGAAATATGGAATTAATCCAGTCCTCCTCTCAGTTCTGAGCAGAAATATGGGCCTAACACTCTCTTCTGTGATACATATTATACACCTGGTTGCGCTGTCTGCTTCATTTGCTTCACCTTCATGCCTGTGATTCTGTAGACTGAGAATTTTCTTGAGATCTCTGTGTGCAAACAATGGTTCTTTGAACACTCATAATTTCCACAATTTTCTTGAAGAGATCTCTAGTTGTTCCCCTTCTGTTATTTTCCTCTATTGTTTTGCACTGTTCATTTAAGAAGGATCCCGTATCTTTCCTTGCTGTTCTCTGGAAATTTGTATTCAGCTGTGTGAATCATTCTTTCACATTTACTTTTCGCATTCCTTCTTTCTTCAGCTATTTGTAGAGTGATACAAGTTATTCCTTGTGCTAATAGTCATCTATGTACAGGGTTTTTTGAAAATCAAACCTTTTGAAGTGTGAATCTACAGACAGCTGCTAAGGATATCATGGGTGGAATATATGACTAATGTAGCAGTGTTGTGCTGGATGGATAAAGACCAAGAACTGTTTAGGACCATTAAACAAAGAAAGCAATAACAAGAGGAACAGCATAAAGTATAGAATACTCCAACTCCATATGCAAGGGAAGATTTACTTATTTATTTTATTTATTTATTTACATTTCTATACAGCCCTTCTTGCCGGGGCGACCCATGGCGGTGTACAACATTATAAAAGCATAATAAAACCCAACCCAAACCCATTGTTAAAAAACTTCAAAATTACAGTTATAAAATTTAAAAAGTTTTTAAAATTTATAAACATCCACAGGTCCCAATAATCATTTAAAAGTTAAAAACTCAAAAACACAAGATTAAAAAGATTAAAGCTGTTGTTATCTCAGTGTTACTGTATGGCTGTGAAACATTGGCCTTCTAGTGCCAAGACATCAAAAAGCTTGAGCACTTTCACCAACAGAACCTAAGGTCCATCTTGAACATCAAGTCGGATGACTATGTCACTAACATTATAGTTCTCAAGAAAGCAAATGTAAACAGCATTGAAGCTTCCATCATAGGCCATTGCCTTAGATCAGTGTTTCCCAAATGTTGGGGTTGGGACTTCAATTCCCAGAAGCCTAAGTCAGTACATTGGCTGGTCAGTGCTTTGGGGAATTGACTTAGGCTTCTGGGAATTGAAGTCCCAACCCCAACATTTGGGAAACACTGCCTTAGATTAATGCCTTAGATGTCCGCCATATGAATGGTTCCAGGCTTTCTTGCCAAATACTTAACAGGGAACTTTGCTCTGATACAAGAACTCACAGAACTCCTCTGAAGTGCTATAAGGACCAGCTGAAACAGCCCATGAAAGTATCAGGTATAAACTCACAAACTTGGGAGACAATGGCCGAAGATCGCCCACTTGGCACCAAACCATCTCTGCTGTTACTGATCACTTAGAAGGGGAATGCCGCAGATAAAGGAAGAGGCTAAATGACAAGCACGCAAGCTTCGTCAAACTCAACTACTAGTCAGAGGTATCTCAATGTGGTATCATCATCATCATCATCACCACCACCACCACAACCACAACCACCCACTTCTTTCCCCCCAGTATTGATGGTGCATATGGTGGATCCAAGGGTCAAGCCTGAAAATTAGGTAAAACTCAAAAAATATTTTGAGAAGAGGAGAACATATTTGCAAAATCATTAATTTGTGAATTTCAGGAATTAAATTAACAGCGATTGGCAATTGCTTTAAATTGATAACTAAAGATTTTGGAACAACTTCACTTGGTGAAATTAGTGTGGATGACCTGATCTTGTTCCCATGTTCTTTTAATTTTTGCCTTACTGTCTGTCACTGTATAGTTATTTTTGTTGTAACAACTACTAGCAGTAATTATAATGACACAGGAATGGTTATAAATTTATAATTAGGCTCTGAAAATGTGGATCAGATTATGTAAATTTTACACTGCAAAATATTCTTTTTCACAATCATCTGAATTGTGCCCTTTGTGCAATTCCTCTTGGGAAACTGTCAAGAAAGGATTTGTTCTTCTTTATTAAGAATATCTATGCTAATACAAGTAAAAGCTTATTAAAATATATGCTGGTCCCCCCCCCCTCACTTCCACCATAGCCACCTGAAAATAATTGGGATAACCATCTTGTATCATTGGCTCTTTTCTCTATAAAGTTGGATTGATACTACTGAGAATTGTGACATGAGAATGCATGATTTTTCCCCTGTATTTGAATGCCTGTAGTTGTACTGCAGAGGTTATGAGAGATTGGCTAAACACTTACAGTGAGCCTTACCAATTAGTAAATAGTTACAGAAGATCAATGGTAGGAACATGAACTCTACCAAGAAGGGTTTTCAGAGGGTCATGCTCACACCAGGGAGAAAACTGCACGCTATAGCCTTAAAGATTAATCCACATGGCCCAGTGGGTACAATTTAATAAGCTATGTCACTGATCCATTTAACATCTGCATGATTTTGGACAGTAAACTGCCAATCCCTGGCCATTAATAATACATACCAGGTAAACATATTGCTGATTAAAAGCCTAGAAAGTGGAGGAAATGAGGGATATGTGAACTGATATTTTGCAAGCCAATCTCATCCTGCTACCAGCTGCTCCCTAGATACTATTTCACAGGATGTCATTTTTGTATCTAAATTTGCACAGGGAGTCTGCCCTAGCAAACATTTAATGCAAGCTGTACACAGATCAAATCCATTTTACTTTGGCTTTATTGTGACTTTTTATTTTATTGATATTACACTTTGCTTAACTCCTAGTAGAAGGAACCAAGGTGGTTCACAACATGAGTTTCCAAAAAGATACAGCTAAACTACAATATTAAAAGTAATTAATGAAATTATCATACTGAAACACCCATCAGATTCAGATAGTTTGAAAGCCCTTTGAATGTACAACAGAGGAAAGGGAAAAGTAATAGCCAACATTAAAAGCCCCTTCTTCAGCAGTGATTCACTTGCTAAAAGATATTTGCCAAGCGGCAGAAGGATAGCAGTGATGGGGAACAGTCTGGCTTCATTTAGAAGTTCCATCCTGGAGCCACCATTAAGATGTCTCTCCTTGTGTCAAGCATATCAGAGAGTAAAACAAGAACAACAAAAAGACAAAAAACATTGTGGCACTTTAAAGACTAACTGCTGTATTTTAATGTTAACTTTTGTGGATCAAATCCACTTAGTCATAGAAGTGAGATTTCATGGTATCAATTTATACACATCAGGTACAGAGGTGCAGAATGGTTGGCTACAACTTATAATACCAGAAGATCTCTGGTTGTTATTTGGATTAGTTGTGAAGTTTCACCCTGTTGAATTGCAAATGATTGGTAGATGGATGCAAGACAAACATCTGGCATTAAATATTTGCTAATGAGTTTAACCTTCAACATCTATTGTCAATTGGGTGATTTCATCCTTTGTTCTGTGAGGTAGCCTAGTACTGTGGATGAGAATTCTACTGAAGTCATTTCTGTGAAGGTGGTATAATATAACAACATATAACATACAACTTTTATAGCAGCATATAACAACCTGTTAGGTGTGGTGTATTAAATTTAGTAATGTCCAATAAACTTTTGATTAATATTCAAACTTTTGAGATGGGTGTATGCACTTTATCTCTGTTGATTCTTTCTCGATCCTTGTCTTAGAATTTGCACATTTCAGAGGCTAATGGGCCCTTTTGGAGAAATAAGTACACAAGATCATTTGCATTTTTTACAATGTGAATAAACTAAGCATGCATGAAAATGAAAAAAATGCACCATTCCATATGCACCATCAGTGAGGGAACTGTGTGCCTTCATTTAAAAGCATAAATAAATAGAAGTTATGAAACAAATCCCCATGTCAAACAGAGTGCCAAAAATTATGCCTTTTTTAAAAAGTGAAAATTTATCACATTAAAAATTGACACTTTTCAGCCTTTAAAATGAATGGAAAAAGGCATAGACCAGATAGAAGTGTATCAGGTGGAAAGTTTACTGCTGTCTGTATCTAAATCTGTAAACCCTTCCCCCCTGTGTTTCTAAGTATACTTGATCCTAAATCCACAATTCTAAATTAAGTGAAAGAGGAAGAAGCAAAAAATTGCATCACAGACTTTGGAGGAGTTTGAAATCTGCAGAGTTTCTAACCTAACCACTGGTTCTTGAGATCAGGATCAAATAATTTGCATCCAGATAGATAAAGAACATTTTGGAAATTGCTTTTCACAGCCATAATAAGGCATGGAAACCTTAGAAAGGCAAAAATAGAACTAGCTAAGGCAAAAATAGAACTAGGTTGGAATTATTCCTTGTTTGGACAACCACTCCCAGATTCCTGTCAGTTTGGGATTCTGTATTCCTTAACTGTTATTTGGTCTGAACCAGAGTTGGGAAACGTTGGCCAAACCAGATGTCAGTAATAGGATAGACAGTCCACTTGGTCACATTGGGAGTTATAGTTAAAAAATAGGAAATGTTTGGTTTTGAAGATAACTCCCAGAATTGCTCTGGTACTTATAGATCAGTGATGATGAATCTTGGCATACCAGGTGTTCTTGGACTTCAATTACCAGAAGTCCAAGTCAGCACTCCTGTTGATCAGGACTTCTGAGAATTGAAGTTCAAGGACAGCTGGAGTGTCAAGGTTCACCATCACTGTTATAGATTGTAGCGATCTGGGAATTATAGTACCAAAACACCCCACAATCATTTCCCATCTCTGCCCTGAACTAGGCCAAGGAAGGAAGGAAGGGCCTAGTTCTGTGCCAATAGAAAATTGGCAATGTGAGATTAAACTACTTGAATGGATGCTGACCCCACCCCTTCTGGGGAAACTCTGGCAGGGGGGCTGTTTTCAGCCCCTGTGACGAATAGGAAACTGGGAGGGTGGGCAGCTATGACCACGTTGGCCCGCTCACACCTGGGCCTGGTTAGTTGCACACACCCCAAAAGCCTGTTCCCTCCCAGAAAACTCCCTTTTGCTTGTTGGAGCCTGAGGAGAGAGGACCGGTCTGGATCACCAAGTGAATGACACAACGTGTCTGCTGGAGCCTGCCCTCCCATTGCCCTCTAAAATTAGGGAATGCTTATGGGTCACCATATTTGGGGCTGGGTAGGGATTTTTTTGGATTAGCCCTAAATGGCCAAACGGGGCAGTCTGTTTTTTGACTACCCCATTTCCTAATAGCCAGACATGTCGTTCATTTCTACACTCACCAGGGAACATGATTAAATGGCCACATTTGCCATAAGGGGTTTGGGCAGTAACGGTGATTCCCACAGGGCATCCTTGGATGAGATGAAGTCATTTTGTGCTTGAGTCCTGTGAACCAACATGGACATGGCTAACACCATGAGGCAGGCACACAGTACAACCAAGATCCACTATTTGAGGGGAAGTGGTAATGGCCATGGCCATGCCCACCCTGATAGGCTGGCCTGCTAACCACTAGCTGGTGCAGTAACCTGTGAGGGCCTGGGTGTCACCCATCTGGCACAGGGAATGGAAAGGATCGCCCTTGCCCCTGCCCGCCATATCCCCCTTTCCATAAATCTCAACTTAATAATCAATAAAGGTGGCTGAAGCCTTTAACCACATCGTTCTGTGTCTGGTCTCCTTATTTCATGCTGGGAGAGGAAATAGACTTCATCGATATGCCAGCCTATCATCTTACAGTTCATTTCAGTTGCCTTTCCCTCACTCTTTCTCTCCCTTAGCTTGATTTCCACACAGTTCCATAACTTTGTTCATAAATTCTGTGGTTGCTAAGATCCAAAATACGAATGAGCTCAAGAATCCCTGGAACTGACCTACAAAACTGGACAGATTTAGACTGAACAAGAATTCTCATGGAAATAAATTCAATATGCTGAATCAATACCACCTTAGATTTAGACTTTCAGTGTCATAAAACTTTTAAACCTCCAAAGCCATGGGAGGAAGGGAAAGATATGTACAAATGCCTCTGTTGCTTTTCCTTTCTATCCTGTTGTGGTTTCCTGTCTATGCAAGCCCAATAATCAGTCAATATGCCCTTTGCTGTCAAAAAGAGGAGCTTAGAAATATTTCAGGGTGTAATGCAGCTCATGATTGAATAAGCAAGGTGATACTGAAATTCCACAGTCTCCTGATGACACACCTCTTGTTTGAACTGTTTGAACAGTTCCACTAGCAAATCTGGCAACTCTGATGTAGCTGAACACCGCTAGCACAATGAGCAGCCCATTTTGAAATTATACAAGGTGTCAAGTCTCCATTTCTACCAATTTTTCTAATATAAAAATGGGCCTTTAGCAGCCCAAAGGATGCAGATAGTCCTTGGGCTAATAGCACAAGCTATCTGGTGTCAGTAAAAACTCTTTTTTAAAAATGACAGGCTTCTCAGAGCTAGTTCAGAGACAAACGTATATATTTGTCTCCAAGCTAAGAATGCTTGGAGAAAACAGAAAATTTTGTTTATTAAAATCACTGTGTGCAATGAGGTGCCCAAATGATTATAGGGACAAATATGTGAAAGGGTAGAAAACAAGCTTCAGTTTATAATGGTTGCAGCATTACTGTTGTGTGGGGTGTTTAATGACAGGAGGCAGGAAAGTGACCAATGTGAGGTGATTATTAACTGACTAAAAATGTTAGTAAATGAGAGGGAGAGAAGGACTGAAAAGGATAGTCAGTTTAAGTTAGAATCTGACGAGATTCAGTTAGAACCTGAAGATAGTTAAAAAGAATTAATTAGAAACTGAAGGCAGTTCAAATTAGAACCTGGATAGAGTCAGTTAGTTAGAAGCTGAGGAGAATTACGGTAGATGGAATATGAAGAGAATAAGTTAGAATATGTTTTTATTTTTAAGGTATATGGGATATGAAGGATTGTTTAAGTCTACTTTGTAACTGTTGTTCTGATACTTTGCACTTTTTGGACATTTGTTTTAAAATAACCTTTTAAATATTTTTATATGTGTTACTTTGTGAGGTAGAAAGGTTGGGATGCAGTGATAGGTTCGCATCACTCCACCAGAACCGGTAGTAACTTTTCCCAGTGTCCAGGAGAACGGGTAGCAGCTTTTGGGGGGAACCACCTTCGGGGCTTACCTTTTCACTGGTTCCCCCACTGTGCATGCGTGCCAAGCACTTGGTGTGCACGCACGCCTACAGTGCTTGGCGTGTATGCACAGCCTCCTTGCTGTCCCCCAAGCGGGGAGGAAGAAGAGAAGCTGCTAGCCTGAAGCTCCCTATAGCCTGTTTCCCAGAGTAAGTGACTCACCTTTGGATGTGGTGTGTCTGTGTGCATTTTAATGTGTATTTAATACACTTACCTATATTGATGTACTACCACAGTTCCTAAAAAGGCCTGGCGGCCGGCAGGCCTGGCTGCCTGGCTTGGGGTTTTTAAGCAAAGTTTTGGAGTTACCTCGTCAATAAGCTACACCTGTGCTGTTCCAATTGCTGTTCCAATTGGAGAACCCTTAAGGAGGTTCAGCTGTTTTACATTTACATTAAGGCATATTATCCTAGAGAACTGCTACGATGACCATATCCATCTTGCAACATGGTGCTGCCCAAGCACTTATACTAACAGGTAAGTGACGGGTTTGTGTTTGGGGTGGATGGTTGGGTGGGTTGATTTATGTTTGGGGTGGGTGGGTGTATTTTAATGTAAATTTTATTTTATTTTATTTTATTTATTTTACGGGTTTGTGTTGTGGGTGGGTAGGTGGGTGGGTGGGTTGAGGTGTGTGTGTGCTTATTTTTATTTTAATTATTTTATTATTTTATTTTTTTCTTTGGCCCCACCCACAACGTCATGATGTTAGCTCCTCCCACACTGTGATGCTGTCACGATGGGGTAGTAAATTTTTTTACATCCCACCACTGTTGGGATGCCTAAATAATGTGCCTTGACAAGAGGGCCAAACACTACTCTACCTTTATTAGTTTAGATTTTGCACCACTGACCCACCTGGCCTGACTGTTGTGAGTTACTTATAGGAGATTATTTTCTTAGCCCCAGGAGTGGTATTGGCTTGGGCCAGGCTCCTGAAGATAGGTGGCAATAGTAGAGATTTGGGGTGGATGGTACCTCCTTAAGTCAGACCAGAGGATTTATTCCTCTGTGGTCATTGCAATATGGAGCACCTCAACTTAAATTCTAACAGCCCTGGTGGCAAAGTGGTTAAACTGCTGTACTGCGACCAAAACATTGTGAGTTCTTTTATGTTTTATCTAGAATATTTCAAAATATATGCAGATACCTGTGATCTTATTTGAGAAGCTAGCTGATTACTGATCAGGTCCCATCTTATTTTGACTTGTGATCAATCATTGCATTGCATAGTGGAAAGGCATCATGGACAGCTATTGCCCATTGCTCAAATGGCTAACTAGTTGACCTCAGTTAGGAATGTGCTAGCAAAGATTTCTGCCTTAATTTATAGACACTGTACCATAAAATGCCTCATATCCTATTCACACTGGTAATGGTCAGGTCACACCTCTATCAATAACAATCTGTCGCTTTTGCGGCAGAGCACAAGGTGGGCAGGAAAGGACAAAAAGCAAAGCTGATGAGAGATCTTGGGCCAGCTCCCTTTCTGCTTTAATCAGTCAGCAAAGTAAGCTTCCCATAATTCTTCTTTTTGCTCTGTGGGAGAGGGGAATCTTCTCAGAGGTGATGGTGAGAGTATCTCCAAATCATTTTCTGGTCACTGCCAGACAAGAAAGATGGAGGCAATGGAGCAGGGCAGCCAGCTTGAGTTAGAGCTTTCTGCTTAATAAACAAATTCTGGTTCTAAAGCACCACAGTCAAGGCTGATGGGAAGACGTTCAGACATTAAAGTCTATCTCATCACCCAGAGGCCTCCACAAGGCTTTTCCAGGGCAAGAGGGTGTGTGTGGGTTTGGGGTATTGTGATTGGAATCACTTAATTAGCATAGCCTATTGCTCATTATGTCATTGGCCTTAAATAGCTTATGGCTCATGACATCATCAGACTTGTGCCAAAGGAATGTAGTTGGCCACTATCACATTCTCAACATCCATCTAGAACTAGTTACATATTGTTACTTTTTATAGCTTGTAACTATATACCATTGCCCTATCATTTAAAACACACCTTAATGAGGACAGATACTTCTATAACTGGAAAAAGTAACTGAAATAATTAGTTATAGTACAAAAGGAGTGAAATCGTCTAACACTATCTTAGATTCACAATGTAGCTTTTAATGCTTTAGATATTGTAAAATTTCATTATTCACGATGAGTTTCAAGCTGTGAGTACTACAGTCCAAAATATAGGCTTACCTACTATAATGAAAAAGAGGCCTGCTTAGGATAATTAATTACCTTACCTGCTGTTTTTTCAATTTCAGTTTGGCTAGAAAAATATATAGAAGGGACTGGACCAAAAAATAAAAGGGTGACGTCCAAAATGTCTTTTCTTTCTTTTTTGTTACAAGTTCCCACTCCATTTCAGTAAGAAGAATAAAATTTCAATAAGTGGGCATTTCTTTCCCTTTTTGTGCCATGTACCATCTAAACCAGTAATAAGCACTCCTTATAAAAGCGGTTTCATTAATACTAACTGAAGAAAAAAGTGGTTCTCAGCCCAAACTCAAAGAACTGTGCAGGAAAAAAAATGTTTGGATGGCTATGTTATAATACAGTGGCTTTGGTGCACATCACAAAATTGATTTTAAAATGGCTGAACATAGAGGAATATCAACTGTTGCAACATGTAGAATCAATTAAATCCAAGACAGCACCAGAAAGTAACGGGCATCTGAGTCCATTCACTGTAGAACAGATGAAAGAATTTAATATTTGTAAACTGTGGTACAAATTGATTCTTCTAGATTTTTCTTCTTTTGTGTCCAGATCAAACTTTGAACTGCCAAAATGAAGTGACCTTCTTGGTTTTGTTGTTGGTAAAAAATAAATCATCAGTACATATTTCTGGTAGTATTTGGCAGACCAGTAAATGAGCCAGATTCTGTATCTTTCCATGTTCATACAGCATGTTGTTATCTGCCAGCAAATCTCCCCACCCCAATTTGAGCATGTTGGTCTTGCATTTAGGATTTCTGATTATCAGCCTATTCAGGATCCTCCAAGTGAATAAAAGAGGTCGAGTTCCTTAGCCATATCCTCCTTTAATATTATTTTTTGTCCAGTGAGCTTCTTCCTCCATCCTTCTAATTTGGTTTTGCTCTTGTAATGTTTGTTCTTGTCATAAAGGTATTCCTGGATCTGAGTCAGCAGACTTGAGGCACATATTCAACCGGAGGATGTCTTGGGTCATTCTCTTGTTTAGTTATGTCTGCGTCCTCTGCTACTTCTCTCCTTATCTTAGGTGGAGCAATCGCAACAAGAGGATATATTTTCTCAACTGGTGTAGGTTTGAGTCATCCTGTCACAATACACATTGTTTCATTAATAGTAATGTCAACTTTTTTCATGTGTGTGGTTGCACTCCATACTGGAGCAACATACTTTGCTGCAGAGACATTCTAGGCCAACAATGATGCAATATGGGGTGCCTCAGGGCTCGGTACTCTCGCCTCTCCTATTTAACATCTACATGAAGCCACTGGGTGAGATCATCCGTTCCCACGGGGTGAGGTATCACCAATATGCAGATGACACCCAGCTGTATATCTCAGCCCGTGGAGATCCAATTGATGCAGTGGAAGTCCTATCCAGGTGCCTGGAGGCTGTCAGGGTCTGGATGGGGGACAACGGGCTACAACTGAATCCCGGCAAGACTGAGTGGCTATGGGTAAGGGGTCCTGCGCTATCTCGGGAGTTACCATCTTTGGTTCTGGATGGGGCAGTTTTGCCCCAAACAGACTTGGTGTGTAATCTGGGGGTCCTCTTGGACTCACGACTACTGCTCGAGGAGCAGGTGACAGCCGTGGCCAGGAGGGCTTTTGCACAACTTCGTGTAATACGCCAGCTACGCCCACTCCTAGACCGGGATTCCTTGCTCATGATCACACATGCTTTGGTCACCTCCAGACTTGATTACTGTAATGCGCTCTACATGGGGCTGCCCTTGGTGACCATTCGGAGGCTGCAGCTGGTCCAGAATGCGGCTGCTCGGGTAGTGATGGGGTGCGGGCGTTATGCTCGTGCCTCACCACTGCTTCGGGAGCTGCACTGGTTGCCAGTATGTCTCCGGGTGCAATTCAAGGTGCTGGTTATTACCTTTAAAGCCCTACATGGTAGTGGGCCAGGATACTTAAGAGACCGCATCGTCCCAAGGACATCTGTCCGTCCCACCAGGGCGGATCGGAGAGGCTCTCTTATCATTCCATCGGCGAGAGAGGCGCATCTCTCTAGCACCAGGAGGAGGGCCTTCTCCGTGGCCGCCCCGGCCCTTTGGAACCTCCTGCCAACTGAGTTACGTCTACAGACAGAGCTCCTGCCCTTTCGGAAGGGCCTAAAAACCTGGCTGGCAGGGCAGGTGTGGGGGTCCAGGAACATGGGGTCCCATGTTGGGTGGCTGATATGATGGGACAGCCACCCCTCCCTCACTCTTTTAAACTTTTAAAATCTTTTTAAACCTTTTAACCTTTTTAAATCTTTTAGATTTTTGTAAATTCATGGTTTAATTCTTTTTTAATTGACTTTTAAGTAATTTATGAACCTTAAGGTTTTAATTTATGAATTTCTGTAAGCCGCCTAGAGTCAGGTTCGCCTGATTAGGGCGGGATAATAAATCTAAATAAAAAAATAAAAAAATAAATAAATGTAGCATAGATAGTTGAGTTCCCCATGCTTGTCCGGAGTTGCAGTCTAGCCATGTCATCTGGGATCATTTTGATCCAGTGGTCTCTGATGAAGTAAACAAGCTCCTTGCTGTTTGTGCACTGGACCTGCCTGGCTAGTCAAAACATCTAAGGCGGTGACAGGCGGTTGGGTTGAAGCAATCATAAATTCTTCACTGCGGGAGGGGGTCTTTCCAACTACCTTAAAACATGCTTTGGTGAACCCCCTCCAGAAAAAACCATCGCTCGATCCTGCAGTGCTTGCAAACTATCGGCTGGTGTCCATCCTGCCATTTTGGGGCAAGGTTTTGGAGAAGGCAGTGGCACGGCAGCTACAGAGTGTCTTGGATGAAGCAGATTATCTGGACCCTTTTCAGTCAGGATTCAGGCCCAGATATGGTACGGAAACTGCATTGGTCACACTGGTGGATGATCTCTGGCGAAAGTGGGACGGAGGTCACTCATCTGTCCTGGCTCTTCTTGACCTCTCGGCTGCTTTTGATACCATTGATTATGGTACCCTTCTGGGAAGGCTCCGAGGATTGGTGATCAAGGGCACTGTGTGGTCCTGGTTTTCCTCATTTATAAGGGGCCAAACCCAGTCAGTTTTGTTGAACGACGAGATGTCCAGCCCATGGCCCCTTCAGTATGGGGTGCCTCAGGGATCGGTACTCTCACCTCACCTATTTAATATCCACATGAAACTGCTGGGTGAGATCATTCCTTCCCATAGGGTGAGGTATCATCAATATGCTGATGATACCCAGTTATATATCTCAGCCCGTGGTGATCCAAGCGATGCAATGGAAGTCCTGTCCAGATGCCTGGAGGCTGTCAGGGTTTGGATGGGGGACAATGGGCTTCAGCTGAATCCTGGCAAGACTGGGAGCTACCATCTTTGGTTTTGGACGGGGTGGTTTTGCCCCAAACAGACCCAGTGCATAACTTGGGGTTCCTCCTGGACTCATGACTCCTGCTCAAAGAGCAGGTAGCAGTCGTGGCCAGGAGGTCTTTTGCACAACTTCGTGTTATTCACCATTTACGCCCACTCCTAGATCGGGACTCCTTGCTCATGATCACACACGCTCTGGTCACCTCCAGACTAGATTATTGCAATGCACTCTACATGGGGCTGCCCTTGTCAACCTTTCGGAGGCTTTAACTGGTTCAAAATGCAGCTGCCTCGGTGGTTATGAGGTGTGGGCATTATGCTCACGCCTCACCCCTTCTTCAGGAGCTGCACTGGCTGCCAGTTTGTCTCCGGGTGCAATTCAAGGTGCTGGTTGTTACCTTTAAAACCCTATATGGTAGTGGCTCATGATACTTAAGAGACCACCTCACCCCAAGAACATCTGTCCGTCCCACCAGAGCAGACTGGAGAGGCTCTCTAGTTGTTGCATCTTCCAGAGAGGCGCATCTCTCTAGCACGAGGAGGAGGGCCTTCTCTGTGTCTGCTCCGGCCCTATGGAACCTCCTACCAACTGAGCTACATCTACAGATGGTTTTGCTGTCTTTTAGGAATAACTTAAAAACATGGCTGGTGGGGCAGGTATGGGGTCTTGGTGGTATAATGACCTTAGCTCACTGGTTAGTTTGAGCTCCCTCCCATAATCTTTTAATCTTTTATCTTTAAGAGTTAGTTTTTAATTTTTAAAATTATTATTGGAATCTGTTGATTTTCTAAAATTTTAAAAACTTGTAAAAATTTTATATTCGTAACTTTGAAGCTTTAGATAATGGGATTGGGTTGTATTATGTTATGCTTTTATGATGTGTAAACCACCCTGAATCGCTCCGGTGAGGAGGGTGGTATAAAAATGTGAATAAAATAAATAAATAAATAAATAAAATGTATAGTTTGTGAGTTCATCTTCTAGATCAAGGTTCCTCAAACTTGGCTCTCCAGATGTTCTTGGAGTTCAATCCCCAGAAACCCTGATCTATATGAAGGGTACATAACCCGTGGCCCTCTCAGGGGCCACATATTTCTCACATATCTGCAGCTCTCAGAGCCAGTGTGATTCCACTTGTATTTTTTTAACTTAAATGGCTTTCAAGATCACTTTTTTCTTAGTGCTCATAGCCAGTAGTGTCAGATTAGGTTTCTTCCACATTTGAATTGTATTATATCTCAAGTTAGTTTAACTGAGAATAAAGGAAAAATGAGAATTATGTTAAATTCTGATCAAGAATGAATTAAGGCAGAATTTGTTTCCATTTGTAACAACTATTGTTTAGACTCTTTTGTAAACGATGCTCTGTATGGACTCCATATGTGCTTAAATTTTATCTCAACAGAGAAGTAGCAAATTTATAGCAGATGAAGGTCACCTTCCCTGTCTCCAGTCTTTATATGTACAAAAGGGTCCCAATAATAACCTATAGCCATGAGCTGTGGATATGATTGTCATAAAAGATTGTAAATTTTTACATGCAGACAAAGTACTGTATCAGGTGCAATTGCCCGAATGAACAAATCTTGCCTGCTTGAATGTTTTGTCACATGCAATGAGGAATTAATGCAAGTTCTGATTTATTTTTAAAATTAAACCCAACTAGAGGCAAAGGTTCACTGAGAAAATGAATAAGATTACAGCATTGTAATCATACCCAGCACTTTCTCCTAAAAAGCTGAATGCATCCATAGTCATTAAGGCGTGAACTGGTGACCCTTATAATGTACTGCTCGGTATAAAAAATGATTATTTTCTTCAATCAGTGAGTACCTAAAAAATAGTAAACACAAAGAATATGTCTTGCTGTAGAATAGTAAGGAAGGTTGTATCTAATGAATCATTCATGCTTTTTGTCTGTCACAGTAATTCTTCAAATTTTGTTGAGTTTCATGTTGACCCAGTAGGTCACTGAATTTTACCCTAATGGGATTCCACCATGACTGATGTGTTCCAGTTGAGGTTCAGATTCTGGAATGAATCATTTTTTCCTATAAAACCACCAAAGAATCTGGTAGTGTTTGGCAAGTTCAATTGCAATAATTAGAACTTGTTGCTCATGGGTTGACAGAGGTCTGGAGCCCTAGTTAAACTAGTCAGTTCCTAATACAGGGAGAATTGTGAAGAGGTGGCTTAGAGGTGGCTTAGAGTTCATGAATGAGAGTTCATCTCAGTTCAAATTTTTGTAAAAAATTTCCAAAACAAGAACTTCACATTCAATTTAGGAAGAAGTTACCAAAAAAGTGACGTTGACTAAACAATGGAAAGAGCTTTATGATGGGAGGAGGCATTTGGCAGCAGAAGAGATTATACCAGAATAGCAATAGCAATCACACTTATATATGCTGCCTCATAGCACTTAGTGAGCTCTCTGGGCAGTTCAGAAGGTAATTAGCATTTTGCCCCCCACATGCTGGGTACTCAGGATTGAGTTTACAATGTCAGCAGTTTGGGCATCAGTTTTGTTGTTGTTGTTCAGTCACATAGTTGAGTCTGACCCTTTGTGACCCCATGGATCACCGCATGCCAGGACCCCCCCATCCTCCACCATCTTCCGCAACCCACTCAACTCTACGCCCGTTGCATCAACAATGCCATCTAACCATCTCATCCTTTGCTGCCCCCTTCTCCTTTTGCCCTCAATCTTTCCCAGCATTAAGACCTTCTCGAGAGTGTATTCTCTTCTCATTTGGTGTCCAAAGTACTTTAGCTTAATCTTTAATATTTGCCCTTCCAAGGAGCAGTCGGGGTTGATTTCCATCAGGCATCAGTACAACAGTTTAACCAGTGCACCAGCAGAAGATGGTGGATTTTTTTTTAAAGCAGAGTTTAGATGGCCATTTGATCATTTAGCTGAGGATTCCTGCACTGCAAGGGTTGGCTTAGATGACATTTGTTTTCATTTCCAATTCTGTAAGGTTATGATCCTGTGATTTCAGCCATTCAAATTTGATAGAAACCAAAACTGAAAGACTCCCAGGTGCCTAACACACTCAAATCCCTATGTATTCAAGTCTGTTACAACTGAATTGTGATTGGCAAAAATCATTAAGCACTTGATCAGTGACTAAATAAAACAAATTGCAAGGACTAGTATGGTTGTCTTTAAATAGTAATGCCAAATTAATCTTACCTCCTTTGACAGAATTTAGAAGCATGGTAGATTGGAGGTCACTGTAGATGTAGTATGTCTTGATTACAGTTAAGGTAAGTGGTGGGATGTCAAAAATTTTACTACCCCTACCGTGATGTCATCACAGTGTGGGCAGAGCCAACATCATGATGTCATGATGTTGTGGGTGAGGCCAAAGAAAAAATAAAAAATTAATTAAAAATAATATAAATAAATAAAATAAAAATACATTAAAATACACCCACCCACCGAAACACTCACCCACCCACCCCAAACACAAATCAACCAGAGCTTTTAAACCACAGCTTAAAGCTTATTCTGGCTAATCTTTCTCACATGGTCAGATGGAAGGAACTACAGAATGAACTCACCACAAGATGGCTTCATTTTGGCACTTTTCAACTTTTCAACAGTTAAAGAAGTTAGGTACTAACCAGTACTCTGGGATAATATGCCTTAATGTAAATGTAAAACAGCTGAACCTCCTTAAGGGTTCTCCATTTGGAACAGCACAGGTGTAGCTTATTGATGAGGTAACTCCAAGACTTTGCTTAAAAACCCCAAGCCAGGCAGCCAGGCCTTTTTAGGAACTGTGGTAGTACGTCAATATAGGTAAAGGTATTAAATACACATTAAAATACACACAGACACACCACATCCAAAGGTGAGTCACTTACGCTGGGGAGCAGGCTATAGGGAACTTCAGGCTAGCAGCTTCTCTTCCTCCTCCCCGCTTGGGAGGACAGCAAGGAGGCCATGCATATGCATCAAGCACTGTAGGCGTGCATGCTCACCAAGTGTTTGGCACACATGTGAAAAGGTAAGCCCCGAAGGTGGTTCCCCCAAAAGCTGCTACCAGTTCTCCGGGACACTGGGGAAAATTACTACCATTTCTGGAGAACTGGTGAGAACCTGTTACATCCCATCGCTGGTTAAGGTCCCATTTAACATTCTAGTTAACCAACTGGTAAAATATGGGCAGGTTGATAGTACTATTACTTGATTTGTAGCAGGCTGAGGGACCCCAATAATGATTCCTTGCCATCTTAAAGAGAACTGATGAGTGGTTATAAACCTAATATTGTTCAGTTTCTTTATATCTGAATAGGATGAAGGACTGAATAGCATGCATGCCAAATATTCAGGAAGAACCCATGGATGGAGTTTTGGGGATATTTTTTACTATATATCCCATAATTCCCCATTCTAGCTCACCAGCTTATATTACCATCACCAACATGCTCTTTGTATTTTCTCCATACATTAAACTCCCCTCTTGCCTTTTAGAAGGTTGGCACTTGTGTGTACTTTGAGCAGCACAAATAGTCATCCATCTTCACATCAGACAAGTCTTGGTGCTATCGAAGGCCGATGTGGAAGATCAGTTGTGATTTCCCAAGGTAGTTATCAATATACAAACAAGTGGATAATATCCTTCAGCATTCATCAGCAATATGAACAATGACATGGGGTATTGAGTGAATGGCTTGCTTCTGAAAATGGGAATAGAAAACTACTTCATGGTATGTTAAATTATTCTGGTCACAGGTAGGACAACTGGATTTAGCATGAAATTTAGGAAAGCATAGTACATTTACTCCTCAAAAACAGTTTCTATTAAAGCTTTTCCAGCCTGCCCTTGTATGTGAAGATTTTGGGACAGGGTATAGTCACTAGAACAATGTTAAAACAACAAAGCACCTTATTAAAGACTAACAAGCTGTGTTCAGCTAAGGTTTTATGGACTGCAGATGGTTTCATAGGATGAAAATGAAACTTATGGATCATTCTAAAATGCCAGATGCCAGTTCATTGTTTGTTGCTGCAATGAATTCAGATTGATACCACAGCCTTTTCTTACTTGGCACTCTCCAAATCTATCAGACTATAACCACCATGATCTCACCACCATGACTAGTCAGATTACACCTTTTGGAGTCTCAAACGTGTGGAAGGTGGACAAGGCTGGGGGAGGCTAAAGAGGTAAAACAATCAGCCATTGGATCAGGGCAATGCCAAATGGGCAGGCCTCTGTACAGATGATTTAGCTAGTTGACTTTTGTTGTTATGTGCCATTAAATCAGAACTGATGTCTAGTGACCCTGATAAGGTTTTCAAGATAATTGAAGTACAGTAATACCTCTGATAACGCTAAAACTTGGTTCCACAAGTCTTGGTGTTATCTGATTTTTAGTGTTATCCGATACATGTTAAAATCCTATGGGATGGATCGGATAAGGTTAAAGCTCCATAGAGATACATTGTAACCACACAGGCTTTAGCGGTTGTTATCCAATCCATCCCATAGGACCTTAACGCTATTCAATGCAATTATCCCCCCCCCCAGATTATTTAATGTTATGCGATTTTAGCGTTATCCGAGGTAAACGTTATCCAAGGTATTACTGTATTTTATGAAACCAGTTTCACCCACACCTCCAGTGAGATTTGATGGGAGAACTAAGGAATTGAACCACAGTCTCTCATTTGATCCTTGCTCATCTTGGCTAGTAAAGGTTGACAATGGAGTAATTTGGAAATGGGCATTTTCTCTTTCCTCCCTTTTTCTCATTTTGTTTTCTTCTTTCATTGTCCTAAATAATAATAATAATAA